>OW388290.1:30313492-31660059 GCA_936450465.1 Gibbula magus | reverse complement strand
TAGATTTCCCCCCCTAATTTCATTTAAGAGTGAAAAGGGGACTATAAGACTTAGTTCAGAACTTTGAGAGAGTCTATATGAGTGTTGGAATGCACGCACTCACAGAAGCACGAACAGTGATACCTACATCTGGACCGGTACCTGGCTACTGACAGGAGAATGTTTCCTTGTGATATACACGTACACAACAACTTTACGGCGTTTTTGTTTAGTGTTTCTTGGGTACATGTATACTTTTTACTAGTCTATAGCTGCAGAAGCCGAGAATAGAGCATTTATAGAACACAAACAGAAGAATAGGTATGCATCATCGCGCACCATTTGCTGAAGTATTTACTTGGTACACAACGGGAGTCACAATATGTTATAAAAGGAGGTTTTATTTCGGGGGGGGGGGGGGGGGGGGGGGGGGGGGGGGGGGGGGTAATAGCGTATTCACTGACTATGTGGGGTCTTTGCTTTTTATACTGATATAAATTCTAAGAAATGCAGATCTGCAGTATATATTAATAGCTGAAGCTATCTCGGGAGAATTTATGAGACCATCAGCTAACTTGACGACGTTTACATAAGCGAGGGATAACAATGCAATGTTTGTGTACAGTTCGACTCACACCGGGGGATCTGGCAGCTTATAGATATACCTGACATTAAGATAAGCGATATTACACAGCGCAGTTACACTTCAACATGAAATTAAAGGTCAATGGAAGGGAAGTGAAGGGAAGGGAAGGGATGGTTTATATGTAATATATTTTAACTATCTTCGAGGATTCAAATTGTTTTAGTGCGATCAATTTGTGATAAAATGATAAATATTGTGAAAAGGAACATTCAGTCTCCATGAAGAATTGATGTCCGTTATCGAATGACACATAACACTTGGTTGTCAACTTCCTGGTCTAAGGAAGAGAGTAAAGTGAGGCTACAAAGGTTGACGTCACTAGAGGTGTATTATTAGCTCATCAGGCCTGACAGGCCCGATGGGCTTATGGCATGGTATTGCGTCCGGCGTCCGTCCATCCGTCCGTAAACTTTTCGCTTTTTCGACTTCTTCTCCAGAACCAATAACTCTTAGAGAGCTGAAGTTGTATGTGAAGACTTGTCCAATGGGGATTCTAATTTGTAGTATGGTGTCCCTGTGGCCCCAAATATGAGGCTCACAGGCCATGACCTAAAAACCTATTTTCTCCAGAAAAAAAATACCTAGAAGGATGTTATATTGTGTGCAGATTCTTTAACCAATGGTGATTCTAAATTGTAGATTTGGTGACCCTGTGGCCCCAAATATGAGGCTCACAGGCCATGACCTAAAAACCTATTTTCTCCAGAACAAACAGACCCAGAAGGTTATAATATTGTGTGCCGTTTTTAAATTGTGTTATTATGGACTTATTTTGCAAGCAACTAGCAATGATCATGTTTCTGTGTAATCCAAAGCGTTTCCAAATATGATAAGACATTGAGAACTAAGACAGCCTATTGCGTTTGCAGAGTGTAATTGGTTATTCTAGCTTTCTTATCTTCTCTGTGTATATAAGCACGTGTGTAAGTAATGCAACATGGATGTTTTGCACTCATTGATGGAAGACAGGGAAGCTGTATAACAATTATCCGGATACCTTTGATCAATATGTAGATGATGATGTTATAACAGTGCATACTAACATTCACTTCAGGGTATGGAGGAAGTGTGCTTGAACACCTCAGTGTGCTCCAAGTGCTCCAAGTGCTCCAAGTGTTTGCAGGTGCTCCATCTGACTGGAGCAGCGAGCAATCTGGTCTCGATGTTCCTTCTGTTGTAGGAAATATAGAGCAGTCAGAGATAATATTTATCGGAAGGCATCCCTTTAATGTAAACTATTCCCATAACTTTGCCATATAACCATCATGGGTGATTAGAAACACGTGGAGTTATAAATGGAAGGATTTGCTTCTTTATCTGTCATGATGGTATGACCCAGGTCACCGAGAGTTACCTCCCTTGACACTAGAAGGTTCCAGATGTTGACACCAGGGGCCATATAAGGCCGGTGCTGTGCTCCGGTGTATTAGTCAGTCGCTGTGTGTACTGTATGTCCGACCCGCGGAAGGTAGAAATAACTCAGATAAATTGAGAGGAAGTTTCCCTGGTTACCAATGCTTATATTCCCATTCAAACAGATTGCTAATTTCACGTGGATTATACATCTTATACGCAATGACTGTCTCAGCGTTGTGTGCAGGGTTTTGTTTTAGCGGTAGGCGAAATAGCAGGAATGTAAACAACTGTCTGCCAGGAACGTATGATGTGTTTGTTACCAATGGGAAATATATAGGTAATTGTGAGAGTAGGAAAACATAGGTAAAACTGTCTAGGCTGACAGGAACCGTTACGTGCAGATTATTCCCCGCTAGCTCTCCCCAGCTTGCTTTCATCCTGCCTCATTTTCCGTCTATTTCCGTCCCGAACTTCTCAACACAGTTATTGGAGCATCTCTCTCATGATTCACATTTAGTGATGTTACTCACTGTTGAGAAATATAATCATCGAACAGTGAATGACCTACCTAATTTTCAAAATATTGTTAGTTTTATGAAGATCCTTATCCTGCTTATAATTTTTGTTACACCGTAAATTCGGTATTTTCGTTATATTTATATCAGTATAAGTCTGTCAATATTGTTAAAAGATTTTTAAAACGTATTTTGTCAGAAGCATGAACGGATAGTGTTTCGAAAATTTAAAAAATAGTTGGCTTCTGGGGAGATGATGTAGCTATGGAACGGACATATCTATCCCACGTGGATTAAAACATCTTGCATTTTGCTGGTATCGTTTCTTTTGTATACATTGTTACATTTATGTTTATTTTACCTGACACTTGAAAAGTGACTAGACGATAACATTTAGTGAATTGTTGTCAATTTAAAGACAATTCTATGATAAACTTATCTGATAATAGCAAATCTCATACCTGCCAAATATGGGAAAAGTTGATTAACGAGAAGGAATTTGAAATATGTCTTTATTGTCATTTTAAATTGCCCACATAATTATTTATGGGAAAAAAAGAACTTTTTCTTTCGAAACTTGTTGACAATGACGTATGTAGCTGTTGTAAGATTGTTAGTAGAACTGTATATTATGCTTATTGGTAATATGTTATCTTTCGTGAAACAGCTTTATAATTGCATAATGAAAATACAAAAACGTTTGAAATAACAATAAGCGTGGTTTGGTTATGGTTTGTCAGGTCATTAATAATTGGGAACTCATATATTATGTTGAGTAATGAATATTCAGAAGAAAAACTATTTTGAAAACTTTTCAGCAAATGGTTTCCATTATACCCAATATTTAATGTGATTTAGTGTGATTGGCTAATCGAAACGTTTGCCGACTGTTGTAGTGAGTCGTGTTTTTATAGCGAATTTTAAACTATTTTCAATTTGATGTGAAAAAAATGAAGTAGTAATTTTATTTTCTCAACTGATGTCATAATCATTTCTGCAAAACGTACCCCCTCGAGGTTCCCGGTACTTTAAGGTCGGTTTGATAACTTTACGTGACAAACAACTGGTTATCTATCACTTGATGTTGAGGAACCGATTGAATATTACCCATACTTTGGTACATGTATGATTATGCTTGTATTCAACTATGGTAACAAATAGCAGGTTGTAAACCTTATATAAAGTTCGTTACGGACGCTTGTCAAACCTGTAAAAATTCCTTTATGTATTTCCTGTTCATTATGTATTGTAGTATATCATTTCCGTTCTCAGAAATAAAATAGATATTGTCACAACTCACTGAATATATGGTATATCTGTCTACGTATTCCCTGTTTCAGACGCTCACCAAACCTTCATTCAGTTCGACAAGAGGAATACGGGTAGAGTAAATACCAAGGATATCGGTGGTGTCTTCAAGTCTCTAGGTCTGCAGGTCGATGATGAGAAACTCAAGGGATGGACAGATGAGGTGGACGAAGAAGGTATTTGAAAAGTTGTTAGACTAAAATATTTCCCAATTCGTTTGAAAAATTATCTTTTATGTTTAATGAGTTTTCCAGCAGACCCCGACTCATTAAACGAGCACCGGGGAATGTCGTGTGACGTATGATCCAATTATACCAATTAACAGTATACACAATAAAGCTTAAAATCACCCCTTCCAAAATAATTCCCTCTCCTGAATATTAATAGAAGAACTGTTATATTGTTTTGAACTGATATGTATTTCATGTACTTCATGTAATTTCACACTTTTAGCAATTTTTTTACACCTATATGATAAGTTTAACAAATGACTGCCCCCAGTCTCTAGATATAAAAAGTGGAACAATGTTTGAATGACACCGTTTGATATGCACATGTATTAACCATTAATGACTTCTTGACTAGGGATATTCTGATTTATACCATCTGTATATTTTCATTTTTTGCTGGGGGTATGCTCCAAAATATACATATTACTGCATAACCACATTCATGTAGAGACCTTCATTTGTCAATAATGATATCTGAGGTAGGTTATATAAACCGTTACTCCGAATCCATAACACTTTATTTGATTCACGCTATAAATGATCAAATTATCCAGTGACTCTCTGCTTCAATGAAGCAAGGTTGAAATATGATACGTCATAATTGGGCTTCTAAGTAAAATAGATATATTCGCCATTATAAACATAGTATTCATGACAACAATTATGTTTTACCTCACGGGTAAAACATAATATCTCAGACGCAGCTGATGGTAACCAATTTTGATTGCAGCCACGGGTCAGTGTGATTTCGACCAGTTCAAGCAGATTTTCGAGTGGAAACTGAGAGAGGACGAGGATGAGAGGGAGTTGAAGAACGCCTTCAGAGTGCTGGACAAGAACCACAAAGGAGTTATCGGAGTTGAGGATCTGCGGTGGATCCTCCAGAGTCTGGGAGACGACTTGTCAGAGGAGGAGATCGACGCCATGATTGAGGAGACCGACACAGACAGGAGCGGAACAGTGGACTTCGAAGGTGGGTCACATTCATTATAACATATTCGTAGAGTGGAAGAATAGACAACGATGGTTGGTCACATTCATTATCACATATTCGTAGAGTGGTAGAATAGACAACGATGGTTGGTCACATTCATTATAACATATTCGTAGAATGGTAGAATAGACAACGATGGTTGGTCACATTCATTATAACATATTCGTAGAGTGGTAGAATAGACAACGATGATTGGTCACATTCATTATAACATATTCGTAGAGTGGTAGAATAGACAACGATGGTTGGTCACATTCATTATAACATATTCGTAGAGTGGAAGAATAGACAACGATGGTTGGTCACATTCATTATAACATATTCGTAGAGTGGTAGAATAGACAACGATGGTTGGTCACATTCATTATAACATATTCGTAGAGTGGAAGAATAGACAACGATGGTTGGTCACATTCATTATAACATATTCGTAGAGTGGTAGAATAGACAACGATTGTTGGTCACATTCATTATAACATATTCGTAGAGTGGAAGAATAGACAACGATGGTTGGTCACATTCATTATAACATATTCGTAGAGAGGTAGAATAGACAACGATGGTTGGTCACATTCATTATAACATATTCGTAGAGTGGTAGAATAGACAACGATTGTTGGTCACATTCATTATAACATATTCGTAGAGTGGTAGAATAGACAACGATGGTTGGTCACATTCATTATAACATATTCGTAAAGTGGTAGAATAGACAACGATGGTTGGTCACATTCATTATAACATATTCGTAGAGTGGTAGAATAGACAACGGTGGTTGGTCACATTCATTATAACATATTCGTAGAGTGTTAGAATAGACAACGATGGTTGGTCACATTCATTATAACATATTCGTAGAGAGGTAGAATAGACAACGATGGTTGGTCACATTCATTATAACACATTCGTAGAGTGGTAGAATAGACAACGATGGTTGGTCACATTCATTATAACATATTCGTAGAGTGGTAGAATAGACAACGATGGTTGGTCACATTCATTATAACATATTCGTAAAGTGGTAGAATAGACAACGATGGTTGGTCACATTCATTATAACATATTCGTAGAGTGGTAGAAGAGACAACGGTGGTTGGTCACATTCATTATAACATATTCGTAGAGTGGTAGAATAGACAACGGTGGTTGGTCATATTCATTATAACATATTCGTAGAGTGGTAGAATAGACAACGATGGTTGGTCACATTCATTATAACATATTCGTAGAATGGTAGAATAGACAACGATGGTTGGTCACATTCATTATAACATATTCGTAGAGTGGTAGAATAGACAACGATGGTTGGTCACATTCATTATAACATATTCGTAGAGTGGTAGAATAGACAACGATGGTTGGTCACATTCATTATAACATATCCGTAGAGTGGTAGAATAGACAACGATGGTTGGTCACATTCATTATAACATATTCGTAGAGTGGTAGAATAGACAACGATGGTTGGTCACATTCATTATAACATATTCGTAGAGTGGAAGAATAGACAACGATGGTTGGTCACATTCATTATAACATATTCGTAGAGTGGTAGAATAGACAACGATTGTTGGTCACATTCATTATAACATATTCGTAGAGTGGAAGAATAGACAACGATGGTTGGTCACATTCATTATAACATATTCGTAGAGAGGTAGAATAGACAACGATGGTTGGTCACATTCATTATAACATATTCGTAGAGTGGTAGAATAGACAACGATGGTTGGTCACATTCATTATAACATATTCGTAGAGTGGTAGAATAGACAACGATGGTAGGTCACATTCATTATAATATATTCGTAGAGTGGTAGAATAGACAACGATGGTTGGTCACATTCACAATTAGAGTGTACGTGATAGTTTAGACAAGGAAGGTGGGTGATATTCACTATTGCTATATTCGTAGACAAGTATGGTCACATTCACATGTGCGATGTGTACTTATTTCTTCAAAGAGAGAATTTAGTTCTGATAGGATAGAAATAAAGACGATATAAGTGTTGAACATTTTAACCAATGTTCATCCTTGTTGACCATAGTGAATTGTTGAGTATTAAGGTATGAAGATGGGAGACGTTTAGTGACACGAATAGTCAATCGTTAACAAACTGTCAATTCATGACATACCCTCGGTCTACAAGATGCTTCTCTGATAGCAACATTTTAAATAGAGAAGTATGCTGTGAGATGCCCCTCCTTTCAATCATCACTCGTTCTCCTGCGTTTTTGCAGAGATCATTCTCATGTGCACTGTTGCGCACCCCTTTCTAAGCATTCCTTTGTCTTCGCACAACTGTACATAGTATTCATTCTTGAAGTTCCTAGTCATCTTTATCAGATGACAAAACCGTTATAGATTAAATTAAATAAAGATGTGGTTTACGTTTATAATGTTCAAACTTCAACGTGATTGTTGGAAGAGGTGTCGAAAGAGTGGCATTATAGTTCAAGAAAACTATAAAATTGATAAGAAAAAATGAGTATTCTTGTGTGTAAATTTACAGCTATTGACATTGCTTTGTTTTTATTTTCAGAATTCAAAACCCTCATGACATCTTCCTAAACACAACGATAAATTCCAGTTTGCTACCATCATGTGATGCAGGGGTGAAGGGGAGAGAACTCAATATTCATATCCTGTCAACTGACCGATGCTATGGAAGACGTGTCTTAGACATCATTGAACCAATCCAGCATTCGTCAGATTGTAATTGCGTGTCCAATATTTCCCCTCATCCGCAGATTGACCGCAACAACATGTCTTAATGGGACAAGTCAATCATCATCTCTGTCCAACTTCCTGCATATGCGCACTAACCTACTTCCGTTTTTCGTGCCGCTCTCTTATTGTATATACCTACGTCCTGCTTGTATGTAGATGTTTCAGGTATCTGTTTACGTACTTACAAAATTCCAGCAGGTGATGACGACTGAAGGGTTGCTCAAGCTGCACCTTACGTTTTACTTGACGAACATTAATATCCAAATTGCACTTGAAATCAATTAGATCCACAGCGATCCTCAAAATTACACCTTATCTTGGAGGCAATATGTATATTTCGATAAATGCCAATTGCGAAAGACCGTTAGTTAGTATATGTATGTATATGTGTATTTGTGTGATATTCCTTGTAACGTCGGTGTCACTTTTTCAATGAAGTTCATTTTTCAGATTTTATTTGCTTTTTCTTATCCACCATTCTTGTTGTACTGATATTTCGCTCTTTACCGGTAAACCTGTCTAGGCGATCCTCTCTGTGTAGGCTCCTCTCTTGGCAAACCTAACTGATCGGCAAGAAACGGAGATATGTTAGGAGATTAACGAGATTAGAATTCTAAATCTCTTGTGTAGACGTTTGATAAACCTTTAAGGCCTGGTACTCATTGAAGAAAGAAATAATATGTGTTCATATATAAACATGCACCTGAACAGTCTGTGAATATCTGAATTGAATAAAATCTATCCTGTGATGCTCGTGTCTTCTATTGTAATCACACCCAGTAATGAAACACGATACAAAGATAAGAGAAACACGCAATGTCGACATACGCGTATATCAACACAAGACATTTTGACACACGACACAAAGATTAGATCAACACAAGACATTTCGACACACGTCACAAGGATTAGATAAACAAATGACATCCAAATCTCGACAGATAACGCGATGATTAGATCGACACAAGTGACACCCCACTTAAGCTCGTTGCCATCGGATACATTTGTTGATGTAGTTTTAAAAACTTTTATAATCTACAATATCGGTAATATATAAAATGTATTAACTCAACTAAAGTGAGGTGTAAGGGACTCGGAGGAGCCCCCTCGCCAATCTGTAGGTGTATCAGCTCAATCACTCGGAAAGGTATAGGTAAATCTATCACATATTTCGACATACGAAATGCTGATTAGGTCAACACGAGACAGCTCGACACATGACAATATGATTAAGGCCTTCATACATGCGCGACATCTAGAAATATACATCCTATGATGATGATGATGATGATGTGTTGGTGATTTTACGAGCGATTTTCAGCTGAACTATTTTCGCAATCGGACAGTAACAGGTGTAGGTAATGACATTTCATTCTTCAAACATGGTTATTTTCAGAAACGAACCCAAAATGAACTAAACGGTTCTTCAAACTCTATGCCCAGTATTTAAAGTGATATTATTGTTATTTCGAAGTTGATCTTAAAAAAGCAAATGTTCATTATCAAATCTTGCCGCAAAGCCCGTCGAACAAAGTGAATGATGCGTCGTATAATCATCACAAACCACTTTATTGTCATCTCACCCAAATCTTCTATAAACACGGTTTGTTTTTCTATTTGATCATTGTAAATAGTATGATCAATGCCAACGGATGTTTGTGTACATTCAATTAATGTCATTGTCGGTGGGTGTCAAACAGATTTATCCCAATTATTGCTCCTTGTTATGAATACTCGTCTTTCAGAAAACAGTTACAATGATAAGAAAATCGACAGTATGAACCTTCTAGGCATACATTATCCCTCTACAGCTACATGTAGGGGACATGGACAAACGGACAATTCCATTGACTTATTTATTTGAAAATATCCCCAAATAATATTATAGTTAAACACAGATGTTGCTGTTATCGTTTATTGTTGAGCAGATAGTACATGTTCGGCATTGTATAGCATCATAAATATTGCATTTAATTTCGTGTTTGATACTATATTACAAGTTACTAAGGTAAAATAGTTGCAACAGCAACAGCAATTTTCATACATGATTTTATGTACACAATCATCAAAACGACAATTAAGACTATCTAAGTAAATTATGAATACTGACTTTACAAACTGGGACAAATTCAGAATTCTTGAAGTTTGATACAATACTAAGATGTTGACATATACATTGTATACAAAGAAGGGAAGTATCAAATGGCATTGTTTTTCCATTTTATTAAATTACTATTTAATTTATCTCAGACATAATTATTCAATTATTTAAATTTAAACTAACTGCACGTTTTGAGATATCTATGTAGATTTTTTTATTTATTAAATGACCGTTGCGATTAAACGTTTTCCACATGATAACATGTTTAACTTTGTGCGTTTTTTTACCAACTTCGGTGTGCACAATTCATTGATGCCTCATTACGTTTTTGAATGTTATTTATATACAAGGAAGCGATAACAATATGTATCGAACGTGGTCGCGAAGCATTAGATAGTTTTTAAAACGTAAATATACATTTGGATAAGTCCTGTCAGGCAAGCAAGGAAATGATTCGAATGTAAAATACTTATTGATTTTACGAATGCTTCTAACGCACAAGATCTCGAACTCTTTCAACATGTAAAGCAACAAACGTGGCTCTGCTCCATATAATAAACACGTTGTCATATGATATAAGAATCACAATTACATGTACAGCATTGATTTATAAATATTGTTTTGGCAATATCATCGTTGACAAACATATTTTATATAGTCCTCTCTGCTTTCCATCCAGCTGTTTTCAGCTTCAATCACAGGGGCCTGTATCGCTTAGAAACAGCGTTTGGAAGACATATACCTGAATAGACCCTACCCCATTACTATATAAAAGGTAATAGGGTAGGGTGTATATAGGTACATGTCTTCCAAACGCTGTTTCTAAGCCGTACACGCCCCTGTGGCTTCAATATGATCAACATTATTGGGACGCTGGGCTATCCAGTGATTTCCCTTTCATTTCGCTTATCAGTTTCCTTCTGCGTATGCGCTGTTGTGCTGATGACATGTTAGAGTAAAATGTGTTGAAGTTCGATGCAATAATGGCTATGGGAAGAGCGAGCAACAGAATACCAGACAAGGCACACACGATTCCTACCAGGTACCCAGCCCAAGAGCGAGGGTAGTAATCCCCATAACCAACTGTTGTCATGGTGATCACTGCCCACCACACAGCTGTGGGAATATTCTCAAACGTGTCAACATGGGTCGCGACCTCAGCAAAATAGATCATGGTCGCATATATAACAATCGCCATTGTCATGGAGACGAGGAGGAGCCCAAACGCCTCGATACTGGACGTGATGGTGAATATGAGGAGTTTCACTCCGTCAGAGGTCTTCCCGATGTGGAAGATCCTCAGGATGTTGAGACAAAACAGAGCCCTGAGGATTGTGTGTGCCATCTGCGTATGCTCGACGACGGGCACGTGATCTAAGACGACGGAGAGCCACATGACGACGATGAGGGCGAGGTCCATGGCGTTCAGTGGATTGACGAAGAAGCGCCGCCTGGCTGGAGTGAGGAAGAAGCGGAGAAGGAGCTCGGTGGAGAAGAAGAGAAGACATATGAGGTCGATGAGGTAGACCTCTTGTCTCATCTCAGTGTTGAGCAACATGTCCAGGATAGACGTCCCGTTCCACTCAGGATGCACGTGAGACATCGGAATGCGCATGCTCGCGGACATGCTCACCACTGCAGTCACCACAGCCACTATCACCATGGAGATGTAGACCACGAACCATATCTGAAGGAAAAGGACATTGTCATTAAAAGGATTTACGGAAGCTGTTTAAATACAACTTTATATGAATATATAATACGTTTACTTTTCAATAATCGTTGATAGAGAGGCACGTAACATTGGAAATGAATTTAACATTTAAAGGATTATCTGAAAAAAGTTGACAATAACATTTTATTGCAACATGGAAACCGATTGCATATTTTTCTGAAATAAGTGTCATTCAAATGGTGAAAAAATTTAACACTGTTCTCTTCGGGATCACACAATCTGCAGTAGTACACATTCTTGTACTTTTGTCGACGAGTCCAATTTGGATTCGAACCTTCCCCATCAGAGTCAATTTAAACACCTATCAAAATAAGTTAAACTACATTAGCGGGTGTATTCTCTTCCCACAGAGGATATTCCCTCCGATTTGCAATCCTAACTTCGGTTTACGCTTGAAATCGGGGACAGAAAGGGAATGTCCTGATTGGTTGCAATTGAAATAAGTTGTGCAATCAGCGACGCCGTTGTAAAAGTGACATTTGCCAATGACACGTCATAATGATACAATAAACGTAAGACCAACGTTTTTGTTTAATGTGTTTTCCTCGAAATATGCTAAATTTGATTTTGTGAAAACTATTGATCATAAAGACCAAATCAGAGACAAATACCAAAAATAGTTCATTTGTGTTACTTACATCAGACATATTCGAAGGACATATGCTAATGATTAAGGCAATTAAGAGTAAAATGCCTATCTCTTTTAAATCCCTCGGTCGACATGGCCACTAAAAGATGAGTTTTCATTGGTTAAGAAGCAGGGATACAGTATGAAATTCCGCTTTCCACCGCTAGGGGACTTTGCTTCTGCTCTCGACTTCAAGCGAAAAAGAACAGAGGTTAGGATCGGAAATCTGAAGGGAGTAACCTCTGTGAGAAGAGAATGTTGCGGGTGTTGAATAACAATGAATATAAGTGAATGACCTTCCATTAACTGCGTCATGATGTGTATGGAAGCAATTTTGGCATATCTGATATGTACATATAGGTAAATATACGAAATAAATTAACGCGAATCTACAAAACATGATGTGCCTTTTGTGCTAAATAATTCATTCTTTGTATACGGAAATTAATAATTGTTTATTCATTCAAAACATTTGCGAAACATGATTGCGACCCATCAAGGCAATCACATTATTCTTAACTTATAAATTGCATCTTAAGATAACATAACGACTGGTTTTACCCTCTTCGATGTATTTGTAAGTGATCGTGCTGTCATTTCTGAAGGGAAAGGGAGAGAAAACACAGGTGAACCCCAGCATGAATAAGTGTAAATACAAAGATAAGTATAAGGCTTTTCCATGTAAGTGTATAACCTATCTCACCAATTATTTGTATACGCTGCATATTCTAGTATAAGCGTTTGTAACAACAAACACAATATCGTTATTAAATAACATACTCATTAAAGCTTTGGTATGCTGTGCTGAAGATAATATTTTAATCATCCTAAACGCAACGTGACAACGTGTGGCATATAATAACACAAAGATGTTGGGATAGTAGACCGTTACCTCTTTCGTCCGAATGTTCTATCTCTCACAGCGAGCTACATACTAATGGTAACTATCCAGTTGGGTTGCAGGTAGAGCCCCTCGACCCACTGGAATAGTTGACCGTGGCATTTGATAAACATTCAAATAAGGTAAATTATGTTTTTCCTGCTAAAACTCTCTAAGTATATGTCCTTTATATTGCTTCTGAAATGTATTATTATGGTATATATATGTGTAACTGTAAGAATGATATTATGTTTGTACTCATGAGGTTCGTAGTTGAGATAACCTTCTGAACGATGGACTATTGCAGAAATCGATAGTCCAATAACAAGTAATGTATAGACAAAAACATCTGATATCAAATAGACGTCATCTAAAGGTTATACAAATCAATATTCTGGCCATTTAAATAACACTTAATCAATATGAAACTATAGTTAAACTGATGAAACTGAGATAGTAATTTAGTCTTCTATAATTGGTATTGGTGGCAAATACCCTTCGTATCTATCCATGCAACGTAACAGTGGTAAGTGCAGTGGGCAAAATACAGTGATATGGATTTCAAGATGGCTTATCCCTACCACTGCCAATCATCTATATAAACTCATTTAAAATCAAACAAGTCATGCACTGTAGGAGAATTTAGAATAGAATAAAATGATGTGCTTAAGTAAATAATATTTAATAATTTCGTAATGAAATTATTTCTAGAATCTAAAATTGAAGTCTTTTTAATCTCTTCAGGTAAAATATTGACTAGGGCAGGATCGCATGGTAAAATGAATCGTTTACAAGTATACATATATCATAGCCAACATTCTAAACAGGGGCTCTAGTCGACGTTGCAAAGAATATTTGACGGTAACATTATTCCTTTGAGATGGAATAGTACATTTGCCGTCAATAACAATACATAATGCATCATGCGTGCATGAATTTATAGTCGATTACTCTTCTGTTATAGCGGCTATATACTGTATATATAATGGCCTGTATATAAGACGTGACTCAGAAATGTCACACTGTTCCAGCAGCCGATAGAAACTCTATACAATGTATGTGTGAGGTGCCAGTTCAGAAAGTGTAAACATTTACAAACTCCCCAAACCAATTTGCCCCTCCGATACCAGTATAAGGCTAATGTGGGCAATTAGATTAATTCTTGTACTCCCATACACATGAGATTTTCGCTGATGTAGCCGAATATAATTGGATTGTAGACTCATTAGTGGATTATTTTGTCACATGTAGTTAGGTTCGAGAAGTGAGGAAGTTTTTTATACATGTATTTCTATATTGTTGAATCATCATAAAAACATCTTGAATCTGGTCCAGCATCAATTTGTCATAATCACATTATGTTATTATGACTTCATGTGAAATATTTAGTTCGTTTGGCAACGAAGAATAAACAAGTCTCCCGTGACCCTTCTGAGGGACACATGAGACAGATAGAGAGAATATTACTCGCTGTCAAACTCTCCGTATATATAGAGACACGGTATCTGACACATACGTGTACAGGACACGGATGATCGTCCGATCTGCTTGTTTTGTTCACAGAGTAATATATATATATATTTCATGATTTTAACATTTACATACATGTACATCGTTTATAAATTGCATCAATGTGTCAGTCTCTCCGGGAGAAGCGGAATTTTTCATCTGACAGTCTGAGTGAACGAACATGGCAGAAAACGTCAAAACATGGATGTGTCTTAATTCTCTGGGTTGCAGGACTCATCCTTAAATACGTTGGAAATGTGAGCTTGTTTTAAATATAATTTCTTCTATGTATGTATATATCCCATTGTGAAAACCCCCACTAGTTTAATGCTTATGAAGTTTGAGGGATTGCATATCCCTAGAGTGAAATATGAAAACAGCAAATGAACTCCCAACAGCTCCTCC
Organism: Gibbula magus; assembly: GCA_936450465.1. NCBI lineage: Eukaryota > Metazoa > Mollusca > Gastropoda > Trochida > Trochidae > Gibbula > Gibbula magus. Next base: position 31,645,042 of record OW388290.1, on the reverse strand, counting down.
TGTTTTCGCTATAACTTGATATATGCTCATTATCTAAATACAATTTGTTGTCACTGGTATGAATCAAATAATCAAATTTTGATGTCCCTTGTGTAATCAAAGTTGAACACATTATTATAAAATCAACCATTAGATAATTCAAAGATAGCAAGTGAATTCTCTTAAATAATGGTATTATTATTTAAATAGTCCATAGAGACATTTTTGTATCAGTCTTGTGGTCAGTGGCGGTTCAGTATGAAGGATGTCATATAATATTATATACAGTCTCTGATCAACTGAACCGTTCAGCGTATCATATATAAATTATACACCAGCCGTACCAGATATACCATTCGAGATGAGTGAGGACGCACTGTTTAATGTTGGCGTATTTAAAGGCACAGTTGCAGACCCTTTTCTAAACATTCCATCTGTCATACATGAGAATCAAACACTTTCAGGTAAGCTTCACCGTGTGTTTCTGAAAATATCCCCGCATTTCGATCATAAAATCACATCGTTTGACTTAATACAAGGTTTGATATACACGCTAATTTAACAATTCAATCTAATAATAGAACATGAAAGTACTGATAATTACTGCAATACTTCCTCTTCATATTACAAATCTAATCTAATCTAAAAATACTTTTGAAAAACGAGTTCATATTATTTTGCCGTTAACGTGCTGTTTAAATACTAAAACTTAATTGAGCCTTTTTCAGTAAATGTCTCTTTACATATCATCTTTGACTGATGTACACACTTGTCAATTTCTCATGGTAATTTCCGTCTCATTCATACATGATAGTAAAGTATAGTAATACCTATCGTTGCTGTAGTAGGAATATAAAATAGATATTTAGTATTATATGTGTCATTAAGTCCACAACGGTTCGAAACAGTGACAGTTGTGGTTTAACATTCACTGAAAATTACAAACATTGTCATCAATAACCCAGCTTCATCTGCATTAACCGTTTATAAACTGTAAAACCTCAAAGGCTCAAACCTCACTGTTTCAAAGCAACAGTTATGTAGCAACTCGTTAAAATGACCAAAGATCATAACTCCCAGTTAATGTTTAATACATGGTTAATCCAGATTTAAACTATCCTTTTCTCGATGAAAAATGATAATGACGTATCACATATCTTTTTATTGAGGGTGTTGAAGTTTCATTGTAATGTAATGGCCATGTTTGACATTTTCAAATAAGTCTCCCAGGGCCAAGGTCAAGGTCACGAGGTCAAAATGTATAATCTCAGCTGAGAGATCACATCACAAAGGAAGCACATGTGAAATAACAAAGACCTATCAATGACCAATATAAATTATCGTTTAGGTTATCGAAAAACAGTTCCTGATCCAAAATCAAGGTCACGAGGTAAAATATTATGACCTCTTCTAAAAGGTCTTATCACAAGGGATGTCAAAATCAAGTGTCAAAGACCTAGCACTAACTAATCAAAATACGATATTGCAAAAAATTAATGTTGTTAAAACAATCATCCAGCGCAAGGTCAAGGTCACGAGGTAAAACCTTTAGACCTAATCTGAAACGTCTCATAACAATTGATCCTCAAGTGAAGTGTCATAGGTTTACCACTGACCAATCAACTGTTATAGCTAAGGTTAAGGTTTTATGGACAAACCTAACGTTTCGATACTGATCAGCAGCGTTAATGGTTTCACATAGGTTAACGGCGCAGTTTCTTGAAAATAGGTTAACTTAAAATATGTGTGTATGTTTAAGTACCGTATTCTCTTAGTGTATATCTAAATGCACATGCTTCATATATAACCTTATCGTATGTCGAAAGTTCAGACGTAAACAACTCTGGGTGTTCGTTACTTAACGGATATATGCTAAAAATAAAGTATCATTCAGGCATATTTTCAGATGTTTCAATTCATAAAGCACTTTCACAAATATTCGATTTGAGGACACATATGACGGTAAGTGGTATTTATTCGCAATGTGCGAACCTTACGGATCACTCTGTCTATATAGGTAGTTGAGCCCCGTGACACTATACTATATGTACATAGATTTATGTCAACAAATGATTTGGTAGCAAACATAAAATATAAAAACCCTAACACACGCTCATTTTGCAATTCTGAATCAGAATCAATATTACATTTATTTCATGAATATAAAATCATTGAGAATATCTGGAAAGGCATTAAGCAGAGGATATATGGGAAAACCGGAATGACAATACTATTCTCCAGTAAAAGAGTAGTTTAGGATATTTCGAGAAGAGAAACTATATTCTAAATAAAGTAGTGCAACTGATTACGATGTTGTGAAAATGGCTTTCAGACACTGTAAAATTGTAAAATGACTAATATGTAATCAACCTTTTTATGAAGTGTTTGAAATGTAATGATGAAGATTCAAAATTGTTTTCAAAATATTATTGATAATTTATTGGGTGAGGATGTTCTGCTTTGTTTGTTCACCAAATACTAATTCAGCGAACAAGTCAAGCGATGAATTCTTTGATTTTTTTTCACGTAAGGGAAGCGCGTGGCTGTAAATCTTCGGTATGTGTCATTTTATCGGTTCGTTATCGGATGGTATTACCTTGCTTATGTCACCCAAACAACAGCTGACGTCCTGTGTTTTCACAACGTATATATATTTATGTCTTTCAATATTGAGCTGGTGTAATCTATTTTCTACACTTACTTTTAGTCCTTTATGAGTGTTGTATTCGATTGAAATTTATTTTTAATTGGTTTGCAATTGTGTATTCCGATAGTTAGTATTACAGAATAGCTGCATTATAAATAAAAAATCATTCTCATTTCTTTATTTATGGTGCTGCAGACATCATGGCTCGTTTGAAAATATTAACACGGTCAATGTGATTACACGGAAAATTTCATTTAAAGGGAGGTAATGGAATCATTAAAGACGTACACCACTATAAATTGCACCTGACACGCCCTTAGTTTTGTGAGTAGAGCAAAGAGATTTATAAATGTTAGTTTCCATCCAACAAAGATGGTCTTTTATAAATTTGAGCTTCCAGTCATTACTTGTTTTTCGAGAATTGTGTTTGATTAATATCTTGAATTGCCCTATGTCACGTCCATATTCGAGGAGGATGAAGACCAAATGAACAAACTTTAGCCTTCATGTAACAAAGGTGTATTTAAAGGGGGTTGGGTGTGTTAAAAGAGTTATGACCAACTGAACAAACTTCGAGCTCAAAGATGCAAGGTACCTCCCTATAAAAGTTCAGCATTTGGGTGCAGCAGGAGAGCGAATTAAAATTGTTAAAAGTTTACGGACGCCGGATGACGACCAATACCGTTAACCCATCTGGCCTTTCGGTAGAGGTAGAAAATACTGATACACAGTCAATTAGAATAGGGCTACTGATTAGGATTCGTACCATCAAGCTTCAACAAGACTTTCCAAATAAATGATTGATTTCATATTAACTCAACTCATCTTATCAGGCACATTCGCTTGTTTTAATGGACTGGTGTTCTATATCAGAAGAAACTATTAACTCCATTTGTCTTTCAAATGGTATATTAACGTGTTTAAGTAATAATTATATTTTGAAAAGTCAAATCATAAACGTTTATATCTATAGGATAATGTTGGACAAATGTTACACTTTCATAGTTAACACGGTCCCGAGAAAATAGGTTAACCTAATAGCGCGTATAGTGCATATTGTACAGTAGTCTCTCAGTGTATATCTAAATGTACATGCCTCGTATATATTGCTATCATATCGTATGTCGAAAGTTCAGACGCGAAACACTCTGGTGTTTCATTACTTAACGGATATATGATAAAAATAAAATATCAAGAAACATTTGCAAGCAATACGGAAGTGGAACGTCAGATAAGCAATGACCGAAACATTGGTACTTACCAAAGATACTCCTCTCCAAGAAGAGGAATCTCGTGAAAATGTTTTCTGCCAAGGGCACTAAATCACGATTGTCCGTCTAGATTTCTTCGACAAGTAGGCACAAGATTGTGTTTTGATAACGTATATTTTGCGACTTCGTTCAACTGCAAAAAGACGTTTCTAAGTCGTTGGCTGTACGTCGGTAAAAAAGACTTCGTTACAGCGTTATTTGTTTACGTCGATCATATATCGATATTAGACGTCGACGCAAATTTCAAAAACAAATTCTATTAGTTGCAGACTGGTCATGGCCACTAATCAACACATCAAGATATTATTTGAGAGTAAATATGTGTGTATTAAATTTCATATTTGAAGAAATACGATGTTTGCCGAAGTGAAAATGTGGTTGGTCCAATGTGGCTGAGTGGCTGTTATTGTATTTACTTGTAGCTTCAAAGTGTTATTTACATAACATTGTCAAGGATGTTTGTTGTCAGATAATGATTATTAGAAAGGGTAATTTCTCGCCTTCGATTTGTCAACCGCATGTCGCGCTTATCACTCTTATAGTTTCAGCAGTATTATATACCGTTGTAAATTACATTTTTCTTGTTTGTGTCTCCATGCGGCTTTCTGAGAAAATTCAGAACTGAAAGTTAATAAAAAAAAGTATAATGATATGTGAAATATTTCATGTATGTTCATAGGATAACGTATTTACCATGATCGTGTTAGCTTGTGTACAATTTGTCGGTGTTTAATGATATTAGTTTACAAGAAAGTAAACACGTTTCTGTATATTGGTTTTTTACAAGACTACACCATAAGCCTGCATTTCGCTACAATAGAATGGATTAGCCTAATAAAGTACAACATTTAATGGATATATTTTTCCAACTGGCTTCGTCGTTTTCAATCAAAAGATGGTAAACATGCAAAAGGTATAAGAATCTATGCAATCAGTTACAAGTTGGATAGTCATAGAATGGCATGCTATATAACAAATACACTTCCACTCAAACAACGGTCAGGACGTCGACGAAATGGTTTATAGAGTATTACAATGTACCGTGTAATAAAATATGTGTCCAAAATATACATTAATCTTTTGAAAATTCAATCTATATTTATAAATGATATTTTGGTCCTCACACAAATGAGGGAAATGTGACAAAGTCAATATAGAAACCAATTTTCATCAATTACGAATACTATTATCTAAATGTGTAAACATGCTTGTGTTTAGCTAATATTTTAAAAATGTTTGATGTTGCAGCTGTTCCGCACAAATGAAGCTGTAAACTTCTATTATTTCTTATTTATTCATTATGTAATATATAGCAGAGCCATCCGTGAACAAAAGTTATTAAAAGGTTTAAATGATTTTCATACACTACATACATTGTACAAATGAATTTACAGAAATAACCTTTTCAAATTTATCATAATCTTTGATTTGCATATGCTCATTTATTGATTAATAACTTTCAGAAATAATATCTTAAAAAGCAAAGTAATTATAATAAATACCTTATAATTAATTCATTTCTTTTCAATTATTGAGATACCAATTTTTCACCCAATCCCGACCCATTATAACAGATCACTAGTGAGTGATCGTGACAAGTATTCTTTTATGAAGAATATAATTCTTTCGCTGTTTGATTCAATACTTATATTCAGAGTTTTCAAAGCTAACCAACGATAATTGTAATATATTATAACAATTACTACAGCGAGACAACTTACATCACCTTATAAATGTATGTATAGGTTAATCACCCCCACAAGGTAGTTGTTGAAATCAACTCTGCGAGGGCTCACCAGTGAGGGTGATTAAACGACTTGCACCACTAGGGCGACTTGCACCACTAAGGCAAGTTATGTCCCCAAACCATTTCTAAAAACTTGCCCTAGTGGTGTAACTATGTATATATACCCATGGTAACATTTACACAAAAGTCAAGTTTTACCCACCAAACCATGGGTAATATTTACTTGTAAAACAATATACCTTTTAATGTTATTATCATTTTTTAAACAACGCTTATTGTATATACTTTATCGACTGTTGTATTCAAATCATGATCAATTTTAGGAACGCATTTGTCAAAAAAGGAAGTTATATTTTATTCCCATTTCAACAGTAATAATATATTAATATGAATGTTTAAAAGATTATCGTTGTAATATAAAATTCAATATGCATAGTATATCACACGTCCGATATTTCAGAATGTGTATATATACAGTAGTGGTGGTCTGTAATGAGTAAGTTAATTCAATTCGTAGTTAAAAATACTATAAATAGTAGATATAGTAGATATAATATATACACTCACCGGCAAAAGAAAGTATATTTGGTTTTCAACACAAAATATGTCTACCGGATAAAATCGATTTTGAATGTTTGTGATGAGGATATATCTCGTTATGAGATATACACAATTTCATTCATGAGAGTATGATACTTATTTTTTTCATATCGTGAGGTGCTGAAATAGCTATTTCAAAAGGTATTTTGGGAAATAATGTTTGGTATATAAGGTAAACGTTAATGTGTGTGGAAGTATGTCAGTATACATGATGTTGTCGGCATAATGTTCCTTCTTCGAGTTTAAATCAATGACGCATCGTAATTGTAGGATGTCATAAAAGAAGCCAGAAAGCAATATTTCACCCTCCCATCTCGCCTGGTTAAGGAGATTTTATAAGAACTATTAAACCATAAACTATAAACTATTTATTTAATATAGCGCTTATTTTGATATAAACAAATCTTCAATAGCGCTGTACATGACAAAACAACAATATACATACGTGAAAATAGTCACAAAGTCACAAATACATGTATATACACACTGTGATGAAAAGGTCAAAACTGTAAGAACAGGTGAGATTTCAGGGAGGTTTTAAATTGGTCTATTTGTCGATTCTCTTGATCTCATTTGGTAGGTTGTTCCACCAAATAGAACCCTGGACGTTGAAAGAGCGGTTGGCAAAGGTTTTTCTTCGTACATATGGTATCTTAAGCCTCATGTATTGACTGTTGGATCTCATATTTTCCCTTCTGTCTTCAGCCAGTGTCAAGATTGATCTTAGGTACAACGGGGAGAGTCCATTGAGGCATTTCCATATCATTGTCAACACCTTATGCTTTATGCGTAGCCGAACCGGAAGCCAGTGTAGTATCTTTAAGGCAGTCGTAGAGCTCGAGTATCTGTCGGTCTGCAGAACTTACTTCGCAACAAAAGTATGCACCCGTTGTAACTTCCGGATCTGAGTATCTGGAAGTCCTGTGAGGATTGCATTGGCATAGTCTAGATGGGAAATAACTGTCCCTAGTACAAGGGTATGACATGCGTCTTGTGTCAGGAGATGTCTTATGTTTCTTTTTTTTCTTCTTTTTTTTGAAGACCATACATTGCCTTCTTACATTTGTTGGTGATGTGGTCTGAGAACGAAAACAATTCTTAAAAAGCCGTGCACATTTTTTTCAGAATTATGAACAGATAATGTTTTTTTTTTAAATTACAGAATAAGTTAGTTTGCTTAGAGGCATGATATGTAACCATGAAACAGTCGTATTCATCACTCCTTGATTAAAATATCTACGTTGTACTTATACGTCCATTTGCCCGCTATAGTGTATGTTGTATTTACTCATTTCTGTATTAGTTGTTTACATGTACATATAATTATTGGTTAAAACAGTAAAGATAGATACTTTGACATAAATTGTAACCGTATAGTATATGTCGACCTTGTCATCAACAGTTATATATAATTCTAATTAAGTGCTCAGATTGGGTTATATGATATATTGATCCGTCCAGGGAAAAAGAGTGGCGATCGACTGTACGAGATGCATGAATGTACGGCTTGTTTAAAGAATATTAACGCTTGTATAGATTATGAAATTACATTTCACGTCTATTGCGTTACACTGATTTTGTAAGAATTGGAGATGTTCAGGAGATTATTCTTCATGTAAGCAAACGGACGACCAACGATGTCTTGACTGAACAAATCAATTTATGGATGAAAAGGAAAATGACAATTGTCACGTTTAGCGCTGTTTCCTGCACAAAATAGTGAATGACGATGTGCAATATTAATCAACGTATAACTCTGGAGTAATTAAAGAACAGGTTCTATCGGAATAAGCGCCATTTATTGTTATACCTTACATGAAATATGTAAATACTATACATTCTTAAGATTGATCCAGTTAAGCCATCTGATGTTTGTTATAATTTTTAATCAGACTTATCAACAATGCATTGTTATACCGTAGCAATCTTTCAATTTCAAGCGCCAGTGAATGGCTTCACTTCTCATTGCTTTTATTTTTCATGAACGTGCGATAGTCTTTATTACATGGTTAAATCTCAATAATTTATCACAATTGGATTTTGTTATAATCATGTATTAATAGCATATATGTAAACAAGCAAGAATGTACCCTCGAATCTCGTTTCGACCAAAATATCCCGATTGACACTCCCTTTGAGTTAGTCATCAAATCATAAACCAGACACGGTCGTTGCAACTGGGCGAACATCTGGTGCCATCTTGAAAGTTTGCATATCTATTAAGAGTTGGTTGAATTTCGATTTTCTAACGTTATTATGATTCAGGATAGTCCGGTACTCAAATGCATGTAAATCTATATGCCTAAATGACACTTAATTGTCTCTTATAGTTGTCAAAAAGACAAACAGGTTATTGGATATATGATTTGTTGCCACGGTGATTATATTTGATTGTGAATGAATAAATCAACTTCAATTTTGTTTAGCTTCCGGGTCTATGCAAGACAAAAGAGAAATAGACACGTGTAAAGAGCGAATCTGATGGGCTATAATTCAAACATTCACAAATTGAGCACGGATCGACGGTGGCACTGCAAAAGTTTTTGATAACATGTAATACGTCAAATGAGGATAGAAAGAGATAGGATAGAGGGTAATTGAGATGGAAGGGAAAAGACAGGTTTTGCTGAGAAGGGGAGACGGATTGTGAAGAAATGAAGGACGCGTAAACGTTATAAGGAATGGAAAATGAACGTCAATACATGTATACAGGAAAAAAGTAACGACAATTTATGAATTGTGATAATTTTGTGCCACATGTTATTTATTGTTATTAATCTATGTTTGAATAATGTTAGTTGTGCCTTGGCAAAAGAACATTTTAATCAAACGCACCGAAATACACAAACCACAGCGTTGAATATTGCATGAGATCATGTGTGACACAATCCAAGAGCATAAAGCACGAACCATCCTTAGATGAATTGAGTATAAAAGGCAGAAGTGATTTTACACATTTCATTGAACTTTTGACAACTAATTGACCAAAACAAGATATCACAATTAAATGATGCAGATCGAAATATCGATATAAGACATCTGAAGCTGGATACTGCCGTATAAGCACATCATTTCAAGTTCACCGGAGGACTATGTATATACGTCGTTATGGGATCGGTACACACGCTTCAATGCAACACATGATTGACTAGTGGAAGGGCTAGAGTTACCTCCCCTGCCCAGGATCGACACATCCGGTTACACTAGTGACCTACGTCATCGACCTGCAACGGATACGGAGACTGCAGGATATCTGGTGTGCGAATATTGTCAGACCAACCATCGTGTCAGCAGCACGAGATGACCATACCATGCAGGTTCTGTATTCACTGACCTATTGTGGACACACACAGTCACAGCACGTGACTTTTGCCATGCTCAACGGATTATCTGTACATCATACTATAACCATTTGAATATTCGTGATGTCAAACTTGTATTGCTTCCAACAGTAAAATCTCAAAGGTTGGTCTGTTGCTTTTCATTTGTAAACGAGTATTAATTTGATAGAGTGACCTGACTGTCGAGACTTTACACAACATTGGCTTTGAGAGATTGGTTTAGTTTTCGAATTTAATCTATTTAAAAAAAAACTAAACTTATCTTTGCAACTTTAAATGATTTACCGCTGCAAATAGCTGTAGCTGTAATTTGGAGGATTTTACCAAAACGTTTCTCCAACGTTTTAACTCAAACAACACATGTATTATTTATATAAGGGATCATACACTCACTGAAAATGGTTCCCCATTGGGTTTGATTCCAAAAGTTATTGTTTCCTTAACTCACATCAGGCTGAAATTCCTTATTGTCGCCTGCAAAACATGTTTATATAGTTGTATTTCTAACTGCATGCAATTAGCCGGACTACTAAAGAAAAAGGGAAATTGTACCACATTGACGTGTATCGCTTACAAATAGCGATATAAAGACATTGATTGCGTTCTACAAATGGAAATGTATATGTCTTTCTATCGCTTTTTCTAAGCGATTCACACACCTGTGAAATGCACTCTGTGCACTTTAAGGAACAAGATCCAATATCCATGCACGGTGTTTGGCTACCTGTGAATATCATCTGTTAATATAGCTACTTAAGGACCAGAACATGCAAACAGTCAGAACGTTACACTGATGTAATGGTTATGATTATCAACAAACGAGTTGAGTATGAACCGACGCGGAGGAACAGGCACAGTGTTTACTTCAATCTATGCAGTTGAGCGTAAGTGATAATACCATCACAACACAAAGAAGCGTCTGTATGTTTGCACCAAATCGTATTTCACAGGAAGAGGGCATTTCGTTTGTAGATGGCAACTGACGTTTGCTTCAACTACGCCTCTCATTAATGCTTGATGGAAAGCACTGATTGGCTGATAGATCACACGTGATTAGCCGATAACGCAAAGGATGGAACATTATTGTAAGTTGTGCACCATGCCAGATACAACTTGTATACATGACTGTGAACAGTGTCTGTTATTGTGCGAATACACTGAGAGTGTTCTGAAGGCAGTAAATCAAGATTATTTTTACTAAAAACTCATTGGCACCGAATTATTACGAACATGCTTTTTCCAAGTGTTCTCTTTTTTTCGCTGTATCTTATTTAAATGAGACATTCGATGTAAAACCATGAATCATTTACACCCCAGCATGTGTGTGTTGTGTGATAACAAGCCTAGTTGATTACAACGAATGTCTCTCACAAATGGTACAATATTTGCAGTTTTCCGTATGCTAGATATTTTAGCTAGAACCATTATTGTATGACGATTACAAAAATGTGTTACCAATGAAAGGTAAAAAGACATGTAAGGACGTTTATATTACCCTCCGTTACGAAGTAGTAGAGGTTACATTTAATGCTTCGCAGTTCCGTTTTACTGTCCGTGCGAAATCTTTTAAAAAAAATAAAACTTCAAATTTGGAATTTGTACCGAAAATGCCAAACACCCCAACTTTGTTTTGAAATTCACATTTGGTATATGTTTCACAACTTAAGATTGTCTATTGAAGTTATTATGGTTCATTGACATGATTCACAACAACCCGATTCGAGGTTTAGTCTTAGCACCACCTATATGTAGGTGTATAGGACTGTCAAGACAAACTTAGAAAGAGATGCGACAAAGAGCTGTTTGCGACCATGCATCCCACCAGGGAGGAAGAGTATTACTCGTTACCTTCTCCTAAAGGAACAATTCTTAAAATTTACGAAAACATTAACATCGTAAATGTGACCTGGTCAGGCGTCCAATGTTAAGATCTCTAACTATGTCCTGGTCACAATCCCTGTAGCATCAGATAAATACCACCACCTTTATAGATTCAGATAATATGCTTTTTTGGGTCCAATTATCAGTATATCTGTTCCATGTAGTGAGTCTGCCAATAAGGAAATGTCAATTTGCCGTCCTATCCATGTTTATAATAATTGTCCATATGTCTTTCTTTAGAGAGGCCGCTTATCGTTATGGTTGGTATAGTAAGGTAAGGTAAATCTAATTTCCTACTTAATGTCATAATGTATTTACGCTTACAAAAACAAGAAACGTATATATATATATATATATATATATATATATATATATATATATATATATATATATATATATATATATATATATATTTATATATATATATTGGTTCTAATCATTGATTGGTTTTCGTCAAGCAAGTTCTATGTCTGAGGGAAATCGTTTGATTATCTTACAGTCGAATTCAATCAATCTTTGTGGATCAGTAACTTTGTAGATAATGAATTGAAAGTTCAGTCATATTATAGATTGATTAAACTTTGTTATTTACACGATGTATCCAAAATCATGAATGACGTATCCTGATCACCTACTTCGATGATTATCTCAAAATTACGTCATCACATTATTACATATTTGTACTAGGTCCCATACTACGTTTCCACAAATGAAAGAACGATTTGTATAATAATTCGTACATGTATTGCAACTAGGTCATTTGATGAAATTCGATGCGTCTATTGGGCAGCTTAGTTTCAGTCTTGTACAAATTCATAAGAGAAACCATCAAGTCAATAAAGCAGACACCAATTTTGCTATCTGCTTCCGTTTTGGCCGACTGTAAAACGAACATTCTAACGTCCAATTTCCGAAGATATAGGTAAATGTATACTGTTTTATGTATGTCAAACACCACCTGTTTCATCTATATGTTATAACCATCGTATATTCACTTTCATCTTTTCAATATAACAGTAAGTGATAGATAGTAAGTAGAACATATACCATACATCCTCGGTTACCCATGGTTCTATATATGCTCCGTTACTCTCCACTATATCACCCATGGGAAACCTCATCAGAAAAATCTGTATTCAAATTACCCGCCCTTGGCCAGCGTGACGAAGTCAGTAACCAAAGAAAATGCTCAATGGAATAAGACGGAAATGGCCAAGGGAGATAACCGGTGACGCATGGCTAACACAATGACCTCGCTTGCTTTGAAACGAAATGAAATGAATTGTCATTCGCTCGCAGGTCCAAGCTGCGAAGCAGTTTGATTGGCTCACGCCGGCCAAGGGCGGGTAATTTGAGTACAGATTTTTCTGATAAGGTTTCCCATGGGTGATATAGTGGAGAGTATCGGAGCATATATAAAACCATGGGTAACCGAGGATGTATACCATATTACAGGGATGCTACTTCTTGGATACTAGTATATCCCATCCCAGAACATATTCTGAATGCTCTGACTTGTGTCATTGATCCACGGCCTGTAAGTCTGCCCATGTCCATTCCCTACACGGGTCATCATGATAGGCTGGACTCCAGCAAAGGTTGTTAAGATCTAGGACATAGTGGGTGATGACAACGACCCCGGAAGCGTCAATGGTATCGATCAGGATCAAATGGAACTACAAGGTTAAAGCGTGTTCAGTTTAGATAAATATGGTATGAAGCGTTGTCGTTGTATTGTGGTGTATGTACATGTAGTTGCCATCCACCATTATGACACATGAACTTGTAATTAAACTACGTATTGAGGCTACATTTTCTCGGAATGAATGGAAGATATGTCAAAGAAACTGTATCGATATGTTATGCACGTAATGTGCTATTTAAGACCAGGTACATGCAGTGTGTTGTTTGGGGTCACATATATGCTGAACGTTATAAATTGTTTTATTTTATCAAAAAGAACTGACTGTTGCATAAAAATGCAATTTTTAATTTGAGTCGGTTCAGTATACCGACGATATAAAGGTAAAAGTATCGATTTATGATCGAAAACCGGACAATGCGCTGCGTGTGGCGCGTCAATTTGTCAAACGTAAGTTTTGAAACTTATTTACAACAGAAAAAAAGAAAACTTTAAGTTGATGATGTTTCGTAGGTCTTATCACTACTGTGCATGTAAATGGAACGTGTAGTTTCGGTTTCTGCACAAGTATAATGATGTTGCTAGATTTAACTTGGAAACTAGTAGTTATTACATATTTGGCGATTGGGAATGACTAGGCAAGTTGAGTGAACTTATTTGAACTGATATCAGCACACATTGTATGTTGGCATGTATTAAAGGAAAATAAAATTTTATGAAACACAATGGATGCACCTTTAACGAACGCACAAGGCTGACCTTCCCTGTACTAAAAGAGACCCAGTCAATGTTCTCATGTGAGGTGAAAGTAATTTCACACGAACCAATTTGCTCTAATTGTGACATTTGCTCTATAGTCTATACTACTAATGATCAACCAACACTTATTTCAACAGTAATGTATTGTATTTTTTTGTCGTTCTGTCGCATATCGAGGTCGTCAATGAATTAACACAGGTTCAAAACATTAGAAAGTTTTTTGAGCATGCTATTCAAGCTTAAATCCCAAAGGGAGCTGTAAATATGTATATCCCTAAATACTATAGTGTATGTTATCTAAATAATTCCTTAATTATCTGTGGTTTCGTTATCTAAGTTAAAAAGCCATTGAGTATATTATGTTTATAATACAACTGTTACATTATTTGTTTCATCAAAAACAACATATAAAGTATATCATTTGCTAGATAAATCTGCAGTCTACAAATTGACATTATGAGAAATAGTATTCATATCTCAACAATCCTGTGTGAAAAGACACACAGACTCTCGATTGAGTTGGCCGTTGAAAGTGATGTCACTAGAAGGATTTTATTTATGCCATTCTACGTTATTTATATATGGTGAACAATGACTGCTGGTTTTTTAGGCTGCGAGTTTGACAAATTCACAGTCACCATGGCAACGCGTGTGCACCTTAATATTTCTACTGTCTTCATGCTTCAAGGTTATTCTTGTCACTCATTTCTAATTGTCACGATAGTATTATATTAAATGTTTTTAAATGTTTGGTAAATAGGCATATTATTGACATTTTACCTGTAAAATTGGCATATTGACACACATGTATACATTTTACTTGATTACACGATTCGAACAACATATCTAGTTGAGAAAATCGGTTATTTGATTATATGTTGGAGCTACACAGTTACACATATCTGCATCACAAAAGTTTGTTCACTTGATCGTGTATATCAGTGCAACTATCATATGCAGCTCTATGTAAATCAAATGATAAATAGATACACGCCAAAAGCAGTTATATGAAATTTCCTATTGTCACGAGTACCCAGTGATAATACAATGAGCGAGATGAACACAATGTTTTGCGCTTAAAATAATGGATTCGACTTGTATTTAGACTGGAATACACCATTACTAATCAATGCGATTTCTCTGCTTAATTCCGTCTTCAAAATCTGCAAAATATTAAGTGTCCATTTGTTAATGTTTTTACAAATATCCGATGCTTTTTAGGTGTGACAAACCAGATCGTATTGTTTACGTAAGTCATATTATGTTCTCTAATTACTCCTATATCACTGTAAAGTTCAAACCTTGTTTTAAGTCATTTTAAAGAAAATTATCTGAAGCGATGTTTAATATGGGAGAATAGACGAGCCTGAAGCAATTAGACTGGCTAGCTGTCTGGTAGTAAACTACTATTGCTATTATGGACGTGTCAGAAAAGTGACATTACATGATAAAGGAAATTAGCGATAGCCATTTTATCTATTTTTAATACACCCATAGCTCTTATGTATATATATATTGTACTGAAGCGCTTTGTGTCATAAATGTATAATGTAATTTCTATGTATCAGAGTGAGTGGTTTTTATGCAACAACCATCAATGGCTACTATTCACGTTAAAGCCCGTTCTCATATAGTACCAATTGTAATCACAACTTGTACTATCAACCCGTTGTATTAGCGTGGATTTGTACGTATTTCAATTGATGAGTTGATACGACTCGGGTGTTCTCGCGTTGCAACTAAAGTTGAACCCTACAAGTTGTAACTACACATCGTACCGTGAGAACGGACCTTTAACGTAAGGTTCATCGCAAACAGAAGAGGTAGCCGAAATTGTATCTATCTAAAATCAGTACATACGTGTATGTAATACACAACCATCACACTATGAACTATGAAAACTAATATGTCTAAACTATTGTACTATTTGTACACGTATAAGTATTGGATGCATAAACAAACTACCAGTATATGATTTCACCCTCTTTTAAATTATTCTCAGTAATAGAAGTAATATCCCCTAGAAACCCATTCTTGCTTAATATATCTAGTGACGTCCCGCGTTTCTACACGAGTACAATAGTTCAACAACCGTAAACTGTTTGCAGTTAAGATTTCGAAGATGAATAGCATCAGTTTTATTTCGACATGCTTGAGAACAAACTCGCACCAATACTGTTAAAGTGACAAGTATTTTGTTAACGTTTACCTTGGAGACTCTTGATGATGTTCCCATCTCTAGTATGGTGAGAAAAGATTATGTTGACTGTAATTAATTCTCATATACATTGTAATAACATAATTTTGGATCATTTTAACCTAATACGTTATGGAATGAGATTACCTTTGACGTTCTCGAGTAAGTTGGTATCTCCGTTAAGGAGAAAACATGATTCCGAGGTCTTCTGCTCTGAGAATAACCTGAAGGGAGGGATAAAGCCCCGAGGGCGTTAGTCCGAGGGGCTATCCCGACCTTGAGGTTATTCTCAGAGCAGAAGACCGAGGAGGAGTGTTTTCTCCAGCTTATAAACCGTCAACTATCAAAATTTACGAGTTATAGTTTCGGACGCTCAAAGGGCCTAATTCCTCCGCTTAGACCATTTTAAAAGCAGAAGACGAAGGAGGAATGTTTTCTTCCTATTTATAAACGTCAAATGTAAAAATTTACATTTTATAATTTTTTATTCTCAAATCGTGTTTTTATAAAGGGTATGTCGCCCTCGGTTGCGTTATATCAAGGCAAAGAAGGTATGACTATAAATGGAGTAATTCAACTTCACTCATCATCTCGGTCTGCATAGCCGAGCGGTCTAAGGCGCCAGTTTAGAGAGCGAAGGGTGCCAGGTTCGAAACCAGCTATTTCAACTTGGAAATTTTTAACTTTGTATAATTTTCGATAATAATTGCTGCTTGTTGACTATTGCGTTGCAAGTCTGAAAAATTATTCTAAGTGCATTTCCAGGTCTTACTTTAAAAAAAACCTCAGGTTCAGGTCTTACTTTCAAAAGTAAAACCTCATACTTATTCTCGGAAGTAAGACCTCATTAGAGGTTATTCCAAGAAAAGAAGATACCTACAAAACAACAGATAGAATCCGACCTAGGTTTATAAATGATGAGAAAAGATAATGGTGACTGTAATTAATTCTCATACTCGGAACAAACAAATTATGGTTCTTAACACAACACGTTATGGAGGAAGACATTTACCTTTGACGCTGTGGAGTAAGTCGGTATCTCCATGGTGAGGTACACCTTGGTCCTGAGCGAGTCGGCCTGTTTCCGTTCCGCTAGAGGGTCAATAAGAGCCTTCTCTATGATGTCCACGGCGGCCATGTCCTCGGTCAGAGCAGCGTACCTCTTCCAGCAGCACTCGGAGATGAGGTCCTCGGACACCCCCCAGAAGCCCAGCTCGTTCCTGATGGTCAGTGTGCACAGGTTGCAGGGGAGGTGCAGCTCTCCTGTCCGGTACATGTCCAGTAGGGGGAGCACCATCTTGGGGTTCCTGTCGAAGAAATACTCTCTTGTTGTGGGGTCATAGTTAGATGCGTCTTCTGTCAAACGTCCCAGAGTTGTGTTAGGGTATTTTTGGAGGATTTCCTTTCCAACGGTAAAAAGTTTTCCCGAGACGTTGAGTTTGATAGTCTCCATATCTATAGCGGTCGTGCACTGCTAGATCTTGTAGTAGGAGATGGGATTGAAGTGCCGTAGACTGACGCTGTAAGACGTTCTGCCCCTCCTCTCTGTCATATATGAAGCTTCGGCAGCGATGTGAGGAGTTACACAGACCACGGTAAAACAACGAGCATTAGACTCGGCACAGCGCGTGTAATCAATACGAATCCAGATGTAGTTCACACAAGAGCGATTTGTATTGGGTAAGATACTAACTACTTGTAAACAAACAGACCAGTTGGATCAAGTATACTGGAGGTGTCAGGAGTTTACACAGTTGAGAACATACACTATACAGTGCATATAGATAAGTTCTTATACCCTTCTTATATTCCATTGGAATGAATGTTTTGGTTTAATCACAATGTGATATACATAAAACGTTTTTGCACTTTTACGAACACAGCAAGTGTTTTAAAAAGAAAAGGCAGATGAATCCAAACTTCTCAGTCAAAATACATCAACTGATTGATTCAAGCAATGCCGAGACTTGAAGAAAATGTGTCAATTGATTATGTCAACCAATCCATACCAACATAATCATACTTAGTTCAATTGTAATATCAATATATACGAATCGATACAAATCCCTTTGAACCAATGCGAAATGCTACTAATCAATGAGTATGGAGGCAGCCCGGGTTCAAGGCTAAATGGAGTGCTGATTTATCGTAAATCAAATCATTGACACGGTCCACGTGCTCCAACTTACGAATGTCGGAATGATTTATCAATTACAGAAATATTAATCATAAAGACTTAACTACGCTACGATAAAGTCTGAATAACGTTAGCTGACCAATGTGGCTTTTGACATTCAACATTTATAACTAATTGTCGTTGTACACAAACATGTTATGCATTGATCTTGGCATTGACTGTTTAAACTGAACGCTGGTATAATCCGCGAATACATTTCCATAGCAATGCTAACACTAACCTTCAAAGAGACGATACAGCAGGTAATTTTGTAAACGAAATTCTAAGAGATTTTTCCATGAATGTTGTTAATGCACAATAAATTTATATATAGCCCATTTCTCTTAAGGTGTTTTAATTGACATTAACAACGTAAATTCACAAACGGGAATCTACACTGAAAATTAATTTCACGAAAATATACTCCTTCATGGAAGGCAGGGAACACGATTCTTCCCGAATCTATGTCTGCGTTTTCGCTTCGTTTCCTATAAATTGCCACTGATAGTACCGAGAGGTTGAGGAAAAACAACCAGTCGATGGGAACGATGTTTTTCTTTCTAGTTTTGCTTACCCTAGACTTACGGTAAGCCCCGAAACAAAGAGTATAACTTAATACAAATTTTTACAGACAAAGTTATTAGAAAATACTAAAGTTTGATTATTTTCTTAAAAACGTTTCTCCGCGGCTCATTGACTGTATAAGCTTACTTTCATGGACTCGGCAGTATTTCAATACGCTAGGAGTGTGGGGGACAGACTAACAGATCTATAGCTGGAGTTATGAGTACCTGTGAAAACTCGAGGTGAAACTAACATTAACAGCAGGTGTTGTAATCTTACTGACGTTAGCTGAATGTGAAGTACTGCATCGCAGTTAGCCAAATACAATCTGTACATGAGATGACATTTTTACCAGTGAACGAAATTTACCAGCATGGAATGAGCATTCATTGGTACTCGTATTCCGTTTACCATACAGTAAAAACTTCGCTTCATCCAATCCGGTGCTAAATCAAGTGTGTACGCAATTAGCCAGGTCAGAAGGAGAAATGATTTGTGTCGGCACCGTATGATGTCTGGTTGAACAGGAGCAACATATATAGATCAAACTACTTCACTACTTACAAGCCGTCAAACGACGTGTTCGTCAAATGTCGCGAAACAAACTAATGAAGAATTGCATTGAACCGAAAATAAATACATATGTACTCATATGCCTTGTCTAAAAATATATTACTTTTATTGCGTAACAATAACAAACATGCTTACCATGTTACCATGTGATTGTGTAATTAATAACAGATTATAAAAGTCTGTATACCTGCATACTAGATATATCATAAAACGTCTATTGACTAAACAGTAGCTTAGATATATAAACTGACGAGCAAAAGAAACGTTACCGTAGGTTAAAAGCCCTACATAAAAAAGACAGATCCAAAAACCAAAACGTTTATTCAACAATAACATGTGACAATATCAAATTCATAAAAAAAACTGCAACAAATAAACTTTCGGTGTCTAAATGACAGTCTTCGATAATGGACAGGGTGTCCAAGTCAAAGTTCACTTAACAACACCAGCATGATGCAGAGAAATCCATCTTCAGTGTGTCGAATACCACTACCAGACTAGTAATGTGTATATGGCCTCCCCTTTCCATAATGCAAGCGTACACCCTCCTACGCATGGAGACGGTCAGACGTCTGACGTCAGTGGAATGCACTGCCATTCTTTTTGCAGAGCTTGGGTTTTTGGCGGTTTGTTGGAGGTTGTTGTCATTACGATGATCCGTCCGCGCCCATCTCAGTCGTTGAATATGTTCCACTGTCAAGATCTGTCCCCGCAAAGGTCTGTAAGCCTTGATAACATAGGACACCAGTCGTCTGGCCACTGTGAATCGGTTAAATAGCCATAAAGGATGTTGATGAATATATCAGAAATTGCCAAAAATCTATCTCCGTGAAATATATACACAGATTCACAGATTTTGTCGACCCAAAATAAGCCGAGAAATTGCACAAATTAGTAAAGGTGTTTTCCAGTTTAAATTATGATGGCCGACAACGCGATAAAGCGATAAAGCGATATGGACACACGACAAAGCGATATAGCAACACGACAAAGCGATAACGTCGAACGACAAAGCGATAGTGTCGCGCGACTAAGCGATAGTGTCGCACGACAAAGCGATAAGGCCGCACGACAAAGCGATAAGGCGGCACGACAAAGCGATAAGGCGGCACGACAAAGCGATATTGCCGCACGACAAAGCGATAAAAACATTTCGCTTTGTCGCGCAGTTATATCGCGTTATCGCTCTTTCGCTTTATCGCTCTTTCGCTTTATCGCTCTTTCGCTTTATCGCTTTATCGCTTTATCGCTCTTTCGCTCTTTCGCTCTTTCGCGCCACTGTACCTTTTTGGAATATTTGAGAGTGGAGATTATTTTTTTCAAACGAAATGATTTTATGTATTGTTCTTGCAGTTAAACTTTTTAAGTGCATGTACTTGTCTGAAATTATTAATGTTCTACCTAATGGTGATACTTGACCTTTAAGGCTACTGTAAAAGATGTGCGTTATGCTCATCAAGATTTAATTGATTCAAAAACTTGAATTGAGCAGGAAAACCAAAGAGAATACCAATGTTTTGTAATAGAATACCAAGATTTGTAGAGGTTTTTAAAAACAGTTCCAGTTAAGCAGAATTGTTTTATATATGATTTATATATTTTTCGAAAAACGAGAGAGATGTTTTCATTCTCTGTTTTACCAAATGCACAATTCTCGTCATTTACAAACTGCATATAGTTTTAAACTCCTTCTTGGTATTAACTATGCTGTGTAATTTTACATCATTTGTACAGCATCTGTACCGCAAAAAAAACTATTTTCCCATTTTAAAGAATGTAGATCGAAATGCCCACTTTTCATATACATTTGTTCATTTAATACCATTATTCACACGGTCACAATATATCTTGAGCCCTTATAAGCTTTATATCATTTAAGTTATTAAATGCCTTACTAATAATCAAGGTATATATCCGCCTGCGAAATTCATTACAAATACATAACCAAACTAGTACACCTTTATGGATTAATTAATTGACACCCTCAAATTTACAAGTAAAATTCGTTTGATAATGAATTTGATAATAGTTCTAAAAACGACTTACAATCTGATAAAATAATTGTCTAATTTAGAAAAAATTAAAGTAGGCCTTTTGATGTGCACATAAATGTAATAAGGAGAAAGAAGACACTTGGAGAAACTATATAAACACGGGATATTTCATTCCTATATAGCTAGTGCTTATCACCATTTACTGACGTAATTGTACAATTAGTTTCATATTTTATTAAATAGTTATATTTCATTTTATTGTGTACTTTATCTATACTATGTACTAAGCTCATTTATTAAATAAACATCCAGTTGCCTTTCAATCAGTCTCGTATTCCTTATACATTACATAACATATTAACTGACATCCAATCAATGTCATCAATCAATATATAGCCCCATACATCAATCCTATTTATTGTGTAAACAACGCATCAATTTATTTTAAAAACACCTCGTGTCTATTTATTTCCTTATTTGGTGCTGGTGGTAGTAAATGATGCCTCCACATTTGGATTTATATCTAAAGTCTATACTTGTGTATTTTTTTATATACGAATACCGTGCAATTATTACGCTATTTTAAATTAAATCGCAAAATAGTACATGGTTTGGAATATTTTGGTTCGTAAGTACTTATTCAATTCAAATTTACGTACAGAACGAGTTTATCCGATGATATCATTATTATGAAAAGAACTACCCTCAATATCTGAAAATTCGTAATTGAAATCAAAGCGTTTTCACCGTTAATAAAGCCAGGGAAAAGCGTTTCATATCTTCTAATTTGAAAATTTGAAAATTTCCGGAAGGAGGGGGGGGGGGGGGGGGGGGGGGGGGGGGGGGGGGGGGGTGGTTGCATGAGCGATGAGGACGCATCCCATCTCCCTCCGCTACTGCTGAAGTTATTGTTTAACTACTAATTACATCTACTTCTAATGTACATTTTTATTTGAAGAAGACACTGAGTTAGTTTCATAAATATATGTAAGCTGATTGAACCAACCATTCAAGTGTTTTAGAGACGACTTTGTAACCTCCAATAATTATCCGAATGTAAGCTAAGCTCCGTACTCCATACCTATCATCATATTAATAAGTCATGACCATGCACAGAGTTCGCAGTTTTTATGTCCCTGTAACATTATCCCCAATATTGTAGCAAGGGTTGAACGTTGACATTGTTAATTTAGAAATGAGCAATATGTAATTATAATTCAATAGTGGTTAAGATTATTATACTATAGCAGAATAACAGCATTTTGCTTATGCTTATTGTTTACAATTGAGATTAGCAGAAGAAGGTAGGCCTATTCAATGTTGGGCTCTAAATGTCAGAAATATTCTCTATGAATATGGTTTTTGGTGTATGTGGCAAAATGAAGATTTTGCCTGTATTAATTCTTTTATAGCAGCCTTTAAGGAGAGGTGTATATCTATTGATACTCAAAAGTGGTCAGAAACTGTTTCAACACATTCTAAACTTCAAAAGTTGTTCTTCCCTATGAACATTACTTGTCCATTGTAAACATCCGAATATATATAATTAGAAATACATGCTATTTAGATAGTGAACAAATATAACAAGGTTACATTTGGGATAACACTACCTTCAATAGTACACATTCTCGTACTTTTCGGGCCGAGTCCCATGCGGGATTCGAACCCACACCCTCAGAGTAACTCTGAAATACTTTGCCAATTTTGTATTATCCCATGCACTGAGTCAGAATACCATTTTGTATTATTTAGCCATTTCTCAATGTTTTACGAACGACTTTACCCAGATATTACATTGAAATTCCTGGATATGAAAAATCTATTCAATTGTTTAACTCTTTAGCGAAATAGATGTAATCAACTAGGATGTCCTCAACAGTCAGGAAAATGTACTTTACTACTATGCACTGTATAATGCCATGGGCCTCCTTTCTGATAAAAACTATCTATGAAGCCATTCAAGTGTGAAAGAGATGATTTTGTAACCCCAAATACGTATTCGAATGTCGCTGAGCTCCATGCACTGAAGGCGTACAACCTATTACCATCATACTAATGATTCATGGCGATGCGCGGAGTTCACATTTTCAAAAAAATTTCCCAAAACGTGCTTTTTCATGAATCGGACCCTTTAGAAATATTCCTGTCGCACATATTAATACACAATGTCACACAAATATTCTACTGTGATGTAACCTAATAGTGTTATGATGTGCACAGTGTAACCAAATAAACAAAATTATATATTTTATTTTGATAATGATAGATTATTTTATTCTTTCCTTTGATTTGGTAGTGAATGTCTAAAAAATATACCAGTGTTGTTACAATAGATTTCCAAGCTTGTATCTACATTATGTTGATGAATATATATCAGAAGTAATCAATTTCAATTCTTTATTTCTGAAGTAGAGGCCATCGGCCCGTAACTACATATGTTATACTAGTATATGACAAGACATGATGTGTACAGCAACGTTCATTCAATTAACATCTTTGGTACATGGCATGAAAAATAAAGCTTGCTAAATTATTGAGGAGTTTACAATTCGATGTTGACATGAGGATTTTAAATTTAGTTTTATTTGGATTTGTACAAACAGTTTCCGGCAAATGATTCAGGCGGAGCTCTTTAAATTTGGAACACCCAAGAAGGAATGGTATTCATCCTCAATTATAGCCGTCGTCGCATTGTAATTAAACATAATCTATCATTCTATCTATATTATAAATTATAAATTCAATTCTTAAATGATGCGAAAAACACGTAAATTGGGCGAATGCTACTCTAAACATTTTAACAACAACCGAATTCAAATATAATTCCTTAGACAGTGAAGCTTTAAAATAAGAGTAAGATATGGAGTTGGTGCCGTTTTGAAGTGAACTATACCAATTCTGTTCATGAATACATTTTAGTCGACACAGAAATTTTGAGAAAAACGAAGTAGACAGATAAACAAATTGTTGGTCCCAAACAAAACCAAAGCCCAAACTGTACAATAAATCTCGAAACTTCGAAGCCCAATTAACTTTATCATTTTCTATACCTTTTAACATCATATAATAACATTTTTGGGGATGCCGAGTGTCAGACATATTTAATGATTTTAAGCTATATTTGACAGCTTTTATATGCAAAAATATAGAGTAAGTAGAAGAAAACAGAGTGCGCCGATTTAAATTTATATAAACTTAGTTTTGCTCAAGTAAATCTATAATAACCAGTCACATAAAGTATGTCTAAGAAAGTATTTATGTACAGGTTTAGACACACCATGTCAGCGTTTTGAATTAATCTATTAGAGTTGCAGATGTCTGTTTTAATTAGCATGGATTTCTCAATTATTCACCGTAAGTTGTTTTAAAGAGAAATCTCATTATATGTTTATTCAAATTCTTAATAAAAAATAAACTTGTATTAATTATATTTATATAATAGCGACCTTTGGGGATTTAAAGTGGAATCATTTATCAAAATCATTCTTATGTTATGTGAATCCAAATACCAAGTCAAATGAAAAGAAATTGAATGAAAGCAGTATTCTATTGTTATGTAAAAGATGTAGGTCGACATGACAATATCGCTCTTTCGCTTTATCGCTCTTTCGCTTTATCGCTCTTTCGCTTTATCGCTCTTTCGCTTTATCGCTCTTTCGCTTTATCGCTCTTTCGCTTTATCGCTCTTTCGCGCTACTATATCGCTTTATCGCTCTTTCGCTTTATCGCTTTTTCGCTCTTTCGATTTGTCGCTTTATCGCTCTTTCGCTTTATCGCTTTGTCGCGCTACTATATCGCTCTATCGCTCTTTCGCTTTATCGCTTTATCGCGTTTTATTATCGCTTTGTCGCGTTGTTATATCGCTTTGTCGTGTTGCCTTATCGCTTTGTCGTACGGCCTTATCGCTTTGTCGTGTAGCCTAATCGCTTTGTCGTGCGGCGTTATCGCTTTGTCGTGTGACCATTTCGCTTTGTCGTGCGGCGTTATCGCTTTGTCGTGTGACCATTTCGCTTTGTCGTATGGCTATATCGCTTTGTCGTGTGGCCATATCGCTTTGTCGTGTGGCAATATCGCTCTTTCGCTTTTTCGCGTTGGTGCCAGAGGGCGAAAGAGCGATGTCCCCTCTCGGCCATCATACTAAATGTAGATCAAGTCTATTATTTGCAAGCGCAAAGCACTGTCGTCTAGCTCATACACTGTACACAGAGACACGAAAGAAAAATAAAGTTTATGAGCAATGAAAGAAATCGAAATATATCATTTATTGCATGAATTTTATAATCAATGAGAATATATTTGTCATAAGTTGCTGGCCTTATCTCAATAAAAAGTACATTAAACAGGCAATAATTTGTATATTCTCAGGACATTGTTTATAAAGCAACCGTCACATTTAGAAATGAGAGAAGAGAGAAGCACGTGCAGCACGTGCAGCACGTGCAGCACAACGGTTGCTATGGCGACTTGCGTTAAAGACGAGTTTTCGTGCTTCGGATACGTTAAGCCTTGCACAAATGACTGAGAGAAATGTTGAAAATGTCAAAAGAGGCGTCACTAAGTCACATTTGTATTCGGTATGTCCATCCCGAGCGTAAGAACAGGCTAGAACACGTCTACGGGTTGATGACGTCAGAAGATAAGCTTTGTCATTCATCAATGAGGCAATGGGCTGAATTGATGAACGCAATTCGAATGATCAGAGCAAAAAGATTACTAGTTCTTCAGTACACACGCTGTCTACCATTGTTCTTGAAGATGCAAAATCTGCTCCCATATGAGAGCATGACCAGTTCTCAGTCTCGCTGTTGCCAACGTTGAATTCGTCTGTCTATTTACTCGTTGTCGAGGCCTCAGGAACGTTTTGTGGTATGGACGACATGTTCAGATATCATGAGTCTTCAATCTCTTTTACCAAGTCTGTCTGCTAATCACGTGTCTCAGTGACGTCTTGACGTTAACGTCGTAATGATGAATGGCTTTCGGAGATGAAATACCCGGATGTGGCGGTTTTCAATAAGCGTAATCACTTTCTTCTCGACCTGCATGTTGTACGATCTCTTTCACGTAACCGTTGCGTTAACCTAGTGACTGCTATGCGCGCGCAAACGAATTTTCTGGCGTCGTCGGCATGTGAGACTCGCTATATGTGACAATTCCAACAGCTCTCTCACTCTCAATGGCTGTCAAACCCGATATTTTATGTGTATGGTCAGCCGTTTTATACACTTCATCTGCAGTTGCAAACTATGCTACATAAACTAATTTCATTTTCAAATGTTCTCGGTATTTTCGATCGAATACACTGCATTTGGGATGTGGGATACGCAAAACCATGTGTTCATACGAAGAAAATCACTTTGTAAAAAAGATATTTAAAAAAAAGATGGTATCGTTTCTTTTGAACACTAGTAATACTAGTCCACTTGATGACTCACACGGCATAGCAATACGCGCGTCGTCAAGCATCAACTCATCAAAATAACAATAAATGTGCTCATTAATACAAAATAGATTTCGTTAAGAAAGGCTTTTCATACGTTTTAAATAAACATTTGTAAGTCGGATTATGTAATGTACTATATATATTATGTGATCGTCTATTCCTGAAGATTATTAAGGCGCTGTATAATTTACAATGTAACAATATAGCATAAAGATGATGTTTGTAAATATTTCCAATGTGAACCGATTCTTTGTGAAAATGTGTGAATATTTGCATGTTATGAAGTTTGCGTTTATATAAAGGGTTAGTTGTTTGCCATGTAAACTATATATAACAAATACACTGTAGTCAAATTCCGGTCCGGTGTTGAAACACCTTCTACAAACATGGGTGTTAGACAAGGTTTTACACTCAGACCTATTTTATTTTACAATTTTCATAAATGAACGTGTGCTAGAAATGTAGAAATGAAGAAAAAATTCACGCAGGATATGTATCCATGTCCATCTAGAAAATGGGGATGTTTTACTTTATTCGTTGATTCTTTTACTATTAAATACGTTTTAATTTTTGTAAATGATTGACAACGCCATTAAGTATAATTCATGACAAGTTTTGTCAGACATGGGGTTTGAGCTTAGTGAGTTTGGACAAGAGCAAATGTCAAAATATATTATCTATTAATGTGCAATGTACTACCTGTTAAAACGTATGTTGTATGTATGTGTGTGTACCTTATACATAAAAATGAGAACATATACTATAATTGCACAGTAGAAAGAGAAAGGACATTGGTAAAGTAAATCTAAACTGTATAACTGGTTATAAATGTTTGAGTTTTATCTTTTCCCCTGCTGCGAACCGATACATGTTCTGTATGGATTTCGGAAACTTTTAAATAAATGATCCCTAACTTTATAGTCTTTCATTAAAAAACCCCATAAACTCAAAGTCAACGAGCACTGAATTGCGATGTAAAAGTGTTCATATCTGTTATGTTGCGCTGAAATTAATAAAACATTATAATTCAATTGAAAGTATCCATGTTTAAAGTTCGTTTTTTAGATGAATTTATGTGTTACAAAGATATTATGCTTTACATACTTACCACTACACATGTGTTGACAAACATTGATACAGTTAAAAGAAATCACTACCATTACAAGTAATCAGTCAAATTCAAAAAAGTTAAAGTTTTTCCTGTGTGTGGTTATTAAGCTAAGAATGTGTGCACTAATACGTTAATACTTGTTATGTATTTTATGTCAACGTCTGAAATACATCTCTTATTATTAACATGATTAACTACATTAAAACAAGTTTATAAGAATGATTGACTAATTATCATCTTGATAATTGTGAAATGCCTTTACACAACTCTAGAATAAATATTGATCGTTTATCAAAAGATATGCCGTGACACTCACCTTGTAATTTATGTGATCTTGAGACAGCAGAAAATACAGTCTTTTGATAGATTATCTCTTCGTGAAAATATTTCCATCCGGCCTTAACATGTTTAGTTAAATGATATAGCCATAGTTTTTATTTATTTTTTTTATTAATTTACGCTGTAGGAGATGAAAAGCTTCTGTTCTGTTTCTTATGTATGCAAATATACTCTTTGTTCAAAAGTATACTCACGTTTTGTAAAATGAGACTATAGGTAATGTTGACACTCATTCGGAAACAATAATCATGAAACGCAAATTAATTGAAGGCTTGCAATTTGAATTATACATTACAATAAAAAATAAGGATTGGCATATTCCTTTTCATCATGAAATCAGGGAATGTACCTTTTTAATTTCCCACGTCGTTCAATGTTACACGCGGTTTGACGAAAACATATCTAACTCAGCGCCCTTATGCCTCGGGCGTGGTTATTTTACGTACGCTTCAGTCAGTGTTACTCCACGCCAAGGAATGTTAGAAATGCACCAGGGTACCGTGTTAACGTTAGTGATTGGAGAAATTGAATATCCATGTTCGTGTTATGATCTTAAACTTCTTAAATTTGATTATCAACATATTATTTACAGTATTAAAGTAAAATATGTTTATTTTCAAATCAAATTGTTTCTCTGTATCACCTCTCTGGAAACATGTTCACGACACGAAAATATTTTAATTCAACAGAAATTCCTTGTTTAAGTTGTTTGTCTTTATTAATATCTGATACATTTCCCTGACGAACGTGTATCTGAAGGATAAAGTTAAATGTTCAACTAGGTGTCAATAATGAATAAAGCGAACGTAAAATATCCCGATCAACCCTTATGCAAAGGCTTGTGTACACAGCTTTTTGAGTTCTTGCCATGTCTGGAAACTTAGTCTTAGAACAGTACAGTGAGTACAACAGAGTACGTTGAACATATTTGATTAAAGCCAATACACATCCTGGTTGATTTCGACAGACTGATAAATGTTTAACGATGCCAATTTGCTTGCACATGCGTATACTATGACCACACTGAAATCTATGGCGTTAAAGGTTGATTTTTTGTGATTTCTAATTCCAATGCATCAGCTTTCATCTCGGGTGAGAACACCCAATTAAACAACAGGTTTTCCCGTATAATATTTGACACGGTAGCATTATGAGTATTATATTATTTATATGTATATATGTTCCTATGAGTCTTATAATTCGGCGCGAGATAGAGCACGTGAGGAAGGCCTCCATTTCAATCAAGTTCACATGGACAAATTCAAGATAGAAAAGAGCGCTAATCGAATCGTATCTGTGACTTTCACGACTCACGAGAAGTGTAAATATTCTTCCGAAAGATTTTCTTGCGTTTTACAATTCCACTATTTCTATAAACGTGATGTTGTACCAGTTTCTTACGGCGTTGTCTGTTAGCAGGGCGCGAAAAGATGTACACACAAAAAGACAAATACAGTGACTATTTTATTTAAATGTCAGAAAATAGCATTGCTCGCAAACGTCTTCATCCGCACGTGACAGTCTCCCGTAGGCTTTTAAAGTAACGAATGACGGTGTTTTCCCTTTCTAAACTTCAAACTCTACCATTTCTCTCAGTTTGATTTTGTACCACTCTAGCAACCACTGAAAGAAAAACACGTGCACGTCCGCTGTCGAAGAAAAATATACCACACTGAGCTCTGCTTTAGCACTGATGCAGACAATGCAATGGTTGACACAACTGTCATAAACCGACTCTAGTTTTACCACCTTTGAATATTAATTTGAAAATACTAAAATATAGTCAATTATGTCAATGCATGACGATAACTGTCAATGGAATTTTCCAACTCATATAATGTTCTAGTTATGCTTCGTAAATGAAATGAAAGTCGGGGAAATATATTTTTTGTTGGCACCTTTGAAAGCATCTGTAAAAAATGGAGAGATCACGAAACATTTTCACCTTGCCGTGGGAAGAAGCCTTGAAAGGTACACCATACTAGTAAAACCCACAACACATTTCAAGGTTTCCAGTCTTATAGTTTCCAACTTAATAATTATGCTCCGGAAACGAAACAAAGTCGGAAAATTGGCCGTTTTGTGTGTGAACTATTCAAACCGAAATTGGCACCTTGGTGTTGTAACTCCAACACGGCACAACACCACCACACATATAACACCACCACACATATAACACCACCACACATATAACACCACCACACATATAACACCACCACCCATATAACACCACCACATATATAACACCACCACCCATATAACACCACAACACATATAACACCACCACATATAACACCACCACCCATATAACACCACCACCAATATAACACCACCACCAATATAACACCACCATACATATAACACCACCACACATATAACACCACCACACATATAACACCACCACATATATAACACCACCACCCATATAACACCACCACACATATAACACCACCAAACATATAACACCACCACACATATAACACCACCACATATATAACACCATCAAACATATAACACCACCACCCAAATAACACCACCACACATATAACACCACCAAACATATAACACCACCACACATATAACACCACCGCACATATAACACCACCACCCATATAACACCACCACATATATAACACCACCACCCATATAACACCACCACATATATAACACCACCACATATATAACACTTCCACACATATAACACCACCACAAATACAACACCACCACACAGATAACACCACCACATATATTACACCACCACACATATAACACCACCACACATATAACACCACCACATATATAACACCACCACACATATAACACCAACACACATATAACACCACCACATATATAACACCACCACATATATAACACCACCACACATATAACACCACCACACATATAACACCACCACATATATAACACCACCACACATATAACACCACCAAACATATAACACCACCACATATATAACACCACCACATATATAACACTTCCACACATATAACACCACCACAAATATAACACCACCACACATATAACACCACCACACATATAACACCACCACACATATAACACCACACATATAACGCCACCACACATATAACACCACCACACATATAACACCACCACATATATAACACCACCACATATATAACACCACCACATATATAATACTTCCACACATATAACACCACCACAAATATAACACCACCACACATATAACACCACCACATATATAACACCACACATATAACACCACCACATATATAACACCACCACACATATAACACCACCACACATAAAACACCACCACACATATTACACCACCACATATATAACACCACCACACATATAACACCACCACATATATAACACCACCACACATATAACACCACCACATATATAACACCACCACTTATATAACACCACCACATATAAAACACCACCACACATATAACACCACCACACATATAACAACACCACACATATAACACCGCCACACATATAACACCACCACACATATAACACCACCACACATATAACACCACCACATATATAACACCACCACATATATAACACCACCACATATATAACACCACCACACATTTAACACCACCACACATATAACACCACCACATATATAACACCACCACATATATAACACCCGCACACATATAACACCACCACATATATAACACCACCACATATATAACACCACCACTTATATAACACCACCACATATATAACACCACCACACATATAACACCACCACATATATAACACTACCACATATATAACACCACCACATATATAACACCACCACACATATAACATCACCACATATATAACACCACCACATATATAACACCACCACATATATTACACCAGCACACATATAACACCACCACATTTATAACACCACCACACATATAACACCACCACACATATAACACCATAACACCACCACACATATAACACCACCACATATATAACACCCATTCCATATTTAAAGTATCCAAGTCATATACGCCATGCTGTGCTCCGGAAACGATTTCGGACGCATAGATGAACGGACGTACGGGCGGAACCACAGTAGCAGGGATATTATAACCGGTGTAAACAGCAACATGTCCAACCGTTTATCAATTTGGACGCATAATCTTAAATCTTAAAAAAATGCTACCTCCTCCCTTCCCAATATAGACCAATATGAACGCTCGTTTCCCCTTTTCTCCCCATCGAAGTCATTATGAACGTTGGCTACGATTCAACCGCCGTGATGAAAGCTTGGTCCCCTCCATCCCCACTCGAGACCAATATGAACCCAGAGTTCTCGTCCCCTCCCGGCCTTGGGGACCTATATGAACGCTTGGGTCCTCGCAGTGCCCAAAATAAACGTGAGGTCTCCCGCATCTCTCCCCTGCGTCCTCTCAGTGTATGGTACCCAGATCGATAGATCGATAGCTGTGATCAGGAGGGATTGGGGGAGAGGAAAGCTAATAGCTTATCAAAGTCTGGTAAATACGACTTCGTGCCTCTGTGTGTTTTCCGCCGCCGTCCATTAGGCGCTGTAGCCGCCCTCTCGGACATCGGACGCCGATTCGCCGGATGTAGTTTCCAAGTCGGTTCCTATTCAGACGCCAAAATAACTAGAAGTACTGTCGGAAAATATAAATGGAAGACTTGGAGCCTTTTTAGCAACATTACGACGCGAGCGTGTTTGGCGAGATGGGCTCTTTGTGGGGGGAAATTCAATAAAATGTATAGTGACTGATATCGCACACCGAGTAATATGTCTCTGGATCCCTACATTTGCTGGGTGTCAAAGGTCATAAACATAACTAACGGATATGACGAGTCACATTTTGAAATTGTAAAGTTTATTTTACACTGCGGTAGATAAAACTGTGTATCGCCTTTTGCACGATTTCACCAATAGCCTTCTGGGTGACTGAGATGTTATAATTTAGTGGTTACCCTTTTAGGTTCAGACCCTGACCAAAATTCCCCAGATTCACTACAAACGGTTGCTGTTTTATAAACTCCAACAAACATGACGCACGAACTCAGCTCATCGGTTCTGCTGTTGTTGTGTGCACGTCTGCTCCTTATTGTAAGCTATATTTCTCACGCCTGCGCTAAGTTGTCAAGTCCGTGAGAGGTTTCCAATAAGTTAAATCTCCCGCATCTATAAAACATAAGCTCATGTTTTCACAACATCCATGCACTGTACGTTCTCCAGTGCACGTTTCAAAAGAAAACAACAAGTCGGCGTTTCCTCACGCTCAAGACCTCGAGCCGGCAGATTATCGGCAGTTTATCAAGGCTTTCAACGCCATTTTATTTTTGAAGTAATTTCCTGGTCGCTAACGAAGGCGATAAATTAGCCAAGTGACGTCAGTGGCGCTCTCTTATCTCTCAGCACGGATTTAGCGGGTTTCCTTCTATTGTTGAGGGGCGAATCCCGAGAATTCCGAGCCGGAGATGTGAACGGCGTGGCGTATTGGATATACCACCATCCGCTTCAGGATCCCGCGGAATCTCGGCAAGTTCTCGTCGACACGCCAACAATTCTTTCCGGTGTTGCGCTCAGCATGGCGCCCGTGATGAACGATTTGCCAGAAGTAATGACTGCCTGTAATCCGAGCGAGGGCGCTCCGGTCTCTATCCCTCAACCCTGCAGATTAGCCTGCTTCGTTCGCCCGATATTCATCTTATGCAGATTTCATCTGAACGTTTCTTCATTAACTTTTCGAACGCGAGTTTGTATCATTTGAAGGATTACAGATAGCCATTTTGTCGTGATGACATCCTTTGATATTGATATTCAAATCCGAGGGAATATTTGAGCCAAGAATTGGGCTAATTTCTCATTTCGTTCATTAATGCAGAGAAAAACTCGTCACTTCTCGTAGAACCGGGAACTTCCTATTCAATCTTCTATACAAAATTGCCATATTTGCTCAGCGCTCAGGTTGTTTTGCAGTCCCGACCTTCACATTTTAAACGGATAGAGAGGTAATCTAGTTTGTGTTCATGGTTTACAAATAACTTTGCGTGTCACAGGAAAGTCTCTCCATCACGATAAAAGTCATTCATGCAGCACCTACCGGTGCGTGGACAAAGGAAGAGCTCTGCGAGCCGCCAGTGGGAGCAGTGAGGAGCCCAGCACATTATCTAATTAAAGGAGAGCGGTTAGTTTCATTACCCGGGTGGCGCTATTGATCAGGGACGCTCATTCTGCAAGTGTTACTTATCTCCCAAATTGACAACTACAGTCGTCGCAGGCTCGCCGTACATATTTCAGTGGAGGCAGACACCTCTGAATCCGCCAGCGCTCCGAGCTAGATGCTTGTTCTTTCTCGCGTTGTGCCATTTCCCGCGATCCTCTCCCCTCTCCGGTCTTCTGTAACCCTCCCCCCGGGACTAGAGCCGACGAATAACCAATTAGAGGCCGACAAACCCCTGGGGGCTCGTGCTGGCTTCACGGAAGCCGTGTAACGCGCGAGCGTCTTCCAGCAAACAAAGGATCCCCCGTGTTGAGATGGAAATAGATCCGAGACGGACCTGGTCCAGGGAGAGGGCGGGAGAATGTAATCAGATCACTCCCATTCGTCATTCCTCTGATAATTAATTTTCTTCAAAACAATACTGCTGATGTTTTTAATAAAGATTGTTTTTCGGCCAAAATGTTACTTTTTCATTTCCGGCACTTACTATTAATATTACACGCGCACGTGAAACCTTTTCTATTCTCATCGCGAAAAACACATTTTCATTCTTTGACCGCGTAGGAAATTAACCTCAAAGGTGTCTGACGTCACCCAACTATTTAAAATTCATATACTAATTTTTTGGAAATGAACAACGATGTTCTTAAAAGTACGAAGACTCAAAGAATAAAGGCGATACGTTTTATAGGCGACCGCGGCGGTTGATAACTTCAGCACATCTAATTCTCATGGCAAGTGTAGGTCTGGTGAGAAAAGCAAGTTATGAATGTTTGATTGAAGCCCGACTCCTTATTATATTAATTAAATGGTGTGCCCGACTGCCAGACACAAGTCGTCTTCAGATTCATCAGATTTCATGCCACAAGACATCCAGGAAAAGGCAATTTCTCACAGATTTATAATGCAATATACACCGCTTTGTTACAGCCATGAAACTTACACTTTCAGACCTTTTTTTCCTGACGCCTCGACTTCTTAAAGACGTTATGTCAGCTGTGAGAAGAACAATATTGGAATCAGGTCGTATTCCTTAAGCTGAGCAGATGACACCGTCTTGAATGAGACACGTAAACTCTCTGACATTTTATCATCTTCTAAAAATATGAGTATCCAAGACTTGGCATTGTAACTCCTGCTGTAGTGGGTTTAAATATCACTTCGGTTTTGGAGCTTTGACTTTGAAATTAATTTGCAAGTTGACGACTACTAGCGATGAGACTACCTGAAAATAAACTAACAAAGAATTAAATTACGTGTTACCAGGTGAGGAAATCATTTAGTATAAAATCTCTGTTTCAGTTAAGATGATGATTTTTTAGAAATGATTACGGGCAATTTAAAGGGCGCTGCTTCGCATTAAATGACGAACTATCCTGCCCCAGGTTATACGGGTCTAGTTGCATACGTGATCTCCTATTTCCCTTTGATGCTGGAAATAAACCAAAACACGCACAACAAAAGTGTGACATTTACAAGTATATGCTTCTGTGCACTTATGGAGAACATTCAAGTTACTTAGTCGTTGGTTGGTTGGCGTCAGCTAATACAATTCATCATATATTCTAATTTTTATTTTAAAAATAACTATGCAAAACATGTTTTCATGTCAGAAGTCAGGGTTTTAAAGCTCTTTTAATTAAAATTTGAATTTTTTTATTTGATAAACGACACATTTTAAATGCCTCGTTGAGTAACGACACGGCGCAGAGCTGAACAAGGGAGATAACTCTAATTATCTTATATGAACGAGAGTAAGTATAATACTGACATTTCTTTTGAATATTTCATGTAGGTATAAGTATGCTTTCCTATACACATATTATAACGTAGAAATTAAGTAATAATTAAGAGATTAACAGCTGAAATCAGAGTTGACTGCATTTTGTTTATAGCCCTGACCTGTATGTTTTGTTTGTAATCTTCCTGTTAAATGTGTTAGAAGTAAATTTTATTATATATACTTCTTGAATATGACGCTGTATATGTTCCTGGAATTTTTGACAGTCAAAGTGCAAAAATAGTATGTCATAATTTAGATCTAGGTATTTAACAGTGCACCCTTTGCCAATGTTTAGGACTGTGTAATAAACTAGTTTGTATCTGTTTATACAGTCTTGGTCTTTTTGCAGGTATTACTTCGCCAAAGTGGCTGATATAACATAACCGTATAGGTTTTGCGTTAAAATGAATGTGGACAATATTGTGGGCTATGCCGACTTTAATCGTTGTTCAGTAAGCCCACTAAATGCATTAGGATAGTTAGTAAGTAAAGTATATTCAATCGATTTAGTAAGCTTACTAATTCGTTTTGTAAGTAACTAAATGAAAAAATTTGGTCAGTTTACTCAAGGAATTAGTAAACATACACAATTATTTTGTAAGCTTAAAGGCGCTGTAGCACGTTTTTTCGCTCAAATAAGTTGATGAAATGTATTTGAAAAATAATTTCACCAATAGTAAAACATCCTTTTCTCCTCGGAAAATAAAGTTTAAAATGAGTGTACATGTTTTGGTTAAGCCATGGGAATCGTTTTTGTAATACAAAATAATAAATTGTGTTCACAATAAAATGGCCGCCATGCAATTTTTGCTTTATACGCAACATAGTTTTTACCACTACAGATAATTTGTTTGTGTAATAAGATGTTTTACCCTCTAAAGTTAATTTAAATGACATAAACTATCATTATAAATGGGAAATTTGAAAAAATAAATTTTGCAAAAAACGTGCTACAGCGCCTTTAATAACTATATATATACATTTTACCGGTTTGGAGGAAGCAATCATTACTTTTATTTATTCATAAAGAGGGTATAATTCATTCGATTAAGTAAGTTCATTAAATTATTCAGTTAGGGTTCTAAAAGGACAAGGACAACTGGCCACTGGCAGAAAACCACCCCTTCAGTTTCTTGACGCGGCTGGCCATCTGATTAAATTAAATTAAAAACGTACATAATCATGAACAACTGAACGTGACAGTGTGTGATATGAATGTGACATGGTCAACTTCAAAATATATTTGTTTGACAAGTATTCCGGAATTTCAGGAATTAAAAGAATTCCTATTCAGAAAATAAGAATATAAGAATAAATCAATTCATCCAAATAATCTGTCTTGTTTTCTTTCTACTAGTCCACTTTGACATCATAGGGGTGACGCTAGTTAATCATTGCGTAATCAGTAATCAACAGACCATAACATGTTGTTTTAAGACTGTAGGCGATTCTGGATGTAGGCGGATAGAGAACAACCCGCTATTTACGTATATTTATGTACTTGGTATGATGGCTGAGAGGGGCCATTTGATTTCGTGTTAACTTTCCAACACGAAATCGCGAAATCGCGAAAAAATCAAAACGAAATCGCGAAATTGAAAAAAAAATCGCGAAACAGGGAAACGAAATCGCGAAACAGCGACACGAAGTCGCGAAACAGCGAAACAAAATCGCGTAGAGCGAAACATGAGCGAAACGAAACCGCGAAGGAGCGAAACGCCCCCGAAACGAAATCGCGAAGGAGCAAAACGTCCGCGAAACGAAATCGCGAAGGAGCGAAATAGCGAAGAAGCGAAAGAGCGAAGAAGCGAAATCGCGAAATCGCGAAAGAGCGAAACCGCGAAGGAGCGAAATAGCGAAGGCGCGAAGGAGCGAAATCGCGAAGGAGCGAAATCGCGAAGAAGCGAAATCGCGAAGAAGCGAAATCGCGAAGGAGCGAAGGAGCGAAGGAGCGAAATAAGGAATTTACAGAAATAGAAAGTATGATAGTATGTATTATAAAGAATGCGACGTTTCCTAACTTTCGGAGTTGATAGGCCTGCAAACAAACCATCTAGTCTATCTATTAAAATTGATCGCGAGGAAAGCTTTAATTATTGTCAATCTGTCATTCGTCATGTCATCAAATTCAACGATATTTACAGATAATATTTCTAAAAAAGTAGGTATGGTACCAACTACTTTGACGTCTTGTGAGAATCTACAAAATTGAAGATGGTATTCATTTGTTCGATACCAACTATATGTTACAGGAGTCGGTATAACATTTAAACCATGGTGCATGTTCCTTGATTTGTGAAATACTATGTATTATGATATATTGCCACATTGTATTCTACTTACAGACAGGATCCAGCTTCATAATCAAAGTTTCAAACTATAATTGCTATTTTTAGAAACATACGTTGAGTAAACGTTTCTTCTTATACATTGCAAAACTCGTCGTGTGGTATTTAAATATACGAAGATGTATCATCATAAACATGCTAACTAAGAAAGAAGACCACACGCGAGCCAGGAGCCGATCTTTGTTGATTGTTTGATTAATAACAGATACATTTCTAGTTCATATGCAAATGAGAAATACCCTCGTTCAAACAAAGTTAAAAGATTTCAATATAAATCGTCGATTTAAATAAGACTATTTAAATTAGTATAACTTGCTTATTGGAAATTGGAACATTTATAAGAGTAAGGCACAATTTGCCATCGAGAAATCAAATCACAATGACCACATTATTTTTTAAACGTAATACAATTTGTATATTCGGTATGTAGGTCAGTATTAAATATTTGAGACTGATTAATCGAAATACGATGCCAAACGCGGTTTTTATTAGTTTAACAATAACAACTATTGTGAATCATAAATGGTATTCCAGATTATGACTATTTTAAAACTATGACAACCAAACGATACATGCGCAAAATTATACGCGCAACTTATAAATGTATCCAGTATGACAGTCATCATAACATTGCGTGCTACAGCTTTCGCTATACGGATAGGCGTGTTTACACTCCATATGCGACAATTACAGGTTAATGAGAGCGAATTGTAATTATATTATTGCATCTATAAAGGCCTAAAGGGATGCACAAGGCATAATAAGTCCTGGACTGTCCACATTACTGTCAAGAAGTGTGCTGTACAGTGCCTTTGAGTACTGTACTCAAACTTTTAAAATCTTGGCGTATTTACTGTATTATCCTACGTGTTTAATACACTTTATTTAAGATTGATGTGTATTTTCTGAATATACCATTTATTTCCCACTCCATTAAAAAAACCATAATGTAGATTACATGAAAATAGCTACAACGTATTAAGTGAATAACATTTTAATGGCGTGTCAATTATCTGATAAATTACGTAACGCCTTAAAGAATGGTATCATGTCAATCTGTCGACAGATAAATTTTCATCTTTATTGAACGGTAACAAACAATATGTAATTAAAACGTTGCTATGTTTATATACTATGCTATGAACGTCAGAAATGATCAGTAAGAGAGCAGCGCAATATGTATCCCATTTTTTAATCAATTTATTTCTTTTTTATATGGTCACAGCATTTTCGTATGTATAAATGATGTAAACACAGCAAGTCAAATATTATCTAATTGAATAGATTGTGGCTAGATGACCAAAATGTGACAAAAGAATCATATTTGCATTGAGAATATGCATTTGATTTATTTAGTTGATAGTTGTTTTGCAGTTTTTGATTCAAACCTGCTGGAGTAGTAATTTGTTTGCCATTTTTAAAATATCAATGTATATGTTAAAATAAAGAGATTCACAATATCGTTCCTTCTTTCTTTGAACCTTAGAATAACTGTTTCTGTATTTGATTTCGATTTGGTGTCCGTTTCACTTTTTAATTCATTCCAGTAGATCCTGCCACAGCCTTTTGACAAACCATTCTTTATTAACCACATAAATATATATATATATCGTATATGTTAAAGTGTATTATATAATTTAGGCATAAGGCTTTTGAGTACGGATTGGATTAGTCATTAGATCTAGTCAGTGTATCTCAGTTTATATGGCAGCTCTTGTTGGCAACATTAGTATTTTGACGTATTCCAAAGTTACTCCAACTTACTCTTACTTCTCTAACACGTATACACAGTAACAGGTTAACTTTTATCCGTCGTTCATATTACCAGTTCGATTTGCTTTTGTATCGATCTTACATTGTCCTCGATTAACGTTACATTTATCATAAAACATGCAGATTCTATAATATATAACTGCTTTGTATACCGGTACCGTATAATATAAGTTTCATAACTCTCAGACACATTGTCATGTTATGTTTAATAAACAATTATAGGACATCGGATTATTTGCTCAAACATCACGGTCTTACTTTCTATGAACAGGGAACAGTAATTTTCGCTCCTTCGCGATTTCGCTCCTTCGCCCCTTCGCAGTTTCGCTCTTTAGCTCTTTCGCCCTTTCGCTCTTTCGCTTCTTCGCGATTTCGCTCTTTCGCGATTTCGTTTTGCGGACGTTTCGCTCCTTCGCGATTTCGTTTCGGGGGCGTTTCGCTCCTTCGCGATTGCGTTTCGGGGGCGTTTCGCTCCTTCGCGATTTCGTTTCGGGGGCGTTTCGCTCCTTCGCGATTTCGTTTCGCGCATGTTTCGCCGTTTCGCGATTTCGTTTGCTGTTTCGCGATTTCGTGTCGCTGTTTCGCGATTTCGTTTCCCTGTTTCGCGATTTCGTTTTGCAATTTCGCGATTTCGTTTTGATTTTTTCGCGATTTCGCGATTTCGTGTTGGAAAGTTAACACGAAATCAAATGGCCCCTCTCAGCAATCATAACTTGGTAATATTTCTGTCCATTATATGAAGAAACCCGACCTGAACATGCATGGCAATACACAGTCCTAATGTCACAAGAAAATCTCCCTGAAACGTGTTTAGAAGTTTAAATACATATACTTCTGATTGTGAGTAATCTTTATACACTGTAAAAATCGCGTTTAGCAATTAAACACCACCGTTACATGTTTAATGCTATACATGTTTAGGATAGTGCTTAATAGCTAAACACAAGAACGATATTACACCTGTTATTAAAACATGAATAGCTTTTAAACACATTTCTAAACGCGTTTTGAAAACATTGCACCAGTGGCCAAACACTTTCCTAAACATGTTTGAGAATTTCCCCAATGGGTCGGATTACATTGGTCAGTTTGGGCGGGAGAGTTAATTAAGAACAGATGTGTAACCCTGTCGCCGCCATATTTCGCCAGCATCCTCTTGTCTATTTACACGTTGTTGATGCACACGTTTCTGGTCATTCGAAGTGCACATGAAGCCAAAAGTTGATGCTACTGCGAATATATGTCTCTATGTTCCCTGAACGACACAATAATGGTTCCAACCAAGATTTTGTAAGGTAGGTTCATTTGAGATTTCACAACGTCGTCCGATTGCTTTCTATGTTGTTTTCATTTGTCAAAGGAGTTTGTAACAAGTCATTTAACGTACGTATATTATATGTTTAGCACCAACAGTAACATAAATATTTAAGTAATATTTGTTATTTATATAAATGATATATATGAGGGTT
Source organism: Gibbula magus (assembly GCA_936450465.1). Classification (NCBI taxonomy): domain Eukaryota; kingdom Metazoa; phylum Mollusca; class Gastropoda; order Trochida; family Trochidae; genus Gibbula; species Gibbula magus. Next base: position 31,603,172 of record OW388290.1, on the reverse strand, counting down.
CTGACAATGTTTATAGATCTAAAATAAAGTAATATCCATAAACCACATGTTACTATCACATTCCAGAGTAGTGAGGTTTGATTAGTGTAACTGGTTGTGTTGAATTACTTGAATTAAGATGTGTAATAAGGGTATAGACGTTTAACAATTGTATTTACTAAATAAGTTCTAAAAGAAGCATATGACAATATGTTCATTAAATACTTGGTTGATGCTCATATAGCTCATTTAGAACCAGACCAGTATATTTAGATGTATCTATGTTATGCAGTTGGAGAAGAAGTTTTCCTGATGACATTCTGCCTTGACAAGAAAGATGCTGTGATGGCGAAATAGGAGAAACTGTAAGCATTCACTCAGTTGTGGTGAGTAAATATTAAACTAAATTCCTTTATGTACGGACTTTCACAAATGAACTGTATTTAAGTAATAATATAGACTATTACTTTTCATTATAAAGACCAACTATTGTATAAATATGCTTTGGTAAAAGATTTGCTTGTATCTGCCATTTTATTCTGACTTATTTATACTAATTTTTGCCCTTTTTGTAGGAAACAAGAACTGACAGAGTCAGTTATTACAAAACGTTGAAGTCGCACTAAAATACATTAAAGTTTTTTTTTAAAACTGATTTCATCACTGGATTTGATGTCAGTTAATTTTGTACAACCATTTGTATATACCCAAATGAGTTACTCTATGACATGTTTCACTTTACTTCCTTTATAAAACTGTTTTCAGGAGACACGATATGTGTCATTTTTTTGTCATGTTGCATTACGACGGTAAACTAAAAGTTTCTTCATTCATGTTACAGGTGAAGGATGCCAAAGGAAATAAAATGCAGTTTACAAACTACCTTCCTGAATCTCAAATACCTTCCAAATCCTTGGATTTAATACAGATGTTTTAAAGGGAGTAAACTACAAAAAAAACTTGTTGTGAAAATGTTATGTTGGAAAAAATCAAGAAAGCACACAAACCTATTTTAAAGGATTTATTTAGTTATTAATTCATGTACAGAAAATCATTTGTTAAACAATGTCGCTATATTGCCTTGATTCTAAAACCAATTTTAAAATATTTGTGTCTGAAAATTTAACTGCCAGGTGAACATTATCCAGGCATATATTTTATCTTTAAATACCTTTTATCCATGTATATTATGAGAATAATGATTATCTTATAAATACAATATTTGGTAATTTGGAGGAGTGTTCTTGGTGTATATGGTTATTTTATACATAATTTTTAATAAACCTTTTCGAGGAATACCTACTTTGAGTCATTATTTTCTTAAAAGAGGTTAATGCAGACCAAATTTATGTCTTGTTTGATATACTTTTTAGTAGTAGTACTACATTAGTAGTAGAATGTTTTGGCGATGACTGTGTAACATTGAAACTTGCAACTGTTTTCAACAGCCACTGGTGATTTGATCTAGCATTTTAATTTACAAGATATACAATTGGTCTTCATTGATTTAAATATGTTTTACATTTGCAATGCTTTCATTTTCAGGCTTGTTGGATTGTATGGTTTTGTTTTGGTTGAAAGCTAAACACAATACTAAGCGCGTATCTTGTCCTGTTTTTTTTACACGTTTAGACCAATAAACACGTTTAGCTACCTAAATGTGTTAAGGAATGTGTTTAGTTGATAAGCACATTATTAAACGTGTTTATGTAGCTAAACGTGATTAGTTGCTAAACACATTCCAAAACACATTCATGTAGCTAAACGTGTTTAGGGGTATAAACGTGTAAAAAAAACAGGACAAGATACGCGCTTAGTATTATGTTTACATCCTAAATACCATTTTTACAGTGTACCTTCACGAAAATGGCTAAACTAGTGTCTCTTATATAAGGAAAGAAGTTGTCAGCGTACATTAATGTAGCATATTTTAAACTGCACACACGTTTTAATATTGTCAGTATTGATATGTGTTGTATTCAGGTGTGTGAGTCTAACACTTAGACTGTATAAAAATGTTATGAAAATACCATTTCTTACAATCTCCTTTTCAATATTTAATAAAATGGTGATATTTTCAGAATAAAATCTTTTTTCATAGTCTGAGTGTAAGACTATCAGGTGTGTGTACGAATGCAGGAACTGATATCGGTGGAGCGTCCATTTAAAGTGAATGTAGAGGAGATTACAATACAAGAACTGATATTGGTGGAGGATCCATTTAAAGTGAATGTAGAGTAGATTACAATACAGGAACTGATATTGGTGGAGTGCCCAGTTAAAGTGAATGTAGAGGAGATTACAATACAAGAACTGACATTTGTGGAGTATCCATTTAATGTGAATGTAGAGGAGATTACAATACAAGAACTGATATTGGTGGAGAGTCCAGTTAAAGTTAATGTAGAGGAGATTACAATACAAGAACTGATATTGGTGGGGTATCCAGTTCAAGTGAATGTAGAGGAGATTAAAATAGAAGAACTGATATTGGTGGAGAGTCCAGTTAAAGTGAATGTAGAGGAGATTACAATACAAGAACTGATATTGGTGGAGTATCCAGTTAAAGTGAATGTAGAGGAGATTACAATACAAGAACTGATATTGGTGAAGTGCCCAGTTAAAGTGAATGTAGAGGAGATTACAATACAAGAACTGATATTGGTTGAGTGCCCAGTTAAAGTGAATGTAGAGGAGATTACAATACAAGAACTGATATTGGTGTAGTATCAAGTTAAAGTGAATGTAGAGGAGATTACAATACAAGAACTGATATTGGTGGAGTGCCCAGTTAAAGTGAATGTAGAGGAGATAACAATACAAGAACTGATATTGGTGGATAGTCCAGTTAAAGTGAATGTAGAGGAGATTACAATACAAGAACTGATATTGGTGGAGAGTCCAGTTAAAGTGGATGTAGAGGAGATTACAATACAAGAACTGATATTGGTGGAGTATCCAGTTAAAGTGAATGTAGAGGAGATTACAATACAAGAACTGATATTGGTGGAGAGTCCAGTTAAAGTGAATGTAGAGGAGATTACAATACAAGAACTGATATTGGTGGAGTGCCCAGTTAAAGTGAATGTAGAGGAGATTACAATACAAGAACTGATATTGGTGGAGTATCCAGTTAAAGTTAATGTAGAGGCGATTACAATACAAGAACTGATATTTTTGAGTGAACTGTTCAAGTGAATGTAGAGGAGATTACAATACAAGAACTGATATTGGTGGAGTGCCCAGTTGAAGTGAATGTAGAGGAGATTACAATACAAGAACTGATATTGGTGGAGTATCCAGTTAAAGTGAATATAGAGGAGATTACAATGCAAGAACTGATATTTTTGGAGTGAACTGTTCAAGTGAATGTAGAGGAGATTACAATACAAGAACTGATATTGGTGGAGAGTCCAGTTAAAGTGAATGTAGAGGAGATTACAATACAAGAACTGATATTGGTGAAGTATCCAGTTAAAGTGAATGTAGAGGAGATTACAATACAAGAACTGATATTGGTGGAGTGCCAAGTTAAAGTGAATGTAGAGGAGATTACAATACAAGAACTGATATATGTGGAGTGCCCAGTTAAAGTGAATGTAGAGGAGATTACAATACAAGAACTGATATTGGTGGAGTATCCAGTTAAAGTGAATGTAGAGGAGATTACAATACAAGAACTGATTTTGGTGGAGTATCCAGTTAAAGTGAATGTAGAGGAGATTACAATACAAGAACTGATATTGATGGAGTGCCCAGTTAAAGTGAATGTAGAGGAGATTACAATTCAAGAACTGATATTGGTGGAGAGTCCAGTTAAAGTAAATGTAGAGGCGATTACAATACAAGAACTGATAATGGTGAGTATCTAGTTAAAGTGAATGAAGAGGAGATTACAATACAAGAACTGATATTAGTGGACTGCCTAGTTAAAGTGAATGTAGAGGAGATTACAATACAAGAACTGATATTGGTGGAGAGCCCATTTAAAATGAATGTAGAGGAGATTATAATACAGGAACTGATATTGGTGGAGAGTCCAGTTAAAATGAATGTAGAGGAGATTACAATACAAGAACTGATATTGGTGGAGTATCCAGTTAAAGTGAATGTAGTGGAGATTACAATACAAGAACTGATATTGGCTGAGTGTCCAGTTAAAGTAAATGTAGAGGAGATTACAATACAAGAACTGATATTGGTGGAGTATCCAGTTAAAGTAAATGTAGAGGAGATTACAATACAAGAACTGATATTGGTGGAGTATCCAGTTAAAGTGAATGTAGAGGAGATTACAATACAAGAACTGATATTGATGGAGTGCCCAGTTAAAGTGAATGTAGAGGAGATTACAATACAAGAACTGATATTTTTTGAGAGTCCAGTTAAAGTGAATGTAGAGGAGATTACAATACAAGAACTGATATTGATGGAGTGCCCAGTTAAAGTGAATGTAGAGGAGATTACAATACAAGAACTGATATTTTTGGAGAGTCCAGTTAAAGTGAATGTAGAGGAGATTACAATTTAAGAACTGATATTTGTGGAGAGTCCAGTTAAAGTAAATGTAGAGGCGATTACAATACAATAACTGATATTGGTGGAGTGCCAAGTTAAAGTGAATGAAGAGGAGATTACAATACGAGAACTGATATTGGTGGAGTATCCAGTTAAAGTGAATGTAGAGGAGATTACAATACAAGAACTGATATTGATGGAGTGCCCAGTTAAAGTGAATGTAGAGGAGATTACAATACAAGAACTGATAATGGTGAGTATCTAGTTAAAGTGAATGAAGAGGAGATTACAATACAAGAACTGATATTAGTGGACTGCCTAGTTAAAGTGAATGTAGAGGAGATTACAATACAAGAACTGATATTGGTGGAGAGTCCAGTTAAAGTGAATGTACAGGAGATTACCTTTTAAGAACTGATATTGGTGGAGTGCCCAGTTAAAATGAATGTAGAGGAGATTATAATACAGTAACTGATATTGGTGGAGAGTCCAGTTAAAGTGAATGTAGAGGAGATTACAATACAATAACTGATATTGGTGGAGTGCCCAGTTAAAGTGAATGTAGAGGAGATTACAATACAAGAACTGATATTGGTGGAGAGTTCAGCTAAAGTGAATGTAGAGGAGATTAGAATACAAGAACTGATATTGGTGGAGTGTCCAGTTAAAGTGAATGTAGAGGAGATTACAATACAAGAACTGATATTGGTGAGTATCAAGTTAAAGTGAATGTAGAGGAGATTACAATACAAGAACTGATATTAGTGGACTGCCCAACTAAAGTGAATGTAGAGGAGATTACAATACAAGAACTGATATTGGTGGTGAGTCCAGTTAAAGTGAATGTAGAGGAGATTACAATACAAGAACTGATATTGGTGGAGTGCCCAGTTAAAGTGAATGTAGAGGAGATTACAATACAAGAACTGATATTGGTCGAGTGCTCACTTAAAATGAATGTAGAGGAGATTATAATTCAGGAACTGATATTGGTGGAGAGTCCAGTTAAAGTGAATGTAGAGGAGATTACAATACAAGAACTGATATTGGTGGAGAGTCCAGTTAAAGTTAATGTAGAGGAGATTACAATACAAGAACTGATATTGGTGGGGTATCCAGTTCAAGTGAATGTAGAGGAGATTAAAATAGAAGAACTGATATTGGTGGAGAGTCCAGTTAAAGTGAATGTAGAGGAGATTACAATACAAGAACTGATATTGGTGGAGTATCCAGTTAAAGTGAATGTAGAGGAGATTACAATACAAGAACTGATATTGGTGAAGTGCCCAGTTAAAGTGAATGTAGAGGAGATTACAATACAAGAACTGATATTGGTTGAGTGCCCAGTTAAAGTGAATGTAGAGGAGATTACAATACAAGAACTGATATTGGTGTAGTATCAAGTTAAAGTCAATGTAGAGGAGATTACAATACAAGAACTGATATTGGTGGAGTGCCCAGTTAAAGTGAATGTAGAGGAGATAACAATACAAGAACTGATATTGGTGGATAGTCCAGTTAAAGTGAATGTAGAGGAGATTACAATACAAGAACTGATATTGGTGGAGTGCACAGTTAAAGTGAATGTAGAGGAGATTACAATACAAGAACTGATATTGGTGGAGAGTCCAGTTAAAATGAATGTAGAGTAGATTACAATACAAGAACTGATATTGGTGGAGAGTCCAGTTGAAGTGAATGTAGAGGAGATTACAATACAAGAACTGATATTGGTGGATAGTCCAGTTAAAGTGAATGTAGAGGAGATTACAATACAAGAACTGATATTGGTGGATAGTCCAGTTAAAGTGAATGTAGAGGAGATTACAATACAAGAACTGATATTGGTGGAGAGTCCAGTTAAAGTGGATGTAGAGGAGATTACAATACAAGAACTGATATTGGTGGAGTATCCAGTTAAAGTGAATTTAGAGGAGATTACAATACAAGAACTGATATTGGTGGAGAGTCCAGTTAAAGTGAATGTAGAGGAGATTACAATACAAGAACTGATATTGGTGGAGAGTCCAGTTAAAGTGAATGTAGAGGAGATTACAATACAAGAACTGATATTGGTGGAGTATCCAGTTAAAGTGAATGTAGAGGAGATTACAATACAAGAACTGATATTGGTGGAGTGCCCAGTTGAAGTGAATGTAGAGGAGATTACAATACAAGAACTGATATTGGTGGAGTATCCAGTTAAAGTGAATGTAGAGGCGATTACAATACAAGAACTGATATTTTTGGAGTGAACTGTTCAAGTGAATGTAGAGGAGATTACAATACAAGAACTGATATTGGTGGAGTGCCCAGTTGAAGTGAATGTAGAGGAGATTACAATACAAGAACTGATATTGGTGGAGTATCCAGTTAAAGTGAATATAGAGGAGATTACAATGCAAGAACTGATATTTTTGGAGTGAACTGTTCAAGTGAATGTAGAGGAGATTACAATACAAGAACTGATATTGGTGGAGAGTCCAGTTAAAGTGAATGTAGAGGAGATTACAATACAAGAACTGATATTGGTGAAGTATCCAGTTAAAGTGAATGTAGAGGAGATTACAATACAAGAACTGATATTGGTGGAGTGCCAAGTTAAAGTGAATGTAGAGGAGATTACAATACAAGAACTGATATATGTGGAGTGCCCAGTTAAAGTGAATGTAGAGGAGATTACAATACAAGAACTGATATTGGTGGAGTATCCAGTTAAAGTGAATGTAGAGGAGATTACAATACAAGAACTGATTTTGGTGGAGTATCAAGTTAAAGTGAATGTAGAGGAGATTACAATACAAGAACTGATATTGATGGAGTGCCCAGTTAAAGTGAATGTAGAGGAGATTACAATTCAAGAACTGATATTGGTGGAGAGTCCAGTTAAAGTAAATGTAGAGGCGATTACAATACAAGAACTGATAATGGTGAGTATCTAGTTAAAGTGAATGAAGAGGAGATTACAATACAAGAACTGATATTAGTGGACTGCCTAGTTAAAGTGAATGTAGAGGAGATTACAATACAAGAACTGATATTGGTGGAGAGCCCATTTAAAATGAATGTAGAGGAGATTATAATACAGGAACTGATATTGGTGGAGAGTCCAGTTAAAGTGAATGTAGAGGAGATTACAATACAAGAACTGATATTGGTGGAGTATCCAGTTAAAGTGAATGTAGTGGAGATTACAATACAAGAACTGATATTGGTGGAGTGTCCAGTTAAAGTAAATGTAGAGGAGATTACAATACAAGAACTGATATTGGTGGAGTATCCAGTTAAAGTGAATGTAGAGGAGATTACAATACAAGAACTGATATTGGTGGAGTATCCAGTTAAAGTGAATGTAGAGGAGATTACAATACAAGAACTGATATTGATGGAGTGCCCAGTTGAAGTGAATGTAGAGGAGATTACAATACAAGAACTGATATTGGTGGAGTATCCAGTTAAAGTGAATATAGAGGAGATTACAATGCAAGAACTGATATTTTTGGAGTGAACTGTTCAAGTGAATGTAGAGGAGATTACAATACAAGAACTGATATTGGTGGAGAGCCCATTTAAAATGAATGTAGAGGAGATTATAATACAGGAACTGATATTGGTGGAGAGTCCAGTTAAAGTGAATGTAGAGGAGATTACAATACAAGAACTGATATTGGTGGAGTATCCAGTTAAAGTGAATGTAGTGGAGATTACAATACAAGAACTGATATTGGTGGAGTGTCAAGTTAAAGTAAATGTAGAGGAGATTACAATACAAGAACTGATATTGGTGGAGTATCCAGTTAAAGTGAATGTAGAGGAGATTACAATACAAGAACTGATATTGGTGGAGTATCCAGTTAAAGTGAATGTAGAGGAGATTACAATACAAGAACTGATATTGATGGAGTGCCCAGTTAAAGTGAATGTAGAGGAGATTACAATACAAGAACTGATATTTTTGGAGAGTCCAGTTAAAGTAAATGTAGAGGCGATTACAATACAAGAACTGATAATGGTGAGTATCTAGTTAAAGTGAATGAAGAGGAGATTACAATACAAGAACTGATATTAGTGGACTGCCTAGTTAAAGTGAATGTAGAGGAGATTACAATACAAGAACTGATATTGGTGGAGAGTCCAGTTAAAGTGAATGTAGAGGAGATTACCTTTTAAGAACTGATATTGGTGGAGTGCCCAGTTAAAGTGAATGTAGAGGAAATTACAATACAAGAACTGATATTGGTGGAGTGCCAAGTTAAAGTGAATAAAGAGGAGATTACAATACGAGAACTGATATTGGTGGAGTATCCAGTTAAAGTGAATGAAGAGGAGATTACAATACAAGAACTGATATTGGTGGAGTATCTAGTTAAAGTGAATGTAGAGGAGATTACAATACAAGAACTGATACTGGTGGAGAGCCCATTTAAAGTGAATGTAGAGGAGATTATAATACAGGAACTGATGTTGGTGGAGAGTCCAGTTAAAGTGAATGTAGAGGAGATTACAATACAATAACTGATATTGGTGGAGTGCCCAGTTAAAGTGAATGTAGAGGAGATTACAATACAAGAACTGATATTGGTGGAGAGTTCAGCTAAAGTGAATGTAGAGGAGATTAGAATACAAGAACTGATATTGGTGGAGTGTCCAGTTAAAGTGAATGTAGAGGAGATTACAATACAAGAACTGATACTGGTGGAGAGCCCATTTAAAGTGAATGTAGAGGAGATTATAATACAGGAACTGATATTGGTGGAGAGTCCAGTTAAAGTGAATGTAGAGGAGATTACAATACAAGAACTGATATTGGTGGAGTATCCAGTTAAAGTGAATGTAGTGGAGATTACAATACAAGAACTGATATTGGTGGAGTGTCAAGTTAAAGTAAATGTAGAGGAGATTACAATACAAGAACTGATATTGGTGGAGTATCCAGTTAAAGTGAATGTAGAGGAGATTACAATACAAGAACTGATATTGGTGGAGTATCCAGTTAAAGTGAATGTAGAGGAGATTACAATACAAGAACTGATATTGGTGGAGTGCCCAGTTAAAGTGAATGTAGAGGAGATTACAATACAAGAACTGATATTTTTGGAGAGTCCAGTTAAAGTGAAGGTAGAGGAGATTACAATACAAGAACTGATATTGATGGAGTGCCCAGTTAAAGTGAATGTAGAGGAGATTACAATACAAGAACTGATATTTTTGGAGAGTCCAGTTAAAGTAAATGTAGAGGCGATTACAATACAAGAACTGATAATGGTGAGTATCTAGTTAAAGTGAATGAAGAGGAGATTACAATACAAGAACTGATATTAGTGGACTGCCTAGTTAAAGTGAATGTAGAGGAGATTACAATACAAGAACTGATATTGGTGGAGAGTCCAGTTAAAGTGAATGTAGAGGAGATTACCTTTTAAGAACTGATATTGGTGGAGTGCCCAGTTAAAGTGAATGTAGAGGAAATTACAATACAAGAACTGATATTGGTGGAGTGCCAAGTTAAAGTGAATAAAGAGGAGATTACAATACGAGAACTGATATTGGTGGAGTATCCAGTTAAAGTGAATGAAGAGGAGATTACAATACAAGAACTGATATTGGTGGAGTATCTAGTTAAAGTGAATGTAGAGGAGATTACAATACAAGAACTGATACTGGTGGAGAGCCCATTTAAAGTGAATGTAGAGGAGATTATAATACAGGAACTGATATTGGTGGAGAGTCCAGTTAAAGTGAATGTAGAGGAGATTACAATACAATAACTGATATTGGTGGAGTGCCCAGTTAAAGTGAATGTAGAGGAGATTACAATACAAGAACTGATATTGGTGGAGTATCCAGTTAAAGTGAATGTAGAGGAGATTACAATACAAGAACTGATATTGATGGAGTGCCCAGTTAAAGTGAATGTAGAGGAGATTACAATACAAGAACTGATATTTTTGGAGAGTCCAGTTAAAGTGAAGGTAGAGGAGATTACAATACAAGAACTGATATTGATGGAGTGCCCAGTTAAAGTGAATGTAGAGGAGATTACAATACAAGAACTGATCTTTTTGGAGAGTCCAGTTAAAGTAAATGTAGAGGCGATTACAATACAAGAACTGATAATGGTGAGTATCTAGTTAAAGTGAATGAAGAGGAGATTACAATACAAGAACTGATATTAGTGGACTGCCTAGTTAAAGTGAATGTAGAGGAGATTACAATACAAGAACTGATATTGGTGGAGAGTCCAGTTAAAGTGAATGTAGAGGAGATTACCTTTTAAGAACTGATATTGGTGGAGTGCCCAGTTAAAGTGAATGTAGAGGAAATTACAATACAAGAACTGATATTGGTGGAGTGCCAAGTTAAAGTGAATAAAGAGGAGATTACAATACGAGAACTGATATTGGTGGAGTATCCAGTTAAAGTGAATGAAGAGGAGATTACAATACAAGAACTGATATTGGTGGAGTATCTAGTTAAAGTGAATGTAGAGGAGATTACAATACAAGAACTGATACTGGTGGAGAGCCCATTTAAAGTGAATGTAGAGGAGATTATAATACAGGAACTGATATTGGTGGAGTATCCAGTTAAAGTGAATGTAGAGGAGATTACAATACAATAACTGATATTGGTGGAGTGCCCAGTTAAAGTGAATGTAGAGGAGATTACAATACAAGAACTGATATTGGTGGAGAGTTCAGCTAAAGTGAATGTAGAGGAGATTAGAATACAAGAACTGATATTGGTGGAGTGTCCAGTTAAAGTGAATGTAGAGGAGATTACAATACAAGAACTGATATTGGTGAGTATCCAGTTAAAGTGAATGTAGAGGAGATTACAATACAAGAACTGATATTAGTGGACTGCCCAACTAAAGTGAATGTAGAGGAGATTACAATACAAGAACTGATATTGGTGGAGTATCCAGTTAAAGTGAATGAAGAGGAGATTACAATACAAGAACTGATATTGGTGGAGTATCTAGTTAAAGTGAATGTAGAGGAGATTACAATACAAGAACTGATACTGGTGGAGAGCCCATTTAAAGTGAATGTAGAGGAGATTATAATACAGGAACTGATATTGGTGGAGAGTCCAGTTAAAGTGAATGTAGAGGAGATTACAATACAAGAACTGATATTGGTGGAGTATCCAGTTAAAGTGAATGTAGTGGAGATTACAATACAAGAACTGATATTGGTGGAGTGTCAAGTTAAAGTAAATGTAGAGGAGATTACAATACAAGAACTGATATTGGTGGAGTATCCAGTTAAAGTGAATGTAGAGGAGATTACAATACAAGAACTGATATTGGTGGAGTATCCAGTTAAAGTGAATGTAGAGGAGATTACAATACAAGAACTGATATTGATGGAGTGCCCAGTTAAAGTGAATGTAGAGGAGATTACAATACAAGAACTGATATTTTTGGAGAGTCCAGTTAAAGTGAAGGTAGAGGAGATTACAATACAAGAACTGATATTGATGGAGTGCCCAGTTAAAGTGAATGTAGAGGAGATTACAATACAAGAACTGATATTTTTGGAGAGTCCAGTTAAAGTAAATGTAGAGGCGATTACAATACAAGAACTGATAATGGTGAGTATCTAGTTAAAGTGAATGAAGAGGAGATTACAATACAAGAACTGATATTAGTGGACTGCCTAGTTAAAGTGAATGTAGAGGAGATTACAATACAAGAACTGATATTGGTGGAGAGTCCAGTTAAAGTGAATGTAGAGGAGATTACCTTTTAAGAACTGATATTGGTGGAGTGCCCAGTTAAAGTGAATGTAGAGGAAATTACAATACAAGAACTGATATTGGTGGAGTGCCAAGTTAAAGTGAATAAAGAGGAGATTACAATACGAGAACTGATATTGGTGGAGTATCCAGTTAAAGTGAATGAAGAGGAGATTACAATACAAGAACTGATATTGGTGGAGTATCTAGTTAAAGTGAATGTAGAGGAGATTACAATACAAGAACTGATACTGGTGGAGAGCCCATTTAAAGTGAATGTAGAGGAGATTATAATACAGGAACTGATATTGGTGGAGAGTCCAGTTAAAGTGAATGTAGAGGAGATTACAATACAATAACTGATATTGGTGGAGTGCCCAGTTAAAGTGAATGTAGAGGAGATTACAATACAAGAACTGATATTGGTGGAGAGTTCAGCTAAAGTGAATGTAGAGGAGATTAGAATACAAGAACTGATATTGGTGGAGTGTCCAGTTAAAGTGAATGTAGAGGAGATTACAATACAAGAACTGATATTGGTGAGTATCCAGTTAAAGTGAATGTAGAGGAGATTACAATACAAGAACTGATATTAGTGGACTGCCCAACTAAAGTGAATGTAGAGGAGATTACAATACAAGAACTGATATTGGTGGTGAGTCCAGTTAAAGTGAATGTAGAGGAGATTACAATACAAGAACTGATATTGGTGGAGTGCCCAGTTAAAGTGAATGTAGAGGAGATTACAATACAAGAACTGAGGTTGGTGAGTATCCAGTTAAAGTGAATGTAGTGGAGATTACAATACAAGAACTGATATTAGTGGACTGCCCAGTTAAAGTGAATGTAGAGGAGATTACAATACAAGAACTGATATTGGTGGACTGCCCAGTTAAAGTGAATGTTGAGTAGATTACAATACAAGAACTGATATTGGTGGAGAGTCCAGTTAAAGTGAATGTAGAGGAGATTACAATACAAGAACTGATATTGGTGAGGTGCCCAGTTAAAGTGAATGTAGAGGAGAATACAATACAAGAACTGATATTGGTCGAGTGCTCACTTAAAATGAATGAAGAGGAGATTATAATTCAGGACCTGATATTGGTGGAGAGTCCAGTTAAAGTGAATGTAGAGGTGATTAAAATACATGAACTGATATTGGTGGAGAGTCCAGTTAAAGTGAATGTAGAGGAGATTACAATACAAGAACTGATATTGGTGGAGTGCCCAGTTAAAGTGAATGTAGAGGAGATTACAATACAAGAACTGATATTGGTGGAGTGTCAAGTTAAAGTGAATGTAGAGGAGATTACAATACAAGAACTGGTATTGGTCGAGTGCTCACTTAAAGTGAATGTAGAGGAGATTATAATACAGGAACTGATATTGGTGGAGAGTCCAGTTAAAGTGAATGTAGAGGAGATTACAATACAAGAACTGATATTGGTGGAGTGCCCAGTTAAAGTGAATGTAGAGGAGATTACAATACAAGAACTGATATAGGTCGAGTGCTCACTTAAATTTAATGTAGAGGAGATTATAATACAGGAACTGATATTGGTGGAGAGTCCAGTTAAAGTGAATGTAGAGGAGATTACAATACAAGAACTGATATTGGTGAGTATCCAGTTAAAGTGAATGTAGAGGAGATTACAATACAAGAACTGATATTAGTGGACTGCCCAGTTAAAGTGAATGTAGAGGACATTACAATACAAGAACTGTTATTGGTGGAGAGTCCAGTTAAAGGGAATGTAGAGGAGATTACAATACAAGAACTGATATTGGTGGAGAGTCCAGTTAAAGTGAATGTAGAAGAGATTACAATACAAGAACTGATATTGGTGGAGTGCCCAGTTAAAGTGAATGTAGATGAGATTACAATACAAGAACTGATATTGGTCGAGTGCTCACTTAAAATGAATGTAGAGGAGATTATAATTCAGGAACTGATATTGGTGGAGAGTCCAGTTAAAGTGAATGTAGAGGTGATTACAATACAAGAACTGATATTGGTGGAGAGTCCAGTTAAAGTGAATGTAGAGGAGGTTACAATACAAGAACTCATATTGGTGAGTATCCAGTTAAAGTGAATGTAGTAGAGATTACAATACAAGAACTGATATTAGTGGACTGCCCAGTTAAAGTGAATGTAGAGGAGATTACAATACAAGAACTGATATTGGTGGACTGCCCAGTTAAAGTGAATGTAGAGTAGATTACAATACAAGAACTGATATTGGTGGAGAGTCCAGTTAAAGTGAATGTAGAGGAGATTACAATACAAGAACTGATATTGGTGGAGTTCCCAGTTAAAGTGAATGTAGAGGAGAATACAATACAAGAACTGATATTGGTCGAGTGCTCACTTAAAATGAATTTAGAGGAGATTATAATTCAGGACCTTATATTGGTGGAGAGTCCAGTTAAAGTGAATGTAGAGGTGATTACAATACATGAACTGATATTGGTGGAGAGTCCAGTTAAAGTGAATGTAGAGGAGATTACAATACAAGAACTGATATGGGTGGACTGCCCAGTTAAAGTGAATGTAGAGTAGATTACAATACAAGGACTGATATTGGTGGAGAGTCCAGTTAAAGTGAATGTAGAGGAGATTACAATACAAGAACTGATATTGGTGGACTGCCCAGTTTAAGTGAATGTAGAGGAGATAACAATACAAGAACTGATATTGGTGAGTATCCAGTTAAAGTGAATGTAGTGGAGATTACAATACAAGAACTGATATTAGTAGACTGCCCAGTTAAAGTGAATGTAGAGTAGATTACAATACAAGAACTGTTATTGGTGGAGAGTCCAGTTAAAGTGAATGTAGAGGAGATTACAATACAAGAACTGATATTGGTGGAGTGCCCAGTTAAAGTGAAAGTAGAGGAGAATACAATACAAGAACTGGTATTGGTCGAGTGCTCACTTAAAATGAATGTAGAGGAGATTATAATTCAGGACCTGATATTGGTGGAGAGTCCAGTTAAAGTGAATGTAGAGGTGATTACAATACATGAACTGATATTGGTGGAGAATCCAGTTAAAGTGAATGTAGAGGAGATTACAATACAAGAACTGATATTGGTGAGTATCCAGTTAAAGTGAATGTAGTGGAGATTACAATACAAGAACTGATATTAGTGGAGTGCCCAGTTAAAGTGAATGTAGAGGAGATTACAATACAAGAACTGATATGGGTGGACTGCCCAGTTAAAGTGAATGTAGAGTAGATTACAATACAAGAACTGATATTGGTGGAGAGTCCAGTTAAAGTGAATGTAGAGGAGATTACAATACAAGAACTGATATTGGTGAGTATCCAGTTAAAGTGAATGTAGAGGAGATTACAATACAAGAACTGATATTGGTGGACTGCCCAGTTTAAGTCAATGTAGAGGAGATAACAATACAAGAACTGATATTGGTTGAGTGCTCACTTAAAGTGAATGTAGATGAGATTATAATACAGGAACTGATATTGGTGGAGAGTCCAGTTAAAGTGAATGTAGAGGAGATTACTATACAAGAACTGATATTGGTGGAGAGTCCAGTTAAAGTGAATGTAGAGGAGATTACAATACAAGAACTGATATTGGTGAGTATCCAGTTAAAGTGAATGTAGAGGAGATTACAATACAAGAACTGATATTAGTGGACTGCCCAGTTAAAGTGAATGTAGAGGACATTACAATACAGGAACTGTTATTGGTGGAGAGTCCAGTTAAAGTGAATGTAGAGGAGATTACAATACAAGAACTGATATTAGTTGACTGCCCAGTTAAAGTTAATGTAGAGGAGATTACAATACAAGAACTGATATTGGTGGAGAGTCCAGTTAAAGTGAATGTAGAGGAGATTACAATACAAGAACTGATATTGGTGAGTATCCAGTTAAAGTGAATGTAGAGGAGATTACAATACAAGAACTGATATTGGTCGAGTGCTCACTTAAAATTAATGTAGAGGAGATTATAATTCAGGAACTGATATTGGTGGAGAGTCCAGTTAAAGTGAATGTAGAGGTGATTACAATACAAGAACTGATATTGGTGGAGAGTCCAGTTAAAGTGAATGTAGAGGAGATTACAATACAAGAACTGATATTGGTGAGTATCCAGTTAAAGTGAATGTAGTGGAGATTACAATACAAGAACTGATATTAGTGGACTGCCAGTTAAAGTGAATCTAGAGGAGATTACAATACAAGAACTGATATTGGTGGACTGCCCAGTAAAAGTGAATGTAGAGTAGATTACAATACAAGAACTGATATTGGTGGAGAGTCCAGTTAAAGTGAATGTAGAGGAGATTACAATACAAGAACTGATATTGGTGGAGAGTCCAGTTAAAGTGAATGTAGAGGAGATTACAATACAAGAACTGATATTGGTCGAGTGCTCACTTAAAATGAATGTAGAGGAGATTATAATTCAGGAACTGATATTGGTGGAGAGTCCAGTTAAAGTGAATGTAGAGGTGATTACAATACAAGAACTGATATTGGTCGAGTGCTCACTTAAAATGAATGTAGAGGAGATTATAATTCAGGAACTGATATTGGTGGAGAGTCCAGTTAAAGTGAATGTAGAGGAGATTACAATACAAGAACTGATATTGGTGGAGAGTCCAGTTAAAGTAAATGTAGAGGAGATTACAATACAAGAACTGATATTGGTCGAGTGCTCACTTAAAATGAATGTAGAGGAGATTATAATTCAGGAACTGATATTGGTGGAGAGTCCAGTTAAAGTGAATGTAGAGGTGATTACAATACAAGAACTGATATTGGTCGAGTGCTCACTTAAAATGAATGTAGAGGAGATTATAATTCAGGAACTGATATTGGTGGAGAGTCCAGTTAAAGTGAATGTAGAGGAGATTACAATACAAGAACTGATATTGGTGAAGTGCCCAGTTAAAGTTAATGTAGAGGAGAATACAATACAATAACTGATATTGGTCGAGTGCTCACTTAAAATGAATGTAGAGGAGATTATAATTCAGGACCTGATATTGGTGGAGAGTCCAGTTAAAGTGAATATAGAGGTGATTACAATACATGAACTGATATTGGTGGAGAGTCCAGTTAAAGTGAATGTAGAGGAGATTACAATACAAGAACTGATATTGGTGAGTATCCAGTTAAAGTGAATGTAGTGGAGATTACAATACAAGAACTGATATTAGTGGACTGCCCAGTTAAAGTGAATGTAGAGGAGATTACAATACAAGAACTGATATTGGTGGAGAGTCCAGTTAAAGTGAATGTAGAGGAGATTACAATACAAGAACTGATATTGGTGGACTGCCCAGTTTAAGTGAATGTAGAGGAGATAACAATACAAGAACTGATATTGGTCGAGTGCTCACTTAAAATGAATGTAGAGGAGATTATAATTCAGGACCTGATATTGGTGGAGAGTCCAGTTAAAGTGAATATAGAGGTGATTACAATACATGAACTGATATTGGTGGAGAGTCCAGTTAAAGTGAATGTAGAGGAGATTACAATACAAGAACTGATATTGGTGAGTATCCAGTTAAAGTGAATGTAGTGGAGATTACAAAACAAGAACTGATATTAGTGGACTGCCCAGTTAAAGTGAATGTAGAGGAGATTACAATACAAGAACTGATATTGGTGGAGAGTCCAGTTAAAGTGAATGTAGAGGAGATTACAATACAAGAACTGATATTGGTGGACTGCCCAGTTTAAGTGAATGTAGAGGAGATAACAATACAAGAACTGATATTGGTGGAGTGCTCACTTAAAGTGAATGTAGAGGAGATTATGATACAGGAACTGATATTGGTGGAGAGTCCAGTTAAAGTGAATGTAGAGGAGATTACAATACAAGAACTGATATTGGTGGAGTGCCCATTTAAAGTGAATGTAGAGGAGATTACAATACAAGAACTTATATTGGTGGAGTGTCAAGTTAAAGTGAATGTAGAGGAGATTACAATACAAGAACTGATATTGGTCGAGTGCTCACTTAAAGTGAATGTAGAGGAGATTATAATACAGGAACTGAAATTGGTGGAGAGTCCAGTTAAAGTGAATGTAGAGGAGATTACAATACAAGAACTGATATTGGTGGACTGCCCAGTTTAAGTGAATGTAGAGGAGATAACAATACAAGAACTGATATTGGTGGAGTGCTCACTTAAAGTGAATGTAGAGGAGATTATAATACAGGAACTGATATTGGTGGAGAGTCCAGTTAAAGTGAATGTAGAGGAGATTACAATACAAGAACTGATATTGGTTGAGTGCCCATTTAAAGTGAATGTAGAGGAGATTACAATACAAGAACTGATATTGGTGGAGTGTCAAGTTAAAGTGAATGTAGAGGAGATTACAATACAAAAACTGATATTGGTCGAGTGTTCACTTAAAGTGAATGTAGAGGAGATTATAATACAGGAATTGATATTGGTGGAGAGTCCAGTTAAAGTGAATGTAGAGGAGATTACAATACAAGAACTGATATTGGTCGAGTGCTCACTTAAAATGAATGTAGAGGAGATTATAATTCAGGAACTGATATTGGTGGAGAGTCCAGTTAAAGTGAATGTAGAGGTGATTACAATACAAGAACTGATATTGGTCGAGTGCTCACTTAAAATGAATGTAGAGGAGATTATAATTCAGGAACTGATATTGGTGGAGAGTCCAGTTAAAGTGAATGTAGAGGAGATTACAATACAATAACTGATATTGGTGGAGAGTCCAGTTAAAGTGAATGTAGAGGAGATTACAATACAAGAACTGATATTGGTCGAGTGCTCACTTAAAATGAATGTAGAGGAGATTATAATTCAGGAACTGATATTGGTGGAGAGTCCAGTTAAAGTGAATGTAGAGGTGATTACAATACAAGAACTGATATTGGTCGAGTGCTCACTTAAAATGAATGTAGAGGAGATCATAATTCAGGAACTGATATTGGTGGAGAGTCCAGTTAAAGTGAATGTAGAGGAGATTACAATACAAGAACTGATATTGGTGGACTGCACAGTTAAAGTGAATGTAGAGGAGAATACAATACAAGAACTGATATTGGTCGAGTGCTCACTTAAAATGAATGTAGAGGAGATTATAATTCAGGACCTGATATTGGTGGAGAGTCCAGTTAAAGTGAATATAGAGGTGATTACAATACATGAACTGATATTGGTGGAGAGTCCAGTTAAAGTGAATGTAGAGGAGATTACAATACAAGAACTGATATTGGTGAGTATCCAGTTAAAGTGAATGTAGTGGAGATTATAATACAAGAACTGATATTAGTGGACTGCCCAGTTAAAGTGAATGTAGAGGAGATTACAATACAAGAACTGATATTGGTGGAGAGTCCAGTTAAAGTGAATGTAGAGGAGATTACAATACAAGAACTGATATTGGTGGACTGCCCAGTTTAAGTGAATGTAGAGGAGATAACAATACAAGAACTGATATTGGTGGAGTGCTCACTTAAAGTGAATGTAGAGGAGATTATAATACAGGAACTGATATTGGTGGAGAGTCCAGTTAAAGTGAATGTAGAGGAGATTACAATACAAGAACTGATATTGGTGGAGTGCCCATTTAAAGTGAATGTAGAGGAGATTACAATACAGGTCTGATATTGGTGGACTGCACAGTTAAAGTGAATGTAGAGTAGATTACAATACAAGAACTGATATTGGTGGAGAGTCCAGTTAAAGTGAATGTAGAGGAGATTACAATACAAGAACTGATATTGGTGAAGTGCCCAGTTAAAGTTAATGTAGAGGAGAATACAATACAAGAACTGATATTGGTCGAGTGCTCACTTAAAATGAATGTAGAGGAGATTATAATTCAGGACCTGATATTGGTGGAGAGTCCAGTTAAAGTGAATATAGAGGTGATTACAATACATGAACTGATATTGGTGGAGAGTCCAGTTAAAGTGAATGTAGAGGAGATTACAATACAAGAACTGATATTGGTGAGTATCCAGTTAAAGTGAATGTAGTGGAGATTACAATACAAGAACTGACATTAGTGGACTGCCCAGTTAAAGTGAATGTAGAGGAGATTACAATACAAGAACTGATATTGGTGGAGAGTCCAGTTAAAGTGAATGTAGAGGAGATTACAATACAAGAACTGATATTGGTGGACTGCCCAGTTTAAGTGAATGTAGAGGAGATAACAATACAAGAACTGATATTGGTGGAGTGCTCACTTAAAGTGAATGTAGAGGAGATTATGATACAGGAACTGATATTGGTGGAGAGTCCAGTTAAAGTGAATGTAGAGGAGATTACAATACAAGAACTGATATTGGTGGAGTGCCCATTTAAAGTGAATGTAGAGGAGATTACAATACAAGAACTTATATTGGTGGAGTGTCAAGTTAAAGTGAATGTAGAGGAGATTACAATACAAGAACTGATATTGGTCGAGTGCTCACTTAAAGTGAATGTAGAGGAGATTATAATACAGGAACTGAAATTGGTGGAGAGTCCAGTTAAAGTGAATGTAGAGGAGATTACAATACAAGAACTGATATTGGTGGAGATTCCAGTTAAAGTGAATGTAGAGGAGATTACAATACAAGAACTGATATTGGTGGACTGCCCAGTTTAAGTGAATGTAGAGGAGATAACAATACAAGAACTGATATTGGTGGAGTGCTCACTTAAAGTGAATGTAGAGGAGATTATAATACAGGAACTGATATTGGTGGAGAGTCCATTTAAAGTGAATGTAGAGGAGATTACAATACAAGAACTTATATTGGTGGAGTGTCAAGTTAAAGTGAATGTAGAGGAGATTACAATACAAGAACTGATATTGGTCGAGTGCTCACTTAAAGTGAATGTAGAGGAGATTATAATACAGGAACTGAAATTGGTGGAGAGTCCAGTTAAAGTGAATGTAGAGGAGATTACAATACAAGAACTGATATTGGTGGAGATTCCAGTTAAAGTGAATGTAGAGGAGATTACAATACAAGAACTGATATTGGTGGACTGCCCAGTTTAAGTGAATGTAGAGGAGATAACAATACAAGAACTGATATTGGTGGAGTGCTCACTTAAAGTGAATGTAGAGGAGATTATAATACAGGAACTGATATTGGTGGAGAGTCCAGTTAAAGTGAATGTAGAGGAGATTACAATACAAGAACTGATATTGGTGGAGTGCCCATTTAAAGTGAATGTAGAGGAGATTACAATACAAGAACTGATATTGGTGGACTGCACAGTTAAAGTGAATGTAGAGTAGATTACAATACAAGAACTGATGTTGGTGGAGAGTCCAGTTAAAGTGAATGTAGAGGAGATTACAATACAAGAACTGATATTGGTGAAGTGCCCAGTTAAAGTTAATGTAGATGAGAATACAATACAAGAACTGATATTGGTCGAGTGCTCACTTAAAATGAATGTAGAGGAGATTATAATTCAGGACCTGATATTGGTGGAGAGTCCAGTTAAAGTGAATATAGAGGTGATTACAATACATGAACTGATATTGGTGGAGAGTCCAGTTAAAGTGAATGTAGAGGAGATTACAATACAAGAACTGATATTGGTGAGTATCCAGTTAAAGTGAATGTAGTGGAGATTACAATACAAGAACTGATATTAGTGGACTGCCCAGTTAAAGTGAATGTAGAGGAGATTACAATACAAGAACTGATATTGGTGGAGAGTCCAGTTAAAGTGAATGTAGAGGAGATTACAATACAAGAACTGATATTGGTGGACTGCCCAGTTTAAGTGAATGTAGAGGAGATAACAATACAAGAACTGATATTGGTGGAGTGCTCACTTAAAGTGAATGTAGAGGAGATTATGAT
Organism: Gibbula magus; assembly: GCA_936450465.1. NCBI lineage: Eukaryota > Metazoa > Mollusca > Gastropoda > Trochida > Trochidae > Gibbula > Gibbula magus. The sequence continues at coordinate 31,581,078 of OW388290.1, read as the reverse complement.
ACAGGAACTGATATTGGTGGAGAGTCCAGTTAAAGTGAATGTAGAGGAGATTACAATACAAGAACTGATATTGGTGGAGTGCCCATTTAAAGTGAATGTAGAGGAGATTACAATAAGAGAACTTATATTGGTGGAGTGTCAAGTTAAAGTGAATGTAGAGGAGATGACAATACAAGAACTGATATTGGTCGAGTGCTCACTTAAAGTGAATGTAGAGGAGATTATAATACAGGAACTGAAATTGGTGGAGAGTCCAGTTAAAGTGAATGTAGAGGAGATTACAATACAAGAACTGATATTGGTGGAGATTCCAGTTAAAGTGAATGTAGAGGAGATTACAATACAAGAACTGATATTGGTTGACTGCCCAGTTTAAGTGAATGTAGAGGAGATAACAATACAAGAACTGATATTGGTGGAGTGCTCACTTAAAGTGAATGTAGAGGAGATTATAATACAGGAACTGATATTGGTGGAGAGTCCAGTTAAAGTGAATGTAGAGGAGATTACAATACAAGAACTGATATTGGTGGAGTGCCCATTTAAAGTGAATGTAGAGGAGATTACAATACAAGAACTGATATTGGTGGAGTGTCAAGTTAAAGTGAATGTAGAGGAGATTACAATACAAAAACTGATATTGGTCGAGTGTTCACTTAAAGTGAATGTAGAGGAGATTATAATACAGGAATTGATATTGGTGGAGAGTCCAGTTAAAGTGAATGTAGAGGAGATTACAATACAATAACTGATATTGGTGAGTATCCAGTTAAAGTGAATGTAGAGGAGATTACAATACAAGAACTGATATTAGTGGACTGCCCAGTTAAAGTGAATGTAGAGGACATTACAATACAAGAACTGTTATTGGTGGAGAGTCCAGTTAAAGTGAATGTAGAGGAGATTACAATACAAGAACTGACATTAGTTGACTGCCCAGTTAAAGTGAATGTAGAGGACATTACAATACAAGAACTGTTTTTGATGGAGAGTCCAGTTAAAGGGAATGTAGAGGAGATTACAATACAAGAACTGATATTGGTGGAGTGCCCAGTTAAAGTGAATGTAGAGGAGATTACAATACAAGGACTGACATTGGTGGAGTGCCCAGTTAAAGTGAATGTAGAGGAGATTACAATACAAGAACTGATATTGGTGGAGTGTCAAGTTAAAGTGAATGTAGAGGAGATTACAATACAAGAACTGATATTGGTCGAGTGCTCACTTAAAGTGAATGTAGAGGAGATTATAATACAGGAACTGAAATTGGTGGAGAGTCCAGTTAAAGTGAATGTAGAGGAGATTACAATACAAGAACTGATATTGGTGGACTGCCCAGTTTAAGTGAATGTAGAGGAGATAACAATACAAGAACTGATATTGGTGGAGTGCTCACTTAAAGTGAATGTAGAGGAGATTATAATACAGGAACTGATATTGGTGGAGAGTCCAGTTAAAGTGAATGTAGAGGAGATTACAATACAAGAACTGATATTGGTGGAGTGCCCATTTAAAGTGAATGTAGAGGAGATTACAATACAAGAACTGATATTGGTGGAGTGTCAAGTTAAAGTGAATGTAGAGGAGATTACAATACAAAAACTGATATTGGTCGAGTGTTCACTTAAAGTGAATGTAGAGGAGATTATAATACAGGAATTGATATTGGTGGAGAGTCCAGTTAAAGTGAATGTAGAGGAGATTACAATACAATAACTGATATTGGTGAGTATCCAGTTAAAGTGAATGTAGAGGAGATTACAATACAAGAACTGATATTAGTGGACTGCCCAGTTAAAGTGAATGTAGAGGACATTACAATACAAGAACTGTTATTGGTGGAGAGTCCAGTTAAAGTGAATGTAGAGGAGATTACAATACAAGAACTGATATTAGTTGACTGCCCAGTTAAAGTGAATGTAGAGGACATTACAATACAAGAACTGTTTTTGATGGAGAGTCCAGTTAAAGGGAATGTAGAGGAGATTACAATACAAGAACTGATATTGGTGGAGTGCCCAGTTAAAGTGAATGTAGAGGAGATTACAATACAAGGACTGACATTGGTGGAGTGCCCAGTTAAAGTGAATGTAGAGGAGATTACAATACAAGAACTGATATTGGTGGAGTGTCAAGTTAAAGTGAATGTAGAGGAGATTACAATACAAGAACTGATATTGGTGAGTATCCAGTTAAAGTGAATGTAGAGGAGATTACAATACAAGAACTGATATTGTAGGACTGCCCAGTTAAAGTGAATGTAGAATAGATTACAATACAAGAACTGATATTGGTGGAGTGCCCAGTTAAAGTGAATGTAGAGGAGATTACAATACAAGAACTGATATTGGTGGAGTGTCAAGTTAAAGTGAATGTAGAGGAGATTACAATACAAGAACTGTTTTTTGTGGAGTATCCAGTTAAAGTGAATGTAAAGGAGATTACAACACAAGAACTGATGTTGGTGGAGTATCCAGTTAAAGTGAATGTAGAGGAGATTGCACTACAAGAACTGATATTGGTGGAGTATCCAGTTAAAGTGAATGTAGAGGAGATTACAATACAAGAACTGATATTGGTTGAGTGCCCAGTTAAAGTGAATGTAGAGGAGATTACAATTTAAGAACTGATATTGGTGGAGAGTCCAGTTAAAGTAAATGTAGAGGCGATTACAATACAAGAACTGATATTGGTGGAGAGCCCATTTAAAGTGAATGTAGAGGAGATTATAATACATGAACTGATATTGGTGGAGAGTCCAGTTAAAGTGAATGTAGAGGAGATTACAATACAAGAACTGATATTGGTGGAGTGTCAAGTTAAAGTGAATGTAGAGGAGATTACAATACAAGAACTGATATTGGTGGAGTGCCCAGTTAAAGTGAATGTAGAGGAGATTACAATACAAGGACTGACATTGGTGGAGTGCCCAGTTAAAGTGAATGTAGAGGAGATTACAATACAAGAACTGATATTGGTGGAGTGTCAAGTTAAAGTGAATGTAGAGGAGATTACAATACAAGAACTGATATTGGTCGAGTGCTCACTTAAAGTGAATGTAGAGGAGATTATAATACAGGAACTGAAATTGGTGGAGAGTCCAGTTAAAGTGAATGTAGAGGAGATTACAATACAAGAACTGATATTGGTGGAGATTCCAGTTAAAGTGAATGTAGAGGAGATTACAATACAAGAACTGATATTGGTGGACTGCCCAGTTTAAGTGAATGTAGAGGAGATAACAATACAAGAACTGATATTGGTGGAGTGCTCACTTAAAGTGAATGTAGAGGAGATTATAATACAGGAACTGATATTGGTGGAGAGTCCAGTTAAAGTGAATGTAGAGGAGATTACAATACAAGAACTGATATTGGTGGAGTGCCCATTTAAAGTGAATGTAGAGGAGATTACAATACAAGAACTGATATTGGTGGAGTGTCAAGTTAAAGTGAATGTAGAGGAGATTACAATACAAAAACTGATATTGGTCGAGTGTTCACTTAAAGTGAATGTAGAGGAGATTATAATACAGGAATTGATATTGGTGGAGAGTCCAGTTAAAGTGAATGTAGAGGAGATTACAATACAATAACTGATATTGGTGAGTATCCAGTTAAAGTGAATGTAGAGGAGATTACAATACAAGAACTGATATTAGTGGACTGCCCAGTTAAAGTGAATGTAGAGGACATTACAATACAAGAACTGTTATTGGTGGAGAGTCCAGTTAAAGTGAATGTAGAGGAGATTACAATACAAGAACTGATATTAGTTGACTGCCCAGTTAAAGTGAATGTAGAGGACATTACAATACAAGAACTGTTTTTGATGGAGAGTCCAGTTAAAGGGAATGTAGAGGAGATTACAATACAAGAACTGATATTGGTGGAGTGCCCAGTTAAAGTGAATGTAGAGGAGATTACAATACAAGGACTGACATTGGTGGAGTGCCCAGTTAAAGTGAATGTAGAGGAGATTACAATACAAGAACTGATATTGGTGGAGTGTCAAGTTAAAGTGAATGTAGAGGAGATTACAATACAAGAACTGATATTGGTGAGTATCCAGTTAAAGTGAATGTAGAGGAGATTACAATACAAGAACTGATATTGTAGGACTGCCCAGTTAAAGTGAATGTAGAATAGATTACAATACAAGAACTGATATTGGTGGAGTGCCCAGTTAAAGTGAATGTAGAGGAGATTACAATACAAGAACTGATATTGGTGGAGTGTCAAGTTAAAGTGAATGTAGAGGAGATTACAATACAAGAACTGTTTTTTGTGGAGTATCCAGTTAAAGTGAATGTAAAGGAGATTACAACACAAGAACTGATGTTGGTGGAGTATCCAGTTAAAGTGAATGTAGAGGAGATTGCACTACAAGAACTGATATTGGTGGAGTATCCAGTTAAAGTGAATGTAGAGGAGATTACAATACAAGAACTGATATTGGTTGAGTGCCCAGTTAAAGTGAATGTAGAGGAGATTACAATTTAAGAACTGATATTGGTGGAGAGTCCAGTTAAAGTAAATGTAGAGGCGATTACAATACAAGAACTGATATTGGTGGAGAGCCCAGTTAAAGTGAATGTAGAGGAGATTATAATACATGAACTGATATTGGTGGAGAGTCCAGTTAAAGTGAATGTAGAGGAGATTACAATACAAGAACTGATATTGGTGGAGTGTCAAGTTAAAGTGAATGTAGAGGAGATTACAATACAAGAACTGTTTTTTGTGGAGTATCCAGTTAAAGTGAATGTAAAGGAGATTACAACACAAGAACTGATATTGGTGGAGTATCCAGTTAAAGTGAATGTAGAGGAGATTGCACTACAAGAACTGATATTGGTGGAGTATCCAGTTAAAGTGAATGTAGAGGAGACTACAATACAAGAACTGATATTTGTGGAGTATCCAGTTAAAGGGAGTGTAGAAGAGATTACAATACAAGAACTGATATTGGTGGAGAGTCCAGTTGAAGTTAATGTAAAGGAGATTACAATACAAGAACTGATATTGGTGGAGAGTCCAGTTAAAGTGAATGTAGAGGAGATTACAATACAAGAACTGATATTGGTGGAGTATCCAGTTAAAGTGAATGTAGAGGAGATTACAATACAAGAACTGATATTGGTGGAGAGTCCAGATAAAGTGAAGGTAGAGGAGATTACAATACAAGAACTGATATTGGTGGAGTATCCAGTTAAAGGGAGTGTAGAGGAGATTACAATACAAGGACTGACATTGGTGGAGTGCCCAGTTAAAGTGAATGTAGAGGAGATTACAATACAAGAACTGATATTGGTGAAGTGTCAAGTGAAAGTGAATGTAGAGGAGATTACAATACAAGAACTGATATTGGTGAGTATCCAGTTAAAGTGAATGTAGAGGAGATTACAATACAAGAACTGATATTGTAGGACTGCCCAGTTAAAGTGAATGTAGAATAGATTACAATACAAGAACTGATATTGGTGGAGTGCCCAGTTAAAGTGAATGTAGAGGAGATTACAATACAAGAACTGATATTGGTGGAGTGTCAAGTTAAAGTGAATGTAGAGGAGATTACAATACAAGAACTGTTTTTTGTGGAGTATCCAGTTAAAGTGAATGTAAAGGAGATTACAACACAAGAACTGATATTGGTGGAGTATCCAGTTAAAGTGAATGTAGAGGAGATTGCACTACAAGAACTGATATTGGTGGAGTATCCAGTTAAAGTGAATGTAGAGGAGATTACAATACAAGAACTGATATTGGTTGAGTAACCAGTTAAAGTGAATGTAGAGGAGATTACAATTTAAGAACTGATATTGGTGGAGAGTCCAGTTAAAGTAAATGTAGAGGCGATTACAATACAAGAACTGATATTGGTGGAGAGCCCATTTAAAGTGAATGTAGAGGAGATTATAATACATGAACTGATATTGGTGGAGAGTCCAGTTAAAGTGAATGTAGAGGAGATTACAATACAAGAACTGATATTGGTGGAGTGTCAAGTTAAAGTGAATGTAGAGGAGATTACAATACAAGAACTGTTTTTTGTGGAGTATCCAGTTAAAGTGAATGTAGAGGAGATTACAACACAAGAACTGATATTGGTGGAGTATCCAGTTAAAGTGAATGTAGAGGAGATTGCACTACAAGAACTGATATTGGTGGAGTATCCAGTTAAAGTGAATGTAGAGGAGATTACAATACAAGAACTGATATTGGTTGAGTGCCCAGTTAAAGTGAATGTAGAGGAGATTACAATACAAGAACTGATATTTTTGGAGAGTCCAGTTAAAGTGAATGTAGAGGAGATTACAATACAAGAACTGATATTGGTGGAGAGTTCAGTTAAAGTGAATGTATTGGAGATTACAATACAAGAACTGATATTGGTGGAGAGCCCATTTAAAGTGAATGTAGAGGAGATTATAATACATGAACTGATATTGGTGGAGAGTCCAGTTAAAGTGAATGTAGAGGAGATTACAATACAAGAACTGATATTGGTTGAGTGGCCAGTTAAAGTGAATGTAGAGGAGATTATAATACAAGAACTGATATTGGTGGAGAGTTCAGTTAAAGTGAATGTAGAGGAGATTACAATACAAGAACTGATATTGGTGGAGTGCCCAGTTAAAGTGAATGTAGTGGAGATTACAGTACAAGAACTGATATTAGTGGACTACCCAGTTAAAGTGAATGTAGAGGAGATTACAATACAAGAACTGATATTGGTGGACTGCCCAGTTAAAGTGAATGTAGAGTAGATTACAATACAAGAACTGATATTGTCGGAGAGTCCAGTTAAAGTGAATGTAGAGGAGATTACAATACAAGAACTGATATTGGTTTAGTGTCAAGTTAAAGTGAATGTAGAGGAGATTACAATACAAGAACTGATATTGGTGAGTATCCAGTTAAAGTGAATGTAGAGGAGATTACAATACAAGAACTGATTTTTTTGGAGAGTCCAGTTAAAGTGAATGTAGAGGAGATTACAATTTAAGAACTGATATTGGGGGAGAGTCCAGTTAAAATAAATGTAGAGGCGATTACAATACAAGAACTGATATTGGTGGAGAGCCCATCTAAAGTGAATGTAGAGGAGATTATAATACATGAACTGATATTGGTGGAGAGTCCAGTTAAAGTGAATGTAGAGGAGATTACAATACAAGAACTGATATTGGTGGAGTGCCCAGTTAAAGTGAATGTAGAGGAGATTATAATACAAGAACTGATATTGGTGGAGAGTTCAGTTAAAGTGAATGTAGTGGAGATTACAGTACAAGAACTGATATTAGTGGACTACCCAGTTAAAGTGAATGTAGAGGAAATTACAATACAAGAACTGATATTGGTGGACTGCCCAGTTAAAGTGAATGTAGAGTAGATTACAATACAAGAACTGATATTGGTGGAGTGCCCAGTTAAAGTGAATGTAGAGGAGATTACAATACAAGAACTGATATTGGTCGAGTGCTCACTTAAAATGAATGTAGAGGAGATTATAATTCAGGAACTGATATTGATGGAGAGTCCAGTTAAAGTGAATGTAGAGGTGATTACAATACAAGAACTGATATTGGTGGAGAGTCCAGTTAAAGTGAATGTAGAGGAGATTACAATACAAGAACTGATATTGGTGAGTATCCAGTTAAAGTGAATGTAGTGGAGATTACAATACAAGAACTGATATTAGTGGACTGCCCAGTTAAAGTGAATGTAGAGGAGATTACAATACAAGAACTGATTTTTGGAGAGTCCAGTTAAAGTGAATGTAGAGGAGATTACAATACAAGAACTGATATTGGTGGAATATCCAGTTAAAGTGAATGTAGAGGAGATTACAATACAAGAACTGATATTGGTGGAGGGCCAAGTTAAAGGGAATGTAGAGGAGATTACAATACAAGAACTGTTTTTTGTATAGTATCCAGTTAAAGTGAATGTAAAGGAGATTACAACACAAGAACTGATATTGGTGGAGTATCCAGTTAAAGTGAATGTAGAGGAGATTGCACTACAATAACTGGTATTGTTGGAGTATCCAGTTAAAGTGAATGTAGAAGAGGTTACAATACAAGAACTGATATTGGTGGAGTGTCAAGTTAAAGTGAATGTAGAGGAGATTACAATACAAGAACTGTTTTTTGTGGAGTATCCAGTTAAGGTGAATGTAAAGGAGATTACAATACAAGAAATGATATTGATGGAGTATCCAGTTAAAGTGAATGTAGAGGAGATTACAATACAAGAACTGATATTGGTGGAGTATCCAGTTAAAGTGAATGTAGAGGAGATTACAATACAAGAACTGATATTGGTGGAGTATCCAGTTAAAGTGAATGTAGAGGAGATTACAATACAAGAACTGATATTGGTGGAGAGTCCAGTTGAAGTTAATGTAACGGAGATTACAATACAAGAACTGATATTGGTGGAGAGTCCAGTTAAAGTGAATGTAGAGGAGATTACAATACAAGAACTGATATTGGTGGACTGCCCAGTTAAAGTGAATGTAGAGTAGATTACAATACAAGAACTGATATTGGTGGAGTGCCCAGTTAAAGTGAATGTAGAGGAGATTACAATACAAGAACTGATATTGGTCGAGTGCTCACTTAAAATAAATGTAGAGGAGATTATAATTCAGGAACTGATATTGGTGGAGAGTCCAGTTAAAGTGAATGTAGAGGTGATTACAATACAAGAACTGATATTGGTGGAGAGTCCAGTTAAAGTGAATGTAGAGGAGATTACAATACAAGAACTGATATTGGTGAGTATCCAGTTAAAGTGAATGTAGTGGAGATTACAATACAAGAACTGATATTAGTGGACTGCCCAGTTAAAGTGAATGTAGAGGAGATTACAATACAAGAACTGATTTTTGGAGAGTCCAGTTAAAGTGAATGTAGAGGAGATTACAATACAAGAACTGATATTGGTGGAATATCCAGTTAAAGTGAATGTAGAGGAGATTACAATACAAGAACTGATATTGGTGGAGGGCCAAGTTAAAGGGAATGTAGAGGAGATTACAATACAAGAACTGTTTTTTGTATAGTATCCAGTTAAAGTGAATGTAAAGGAGATTACAACACAAGAACTGATATTGGTGGAGTATCCAGTTAAAGTGAATGTAGAGGAGATTGCACTACAATAACTGGTATTGTTGGAGTATCCAGTTAAAGTGAATGTAGAAGAGGTTACAATACAAGAACTGATATTGGTGGAGTGTCAAGTTAAAGTGAATGTAGAGGAGATTACAATACAAGAACTGTTTTTTGTGGAGTATCCAGTTAAGGTGAATGTAAAGGAGATTACAACACAAGAACTGATATTGGTGGAGTATCCAGTTAAAGTGAATGTAGAGGAGATTGCACTACAAGAACTGATATTGGTGGAGTATCCAGTTAAAGTGAATGTAGAGGAGATTACAATACAAGAACTGATATTGGTGGAGTGCCCAGTTAAAGGGAATGTAGAGGAGATTACAATACAAGAACTGATATTGTTGGAGAGTCCAGTTAAAGTGAATGTAGAGGAGATTACAATTTAAGAACTGATATTGGTGGAGAGTCCAGTTAAAGTAAATGTAGAGGCGATTACAATACAAGAACTGATATTGGTGGAATATCCAGTTAAAGTGAATGTAGAAGAGGTTACAATACAAGAACTGATATTGGTGGAGTGTCAAGTTAAAGTGAATGTAGGGGAGATTACAATACAAGAACTGTTTTTTGTGGAGTATCCAGTTAAGGTGAACGTAAAGGAGATTACAATACAAGAAATGATATTGATGGAGTATCCAGTTAAAGTGAATGTAGAGGAGATTACAATACAAGAACTGATATTGGTGGAGTATCCAGTTAAAGTGAATGTAGAGGAGATTACAATACAAGAACTGATATTGGTGGAGTATCCAGTTAAAGTGAATGTAGAGGAGATTACAATACAAGAACTGATATTGGTGGAGAGTCCAGTTGAAGTTAATGTAACGGAGATTACAATACAAGAACTGATATTGGTGGAGAGTCCAGTTAAAGTGAATGTAGAGGAGATTACAATACAAGAACTGATATTGGTGGAGTGCCCAGTTAAAGTGAATGTAGATGAGATTACAATACAAGAACTGATATTGGTTGAGGGCCAAGTTAAAGGGAATGTAGAGGAGATTACAATACAAGAACTGTTTTTTGTATAGTATCCAGTTAAAGTGAATGTAAAGGAGATTAAAACACAAGAACTGATATTGGTGGAGTATCCAGTTAAAGTGAATGTAGAGGAGATTGCACTACAATAACTGGTATTGTTGGAGTATCCAGTTAAAGTGAATGTAGAAGAGGTTACATTACAAGAACTGATATTGGTGGAGTGTCAAGTTAAAGTGAATGTAGAGGAGATTACAATACAAGAACTGTTTTTTGTGGAGTATCCAGTTAAGGTGAATGTAAAGGAGATTACAACACAAGAACTGATATTGGTGGAGTATCCAGTTAAAGTGAATGTAGAGGAGATTGCACTACAAGAACTGATATTGGTGGAGTATCCAGTTAAAGTGAATGTAGAGGAGATTACAATACAAGAACTGATATTGGTGGAGTGCCCAGTTAAAGGGAATGGAGAGGAGATTACAATACAAGAACTGATATTGTTGGAGAGTCCAGTTAAAGTGAATGTAGAGGAGATTACAATTTAAGAACTGATATTGGTGGAGAGTCCAGTTAAAGTAAATGTAGAGGCGATTACAATTTAAGAACTGATATTGGTGGAGAGTCCAGTTAAAGTAAATGTAGAGGCGATTACAATACAAGAACTGATATTGGTGGAATATCCAGTTAAAGTGAATGTAGAAGAGGTTACAATACAAGAACTGATATTGGTGGAGTGTCAAGTTAAAGTGAATGTAGGGGAGATTACAATACAAGAACTGTTTTTTGTGGAGTATCCAGTTAAGGTGAATGTAAAGGAGATTACAATACAAGAAATGATATTGATGGAGTATCCAGTTAAAGTGAATGTAGAGGAGATTACAATACAAGAACTGATATTGGTGGAGTATCCAGTTAAAGTGAATGTAGAGGAGATTACAATACAAGAACTGATATTGGTGGAGTATCCAGTTAAAGTGAATGTAGAGGAGATTACAATACAAGAACTGATATTGGTGGAGAGTCCAGTTGAAGTTAATGTAACGGAGATTACAATACAAGAACTGATATTGGTGGAGAGTCCAGTTAAAGTGAATGTAGAGGAGATTACAATACAAGAACTGATATTGGTGGAATATCCAGTTAAAGTGAATGTAGAGGAGATTACAATACAAGAACTGATATTGGTTGAGGGCCAAGTTAAAGGGAATGTAGAGGAGATTACAATACAAGAACTGTTTTTTGTATAGTATCCAGTTAAAGTGAATGTAAAGGAGATTACAACACAAGAACTGATATTGGTGGAGTATCCAGTTAAAGTGAATGTAGAGGAGATTGCACTACAATAACTGGTATTGTTGGAGTATCCAGTTAAAGTGAATGTAGAAGAGGTTACAATACAAGAACTGATATTGGTGGAGTGTCAAGTTAAAGTGAATGTAGAGGAGATTACAATACAAGAACTGTTTTTTGTGGAGTATCCAGTTAAGGTGAATGTAAAGGAGATTACAACACAAGAACTGATATTGGTGGAGTATCCAGTTAAAGTGAATGTAGAGGAGATTGCACTACAAGAACTGATATTGGTGGAGTATCCAGTTAAAGTGAATGTAGAGGAGATTACAATACAAGAACTGATATTGGTGGAGTGCCCAGTTAAAGGGAATGTAGAGGAGATTACAATACAAGAACTGATATTGTTGGAGAGTCCAGTTAAAGTGAATGTAGAGGAGATTACAATTTAAGAACTGATATTGGTGGAGAGTCCAGTTAAAGTAAATGTAGAGGCGATTACAATACAAGAACTGATATTGGTGGAGAGCCCATTTAAAGTGAATGTAGAGGAGATTACAATACATGAACTGATATTGGCGGAGAGTCCAGTTAAAGTGAATGTAGAGGAGATTACAATACAAGAACTGATATTGGTGAGTATCCAGTTAAAGTGAATGTAGAGGAGATTACAATACAAGAACCGATATGAGTGGACTGCCAAGTTTAAGTGAATGTAGAGGACATTACAATACAAGAACAATTATTGGTGGAGCGTCCAGTTAAAGTGAATGTAGAGGAGATTACAATACAAGAACTGATATTAGTTGACTGCCCAGTTAAAGTGAATGTAGAGGACATTACAATACAAGAACTGTTATTGGTGGAGAGTCCAGTTAAAGGGAATGTAGAGGAGATTACAATACAAGAACTGATATTGGTGGAGAGCCCAGTTAAAGTGAATATAGAGTAGATTACAATACAAGAACTGATATTGGTGGAGAGTCCAGATAAAGTTAATGTAGAGGAGATTGCAATACAAGAACTGATATTGGTGGAGAGTCCAGTTAAAGTGAATGTAGAGTAGATTACAATACAAGAACTGATATTGGTGGAGAGTCCAGTTAAAGTGAATGTAGAGGAGATTACAATACAAGAACTGATATTGGTGGAGTATCCAGTTAAAGTGAATTTAGAGGAGATTACAATACAAGAACTGATATTGGTGGAGTGCCCAGTTAAAGTGAATGTAGAGGAGATTACAATACAAGAACTGATTTTTGGAGTATCCAGTTAAAGTGAATGTAGAGGAGATTACAATACAAGAACTGATATTGGTGTAGTATCCAGTTAAAGTGAATGTAGAGTAGATTACAATACAAGAACTGATATTGGTGGAGAGTCCAGTTAAAGTGAATGTAGAGGAGATTACAATACAATAAATGATATTGATGGAGTATCCAGTTAAAGTGAATGTAGAGGAGATTACAATACAAGAACTGATATTGGTGGAATATCCAGTTAAAGTGAATGTAGAGGAGATTACAATACAAGAACTGATATTGGTTGAGGGCCAAGTTAAAGGGAATGTAGAGGAGATTACAATACAAGAACTGTTTTTTGTATAGTATCCAGTTAAAGTGAATGTAAAGGAGATTACAACACAAGAACTGATATTGGTGGAGTATCCAGTTAAAGTGAATGTAGAGGAGATTGCACTACAATAACTGGTATTGTTGGAGTATCCAGTTAAAGTGAATGTAGAAGAGGTTACAATACAAGAACTGATATTGGTGGAGTGTCAAGTTAAAGTGAATGTAGAGGAGATTACAATACAAGAACTGTTTTTTGTGGAGTATCCAGTTAAGGTGAATGTAAAGGAGATTACAACACAAGAACTGATATTGGTGGAGTATCCAGTTAAAGTGAATGTAGAGGAGATTGCACTACAAGAACTGATATTGGTGGAGTATCCAGTTAAAGTGAATATAGAGGAGATTACAATACAAGAACTGATATTGGTGGAGTGCCCAGTTAAAGGGAATGTAGAGGAGATTACAATACAAGAACTGATATTGTTGGAGAGTCCAGTTAAAGTGAATGTAGAGGAGATTACAATTTAAGAACTGATATTGGTGGAGAGTCCAGTTAAAGTAAATGTAGAGGCGATTACAATACAAGAACTGATATTGGTGGAGAGCCCATTTAAAGTGAATGTAGAGGAGATTACAATACATGAACTGATATTGGCGGAGAGTCCAGTTAAAGTGAATGTAGAGGAGATTACAATACAAGAACTGATATTGGTGAGTATCCAGTTAAAGTGAATGTAGAGGAGATTACAATACAAGAACCGATATGAGTGGACTGCCAAGTTTAAGTGAATGTAGAGGACATTACAATACAAGAACAATTATTGGTGGAGCGTCCAGTTAAAGTGAATGTAGAGGAGATTACAATACAAGAACTGATATTAGTTGACTGCCCAGTTAAAGTGAATGTAGAGGACATTACAATACAAGAACTGTTATTGGTGGAGAGTCCAGTTAAAGTGAATGTAGAGGAGATTACAATACAAGAACTGATATTGGTGGAGAGCCCAGTTAAAGTGAATATAGAGTAGATTACAATACAAGAACTGATATTGGTGGAGAGTCCAGATAAAGTTAATGTAGAGGAGATTGCAATACAAGAACTGATATTGGTGGAGAGTCCAGTTAAAGTGAATGTAGAGTAGATTACAATACAAGAACTGATATTGGTGGAGAGTCCAGTTAAAGTGAATGTAGAGGAGATTACAATACAAGAACTGATATTGGTGGAGTATCCAGTTAAAGTGAATGTAGAGGAGATTACAATACAAGAACTGATATTGGTGGAGTGCCCAGTTAAAGTGAATGTAGAGGAGATTACAATACAAGAACTGATTTTTGGAGTATCCAGTTAAAGTGAATGTAGAGCAGATTACAATACAAGAACTGATATTGGTGTAGTATCCAGTTAAAGTGAATGTAGAGTAGATTACAATACAAGAACTGATATTGGTGGAGAGTCCAGTTAAAGTGAATGTAGAGGAGATTACAATACAATAAATGATATTGATGGAGTATCCAGTTAAAGTGAATGTAGAGGAGATTACAATACAAGAACTGATATTGGTGGAGTATCCAGTTAAAGTGAATGTAGAGGAGATTACAATACAAGAACTGATATTGGTGGAGTGCCCAGTTAAAGTGAATGTAGAGGAGATTACAATACAAGAACTGATTTTTGGAGAGTCCAGTTAAAGTGAATGTAGAGGAGATTACAATTTAAGAACTGATATTGGTGGAGAGTCCAGTTAAAGTAAATGTAGAGGCGATTACAATACAAGAACTGATATTGGTGGAGAGCCCATTTAAAGTGAATGTAGAGGAGATTATAATACATGAACTGATATTGGTGGAGAGTCCAGTTGAAGTTAATGTAAAGGAGATTACAATACAAGAACTGATATTGGTGGAGAGTCCAGTTAAAGTGAATGTAGAGGAGATTACAATACAAGAACTGATATTGGTGGAGTATCCAGTTAAAGTGAATGTAGACGAGATTACAATACAAGAACTGATATTGGTGGAGAGTCCAGTTGAAGTTAATGTAAAGGAGATTACAATACAAGAACTGATATTGGTGGAGAGTCCAGTTAAAGTGAATGTAGAGGAGATTACAATACAAGAACTGATATTGGTGGAATATCCAGTTAAGGTGAATGTAGAGGAGATTACAATACAAGAACTGATATTGGTGGAGTATCCAGTTAAAGTGAATGTAGAGGAGATTGCACTACAATAACTGGTATTGTTGGAGTATCCAGTTAAAGTGAATGTAGAAGAGGTTACAATACAAGAACTGATATTGGTGGAGTGTCAAGTTAAAGTGAATGTAGAGGAGATTACAATACAAGAACTGTTTTTTGTGGAGTATCCAGTTAAAGTGAATGTAAAGGAGATTACAACACAAGAAGTGATATTGGTGGAGTATCCAGTTAAAGTGAATGTAGAGGAGATTGCACTACAACAACTGATATTGGTGGGGTATCCAGTTAAAGTGAATGTAGAGGAGATTACAATACAAGAACTGATATTGGTGGAGTGCCCAGTTAAAGTTAATGTAGAGGAGATTACAATACAAGAACTGATATTGGTGGAGTATCCAGTTAAAGTGAATGTAGAGGAGATTACAATACAAGAACTGATATTGGTGGAGTGCCCAGTTAATGGGAATGTAGAGGAGATTACAATACAAGAACTGATATTGGTGGAGTATCCAGTTAAAGTGAATGTAGAGGAGATTACAATACAAGAACTGATATTGGTG
The DNA here is from genome assembly GCA_936450465.1 of Gibbula magus. NCBI lineage: Eukaryota > Metazoa > Mollusca > Gastropoda > Trochida > Trochidae > Gibbula > Gibbula magus. Next base: position 31,565,291 of record OW388290.1, on the reverse strand, counting down.
GAGAGTCCAGTTGAAGTTAATGTAAAGGAGATTACAATACAAGAACTGATATTGGTGGAGAGTCCAGTTAAAGTGAATGTAGAGGAGATTACAATACAAGAAATGATATTGATGGAGTATCCAGGTAAAGTGAATGTAGAGGAGATTACAATACAAGAACTGATATTGGTGGAGTATCCAGTTAAAGTGAATGTAGAGGAGATTACAATACAAGAACTGATATTGGTGGAGTATCCAGTTAAAGTGAATGTAGAGGAGATTACAATACAAGAACTGATATTGGTGGAGAGTCCAGTTGAAGTGAATGTAGAGGAGATTACAATACAAGAACTGATATTGGTGGAGTATCCAGTTAAAGTGAATGTAGAGGAGATTACAATACAAGAACTGATATTGGTGGAGAGTCCAGTTGAAATGAATGTAGAGGGGATTACAATACAAGAACTGATATTGGTGGAGTATCCAGTTAAAGTGAATGTAGAGGAGATTACAATACAAGAACTGATATTGGTGGAGAGTCCAGTTGAAGTTAATGTAAAGGAGATTACAATACAAGAACTGATATTGGTGGAGAGTCCAGTTAAAGTGAATGTAGAGGAGATTACAATACAAGAACTGATATTGGTGGAGAGTCCAGTTAAAGTGAATGTAGAGGAGATTACAATACAAGAACTGATATTGGTGGAGTATCCAGTTAAAGTGAATGTAGAGGAGATTACAATACAAGAACTGATATTGGTGGAGTATCCAGTTAAAGTGAATGTAGAGGAGATTACAATACAAGAACTGATATTGGTGGAGAGTCCAGTTGAAGTTAATGTAACGGAGATTACAATACAAGAACTGATATTGGTGGAGAGTCCAGTTAAAGTGAATGTAGAGGAGATTACAATACAAGAACTGATATTGGTGGAGAGTCCAGTTAAAGTGAATGTAGAGGAGATTACAATACAAGAACTGATATTGGTGGAGAGTCCAGTTAAAGTGAATGTAGAGGAGATTACAATACAAGAACTGATATTGGTGGAGTATCCAGTTAAAGTGAATGTAGAGGAGATTACAATACAAGAACTGATATTGGTGGAGAGTCCAGTTGAAGTTAATGTAAAGGAGATTACAATACAAGAACTGATATTGGTGGAGTATCCAGTTAAAGTGAATGTAGAGGAGATTACAATACAAGAACTGATATTGGTGGAGAGTCCAGTTGAAGTTAATGTAAAGGAGATTACAATACAAGAACTGATATTGGTGGAGAGTCCAGTTAAAGTGAATGTAGAGGAGATTACAATACAAGAACTGATATTGGTGGAGAGTCCAGTTAAAGTGAATGTAGAGGAGATTACAATACAAGAACTGATATTGGTGGAGAGTCCAGTTGAAGTTAATGTAAAGGAGATTGCACTACAAGAACTGATATTGGTGGAGTGCCCAGTTAAAGGGAATGTAGAGGAGATTACAATACAAGAACTGTTTTTTGTGGAGTATCCAGTTAAAGTGAATGTAAAGGAGATTACAACACAAGAACTGATTTTGGTGGAGTATCCAGTTAAAGTGAATGTAGAGGAGATTGCACTACAATAACTGATATTGGTGGAGTATCCAGTTAAAGTGAATGTAAAGGAGATTACAATACAAGAACTGATTTTTTTGGAGAGTCCAGTTAAAGTGAATGTAGAGGAGATTACAATTTAAGAACTGATATTGGTGGAGAGTCCAGTTAAAGTAAATGTAGAGGCGATTACAATACAAGAACTGATATTGGTGGAGAGCCCATTTAAAGTGAATGTAGAGGAGATTATAATACATGAACTGATATTGGTGGAGAGTCCAGTTAAAGTGAATGTAGAGGAGATTACAATACAAGAAGTGATATTGGTGAAGTATCCAGTTAAAGTGAATGTAGAGGAGATTGCACTACAAGAACTGATATTGGTGGGGTATCCAGTTAAAGTGAATGTAGAGGTGATTACAATACAAGAACTGATATTGGTGGAGTGCCCAGTTAAAGTGAATGTAGAGGAGATTACAATACATACAAGAACTGATATTGGTGGAGTGCCCAGTTAAAGTGAATGTAGAGGAGATTATAATACAAGAACTGACATCGGTGGAGAGTCCAGTTAAAGTGAATGAAGAGGAGATTACTATACAAGAACTGATATTGGTGGAGTGCCCAGTTAAAGTGAATGTAGAGGAGATTAAAATACAAGAACTGATATTGGTGGAGAGTCCAGTTGAAGTGAATGTAGAAGAGATTACAATACAAGAACTGATATTGGTGGAGAGTCCAGTTAAAGTGAATGTACAGGAGATTACAATACAAGAACTGATGTTGGTGGAGAGTCCAGTAAAAGTGAATGTAGAGGAGATTACAATACAAGAACTGATATTGGTGGAGTATCCAGTTAAAGTGAATGTAGAGGAGATTACAATACAAGAACTGATATTGGTGGAGTGCCCAGTTAACGGGAATGTAGAGGAGATTACAATACAAGAACTGATATTGGTGGAGTATCCAGTTAAAGTTAATGTAGAGGAGATTACAATACAAGAACTGATATTGGTGGAGAGTCCAGTTAAAGTGAATGTAGAGGAGATTACAATACAAGAACTGATATTGGTGGAGAGTCCAGTTAAAGTGAATGTAGAGGAGATTACAATACAAGAACTGATATTGGTGGAGTGCCCAGTTAAAGGGAATGTAGAGGAGATTACAATACAAGAACTGTTTTTTGTGGAGTATCCAGTTAAAGTGAATGTAAAGGAGATTACAACACAAGAACTGATATTGGTGGAGTATCCAGTTAAAGTGAATGTAGAGGAGATTGCACTACAATAACTGGTATTGTTGGAGTATCCAGTTAAACTGAATGTAGAAGAGGTTACAATACAAGAACTGATATTGGTGGAGTGTCAAGTTAAAGTGAATGTAGAGGAGATTACAATACAAGAACTGATATTGGTGGGGTATCCAGTTAAAGTGAATGTAGAGGAGATTACAATACAAGAACTGATATTGGTGGAGAGTCCAGTTAAAGTGAATGTAGAGGAGATTACAATACAAGAACTGATATTGGTGGAGAGTCCAGTAAAAGTGAATGTAGAGGAGATTACAATACAAGAACTGATATTGGTGGAGTATCCAGTTAAAGTGAATGTAGAGGAGATTACAATACAAGAACTGATATTGTTGGAGTATCCAGTTGAAGTTAATGTAGAGGAGATTACAATACAAGAACTGATATTGGTGGAGAGTCCAGTTGAAGTTCATGTAAAGGAGATTACAATACAAGAACTGATATTGGTGGAGTATCCAGTTAAAGTGAATGTAGAGGAGATTACAATACAAGAACTGATATTGGTGGAGTGCCCAGTTAAAGGGAATGTAGAGGAGATTACAATACAAGAACTGTTTTTTGTGGAGTATCCAGTTAAAGTGAATGTAAAGGAGATTACAACACAAGAACTGATATTGGTGGAGTATCCAGTTAAAGTGAATGTAGAGGAGATTGCACTACAATAACTGGTATTGTTGGAGTATCCAGTTAAAGTGAATGTAGAAGAGGTTACAATACAAGAACTGATATTGGTGGAGTGTCAAGTTAAAGTGAATGTAGAGGAGATTACAATACAAGAACTGATATTGGTGGGGTATCCAGTTAAAGTGAATGTAGAGGAGATTACAATACAAGAACTGATATTGGTGGAGAGTCCAGTTAAAGTGAATGTAGAGGAGATTACAATACAAGAACTGATATTGGTGGAGAGTCCAGTTAAAGTGAATGTAGAGGAGATTACAATACAAGAACTGATATTGGTGGAGTATCCAGTTAAAGTGAATGTAGAGGAGATTACAATACAAGAACTGATATTGTTGGAGTATCCAGTTGAAGTTAATGTAGAGGAGATTACAATACAAGAACTGATATTGGTGGAGAGTCCAGTTGAAGTTCATGTAAAGGAGATTACAATACAAGAACTGATATTGGTGGAGTATCCAGTTAAAGTGAATGTAGAGGAGATTACAATACAAGAACTGATATTGGTGGAGTGCCCAGTTAAAGGGAATGTAGAGGAGATTACAATACAAGAACTGTTTTTTGTGGAGTATCCAGTTAAAGTGAATGTAAAGGAGATTACAACACAAGAACTGATATTGGTGGAGTATCCAGTTAAAGTGAATGTAGAGGAGATTGCACTACAATAACTGGTATTGTTGGAGTATCCAGTTAAAGTGAATGTAGAAGAGGTTACAATACAAGAACTGATATTGGTGGAGTGTCAAGTTAAAGTGAATGTAGAGGAGATTACAATACAAGAACTGATATTGGTGGGGTATCCAGTTAAAGTGAATGTAGAGGAGATTACAATACAAGAACTGATATTGGTGGAGAGTCCAGTTAAAGTGAATGTAGAGGAGATTACAATACAAGAACTGATATTGGTGGAGAGTCCAGTAAAAGTGAATGTAGAGGAGATTACAATACAAGAACTGATATTGGTGGAGTATCCAGTTAAAGTGAATGTAGAGGAGATTACAATACAAGAACTGATATTGTTGGAGTATCCAGTTGAAGTTAATGTAGAGGAGATTACAATACAAGAACTGATATTGGTGGAGAGTCCAGTTGAAGTTCATGTAAAGGAGATTACAATACAAGAACTGATATTGGTGGAGTATCCAGTTAAAGTGAATGTAGAGGAGATTACAATACAAGAACTGATATTGTTGGAGAGTCCAGTTCAAGTGAATGTAGAGGAGATTACAATACAAGAACTGATATTGGTGGAGTATCCAGTTAAAGTGAATGTAGAGGAGATTACAATACAAGAACTGATATTGGTGGAGAGTCCAGTTGAAGTTAATGTAAAGGAGATTACAATACAAGAACTGATTTTGGTGGAGAGTCCAGTTGAAGTGAATGTAGAGGAGATTACAATACAAGAACTGATATTGGTGGAGAGTCCAGTTAAAGTGAATGTAGAGGAGACTACAATACAAGAACTGATATTGGTGGAGTATCCAGTTAAAGTGAATGTAGAGGAGATTACAATACAAGAACTGATATTGGTGGAGAGTCCAGTTAAAGTGAACGTAGAGGAGATTACAATACAAGAACTGATATTGGTGGAGTGCCCAGTTAACGGGAATGTAGAGGAGATTACAATACAAGAACTGATATTGGTGGAGTATCCAGTTAAAGTTAATGTAGAGGAGATTACAATACAAGAACTGATATTGGTGGAGAGTCCAGTTGAAGTTAATGTAAAGGAGATTACAATACAAGAACTGATATTGGTGGAGAGTCCAGTTAAAGTGAATGTAGAGGAGATTACAATACAAGAACTGATATTGGTGGAGTATCCAGTTAAAGTGAATGTAGAGGAGATTACAATACAAGAACTGATATTGGTGGAGAGTCCAGTTAAAGTGAATGTAGAGGAGATTACAATACAAGAACTGATATTTGTGGAGTATCCAGTTAAAGGGAGTGTAGAGGAGATTACAATACAAGAACTGATATTGGTGGAGAGTCCAGTTGAAGTTAATGTAAAGGAGATTACAATACAAGAACTGATATTGGTGGAGAGTCCAGTTAAAGTGAATGTAGAGGAGATTACAATACAAGAACTGATATTGGTGGAGTATCCAGTTAAAGTGAATGTAGAGGAGATTACAATACAAGAACTGATATTGGTGGAGAGTCCAGTTAAAGTGAATGTAGAGGAGATTACAATACAAGAACTGATATTGGTGGAGTATCCAGTTAAAGGGAGTGTAGAGGAGATTACAATACAAGAACTGATATTGGTGGAGAGTCCAGTTAAAGTGAATGTAGAGGAGATTACAATACAAGAACTGATATTGGTGGAGTATCCAGTTAAAGTGAATGTAGAGGAGATTACAATACAAGAACTGATATTGGTGGAGAGTCCAGTTGAAGTTAATGTAAAGGAGATTACAATACAAGAACTGATATTGGTGGAGTGCCCAGTTAAAGGGAATGTAGAGGAGATTACAATACAAGAACTGTTTTTTGTGGAGTTTCCAGTTAAAGTGAATGTAAAGGAGATTACAATACAAGAACTGATATTGGTGGAGTATCCAGTTAAAGTGAATGTAGAGGAGATTGCACTACAATAACTGGTATTGTTGGAGTATCCAGTTAAAGTGAATGTAGAAGAGGTTACAATACAAGAACTGATATTGGTGGAGTGCCCAGTTGAAGTGAATGTAGAGGAGATTACAATACAAGAACTGATATTGGTGGAGAGTCCAGTTGAAGTTAATGTAGAGGAGATTACAATACAAGAACTGATTTTGGTGGAGTGGCCAGTTAAAGTGAATGTAGAGGAGATTACAATACAAGAACTGATATTGGTGGAGTGCCCAGTTAAAGTGAATGTAGAGGAGATTACAGTACAAGAACTGATATTGGTGGAGTGCCCAGTTAAAGTGAATGAAGAGGAGATTACAATACAAGACTTGTATTTTGGTGAAGTGTCCAGTAAAAGTGAATATAGGGAAGTGAAAAGTGCAAACACTGACCTTGATGGACCGTCAAATTGGGTTGAATGTTGGGGAGAGTAAAATGCAAGCACTAATCTTCGTGGAGTACCTAGTAAGAGTAAATTAAGAGACTGATCTTGGTGGAGTGTACAGCTGTAGATATAAAATCCTGTGTTTGTAACGGCGGTAATTGTTCTGACTTCTTTTTGTGCAAGCAAGGTGTCCGCCAAGGAGAGAATTTGTCTCCTATTTTGTTTTCACTTTTCCTCAAGGATCTTGAAGATGCATTAGCTTCAGATTCATGTTCCGGTTTACAACTAAACCCTGTTGATTTTCATAACCGCCTAGATACACTTATTACACTCTTTGCATTATTATATGCTGATGATACAGTACTTAAGTCTTCAGACCCAAATGATTTACAAAAAAAGCTGGATTCTTTTTACAATTACTGTAACAAATGGAGGCTTAAAATCAACGCATCCAAATCCAAAATTTTAATTTTCGGTGGTTCCAAAAAAAAGAATATAAAAGAAATTTTAATATTGGAGTAACCATTCCTGATAATGTAGATTGCTATCCTTATCTCGGAATTACACTTCAGAAAAATAATACATTCACTAAAATCAAAAGTTTGTTGGTTGAAAAGGCTACAAAGGCAATGTTTTTCGTATTAAGTCAAGGAAGAAAACTTAAACTTTCTATTTACTGTCATTTGAAATTATTTGATTATTATTATGATTACCCCAATTCTTTTATATGGATGTGAAGTCTGGGGTTTTGAAAATGCGTCCTGTTTTGAAAATGTCCATCTACGATTCCTTAAATATTTGTCGTCATTGCGCAAAGGTATACCCCAACTACATGGTCTATGGCGAGTTTGGTCGCTTCCCGCTTGTAAATATTATTAAATGCAGAATGGTATGTTTTTGGGCCAAAATTCTAACTGGTAAATCGTCAAAATTGTGCCTTCTTGTTTATAAATTGTTATTTAATGATTTTCTCTTTGGCAAATGTTCACACAAATGGTTATGTTATATCAAACGAATTTTTGATGATCTTGGACTGAGTTTTGTTTGGAAATCTCAAAATTTCAAAAGTACCTTTGGCTAAAATCTATAGTTAAACACAAATTAAAAGATATTTTTCAGCAAAATTGGTTATCAACAATTGAAAATTCTTCCAAAGCAACTATATACAATATCTTCAAAAATCCATCTCTCCAGTTTGAACAATACCTACATTGTTTTAATTACAATGACTTGTTAAGATTTCGAACAGCTAATCACTTTCTGCCAATCGAGACCGGTAGATGGAAAAATATCCCAGTTCATGAAAGAAAATGTACTCTTTGTAATTTAAACGATCTTGGGGACGAATTTCATTATTTGTTTGTTTGTCCTATATTACAATCAGAAAGAGAAAAGTATATTCACAAATATTATTACAATAGGCCAAAAATGTACAAAATGAATATTTTATTTAATTCTACTAAGCTAGGAACTTTAAGAAAACTCTCAAATTGTTTTAAAATCATTATGTCTTTGTTCAAGAAATAGCTTTTATAATCATATGTACCTTTATACCAACTGTACATACCTATTATATTGTATACTGTATCAATGTATATATGTTTATGTACCTCTTATGCTGCTGTTTGCAGCCTGAGTTCTTGAATAAAGTTCAGTTCAGTAAATGTACGGTAGATTACAGTGCGCAAGCATTGGTCTCGATAGAGTGCCCAGTTGGAATGAATGCAGGAGAGAGAACACTTTAAGTAGGGGGAGGGGAGAGTACACTGCAAGCACATATCTTGGTAGAAAGGTAGAAGTGGGGGTGAATATAGGGGAGAGCAACATACAAGCATTGTTCTTGGTGGAGTGTACTGTTGGAGTGAATGTAGGGGAGTATAGAATGGAAGCATCGATCTTTGTAGAGTGTACTGTTGAAGTGTATTTAAATGAGATGTCAACGCAAGCACTGATTTTGGTGGAGTTCCAGTTGGAATGAGTATGGGGAGAGTAAAAAACAAGCACTGATATTATAAGTGTGCAGTTGTAGTGAAAGTGGGGGAGAGTAATATGCAAGCACTGATATTGGTGGAGTGTGCAGTTGTAGTGAAAGTAGGGGAGAGTACAGTGCAAGCATTAATCATGATGCAGTGCTCAACGGGAGTGAAAGTACGGCAGAATAAAGGCAAGCAACGATATTGGTGAAGTGTACAGTTGTAGTGAATCTATGGGAGAGAGTAAAATGCAAGCACTGATCTTGATGACGTTTCTACTTGGGATAAATGTACGGGAGGGTAAAGGCAAGCAATGATATTGTCGGAGTGCGCAGTTGTTGTGAATGTAGCGGAGAGTTAAATGCAAGCACTGATATTTATGACGTTCCCAGTTAGACTGAATGTAGGGGTGGCAACAGTTCAAGCAGTCATCTTGTAGGAGTGTAGTGAATGTAGGAGAGAGTACAGCACGGTGTAATCGCTGGGGACTAATCAAGCCTCCGCTTACAGGAGAACCGACTGACGAGCGAGGTGATTACGGCTGGAGAACATCCGCCGCACGATGTAAGTTACACATAAAGTGTTTACTCGCAGTCTTTGAATCGCCCCGACAAGGTTAGCATGAGCACTAACTATTCGTGTGTTGCTGAGCTTCAAAGTTTTAATGAAATCAATGTTGGAAAGGCGTTCGGTTCCATTTGACGCGGAAATCATGAACAGGTGTGAGGAGGTGTTCCTGAATCCTGTGATGCGGCTCGAACATACACGGAGTTGTATAAGGCCGGATACTGGCTACTGGCAACGTGTGATAACGTTGACTTGCCTTCCCCGCTGTCACAATATCAAAACAAATTTCAGGGCGATGACGGGGCCAAGAGGAAGAGAGATAAAGAAGCGCCGAGCGTGTTCTCCGGCTTGATTACAGCGGACAGAGCGCGGCACGGAGAGATAGCGGCCAGCATCACGACCTAAATAAGGCACGCATATATCAGATTAGATCGCCCGCTAAGCGGGTACAGTCACTCTAACGGCCGACGGCAGGGGTGATAAATGACGTTAGTACCCACGTCCGGACAACGTAACTTGGTAGATGCGTATGAGAAAACGGCACAAGTTTAGAAGGGAGATAACCGCGGATGAGGAATTAGAAAACTGCGTGTAAAGCGACGTAACGCCGGTTCTTCCGGGAATTTACGGCGTGCGCGTGCCGAGAGACACGGCGCGCTAATTCCCCTGTAATCTGCTTCGAATAATGAAGAAATTCGCCCGACGCCCAGGCCGCGGCTCGCCACACGGAGATGAAATCAGCCAAGGCCCCCGATAGACCCTAATCTTCTTTCAGCGAAACTGCGTATATGTAGTCGGCTCTGCCTTCACTCGCTGAGAGACACTGGCATGCCCCTTCTTCGATCGTGCTCCGGAAAAGCTCGGCGAAAAACTGTTTAGACCGATGGCTCCGTAGCAGCGACCAAATTCGAATTAAATTATTTGGGAAGTCGGCTCGTCTCCCGAGGCCAAGAGGTTTGAGCGCGTTTGCCGCAACGCCGAGCAGCGTTCAATACCTCCGCTCTCTATTAAAGGGGCTCGGGACTGCTGGAGCGAACCTGGAGACGGAGATAGCGGCAGAGTATTCCCGGCGTGTTATCTGTGACGGAGCACTGACAGATACGCTTAGAATCTTTACTTGCGCCGTGTTTATTGGTCTTGCGCCAGTTCACACACACTGCGAGCGGATGTACCCACGTCAGCATGTCAAAGCAGAAACCCCTCCAGATAAATCTTGCGTACTCGAGATTCGTTTCGGTGAGAAGAACTGAATTGCTTTATTCTTTTCATGCGATGTACGAATTACGGCAACGTTCAATGTGATGCTACTAAATTAGAACAGACACGGCGCCAATCTCCCGCCATACTTCATGTAGTAATTAACAGAGAGAGAGAGAGAGAGAGAGAGAGAGAGAGAGAGAGAGAGAGAGAGAGAGAGAGAGAGAGAGAGAGAGAGAGAGAGAGAGAGAGAGAGAGAGAGAGAGAGAGAGAGAGAGAGAGAGAGAGAGAGAGAGAGAGAGAGAGAGAGAGAGAGAGAGAGAGAGAGAGAGAGAGAGAGAGAGAGAGAGAGAGAGAGAGAGAGTGTCCTCGTTGATACACAGTAAAACATTTCATAAAATTGGACATTGCAAAATAGTGGACCCTCTATACATTCTTGATGTTATCCAAAAGTGGAAATAAATAAACATCGCCCAAACGCGTCGTGAAAATGTGCTAGGTCATGTCGCTTGTCCTTTGCAGAAATGTACTCTTCAGCCCATTTCGGGTGAGTTACAGATCAAGAAAGTTATAACAATGCCGATTAAAGAGCTATCAAGGTTGTTTATAGACATACCGAAACATTGCTAAAAATCATCTCATTGAAATGTATAAACTTAATTTTTCGCAGATTTTTAAAACTCAAAATAAGTGGAGAAATCGCAGCTGGTAGAAAATGTGTTTTCATGTCTTAAAATATATCAAGTCTATCAAGCGCAAAACATTGTGTCTAGCTCACACACTGTAAACAAACAAAGAAAAGAAAAAAACATAGTTTATCAGTACTCAAAGAAATTGAAATATACAGTTTTTGGCGTCTGTTTAGTTACCATTTCATTCCATTATGTAGATCGTACAGATTTTGAAATCAAAAGTTTATCCGACTAGGTATTGTGCTTGAATTGGTTAATCAATGACAATATATACATAATATATGTGTCAAACTCTGCTGGTATAATCACAATAAAAATATCAATTGACCGGTAAAATGTCAATAATTCATATGTTCACAGGACATTTAGAAACATATTAATCGTCATATTCAATAATGTGTGACATGTCCCAACAGTCGAGAAGCACGAGATTGTCGTGGGTTGCTATGGCGACTTGTGAAATTGACAAGTCTTCGTGCCTCGGAAACGCTTGTTGTGTAGTATTATGTTTATATGACGTCAGATTTTATTGACGCGCGTTAATCGAAGGCTTGTTTGTCTTTGTAATCAAATTTCATCGGATTGTCGTGATATGAAAATTATATATCATATGTCAGGTTATAGATAAAAGATTTCTCTAGCGCTTGATGTCATAAGTAGGTTTCCAAATTTTATTTTATTTTATAATATGAAACACTAACATTACAAACTCTTTGTTTCTTTAAAAGTGAAAAGCTACATTGAAGGTGAATTTCCCAGAATAAATAAGTAATATATGTATTATAATGCATTGAATTGTGGACACATCAAGTATGTCAAAAGTGAAAATAATGAATTTAGAAGAAAAAAAAAGCAACAGAGTTTTTTCGTCGTAGGTCAAGGAAACAGCGTTTCTGTTTTGTGGGGACGAGAATTGTTCTGTTGGAACTCAAACCACCCTGCTCTCATTGCAAATTTATCGAACACATGTCACCCGTCCATCAAGACGAATGCATATGAGTCCGTTGTGGCATATGATTCCACTCCACCACCACATGACCCACCACCACATGACCCACCACCACACCCTGACTGAGTACATTTGTCATGCTGTTTGATGATCCTACGCTATTACATTTAATTTCAGCGATGCCAAATCAGTACTCTTCCATCTGCTTATAGTCCATATTGAATCTAGACTTACCATCTAAAATACGCATGGTGTAGCGTCAGTGACGTAGCTGGTTTGTGTCATACCACCACCCGCTCCAGTCGCCGTCACTGATGCTTCTGTGTTAGTCGACGTCGACGTCGACGTCGTCTAGGTTTTAGGCATGTTCTTCTGCACTTGTAACGTAATGTGTGATCAAAAACTTGTAATTGTGCGACAGCCCATATCTGTGTTTATCATAGATGCTGAACAAACGATCGTGAATATGGTCTTGTCTATATGTGGTCATTCAGGTTGTCCCCGACCTTTCGAAATGTCGCACTTTCGATGGTAAAGGTTCAATAGTCGAAATGAGACACTCGACAATCGATGATAACTTGTAGAGAGTGGCCTGATTTAACGATACCTATTTTCTGCCATTTCGATCAGAACAAAGTCCTGACATGCCTTTTTGCTATATTTGATAAACTTTCAATACACACTTAAACCTAACGAGGTTACTATTTCAATCCGACAAATGATGGAAAACATGACTTACTCAATGTTCATTAATCCATATTATTGAAAATTGAAAATGTACAACACTTATCTCACTGAAAGCAGTATACGCGATCCCTGTTGTTTCAATGAACGAACTCGAACGAAACATTATGATGAAATTATTTCCAAAATAAAGTTAATAATTTATCACCAATAATATACTCCTCTCTTTACAAGTAAAATAAAAGTGTCGAATTTTAACTGTCGAGCCATGCTTACTTTTTATATCATCTGGCCTGAAAGGCCTGATAGGCGTATGGCATGGCATGGTGTCCCGCGTCGGTCCGGCCGTCCGGTCATCCATCCGTCCGTCCGTCCGTCCATCCGTCCGTCTGTAAACTTTTCGCATTTTCGTCTTCTTCTCCAGAACCATTTGTCTGCATCTTCCGCACGCATCGGGCCATATATGCACTTTTAGAAAATGCATATTGACCCTTGCGGTAACGACCAATTTGATTGGTCAATAGATAGGAAGGTAACTCTCTTTGGACGACAGGTGGCGCTGACCCTGTCTCAGAAATCCCTTCAAGTTGTCGCAAGGATCAGTATGCATTTTCTAAAAGTGCATATATGACCCGATGCGTGCGGAAAATGTTTGGTCTGGGGAGCTGAAATTTTGTGTACAGACTCCTTGGCCAATGGGGATTCTAAATTGTAAAATTGGTGACCCTGTGACCCCTGTCACCGCCCTAAAAACCTATTTTCATCTTCTTCTCAAGTTCCAAAAAGGTCTAGAGAGCTGAAAAGTCGTGTGCCGAGTCCTTGGCCAATGAGGATTCTAAATTGTTGATTTGGTGATCCTGCGACCCCAAATATAGGCCACAGAGGCCATGATCTGAAAAACTATTTTCATCTTGACATTTGATGTGCTCTTCAAAGGGAGGTAATTTGAAGGAAAACAATAGTGATGAATTTAATCTTCAAGTGTGTCTTTATTTGTAGGGGATTTTATCTCTGGCCTCAAAGATACATGTAGGTCTGAGGGGTAAGGACCTTAAAACCTGTTTCATCTTCTCCATTTAAAGTGCTTCCTATGTCTTGTACCTCTCACCTAAAAGTTGACATTTTGAATTAGTTAATGTATATAACGCCTGATGAGCTACAGAGCCAGTGGCTCTATTTTTTGTTTTTTTTGTCCTTTAAATTCAGGCCTATCAATGGAAATGCATCTTCAATTTTGTTTACTGAAGGATATTCTATATTTTTATCTGCCTTTTGAAATGTTCAACGTTCTTTGAATTTCAATGGATGTGCAACTTACGATTGTGCTTCCATAACAGAACTTGTAAACTGTAAGACTGAGAACAACACAGCTTGGGTAGTAAAACCATATTCTTTTGTAAATTGAATTTATTACCGATGGTTTGAATAGGTTATAAGAAATGACAATATAAAGAATGTGAGTGATTAAGGATTTATTAAAGAATAAAGATCCATAATAATTGTTCAATATATTTAAGATTTTCCCCACTTGGCAGATTACATATTATATATTTGTATTGGGCAACACATTACCAACATGTACTCAACCTTTTACATGCCATGTGTGCGTTAACATATTATTTCGGGGCATACTAGTGTTGTTTTTGCGAAATGATTGTGGTATAAATATCTGCTTTACACCACCATGATGCACTGTGCTAGAGTCGTGGTTTCAAAGTCGAACATAACTAGAATATTATAGCTTCATTTATATGAGTCAGGAGGTACATTTTATATTTCTTATGAAATTGTGTATGGATTCCAGCTCTTAAATTGTACTTGTATGTTTCAAATGTTTAGAAATAGAGTTTGGTATCGAATTCCGAAAATGAATGTGTTTAAATGAAATGTTCATAAGCAATGAAAATGCCGTTTCATAAAAAGATAAAACTGCTAGTTGGTCTTTCTGAAATGTCATGAAATATGTGCAGAATTTTTATTCTTTTGAAAATGTTTTGATATCGCTATACTTTCAAACCAAGCGAAAATAGTTTATGTCAGGATAACGAAACTGTAGTTATGACATATTTAAAGATAAATGTTGTTTACTTTGATATGATGTAATGTGCAACTCTCCTGATTCAGAAGCATAGAAGCTTGATTTCTATGCTTGAAATGTACAGTGTGATTGTGCGTGCAATTTTAAAAAAAAGTAAACAGATATATGCTTAAAATGGTTTTTGTTGTTTTTGTAAATGTTGCTCAATTTACAGATTCAGAAAAGAATGTGAATGTAAGAACGCCACTGTCGATGTCAGAATAGAAACTGCCAATTGAAGGTGTCTCATTGTTTTTTCAAAATTTTATTTTCAAAGATGAAGTTTTCTACGAAATACTATACGTTAGTTGTGTGTTCCACGAGTCATGATATGATTACATGTTTGTCGTGCAATTCTGCCTGAAGACCTGAAAAACGATATCACCTTTTAAAACTCGTATCACCAAAAATTGAAAATGTGGATGTAGAGTGAAACCTTAAATATGTGAGTTCAAGTAAATGTTCATTAGTGTTGTTCATCACCTCTATATCCACCTAAAACACCAAAAGGGCCCAACAGATTAACGTGAACAACCTCTGAAAATGAGTGGGGTGACCATTGGATCGCTGTGGTCCATACTTTTCCATTGGCAATGCGTTTTCACAATACATAGGGTGTTCAAGATCGGGATATTGAAAAGAACGAAATAAAGAATGATCTCTTTGACGTATGGAGGCCGATATCCGCTTTCCGGAGCAGATCTATAAAAGTACTTGACCAATCTTCATCAAATTTGGTATTCTGCCTCTCCATATCCAACTTCCCAATGCAAGGCATAACTTTTGCCAGTCTTCATTACTGGCTGATTTAGGCCTTGCAGTATTTCCTTAAGAAATCTGTGTTTAGAAATCTAGGCCCGCTATGCATTTCAAGTGCAGCGATTCACTGCCTCGACACAAGAAAGCTAGGGAAATACCGCAAGGGTTAAATCAGCCAGTAATGCAGACTGGCAAGAGTTATGCCTTGCATTTGGAAGTTGCTCCATATCATGCATATGTGCCTTTGGGGGTTTGAACTTTTTAAACTGTTTTTTTTCTGTTTTCATGGCAACAATTTGTCCTTTGTCCTTTTGAAGGGTAGGGTTTGTTTCCGGAGCAGATCTCACAAATTATATATATATGTGACCTATCTTCACCAAATTTGGTACACTACCTCCCCATTATGTAGATGTGCCTTTTGGGAGCTTGGACATTTTAAAAACAATCTTTTGTTTTGTTTCCATGATGGATTTTGTTTTTTTAGAAGGGTAATAACTTAAATTGAATTGGGAAGGGGGAGACATCTGTTTTTATGTCTATGGTGAATATAAAATGAGCTAATTCATCACAGAACTTATATTACTTGTTCAAAGAAGCAGTTTTTTCATACTTGTGTTTTCTGGTTTCCATAAAAAAAATGTAACGATCCAAAATCCCGATCATATTAAGATTATGGACATAACAATAATCAACTGATAGATGCATATCTATCTATTCAAGCACAACAATTCTCATTCGAAACCAATTTCTATACAATGGTCCAAAAGGGCTAACATGCCAATCTTAGAAAACATAGACAATTTCTATTAAAAATGTGACGCGGTGATGGTTGGGACGTAATGGTGATAACGGTGATGGTAATGCTGGGGACGGTGATGTTGATAACGGTGATGGTAATGCTGGGGACGGTGATGTTGATAACGGTGATGGTAATGCTGGGGACGGTGATGTTGATAACGGTGATGGTAATGCTGGGGACGGTGATGTTGATAACGGTGATGGTAATGCTGGGGACGGTGATGTTGATAACGGTGGTGGTAATGCTGGGGACGGTGATGTTGATAACGGTGATGGTAATGCTGGGGACGGTGATGTTAATAACGGTGATGGTAATGCTGGGGACGGTGATGTTGATAACGGTGATGGTAATGCTGGGGACGGTGATGTTGATAACGGTGATGGTAATGCTGGGGACGGTGATGTTGATAACGGTGATGGTAATGCTGGGGACGGTGATGTTGATAACGGTGATGGTAATGCTGGGGACGGTGATGTTGATAACGGTGATGGTAATGCTGGGGACGGTGATGTTGATAACGGTGATGGTAATGCTGGGGACGGTGATGTTGATAACGGTGGTGGTGATGTAGGCGACGTTGATTATGGTGATGGTAATGTGGTAGTCTGTCATCCAGACCCTTGAGCAAAATATTCAATTGACGACCAGCCCAGTCTAGAAAATTATAACATGTCTAGTTTACTCAGATATATATAGGTACGGCGTCTTTAGGACTCCATTTGTATAACTATTTGAATTGTTTGTAAAATGGTGTTGGTAAGATAATAATATAAATATTTCTGAGACTTAATGTTAGTCTTGTAATGTGGGGACGGTTATGATTGTGATGGTGATGTGGGGACGGTGATGGTAGTGACAACGGTTATGTTGGTCACGTGTTGGTGATGGTGATGACGTTGGTGGAGATGGTGGGGACGGTGATGATGACGGTGGTGGCAATGTGGGGACGGTGATGATGACGGTAGTATATTTGCAATGTTGGGATGGTGATGATGACAGTAGTGGCAATGTGGGGACGGTGATGATGACGGTGGTGGCAATGTGGGGACGGTGATGATGACGGTGGTGGCAATGTGGGGACGGTGATGATGACGGTGGTGGCAATGTGGGGACGGTGATGATAACGGTGGTGGCAATGTGGGGACGGTGATGAAAACGGTGATGGCAATGTGGGGACGGTGATGATAACGGTGATGGCAATGTGGGGACGGTGATGATGACGGCGGTGGCAATGTGGGGACGGTGATGATAACGGTGATGGCAATGTGGGGACGGTGATGATGACGGCGGTGGCAATGTGGGGACGGTGATGATAACGGTGATGGCAATGTGGGGACGGTGATGATGACGGCGCAGGCAATGTGGGGACGGTGATGATAACGGTGATGGCGATGTGGGGACGTAATGGTGATAACGGTGATGGCGATGTGGGGACGGTGATGATGACTGAGACGGAGACGGCGATGGTGATGACTTCAAGTGGCGCAGTTTTGAGGTCCGATCCCTCCTTTATTTCAGGTGATAAATGCTCAGAAGTTCTCTGCTTGAAAATAACAGATTGATCAAATATCATCTGCCTGTACGTTTGACTGGAGAAACTTTCCTCCAAATCACAGCGGTCTAATGACACATATTAGCATACTCCACCTCGAGTCGAGACACGAAATTAGAAAGCTCGCCGGTGCTGGCCACTCGGTGGCGGAGAGAAATGATATCGTTGACGGGTAATATTTGCATCAGACCGTCAGATGTGTTTGTTGATGGCTGCTGATTATAAGTTACAAAGAAACTGTCGTTTACGCAGCGCGTTTCAAGCAGCAGTGTGCGCCTGAGATTTGCTATCTTAGAAGGGATTCGTGCACAAGCGGGCTTGTGTCGTGTTTTCATTAGGTTCAGAGAAGAGCTCCACGCCGGCCAACGTGCAATTTCACGCTGAATAACGGCAAGAGGCTGTTCAGATCGCAATCAGTGCCGATGTTGTAATGAGGGGCTGCGGACGGCACACTTAACCCGCCGCGGAGCTAGCAGCAGACCGAACAATGCTGAGGGGGGCGCTGTTCTCTCTCTCCCCCTCGCTAAGCGCTCCAATTGTAGTTTTAGGCTTCTAGTAAAAAAAATCTATACGCCCGATCAGCCGACGACCCTGAGGCATCGAATCTGCGCATGCGCGAAGGTAATCGATACCATCACCAGTGACCTCTGACCCATTGGGTCACGCCCCCTCATCCAGCCAAGTCGTAGCTATCTGCCATAAAATTACCCAGCGTAACCCCGGAAAGCGAAGTGTTCGCTTGAATGGGTTCGTTTTCGCCAGGGATTTAGATGCTGTTAATAAACGGCCTAGAGTACGGGCTGCATGTAATTTCGGAAGCAGGGAAAGCTCGTAAATACTCGAGACCGGGACATGAGTGCGGAGATTAGTGGCGCGATCTGTCACTTAAAGGTTACCAAAGCCGAATCAGATGCAAAAGTGGTCGCCACTAAATTCTCATCAGCGCCGGCGCTATGCCGCCGAGTTTTAGAGCGCAATACGGCGTGTGCGGAATCTGAGGAAGAAAATAACCCAATATCAATTTAATCATTTGGAGATAAGTGCTAATGGGAAAAGGTCTAGGGCAATGGAGAATAAACTTATCTACATTGATCTTTTTGTCTAACACTCGGTATTATAGACCCTCACTTAACAAAAAACATGTTTATGCACATGACATCCTACTAATATAGTCCTTTTAGATATGTTGTCGCGGTTATGGATGTATACATATTGTTATATGTGAATTTGCAGAATTTAAATTGAACCTATGTTTCAAAACGGAATGTTAATTAATAACGATTGATTGAAAACATATTTTATTCATTTAAGAAATGGATTGGGCACAAGTTATAAAAGTATAGAAGCCCTCACAGAGATTAACATCATATTGAATATGCCTTCATAGTTTTTTCCACTAGTGAAGTGGCGATAAAATGACGTTTTACTAAAAAAGCGGTTAAGTACTTTATTCAAATGATGTAGATCAGTGGGCCAAAGGAGTGCTTCTTACCAAAACACATATACGTGCAGCAATGATTATTTAACAACTGGCGAACATACACGCACATTTACTCTCCCCGGCGGCAAGTGACGGGAACAGGCGGGGAGGAAGAGGAGACGGTTGTTGTAGGGTCCCGCCGAGATTCATACATCAACGCCGTCAGCTGGCCAACATACCGTGCTTGGAACACGTTTTGAATGCATTGCGCACGAGTGTGTGAGCGTGCGTGTGCACGAGTGAGGGAGAGGGAGGGGTTCCCCGATCGAGATGCGCGTGTGCGTCCCCGCATACTTGTATATGCGTGAATGGATTGGGGGAATGCATGTTTGCATTTCTTTGAATAGTATGTGCTTGTGTGTGTATATATACATGTAATGTATGTAGGGTACTTGTTTAAAAAGCTTGTAAGGACACTCGGTCTGTGAAACTACACCTCTCTTATCAAGACAAAAACCTGACACACATATGCAAACCAGCCCGCCCCAAGTCAGTGACGTTACCCTCTCTAACATCCCCCCACCCCCCCTCAAGCCGACGGACAGATGGATAAACAATACGCACCACGGAGCGCGTCGTATCTCGACACCTTCGCCAGCATATGTCGTAATGTAGTCTAACCCGTATAAAAAAAAAAATTCAAAATATTGAAAAGGTGAAATTCAATTTCTTACGGTCTCCTTTTCAATATTTGATGAAATGGTGATATTTTTAGAATAAATACTTTTTTTCAGAGTTCGAGCGTAAGACTAGCCGTAATGGATTCTAACAATGGAAAGTCTGTTCTGGCCGACAGTTCTAAGCATTTTTGAAAGATTACAGCTAAGGATATGAATTTGCATGTTCATCGAACATTACCAATATTGGAATCGTAGTTCCCTTAATTACCACGCTATATGTGTAATTATGTGAAGATTCAGACTACAAACACACAGCGGCCGTAAGTGTGGAGATGTTTCTGGAAATGAAATGCCGACATACAACGCACGGTTGCCATCGAATGTATGTCGGGAAACAATTAATTAAGTACAGCAATTTGAATGTCAAACGCAACGATTTCTCATTACTTGTACTTCAATATTCTTCCAGACCCGCAGTTCCCGCAAAGCGTTTGTTTTGCAACCCAACCTTCGTGCGTAACGAAATCTCGCACGTTAAACAGTCACGTGACTATCCTTCGGGATTTCTCCTCACAGTGATGGGAATTGAGTTTGCATTTTTAAAGAGCCACGTGCGGCTTTATTTTCCTTTTCTTCTTGCACGGTTCATTTATTTTAACTTTGTTTCGTATTTTTCGTCATCTCAACTTTCCGAGAAGAGGAAAACACGAAGGAGTATGCTCAATTAGGCAGTCAGAAGCTGCCATATGGGTCAGGGTTAATTCACAGTAGGTTCTCGTGTCTGGCCGTGTGTGGTAGAATTCATTAAAACAGTCACGATTCTTCCACTGATGGAACACTTCTCAAGCACCGAATTACTCGCCTCGCGTATGTCACTCTTCGTTTTTTTTCTCTGGAAAGCTTGTACGAACTCTGAATGGCCATAAATCTGCCTTACTGAATATTTTAGTGAAATTGTAGAACGAACGTCCGTATAGCAGTAATTATGAAACGTACTCAGCGATTAACATTGTCGACTTCAACGCGAAATCAACACAGCGAACATGTGTTGGACTATGAATATTGAAACTGCATTGCAATTCGATGACTTAGATCGTGGCATGTCCTATTGAAGGTAATATGGGTAATATTTCGGGGATAAATGGCACACTTATTTTGAAATGTTTTCACTCTGTAACTACCAACTGAGGCACGCTAAGCATTGTGGTCGACTCGCACGCTGTAAACAAGGATGGCGAAAAGAGGAAGATAGGATGGCGCTGAGACTAAAATTTAGTCTATGGAATTTTTAAAATAACTGTACCTTCATCCTTTTGATTATATATTTTAATACTTCCAGTTCTATGTGTATTCAGTTTATCTAGACTTGGTGAATAAAAATCTAGACTGTATTAAAGGCACAGTCATGGAGCAGGACTAGATGGCGACCTGACATTCTGACTCTGCTGGAGGCGGGGTTTATACATGTAATTTGTAACATGTAGAATATTTAATATCGTAAATCATTCAATCATTCAAGCATTCAATCATCCAATTAATTGAAACATATTTTGTCCATTCAAGAAAAAGATTGGGAACAACAATCACAATATTGACAACGTTTGAGATATATGTGACTCGCACAACATACATGTCGTTTATGTACCTTTAAGAAACATATATGGTACAGAAGTACCGGTATATCGAATAAAAATCGTTCTTTGGTGCTATACTACGAGCTAGTATATATAGTTGTGATGATTACGTCTGTAAAATGCATTATTAATTGAATTGAATATTATAAGTTACAAAATATTTGGTCAGGGTGTACGGGATTGTAACACCTTTGAACATTTCGTATTTTCCGTTTGCAGTAAAAACTCTGCAGTGTGACACAGCAAACGCGCCTTGGAGTTTACCGTCAGATATCAAGGGAGGTAACTCTGCGACTAAAAATTGATGTTTGGACGCAAACAAAATAAGGAAAATGTATATACATTATTCATAAATCTTACTTCTGATGTTTTGTATAAAGATAATGTTATTTTGAAATTTGAATTATTTCGAAACTATATCATATCACTATCAGTGTCTGTCAAAATAAATCAACATTCTACATCGTGGTGTGACAATCTGAGAAAATCAACGAACGACATAGGTTCTGTCTGAACAAAGTTAAATTGCTTTGTTCCAAATCTTCATCTTTATGGTTAAAATTCATTATTCACTGTACCTCCTTTTCACTATCGCTGGTCCTTGTATGATAAAAAAGAAATACGAAAAGGATGTATAAGCTATCTATGTGATATCCTCTTGTCAAGGTTCATGTATGTTTAAATGCTACCGATGAAGTCCTGTATCGATGTTACTGTCTTATAGTGAAGCGAAGACGTCAGTTATAATCACTCTTTATGATGAGAAGACGGTGTACGCATATCTCCCCTGTCACGTGACATATGTTCGTGCCACGTGGGCTCCTCTCCATCTCCTTAATGTTTCTCATTGTGACGTCAAAGTCACGCGAGACTTCGGTCTGAATCCACGTGTTTGTACCTGGGTGCTGATACTTCATGGTTAAGTCCACCGATTAACATAAATGATTAATATTACATGAAATATGACATGGCATCTGGTTTTTATTATACATGTGTGTTGAAGTTAAATATCTTTACATACATCAATTGTTATATTTGTGCTGAACATGAAGGTCAATGTAAATATTGAACATGTACATCTATAAAGTAACATCGTTATATTTGGGATACACGATCGAACCCACACCCTCAGAGTCAGGCACCAATCGCTAGCACTGACTGTCCGAATAGCTTACGCATTCAGCCATTGAGACCTGCATCTTCACAAATAGTATCCAATTATCATGTTTCATGTATTTCTAATGTACATAAAGATACTGATTGGAGCTTCCATCACTTTATGTCAAAAACTCTTGATATTTTATAGAGACATCCAATGAATGATATATTATTCCATTGGAGACATTTGAACAAGACATTAACACAGTTCTGTTAACTTGCATAATTTACTGTGCATTCAACAGATTTTGTCAGAGATGTATTATAATCGTGGACAGAAACAATTGATACTCTTGTTGTGCCTGTTGAGGGAACTTGTCAACACCACTTAATGTGCTTATATCATTCAAGTTTGTCGACTTCCGTGACTTTGAGTATCGTCAACTCCTTTGGAACTTTTTAGCGTGGAAAATGGAAACGCAACATACACTTTTGTTTCCGAACAAGAACTAAAACTGTAAGTCGTAGCTCAATGAAACTTGGCATGGGGAACAATCATCATGTAAAGATGTCCCTTTTGGTGTTTTCAACTTCTTTGGAAATTTGTATCTATTAGCAGTTTCCATGGAACAAAACCTTGCAATTTCGTTTCTGTGTCAGAATTAAAAAATCGTAAGGCCTAGCTCACTGAAACCTGGAATATGTGGAAGAATTATGTGAAGTTGGGTTATTTGGGCTTTTCAACTTATTTAGAGTTTCATTTTTGGTCGTTTCCATGGAAACACAAGTGAGCACTATGTTGACAGTCCAAAACTAAAATTTATAAGGAATTAGTTAATGCTTTTAGGATTTTCAACTTGTTCGGATCTTTATTTGTAGCTGTTTCCATGGAAATACATCTGAAATTTTGTCTCCGGATCAAAACTTGAAATGCTTCTACAACCTCTTTAGATATATTTTTAGTTGTTTTAATGAACAAGCAACTTGCAATCTTTATCTGCTTTAACTTTTATATTACCGTGTAATAGAATGTAATACAATTATAACATATAATTACCTCGTGGTTGAAAAGTGACTGTTGAAATAATTGATAAGTTATCATTAATAATTTAGAAACTAATTTACATAATTTGCCTGCAGACTCGATCGTCACTTCTCATTTTATCAATTCATCATTCTATGTCCAATAAAATGTTCCTCGTTGTATGCTGTCATACAGATTAGTGTTAAGCATGGTTAATATATTGTTACTGCTACTTAGCTCAACTACTTCATAGTCTAGGGTGAACATGTTATCCCGATCGAAAATGTGCCATTTTTGTTTTCTTTATGAAGTCATCGGATGTACAATGAGTGATATATATTATATATTCGTAAGCCCAACGCGTCATTCTGCTCTGTTTTAAAAGTATTTGTCTCCATTTAAGAAACAAAACTTCATGGTTGACTGGTTCATCATAAATTAGTTTGCTATCGAAAGTTTCCATGGCACAATATGAAGTTTCTCTTGAATTGCGATTTTTAAGAAATAGATATAGGACGGGTAGCAGTACTTTGTACGGTTTGAGGGGGTTGGGCGAGGCGTCAGCTGAGTCAAACCCTCTCAGAACCATACATGTATCTCCCGATAATGTACTGCTACGAGTTCTCGATCTATCTTAGTCACAGTCACTTGATGAATCGTGAATACATATCAAATGAATTGTCAACAAATTTGAGACACATTATCTCGAACGCATTCAACACAACATGTACAACATTGACATTTCTCATTTTGATATGCAAATGTTAGGGACATCATCATCGTCAGTGTCATAGAAGTATGCGAACCAGTTTTAGGAGCATGATATCCGAAGGCAGCCGGACAACTATACATCTATCGGGCTATACTTGTACTCCACGTGACCACAATACAATGATATGATTGGACGAAAGCATTCGACTGTGCTCTAGATAAATATATGTTCCTGCACCAATGAGACATCGTTT
Organism: Gibbula magus; assembly: GCA_936450465.1. Taxonomy (NCBI): domain Eukaryota; kingdom Metazoa; phylum Mollusca; class Gastropoda; order Trochida; family Trochidae; genus Gibbula; species Gibbula magus. The sequence continues at coordinate 31,540,675 of OW388290.1, read as the reverse complement.
GTCATTGTTAGCTCACCATGCCTACACTTGTTTAGATATAGGGTTGTGGCATGAGTCGACGTCCGTCTGTATTCCGTCCGTGTTCCGTCGTCTTTTCACATTTTCGACTTTTCCTCCTAAACCTATTCATCACAAAGTTGAAATTTTATGGGGAGGTACTTTGCCCACTAAGGGGATCAATGTTTGTACATTTGGTACTCAGTTCCTTCACATATATGGGCGTGGTAGACATAATAACGTTTTACAACTTTTAAATAAAATACAACTATATCAGAAGGAACAGGAACATATCCTCTGAAGGAACAATCATCGGGAAGGATCATCCTATCACTCATTGAGCGATTGACTCATGGGTACAAATGTTTACGTTTTGTTACTGTTCCGACATAACCTGGCGATCTCCTCCATTTCTTAGTCGTAACACCTACCATAGGGATACACATTAAATCGTTTATTCTTAAACTAATAACTAATTAAGTGTATTAATTAAACGTGTCACTTAATTTATCACGACCCTTGAAATCGGTTTATAACTGAATAACTATAAACCATCTATTCAACCACATGAACATTACAAAAATTACGACGTAACAACATTTTCAGTATAATGGTATTTTCTCCAACTCGAAGCGTTAGTAAACCGTGAAATCGATGTTGTTTATACATACTGGCCTCTCCCAGTGATATCAGAATTTACTCCCTGAATTATTCAACAGTCCCCAGTTTTCATATAACCGGGCCATGCATCACCAGTGACGTGCCACACCGGACCCAAATGGCCGAGTTCACACGGACGTGATATATTGTCCGACCGTTGTTCGTTTCATGTCACTTTCGCCGATGTCTGAAATCGAGTGTAATCAATATGACTCCAAACTGTGCTCGGCGCAATCAGCACTACCAACCTTTGACACAGACATATTTCTTAACAAAATATTATTGACGCTCGAGAGAGAATGGCGCTCCGTTACTTTTAATCTTAGTACGAAGAGGCAAGGTCACCGCTGTCGCGACGGGAATAATTGAGGAACGTAATCGTTTTTTATTTGAAAATCTTTTATCTGGGTCTGCCAACGCACCGCAGCGCCCCCGAGTGTCAATACCATTCACAACTGGTGGGGACTACAGGGGCGTTTGTCAAACATTGCGCGTCGCATGCCTAACTCGGGGAATCCAGTCAATGTCACGACTCCAACATTACGCAGCGGGCGACGGGGGTTGCTAGTTTGCAGTACCTCCAGCTTAGAGTAGCGGGAAGATGATTTGCGATATCTCAGGTTTAGATTTACAACGTCTCAGGTTCAGAGTGAAATACCTGTATTACGATCACCCGGGTGTAAAGTAGTCTGTCCTCTGACCCTTCTAATAAATAAAAGCCAAAAGCAAGAGCATCATATTGAAGTCTCGAAAACTTAGTTAAAAAACCTCCTTTTAATTTGTTGGTTTTCAAAATGGAGATATCTTTCTTATATTCAACTTTCATTTGAGAGCTAAAGTCTCAGAGCAGAACATGGGTGTGATGAGGAGTGTTGAATGCCTCAGGTTTAGAATAAAACGAGGTTAAAAATGCCTAAGTTTTTTTATTCGGCGTGCAGTGCTGGATTTATAATTACACTTATTCTCTTCAATTATTTGATATGTTAAATATTGCAAAGGAACCTTTGAGAAATGGGAACTTCGTTAAAGCAATTTTCAATGTCAATGGACTACAGTGACATGAGTTTAGAGAAACAAACACGGATTTGCATAAAGCTAGCACTGAAGGGTTTAGGTTGCGAGAGAGCCACAGCATTGCATCGGATGTAGAGTAAAATTCTACGTTTAGGTTTTGGGTATAAATTAAATGATATCGTTGATAAATTAAAACCTGGATAAGCTGTTTTGTAATAGTTCATATGTCACCAAACAAGAGTTAGTATTACCGATTTCAGTGGTACATGTTTTGTGAATATCTATATTTAGTGTATATACAGCGTTCAATATCGATGCTAGGTTTAGAAGGATTTTAAGATAGTGTGGGTTTACAAGAGAGGAAATGAAAATGTAAAATATTACACTAACGACGGGGTAGAACTAGGGCATTGCGATTCTCAAGATTGAAGGAAGACTCGATGAGTAGCAGACAGAATCGGATCGTAGGAGCTGTGAACCCAACACACCATGACGGTGGTCGAGGTTTTGCGGTTGTTGAGACTTTGGGTAACAGTTACAACATGTGCATACCATCTTGAGAGAAAATATTATACCAGTGTAAAGGGGTGTAGAGGTTAGAGGCAGAGGTTCGTCGAAGTGGGGATTACAATAGAGGGATACATTATGAGATCGAATGTGGGGTACCTCAGTAATACTCGGGTAACCACGGGATAGGAAAGGTCCAGATAATGACCCGAGACCCAACCCATACGTGTAACAGCTCAGCTGGAGATGTACTCGAGGATTCAGTAAGCTTCACGGCCTCGCTTCGCAATGAATGAACTTTTTCTTCTCCCGAGAGAGCTTGGCGAGTAGGATTTCTTTGGAAAATCCCTAGGTGCTTTAAGTGCTGCAGTCTCTACGACTGAAGAGCGTTACTTTTGAGGGAATCTGGTAAATAGCTTCGCGGAGCTCTTTTGTGTTGGTTCGGGAGTGGTCCCCAGATATCCAATACAATCTATCGCCATTCTGAATACAGCTGTCCCGCTGTGGAAATTGACACTGGGAATATTCGCACGTGCTTTTGTTGACTCGTGATTAGTGAGCACGTTTCCCGCCCAAACCCTGAAATATATTTCTTCAGTCGCTTGGGTTTGACAGCAGTCGTGTTTGATTGGCTTTCTATAAGCAAGACATTGACATCGAATGTTAGAAACGTCCCCTTACTTTCCCCCCTCGAGTTTGTAACTGGAAGAGGGAGGAGGGGCTGTTTCCTCTTGCTCTTCCACATTAACTTTGTTTCTCATAGGGGTGGTACTATTGACACGTGACATACGTGTCACTGTTCCTATAAACTACATGAATTGTTGTCAGTTGTGGCACCACTACTCTGTGCCTACCTAAGGTACAGGCGGCACCGAACATTCATGGTGACGTTTATCTTAATTTATTAACTTCTTATTTAGAATTTGCGTCTGTAAACCAATATCCATACAAAACTAGACAACCAAACAACAGACAAATCATGTTGAATATACATGTGTATTCACATACTGCACATATTCAAGGTATCCGATTACGTTGCGGTGATACCTAGATGTAAGATTCTCTTCCCACATAAGTTAATCCCTTCAGATTTTCTATCGTAACCTCTATTTTAAATGGGACAAATTGTCGTTGCTAGCAAAATATCTTGGCGGCGACTTATCATACCCTGTTATCCATACTTCTGATATTAATACTGATACAAGGTAATTAGACAATACCTGATCAATCCTGTAGCATTTCACTGAAGGAAATTGCTATCATGTCGGTGATGAAAACATATTACTTGTTTGACAATGGTTGTCCTTGTGATAATGATAGATGAAAGTTTTAAAAAGGTCAGCTTGACACAGCTTTAATGACAATTTCCTTAGATGCATAGTTGACGGACGGGAGTTAACAACTGGGCTTAGCTAGATCGACAACTGTCACAACGTTATTTGTGTATATTGCGTTTTGACGTGGTCAGGTTGAGAACATGGTCATTGTTAATTGGGATAGCTTTTCTACATGACAAAATAATACTTAGTAAATCGCAATTGGTATTTTGTTTGCAATTTCTGACATTTAAACCTCCGATTTTTATTCCTTTGAAAATTACGAATAACACGGCACAGCTGGATTAAACTAGGTCGACAACTGTCACAAAGTTATTTATTTAAGGACACTGCGTGATGACGTGGTCAGGTTGAGAAAATGATCAATGTTAATGTGGGGATAGAGTTTCTACATGAGAAAATAATACCTTGTAAAACGAAATCGGTCTGTGTTTCAACCTTTTGAAATTTAACACTTCGATATTTATTCTCTTGAAAATAACGAATATCACGCCGCTTTCCGCATCGCCCGTCGTTGTGTCGAGGCTTCTTAACAGATCGTGTCAGCTGTAGAATTCAGCTAGTTGACATTGCAAGAAGCTGTTATTCGAAGGCAGAATGCATTTGTTCGAACCCCATGCAGTAAAGGGAAATTCTTATTTTTCGACCGAATATTGCTTTTCTAAACAACATGTGACCTATTTTCAGCGACGTTGAACACACGTTGCGTGACCTAGATAGATTGACGATTTTCTGGTGGTAGTTGGGGCTAATACATCTTCAAATACCATACCAACTCCGGCTTAAAAGGGAAATCCGAACGATCGATTTGTACATTTTCCGCCCGCTCTGCTGTCAAAGTCTCCGGCGGCCTGGCACTGCGAATTCCTGTGAATTACCCGCTGCTCTCAGTTGCGGGCGCCCAGACCCTTAATCGGCCTTGTGTGCGGCGCTTCGCCAATAGTCGATAACTGAACATCTGTGGCCAGAATAAACGGTTAGAGTTGGTCTAAATTCGATCTATCGCCGACCGTTTATACAACGTTGTAATTCGCTTTTTATGGGCCAGTCGGCGACGTTTGGGCATTACCGGGGGGCCCTCTGGAAGCAGAGGCCAGAAAGGTCGATTGCTTCGTAAAAGCGAGGATGGTGAGTTACTGGCTAACGGGCAAAACACGTGTTGCGTGTAAAACGTTACGCCATCCTCCCTAAGTGGAGCTTGTTACTCCGAGCCATTGGGTCTGCCTTGGAATTAGCTGGAGAACTCCGGATGGAACGACACTTCCCACAGCATATATTCTCATTCACGTCACTCGCCCCACTTGTATCGCGTTCTATGTGATATGTGTTCTCGTCATCGATTTGTTTTAAGATTTAGTAGGTATGGGAAATTATAATTGGATTACAGATGTTTTAATCTATCTTAAGTCAGAGTTAAATGTGTTGATGTTGCGCTGACGATGACGCTGAAGACTTGGTTGTAGCTAGGTTAAGTAGGTGGAGGTTTTCATCTCACTGTCTTGGCAGGGTGTGTTATACCTTAATGTACATGACTTTCATAAATAACATGCAAAGTAGAGTGGGAGAGGTTGGATAACAGGTAATTGACGGTGTATACAATACACGATGTAAACGTTAAGGTCTATGTGTAATGTTGTGTATGGTTTGACATGCAGGAGACGGCAAACTCGTGCAAACAAAACACATATGTGTAAGTTACAATGATTGCTCACATATCGTTCAGATCTTCCTTGCAGTGTCAATCTCTCATACAATGAGATTTCCATTCGTGGTTGCTCTACACATATAATTGTCTTTGAGTTATTGTCAATTATAAAGGACTGAGATGAAAGGACTATTGGAGCACAATGATGTAATGGTTAGCATGCTGGCCTCTCACGCAAAATGTCAGGGTCTAATCTCGTTCAAACCGACATTAGTCAACTGGGTCTCATACTGTGTTCTGTCCTTAGGCAAGGCATTTTACCAACTTTGCACTTAGCCCACCAGCTGTTTAAATGGGTACCAGAGGCGTGTTCAGAACCGCGAGTCAGCGCTTGGCATGTACGCGCGTACCCGCTAACGACTACTGAACGGAAACTGGGGTCGCGAGTACTTCCCAAGATTATTTCAGAATATCATCATCATTTTGGAAAAGGTGCCTTGCACATAGTAACCGACCAAAATTCAATTGACGGGGTAAAAAAAGAAAGATGAGGTTATCAAACTTTGTGACACACCACTCCATCTTGGATCGTATATACTCGCTTGGTGAGACTGCTCTAAAGTATTCTCTAAAGTACTCGCGATCTTGAACACGGGAAGTTCGGGCCTTCACGGTCGTGCGGAGCGCTTTGTAGCGGTACCGAGAGTACAATTCCAGGGTAATAATAAAAATTGTGCGAATCGAGCATGGACATTTACAAATTTACTTTTATCGTTAATGAAATCCTGCTCCCGTATCTATTTCAGGGGAATTTAACTTGGACATCAACTGAATTTGAAAGAAATGAGTCAAATATTTGTTAGATTTAATGTATAAATATCTTGCCCTCAATTTCATTTAAAAGAATTATTGAAATATCTCTTTTACAGGAATTAATTATTTCTAGTAGGCGTGTTAGGTGTTCATTATTCTAACTGGAACCGTGAATTAGTACCGTAATAGTTTATCAGTAAATTCTGCCCGACTCACATGCACCACCGCACTGGCTGGGACGTCCTGCATGGTGTCTTTAAGAAACCCTCTATGATTTACATTAGTGTGTAGTTGGCGTGAATGTATATATACATGTAGCTCTCTAGATTTACAGCCCGTGTAAATTATTTGCGAACACGTTCTCTAAACAGTGTATCAATTCGTCACTTTTAACGACCTTCGATCTAGCGCGTTAAATGCAGTAGATGATCCAAGAATCCATATATTTTTTCGTTAGGAGTAAGAGGGACGACGGGGGTCGTTAGCAACACGCCACTTTCACTCCTCCGAGATTGGATATGTCGCTGTCGGCGTCGTGTTCAGCTCGCTGCCGTCACTTGAGGTCGACGACTCCACCCTCTAGTCCTGGAGGACCCTCGGTGTCACGCCGAAGCCCTTCAACGTGGACTCGCCAGCTGAACGAGGGAACCTACAGGGAAGGCAGAGTCAGGATTATGAGCATGGCTAGATAATTGCCTCAGCGATCGTGTCGATTCCACGGCAATTTTGACAAATTGATTTAAAGAACCCCGAAGTGGGATCGAAACCTTGCGTGGAGAATAAATTCGGCAAATTTGGCGAGAGCACAATGAAAGAGCAGCGAATTCCGGCTCGCAGGAAAAGTCGAAACGGTTGATGAATTTACTTTAAATTTTCCGTGATCGTTGATTAGTTTAAAATTGATTTTCAGGTAACAAAAACGAGAGCGGTGCCGAAGCTCAAAGAGTGTGTAATTCGAGGAAACGTTGCACAGTTATACGCCGCTTTTTGAACAGCGCACTGTTAGTCGAAATAACGTTGCTAGGAATCGATCATTCTTTACCCGAGTTTCCAGAACAGGCCCCAGTTAATACAATAAATATGCAGAGTGGAAACCTGAACAACCTCGCAGTTCCCTATAGCAGGGGCCAGTCCCAGGAGGTGACCTCTGACAATGCCGGGATCCATGTTTGACCAGTTGAGATGGAAGTCTCACAAGGGACCTGCACATTGGCATGGCGCCGTCTTGCTACTCAAAGTCAATTTGCTACTCAACTTGCTGACACTGCAACTTCGGAGCTTTAGTAGCATACGATCCGTTATTCCCGAGATCCTCGTTCTTCTAAGGGTTGTCTCTGTATGAAATTGTACCTCTCATATATATACTCCTCCTAAGTTATTTCTCTATTCAAAATCACACCTCTCGTTCTAATAGACCATCCTTCGTTAGTGTGTATTCTTTCAGCGTCTCAGTTTACTTCACATCACATCCCAGGTTGTGAAGGTAAAACGTTCATTCTGTCACTTCCCCCATCCGTCCGTCGTCCGCCATATACTTTGTCCGGAACTATTCAGTTTCATCAAACTTGATATACACGAGTCAATTGTGATCTCTATATATATGGCTGTTGTTATTTGTGATTTTCACGGAAATAAATTTATAAGTTAAACTGTGCCTATGAAAAGTCATTTTGTTCGGCGCATACCGCTAAAAGTATTGTTTACAAGCTAGTTGTATACCTAAAGTAGAATAATTTACCACCCATAAAACAAAGACGTAATAACGCCGTTATCATACAATGTCGTGTAGTAATTTCGCAAATCTTATCATACGGTATTAAAAGTTGACACTTTCTCAAATGCGCGGATTTGTTCATGTAGGAGACGAAAAGCCCAAGGTATTCAGTAAAATAATTCTTCATAAAAGTTTTGTAAATTGTCGTTATTTTGTTATATTATATTTAACATTTAATTTACAACTATTTAGCAAAGTGCAATAATTTTCTGCTGACACAAAAACCAAAACATTTCGATGACGGTTTCGTTCGGTTCGTGTAACGTCATTGTAAACTTATCTCCCTAAGGGTTGAGAGTTGTTTCCCTTCTCTGCTGTACTATTGGGTAATGCAAAGGAACCAGGTCTGCCAAACATTATGACGAAGATATTAATATCATTGATTTTAATTAAACAGTATTTGTGATTTCTAGACTCCAAATTACTAAGAACAGTTCAGATGGATAGATGGGCATTTTGATATGTTGTGTGAAAAAAAAGAGCACCATCGATTTTAGATCGCGAAGTAAGATGTTAACGCTGTTATATAAGACTGTCGGATAGCGCAATGGTTATTGCACGTTCGGCTTCGGAACAAGATGTTTGGGTTCTAATCCCGCCAGGGTTTCATCGACTATGTCTGCTGTACAACAAGTATAGTTTTGTAACACTATTACGCTTTAATTGAAGTGCAGTACCTCCCATATGAGTTGGATATAGTTGGAGTGTGATGTCGATATTTTCAAAAGTATTTGACTGCTGTATTTGCACCGACTGCTGTATTTGCACCGACTGCTGTATGATCGCTACAGATATCCTCTACATGGACTTTATCCTGTCGTGAACTCTTTCCATTCTATGAGAAGAAAAAAAAACGTGTTTGACATACACTGGATACCTAACTACTCTCCGACCGATATGCATTAGCGTATTACTTGATTAACACCCACGTTATTTCAACCAAGAAATAAGATCCATTCATGGTTCGAGTGATTGATCGCAGGTTTCACTGCAATGTGTAGTCACACTGTTGAAACAATACTAGCCCCGTGATATATGTGAAATACTCTTCAAAGCGACTTTAAAGGGATATTAAGTAAGCTGCTGAAGTCACATTATGTCAAACGTGTGGTCAAATGGTGTTATATTATCAAAAGTACTGGCTGTTGCTGAAAATTATCATTTAACGCTAGTACATTCAGAATAGTGACAACATAAAAGTGAAAGTCGCGAATTATGATTCTAATCTAATATTCCGCGGCTGACGTGCGTTAATTGATCAAACGTAATTTTCGAAACCTATAACAGACACAAAGACAGATGTGGGTTGGTAATGTTTAATAAATCATATTGAAAGCCAAATAAAATATTATGAAAATACTTAATTTATCTTTAAATCAAATCATCTCACCAATCCGTATTCCCCGGGATAGACAGTTTGTGGAGATAGCTTTTTAAGCTGTCCATTTCATACAAGCAATCATCTATTGAATTTTTAGTTTTGTAATTTGAGCAATTTGTTTTAGAAATTTTCCTGTCAGAGACTAAACGTAAGTAATGGTTACAGATGGGTGGACTCACGGCAATAATCAACGTCATCTATCATTACATATCGTAGATGAATCAGAACTGTACCCGTCATCCATAAACCGTTAACTAGCTGTTTTCGTGGGATCAACTCCATGCCAATGAGTAAACACTAACTTCTCAAATCTTTTGTTAAAGCAAATGGACTCCTTTCAAGTTGCTAAGCATTCCTTCACTTCTGTTCGTGTGTATTCATCTGATAAAGCTCACATAGCTCTAAAATTTTAAATCCTTCTGAGATTCCTTTGAATCTAACAACCGAAAAATCCGATTAAAGCACAAAATATCAAATCTCAAAACCCAAGACGACTGTGAGCTACCCGCCTATACGTCATCCGTGAGGCGACCAGGCCGACAATGTACACGATAATGACGGGATTAGCTCTCTGAAAACGATGCTCTTTTGTCCCTGGAAGACGCTATTGTCGCATATCTTCACCCGAGATACCGTGGTCCAGGGCTCCATCCCTCACTGATCCCCGCTCCCGCTACAAACTCTACACACTCCCGCCATTTGTTAATCAGAGAGTTGTCGGCTCTGACCGGATGCGTGATTGACGTTCGCTTTTCAGGGTCACCAAAGGTCACATGACCTCTGACTCTGACCCACGTGCGTTGAATGAGACCATACTCGTAGTAGATAGTAGGGTGAATTTCATTGAACAAATGCCTTCTTTGTTAAGTCGGTCCGACTCGGTGAGTTGCCGGCGAGATTAGCAGTCGCGTCATGAGACAGGACAGGGGCGTAAATTAGCGCTTCAAGTGATTTATATCGCCTTCTTATCCGGCCCGTATCTAGTGCCGGCCCGTATTGATATTTATTAGAGAGCTGAATTTATATTCATGTCCAAAACCATAGATGTTTGCTCAATCGCTCGTATTTAGATTACAGTTTGGTTCAAGGAGACCCCCTTTCCAAGCCTGGCTCCCAAAATGATTTCCATTCAGTTGATCAAGCCCAGGTCCCTCAAACCCAGATAATACCAAACATTCGCATACAGACGTTTCGGTTTCCTACATCACTGATAAGCGTGATTATCCAGTTCGTATTATGACATTCCAGTTCTTGGATCTGTCAGTCATTGTTTATGCCACCGTCCCATGTGCAAACACGCCACTGCATGTCCACGAAGCATTGCGAACGGAAAGAACATGATCGGAGCGTATTCAATGAAACCGACAGCATTGGCAAAGAATAGAAACTGAAAGACGTCTTGGAAGTTGGAAGTGCTACATCGGATCACCACCAGCAAACGCTGTTTGTTTGTTGATTGTTTAAAAAATAAATCAATTTCGAACTTTAAATGTTTCCATTTGTACTTCACATGGTTTCTTCTAGTGTTCAGGAGAGGTTTATGATGGACAGTTCTAATATTTCTTCCGAAAAAGCTAACGGTTACATTCAAATCAACACCACATTATTTATACTGAGGAGGATTATATATATTTTAGGTGTTAAGAATTGTAATGAGTTCTAATATATGATATAACTATATGATAAGAATTGCTTATCCCCACGAAGATACATTCTCATAGAAAAAATATATGTTGTTATAAAAAATATCATCGTGGTTTTCCAATCAACTACCATCCTTCCCCCAACTTAAAATGAAACTGAAGCCATGTTATTCAGATGTGTGTGTGTTCGATTTTCAATACATCGAGTTGGATATGTTGGTAAGTAAAATTCATTTTGCAAATAGTGTCACTCCCTCCACGAGGTCGCGGTATTAATGGTCGATCACGTGACGGAGGTGAAGAGCCAATTGGAGGTGTAAATTAGGGGTCACGTGACAGACGATCCTCGTTTCGTGATTGAATGATGGCAAATTCTGCACTTCGATTTGTCTGAAATTGATTAGATAGGAGCGGTCGCGATTGAAATTGAGGAGATATTGGCGACTACACTGTCTGTATCACGCACACTGAGAGCCATTAGAGTCGGGCTTAACTCAACGTATATCACACTGCGGGAACCGAGGAGTCTAATGTCTACACCTTTGACTCTTTGAAATACCAATATATAACATTCTCAGTTAGTATTTTACCAATACATTTACGCTACATCACGTAAAGGAATGATATCCTGATCATTTTTTAAAAACAGAATTTATTTCAAATGAAAATAAGGGGAATAATTAATGTTGATCGGACTTTTAAATAAAAGATAAAAGATAAACGAGGAAAATTCGAATTCTTGCTATGAAAATAATATCCAATGAAAAGGCTTGGATGAGCTGACGGAAAGGCACGTCCAGTTATATTCAGAAGCTTCGAGCTTGCCATCTGGTTGGCCACCATTGTCATACATACGCGCTAAGGGTAAAACGGACAACAGATTTCCATTGACCAAAGCTACGTCGACTTTTGATTTGCTGGGTCCAACCGATTGCGACTGAACAGTTTCATTGATGTAATCAATGACATTTGAACTTTAAGTACGCGAGTTTTCGTGATGAGAAGCATCAGAGCTTAATAAGTATAGAGGGTCGGAACATACACTATAATTATAACTAGCTCTAAAGTTATACACCCCATTATAGCATGGATAACATTACAGGTAGTTTTTCGTAGACTGCAGCATACATTATAGATAGCCGTGGATTGGTTTCCATGCTCCTGCGTTTGGTGTTAGAATATCCCCGAAACATAGACATCTCTCAGAGAAGCAGTGTTATATTTGGATCACATCATCTACAATAGTTGTACTTGCTTTCGAGACGAGTCCCTTGTGGGATTCGAACCCATACCTTCCATGTCAGGCACTTCTCTTAGAACAGTTCTTGACTATGGTACGAATTCAGCAACACGTGCAACAGGAAATGTATACGTAGATATACCTTATATAAAGAGAGATAAACATGCACAAACTACAATGTATTCTCTTGAGTTATGGAATGTTATTGAATATTAGTATGTAATATATACAAAAACAATGACATAGATCACAACTTTCACAAGAAGTACTAACTTAGTATGACATGACATGACATGATATATGACATACATGATATATATCCACCTTTTGATGCCCGAGAATTTTTATACACTTATGGATAGGCAATAGAGCCATTAAAATATGCCAAATGCCTTGTCAAAAGCGAAAGCAAAATCTAACGATATACGGCATTTGAGGGAAGACCGTGAGTGTATTGGTTAAGTGTGGCCGTTGACACGAAATTCTCAAACACAGGCTGAAGTGTGTGCCGTATTTCATACACGTGAATATGACTAACATTTATAGGGATATATTTACCTGGTAGACAGAGACTACCCAGGAGCCGCTCTCCGTATTGATATGTATAGATATAGGTATACTTACCATATGGATGTATGTGAAAAACCCAGTTTACCAAATATCCGGATATACCTTCCATAAAGATCTACTTCTCATATGGATATAATTGCCAGACTTACGAATAGTTACCATATTTATTTGTATTGATACACTGAACGCATAGATAAATTGATATACTTAATAAATGATACTATTATGGACATTAATTGTACATGGCTAAATTACCCTACCGAGTTCGTGCAAAGGATCACGTGTCAACATATTTTTATACGGGAATATATTTTAATTCCATATAAACTACAAGGCAAAGGAAAGTACACACTTCTGTTGGTTTTATCATTTGTATGATTTTCAATTGCAAATATCTCAAGTTTTCGATGTCATACTCTAAAACTGAATATATGATATAGTGCAGGCGTTTATAGTCAAAGAATACTTCTACATGTTTTGTTTCTTTAAAAGCCCTGTTTATACGGCGAACTTTGCACATATGCAATATTGCTTATGGTAGTAATATACACACGTGAGTAAAAGTAAAATTACTATGCGTTCATACGTGTTTAATTTCTGCCTAAGCAAATGGGCTTCCAATTCTTCTAATAAATGAATAGACAATTCCCTTAATATGCCAATTAATATGTATTAGATGTAAACTAAATAAAATGACATAAATGTATATCTGTCAACATTGGTTTGACTATATCGCCCTAATTATAACGAAAATCGGATAATCAGATGGATTTCGAAGGTCACCGCGTGCAAGAAGGAGATTATCCTGTATAGATAATATGAAAAAAAAACAATATTAGGAGTTTCTAAAGGTCTCTAATATATTTGCCCAACCTGTCTAAAGTCACCATGTCTGTATAAGACGAACTTGTACTAGAATAGTGAACATACCATATTTACTCACGGTAGTAAACATTTGCACCTGCCCCTGACTAGGTGCAAATTTGCTTACGGTTGTGAAAAATTTGCTTACGGTAGTAAAATATACATATGTGCAAATGCGTCCATACGGCGAATTTTGCTCATATGAGCAAATTTGCATATGTGTAATGGTTTACTCATATGCAAACGCTCGCCGTATAAACAGGGCTTTTAATTGAAATTTTGAATTAAAAAAATTCTTAAAAAATTATGTTAAGGTTAATCACCCTCACAAGGTTGTCATTGAAATCAACTCTGCGAGGGCTTTGCCCTATCAGAGTTTATTTCAATAACTACCGTAGTGAGGGTGATTAAACGCCTTACACCACGTGGTCATACTTAGGGGAGTCACATATTCCAAACGTTATTAATGTTGTAATTTACCGAGTATTGACTGTTACTGAAAACTACCATTTTGATGATAGTAGACTTAGTATCTTGACGATATCATGAAGGCAAAACTTATTTCTGATCGAAATCCGAACAATGCACCGCGATTGACTCAATTTCAATTGGAAACTAGTAATTATGATATATTTGGCAATTATGGGATGAATATGCAAGTTGAGTGAAAATTATTTATACTGTAAACGTTTGCGTACATTTCTATATAGTTTTGGCACCTTTTTAACAATTTAAACGTTTTGGAAAAAGTAAAAATTAGATGTTCGTAATACATAAATATATATCAAAGTCCAAGTGCATATTTTCATTTTGATTTTGATTTGAATGTGTTAATGTTTCAATATTCATTGACTAAATTTTTCAATTTCCTGCTTTTTTTCAGTTCTGTGAACCTATTTGAAAACAGATTACGAGGAACGAAGACCCGTCAGTGCTATCTTTGACGGTTGATCCACAGAGTGGAACAAGATCGCGGCAAAGTCACATGAAAATGTCAAAAAGTAAACATGTAATTTGAAAACGGTTATTCACTTCAATTAAATGCTTCAAGTGTGTGATCTGTTCTCTTTCCAAAGTCCGTATTGCCATAGTTTAACTATTTCATTTATGCTCAGGCGGCAGAATATTATCCATGGTATGTTGAGAGGCACTGTCCAAGAACAATGGACATACCTGACTGTATTTGTTGAGGTAGGTTATTTTGGTTATGCACAAACTGAGGAGTTATTTCGTTTTCAAAATTCAGAAAACCAACTGACATTGGGAATTTTCGAATATTGACTAGAGGCGAAGCCGAGACCCGGAGAGGAAATGTTCGAAAATTCCCAATTTGTAATTTTCGAGGGAAGATACCAAGTTCGAGGTGAAGCCGAGAACGTCCGGTATCTGCCCGATAGTTTTAAAAAATGTTTTGGCAAAGATATAACCGCCTTCAAATAACTACCTCGGACGCGTACAAAACCAAGAAAACCTACATCTACAGAAGAAGATAACTGAGGTTAGAGTCGGTTATCCAGAAAGACTCGTCAGAACAAAAACAGGTCTTTCCCTTGTGGTGAAATTTGGATAAAACACAACTGTTCAACGACATGAGACATATTCTAAGTTAAAATTAATAAATGTGCCGGATTCTGCACACATTAACAACATTTAAAACACGGTAGGGGTCATGTTGCTGTAATGTTCATTTCTTACCCCAATCTCCATTTAACAAAGATATTTTAACTCAAAATTTAACTGTATTCGCCAATAATTCATTCAAACTACTGCAGATAATTATTAATTATATCGTGCAATATAGTCAAATGCATCTGATTTCTTTTAAAATTTTGAATTTATCGAAACCACCTGAGGTGTGTACTATCTTTTGCCTGTCACTTTAGATGTGGATGTACTTTCATATATATGTTTGTTTTCACAAATATTTGTATTTAAATATATTCCATATAATTATCATTTGCATGTAGATATGTATAAACTCTACATGTTTACAGCCATTCTCTTTCAACAGAGGTTAGTCCCTACAGTTTTCCGGTTCTACCCTCGCTTTTCGCTTGAAATCGAGAGCAGAACCAAAGTCCCTAGCGGTGGAAAGAGAAATCTCATACCGTATTCCTGGTTCTTAACCAATGAAAACTCATCTTGAATTGGCCACGTCGACAGGGTAACTTCAAAGATCGAGGCATTTTACTCTGAAGGGTCTTGCTCATTAGCATATGTCATTCGAATATGTCTGATGTAAATAACGCAAATGAACTGTTTTTGGTATGTGTCTCTGATTTGGTCTTCTTTATTTATAATTATGTTTATGATCAATAGTTTTCACAAAATCAAATAGTTCGAGGAAAACACAGGAAAACGAGAAAACGTTGGCCTTACGTTTATATTATCATTATGACGTGTCATTGGCAAATATCACTTTTACAACGGCGGAGTGGTTGCAATTGAATCTAGTTGTGCAAACAGGACATTCCCTTTTCGCCCCCGATTTCAAGCGTAAAGTAACAGATTGTAGCACCGGAAAACTGTACAGGGACTAACCTCTGTGGGAAGAGAATGGTTTACAGCATAGACAGGATACATTGAAGGGACAAGTTTCACCTGAGAAGATGTGGCTGCAAATAGTGATGTGCAAAGACCCGTTCACACTGTGCGATGTGTAGTTACAACCAGTAAAAACCTGTAGTATAGACACAATCTGTATGTACATCAGATAGTCGATACGACTCTGATGTTCTCACAGTGCAACTAAAGGTCGCAACTACAAATCGTACAGTGAGACCTGACCTTTAAAGGGACACCGCGTCGAGAATAAACATCGTATCATGTGTATCTACCTATGCTGAGT
Source organism: Gibbula magus (assembly GCA_936450465.1). Classification (NCBI taxonomy): domain Eukaryota; kingdom Metazoa; phylum Mollusca; class Gastropoda; order Trochida; family Trochidae; genus Gibbula; species Gibbula magus. Next base: position 31,524,382 of record OW388290.1, on the reverse strand, counting down.
AACATGTCTGCTAACGAGTCACAGACCCTGAATTTCAGACAATTGACCTAATAGGTAATAAAAACAACTGCATGTAGACAGTGAAGTGAAGCGCTACTCGTTAGCAGACACTCTAATCAGCTTAGTGAGATAAAGATGAGACTCATTTTTATCCTTGACGCGGTGTCTCTTTAAACACCCACTTTAAGATAACATCGATTATTTCAATCATGACACAAGGGGTGATAAAACATATCCAAGCTGTCGGTGCAACAAAGTAGGTTTACATTACATAGGTACACATGTGTACTGTGCATTTCTAACGATACCGTCGTTTCAATTGTTTCTCGAGTATCGGACAGGGAATTGATCACGTGGACAGTGACACTGACGTTTCTCTCGGACGCTGTTGAGGGAGAAATACCATGAATATGAAATGGCATAAGTGTAGTATTATCCAGCCCAGATCGGCTAAACAGAACGAGGTGTGAAACAATTCGCCTTGCCAGTGATTGACAACAATCAATCCCTAAAGAAACGTTTACTGAGAGAAAAGTTCTGAAACATACACATGATCAAGCATTTTGCTTCCAAGTGTTCCTGAATACACGTTTTATGTTTGGGGGCGATAGGCTTGGCCGCCATCATGTTATGCTTTACGATGTCCTAAACCATTTACGACAGGTCAATCGGGATGTAAATGTAGGAGGTCTTTGTGAAACGGGTAAAAAATGTAAAAGGTGGGGTATGACCTGCTTTACGAGGTCGTACAGGTAATAGGTCTTTGCTAAACGTGCTCCCTAGAGCTATTAAGATAGTCGTAAGTCAATGTTAATGTTTGGCACTTACGACCATCTTAGCACAAAGAGTACTTCGAAAATATGGGTCCAGGACAGTACGACCGTGCATCCTGGTGATTAGCCAACGCTTCCTGCATCAACCGTGCCCTTGAATCATAATTCTTGTTTAAAAGGAGCTCACTTGATTCGTTGCTTTTGGTTATTTTATTTGGCAGCTTCAGTTAATCCAGCATACGTTGCGTGACCTGTTCAACTGACAACATGCGCAGCATGGCAGTACTGGTAATACAAAAACTCAGATCGTGAAACGAAACGAAATACCTATAGTTTAGAAATACATCGACAATAAAACAAAACAGAAATTGCTATCGCTCTCTGAGACGTTGATTTTACAGTTATATAGTAGCAAAAAGACATTGTGGACCAAAAACGTAATTGTTTGTTCGTAAAGCGAATCATGATACCACCTTGCATTTGTCACTTTATTCATAATTGTCTCACAGGGGTCACAACCTTTAAAACCTAAGTTTACCTTCTTCTCCAGTTCCAATAGGTCTAGAGAGCTGAAATGTTTTGTGCAGACTCCTTGGCTAATAGGGATTCTAAGTTGTATAGTTCGTGACCCCGTGACCACAATTGGGGTCACAGGATCCCAACGTTAAAAACCTATTTTCATCTTCTCCTGAAGTACCAAAGGGTGTAGACAGCTGAAAAGTTGTGTGCAGAGTCCTTAGCATATGGGGATTCTAAATTGTAGATTTGGTGACCCATTGACCCCAAATAGGGTCACAGGGGTCATGACCTTAAACACTTATTTTCATATTCTACTCCAGTACTTAAAGGTCTAGAGAGCTGAAATGTTGTGAGCAGACTCTTTGGCCAATGGGGATTCTAAGTTGTAGATTTCGTGACCACGTGACCCCAAATGGGGTCACGGGTCACAACCTAATAAACATATGTTCATCTTTTTCTCAAGTACATGTACTTCAAATTTATGTCTGTGATAAATTCTCCTGGAAATTTTACATTTTGTAATTTATTTAGTTTTTTGTCTAAAGCCTGATGAGCTACAGGCCTAATGGCTCTATTTTTTTCAGTTCCAAGTCGTGTCTGTCAGTTCGAATACAAGCTCGATAGAGAATGGAATAATCGTGTTAATCGACTGGACTCGTACAAATAATGTCGAGAATTCACAACGACTTACAACATTGTAGTGTGAAAGCTGCAAGAACGCCAGGAATAGACTACGTACGTCACGAACCAAGCCAAAAGCATGTAAGAATCAGGTACCAATAATTAATTCGTGCATTTTCCTGACAGATTATGTGATTTTATTTTCTCAACCTAACTACGCAACGTATTCCTAGGGTTCGTAACAGATCCGTAGCCAATGTGATGTTAAGCCACGAATTCCAGGTGTCCCGACTGAGTGAAGAATGTCTACGATTATCTACGATTAAGATTCGGTTACGATGCCTCCGAATGTATTAAGATTCAGTTACGATGCATACGAAGGAACTACGGACCTATATACGAATATTTTTTTTCAATCGGAATTTATGTTACGAATTCCCGATTGCTCAAGAATTGCAAGAACTGACTAGGAATAAATACGAATCAGTTAAGTAGTCCACGAACTGCCTACGTTTGAACTAAGAATCCTCAAATTTACCAAATCGTGGAATTCGTTGTCTTTCTTACCATCCGAACAAATGGTCGGTTTAAAACTAAAGTAACTGCGCTAACAGCTTCAAGTAAGTTTGTGTTTACATGGTTAATGTGGTCAGTCGCAGATCAATGGACAATGGATAAGGTGGGTCACGTGATCGTTTCAAATTTTATTAATTTCAAATGACGCCGATACTGTTCCAAAATTTGCATTAGAGATTATAAAGCCTAATGAGCTGTTATCAAACGGTCTGACCGAAAACTTCACAAATAAATAGCACAAACACCCACACAGCACAGCAGAAGTCGCATATCGTCACGTGCGTGCAAGAAACACGAACTCAGTTGACTGGTAGATGAGTGTTTATTGCAAGGTCAGTAAGCAAGACGTGTCGCTAATATAGCTCCATGTTCCGTCTCCTGTCTGTACACAGGAACAAGTCGAACTGGTGAACTTTGAGATACTATCAGACCCGACTCCTATCGACATTTCAAACGGGCGCAGTGCGTGCAGAGTGGCGCTACATTCCCATCTACAAGCGGAAAAGCGCACTATGCTTTCTTTCACGTGCTCGCCGCGCTACGTGCGTCTTTCTTGCGGCAATCATTAACGGTGGTATTTCCAAAATTGATTTTATCGCGTCTCGAGAGCTCTGCTGGCCTCCGTAATTTCCCTCTCGACATGCTACATACTCCTATTTCACGGAAAATTCGCCAACAATCATCTCTCGATCGCTTATGACTGACGCCAAGCGATCGTGCTCTATGTTACACCGTCGCCTCGCCGCTGTATGCTGATAGCGGGGATTGTGTGAGAGGGAATGTATATAAAACAGGCAGACCTATCGACGCTTCGCTTCTTACACCCGCCGCTTCTCTCTTGCACATATTGCGTCTGACTGGGAGGCTTGTTGGTCTTATGAGTAACGCGAGTGTGAGGGAGATTCTTGATAAGTGTCGGTCTCACACTGGAGACGGGTTCTGGTAGAAGAGAGGTGTTATCTTCGCAGGGACTGACATGAAACAAATGAAGGAAATTTCAAATTTCCATATACAATTTATCTAGGATAACCTTCATTTTCTGAATTTTACATTTAAACTTTCGAGGCTGAAGTTGAAACGTTTAGACTCAAGAACTTGACAAAATTACTGAACAAGTCAATGAAATCGTTGTGTTGTAAGCTTCAAGTATTGAAGAAGTTGAGTTGATGGTGGTATCAAACAATTGGACATTTTGGTACAATGAGTGACTGAGAAATGTTTAGCTATGACCGAGTTTATAGTGAGTTATAGTTATCCTTCTGGTTGAGAGTTATCAAGGCGAGTTTCCTGTGGCTTCCGAAATCCAAAGTCATTAGTTGACCAGAGACAGACGGCACACACAGGACGGTACGTCGTCCAGTAGCCGATGCAGTTAATATACACGAGTCTGTCGTATCTAGGTGTGCACCATGTCTCCAGGTGAGGCGTGTACTGTGATCACTGCAGACAATCTGTAAACAACCAATAAGGTGGGTGATCACGTGTCAATGATATTTCATGGCTCTAACATGCATGATGTGTTCACATTGTGGAATAAACCCTTACAAATATATCGGCGTGAACTTATACACCCTCCACCACCCATTCACCCCTCACATCCCGCCCCCGGCAGATGTCTTGTGAGCGAATTGTCCCACGGTCGACAATGGAGGACCCTGGGTCCCTGTCCGACCCACGGGGTATCCCAACCGCCCAGAAAGTCAACCCTTAACCCGATCACGTACATGGCTACGGTGACTTGGGGACGGGGAGGGGACACAGGGTAAATCGAAGGTTGGGCAGTTAGAGGGAGTCTTGGGGCTGTTGAGCAGTCAGGAAAGAATGGGTGGTAGTTCGGGGTAACTCACGTAGGGCTGGTGGAAGGGTTATAAGGATAGCTTATTGGTATGGGTGTGTTGTGTGTAATCGGGAAAGAGCATGGGTTGAGGAAAGGCCGTACTTGTGTAGTGATTGGGAAAGGGTTGTAACCCGGCAAAAAGCGGAAGTGAAACGGGGGGGGGGGGGGGGAAGAGAGAAGGGGGGGGGGGGAGAGAGAAGGGGGGGGGGGAGAAGGGGGGGGAGAAGGGGGGGGGGGGGAGCGAATTCTTACCCCAGGAAATATAAGGCGGGGCATTGTGTAGAACAGTGAGAGGAAGAAGCTTTGGATTGAGCAGGGTAGGGGGCGGGATAACCTTTGTGACGGAATGGCAAGGGGTGTTTCATACCGCCTACACGCCCTGTGACATTTGAGAGTGAGTGAAGTTGAACCCGCACATGTGTGTGGTGTGGTGTAGCGTAGTTCGCTGTACAGTGTAGTAAAGCGTAGTGTAGAGTAGAAAGCGTGCGGCTAGGTTACACAGCTTCACAACTACATACAGCTGCGTCTTCGATTCTAGCGGGCCGTCGTCGACAGCGGTAGAACATAAATAATCGCTAGGAGATAATTGACATGTGCTGGAAATTATATCGTATGTACAGTTGTTTTAGTTATGCCAGCAATTCGCTGCGGCTAGGCGAGCGATGCTCCCTCCAACAGCTGCCGGGAAGCAGGGCAGGGACAAGGAAGAGAATATCGCTCTCTCTTCCAGTCTGTCTGTCAGTCGGCGGGCTGGTAAACATCCACTCCGGCTTGTCGCTTCACAGGGCCCGTCAGTCGAGCGCTGTATTTCATCCTGCGGGATTGAATTAGCTCCGATCATTTGGGTGTATTTCGTATGTGATTTGATAATGTGAGAGGGTGGTACAGGGCTGATTGCCGATATACTGCAGTGGGATGGTGAATCCTGCCACAATGAGATGGTGATGTGATTAAGGAACACTGCCACCTGAGCGCATCGATATGTCCCCGGGAGAAAAGTCCCCCAAGTGTCGACCACGTCTTGGAGGCTTGCAGACCTCCAGGGGGCTGACCCCAGCTCTCTGGCATTAGCCGCTAGTGTGACCGTTGAAATGGAAGCGACGTGAATGTGATAATCTCCACGACGCTGCTGCGGGGGACCTTCTGTCTTGTCGTTACAGCGCATTTGCAAGCTTTCAAGTCGACATGGAATTGGTTTCAGACAGGGAATTGAAAGAAGTTAGCGCCAGGGTACAAAAAGCGATGACTGGTCATTGCGAGTTATGTAGGCGTGAGTGTCTATCATTGCGTGACTTAACGTTGCCAATACAGTAATAAAAAACGTAACATATTTGTGTATTATGTCCTAACGTCCGCCTTTATGCTGAACAGGTCTTATTTTTTCAAAATATACAATTATTTACTGTAATGATGAACACAGTTTCCCATAATAGACACCGAATCCTATTGTAGACGCGATGACGATCTCAAATTCTGCTTGGTTATATTTCTAAGCTTCTTCCCTGCCTTCAGAACAACCGACTATTACCGACAATGCGGGTATAATTAGAATGAAGTTTACAATCCACATTTGGTATCAAAATAACCATGAAATGGTTGTAAAGAATACTCGAGTATATCAGCGCAAGAATAAAAAAACACGCTGAAGACCTTCATTGGATACTAATCAAAAGCATCAGAGACGAAGTACGCGAAACTGACTGTCTTTTCATTTAGTGTTTAACAGACATGGAAAGAGAATGCTGGTCAAAACGTTATAGGCCTATAAAACTAGAAATCTGAATTTACTTAAATATTTCTAAATAGATACATATTATGAAACCACAATATTTTATTATATTTTATCAACTAGTTTGGAAGCAACAGGCGCATGAAGAAAATAGGAATCCGTATTTCAAACTGATGGAGCACTGTGCTGTAAACAAGTTTTAGAATATCAAGACAGACTTATATTTCGTCCAGTTCTGGTTCATGCATGAAGGTATGTATGGAGATGAATCCCCTGTCAAACGATGTACGACTGACAGGAAGAACTTGGATGTTGACTACAATGTGGAACTCCTTTAAAAGGCTACCATAAATTAAAGGCGCTGTAGCACGTTTTTTCTTATCAGTTATTTCTCAGTTTTGTCTTTTATTATTAAAGTTTATACAGGATATTGTTACATTAGAGGGTATTACATATCATTCCTCGACCCGATAAGCCGTATACATAGAACGGTTATCGGTATTGGTAGAAAATGGCGCGACGTATAAAACAACTGTGTGGAACTCGTCAGTGTGAGAGGTATATTTGTAGGTCAGTTGCGATTTTGAGAGTTCAGACAACAAGATGGTTGTCAATGACGATTCCACCATTGTACCATATTTAAATCTCTACTTTGAATGCAGGTTTAGGTATCGCTACATCAGTCAGATGACACTCGATGGGAAATGGTGTCGCATGGCTAACCAAACCATGTGTATTCGTTTTGGAACTTTTTTTTATTGATACAGGAGTATTATCTAGACATTGGTAACACTTATTTGCCTTTTTGTGAGAGCACTTTATTTCAGTAAGCAGAATGTGCTACAGCGTTTAACATAACATGCGAAATGGTATCTTGTTGGCTACTGTGAAACATCAGAGATGGTTTAATTTGGTTATGCAGGGCTCTGTTTACTTCGTGTGCAAGAATGTGCAAGAATACACTTGTTGCTTAGCAACGATAATAATTGCAGGAATCCTAGAAATGCTTTAATGCACGAAAATGTTAATTTTAAATGAGCAATAAATAAATTAATATAAAAACGAAATCTGAAAGCGATCAAAACGAGACCCAAAACTGCTACATCTAACAATGCAGTTTGAATGATCTATGCCATGGAATTTCAGAAACGTACTTCCCTACAATGCCATTGCTAAGTTCAAACCTATTTCAACAAGCAGAGAAAACAGCGGTCACCACGCCACGCTCCATCTGCTTCCGTTAAAATAGACGTCGTCAGTGTTTTACTGATAAAACGACATATGAAATTCGATAAATATTTGGCTGTTGGAGCTGCATCCTCCATAGATCGAACAGAGTTAGTAGGTGATATATGATGCAACTTCCTTACTCTATAAGCAGTGCCTCGTGGTGGAAGTTATTGTCCTTGTCAAGAAAATTATAAATATATATGTGAACGAGTGTTCCTATTTAAATATTTATACATGCAGTTGCATATCGTTAAGATAATTTTACTCCGACATGATATCCGAATGGTTTATCTTGATGGCGTCTACGACTCTACAAATGAACCTGTTTCAGCATTTGTGTTAACATGTATACTTATTGAAAAGTTATTGCAGAACTAAGAATACTTTGCATCTAAATAACTCATTATAAAGTTCTGTACAACATATCAATCATTGAAATTTGATATGATTTAGGTTTGATATAATTTCATCATTCGCAACGTTGAACGAAAGGACATTGTACATACCATTCAGCCCTGACTTTTGACTTGAAAAAGACCTACCATTTGTATCTTATGTACATGTAAAAAAGACCTAACAATTTTATTGTTTTTCTATTCCGGTAATTCAATATATGAAATGTTCAACTGAAATTATGCAATATAAATTCAGATCTTGTACAAATAATTCATAATGTGAATCAAATAAGTGTGGCTTTCCTTCTTCATAATTTGGACTATATATCTACGTAAAATAATGAAAATATGTTGTAGCCTGAAAAATGAAAAATTACTCGCTTAGTTCCGCACTACAAAGATTAAAATATCATTTCAAAATTGTTATTTAATCCAGACAGATGAAGCTCATGCGACAGTCTTTAGTTATTAATGTTGTTGGTAATGCCATTCTCTCCAAGCGATCTTCCTCCCTTCAGACTTTCGATCGTAACCTGTGTTATAATATGACGAATTTCTCGGTTAGAAATAGTCAGTCCTGATTGGTTGCATTGGAATTTTATTGTACAATTAGAGACGCTGCCAATGACACGTTGGAATGCTATTTTTGGAAACACAAACGTGAGATAAACGTCTTATATTTTTTTGTGTTTCCTCGATATACTACAATTTGATTTTGTGAAAACTATTGACCATAAACATGTTGATAAATAAAGAAGACAAAATCAAAGACAAATACCGATAATAGTTTATAGTGTTATTTAAATCAAACATATTCCTAGGACACATGCTTATAAGATTTTTGAAATACCGCTTTCGATGTAGTCAATGTCAAATGTGTTTTCATTGGATCAAAAGTAGGGATATGTAGTTTCAATGTTTGCCGTCAGGGGATTTTGTTAGAAATGAGAAATCCGCCAAAGTAGAACAGAGGTTACGATCGAAAATCAGAATGGAGTAACCTCTGTAATTAACTGAAGTACAAAAGAAAGTACACACCCAAGTAATTTGTTAATAAAAGACAACAGGACAAAATTTCCAGCATTTCAAAGGTTTGATATTAATAGTGAACCATTTTCAAACACATCATTTCTCTACTTCTCTTAGTGTCCACTAGGGGTATATTTTGAAATTTACACTCATTGTTTCTGCAACATTCCGTGGTGTGATGTCCATAAATGAGGAGTTAGTATCGGGAGTGACCCCCATTACTGTTTATGCAAGCAAAGACACGTCTCCTCATTGAGAAAGTAAGACGTCGGATGACGTCATTAGGGATGCGTTGCCACTCTTCGTGTAGTGCCTGTTCCAACTGTTGTAGGTTGACTGGTTGCTGTGGGCGACGTCTAAGTTGTCTTCCCATACGGTCCCAAAGATGCTCGATTGGGGATAAATCAGGGGAGCGGGATGGCCAAGGCAAAACCTGGATGTTTTGTTGGTTGAAGAAGTCCGATCCGTGATCCTGGCAGTATGTGGTCTGGCGTTATCGTGTTGGTAAATCATCCCTTGCTGCTGCCTTTGTATGAAGGGGACAACCACAGCCTGCATCACTTGATCCCTGTATCTCTGGGCTGTAAGGGTCTGGCGAATTGTCACCAAATCGGTCTTCTGGTCGCCACAGATCCCGCCCCAGACCATGACGCTGCCACCGCCATAGGGTACCACTTCTTGGACACACGCTGCAGCCTGTCTCTCGCCTCTACGCCTGTTCACCCTAACTCTGCCGTCTGCTGTGAAGAGGTTGAATCGACTTTCGTCGCTGAAGATCACTCTTGCCAAATCACGACGTTGCCAGCGTCTCACTCTCCTTGCCCAGCGTAGACGGTCCAGACGATGTTCGCGAGTCAGGGTCATTCCGCGGAACGGTCGGTAAGCCCGAATACCGGCAGCTCGAAGACGTCTCATGACAGTGTTTCTGCTGATGTGGTGTCCTAACGCCGTCGATGCCGTTGACGTCATGGTGACGAATCTGTCCCGCAGATGCAGTGTGCGCAGATAACGGTCTTCAGCGGGGGTCGTCACCCTCGGTCTTCCACTTCTAGGACGGTCCGATGTCTGGCCAGTCTGGTTATGACGTTGAAGGAGTCGAATGACCGTTTGTCTGGTGCAGCCAAACCTTCTGGCAATTTGGCTGTTTGAAACTCCAACTTCAGACATTCCAAGGACTCTTTCTCGCTCTGCTGCTGTTAAACGTTGCATTTTCTCGTGCTTTTTTCGGAACACTAGTAGTGAATGGTAGAATTCGGTGGTTTTTATACCCTAAGCGCGCCTAAGTCATGTAGAAATTGAAAAAAAATAATTGAAAATCACTTTTACCGGAACTGGTAGCCTCGGATGCGTTTTGACGATATGAATTCATTGTTTCCGTTCGAACATTAGGAAAGAGCATAAAGAAATGCTACTTTGTAAATGAATATGAAATAATATGAAAATCTGTGGGTGTGTACTTTCTTTTGTACTTCAGTTTAGTTTTGAAAATGTATCAATGAATACCAAGGAACGGGCTTTCAGGGTAGTTAGAAAACCTAAGATTGAATGTTGTCTACAATTCGTCCTTACAACGTAGCGAATATCATGTAAAGTGTGGGTACTCGTGCAGCTATTTAACACGATACGTAGAATGGATGTGTCGAGACTGGCTGGTGAGTATTTAGTGCACTTCTGCTTCGCCTGGCGCCTGTATGGGTGCTCGAGCACACCGCTTTTGTTTGCATGTACATTTCATCTCGCGTGTTGAAATTTACAACTCTCCCCCGACGCCGGGGTCGCGCTGTTGTGACGTCCAGTCGCACTTGAGGGCTTTGAGGCGACTGGGGACGGACATGCTTACTTCCCGGCTGAATAACAGTTCGTTTAATTCGCTCTGCTACATCGAGAATGTCACGAACCGGACCTGAAACTCGTCCTGACGTCGCGAGGTAACGACGTTTTCAAAGACAGCGAGCTCACGTCTGTATGGCCCCTCCAGCGCGGTTAGTTCAGCGGGAGTGTCGCCTCCTTTCAACCTGCTATCTCAACGTCACGCAAAAGTGTCGCTCGATCGCCACATATGACAATCCGAAAGTGCCTATTGGCTATTTCTTTGTCTTTGAAACAGACCTGTCGACTCGTTAGTTTCTATAGCGCTCTGTTTGCAGGGTGGTTTGGAGCGGCTGTACTAATCCCTGGTCTGCAAGCCAATAAGCGCGCCTTGAGGGACCAACAGCGGCTAGAAGGGAGGAAAGGAATAGTTTTGCTCCGGTTCACCCCGCCTGTTGTCAATATGTAGCCGGCTGGGCTTTCTCGAGTCACGGCGGTCGCGGCTAACTGTTTTAGAAAGCGATCGTGTTTTATTTTTATGGCCCTTTCAGTCGGGAGTGCGAAATGTGCCGTAAGCTGTGTGGGAGACAGCGCCGGACTCGCTCGCACCTGAGACCTCGTATGATGGGCTCGCATTACTCCCGTCAATTGTAGTACAGCCCGTCTCGCTCGAGTGGGGTAGTTGTTACCGCCGCGTTATACGATACGGCGTGTTTGTCTGCGGTAATAATCTCACTTTGTGATAGCGGTACCAGTTGAGAACATTTAAGATTGAACGATAACGGATAGAAATGTCACCCGAACACGTTGATAATTTATTCATGAAAAACATGAAGCATGAAATGGCATTCAGGTATTGTAAGCGGCGACATGGGAACAAGCCAATGAGGATAAACACACTGGTAATTGACATGGTAGACTGATTAGTGCCTCGGTCATCGTCATAAAAGGAGAAAGGTTACCTCTAACGATTTCGTTAAAAACAGCTTATGACCGTTAATCGTTATATTACAAAATATCCCGATATGTGAGCCGACGATATATACGGCGAAGAGTCCTTGAATTGAGTCGTCATGCTCGAAACGTTTATAGGTATTTGAGTACACTGAGGAAATACCTGGTCAATACAACTACAACGAAGATTAACAATACCATTACAACGAAGATTAACAATACCATTAAAGCGAAGATTAACAATACCATTACAACGAAGATTAACAATACCATTACAACGAAGTTTAACTATATCATTACAACGAATAGAAACAATACCTTTACAACGACGATTAGCAATATCAACAATATCATTACAACGAAGATGAAAATTACCAACAATACCATTACAACGACGATTAACAATACCATATCAACGACGATAAATAATACCATTACATTAAAGATATTCAATATCATTACAACGAAGATGAAAATTACCAACAATACCATTACAACGACGATTAACAATACCATAACAACGACGATAAATAATACCATTACAACAAAGATATTCAATACCATTACAACGATATTGAAAATTCTGATTCTTGGCATAACGCACAAACGTACTCTGACTATAGCACAAGTTATATATATATGTGTTCGATCACAGAGCAGGACTGCTAGTCTGTGAGGTCTGTGAGATCCAAGAACAGAACAAAACAAAATTTAATTCTCATAAACAAACAAAATGATATAGAGAATATGCATATACACTTTCAAAATTCACAAATATAGTTCAGAAAATATTAAGTACAGTTTTGCAAAATGTGATTATTTGAAAAATACAAGGGTATAGTCCGCTTTCATAAGTGAGGTAAATGCCATCTTTACTAATATATTGGTCACTGAAGTGTGAATGTACGAGTCACTAGGAGTTCGTCAAATAGTACATCTCAGAAGGTATATCTGTAGAAAGTAAAGAAGGCTTAGTTATATTAGTTCAGTGATGCTCAGTGTTGCTTAGTATCGCTTAGTGTTCATTCTTCAAGTACATCAACCCCACAGAACTGAACCCTTGGGATCACACAACTCTGTTATCAGTTTACTATGACCAGTTATAGTTTCATATATTCATATATTCAACATTTCCCTTCACCTCGGAGCATACATACATAACCAGAAACATAATCCATCCGTGCAGCAATAATGGCGGTATATCTTCCACACTGAATCAATGTGCTCAGTGCACAGTTATAGTATAAATATAGGTCAGTACAACGATTGGTGGAAAATAGGAGTTTTGAATGACGATAAGAATGCATGATATAAGAAATAAAGTCCGCTGTACCCCAATGTGTTTTGTAATAAAGTATAGTTTTGCCCTAAACTATTATAGTTAAAAAGCACGAGGACGTAAGTCCGGGTGCTTTGACGTAATAAAGTTCAATATTCAGAAATTTGACATTACTTTTCTTGTAACTACTTACGTATTGTGGCCTAGGTCATGAGTAGTTTTGTTTTCTTCGAAACGGTCGGCGGAACCTTGTTGGGAATCTTGGTTGGAATCTTGGTTGGAATCTTGTTGGGAACTTTGTTGGGAACCTTGTTGGGAAACCTGATTAGAATCATTTTGAGAACCTTGTTGGGAATCTTGGTTGGAATCTTGGTTGCAATCTTGTTGGGAACTTTGTTGGGAACCTTGATGGTTGTAAATCTCTTTGAAAACCTTTTCCAGAATATTGATAGGAAACTTGTTGGAAACCATGTCTCTTTGAAGCATGGAAGTGATCGATGGATTAACGGTCTTCATCTTGTTGGTAACCTTGTTAAAAAAAACCTTGTTGGAAACTTCGTTGGCAATATTGATTGGTATCTTGTTCGGAACTTAGTTGGGAACCTTGTTGGAAAACCTTGTTGGAAACATGGCCGGGAACCTTGTTGTAAATCTCGTTGAAAACCTTTTCGGGAATATTGATGGGAAACTGGGTTGGGAAAAAAATGTGGACATCTTTAACATACATGACGTGTCGGAGTGTACATACCGTATCTTTCATTGGGTGGAATCTGACTTTGTATCACTTTTCGTACCTATATTTACTTGTTATATAACAAAAAAATGGCAGTTATTCAATATCTGGCTATGTTCGTTTACCATGCTATGGTATTCAGAACAGAATATATTTCTACATATAATATAAATTATACGTAATTGTTGAATATCATCTTCATAATATTAAATGTGCGTGTACATATTATCACTGAAATATATTGTATTACAGGCCTGTGGCCTTTCAGTACTTGAAATAAAACCACTTGACAAACTAAACATGTAAAGTTTATAATTATTTCGTTTTCCAAAAAGAATTTTTCTAACCATAAAAACATGACAACCTTCCTAACGTTGACATATGCAGGTAGTGTATAAACTTGTTACTAAATCATCGGTTGCAATGTGAAATAAAGTTGATGCGATATAAACAGATTGACATACTTTATACAATGTATTATGTCATTGAAAGATGTATTTTCTTTCGAAATACACGTTCAATGCATATACTCAAATCGTCTTTCCTTCGACCTAGGGCTTCTGTCACAAAGCAACAGTTACTAAGGTTAACCTTAACTCCTTATTTTAATATACCACTGAAGTTACCTTCGGGTTTGTGAAAGGTGACCCACGTCTCTTTGTTACATTCTTATCTATTCCTAACGAGTCATTTTAAATTTGAAGGATTGTCAACTTCATATTGTCATAATTTCCGACATAAGCTAATGGAGTTTGACATTAATTATTACAATGAACACTAAATAAGGAAACATACTCTAGACGTTTTCATTAAATATGACTGAATATCGTGTTATATATATATATATATATATGTTCTGAACGTTATCCTCGCCCGCATTCTTTAATGTATGAAACAAAGAGAATATCTGGAAAATGTTTTTAATTCTCTCTTGGCTTATAACCTATATATAGTGCATTTATCTTTAGTCGTTATTATTATAGATGATAATATATCATTAAGAAGAAGCGAGCAAGTTCATAATTGATTATCGGCATTATGCTCATAGATTCTTGAATATTCAAAAAGGGGTTTTGGCCCTTCATCCAGACCCTAAACCAAACAAAAACCCTATCTAGATGCAGATGCAGACCCAGATCCAAATGAGACCAGGACCAAGAACTAGACCAAGACCAAGAACTAGACCTAAACCAACAATTAGACAAAGACCAACTAGACCATGACCAACAACTAGACAAAGACCAACAACTTGACCGAAAAACTCCAAACACAGACCCAGACCCAGATCCAGATGAGATCAGGACCAAGACAAAGACCAAGAATTACACCGTATAAAAACAAACAAATAAAGACCCAGATCCAGATGACACCAGGACTATGACCATGACAATGACAAGAGTATGAACTAGACCAAGATCAAGACCATGAACTAGACCAAGATCAAGACCATGAACTAGACCAAGATCAAGACCATGAACTAGACCAAGATCAAGACCATGAACTAGACCAAGATCAAGACCATGAACTAGACCAAGATCAAGACCATGAACTAGACCAAGATCAAGACCATGAACTAGACCAAGATCAAGACAATGAACTAGACCAAGATCAAGACCATGAACTAGACCAAGATCAAGACCATGAACTAGACCAAGATCAAGACCATGAACTAGACCAAGATCAAGACAATGAACTAGACCAAGATCAAGACAATGAACTAGACCAAGATCAAGACCATGAACTAGACCAAGATCAAGACCATGAACTAGACCAAGATCAAGACCATGAACTAGACCAAGATCAAGACAATGAACTAGACCAAGATCAAGACCATGAACTAGACCAAGATCAAGACCATGAACTAGACCAAGATCAAGACCATGAACTAGACCAAGATCAAGACCATGAACTAGACCAAGATCAAGACCATGAACTAGACCAAGATCAAGACCATGAACTAGACCAATATCAAGACCATGAACTAGACCAAGATCAAGACCATGAACTAGACCAATATCAAGACCATGAACTAGACCAAGATCAAGACCATGAACTAGACCAATATCAAGACCATGAACTAGAACAAGACCAAGACCATGAACTAGACCAAGACCAAGACCATGAACTAGACCAAGATCAAGACCATGAACTAGACCAATATCAAGACCATGAACTAGAACAAGACCAAGACCATGAACTAGACCAAGACCAAGACCATGAACTAGACCAAGACCAGACAAAGACCAAGAACTAGATCCAGATCTAAATGTAGACCCAGATGTAGATGAGACCAAGACCAAGGCCAATCTTGTCTGCTTCAACATCAATATGTAAATATATAAATATATATACATTTATTCTTCAAATCTTCACAAGGGTCATGAAATTTCATCATAAATCACGTCCTCCATAAAACTTTGATAAAAATTATGTAATTATTTTTTCAAAATCTTAGATAATTAACTTTGGAGAAACAGAACTTTTATCACTGTAACCGTTTGAATGTGTGACTGGCACAACTGCTATTTATCTTCAAGTTATGTTAACTAAGTATTAAACAGGATTAGTGTTTCGCCTATAAGTATCAGTGATGATGACTTGAAGTTCACTTGCAAGTATTTCAAGCTGCTGCTCCTTCAGTTAAATCCTCTTCATTCCGTTAAATTGAGTTCTCAGTCAAATAATCATACCAGTTGATGTATGTGTTCTACATTTCCATACATCACTTGGAATATTAACTATTAGCAAAGTTTCGTTTTCTACACTTATATATGAACCTACATGATTTCATCCACATGGATTAACCAGATTTGCTTGACTTGATTAATTTGATTTGATTTTTTTTCATGGAAAGTTGAAATCCCCACATGGATGTCATTAATAACATGGTTGCAAGTAGCCGGGGTTATATCGTTTATTCATAAGAAGCTATGAACCCTGCTTCGTAGTGCATTGGACGTGGAAGGTTATGAAGACAGGTTTTCCGACTGTAGAATATGTATCTAATCACTTGTAAATACCTGTAAATAAACTGGTTCCGGTTGATTTTTATTTACGTGTATATCAAAATATTGATTTGCTAAATGATAAATAGGAGTGATTGTTGACTGCTAAATTCAAATCACAGTCTTTGGGCACGAAAAATATAAAGTAAGTATACGCTCTGTCCGTCCGTTCGTCCAGTCGATCCTCTTTACCGAACTCGTTTCCGGAGAACCGTAACTCATACCACTTCGAAACTTGCTATATGAAACAATCATGTGTAGATCTGCCTTTTAATACTTTCAATTTCTTCGCATTGTTATTGTCCCCGTTTCCATAGAATCGCAACTGAGACTTTCGTTTCCGAACAGAACTAAAAGGTCGTATATAGGACATAGCACAACGAAGCTTGGTATGTGGAACAATCATCACTGTGCAGATGAAATTGTTTCTATTTCCATGGACTTTGGACTTATAGACATCGCAATTTGCGAAGTTAAACTATGAAAACACAAATACCACCCTATGCGGATGTTAAATACGATTACATATACCAGACCTTGCGGGTGTAGTACATACATGAGTGATACCTTATCGAAGGTTACATACGTCAGTAGAGTAAGACAGAGCAGTGAAGTCAGTCCTGCTTGACACGTTATCTCATCCCATCTCTGTCTGCAGGGCATATAGACGTGTGTCGCTCTCTAGATACATCTTATAGAATAATCAATTATATAGATACTGAGTTGGGGACGGAATACACAATTATGTTACACGGGGTATGCTAAACACGTGTATTGTCACTCCATGGTGTATTGTCGGCAAGGTATGCCCTCTTATTAGTTCAGGTCGTCACCCATTTCTTCTGATATTGGTACATTTGGGGTGACACTGCCTTCACTAGTATAAATTCTTGTACTTTTTCGAGCTGAGTCCCTTGTTGGAATCGAATCCACACCCTCATTGGTTAACTATCGCCACCGTACCAACAGCTTACCATACGACCAAGGGCCTCGAAAATCGAGATCCAACAATCAATAGTTAAGCTAGTTTTACATCCAGTGCCACTCAGATAGATGTAGAAATACATGTCATTGTTACATTTGGGAAAACTCTATACCTTCAATAGTACAAATTCGTGTATTTTTTCGGGCCGAGTCCCTTGCGGGATTCGAACGCACACCCAATTGAAGGCAGTGTCTGTCTGCCGTACTTCCGTTTGTATGTCATCATCATCCACGCCAATGGTTGAAACAGAAGCAAGTTATGAAAGTATGACAAGTCTTTATTGCTAAGATTGTGAACATCATTGTGACATGTGTCATCCCTGTCTTCTGTCTTGCACTTTTGATCCATAATTTTATCAAAAACTCGCAATAAAACATTTAGGTAAGACAAAGGGACATCAAACAAGAAGACACTACATCGATAAATTCATGTTTATACATATGACGTCATGACGAGTTGAGG
This sequence comes from Gibbula magus, assembly GCA_936450465.1. Taxonomy (NCBI): domain Eukaryota; kingdom Metazoa; phylum Mollusca; class Gastropoda; order Trochida; family Trochidae; genus Gibbula; species Gibbula magus. The sequence goes on along the minus strand of OW388290.1, from coordinate 31,506,446 downwards.
AAGTTTAGATGTGTCAAAATGAAGAAAACACCTTCCATATAGTTTATTCTTGGTATAGGAGATACTAAAAGTCCTGCATGCGTCTTGATAATGTGTCCTATATATGATTTCTCCGACGTACAGAACAGCACTTCAACATAACACAAATATGCTTCCATGTAGAGTTATACTTTAAAGGGACACTAGCACGTTTTTTCGCTCAAATAAGTCAATGAACTGTATTTGAAAAAATAATATCATCAATATAGTAAAACACCCTTCTCTCTTCGGAAAGTCAAGTTTTAAAATGAGTGAGTGTACATGGTTCGATAAAGCCACGGAAATCGTTTTTGTAATTCGAAATAATAAATGGTGTTCACAATAAAAGGGCCGCCATGCAATTTTGGCTTTATATACTGTTATAACCATTACGGATAATTGGTTTGTGTAATAAGATGTTAACTCTCTTAGAGTAAATATGAATGACATAAACTTTCATTATAAATGGGAAATTAGGAAAAATAAAATTGGCAAAAAAAACGTGCTACAGTCCCTTTAAATTCCAATGTTGTGGCAACTTAAAGTTATAACATCATTTAATGGGTTTTATTTATGAAATTTATTATTATTAATTTATGAAACTATATATCCTATGCAATATGTTCAATGCACAAATGTTTTCCCAATCTAAGATGGAAACCCGCAAATAAGGACACTTACCAATACTCTAATGGTCATGAACGTATATATAGAGAAAATCTTGCGATCAATCCTCAATACTCCTATCACGGTGTTTCATATTTTAGTATCAGTTACTCTTTATAAATGTCCATTGGACATATACAATGACGTGCATATCAGAAGTTGGGGTTGATTCGATGAATGAATTATGGCTCTTGACTAAAGGTCCATAACATTCGTGTTACAGAATGGCGGTACCTTTCTTATGAAATCAACTGTTCCAACAATATATAAACAGTCTTTCTGAAACTCGGCGGATGTGTTTGGTATACATCAGTGTGATGACCATATCGAAAATGTTGGATGCCTTGGTGAATATTCTTAGAGTTTTTGGCCCTTGACGAACAACGCTTATCTTCCAATTTCAGACTGAGGGTATCTTGGATGTCAGAGGGCATATAGTTTAGGACATAACTTGTAATTGGTCAATGATAGACCTTTAATACTTGGCAGTCTGTCTGTCTCTTGTCATGGTGTCATTTAGAGCAGAGGTTTTAACCTCGTGACGTTGACCTTGACCTTGGACACATTTGCTGAAAATTTTAACCTTGTAACATAGTGTTGTTTAAGGTTTGTAATTAGACTATTCAGATATGATAACATTTTGTATGATTTACCTTGTTATTATACTTTTGCGTGCGATGTATTTCCTGAGAATCTAAACGTCGAAAATAACTTTCGGTTGGTTAGTGCATGATCGGCCGTTGATACTTGGTGAATGTTTTCACATCAGACCATTCCAATGAGGTCATAATGTTCAAGCTGATCAAGGACCGTCCTATCCTAAATGATTGAAGGTGACTATTACAAAACCTAAAAGGTACTTTTCAATAAAGTAAATATTCTTAGTAATATGTTGTTTTTTTTTATCTATAATATCTGTCTTAAATCCTATTATTCTTATAATTGAACTACTTATTAAGAGGGAAAGTTTTACATAAGTAAGGTATTTTACAGTCCCGTTATTGTGCACTTAAATCACTCTTGTTCATCTGTGTTGACACTTCTTACTGAACTATATCCAAGCACGTAAGACATAATGCACGTTTTCTGTTAGCTGACTTCAGATTTAGTATTTTGTTTATCTTGGTGAGTATTAAATAAATACTTTCCTCGGATCCATCTAATACCAACCATTTGACAATCATGAAAAGTATCGATATCTTACTCACTTTCGCTCGTTGGATACCAAAGTAATTCAGTCGTTTCATAGATATTGTATCAAATGGAACAGTACGTTTAGTACTCGGAGCACCGGTTCATTTCAGCAAAGACCATATATTATATGGTCTCTGATTATTTCCTCATTGATACAAATTGACCACAATGCAACAATTATACCTTATAGTCCAGGTGAGATAACTATTAAGATTAAGCGCTAATATTTACAATACTTTAAAATGAAGACCTAAATATTAAAGTAACAAGAAATTTATATATATTCAGGCTCTATAGAATGCACGTGTTGAATGTATAAGGGCGGTGGATCAGTGTACGCCTTATCGAGATAACTGGAGAGCTTATTCCTGTATTGACGTGAATAATATCTACTCGAAGGCTGATAGCACTCCAGGTACGTGTAGGTGTAGTAGGTCCGTGTTGAGCGTGACTGCACTGTCGTGTGTTGGCTGGGGCATCACGTGACTGCTAGAGTGACTAGGTGCGGGAATACAGTGTTACAGTATACCCTGGTTGATATAGGGCATATCCTCCCCATGTATGTAAATCTGGTGTATGTCAACATCCTGTACTTAGAAACACAACATATTCAATCACTTTCTTCTTAAGAACCCTTTTATCAGACAAAGTTGTGTTCCCATTATATTTAAATAAATTTCAATCGATGGCGTCTGTACAACTGGTATACTATGTGTGTATCATAAACAGTGTGCCGTGTCACTTGTCACGGTGACGTGGCGGGCTGTGTGATATAGTGGAAAACATCGGAGATTGAAAATATCAATATTTCTAAACACTATATTTCAAAGGAAACTTGATTTTGGTAACATAGGTGAAATACAGCGTTCACGTCATCTGCCACTATAATACAGTAGTTTATGAGAATAACGTCTATAGATAATAAATTTGTCAAGCTTCCTAACAGAATAATTAATATCACACCTGTGTCGGCCAAGTGGACAGTAGAGATTTCCACAATAGATAAAACACGTGTATAGGAGGCAGCTTGAAGCCGAGGAGGAAATCACTGGCGTGACACGTCGAGACGGACAGAGGGATTGTTTCAAGGGGCGGGGGAATCAACACATCACCCACCTTCACCTTTGTGTAACGCTCAGGTGTGAAACGCGCCGGAGGTGTTGGAATGGGCTCCCTAGCTTTGGCATTCTCGCAGTCTGTTCAAAGTCTCTTGATTCAAATTTGAATTTCCTGAGCCACAATGTTTTGTTCTTTGAAATAAGTGAAGATCTTGCACCAAGAATTTTTCTGAGACAATGTTTTAATACCATATATGGTAATCTATCTTGTTAATTAGTTCAGATATGTTTGTAGAAACTGAATGTAAGTCTATTATCTAGGGGAGGTAAGGTATTCACCTTTGAGGGCGCAACGTGGCGAGTTCAGAAACGAGGACCAACATCGGGTAACAGTAACCGTTGCTGAACAACGTTTATTCAATTTTGTAGAGATTTTAAATTCTCATTTTTAAGTAGCTTCGATTAAGTATTTCATAGATGATCTCTCTAACTTAGGAATTTAAACTTACGTTTCTGTCAGGTGTCAATATGGCATCCCAAAAGTCGAGATTTGTCGGAAACAATGTGCTTTACTGAGTAATGCTTCCTCTGAATTTCTCAGTTCATCCTAACAGACCTGAAAGTGTGGCTGTTCATATGGACACATAATATTTCAAAGACCTTGTACCAGTCTACCATTCCTTCACCTTCAACATTCATTCATTCACATTCCCCCCCCCCCCCCCCCCCCCCCCCCCCCTCTCCCTCTTTTCTCCCCTCCTCCCCTACCCTAAGCCCACTTCCTTTACCCCCGGGCATACACCATAATCTGCGTAGAGGAAGGCGGAAATGCTTCCAGTTCAATCAGCGTGACAGTAGATAGGTAGGTAGCGGGGTAGGTAATCTGGCTAGCGATAATTGTGGCCACTTAATGGATAATGAGCGAAACGAATACCGTTTACGACGTGGGTAATTAACGTGGCAGATCGAGCCAGGACATGGGGAGCTGGCGGCGTTTTACAATGACACGGTTTTACGAGGAAATTTATGTTTATTTAATGTGAATTACAGCATCCTCTTTAAAATACAATAGATTACGTAAAGTTTATCTACGTAAACGAAACATTTGGTGATTCCCTATGTCAATAACAATTTGTTTAATGTTTGTAAGATTCTTCCTTGTTTTTTGTTTCACATACAACGTCGATAATTGTAAGACCTTTAGAAATAAAGATAACATTTATCATAAGAAAAAAGTACGTACGTATCTTGAATTTGAGTAAGACAATATTGCACATTATATAAAACGATTTGGTTAGAGGGTATTATATTTAAATAAAAACCTAAACAAATGTTGTACAAAATAAACGTTTTGGAAAGGAACATGTTTTCATTTCATTGATTTCAACATCGTATAATATTTATGAGCATTATTTCAAGAATCGTGTCTTTTTGCGTAAAATGGCCACGAACAAGATTTTTTGTAAATGAAACATTTTTTATTTATTTATTTCGTAAAGACGTGTTTTTATTGTAATGATTTATTTTACGAAAGGTATTATACAAACCGAATTTAATATGCAAATCTCTAAGAAGCAAGAAACAGGTTTATCACGCTTGTAGAATTGGAACAAAATACCTACACACAGTAATTGAATATCTCGTGATCATAGACAGCACTTATTTTGATGTAGGATAGTATTATACGTCCCTGTTTATTCATTTCGGCATTGTTTTATATTTGTTCAACACCACAAACAAAATTCGTATTTTAATAAAACGAATAAAGTGAATGGTCTAAAGTACTCAGGACTGCTAAAAGAGCCATTGAGCATGTTGTTGGTCACATTATGTCAAACGTTATAAATGATGTTATGTTATCGATAGTTCTGACTGTCGCTGAAAATGACCACTTTATTGCTAGTTCAGTCAGTATAATGAGAATACAAAGTGAAGATTTATGATCGAAAATCGGACAATGACGCGCGCCAATTGGTCAAACGTATTTTTAAAAACCTAACCTACAACGGACATAAAGACAGATGTGGGTTGGTAACGTTTAATAGGTCATGTAACTATACTGTGCATATAAATGAGATGTGTAATTTCGGTTTCTCAACATGTGAAAGGCTTTGCTCGATTTTCATTGGCGAATAGATATGCAAGTCAAGTGAAATCATTAGAACTTAATTCGGCACATGACAGTGGTATTCTGTACATATCAAGATGAATAAAATATTATGAAAAATATTCAATGGTACTTTAAAATAGAAGAGTAGAATATAATATTGCCTTTTAAGTTTCATATACAAGAGGTTGGTCTAAATAGTTCTCGCTGAAATATTATATTTTACATTTAAGATTTGTGTAGATTTCATTTCTGAAATTTCAAAGTGCAGACAATTCGGTCAAAACATTTGTTGCTACCACACAATTACTTTAAAATGAAGAACACTGAGAAAGTTCCCCACTTGTTTATAGTGCTTAAAAGGGTGCTTATTATTTTGAAATTGAAATGCCCAGATAAATAATATATGTGCGAGGACATCTGCGTTGTCAGTAAAATACTGATGCAAATATTGTTAGACACATTTTGTATGTAAAGGACTCGTCAGCACATGTGTTACAATATTCACACACTGCATCTAGTTTGAATATCGATTGTTCAACCCGACATAATGAGCAAGTGTGGGGAGTAAATGGAGCCACGTACTGAAAACACAATTAGTCACAGACACAGCTCCTCAATTGCGTTCAACCTGTAAAGCAGTAAATTAAAAACATGCGTTTTGAAAATAATGTTCACGTCAATGTGCACAGAATTGTCATCGAAGTCTTGTCGCAAATTCGATCTAACCCGAATGGGTCATGCTGCACGCTTGTGCCTTTCGAGGCAAATAAACCCGCCCTGTTTTAATTGTGAACCATTACAATTTGACGCTGCTGCAGACAAGCCAACATTCAAACCCCGCGAGCTGTAACTAGCGGCTGACGCCGTTCTGCACGCACGCACATAAAAAGGCTTCATACTCGAGGCCACGTTACGGCGACGTACGGAGATAACGTGAAGCTCAAATTTCACCGCCTCCCATTCACATTACACACGAGGCGTGCGCGCCGAAGGTTTTCGCTTATCGCCAATCTCAATGTATGAACTTTACCCGAACGGAATTACGACCGGCGTGGCAAGACACACATAAACCCGACAATGCCGTGCGTCGTTCTCAAAGGCTGGGTGGGTCTTTCACATCGCGCGAGTTCTATTGATTTGGGGACCGGTAGTTTGGCCAAGCAGCCTAGCAAATCGCCCCTAAGGAGCTGTTTCAGTATTGCATCGGGTTGGAGAAAAACGGATCGGATCAATTCAATTCCGGGAGCTCAATCTTCCAACTGCCCAAGCGTAAATTCATTCACATTTTGGTAGTTTTGTCTGCAAGTTAATCACGGCGTATCGCAGTGAGGCGCCCCCGGCAGACCATGTAATCGCCTACAAAACTGCCTCACGGAGCGAGACAGCCCCAGTTAAGTGGCCCGAGGCGTTCTAGTACTAGAGCGTTCCTACTCCGACACTCACTCACACACAGCTTACGGCGCAGAGAGCGAGCGAGAGAGCTAGAGCGTGGTAGCGTAGCAGCGAATCGTTGCTGAAGTGTCAAAAGGGTCCACGGCGGTACTAAACCCGTAAATGATAGATGTGACGGTCGCTGAGGCGGGCGGGCAGGCGGGGTTGCGCAAGCCAAGATAAGCGGAGCGGCGGTGGTGAGCGGTGTCAAAGGGGGCGGGGCTTGTGTGGCAAGCGGAGAGAGAAGCAGTCGGACGGACACAAGCCGTGGATTCAGTTTATGTTTACGGGGGATGGGGAAATGCGAGGAGCAGGATCACTCTGCTAGACTCAGTACAGACCACCCAGCACATGATCTGACCAGGCCGAGACAAGACATGATACAGAACGCGCCTGCAGTGGACATGGCTATGGAGAGCCCCACCACTCTAACAACTAAAACTTCTGTGGATATGAAGTCACCTAGTGTCAAAGTGAAACCGGCAACGCCGTCAGTGAAACCGGCAACGCCGTCAGTGAAAGCCACAACACCAAGTGTGAAACCTACTACACTTCAGGAAAACTTGGCGACCAACCCAAGCTCATTCTTAGCAGCAATCGGCGATTCCGAGGAGTATGTTAAACCTATTGTGAAAGACGGTGAAATCATTTTAGAAGTTGAGTGTGGACAAAACAAGGCATATTTGTACTTGTCAAAACTTTGCCAGGGAAGCAAAGGACCGTGTATATTCTTTCAAACTTCGTGGTTAACCCCGAATGAGTTCCAGTTCGTGAGTGGGCGAGAGACTGCCAAAGACTGGAAGCGCTCCATCAGGCACCACGGAAAGAGTCTCAAGCTGCTGTTGACAAAAGGGATACTATCTGTCCACCCGACTGTCTGCGACTGTGAGGGATGTCGACACGGAAGCAGCACGCCGGTAAGTTCCACACTCCTCCATCACTTACTCTACACTCTCGTCAACACTGGAGTTGCCAGTAACATGGGAAACTCACATTACGTGTGTTTCACTGTGTTCGTTATTCCACTTATCTGCCATACTGGCATTGACACTAGAAACATAAGGAACTCACGCTAATGTGCTTCGTGGTGTGTGTGTTGTGTACAGTAGTAACTTTCCAACGTAAACTGTACGCAACTTGCTCTTAATATTCTAGTGAACTTGAACAGCTCCTACTTTAAATTGTGGTCCCTGAACGAAAACCAAGACCATGTCTTCAGTCTCATAACAAGAAAACAATCAGTTGGTGTATCCAGAGATTAGTAGCTATATTGTTTACCTTTGTCGCTTCTCTTGCAATAATATCAACTGTCGCTATTGAAATGATCAACCCTGTACTGTACTGAAACACTATAAACACAAGCCCATCTATGTTAGTAGCCAACTCTATGAAACGCATCATACACCAGTCGCTTGATATTTGTAGCTGTCGCTGTAGTCGTTTTGAGCGCCACCGCGTCCTCTGTCGCCAGATGGCGATGCCGGATTTCACGTTTTGTCGTGTATCAACTGTGCTCTACAATATAACATCACATCGCTCATTTCAGTGAGTTTCATCCACATCTGTAAATTAAATAGTTCCCACTACAGTATATCTAAACAGTTCATTCTTTAGTACATTCGGTATATCACACACATCTCGAATAGTATTACTCGCCGCTCGATCCCATATATCATTCTACACTGAACTTTCCGTACAAGTCCTATACCACAGTGTTCATTTCACACTCTACTCTGTTCATTTCACACTCTACTCTGTTCATTATATACCGGTACTCTGTTCATTATATACCGGTACTCTGCTCTGTTCCCATCTTGAACTACACAGAGTGAGTCTTCATGGACACACAGGGGCATGTATCGCTTAGAAACAGCGTTTGAAAGACATATACCTATATAGACCCTACCCTATTACTATATAAAAGGTAATAGGGTAGGGTCTATATAGGTATATGTCTTCCAAACGCTGTTTCTAAGCGATACACGCCCCTGTGTATGCACACATGTTCGCTAGCGAACACTCATTTTAATACGCAAGCGAGAAATTTACATTTCATTATATACTACACAAATGTGTGATACCATATCATTAAAGAAGTGGGTTGCATCATGGTGACTGCCTGTGAATGTCTCCCCGTCAGTACGGATGGGTAACCCGAACACTGGCTTACGTTGTATTTGAGTTAAATATAATTAAACATATATCAAATGCAAGAAAACGTATATCTTATTTCACACATTTCCGTGTTGAGCCCCAGAACGTGCAATATCCGACACGTGCATGAGTGTACAAGCACGTGTGTGAGGAGAGAGATTGATATCTACACAGGTTCACACACCGTCGTTTCAATTAGCACACTCTCTAAGGTTTTCGTTTTTGCCATATTTTCTTTCAACAAACATTGGCATGTGATAATTACAACTCGCTTCTATTGCAACCAGAAATATTTTTTAAATGAAATATGTAAATTAGTTTCCTGCCGAACAATACATACAAAAAACTGGGACAACTAAACATGTAACATTTGTGTGATGTGCTTCCTTAGTATATGTGCATGCATATTCAAATCCCATTCCAACACCAATTTAATTCAGGAGGTATATATTGAAGTGAGATGAGTGAACTTTGTTTGCAATCTATGTTTGCAACTTATTGTCAACTGCGTTACAATAAAGCTTCGCGGGTTCGGGGTTCGAATATTCCTTAGGAAAAAACTTGAAGATATGTGAGGAAAATGAGAAACTAGCGGTGCGGTCTCCCCATTGTTGGTGACACGACAAAGACATAGTGTGAGGTGCGGGGGATTTGAATACCTCACCGCTAGGCGACTGTGGAGTGATTCTAAACGACTAAAAGCCTTATTTACGGGGGACCCTCCTAAAGATCACTGACGAAGCGGCGGATAGTTTGCACAGTGCTGTGTCCATACAGCAAACAATAGCCCAACCAGTTTTGACGCGAGTTTACAATCGCCGTTCAATCATTCACGACGCTCTTGTTGACGCAGTCTCGACCAAAGCGTGCAGAGCCGGGTTTGTATCGCGCGTCCAACTTGATTGACAGTGTTAGAGGAGACTGAGCAGTCTGTGGCAGGCTTGGGGAGTCTCCATCCTTGTCTCCGTTACAATAGAACATACATGTGTCAAACTGCATCTCGTCTCCGCGCATGTTTAAGCCAAACACACCTGAATATGCCAATATTCCCGAATTAGCAATCGTTACATGAAACATTACATTCTTATGAAATAAAAGAATGTTTTAAAATGCCTAATACTGTTTAAACAAGAAATGCTATATGAAGATAATATATTCCAAGTTCACAATATAAGCGTTTTGTTTTATATATATATTTAAATGGACATATCAGATGAAATATACCTTACAAATGGGAATATTAATATTCGCAAACATCTGTCGAAGACTAATGGAATTAGTATCACGTGAAAAAAATACCAAATACTTGTCAACTAATCTATCATTTTCACCAACAAGTATTGAGACTCTCTCCCAACCACACTTGATAACCCGAATATTTACCGCTCGCTTCTAATTCCACCGTGACGTAGCGGTTTTTCTGAAAAGTGAAAGTAAAGCTTATCTATTCGGCTTCATCTATTCCAGCGTTAGCTTGTACCATCGCCCCTCGTATCTCGCCACTTTACGAACATTGATGTCGTCAGGATTACAAAACAAATCGATGACAAACTGGATAAATGAAATATTTCACATTCTGATTTTCCAGAACACGCTATTAACGTTTGCGATATTTCATTTTCATTTCCTTGATATTTCAAATTTTGTATTTCTTTTGTGAATGTTAGAGATACTGGAATTCAGAGCTCTTCAACTAAGATATAGATTTGCTTCTAAGAATTGTATTTGTCGTTATCAACGTTTCTAACGAGTTGACTGGTAATTCACGTTTTCTCACACACAAATAAACCAATTTAACACCCTTTGTGCAGGGAAGTGACAAAATCAAATATTTTATTAAGTGTCTTGTCGATTTTTTTCATTATAAAAAAAATATATTTCCATTATGAATCTGTCACTACTTAAATGTAAATAGTCACCGTGATATAACTCGGCTGTGAACATAACAGTCCTAAAATATTATGTATTGCGATTAAAACATAACAAACGTACGTACATAAAACAAATGTTTTGAAATAACACGAGTATAAGATATAAAAGAACGGAACTGACCAGTTTCATACTTATTTAATCTTTCGTTTACCCGACGGCGATCTAAATACGGAAGAGCCCGGCTGAAGTTGCCGAGGGGAACATTAGCGAATCGTAAAGCTCACGAAAGAAGTAGTTATCGTAAAAGCTGACTGAAATTGTTCCTTCCCTCCGTAAATATATGCGAACACCCTTGGGCGTTTTAGAGTGAACGCTACGTAATTGTTTTACGGCCTCGAAGCGACGGGCAGTCGGCCTTTATCAACTGTATTACGTATCTCGTTAAAATAATACCCGGGCATTAGTAGGAGTCATTACGCGGCCAGTAATCGCAGCTATTTATCGCTTTGAAAGACCAGCTGTTTGAGAGAAATCGTCGGCACGGTGTTTATATATGTAGCTGGAAAATATGCTACCCAACTTGACGAACCATCCTACGTGCAATACCAATCTCCTGTTTATTACTGTAGCAGGATGCGGGCGAGATCGACTTGTAGTGTGGGATAGATGGGGGTTGAGCTGTTAGAATTCTATTGAAGTGCGTTAACATTTAAACGTTTTACCCATTAATAATGCTATGCCTTTATACATTTAGAAGTATTTCTCGTTTCATTTGAGCAGATGACTCCGATATCACAGTATGGTCTTGGATTTGTGATTATCAATGAAATATTTAAAATAGAGCCTATAAATTGTTTCACACATGACTGTTGTAAATTATACAAAATGTTCATGTCAAGTTTTGGAAACCCAATTCTTACACTTTATTCTTACTGAATATATGTTTCTTATCCTTTGGAAATCAATTTATGAGATTCGTTTCCTTGAATTTATAATACTTATAAATATTAAGTTTTCTCAAAGTAATTGTCGTCAAAAAGAAGATTTTCAACTAATATCGAAACCCTTCGTAAATGTTCAATTTCAAGCCTTAGGTTAACACGTTTTCAACACAGAACGTTACTTATCGTGCGTTTGAAGTTTGGTCTGTTTCAAATGGAGAAGCGAGGGCAATTCCTTCACTTATCTGCCTTACAAACGTTCATTTCATGGCAGATAGGAAGTATGTAATTAGAGGAGTCATTGTATGAAGGCGAGTTATTCCGGGAGACGGGCCGCGATATCGTGCCCGTCCGCTGCGTGTCTGTAATTCTTAACATGCGCTCCAATACGCTGAACGGTGTAATTTGGTCCTCTAATAACCCACCCAGTTTGTGTCAGGGAAGCCCTGTATTATTACCGAGTTTGGTGGGCTTCCCGAGTTGTAGACCATCGCTCAAATCTCTTTGGTCACGGTCAGAGGAATCGATTCCGGCACTTAAGCCCAGCGCCACGCACAAAGAAATTTATTTTTCGCTCGACGGCGCGTCGAAAACGGAGGCCTATCGTAAAGAGTGGGCGATCATGCCCCGCTGGCGAAGCTTTGGCGACGAATTGTGGAGGCAAGCACGTCGATGGCGTTCGTCAGCCTAAATTGCAAAGCGGTGCTATCAAGTCCCCAACGAATAGCGATAATATGATAGAAACGAAATTTACTACCGGTGTCGACCCAAGCTGGCCTCCACAAATATTGATCCGACTCACATATGGCGCGTATTGATCTTCAGTGGCTGTCGTCACGTAGGCCGCGTTAAACCATTTCCTAATGTTTCAAAGAAACACGCACAGTTTCCGCTTAACAAGTCGCGTTGGGATGGTGTGGAGGAGCAGCGCGCCGCATGAGCGCGAATCTAAATTACTTACGAGTGTCAGCATTCAAATGCTCTAGAGTAACCAGAATCGGCAAGCACGAAACGTGCTATCGATCACACGCACGTAAATCCGGTCACGTGCGTTATTTGCATACGTCGGTATTGTCGGCGCCGCGAGTTGGGGAATAAATGTAGAGATGAGCTTCCAAATTAATTATCAGGACACAAGAGAAATAGGGGGGATCGGGGGAGGTCGCCGGTGAAAATTGAAAACCCTAGAGTGGCTATTGACGGCAAATACCCACGTGCGCTCGCTCAACGAGGGTGATGGCGATGCGATGCAAAGCCGTTGCGGATATTCATCCCACGGTGTAGCCCTCACGGGCGTGAGTCGGCCGCTGTCTCTAATCGCTTTATCGTGCGGTGCTGTCCGCCTCGGGGGATTCATTAATTGTCGCCTGCCTTCATTAACGATTTCGTATGATTAGCGCCTCGCCATGGATGGGAATTTTGCATTATTAATTCAGGCTAAAGTATCAATCTAGCTTGCGAAAATGAGATTTTCTTCATTAATTTTCCCTTCTGCCTTCGATCCCGTTAAAACCTATGTACCGAACATCGCCCTTCATGCGGGACGACTTCATGGTGTTCAGAATCATGGAGGAAATCAGTCAACTTGCGACCGGAATGTAATTTCATACAGGAAAAACGCCAGCGGAAACAGTTCTCGTACGTTCCGCCGCGTTCGATTCCCCGGGAGACGCTTCCTGTGCCGTGTCCCAGAACAGTTAGACGAGACGGTCGGCCGTAGTTGTGTGCTACTCCCGTATGAAAGAAACTGGTCTCGCGAGAGGAGGGACAAGAGCGATATTGCAGGAACTGCGTGTTCCAACATTATACAGTGTCGTAATTAAATATAAGAGTAATTTAATCCTTGTATAACCGACTGATTGAAACGAAAAAACCCATCCCACTTTCATTGAATGAATGAACACTAACTACTGGCACATTATATTTTGTTGTATGTGTTGCAAAATTAATATTGAAACGTACACGTGTATAAGTGTACAATTCGCATTTTCAAACATTACAGATGATAGTATTACTTCATTCATAGTTCTGTTGTATGGTAATATTTCATGATTATTTACTTACTGGAAATATCACTTCTGTTCAATCGTTAAGTTGGTAAGATGTCAATGGTATTTCTCTGATTACGAATAGCTAGATTGACATTTCGTTTTTTGTTTATTCTAACTTTTAATTCACACTGCTGTGAGATGCCGTTCCCGTAATAGTGCGGTTACCAGGGTAACAAGATGGAAATCAACGATGCAGCTAATTTCAAGCACTTTATCTTGACTATTGTTTCCAAAACTCGTCCATTTGCTTTTCGGTCATGATTACGACATTCGCTTTTGCCGTAATTCGCCGAACGCTTCCTGTCATGTGATCGTTGGCTGGAAATAATCAGCCAAATTTGGGTCTCCTCTCATGAGTTCGCCAGTCGATCGTAGCGGCTTGACACATGGGTATTAACTTGGCTGCGACCTCAACTGTTCCATTATTTATTGAACGGGGATGGCCTTATCAGATACTTTGAATATTGCAAATAAACGCGTCTTACATTTTTCTAATCAGCGATTCGGATAAAGTTTTTATTTTTTGTTTTCAAATGATGTTTAGTTAAAACCAAAATTAATTACAACAAAATTATTTTTACATTTTCTATACTTTTGGTTTGTTAAAAATCACAAAAATACATAAGGACAGGAAGATTTTCTGGATAACAATCTTTAATGTCAGCTGTATATACCACAAAAATACAAACGTGCATTTGATCGTACATAATAATAATATCTGTAAAAAAATAAGATAAAATATCTGTGAGAGAGATAGTGTGTGATGGTTGACCGTTCTTCCAAATTTGCATTCTCAGTACGCACTTATACGAATTACAAGAATTATGCAAAGACGGGAAGACGTCAGTATAGGTGATTAGTGCGGGCCACCAGAGCTCTATACCAAGCTGGGATTCTGGCTCGAGGCGGGGACTTAGCAAGCAGCCAACAACGTCAAGCAGAGACGTGACGCCGAAACACACACAGAGCAACTCGACGTCGGTCGGGAGAGAATTACCGTCAGGATACACGGAGACGCGATACCTCTTCACCGTCTCCCGCGTGGTCGTCGCTGGACATAAATCAGCTCGATACGGGCAGTCTGTGACGTTGAGACGAGGTTGACGATGTCACATCACCACATAAAGAAACCAGCTCTGCTCTAATCGGTGGCGTGGAGGCGTTGACGGAAGCGATGTTACCTCCGTCCGCTCGATATGCGGGTTAAGAATCAGCGCCTGGTTAGCGGGGAACGGCCGTCTGACACGCTCCGCACGCGTATGATCGACGGTAACACCGCGCCTGGGCAGCGTGAGATTGAAGCAGCTTGGACGGGGAAATAGGAAATATCGACAGCGACGCAGGCAGTCTTTGTTTAGTCTCTCTAGTAACAGTAATCTGATGGGGACCATCTCCTGCCAACTGGCAACGTCTTCCGCCTTCGTGATTTCTTGAACGTGACGGCCGTCTCGGGAGACCGGCACTTCTCCGCGTCCTAGAAATTTGATTACAGGGGGCCGAGGCTTGAGGCTGGAGGATCACGCCCAAACAAAAGCCAGCACTTAGCAGCGGCCTTCTGGCTAAACTCTCTCTCGTCGCTTGAGTAGTGAGTTCGATTGAGCGCCAGTGATTCACACAGAAACCCTATCACGCCGCCTCTACCGCACCTGATGTCCAATAAAACATAGGTTGCCATTGTCTCGCTGCAAGACCAGTCGAATATACCCGCTCTGTGTAAATAAGGTTAAACCTTCCCGACACGAGCAGTTAGTTGTACTGGAGCAAACAAAGCTTCTTATTTCAATGCCTATGTAAAGCGATTAGCGTGCAAGTTGAAACTGTTTTGACTCCTCCACGACTTAAACGACTTGCCTTTCCCAGTCTCTGGTTAGCTATAAAACACGTTGTCTATGAAGAAGTTCGGTTATAAATTATATCAGTTTAAAATAATTCCCGACTCTAAATCAGATCAAGACGTTTGCTAGAACCTGCTAAATTTACCTCCGTGAGCAGGGAGATATCTTATCAATAACAATTCATTGAGGCCCGGACGAATCAGATCATTACTAAAGACGCATCTGAACGCGGGTAGGAGGCAGCGCTTTGAAGCAGCCCTCACAGCCGGTGTGGCGAAGCGTGGGATCAGGACCTTTTTGTAGGGGAGTGGTCGCTCAGTGGTAAGCGCTTGGCGGCGGGCGACACACCGGGCTCGTCAGTTGAAGCTTACGCCCAGTTTATAATTATCCCAATTGGAAAAGCTTGCCTTTAATGGCCTGCGGGTGACGGGTCTAACACTCGCACTAGGTGTGGTGGCGCGGCGAGGTCAACCCGGTTTAATAGCGGATTAATAAGCAGCGTTTGCGGCGCTCATTACAAGCGAGGGAAGGCCGCACACGTGAAGGAACCTCCGCCGTGAATGAAAGCGGCCTGTGTGTTGTTCGGGCTTATACAGCACGTGAAGATTGTCTTGGATTACATCGACCTTCACTTCATTACAACATCTGACTCACAGTCTGTCCACCAGTTCACACAATCTGTCTACCTCTTTTATACACCAATAAACACTATCAGATACGAAAACTACAACTTTCTGATACACATATTATTCTTATATATATATTTGCTTATTAGTACATGTCCTGCAATAAAATAGAAATCAGTCTTTGAGATCTGCCTTCTATAGCGGCACTATTCTCAGTGGTGGTTGAGTCGGGACTGTCTTCACTCGTTATAATGGCTGAGTTTCTAGTCAATCCTAACCCTAACTACAGCGCGACGACTTTCTTGCCCCCACTGGTAACCCCAGCCCGCAGTTGGCCCGTATTGTCAAGCGGAGATATGTCTCGCCCACTGATAACGTAACCCGAGCAGCGCGCTGATCACCGCACCATAGAAATCCAAGGTATGAGGGAGATAAACCACACAGCCCCGCAGCCCGCGTCCACGACGAGACAAATCCTGCTCCACGGGGTGTCATGGGAGTCCCTTTTCCCTCTCAGGTTCTCTGATAAATACCATCACACTAGTTTCCTTTCGGAGCGAGCTTTAGTTGCCCTGTAAGTCTAGTTTGGCGTCGCGTCTGTTGTCATTTCTTCACGCGAATCATTTTCATCTGAGCTGCGGGTCAGTTAGCAACAGAGCGAGGGGAGACGGTGGTGATCCTGCCGGTACTATCACTAGACTACCGAGCGATACAGCGCTATCATTTACCTTTTTGCTGTCGTCAGTCCAAATAATCCTGAAAACAACGCTCCAGTAGTGAACATAACAGAGATGTGCTGGTCATATTCGGACAGTGACGTTATTTCCACAGACTTACATGTTAATTTAGTGTAGGAGAAATGGTGTTCACACATTGATCGTATTCACATTTATCATGTCACCATGGCTACCTGATAATTTAGGTTTAATTTTCAGATTTTTTATCTAGGGAATATAAATATATAGAAAATATTTAGATTTTAATAATTTTATCAACAAATATACAACATTTAACATCGCGATCTATGGAGACAAAATAATTTAATTTACATTGGGTGACATTGGTTAAAACACTCGTCAGAAAATTGTATTTAAATTATATACTTCAAGCAGAAATGATCTAAAATTAAGCTAAACAATTTGTCATTGATCCAACCAGAACTTTTTTTATTAAAAGTATTTATCCTAGACGAAATTAACATGCAAACTTTATGGAACTAACGTCACAGTCCGAATAATTAAGGAAACAACCATACACTCACAACAACTCTGTTGAGATAAATTCAAACCAAATTACGAAATGTGTCACAAAATTATAAAAAGTGTACTGCATAAACTTATAATCATTTGTGGTGGTTATATTGTTCATCAGAGCGAACAAGACTTTGTTATGGAGACTACAATGACCGTGCATGTACACTTAGGGCGCTAACTGATTGTCGCTTGTCGGTGTTTGCGCTGAGTAACTAGATAGCGAACATTTACCACGTTATTGGCTGTGCCACAGCTGAACTGTAGACAAAAACGGATGAGCGGCGATCAATCAGCTCATATTGAGATTGCACAAAGCAAATTGGCGTCGCATCGACTTGATCTTTAAAGCTATAACCTTGTACTGTTCTGTTTTGCCATTTAACACGTTCGCTTCTTCAGAAACAAGAGCGGGAAACAGCACGTGGGCAGTTTAATGATAGGCTGCAGACTCAGAACCGATCTACACGAGTTGTTTTTGTACACAACATTTTTAAAACTCTGTTTTGACCAATTTTGAATTGAAATCAATATAGTTTCCCAGCAAATACAATTGACTTGATACAACAGAACATAGATGTCGATGTTGACATTAAGAATGTTAAAATTCTGGATACAACTGTATTCTCTCGAGCACTCGAACGGAAATAATTACTTCACACTACACACGGTTGATCATTTCATTTCGCCAGTATTTAAGCATGTGTCAATAGCTCTGTTTGAGCCGAACCTGTGCCCCCGGCGCAAGGAAGGGCGGTGACTCTCGTAGTGACACTTATATGTAACCTAATTCTTCCTGGTCTCCTTGTGTATTCTCATGTGCTAACCCCAGTCTCTATGTGTACAGCTGTTATATTGTTGGTATTCTTCCAGACCCGATGTCGCACTGGGGAGAAGCGGAAGGCGCCGACAGCCGAGGGTAAGAAGAGCAAGAAGCCCCAGAGCGGAGTGGAACAACACACCAATGGAGCCTTCAAGCCCGTGGAACGGAGCCGCACCGAGTCAGTCAAACCAGTTGTTGGTGTGGACAACAAACCTCCCCAGGATCAGAACTTGCCGACAGTTAGCGGAAAGAAAACCACAGAGAAACACTGCAGGTTGGTCTACCAAATGTGGTACCTTTAAGCAATGAAAAATAAATGGATTTGCGGTTTAACTTCTGTTAGTTGTTATACATTTGTATAAAAAGTATTTTCAATAGATTTGATTTTAAGATATCATATTCGTCTTAATATTAAGTCAAATTTGCATAATGTATTCTGAAAATCTAAAACATTCACCATATATAGTGCACAATTATAATACGACGTTGTTGTTTGTTGCAGCCCTCTTAAGGAATCAAAAGCTGCAAATGTGATCGAGGCAGCCAAAGTCCCGCAGTGTGACCGAATAAGCCACATCGAGGCTCCAGTATTGAAGAAGGTCAAAGCTCAAGGTCAAGATGAGGTCAACTTTGAGAAGAAGTCCACAAATGCGGAGAAGGTCTTCCATAACAGCATTCCACTTCCTCAACTACCACCAACAACTGTCAAAACAAAAGGTACGTTTACACGAATGGTCATACTAAATATGAAAAAAGGAATATAAAAGCATTGTCTATCCAATCATTATGAAAGTGTTATTATAATAACTATCATATTAATATAGTATTATGGTAAATGCCCTAAATTTAATATGTAACTTCTCTCCTTCAGAACCAGAGAAGCCAGAACCAGAAAAATCTCAAGTTGAATTTCCAGTCGTTCTCCCAATCGTTCTCCCAGAAGTAACTCCTGTTGTTGAAGTTACTCCGCAGCTCTGTGTTCCCGTCATTAGTGTTCCCGTCAAGTCGACCCTCCCCTGTTCAGAACCAGCGTTACCGGAAGCGTCCAGTGCGGACGTGAGTGTGACGGAGTCTGTGTGCGTGACGGACACTGTGGACATTAAGGTCGAACCTACTGTCAGTGTGTCGAGGTGCGCCACCCCTGTGATAGAGGAGGCAAACAGTGTCAACACTTCTGTGAACACATCAATGGACACTTCAATGAGTGCGTCTGTGAACACTGTGGTGAACTCTTCTTTGAACATTTCTCAGGACATCAAACCCGCGTCTCCATGTGCACAGAGTTGTCCCTCGTCTCCGGAACCACAAGACGAGTCGACACTGGTGTGTCAGAGAACGCTCCCTGTGTGTGCGAAATACTTCAAGAAGCGTACCAAGCCAGTAGCAACAGGGGGAACTGGGGATGTTACTCAAACAATGGTGTCTCTGCCGGAGACGGAAGTCTGTAAAGACGCGCCAAAGGTTAAAGTTAATGTGACACCTGAATCGAAACCTAAAGCAGCAGACGACATAAGCCCCAAGTGCGTGAGGAAAGACATTGAAAAGGTTTCACCTCGCTCAATACCAGACCCGCGCACGGCAAGTGAAGTCCCACATTTACGACAACCAGAAACAGGCGATGCTGCTTTCAGTGACTACATGAGACTTCTGGCCGCTGGCCATGGACCACAGATGTTGTAAGTTTTCCTGAATATCACATTTACGATTTTCCCAGTGATTCAGAAATAACCGCTCCTAAATCATGGAGAAATACATTACCCTTGCTGTTTAGCTTAGTTGTATGGTGTGAAGTCACGCAACAAACATTTTAAAAAGGTTCGTTCTGTTCATTACACATAAAATCGTCTCTCAAACTGTGATGTGACTTTTGAATATGTGTCTTATTTTTCAGACACCAGCATCCTGCAGCGAATATGGAATCAATATACAGCATGCGTCCTCCTGAAGTGCCAACCATGAACCCTGCGATGATGCACCCGCTCCACGCATGTTCAGTGTACAGTCACCCGGGGATGGTTCAGAAGGAGCCGGTCCTCTATCCGACAACAGCAGGGGCCCTGCCCACGACTATAGCCGCTCCCTGCTTCGCGCCCCTACATCTCCTCCCTGCCAGGGTGCCCTATGCAGTACCTCAGACTCCCGTCATGGACGTGTCTCGATCTCTCCAGTATCTCCCAATGGCTGGGAGTGTGCCGTATCAGTGTGGAACTATGGGAGGCCTCAAGAGAGGCAGTGTTGAAATGGACGCAGCGTCCGCTTTGGACTTATCTACTTCAAAGAGACTTAGACTTGAGTACCCGGGAGCTGAATACAGAATTGACTCCTTTTCTGGTTGCCATGGTTTCCAGCCATATGGTTATGATTATTCCAGAAATTATAGTGAGGAACTGTCGCGGAAGATTCACGCCGAAGAAGCTTATAAATCCAACGCAAGCTTAGACGCTGCATCGTACACGCCATCTTGGATGGATCATGCTGGGAAGGCCGTGATGCACAGGTGCACGTGCGCGGAGAGTCGGCCCGGGGACATCCGGTTCTGGTCTGTGGAAGACGTGTGCAGATTCATCTCTATCCTGGACGGTTGCGCTGTTTACGCCGAGGTGAGAAGCAGTAATTGAATCTGGGAGTGAATTGCTCTCATTTACTCACTTGAGACTAACGGCACATGGCTGTTTCGTAAATACGCGATATACAAGCGGGATAAATGATGGTAAACAAGAGGCGGTTAAGAAGACTTAGCAATCATGTGCGGAATTCGTTTAGAGGGCTTAGCGCTGTATCACTTACCTCCCCGAACCGATAAAATATACTAACGGTGCACTTCGTTCCTTCACGAATTCAGAGAGCATTTAAAACATAAAGCGTATCTGATAATTAATTGCCTTGCAGTAAAATTTAGACAGTATCCATAGTTCAAACATTTTTGTTGAAATGGAACAAGGAACTTGTATTTATGTAAAATGAAACAAACGACTGTTTTGATCAAATAATCAATGAAACGCGATCATTGTGTCCAATTAAAATTCCCTCTGATAATCATTATGGATAGCTGAGGCGGAAACAGCAGCTCAAGTACTAAAGTATACATTCCTAGTCACGGAAATAATAAATCTAGCATAGTTTAGCCCGTCAAGAGTTTCCCTGGCATGGGAAGGCGCGGTAGTCGTGGCACAGTATCACTTACACTGTGAAGTATAGCGACTGTAAGCACAGTCTGGACTAGTGGTTAGAGACTATCATCTATCACGCGGGTACTGTCAGGCGGTGCGGCCCGGATAACAACATCGCACTATCTCATGAAGGACTGGCCAAATCAGATAGTGGAGGCGACAGCTTAAATATTAGACTAGTATCGGTGATAGCGAGAACAGCCCGGCTCAGACCTGCCACCGTTAAGTGAAGAAGACACTTTACATGGATAATTCGTGGCACGTCGCTAGATTAAGTCGGTAGTCAAGAAAACGATACTTGTATAAACTCGACTATAGTTTATCGCTCATTGTGGAATGTTGATTGAATTCAGTAGTGATTATTGTACACGTTGTTTTTTTAAAAATTCGATAGGTTAACAAAATAAGCTTTAATTTTGTAACGGGAGTTCGATAATTCAAATTAATAAAATACTTCAGAAAATTCGTTCATCCAATTATGAAAAAAAACTTAGGTTTGGTGTTAAATTGTAACTCTAGACAAATGTTTTTGTAACAATTCCCACTGTCACAAAACATACTTTTCCAATGAATGGTTCACAATATGTATAGATATATAATATGAACAATACCATTTTAACCTAAATGTTGAACTTTTAATCACCATCTGTGTAACAATCCTAACGAGTATCTTGTCACTGTTGCAGTGTTTCCGGGAACAGCGAGTAGATGGACGAATACTGCCTCTACTGACGACAGATCATCTGATGAAGAATCTGGGCATGAAGCTAGGGCCAGCACTGCTCGTCACTGAAGCTGTCGCCAAGAAACTTCAGGAAGCCAGCAAATACCCCGGATGTGATAGCTGCCGGAAGTTGATCCTTGGTGTCAGCTAGTGCGCATGCTCGTCAATAAGACGTTTACTGAACAATGAATGAATGGCCGACTGAAGAATGAAATTTATTCACGTGGACAATTATTTCGTGAATATAGAGGAACAACCTATCTCAAGCTAACAGTGCTCTTCTGACCTATGTGATATAAGTTATTAATGAAATTATATAACTAAATCTGTGTTCCCGACATATGGACGGATGTTCGTCTGCGCAAGCGCAAGATTGTCTTGTGATTGTTGAGTTTTAAAATGTGTTGTGTTGTTTCATGTTTTGTGCATTGGATAACGTAGCGTGTTTATATGTAGGAATTGATTTCCACATGTCCTTGTTTGAATTTTATAAATAATTCTGAACAAACCTAACGACTCTGTTTTTATTTATGGGTTAGTTACAACTGATATATATTTTATAGTATATATCATCAATAAATAATGAAATACTCAATAACATGCTGATGTGGACGCTGTATCATTCCCTTCTCAGAGTGGTTACTAAGTCATATCCTCCAACATACCTTCTGTCACGTTAAGCCCATATTCCGGAATTCCTAAATAAAACACCTAACTGTGAAAAAAACACAGATTATAAATTATATTTATCTTGTCTTTACTCAACTAATTAAATTCAGTCTAATAAGGAACGTGTGCGAACATATAGCGATCCCACTATAAACAGTAAAACAATGAGTCCAATCATTCAGGGTCCTATATAACGGTTGCATCAATAAAGTGGCGTGATTCATCATATGTTATGTGGAAGGATATGGCTTGAGGAGCCTCATTGAATACGCTGGCATAGACTCATAAAAGTTTCATAATTATTTATTGGAGTGGTATTTAATTGGGCCGTGCTATTGGTATGACTATGACTATGCATACCTCCAGTCCTGCTCCATGACTGTGTGAACATAAGAGCCTTTAATACAGTCTAGATCCTTACTTCAGTAAGTCTAGATAAACTGATTGTGTTGAAAAATATCACCATAAGGATGAAGGCACAGTAATTAAAAAAGTTCATAAACTAAACTTTAGTCTAGTATGTCTCCTGTGAACCGTAGATTATTTTGTTCCGTACAAACTTCATGATTCGACAGTTTGGGGGAATTTTGGTATCCACCCTGTGCTACGTATGTGACTTAAACTAAATTACGATGGTCAAGTATGGTGGTTTAGTTGCAAGTAATCCAATCCATATCAATCTTCCCGCTCACGATGAGTCTCACTGTTTGGATATCTATAAGCGTTTAGAGAACATCATGTTCCATATCTCACAATACATGTTCATGTAATGGCATCAACTCATTTATTGTGCCTCTTTATACCAAACGTTGTCGGCGTTGTGACGATGGGTGTCATCAATATAGTAGTGAAAAGATCAAACATCGAGGTGAATATTCTTTGAATTTATAAACCCGGTTTAACATTGACATTTTCGCTATTCTATTTATCGTAATTTGGAAGTGACTTGATCAATGGGAATTTGCAGAACGTAGAAGAAAACAGCTATGTTCGAGAGAGAGAGAGAGTTCGAGAGTTCGAGAGAGTTCGAGAGTTCGAGAGAGTTCGAGAGTTCGAGAGAGAGAGAGAGTTCGAGAGAGAGAGAGAGAGAGAGAGAGAGAGAGAGAGAGAGAGAGAGAGAGAGAGAGAGAGAGAGAGAGAGAGAGAGAGAGAGAGAGAGAGAGAGAGAGAGAGAGAGAGAGAGAGAGAGAGAGAGAGAGAGAGAGAGAGAGAGAGACCCCTGAACGGATTTTGTTGTTTTAAATTTTCAAAGTTTGAACAAATTGAAATTAAGATTAAAGGATGTCTCTGAGATGTGTTCATTTTCAAACTGGGCTCTGTGGTCTTGTTGTAGACTTGCCTAAGCTCTTTACTAATTGAGGGGCCTGGATGACAGACGAATATATATTTCTAAATTGCCGACTGTAGTGTATCGTTTCATGTTCACTTGCATAAACAAACACTGCTCACAATTTGTAAAAGGTGAAATCGCCGATTCAATGCAATTTTATAGAACCATGCTGTGAAGTCAAATTTGATTTCAACATGTAAGGTTGTTGTAAGTCGCAGATGGCAGTCTATCATTGTATTTCGTGGATGACGAGTTCGCTGGTGGCAGGTGTTAATGTAGGCGAATCCAGGAATTTCCAAAGGATTTACATGCAGTTGATGCACTGTTGATGGACAGTGAATAGTTCTAAATCATTGTTGGCTTCAAGCGCACAGAGGTGAATGGTTTTGTGGCTTCATAAGTGTAGCCATGTTATCATGAATTCGATTTGGATTGGAAATAATTGCATGTAATATGCAACGCCTTTTTTTAATTCAAGTTAATGTTTTGTGATCCATTGCAAGATTTCCCCCTCGGATGAGCAAGTCCATGGCCGTATCATAAATGCCAGGGTCCTTCTTTCAATAATGTTACTAAGGTTAACCTTAACATGAATCTAAGTTAACCTTAGCACCTCAATATCGCCTTAGTGGTTTATAAAAAGAAGCCGAAGTTTACCCAAGCTAAATTAGCACGAAATATCAATGCATTTTACTTACACCAAACACCGTTACACTCCCGTGTAAATGTTTACACTCCTTCACATACACATATACTCCTTCGTTATAATTATTACCCGAGGAAGTGTGTCATATGACTTTTACGAAACGAGTGTGAATTGTTGTATTGTCCTAGAGAGAGCGAGGCTTATACATATATTTACACGAGTTTCGTAAAAGTCATATGCCACACTTTCGAGTGTAATAATTTCTTTTATTACCTATTCTTTTCCATTTTATTCGCGTAAAATCAGTCTGGCGACGGCAAGCGACAGTAACGTCACGAACAATCGTTTTATGACGTCACAGACGACGAAATACAGGAAGTCGCGGTGAAACAATGGTTGCTAGGCAAACGTGATATGTGCACATGTGCTCATATCAATAATTATAATTCGGTAATTTTGTTTAACCCTATGGGTAATAAATGTTTATGTCAGGCTACATCAGTCATATCGCATGAACACATTAAAATGGCATCTCTTTGGGAAATGGACTCGCATGGACATTCGTTTTAGAACTCTTTTTATTGATTCAGGGGTATCATTTAGACATTGGTATCACATATTCATCTTTTTGCGAGAACACTTTATTTCAGCAAGAACGGCGTACTACAGCGCCTTTATAATGTATATCTCACATAACATTACTCTCTATATATGATATATGGTATGTATGTCAAATACAACTACTCTCGGGCACGCGTCTGTACCTGAAGTAACACATCAATATGAATACTTGAGAATATGTATTCATATTTACATGTCTACCTACCAAAACGTTACTTACAGGAACTCAAGGATACATCTATACTTGACGTTCCATTACACCGTCTAAGAAACATTTCAATAAACTACCTAGGAAAGTTTGATTTTTGTTTGGTAAGCATGTGGTTTAAACGTATTTTATTTCATAAACATGAACATAGTATTGGTGAACAAGCATATGATTTGTAAAGTGTACACACGGTTAGGGTGTGGTACGTTTAATTTCTATGTCTCTTTAAACGGACATTATGTGTTGAAACCGTTTTTTACAGACGTTGTATATTGATAAACTATGGAAATCAAGTTAATAAAAATGTTGTCTACATAATGTATCTTCTGGGATGTTTATGCGTTGCTGTAGAACGTCATAAAACAAACTAAAGGGTAATTTTTCAGTCTCCCGTCTCGCCTATTTAAGGAGATTTAAAACGAAGATATTCAAAGGCGATTTTTCAAAAACATAAACAAACATGAATGTTTCCACACTAAAAAAATACTTACGTAATGGTTATTGCGTAACTATATTTCAGTTGCATTTATTGTTCGTGAATTAAAATATCTTGTATTTTTGTTGGTGTCGTATGTTTTGCCCGTTTATTTATTATACTCGACAAACACTTTAAAATACATGATAATAATATACTCGACATATCTGAACACCCTCTAGAATACGTGCTAATATCATACTCGCCATATTTGAACACCCTTTTGACCACGTGATAATATCATACTCGACACATCTGAACACCCATTAGAACACGTGATAATATCATACCCGACACATCTGAACACCCTTTAGAACACGTGATAATATCATACCCGACACATCTGAACACCCTTTAGAACACGTGATAATATCATATTCGACACACCTGAACAACCTTTAGAACACGTGATAATATCATATTCGACACATCTGAACACCCTCTAGAATACGTGCTAATATCATACTCGCCATATTTGAACACCCTTTTGACCACGTGATAATATCATACTCGACACATCTGAACACCCATTAGAACACGTGATAATATCATACCCGACACATCTGAACACCCTTTAGAACACGTGATAATATCATACCCGACACATCTGAACACCCTTTAGAACACGTGATAATATCATATTCGACACACCTGAACACCCTTTAGAACACGTGATAATATCATATTCGACACATCTGAACACCCTTTAGAATACGTGATAATATCATATTCGACACATCTGAACACCCTTTAGAACACGTGATAATATCATATTCGACACACCTGAACACCCTTTAGAACACGTGATAATATCATATTCGACACACCTGAACACCCTGTAGAACACGTGATAATATCATATTCGACACATCTGAGCACCCTTTAGAATACGTGATAACATCATGTTCGACACATCTGAACACCCATTAGAATACATGATAATATCATATTCGACACACCTGAACACCCTTTAGAACACGTGATAATAACATACCCGACACTTCTGAACACCCTCTAGAATACATGATAATAACATACCCGACACTTCTGAACACCCTCTAGAATACATGATAATAACATACCCGACACTTCTGAACACCCTCTAGAATACATGATAATAACATACCCGACACTTCTGAACACCCTCTAGAACACATGATAATATCATACTCGCCATATCTGAACACCCTTTAATCTGGTGAGTCCTCCCCTTTCATTTTGACTCCAGTGTAGCTGCAGACATATCGCAGACACTGACGACACTCTGACTCCAGTGTAGCTGCAGACATATCGCAGACACTGACGACACCCTGGCTCCAGTGTAGCTGCAGACATATCGCAGATACTGACGACACTCTGACTCCAGTGTAGCTGCAGACATATCGCAGACACTGACGACACTCTGGCTCCAGTGTAGCTGCAGACATATCGCAGACACTGACGACACTCTGACTCCAGTGTAGCTGCAGACATATCGCAGACACTGACGACACTCTGGCCCCAGTGTAGCTGCAGACATATCGCAGACACTGACGACAATCTGACTCCAGTGTAGCTGCAGACATATCGCAGACACTGACGACACTCTGACTCCAGTGTAGCTGCAGACACTGACGACACTCTGACTCCAGTGTAGCTGCAGACATATCGCAGACACTGACGACTCTCTGGCTCCAGTGTAGCTGCAGACATATAGCAGACACTGACGACACTCTGGCTCCAGTGTAGCTGCAGACATATCGCAGACACTGACGACACTCTGGCTCCAGTGTAGCTGCAGACATATCGCAGACACTGACGACACTCTGACTCCAGTGTAGCTGCAGACATATCGCAGACACTGACGACAATCTGACTCCAGTGTAGCTGCAGACATATCGCAGACACTGACGACACTCTGGCTCCAGTGTAGCTGCAGACATATCGCAGACACTGACGACACTCTGGCTCCAGTGTAGCTGCAGACATATCGCAGACACTGACGACACTCTGACTCCAGTGTAGCTGCAGACATTTCGCAGACACTGACGACACTCTGACTCCAGTGTAGCTGCAGACATATCGCAGACACTGACGACACTCTGGCTCCAGTGTAGCTGCAGACATATCGCAGACACTGACGACACTCTGGCTCCAGTGTAGCTGCAGACATATCGCAGACACTGACGACACTCTGGCTCCAGTGAAGCTGCAGACATATCGCAGACACTGACGACACTCTGGCTCCAGTGTAGCTGCAGACATATCGCAGACACTGACGACACTCTGACTCCAGTGTAGCTGCAGACATATCGCAGACACTGACGACACTCTGACTCCAGTGTAGCTGCAGACATATCGCAGACACTGACGACACTCTGGCTCCAGTGTAGCTGCATACATATCGCAGACACTGACGACACTCAGACTCCAGCGTAGCTGCAGACATATCGCAGACACTGACGACACTCTGGCTCCAGTGTAGCTGCAGACATATCGCAGACACTGACGACACTCTGGCTCCAGTGTAGCTGCAGACATATCGCAGACACTGACGACACTCTGGCTCCAGTGTAGCTGCAGACATATCGCAGACACTGACGACACTCTGACTCCAGTGTAGCTGCAGACATATCGCAGACACTGACGACACTCTGACTCCATTGAAGCTGCAGACATATCGCAGACACTGACGACACTCTGGCTCCAGTGTAGCTGCAGACATATCGCAGACACTGACGACACTCTGACTCCAGTGTAGCTGCAGACATATCGCAGACACTGACGACACTCTGACTCCAGTGTAGCTGCAGACATATCGCAGACACTGACGACACTCTGGCTCCAGTATAGCTGCAGACATATCGCAGACACTGACGACGCTCTGATCCCAGAGTAGCTGCAGACATACCTGAACTGAACTGAACTTTATTCAAGAACTCAGGCTGCAAACAGCAGCATAAGAGGTACATAAACATATATACATTGATACAATATACAATATAATAGGTATGTACAGCTGGTATAAAGGTACATATGATTATAAAAGCTATTTCTTGAACAAAGACATAATGATTTTACAAAAATTTGAGAGTTTTCTTAAAGTTCCTAGCTTAGTAGAATTAAATAAAATATTCATTTTGTACATATTTGGCCTATTGTAATAATATTTGTGAATACACTTTTCTCTTTCTGATTGTAATATAGGACAAACAAATAAATAATGAAATTCGTCCCGAAGATCGTTTAAATTACAAAGAGTACATTTTCTTTCATGAACTGGGATATTTTTCCATCTACCGGTCTCGATTGGCAGAAAGTGATTAGCTGTTCGAAATCTTAACAAGTTATTGTAATTTAAAAAATGTAGGTATTGTTCAAACTGGAGAGATGGATTTTTGAAGATATTGTATATAGTTGCTTTGGAAGAATTTTCAATTGTTGATAACCAATTTTGCTGAAAAATATCTTTTAATTTTAAATTTAGCCAAATGGTACTTTTGAAATTTTGATATTTCCAAACAAAACTCAGTCCAAGATCATCAAAAATTCGTTTGATATAACATAACCATTTGTGTGAACATTTGCCAAAGAGAAAATCATTAAATAACAATTTATAAACAAGAAGGCACAATTTTGACGATTTACCAGTTAGAATTTTGGCCCAAAACATACATTTCTGCATTTAATAATATTTACAAGCGGGAATCGACCAAACTCGCCATAGACCATGTAGTTGGGGGTACCTTTGCGCAATGACGACACATATTTAAGGAATCGTAGATGGACATTTTCAAAACAGGACGCATTTTCAAAACCCCAGACTTCAAATCCATATAAAAGAATTGGGGTAATCATACAATCAAATAATTTCAAATGACAGTAAATAGAAAGTTTAAGTTTTCTTCCTTGACTTAATACGAAAAACATTGCCTTTGTAGCCTTTTCAACCAACAAACTTTTGGTTTTAGTGAATTTATTATTTTTCTGAAGTGTAATTCCGAGATAAGGATAGCAATCTACATTATCAAGAATGGTTACTCCAATATTAAAATTTCTTTCATATTCTTTTTTGGAACCACCGAAAATTAAAATTTTGGATTTGGATGCGTTGATTTTAAGCCTCCATTTGTTACAGTAATTATTAAAAGAATCCAACATTTTTTGTAAATCATTTGGGTCTGAAGACATAAGTACTGTATCAGACCGCAGACACTGACGACACAGGGTCCACTATCATTTGATATTCAATACCAGAGACAGTCGGGGACGACGTTATTCACGCGGGACACTCTCAGGGAGGATACACCGACGTGAATGCACGCTTAAATTACGTGCGGAAACATGCTTGCGTCAACGGAAGTGATGAATTGGTTTTGTTTTGGTATGCGGGTCGAACAGACGACGCGACTAAAGACCTGACTGACGGATACGAACCGGAACATGACAAAATATGAAATAACGAGCGGTCATAAAGCCGAGCATGATTACTTTACCGGGCGGAGGAGACTGATGCAAGCGCTAATAGCTTGATGCGCTGACACCGACTCGATCGCTCGCCGCGATCTATACACGGAAAGACAGGATCCGCTCCCAGGACTGCTCTGCTACCATCTCTTCCTGCTGGCGGATCAGTGGCCGGGTTTACCTGTAGCAGGGAACTGATCTCGTGATCACGATTGGATTATGATATGACGCCTTTTAATCGCGAACATGGCGAGGAGATGACGGAATAATGAAGCCTTGCTATGATATTGATGTGGCAGTCTGTCGTCAAGACCCTTCTTTTCAATAGAAGGAATATCAAACCTATCACAAGACTGGAAAGTTCCATGTAAAACTTCCCAATGTGTATATGTCCCCAATCGGAGATTCCGGGGATAGATTGTGTTTCACCTGTCTGTCTGTCTGTGTGTTTGTTCGTTTATCAGAAAAACTTTAACTTTTGCCATAACTTGTGATTGGTCAGTGGTAGGCATTAGATACTTGACATGTACGTCCCGTGTGAGAAGACATTTCAGTTGAGGTCATAATGTTTGACCTTGTAACCTTGACCATGAGCAGTTTTCTGAAAATTAACCCTTGGTCATAACTTTTGATTGGTCAGTGATACACTGTTGATACTTCACATGTTTATTTGCTGTGTTAATACCTTTCTAATTAGGCCATATTTTTTGTTTTGCGACCTTGACCGTGGCACAAAAAGCCTTTTACGAAAACGTTAATCTTGGTCAGAACTATTGATTGGCCAGTGGTAGACTGTTGATGCTTTACATGGTATACCCTTGTGATGAGAACTTTGAGATGAGGTCATAACTTTGACCTTGTGACCTTGATCTTGATGAAGCAAGCGTTTTTACAAAAACTTTAATATTGGTCAAAACTTTTGATTGGTCAGTGATAGGCCTTTGATTCGTGATATGTGTATCTATTGTAATATGATCTTTCAGATGAGGTCAATTTTTACTGTGACCTTGACCTTGGCATAGCGAGCCTTTTCCAAAAACATTAACCTTGCCCTTAACTTTGTATTAGTAAATAATAGATCTTTGATACTTGACAATAAATTATGATGAGACCCTTCAGATGACGTCATTCATCTGAACCTTGTGACCTTGACCTTGACACAGGGAACCTTTTCTAAAATCTTAACCTTAGCAATTATTTATAGCGAATAGTAAACATTTAATGCTTAACTTGGCCACTCACATGAGGCAGTAGTGGCACATTTAACACTTTGATATTTTAATCGAAACTATGGTTATTTCGTGGGCATCAATGTTTAACAAGCACATCTTATTTTTTTCTTATAATTTGACATATGTTTCACCCTTTTGAAGTCGATCGGAATTCTAAGCCGAACGGTTGCAATATAGTAAAACACACAAATAGATATGCAAATTTGCACGAGTTTCGTAAAATACATATGACACACTTCCAAGTGTATTAGTTTCCTAATAACCCTTTCTGTTCCATATGAATCGCGTAAAAGTAGCTAGGAAACGGTCCAGTCTTCTTGCGACGGCAAGCTACAGTGACGTCACAAACAATTGTTCTTTTACGTCACAGAGGACGAAATAAGGGAAGTCGCGCCGAAACAGTGATTGCTAGGCATACGTGATATATGCACAAGTGCATATCGAAATTATTCAACCGAATGAGTAATAAACATCTTTATTATTATTCGTTAATATTAATGATATGAGCACATGTGCACATATCACGTTTGCCTAGCAACCATTGTTTGACAGCAACTTCCCGTATTTCGTCGTCTGTGACGTCATAAAACGATTGTTCGTGACGTCATTGTCAGTTGCCGTCGCATCAGAAGTTGGTCGTTTCCTGACCATTTTCCAATGGAATAGAATGGGCAATTTAACGGGGAATTATAACACTCAAAAGCGTGCCATATGACTTTTACGAAACTCGTGCAAATATATGTATAACCCTCGCTCTCGCTCGGGCAATAAAACAATTCACACTCGTTTCGTAAAAGTCATATGACACTCTTCCTCGTGTAATAATCTACATATATGCTATCGTTGAGGAAATAAAGTTGACGTTGGGTGTTGTATTCACGAGTGGTGAAACTGAAAAAGTGGTTCAGTGAATGACGTAAGAATGTTCTCAACATATCAAACATCAAATACACGTGACACAAATCAATACACAATGAAACAGTTCCCTTCGTCATGTTCATATCAAATTAGTTGTTTATGAATGTTACGTTAGGTAAACTTATAGCGAATTACAATACGCTGATACATGTAGCTGCGTGAGGATTTTACGAGCGTTGTTCAGTCGAATGTAGAGTAGTCGCCCATGTCTGTGTTGTAGTTGCGCTTTAATTTAGATTTTCGGCTGACTCAAGGCTTGACTCGTCATAACTTTCACCCTTCGGGGATAGAATAAGTAAATATGTTAAATATACCTGATAGTTAACCCGTGTTCAGTACGGGTGGTCATGTGTCACTTCAAGCTGTCTATGCCAAATACGGCACTGAGATACTTCCATCATGCTCTTATCACTATAATTGATCGCATTAACAATTTACGACCCTTCCGCATGTCACGAGGGGTATTATAGGGCCCTAGTAGTATCAGATCGATGTGTAAAATGTTGACTATTTGGGCGAACTACAAAACCAGTCATATACACTAGTGTATCTCAGTTTTGTGCGTTTCATATTCAGTGTTTTTGTACTGACAGTGTTAGGTGAAGCGGGTCGAGTCGAGGTGACGTGCTCTCTCACACTGGCTGGTTGTCGTTCTGTTTCCTAGAGCATGGATCAAAGAAGCCCCGTCGAGGTATTGCACTATACCTTTCTTACCTCCACCGGCGGATTTTAAGCGCCCATGCCCAATTACCATCTCTACAATATTTGCTCAGCGTTTGCTCTTTGACCCGTACTCAGGCGGAACTCGCATCCAACTATTAAATCTCACTAATCAGAAAACCGGAGCTCAAAGTCTTACACTGAGACCTGAATATGGCAGTTCCTGCGCACATGGCGCGGATTAAGCTCCTCACAGTTCACTCTAAGCTCCCAACAGCACTCTCTCTCGTCTCAACGAGCTAATCCCACACTTGAGCGACGCACTCGAGGATAGGAGCTGCACGTAACGCCACCTACAGGGGGTCGTGTGACGTCACACGTATTTTCTGACCCCCTGACCTTCCAACTTTTGACACGTGGTCTCAACTATTCAGAGCGCCCCCTGGTGAACCGGGGTCGAGACTGTGTTATCGTAGTGTCACTCAAATGTTTCCTTGCCGCTGATATGAATAACCCATCTCGGCCAAGTGTAATTTTTAGAAACTACGAAGTTGGTTTTGTCAACATGCAATGCTGATTTTACGAAGACTGCAAAGAACACTAAACAGGGACTGTACAACTAATGAACATTACCAACAGCGCGACACTAGTGTACGTTTCCACTGTTTGTGCATACATTGTTAAATGTTTATACAAAACAAGTATTTTCCCTCTTAAAATCATTTCAAATAAAATCCACCGACGTCCAGTTCATTTACTTGTGATGGGCCAAAATATGCTATTGTTATGTGTGTAAGCACGTGAAGTGTGTTATTAGCGGATTCGAAATATCCACACGTACTGCGTTTCATGCGGTAAAACAGACAAACATGCGTGTGTAATAATACCTAGTTCAGATCGCATAATAGAATCAAATTTAGTCAATTTCATCAATGTGTTTATATTTCTTTAACCTTTCAGTTCCATATTCAGCTTGTCGAGACTGGCAGGATAAGGACTAGACTGTATTAAAGGCTCTTATTGTATACAGTCACGGAGCAGGACTAATAGCGTAATGACCACAACATGACGTATAGTTGCATGTGACCAGATCAGTCTCTGTCCTTTAGAAATACCACCTCTGTGTAGGAGTGCACTCAGTGTCCAGGAAGTATAGCTAGACTGGGGCGACTCCAAGTGCCGGGAGATAGAGAGAGGGAAGGGAGGAGGATAGATAGACAGATAGCTCGATCAATCCCCACACACAAGACGCACGTGTTCCGAGACGCTCCCACTAACGCCGCCGGCCTTCTGATATCGTGAGGTTTGCGTTAGTGTCGAAACGAGGCCGTAAATAATCTGATTAAAGGCGCTCTTTAGCTCGCGCCGGCAAGAGAAGTGATATTAATTCCCCGCCAGCGAAGGTTGGGTGTTTGGGGAGAAGAATGCTAGCTGACGTAGATTTGCAACGTATCTCGCACAAATTAGCGAGCAAACTAAACGACTGGTGCCTAATGGCGCTAATAGTATCCTGTGTATAACGTTGTTTTACAATAAAGCAGATATATCATGGTGAACTATGGGGTTGTTTTACTTTACCTATTGTACCAATCCCAGAGCAGAAGCATTAAAGGTCACAACAAATAATGTTATTATGAATGTCTATCTACGTGCTGTTATATACTTGTAGACGTGCATTGAATCCGTAAAGCCCTATGGCAATCTATCATGGATGGACGGGGTACATTACCGCCGTTATACCTTCTTCAGCAGTCCTGACTCATAACTGTGTATACAATTTTTTTCAGAAAATGTAATAATCCACTTAAAGATACATTTTGTCCTCTCTGTAAAGTTCCTGTGCAAGAATCTGAATTGCACGTTTTACTGCAGTATGCGTTGTATGCAGATCTTACGTGCTTGGTTACATAGTACATACGTAAAACGATAAAACAGATTGAAACATCACCCGCCCATTAGGCCTATGGGACACTAAACACTAAAATATATCCATTTGAAATATAAGAAGAAAAAAAGATAAATAAATTGACACAAACATACAAGCAATATCTTGCTCAATCACATCCGTCACTCACCAATCAGTCATTCATTTTTGTTAAAGTTTTGACATGTAATTAAATTATTTCTACGCATAAACATATTAAAACACATTCAGACAATAAATATTGAATGTTATCAAAATGCATTAATATTGTGTTTTTCCTCAGCTGAAGAGAGGTATACAAAGTCATCTGGTAGGTCAGTACTCTGAAGCAGGGGATATCTAATGTCATCATATGAAGGACAGTCAATGAGAAAATGTATTTCGTCTTCCAGAGTGTCACAGAAGGGACATACACGTTGGTTTAAAGGTGTGTTAAACATGCCGTGTATAGCGTCCTGTTTCATACATCATTGTCCTGCCACACTCCTATCTCGGTGAGTGACAATAATCAACACTGACCGTGTTACAGACAGACAGACAAAGACACATATTTTATTTAAGTCTCACCTTTTAGCATTACACCGGTCCTGGTGATGCGCATGCTCTAATGCCGTTATTTCACTACGACCAGAATTATTCCAAATCATCGGGAAAATGTTGCACATTCGTGAACATCCGTAGAAAATTCGTAATTAATTCTCGAAATCCGTAAATGATTCCTAGTTCATTAGGCAACATTCCTCCAATTCGTGACACTCTGGTATGCTCACTCCGAATTACTCACGAATCACCTGCTATTTATTTACGAATGTCGCGAATTAAGGACGAAACAAGTACGGATTAATAACCGAATTGTCACGAACTATGGTAAACGACCCGTACATGAAACGTGATATCGTGTCTTATTCGTGGAAATCCGTAGTGTATTCGTTACTGGGTCTTATTTATTTCTTATAATTCGTATAAGTCATAGATGTTTCGAAAGCTACGAATGTTCGAAGATCAGTATAATTGCTGTTCACGAAATGTGCCGAATATCCACGAACATTCACGAAGATACGCAATTTCCTATTCGGGGTGATTCAGGATAATTCGGGACGCCATTAGACCAACTGTGTTACATACCTGCAAATACTAGGTGTCATCAGGCGCAACTACACCTACATATCAAACGTTATTACAGTAAGAAAAGTATAAAAAAAAAAAAAAACAACTTAAAAACAGGCTACCTACAGTCTTTCATTTTATTTAGATTTCTGGATTTGTTTTAACATGATAGGCTTGGTATGACTTTTATTCAACATAATGATCTTGGCGACAGACATCATGTCAATCACACCTTTGTGGACGTTCTCCAAAACCGATGTTTTGATGCACCAAAAACTCCGTATGGTCGTTTCATTATGTTATTTCTCAATGTAAATATACCCGTATTCCTATTCTTCAATCTAATCAGTTTAAGTTATTTATCGTCGTGTCTATTCAGTGCTAGTCGTATGTCTCCATGGGTAAGAAGACAATTGGATGGGTAGTTTAATAATAATAATAATAATACATAGCATTTATAGAGCGCATTACTCCATTATACAGACTCAATGCGCTAAGGAAGGACAACCACACAGTTGGATTGTAGAGGACAGGAAAGTTCAAGGAAATGCTTGTTTAAAAAGATAAGTTTTAAGATCTCGTTTAGAGACAGATATACATTGCCATTGATATCCCCATTGATTGCTTTCATTTCGCAGACTACCTACTCTTCAGATTTGTTTGTAGATTCAGCTACATGAGTAGTTATAGGTCATATTTCAAAATGCATGAGTTTGAGTATGTTTTTTATGTTAACAAAAGGTTACTCCACTCAGTTCTTCCATCTATGTTAGCTAAGATGGAAGAACTAAGTGGAGTACTCTCTGTGTGAGGATGGAATAACAAAGTGGAGTAACATTTGTGTTAGAATGGAATAACAAAGTGGAGTAACATTTGTGTTAGGGTGGAAGAACTAAGCGGAGTAACATTTGTGTTAGGATGGAAGAAATAAGTGGAATATCCTCTGTGTTAGGATGGAAGAACTAAGTGCAGTAACATTTGAGTTAGGATGGAAGAAATAAGTGGAATATCCTTTGTGTTAGGATGGAAGAACAAAGTACAGGAACCTTTGTGTTAGGATTGAAGAACAAAGTGGAGGAACCTTTGTGTTAGGATTGAAGAACAAAGTGGAGGAACCTTTGTGTTAGGATTGAAGAACAAAGTGCAGTAACATTTGAGTTAGGATGGAAGAAATAAGTGGAACATCCTTTGTGTTAGGATGGAAGAACAAAGTGCAGGAATATTTGAGTTAGGATGCAAGAACAAAGTGGAGGAACCTTTGTGTTAGGATTGAAGAACAAAGTGGAGGAACATTTGTGTTAGGATGGAAGAAATAAGTGGAATATCCTTTGTGTTAGGATGGAAGAACAAAGTACAGGAACCTTTGTGTTAGGATTGAAGAACAAAGTGGAGGAACCTTTGTGTTAGGATTGAAGAACAAAGTGGAGGAACCTTTGTGTTAGGATTGAAGAACAAAGTGCAGTAACATTTGAGTTAGGATGGAAGAAATAAGTGGAACATCCTTTGTGTTAGGATGGAAGAACAAAGTGCAGGAATATTTGAGTTAGGATTGAAGAACAAAGTGCAGGAACATTTGAGTTAGGATGGAAGAAATAAGTGGAATATCCTTTGTGTTAGGATGGAAAAACTGAGTGGAGTTACATTTGTGTTAGAATGGAAGAAATAAGTGGAGTAATCTTTGTATTAGGATGGAAGAACTAAGTGGAGTAACCTTTTTGTTAGGATGGAATAACTAAGTGGAGGAACATTTGTGTTAGGATCGGAGAACTGAGTGGAGTAACATCTGTGTTATGATAGAAGAACAAAGTGGAGTAACCGTTTTGTAAGGATGGAAGAACAAAGTGGAGTAACCTCTGTGTTAGGATGAAAGAAATAAGTGGAGTAACCTTTTTGGAAACTTGGAAGAGAATGGACAAACGGCACTTTCTTTCCACTAAAAGAAACTGTTTCGTCAGGAGATCATGAATTTCCCCAGCTGCCATTTATTAGCAGTTAACAACGTTTCCCGTCATGCAGCAGTGTCGTCAACCTGGAAAACTTTTACGTATTAGGAAAGTGTTTTATGCAAAAAGAAGTCGTAGAGTCAAACATTAATGCCAACGCTTGACATCGACAAAGCGGAAGTGACTTCTTGTGTATAATAAGCCTGTATTGGGACCAGTCGACGAGCAGAATAAGGAGAATATCTTATACCAAGTGCATAGACTATGTGAATCCCGATTCTTTTGAAGAACATTCCTGGTCAGGTCATCTTCTCTGATTGACTCCGAATCTTGTGTTATCATTATAACAGTGATATACACATCTTACAAAGTTATTAATATATTGAAATAGTTTCATAAGAAAAGTATGCATTAAAACAGCAACGACAATTATTACGGAGATCGCGTTCTCGTATCGTTAATAACGTGCATTCATAAGCATCTTGCTTGTTTAAAGTGGGTATTTATGTTTTACTTTTGGGACGATAAATTTGTTTATTGAGAAGATTAAGATGTACTCTAATATATAATACATCAACTCAATGTGTATTGCTATTGACTCTGAAGTTATTAACGTCAGCACCATCACATTTTTCTATGACAATCGATATATTTTATGCTTTTATGAACAAATTCGACAACAAACCAGGGCTCTAAGTTAGGTGTACCCCTGAAACGATATCTTATCTTATCTTCTTATCTTCAAAAATTGCACATTTCAAAGACAGAAATTGAACGAGTGAGAAATTTTATACTTGGACAAATTTACATGCAATAACTGCCAACAGGAGTGTCGACGAAACCCCTGAACCACTTTGATCCACTGTATAATTTGTAGTGTATTATCTTATCCAATATTTTATGCCGTTTTCTTGTGTCATTCTCTAGATGAACTAAATGCGACTGATTAAAAAATGTGACCGATATTAGAGTAAGAACCTACAAGAACAAGTCGGTTCCAACCCGTATTCACCGACCCAGCAAGGTAGGCCAGTAAAGCCGCCTCACGTCTCGCTCTGTAGTCAATCAAACCTGGGCCCGGACCGACTTGTGGCGTCAACTCCTGTGTTCTTCTTCATATGTAAATGAAGGTTCAAAAAGCTAACTGATATAATGTCAGAACCTCTTCAAACCGCATTCGATCCTTATTTATAAGCTCCTCTTCTCCATTACAATTGCACAAAATTGACAGAGCCGGGACCACCCAGATTTACCAGGTGGAGCCATGGTCATGAGCGTCCCCCTGTCTCTCACACACACACGTGCACAATGATGCTTCAATAATTTATGACATCTCTCCCGACTTGGCTGTTTCGATAGCTTGGAGAACCAAGCGTTCATATCGCAGAGCGGCAGCTATCAGTGATGATTGATTTTGCTCCAAGTGCCTTTATTTTTCTTCACTCTACCGCGAAACGGACGATTTCCGTAACGTCCTCTGGTATTCATGATCGTAAAGTCGGAGGAGAAAGAAGCGAAAGCCCCGTCGGCTTTCTATAAAGGACCCTTTAACTGTGTAGCTTTCCGTTTACGCGTCGAGCGATCTCCGGGGTTTCATTAAGGCGAGTAGACGCTTTGAAGTCAGCGGTGAAACGTGAATAAGATGATCTTGGATTTGTGATATATTGTGATCGTCTTAGGCAGTACTGGGTAAGGCTACGCCCGAGTTAGGCTATTTAAACGGTCTTATTGATAAGGTGCTGCTCGGGCTTGCGTAACGAGGTGATGTGTGCAGGGTTGTCTCGCAATCTGCTGCCCGTATTGAAGTACAGTTTAAACAAGACTACGACTTTATTGAGCAACCCTATTTGACCTCGCGTTATTTGCTTCTAACAACGTGTACTTGCTCCATACAGGGCTTCCCTGTGTCTTGTACATATGCGTTAATAACACAACACTGATAGTGCTGTTCCGTAAAGGTGTTTTGTCATAATCGAATGAACGCATTCAGCTATTCAAGGATTGAGATTTTTTTTAAATCATTGATATATGTTATCATCACTCGTCGTTGTAACGTGATGGGAAACCAGAAAGTGAAAAGTATGTGTGCGTGTCCAGTACTGCGTTACAACATAAGACTTGTTAAGAGGATGCGACAATGAGTACAGATGGTTTCCCTACTACATGTACTATGCATGTATGTTGAAAATCGGTCACATCTCGCTGGTTCTCGTGACGTCTCGCTTCAATCTCGGTTCTTGCCCACAGAACGCTTTACCAGTCTGCATCATACGAGACTTGAACACGACAAAAATTCGTCTCTTTTTGCTACACTCATCGCAACTACACGCATAGTCTCGCAACTTCACGCATAGTCTCGCAACTTCACGCATAGTCTCGCATGTCTGGCTTGGGATATTTCCGAAGCCCCAGCATTTCTCCATTACACACCATCGCCCAACAAATGGACATATAATTGTCGTGCTCATTTTGTTGCAATATATTCTGCTCAGGTCGTTAGGAATTGCCTTCTTTTTTCTTACCGGGATTCCAGTCAAGCACACGCGATATTGCTCTCTTATTGTAAAATAATGGTTTGCTTTTCTGTTACGTGAATAATCTGCAATTGTTGTAATAAATCTGCGACCAGAATGTGACGCCTAGACGTGGGAAGGCAACACACACTTCTCTTAAACACAATCTCTAGTTTATTCCCTGCATTAGTGCTACATTTGCTGCGGTACAATCGTATCAAGTTCCGTGGCAGGGTGTAGGTTAACGTTTTTTATCTCTTCATAAAGCATCCCTTTAGTTACTTTATCAGAGGTAGCCCTAACCGTAGTTGAAGTATATCGGCGTCATGTAATAGACTCCGGGTTCAGTTCAGTCAGTTCGCTTCATGATGCAGGAGCCACATATGAAGTAATTTTCCATTGTTAATACCTTGTAGTTTGAAAATCCAACTAATCGCACGGAATAGTGAATTAAGTTAATATATGCTTAGATACAGGATGACAAAATACATATCTACTAAGTATAGTAGAACCATTCTTCTTCCGTTGTTTTCTCAAAGACGCCGCTAACGACAGATACAGTGAAACACATAATATTTACAGCAAGACGGCAAAAATGGTTTTGATTAAACGTGACAGCTTCTTAATCACTCTGACTTTCCTATTGCACGTGGGATTAGTATATTGTAATAAAAATGCATATTGGAAATAACATTCATGAATCAGACTTAAGCGTTGATTTAATAATGCACCACACTTAATTAAATCATGAAATTCATCTTCGATCTTGATGGAGTTACATAGAGTTCTTTTTTGAAGACTGGATATTATGATATCGACCTTTTCAATTTACAAGTTTGGGTTACATGTTTTAAAACGTAATACAACTCATTTTCGTTCAATAATGAAGAGCGATTCATTAGAAAATATTATGATTTAGCTCAGACCTTAATGGGTATTCAATAACTAATGTAGATTACGAATTAGAAAAGGATACAGTGAAGTGGGAAAGAGATTAACTATAGTATAACAGCTTAGATCCCTTATGTCTATAGAACACTGAATGTTCTCCAAATACCAGTATGTTCGTTGCCATACGACGCCAAATATGAGTACGTCCGTTACCATTCTACGCCAATTACGTGTACGTTCGTTACCTTTCTACGCTAAATACGTACGAGTACGTTCGTTGCCATGCGACGCCAATTACGAGTGCGTACGTTGCCATGCGACATAGTATAATTATGTCCCGCGCAAAGCTTTGGGGGAGACATAATGTTTTCGCCTCCGTCCGTTATTCCGTAATTCCGTATTTCCGAAATGCTTTCGTTTCCGGGCCATATCTCACGTTCAATTGTTTTACGAAAATTGGTGTGTTAGACCTAGTGGTGAAGTGGTGACTTTTGCTACTTAGGTTATTCTGATTTGTATATGTTTTCTGGTTTCCATGGAAACAGTTTGAACTTAGTGCATGTCGGGGTAGGAAACTTTTCCGGCCTCTACCTCAAAATCAATGAAGTATTATTTAATGAGACTTGGTGTGTGGTTAGACCTAGTGGTGGGCTGGTGCCTTTTGCTACTTATAAGTTATTCTGTTTTTTTCTTCTTTCTGGTTTTAAGGGAAACAATTTTAACAAAGAGCCTAGAAAAGGGACACAATTTGAACTACCGGTAAGAGGTTACATGTCATTTTTGATAAGTGAAAAATAAAGGTAAGATGACTAGGTTGGATTGAAAGTTGAAGCGGGGACATCACAGTGCACCACATGCACATATTTCCAACTGTTACTATTATCATGGTGTGAAATCGTCTCTCTGATTGGCTGAATAGTGATAAAGTACATGTGCATTGGGTACAAGATGTATTTATTTGTATGCAGTCTTCATTTGAACGTACACCATGACAGGTTAGATTTTGGACCTAACGCAGATACAGCTGTGTAGACGACAGACACACGTTTAGTCTCTGGAAATGAAAAGTTAGGGAAGAGTACAATTTTAATGAGTAAAAAATAAAAAAAGAATTAAAACTAAATTAAGCATTTGAGATCTCTTCAGTTTCCAATAGACTCTGCTACTTTAGCTTCATGTTGACATACTTGCTTGGTCATGCGGTGCTTCCCGGTGGAACCAATGCTAAAAACTATTCCACAGATGGTATCTTGTTGAAAGCCACAGCTTATTGTTGAAGCCTTTTTATTGTACTAAGCCTTTTTATTGTACTAAGCCTTTAAGGAACAAGCAGAAGTAGAGTTAGTAAAATTCTATTTTTAATAAATAACACATTGTATGAACATGTACACTTATTTACATCATACTTGAGTATTTATGTTTTGAGAATTATTTGGAAGATTGGGTCATGTTTTTGTATTTAAGTGCTGTAACAATGTATCAAGAAATTATTTAATTTTGGTTTAATTTTGGTTAAACAGTTTGGTAAACAGCATGGGTAATAACTCCTGATTATTAAATTGTGGGTAAACGATAAACTAGTCTGAAGTTATCTGTCAACATGTCGTCATCAATGTATATTTTTTACGTAATACCAACATCTGAATGATTCTTTAGAATGTAAAACTCTACCAAGGTTCTGAATAAGTAATGAACTTGATATTGATATATATATGCTTACATGTCTGTTTTCTTCCTGAAAGAGGTAATGATTTGGCGTTTAACTTTAGTTTACTTATACCCATGCAGGTAGTCTAACATTTAGACATATTGAAAAAAATATATTGAAAAGGAGCCCTTTTTACAGATTTAATTGCTTTCAGTCTCCTTTTCCTTAATAAGATGGTGATATTTTCAGCATAAATACCTTTTTTCCAGAGTCTGAGTGTAAGACTAATACCCAGATGTCAAACATTATTGTACACGGAAAGTATGCAATACTAATTTGGTTATGTACTACGGTAAAACGTACGAATGTAAACTTGCTAGTAGCAAACCATGGGTGACTATTTTGAATTAGGATCATGAGCATTGCATCCATACCATAAGGGACGTAGAACAGTTCCAGCATACATGATATGCTCCAAGTCTATTACAAGGAACTTGTTGTATTTCTTAAATAGTTTTTTTTAAGGATTAAGAAACATTATAGAAAATCAAGTTTACCCAAAGAACAACAG
Source organism: Gibbula magus (assembly GCA_936450465.1). Classification (NCBI taxonomy): domain Eukaryota; kingdom Metazoa; phylum Mollusca; class Gastropoda; order Trochida; family Trochidae; genus Gibbula; species Gibbula magus. Next base: position 31,462,721 of record OW388290.1, on the reverse strand, counting down.
TCGTGGCCAATCAATTTTTAGGAAAATGTAATGGTACATGTATGTCAAATGCGATGAACTTTACGTTATGTTTTGGCCACAAGAATTTAAGGAGCGTTGGTTTGAATATTTGGTTTGAACTGCATGTGTCGAGTTAAAAATAATTAGTGAAACAATCCAACATGACCGCATTTGGGAGAACACTACCTTCAATAGTACCTTCAAGAATGTATACTATTAAAGCTGGTCTTATCCTAACGTCCTCATGCTTTAACTATACTAGTTCAGGGCAAAACAATACTTTATTACAAAACACATTGGGGCACAGCGAATTTTATTTCTTAAACAATACTTTATTGATCTGAGTGAAAATTCGGATGCGTTTCTGTACCCTTGAACCCAAACAGTCACAATGCAGCGTCAGTTCAAAAGTTCTTCTACCTTATATTGCTGAGCGACACGGGTGGAAGCATCAGCTCCCATCTTTGAACGTTTTTCAGTGTGACGCGGCCAGGAATCGAACCGGGTGACGAGCGAACACTCTACCCACTGACTTATCTATGGTCTATATATGCACAAGCCAATGTCAATCGTTATAATAGTCACCTTTACATATTCTAAACCTTTGATTGTTATTGCAAATGTGATGCATGTTTTTTTTCACTGGAAAAGTTTCTAAACAATATTCCGTTAATCAAAATGAAGTTTAAATAGTTTCAGATATTGCATGGTCAATGTATCGGTCCCTTGAATTAAACCCAATGTATCGGTCCCTTGAATTAAACCCAATGTATCGGTCCCTTGAATTAAACCCAATGTATCGGTCCCTTGAATTAAACCCAATGTATCGGTCCCTTGAATTAAACCCAATGTATCGGTCCCTTGAATTAAACCCAATGTATCGGTCCCTTGAATTAAACCCAATGTATCGGTCCCTTGAATTAAACCCAATGTATCGGTCCCTTGAATTAAACCCAATGTATCGGTCCCTTGAATTAAACCCAATGTATCGGTCCCTTGAATTAAACCCAATGTATCGGTCCCTTGAATTAAACCCAATGTATCGGTCCCTTGAATTAAACCCAATGTATCGGTCCCTTGAATTAAACCCTATTCTTGATATCTTCTCGTTTTTTCAGCTACTGCTAATTTTCATTTCTATGCCAATCACTCAAATTAATATCGGTATAAAACATATTTTGCACAGCATTAAATAAGACAAGTGCTGTATAATGTGATGCATTATGGTTGTTTATGATACATTTGTGTATTTAAGTACTGTGATGAATATCAGTTATGTTTCACCAACTCAACGCAGAATTCCCAATATGAATATATCTTGTTACTTATTGCTATATTCCATTACATGCTTTGTTCTGATCTGTATGTTCGAGAACATAAAAATTAACATGCATTCTATTCATAACCGATATTGATGTTTCACACGTATCTGATTTTGTTGTGCTGCATATTCTAATGTATTCTTGTCTTTATGTAGAGAAAATATTTCTCTAGCGATTAATATTATGTATGTATGTTGAAACAAATAATTTGTTATCAGAAACATAACATACTCAATTCAATGTAGATGTTCCGTCTGATTTCGTATGTATCTGTTTCAAGTTAAACAGATTTGTTATAAGTTTATCGTCACGTTGTTCTTTTGTTGAAAGATATCAAATATTTGTATAATGTAGCTAAATAAACTTCTTCCGCAAGTAATAACTCGAACCACTCTCCATCACTGACTAATTAAGCCTTGCTGCATTTCGTGCTCTTTTCTGTCCAATTCAGTACGGTGCTACGCTAACACAGACAATGTGACGAATGCAGCAAAACTTAAATTAGCCAGTAATGGAGACTGGTGTGAGGGAAGTTGTATCTAAGATACACTCATTATTTTTCTGAGATTTTCCAAACATTAAGTTTATGTTATTAACGTGTTTAAATATTTGATTTTAAAATAGTCGAACTAACGAATATTTCTTTGATCTTTTTAACATAACGTTAAATTGTCATCTGGCCAAACGCACAAAATAGCCAAAGACCAACTTGAATTTGAGCTTTTAAAAAGATAGAAAGAAACAGACGTGTTCCGTATCTTGAGTGCAAAATATATCTTTAAAGACAGGGTCCCTTCCATCACTTTGTGCCAACACACTACTGATCGACCACATGCAATAACGCTTTGCCGGGTAAAACGCATCGAATAAAGGAACAGGCAACCAGCATCCATAATTAATGGTCTTTAGTTGATTGACTACGCTTGACCGATACTTTGAGGCTCAACCCGTTGTCATGGTTACGGAAGAGGGGCAAAGGTTCCAATAAGGTTTGAGAAATCAAGCAGTGTGACGTCACAAAGGCGGACAACAGAGGAAGCACATGAAAAGCTAAAGCCTAACGAAGATGACACAGGAACGTGTTATGACAATGAATGTGAAAATATTACTGGATTTTACTTAGATTTTAATTTGCCCCATGACACCGTTTGAACTTGTTTGGAGCATAGCTTAACATGTACGTAATCCTTCAGCAACTCTAGGTATATATTTATTATATATATACTGGGTATTGTGTCGCTTAGAAATAACACTAGAGAGACGTATATATATACCATACCGTATTGCTATAAAAATGAGGGCGGGTCTGTATATTCATCTGTCTCTCTAACACTATTTCTGAGTGATTGAGGCTCCTTTGCAAAACTGTTCGGATAGGATTGTTGATCATTGAACACATTTTCCCGGAGTTTTGTTCATCAATTTGCTCGTATCATGCAATTGCATGCAAAATATATAACGACGATTTTGTGATTGTGTACAGTCATTGGCACATAGCTATGTTCTCGGGATAGCTCAATTCTACATGGGATACAGTGTTTTCTAATTTCACTCAGTATTTATTCGCAAATATTACCATTTTATTATGTATTGAAAAAGAGGTTATGAGAATTTCCGGAAACAGAAGCAACTTTTCAATATGTTTTCAACATTGTTTTGAGAGTCTAAGTATTAGACTAGGCGATAGGCAGATCTTTGAGTTTTGAGATCAACGAGCTTAAATAACCAATCCAAATGTTATAAATGGGTATTGGATTTTGGATTTGAAAACATTACAAGGGATTGTATTTTCTGAACGATAAAATAATTTTAAAATGATTGATTTACATATATATTAATAATAGCAAATACTAAGTTGCACCCACTTTGAAACCATTTCTTGCTTGTCATTTAATTTTTTTTAAAAAACGTTATCGCTGATTTGTTTTCATTGTATATTTTAGTCAAGTGGAGCAACTCCAACATTGCTATTCTATGTGTTTTATGACTAAAATGAACAGTTTCATAAACTTTACAAATAAGCTTAACATAAAGTTTCACTTCTGCTTGATCACCGCCATCAACTGACGGATGCAATCTAACCTTCTCACCATAATCATTATTGCGTACAGTTTCTTTCCTAATTACAGAGGCAGGGTAGTTTAGTAAGTTTCCATATATTTCACATTTATTTCTTACTCGCCCTGTGGAAGGACGGAGCCCAATATGGTTCGTGTTGATATCTCTAAAGCACAGGCGCATGATCCTTTGTCTCAAAATCTGGATAATTGATTTGGCGTAAAAGATTTAGGGTTCGTGGAGCGGAGAACATATCGGCTGACTGCAAGTAGAGCGTTGTCGCGTCGTACCCTGGGACCCCGGCCCTGCTACAAGAACGGGCGTCATAAATCGCTAAGATACAGGGAATTCGAGCTAAGCGTTGAAATGAAATATGACTAGCACATGTCCTGCGGGTACACTGCTCCCCCCTCCCCCCTCTCTTCCATCCCCACTCGCGGCAGCGCCATGCACGGAGTGTTATACTAATTTTGATACTATTGAACATTTCGCGACCTCGGCGTCGTCCCGTAGTTTCAAATACCTCTTATGCACATTGCGCTCACGTCTCGCTCTCCGCTCGATAAAAGCTTTAGACGCTTCAGGCTTTGTCAATACTATTTCTCTGCGGAGCCCCTTTCAATGCATGGAGCCGTGTAGAGGCGGCGAGTCCCGATGGGGCGGTCTGACGGGCGGGCGGGGGATTGGCAATGGGTCGGCGAATTATCCGTCGGGCCGCTGCGTGCATCGACGGAATAAATATCGCTTGGAGAAGTAGTGACCCGCAATTTCGCCCGCCCCTTTTTTGATTGATGGGCGGCGGTCCGATAGACGAGCGGCACCACGACACGCTACGCTCGCTGTTGACGGCACTAGTGTGACAGGCGAGGCCCGGTAAAAAATTGATCCGGATCAAGAGAGTCGGCACAAGACTGATGGCCCGGCTGTTAAAGGGTCCCGTTTGGGAGGATTGTAGAGAGCGTTGTGGATCGGCTGACGGGATAGGACTGTGCGGTGCTAACGGGATGGGACTTCGTGTCTTTGTGTGTTGGCAGGGAGTCCCTGGTGTTGGGCAGGGGATTGCTAAAAGATTCGTTAGAAGTATTAGTTGATTGCTAAACTCATGTTGATGATGTTGTTACGTTTCTCTTCCTCACTTTGATACAGTGAAGTGAATCGAGAAAACCATTTATCCACCTCACATGCTTGATTTGCACTTGTGTGTGAAACATAGGATGTTTTGTTGATATGCAAGTAATCATGTCGGAATATGTTGTACACATTTCTGAATGTATGTAGTTGATAACCAGGCTGTGATGAATAATCAGGTATTATCTTACTATAGAAGGAACCACAGACAACAAGAAGAGAAGATATATTTATGAATGATCAACTTCTTTATTTAGCAATGGCGGCGTTTCAGAATAGATCCTTATAACGGTATCAAACATAGGAACAACAAGTCCCCTGTGACTGTGTATCAACACTCAGTTTAGATTCCATAGTGAAAGTCTAGATACTAAATACTCATATATAGAACATATAGAGACGAAGCTTTTACAAATGTACAAAGATAATTCATTAATTTACGTTCAACAATAATATCGTTTGTTCATTGAACCAATTAGTGAATCGTGCATGCATCAGGTAACACTGCTAAATGATTATCGTATGGATATTGTGTCTTGAATTCAGGGTAGCGTGTGCTAATTCAATTCTTTATTCTCCAAAAAACACCATAATCGAGCATAGGATTGCCTCGACCTACCATGATTTTAGTAACACGAAATTACTGAGATTTCCCCGCGTGTTCGCAAACACTCGACCTGAAAGTGGATCCAAGGAGTCCAGGATAGTTTCTCGTTGCATTGACGCGTGCTTATGTTGCATGTTAAACAAGAACCAAACATGTGTTAAACAATAATTAAACATGCGCAGATACACACATGTGACTGGTACTTCCTGTTGGTAAGTGCTTCATGCTGGAGGGAATCTGTCCGCGATCAGATGACTTGTGCTCTATATTTCATTGTATGTTGTTAATGTGTCTTACACGTTAAACTATCAGAGAAGTTGATGTCAACTTTGAACGGTTTAGAAGATTCAAAGATTTTCTTACTGTAAGAATATTTTCAGAAATCGGTAGGTTTATGGATGCCCAAAAGCACTGCTGATTTCTAATCAACGGACACCAAGTACTCTGTATACAGGTAGCAAATGGTTTCATTCTCTAAGTGGGGAACAAGATTAACTTCCTTCTCAAAATGGAGGGCTAAGTTAAAATTAATTCTTTTGGAAAAATCCTGCGAATTGCAACTAGAAAAAGAAAAGAGGGCTCATTGGGCCCTCTGAAACGTGAAACCGCCAACCGCCATTCTCACTATCTCCCGTCAACCGGCGCTAGTTCCCCGATTAGCACGCCGCAGGCGTGAATATTTACAAGTCGGCGATAAGCGCTGATGCCGTGGTAAGCTCGTCTAACCTGCGCTGAAAGCGATCTTCAAGGGGACTTTTCCGCAGTTCCAAAATCTCTGGGGGGCGCGAGGCGGCGAGTGTGGCGCCGTGGCCTGTTGGCCCGGGGGGTGGTGGCAGATCCTCTGAGAGAGGCTTCTGTGGAGTTGTGTCAATCACAGGCGCGGGGTGGGTCCAGTCACGACCCGTAGTTTATCTGCGCCGAGAGAAGATTAAACGTTCGAAGCGTCTGAATCTTGCCGCCAGCGGTGTTTCAAATAGTCAGTAATCTCGGCTAAGACTCGAGATTTATTAATATCGTTCAAACTGGAAAAAAGTCAGAAATGATAATAAATATCATATCACGCAGTTACGGGTGAGCTTTTGATAACAGCACATCACGTGTCTTATCGCTGAACAAACATCACCCAGTCGGGAGAACGCGTACAGGAACTATATATCACCAATTCACTCACTACTAGATTGGTTATTGCGCTGAAAGTAGTCCTGGCAACAAGAACCTCTGAGTATTTTTTTATTGAGAGTTGACATCATGTGTGAACGCCTGAAAACTTTTCATTTTGTTCCAGAAATCTGAAGGCATTATTTTTAGACGTAATAAATATACTTAATACTAAATATAAGTACTATTCTAGTGTTTGAATTGTACAACAATTGCTTCGGAAAAGAGAAAGATGATCGTGCCGCAATAACCCACATTCAGAATCTCAGAGTTAAAGGTTAGATGTCATGCCACATGGTCACATTCGTATTCATTTAAATGGGATTTCAATTTGGCAATAACTCGATTTAAATTTCTGAAATCGGCCCATAAATTACTCATATAAGGCTTTTCGAAAGACCGCTTAATGAAAATTTGCGGAGGTGTGGTCCCTTAAGCGATTTCTCCTCTGCGATAGTCAATATTCAACGTGATTTCGCAACATTTTGATTGTTGCTTTGGCAAACATATCTTCAATAAAACAACCTATATTTTCCATATATATATCGAATTTTTAGACATCCAACGAGGTAATCTCACAGATATGAATTGCATGATTATTCCATAACAATAAATTCATCAAGCGGTAGTGAAAATTAACATTAATTAATTTACGACACTCAGTACGGCCAGGCTCTCTAGGACAAATCACCAGTCACCCAATCTATCTTATCTTAATAATGCCACTCTGCAAATATCTATATTTAATACTGAGATGTTAAGTTTAAGATGAAAGTTAGTGTATGTTATGTCTAACTCTATTGGAAAACAACTGTTAATTCAAACATCAATCACGAAATTTATTTTGCAATAACCCGTCTCGAACCCGAAACCTCCATACTCCTGCACACAAAGCGCAGCGATGTGCTACAGGGACTAGGCTGATGATGTTGTTTCCTAAGTCCCCTTTATACCCTACTGCCTTTCACCAAACCAAAAGGGGATATTTTGCGAGCGACTCCTCTACTTTTCGCACTATCAATTAGAATAGATTAAAAATAAAATTTAACCACGAGGTCGGTTTGTAAGCTTGATAAAACATGTCAAAGGGTGTTTATGGATGCGGGTTTTAAATCTCATAAACACCCTTTGGCATGTTTTATCCTATACGTACATGTCATGGCGAGACTTACGATGTGCATATTTCCATATAATAGGGAGATCATTACAATGAAGCAACATTTCCAAAAAACAAATGGCTGAAATCACTTTTCCTTGACACAGCTGAACTTATATGTGTGTGTGTATATGCGATCTTCTTGTCCTTAAATATATAAATACGGCATGCTGATATACCTGTAGATCATAGTAAATATAGTGTTTAACATAATGTATTCACTTTCCATTATTTCAGTCGAACATAACAGTCTGTAGAAGTATTTAATGATGGGGCACCTTGCACACAATCTTAGTACAGGAACAGTTAACAATCGATTCTGATATGAACTTGATATTCATTTATAATTCAATAACTATATATCTGTATAAATATTGATACTGTTTTTGCGGTTTTTCTGCATTATTTATGTTTTCATGTCCTGTTTTACCTTACGTTTCACCTTTTTCATTATGTTGTCTTCCATGTATGTCGTTGTGTCCTTTCTATTTATATCCTTGTTTTGTTTCTGTGTATGTCGTTCTTTTGTTTCTGTGTATGTCGTTGTTTTGTTTCTGTGAATGTCGTTGTGTTGTTCATATGAATGACATTATACTGTTTCTATTTATGTCGTTGTTTTGTTTCTGTGAATGTCGTTGTGCTGTTTCTATGAATGTCGTTGTGTTGTTTCTATGAATGTCGTTATGTTGTTCCTATGAATGTGTTTGTGTTGTTTCTATGAATGTCGTTGTGTTGTTCCTATGAATGTGTTTGTGCTGTTTCTATGAATGTCGTTGTGTTGTTTCTGTAAATGTCATTGTGTTGTTTCTATGAATGTGTTTGTGTTGTTTCTATGAATGTAGTTGTGTTGTTTCTATGAATGTCGTTGTGTTGTTTCTGTGTATGTCGTTGTGTTGTTTCTGTGTATGTCGTTGTGTTGTTTCTATGAATGACGTTGTGTTGTTCCTATGAATGTGTTTGTGTTGTTTCTATGAATGTCGTTGTGTTGTTCCTATGAATGTGTTTGTGTTGTTTCTATGAATGTAGTTGTGTTGTTTCTATGAATGTCGTTGTGATGTTTCTATGAATGTCGTTGTGTTGTTCCTATGAATGTGTTTGTGTTGTTTCTATGAATGTCGTTGTGTTGTTTCTATGAATGACGTGGTATTGTTTCTATGAATGACGCTGTGTTGTTTCTATGAATGACGTTGTGTTGTTTCTATGAATGACATTCTGCTGTTTCTATGAATGACATTTTGTTGTCTGTTAATGACTTTGTGCTCTTTCTGTGAACGACGTTGCGTTGTTTCTATGAATGTCGTGATGTTTCTATGATTGTATTTTTGTTGTTTCTATGAATGACATGTTGTTGTCTTTTAATGTCTTTGTGCTCTTTCTGTGAAGGATATTAATAATAATAATAATAATAAGAGAATAGTTTATTACCGTGCCATGTTGTTAAATTACAATATTCACACAGAGGTAAAGTTCACATAAAACAACCAGGTCTCATTAGGCCGACAAGACACCAAATATATAAAACACTTATTTTAAAATCACAACACAAAAAAGTGTATGTATTACATCACTATTTCAAGTCACATTCTTCATAGACTGACACACTGACCCATTCCGATTGCTACACGAGCTTATTCAAATTCACATAATCACTACCTCAAACTGACACACTGACTACCTTAACCCTGACTCTCACTATTCACCCTTCCACAACCGCTGTTCACCTTGCGTTCTTTATCTGAGTGTCGTTGTGTTGTTTGTGAATGACATGTTGTTGTCTGTTAATGTGTTGTTTGTGAATGACATGTTGTTGTCTGTTAATGTGTTGTTTGTGAATGACATGTTGTTGTCTGTTAATGTGTTGTTTGTGAATGACATGGTTGTTGTCTGTTAATGTGTTGTTTGTGAATGACGTTGTGTTGTCTGTTAATGATGTTATGCCCTTCCTGTAAATGGCGTGGTATTGTTTGTGAATGACATTCTGTTGTCTGTTAATGATGTTATGCCCTTCCTGTAAATTGCGTGGTATTGTTTGTGAATGACATTCTGTTGTCTGTTAATGATGTTAAGCCCTTCCTGTAAATGGCGTGGTATTGTTTGTGAATGACATTTTGTTGTCTATTGATGACTTATGCCCTTTCTGTAAATGACGTTGTGATGTGAGGGAAGAAGTGAGTTAACAAACTACATGTAAAACAATTAAACTCAAGCAATAGCATATTCCACATTATAAAGTGGTTGTAATTTTTTTATCCAGTAAATTGTTTTCTTTGTTTAATTCAAATTCAACTTATTCCCTTACATATTTTTGTTTACTGATGTTATGAAAAACATTTGCATGGATGTCTGATTTACTTCTACCATATAATGATATTATCAATAGCAAAAAATCCAGTAGTGTGTTTCTTAACAAGACCAGTTGTCTGTGTACTAAGCATGCCGACTAGTAAAGTATAGCGGTTGATGCTATGACATATTTCTCAGAATTATATTTATGTCTGAAGTCCTATTTTATTTGTGTTAGTAAAGCTATGTTGCTTTCCTCCTTTTTCAAAATTGTTTTGAATAACCTTGTCTTTCCTAGTAATGTTAATAATATTTTACTGAGAAGCATGTTTTATATATTTTTGCATTGTTTTAATTCTATGACGTTTCGTTTTATTTAATACATTATATTAAATATAACTTTGTCCAGTATGGCGTGTTTAAACTAGTTTACCAACATGCCTACAAAACACAAAAACTCCCTAAAAGATTGATATAAATCGATGGTCAGGTTTATAAAGTAATACCAAAGGATCCATGCGTCTCTATATTCTCAATCTTCATTTAAACATGTCTGTCGCTTCAATATAATTATTATAATCATCGAATCAAAAATGATAATTATCCAATAAACTCGCACTCGCCTTTAAATCATTTTAACGAAGCAAATGACCACATATTTCACCCAAGGCGATGACGTCATGGACCGCCTCCCTGATTGGTAAGGGGTCAGGCCGCAGACGGGGTATAAATGTTTTATCGCGGCACGTCCGTGCAGTAATTACCATCTCCTATCAAGCGTTTTCATCCAGTTCAAAAACTTCTTCCCAACTTAACAGACTGTCACGGAAGCGACTCACAAGTGGGAGCTAAGCAACTCCAGTAATTAGAGGTTGTGTGGTGACTGCCGTCAGCGGTAGAAATAGTCAGCACACTTGGAGTCGGCTTGTGAACCCTCACACCGTCTTGCACGCAACATTTCCTGAACTAGGCTAGCGTTCTTCTGAAAGTGCTTACTGGATTCCAATCTAGATGTTTGTTTATAGTTGGTAGTGAGAAAAGACAAACCTGAAGTCTTTCAAAAATGATTTCAGTTATATCTTGGAATTTTATTTTCTTATTCTTGACATTTCAGATAGCTAGGCTATAGCTTACGGATGTTTTAGACTTTATACAATGTCACCAGATAATTTGGAATGCTGCTATGACACATACTCGTAGAAATTAGACATAGTTATTCATAATTGAAGTAGTTTATCATTCAGAAATGCAATTTATTATTTGTTTCTGATATTAACGGACTTCTGCAATAGGCATTAGAAAATAGTTGGGAGAAACGAGATCTATGGATTTACAATATGGATTGCAGTAACGAAGTTGTAAATCGATAGAACTCGTTTAGCAATTAGCCATATCCATGTACAGTCAGACCCCGTTCATCCGGACGATTTGGGTTAAGTTGGAAATCGTCCGGAATATGAGTCGTGCGGTTTAGCGAATAATGATTTGTATAGAAATGCATAGAGAAGATTTATAACATTAAAGCAGTTAAACTACGGAGAAAGGTTTTTCATTTTTATCTTTATTTTTTTTTAAAACAAACAATAATAAACATACAGTCTTATAGATGGCAAGTTCCACCACTTCCGACATAATTTAAGGGACATTAAACCATTTGTCTCCTAAAACAAAACAAAGAATGAAAAAGGAATAAATAAATGAAAAGTGTACCAAATGGATAGACACTGGTGCTAAAATATCACCCTGTCAGAGCAAGCCTGGCCTGGCCACGCCCCCTTCTGCTGATGTAATTATCGCGCAGTAAAGCGGGCTGTTTACGCTGGCGCTGTCACTCAACGGGTCGCCATGACACAATCAACGTTGTAAAGCTGATTTCAAAATTTATAGTTTGCAAATCGATTTGACAGACTGAACGTGCAGAACCTGGAACGATGGTGAAGGCGGGACGTGGATTATTTGAATCTGTGTTAATTCATGAAGGTTTTTTAATGTCGATAACTGCTTTTCTGGCCGAAGTGTACTTCGTGACGGGTTTCGCTTGAAACAAAATCCTACAGTTTTAAAGAATTGTCCTTTACTTAAATTTCTCATGTTACAGCGAAGCTAAGTGTACGTTGGAAGTGTACGAACGATTCTTTGTTAGCATGTCACTGACGAAAAGACATATCATAACTTGCATCGATAAATATTTCCGTTATACTTACTCTAGTACAAAAATTAAAGCAAAAATATATTTCCATGACATACCGAAACACTTTGATATTGTTTTGTAGACATTAGTTGTATTTCAAAGGCAATCTTGGCTAAAATGCTGAAGCTGATTTTTATCTCCACATCTACTTCAAATTCACAAAGGTTCAGAGGGCAACCTTGTTTCACCCCAATTGCAGTATGACATAATCTGCTGATTAGTGTGATCTAGTAACCTCTGTTCTATCCGAGCAACTTCATGTGTTAAGGGAGAATCATGATTGGTTGAAATGCAAGTTAGTTGTGCAATCAGCCATGTTGTTTCGAGCAGCAGTAGATCCGTTCCCGTAACAGGACCTGTCCTCGTATCGCCTACACCCCATATTGCCTACACCACTATCAAAGCAAATTTATGGATGAGCGCACACCACACTGGTATTCTGATCCCTTAAGAAAAGACAACAAGATAACAAAAACAGAATAAATGACTTTAATTTCACTATGATTTTCACAATGACGTCAATGTATTTTCATAGCATATGTACTATGTTCTTTCATAGCATGATCAGTAACAATGTAATGATTTAATTCCACCTTGATTTACACAATGATGACAATGTAACGCGTAAAGACTCTAGTACTGTTTTCATTTACGTTTACACATCTATGCACTGGAAATAACAGAAAGAAAGGGGATATAAACAATAGCATTCATGTAAAAAAAAGTTTGATTATAACCTTCGTGATGAATTTGTAAATAATAGTGATATGTGTGTTGTAAACAGGTTGTGTCGAATGTGATAATGTTGTTTCGTGTGTTACATCTGTGTGTAATGATTGGTCAAATATCTTTGTTAGGGCTTTAAATTTGGACGTATTAAGAGCATTTCAAACCGTTCAAAATTTGTAAAAGCAGGTAAAAGTTACAGTAAAAGTTTAAAGAGTTCATATAAAGATTTTGAATTAGATTGTGCTGTAAAGTTACGTAATTTTCCGAATAAGATAACATATTTTTTTGGAACATGTTAAAGTCTTTTGATAATCACTCTGAAATGACATTAACTTATGATAAGGAAAAGCTTTTTGATTATTAGAAGATTTGAACGCAGGTTGATTGTCATGTTTTTCCTCCTGAAAGTGTGTTACATCATGACTTGTTAGAATTGTGTAATAACTGATAAGGAAATAATCTACAAACATATATATACTGTTAGAGTGTAGTTTATTCAATGAATTAAGAAATAAATATCGCCCTGCTCTTCGTCGTTGTTCTTAAATTATAGTCTCTCGTGACCCTATATGGGTGGCTCACTTTTATCTTGTACTTCCATATGTATATATCTATTCATGTATTATACATGTGAGGAGAGACTTAAATAAATAATCTGTCTGTCTGTCTGTATCCTTAATACTGTAAACATGTATCCATTGAAAAATATATTTCACTTATGTCCATTACATAAAAAAACAATACTTGTTAAAATTGTTTTGTATATCAAACATGGATTTCGTACGCTTCAATAATATGTGTTTTGTTATATTCATGTATATTTATTCACTCTGTCATTAGGTATGACATATGAGACTTGACTTTATAACAATGAACCAGTCCCTTAAAGATAATTAAACCTCTCTGTGCTTTTAGATGTTAATTCGTTTATGCATATAGACAATACTTTCAAGTAAACAAAACACAAAAGATAAAAAGCAAAAGTTAATTAACGACTGAACAGAATATGCCGACATTGTTTCTAATAGCTTTGATGACTTTAAGGCTGTTTTGACAAGTGAAATCAGCGAAAAATACGTGACGGCTATACGAGTGTATAATGTAAACAATAACATAAGCCAGATACTCGTTAGGGCATGACTCCTGAGTAACACGTCACACCTCTGCTAGCAGCTGATTAGCCAATGAAACGTTTGGCGGCTATATTAATGAGGTATTTTAAAAAAAATGTGTTTTCTACTATTTTGGGGTTGGTTTGAAATCCAATACTTTTGTGTCGTTACACCGTACTGTTGTCAGAATCATTTCGGCTAAACCTACCCCCCCCCCCCCCCCCCCCCCCCCCCCCCGAGGTTAGGGTTGCTTTAATGGCTTAGTAGACTGAACCATACTACACTATAGGGATGGGGAAGTGACACTCTGCATTTAGTGTAGGCGATACGAGGGGGTTTTAAGGTGTAGGCAATATGGGGTGTAGGCGATACGAGGGCAAGCCCGTAACAGTCAAGAATACTAGACTTCCTTTATCTGTGCGATGCGCACACACTCCTTCACTTCGTTTTGCAACATCGATCCTTGACAAACAATCGCTTAAGGATGTTCGCTCCTCAAATTTATAGTATTAAACTTTTTTTCTAACTTATATTTTTTAAAAGATCAAAGTATACGATTGGAAAATAAGCATTAAAACATAGGGGGTAGTGTGGGTTTTTTTCGAGATATGACGCCTGTAAGATAGTGGGGTGGAGTACAATTTTAACATGGGAGTCTATGGGAAAATGAGAAAAACACTGCTAAAAACTTTAGAATACTGCATGTCTAGTATTAAACTTTTTTTCCTTTTTTGATATGTCACAAAGTTCATGTTACCCTGCCGAAATCGATGAGAAAAAATATAAATGGTAGTGTGGGTTTTTTTTAAGCTGTGACACTAGATGTACCTGAAAATCCCCCATTGTAGTCAAATTTAGGCCATTTATGCTGTTTAAGCACTTTTTAGAGGTTCTAAAGTCACATTTTCTTGATTTCATTTGTTTTTTAAAAGTATGTCGATGATGTAGAATATCATGAAGTAAATAAAGATGAGAAAAAATCTTTACTTAATCATATTTCATTTTTGAAGCTCAACAGGAAGGAGCGGACATCCTTAAATGTAAACTGAAATTTTACAATAAGAAAATATATTTGATATGAAATTAAATAGAAGCCTTGAAAATACTGAAACAATCTAGATATGTTCTAGAAACTGCGGAGTCTTGATGTCAGACTTTATTTATAACTTTAACTTCATTTTTGTATTCATAGACTTCATGTCACTATATGTGTGTTGTTAACATGCAGCCTTTCGACAGTAAATATTCATCATTATGAATCATCAATCAGAATGGAATTGATGGTTTTCTTTTTCGATGAAATACATCTGCTATAGATTTGTGTCGCGATAATATATTTTGAAAGTAATAAAATAATAATATTTTAACTTTGTTGGTTAAACAAGTAATGCGATAAACTAGTCTATTAGCTAATGGATAGGTGTGTTGGTTGATCCGCGTACCTTCCAATTCAAACATGGATTTATTCTGTTATACCGATACAGATACCGATACAGATGCCGATACCGATACAGATACCGATACAGATACAGATACAGATACCGATACAGATGCCGATACCGATACAGATACCGATACAGATACCGATACCGATACAGATACAGATGCCGATACCGATACCGATACCGATACCGATACCGATACCGATACAGATACCGATACAGATACATATACACAGACAGAACAGAACAGGAAACTACAAGGACGATGTTCTTTTATTCTTTAAATCATAGACTTTCGACACACTGCTTAGATGCTAAAGTGTCTTATTTCGATAAGATCATCTTTGAAAAATTCAAATTGGGGTAAACTGCCGTATTAACGGCTCACTTCGATCCTCCGTCTCGGGTGGTCGCACTGGTCCTTACTCCATTCCTTACCCGACCTGTCCTCTCACCTGGATGCTCGTATTTAAACAGTGTTGTGTTTTAGTTTACAATTCTCTCATTGTATCGCTAACCGCACAGTAACAATGATAAATTCGATGAGCATAAGAACGTGAACACGTTGCACAATCTAGCAACAAATCGTTGGCGTTATCACATAGCTCTGACTCTGTTAATACTACGCGGACTGTTATTCCGAACGTAATGGATGCATGTCTGCGCTGAGTGGCGCGTATCTTCAGATCCGCTTTGTGTAGGGATCATAAAATACACAAAACTAGTATTGAAGAGCCGCGTCAATAAATCACAATTGCACGAAATCGATAAAGTTGGCCATAAAATTTGCAAATCATCCGATAAATCCCACATGTGGCCTGCGGTAAATTGACCGTAGCGGCAAGGGAAGTAATTATGGAACTTTCAAAACCTTCTCTTTTTTATTTGCACCCATTCTCCATAAAGCTCGTCGTTATGTCCTGCTAATTCGAAACAAACACTTTGTACAGAAATGTTCATATTTTCACGACGTGCTTATTACCGTGCAGTCGCGCCGACAACACACTCTTGTATCGACACGGCTTTGAAGTGTGGCTTGCGATGCGTTGTAAATGCTGTTCTTAGCGGCGACACCTATGTACAGCGTGAAAGAAGCAGCCCTGCATTTTACACGCTGTGCGGAGAGGTGAAGGGAGGCGCCAATTTGCCAGCGCCCCGCCCATCCGTTAACACGCTGAAAAGGGGCGTGGTCTCCTTGGCTCTCTGTGAATGTTGTTTACCTTACTGCCATTTCGCTCAAGCGGAAAATTGACTGGCCGAGGATTTCTGCACGAATGCCACCGAATGACCCCTAACCGGAGAGATAAATCGTCAGCGATGTGAAGTAACGGACAGGAATCTGCGCACACAGTCCGGGTTCGATTCCCGAGTCAGATACTCCATCGTTGCCTTTATGTCAAGCTTGTTTTCATGGAATGTGTTTATACAGAAAACTGCTAGCACTGCGTATTATACTTTCAGTACTACTAGTTCAAGAACAGAAGTGGAAACGATTTATTTAGGGACACAGTTATAACTCGAAGAGTTTAAATGAATTATTTCTGGAATCATTAATCGGTGATGTACACTTTTAATGGTTTGCAACAGTAATGTGAAGTTCATGTAACAGTTTGTTCTGTTTGTTTTATATTGTAAATTTGGTGAAACAGTTTAAAGTTTTGCCATACGATGGATGACGAGAATCATTTGGTCGAAAAGGGGTTTCTGTAAACTGTATATTGAGGTTAATTACTTATGAAATCTTAACGTTAGTTTCATGTCAAGATGGTTTCTCCTGTGATTCCAGAGCAGAAACATATCCAGAAGCTCAACCATCTCAAGAACTATCCCAGAATCCCTCAGCTTTTACTCAGGTCTTATTTCACCCCATTAAAATTACATAGTAGCTTTTATACAATCAAATGTCAGGAATGTTTTCAGGACTATATCATGATCGTTCAAACGTGGTCAAGCAATCGATCTCTTCACATTTTTTCCAAATAATGCATCTTCTTTCAGTTCATTCTTCTCTCCACCTGACATGTCTACTTATAACAGATAAGTGTGAAACACGTGACTGAAAGTAATTAAGCAACATGTCGACTACTTCACAATGTTACTCCGGGGACAAGTTTCAAACGTTAATTTGATTCCGAGATGTTAAGAAGTTCAAAACACTACCAGAACAGCATACCAAGAAAAATAGAACGGAGAAACATGATAAATTCTAAACACGATCTATCCCTTCGCTCGTAACGCCGCCAGCCCAATACGATTCTTTCGACTTCTTGTTCATACTCTGTGGAGACACACACGATACGCCATTTGGGAGAAGGACTGGAATTCCCATCCGGGTTCTGTTGAGCCGTAACAACGCAGAGGTTCCCCGTCAACATGCACCGTTGTATATTTCAGCTCGACAGGTCACGTGATCTAGACTCAACCGCAGAACACGTGCATCACGTGCAGTAGTGTCGTCAGCTGGCAGCCTTTCACAGGGACAGACGATAGTTTATGAGATTGCCAGACCAGTTTGTTGGAGGTTGACGACAGGTTTGTATAGATCCGGTATTAGGATTAATTTGTTGCAGGTAACGTGACCTTTATAACCAGAGAAACTCGATTCGTCTGTCACCAGCTTGCGTGTGGCGTTCTCGAGTTTTGTTTTGAATACGCCCATTTCACGGGAACTTGAAAATACTCAAAAGATCGTAATATAATGAAAGTACAAAAACAATTCACTTACAAAGGGGTTGTTTCAAGTACGTTATTAAAGGCGATGTATCACGCTTTTCTTATGAAATAAAGTGCTCTCTCAAAAAGGTTATTAGTGTTACCAATTGCTAAATAATACTCCCGAATCAATCAAATGCGTTCTAAAACGAATGTACACTGTTCGTTGAAGCTATGCGAGTCCATTTTCCATCGAATGGACATTTTAAGGTGTTCACATTAAAATGGCCACTGAAAGGTAGTTCAAGTGATCTGTCTGATGTAGCGGATACATAAACACTCCGAGTAGAGTTGTAAATATGGTACAATGATGGAATGGTCAGCCATCTTGCTGTCTGAACTCTCATAATCGGATGAGACCTACAAATCTACTGACAAGTTCGCAGATTCGATTTTAAAAAGTATTCTCGTTCACCATTTCTTAAATTAGTTTATCGTTACCAAATGGTAACAACCTTATAACCGAAAACATGAATAGTTAAAATTCCAAAATGGATAAAGACATTGCGCTTGTTGACCGATTACTGGAGCAGTTATTCCAAGTTAATAACCGGAACCTATACGCAATAGCAAAAATAGTCTTGTATGATTTATTCACAGGGCGCTTCACTTCACTTGAGAAATGGCGATGTGATAGCTTTGTTTGGAAATTCGACCCCAAAACAGGTCATACTAGAACATGTGAAATGTGCTTTAAGCATTTTTTGTCAGGGACCAACTGTCGTCTGGCTGCAAACTAATATTGTGCATGGTTCTTATTGCCTTGTTCAAACGACAGGTGCTGGGTGCGACATCTTACTCCCTGCTTGGCCTCGTCTCAGCTTTAGGCGTTCACACGAGGGAGTGTAAAGTGATTTCCAATGTACAAAGCCGAATTCGACCTGTTAGTCTGTGTGTCTGCGCTACCTGCGTGTTGAACAAATATGATCATCAGTATGCATGCCTCATAGACAGACGGATGTGATTTATTAAACTTGTACATTAAAATGAATGTATGTTGTGACGAGATGTAGTAACACAGAAGAAAGTACGCGCGCGTGTGGTGTTCACGTTCACCTATCTAATGCAACAATTCACCAGCCGCATTCCTCCAAAAAAATGTATAGTGGACTCTAAACCGACATCGTCCGGGACCAGGCAAAAATGTCGGTTTAAAGGGATGTCAGTTTCAAGGAGGTTTTCAGTTCATTGAACTAAAATATACACATATCATGCAGTCTGATTGAAATCGACCGTTTTCCGAGGGATACAATGTTGCAAAATAGTGCATCTACTGAGATACGAACTCATATCGTTCGGAGACTGGAACACACAGAGTGCACAATCTATTTTTATAATGCGTGTTAATGTCAGCAACTGTACTTCTTCCAGTATCACATTTGTCCGACAGCTGCTTCTGGGTTAGTTAAGGACAATCATTGTCATAATCCTGTAACAATTCTGCTTTAGCTCTAGAGCTGTGTTAGCAGGAAAGGTAGCCATTTCCACTTGTTTGGGTTACTCATAATGGCATTTTTATATAATTTGTGAGAGCGAAACTGACAGTCAATGCTCGATAAAGATGTTCATGTCAATAAATGAAAACAAATTGTTGATAAAATTCTTCTCAAAGGCGTTTGATATAGATATGATATATAGTGTGACCAATTCCTGGATACAATGAGCAAAGATTTGCAGGTCATAAACAGTGAACGCTATTATTCAGTGAAATTGAGAACCATAGTATATGTGAATAAATATACGTTTAGTCTATTAATTCAGTTCAATTCACTCTTTCTCGCTGTATATAAGCCAATACCGTAAATGCTCACCACATATGTTCATTGTCAATTTTATTGAATTTGACAGTTTTATGATAATGTAAGTTTGAAGGTTTCATACTGCTTTAACGAGTGATTTTTGTTAGTTGGTTAAGTGTCATCGCTTTATCTGAAAGAATGACACTAATCAGATTACAGCAACAATTACTGGCTTTCGTTTTCCATTCTCAGAGATCTTGAAATTTATACAAAAATACCAAGCTATTGTAAATGCTGTTATTCAAAGACAGTGAACCGATAGTCGAGTGAACTTTTATTTCAAAACTGCTGCATGATTGTTCTTCCTGATAACACTAATAGTTTTCCTGACACGTTGTCTCACTTCTAATTGGAACGATTTTGCTGTAAACATGTGGGCGTTGTTTAATTAATTTCCAACTGTATGTACTGTTTAATGAAGCTATGAAATCCAAAGCAAAAGTAAATTCCTGTTACGTCAAGTAAAATAATCAATATGCCGTTAAAAAGAATTGGTGAAAAAAGAATAAGATATTTGAGGAAACGCACTATTGTTGGCGAACTATAAATGCAGATCTAAGTAAGATATATTTTTTCATAAATTCTTCTTACATTTAAACTGCTGTTTTGGAGGATAGTTTGTGCATCGATAGGACAAATCCCGGGGGATAATGTGCTCTTAGAGCACTCTTGTTATTACATAGTGACTTAAGATTGTAAATCATGTCTAGACCCCCTTCAAATGTGGAAGTGGCCAGGTTCCCACGTTCACAAATTTATTTTGACTTTCCTCCGGGGTCTAGTATTACTAAGAAGCTCATAGTTTGAGTATATAATCATTTTTGGATGGGGTCTGAGATTTGTACATTGCTCACTCACCAAACTAAGAGTGTGACAATGGTGCAATTGACAGCGGTGCATCTCTTTTACGACTTAAACATCTCCAATTCAAAGTGGTCAATGTAATCATATTGGCAATGTAACAGCTTTCAATGAGCCTACTTCATGCATGTAGCACCATAAAAAATGTAGAGCATTATCTATAATTCACAGGTATATTTTCACAGTAACAGCCAAGCATTGTGTATTCGGTATTGACTGCTGCATACTCAATGCAGGTGCAGTCGAGCTCTAAAGAATGAATGTGGTTTGCGATTTCGGGGGCAGTGATGTGGCTGAGGGGAACATAAGGCTGGCCTGACCCATGTTAATTGCATAACCGCAAAGCCCAGCTACTTTGGTAGCCAACACTTCCTAGAAGTACAGTGGAAAGGGGGATAATTGCATGGGGTTGGGTAAGGGACAGCCATACCGTTTGTCTTCTATGAGTTACATTCTTAGCTACTTATTTAAGATATTGAGATATTTTGACAAAACTTTGACCATTGTATTACATCATAAACTTTGTAATTATATCTTCAACCTTAGATAATAAACCATACAAATCAGTATGCGCTACTGAGCCCATGACTCTATTTTATAGGACGGTGCCAATGTTTTAAATCTTTCCCGACCAGTCTAGTTTAGAAAATTAGCAAGTCTAGATTCTTTAGCTCAAAAGTCAAGGCATCTTTAGTGTTCAATTTTGTATAAGTATTTGATTTGTTTGTAAAGGTATTGGTAAGGAAAACACTCATTTCTGGGACTAAATGTAAGTCAATGTAAGGATTAATCGGGTTCATCAACACCACATCTAAATTCAAATAAACTCTTCGGTATCTTGTATGATGTACGAACAACATTAACTTAATGTTAATGCATAACAGAAAATAACATCAAATGTCAAATTGTAATACGAGTTTTTATCAGTCCTTACTGACCTGTCACTTTTCTCAAAATAGATGAGAAATTCATGCTGACTTTCTTCCACTAATTTGAAGGTTTCAAGAGGTTAAGCTTTCGTCAGTGCTCTCTACCCCGTGACCGCATTTCAACGTGTATGCGCCTTTCCTTCATCTAGGCACTCCCCTTTCATAATCATTAATCGAAGGTTTCCCTCTTAGCTATACGAATATACCTGAACAGAAATTAAAACAAGAGCAATGTTAGAAGTTATGGGTTATTTAAGCTATATTCAATGTGTCGTAATTTTACTCAGCGCGTCTCGCCAACCGCGTCATAGTTCTAACCTGCTATCTCAGTGGCGCTAATCCAGGTGGATTTTGTGGATTTCTACACCTGATCCGCGGTATATCCGGCTCGGAGAGGACAGGGCTACCGTTGTCTACTCTGGTATGTTGTGCGCGTCTCGCACGTACCCAGACATACCGGACTGTAATGTGTTTTAGTCTGTCTGTCTGAGGAACTGTCAGAGTCTTAGGACTGACGTTGTCATATTGTCTTAGGACTGACGTTGTCATATTGTCTTAGGACTGACGTTGTCATATTGTCTTAGGACTGACGTTGTCATATTGTCTTAGGACTGACGTTGTCATATTGCCGTCGTCTTGTTGCGTATATGTGCCTGCGTATTAGTTTTGTGATTTTCATTTACAAGTGAAGACATAGGCTAGTGTTAGTTATGCATCTAAGTCTTTTCCATTCCATCTGGATGAATCGTTTCAAATTGCAATACATATACAAACCCAGTTTTCTAGAGCAGAGTTCATTGTCGTATTAACAGTTGTTATCCGACATCACATCCAAATCTGATTCAAAATCTTAAACAAGTTATCTTCTCATTATTTCGATGTTATCTATATGAGGGATATTCACCGTGGAATGGGTCTAATGCGTTTCTCGTTTATTACAAAATTAAATAGAAAAAACAGCATACTGCCCTTCAATTGATGTAATAATGTTAACGATATTGTAAAGAGCTTTGGAGATTTACGAACCTTTTAGTACAATTTCTAGAATTCAGAGAACGCCAATGGAATTATCAAACTTTGAAAGCAAATTTGCTGGGCACGTCGTATAGTAGAGACAGTTGGTATTCTGTGCCCTGGACCCCCTTATGTACACGGTATATACTCCCACTCATGAATCTCTTCTCTGGAAGGGAGCTATCTCCGCCGTGGCCGTGTTGTACATAGGGTATTGGAGCCAATGTTTAGGTATGTAAATACTTTGTTTATACACCTCGACGTCTGTATCAGGACCAGACTACAGTCGCGATCAACAATGTTGCCTGTACATGACAAGATATTAACTAAGGGTCGTTCTACAGAAGGCTGAGACAATTGCAAAAGGTCCTTATGTACAGAACTCGTTTTCTTTACACATGTTAGAATGTATCAATACTTTAGGGAATAGCTTTTTAGTTAGTTTCATAATATGATGACATCTTCTTTTAGGAGACTACCATTGGTGGAAAGACGAGATTCAGTTTATAAATCGAGGGACGGAAACTCATGATTGTAGAGAGCGGGATGGTATCCCGTTTCCACACGTGTGCAATACACTACATATTCTACAAACCGACTGTGTTGTCTATTGGTGCGTGATCTGCAGGATGTACGCCAGTTCTCACATGACTGACTGGGCGACATTCTAACCCACGTGAAATCTCACTCTCTCCCGCTGCTTACTGTTGAAAGACAGACTCCAATAGCGGGCGACACACGAAGCGACTGGTACAGCAACAAACTCTCTTTACTGCAACTGACTCATTTCAGAACGATCGGCGATGTGTTTTTTCAGTCATTATGACACTCAGCGCTAAAACGCAGTTGCGCTTCGCTCAGGGTCTGGTTGCCGTCGTCTCGCTAACAGCAGCAGTGTCACGCGTAATTAGGAGCCCTGGAGCAGCTCAGGGTCTTCAGGGGGAGGACGAGGTGGTGGGGGATACTGGGGAACTCGAGTGAAGATACACTTTTTGGAGTGGAAGTTAAACGTGAGAGGAGATTAAGAAACATAGGATATAAGAATCGTGTGGTACTTGGTGACGGCAAACAAATGGGAAACAGAAAGAGATTGCGAACGGGAGAAAATGATTAAAAAAAGAACGACTACAAATGCACGAGATAGAGGGACATATATACAAAAAAACATAAAGAGGTGGAGAATATGAGATATGGTGGAGGGCGAGGAAACAAGGGGGAGCGAAAGAGAAATTGGGGGAGAAGGTGTGGGGGAAGGGAGGGGTGAGAGAGGACGTGAGATAAGGTAGAGGACAAGAGAGGGACACGTTGGAGGGCGGAAGAGGGGAAAGCGAATACTGAAAAGAGCAAGGGAGACAACGAACGTCACCGCTTCTGTGATTGCGAGTGTATGAGACAACGAAAAGAAACAAAGCACGACTAGAACGAAAGTTAAGATACAGACAAGACTTGACCGATACATTTGCAGTCCAGTGTTGAGAGACTGCATAATGTCATAGTTCTGACATAGTTTACCTCATCCATAAACATCAACAGAATGTCATGGGGAATTAAGAAGTGGCGCAATTTAAATAATTCAAATTAATTCTAATGCTTCCTACTTATTTTCAGCTATTGGCGTATGCATCAAGTTCCGCTTTTGAATATCTGATATTCTTTTTTTCATTTTCATGTACCGCACTCAAACATTTCAAAGTGATGTCTGATTTGTTCCCATTTCCTCGACAGCTAAACTGAGATACGCTTTATACTTGCATCCACGCATTATTTAACTGTGTGTCACGTTTAGTCTCGTCCATATATACCAAGTACGCTGAAGTCTGCACTATATACCTTGTACATCATGGAGATAGACATCACCTATAACTATAACTTCCGAAACTTATGAAAAATTACAGTTGTACGATGGTTGTTATTCAATAGCAGTTTTCGTTTTACGTGATAGTCTTTGATAGTCGAATACTCTGTATGTAAAATTGGAAAGTTTCCAATACACTTTCTGATCTTATGAGCCATTATCAATTAACCTGGTTTTCTAGCCCATTAACACAATAAGTGAAATGCAGGCGGAGACATGACTGTTTTACTTTTAGGTCCATTACTTCAGGTTTCCTAACAAGTCTTATGTGAACTTAAATTGCTCCTTTTCCCTGACAAACTAACACGGCATGTTCAGATGATGAAGCGGAGGTAGACCACATCAAAGACTTGAGTTAATAAAACACATCTTGGAATCCTCACTGCGAGTTGGCGCGACAATACGACGACAGTGGAGAAACACAACCCGCCAACGGAACAATAAGGTTTCGCCTGCTAGGCTTCCCGCGGTGCTCTACAACCGTTCTCTGCAAGGAGACGGCCTCGCCACGCAAAAAATAGTCGGGTGAAATTAGTAAAGGAAATTACACGGAAGGCGAGCCAGGCTGGAGCGGGGTCTGATAATGGAGCATTGTCGGGGCAAAATTGTATGAAAGAATTGCCGAAAGGGCGACAGCATTGTAGTGCGGCCAATACATTACCATCGATTGCCGCGTGGTCAGGCGGCGCGGAGTTACGGCGGCAACTATTACCTGGTGTTACCCTGAATTGATCGTCCGTTTGCGGAGATAGATCGCATTAGGACCGCATTTTGCTGAACAAGTGGTCGCGCGATGTGGAATAGAAAGAAAAATGGGCTGATTAACGATTGTTGGAGATTCGGGGGATCGTCTTTGTAATACTGGCGGCGGATAAAACTACGCGCCACACGACTGCCGGGGGATGGATGAAGCGAAATCACGTTTTCTTCTCGTTAGGAACGAGATCTAAGTGACTTGTTTTTAGGTGCGCATCTACATACGCGGTAGTTGGACGAAATGTAACGCTGAATTGAATGAATGGAGTCATTTTAAACTGGCAGCGCAGGTCGGGGAACGAGTCCACAGGGACTGCCCGCTATCGGGAAACGTTTTGAATTTAGCTAATCGAATAGCACGGTGAACTGACGTGGATCGATGGAGGAAATAGAAAGTCGACGGTAGAGAGCGCGCTGAATTTACACTTATCTAATCAGCTCTTCACTTGGGGAAGAAACCACACGGTCACGTGACAGCTAGTTTTTACTTGAATTTGTTAAATGTTACTGATTACAGTTCTCAGATCGGGAAAGGTCGCACGTTTAACACCTAGTTTTACGTGTGTTGAGACGAGCAGCGAGTTGTTAGGTTTACGTGGATAACAGATTAAGAACATTAGATTTCCACTTGAATCGTATTCAAACTGCAGGTCTCTCTGTAACAATGGACATGCATCTGTACCTTTGGCAACTGTAACACAACAAAAGTCTGTTCAGCGATGTATTTCCGCGAATGGCGTAATTATCGCCGTATTACTAATTCGCTTTTGCCGCTTTACCGGGATATGTTGGTTCGATTGGAGCGCATATGTGGATTCTGAATTGCTCGGTGTCGTACTTCCGGAATAATGTAAACTCGTATACTTGCACTGCTTTATTCATCGATATTACGTTAAACTTGTTACATAAAATTAATGGCTGCGTAAATTATTTTCTCAGAAGATGAATAATTGCAAACATTATTTGTTCATATTTCTGAGAAACCCATGTTTTAAGAATCGTCGTGTTGAATCTCCTTAACTAGTCGAGATAGAAGAGTCAAAAGAGGTGATTTGGCTTGTTTTATGACGTCCCACAGTAAAGACGCGTCAACAAAGTCAGAAAAGGTTATTTACATCTAAACATCCTTGATGAACATAATTTCTAAATTTAATTTTTAGCTAATCAGGCCTGAAAGGCCCGATGGGCTTATGGCAGGGCATGGCGTCCGGCGTCCGTCCGTCCGTCCGTCCGTCCATCCGTCTGTAAACTTTTCGCTTTTTCGACTTCTTCTCCAGAACCAATGACTCTAAAGAGCTGAATTTTTATGTGCAGACTCCTTGGCCAATGGGGATATTAAATTGTAGATTTCGTGACCCCAAATGGGGTCACAGGGGTCACATC
Source organism: Gibbula magus (assembly GCA_936450465.1). Lineage (NCBI taxonomy): Eukaryota > Metazoa > Mollusca > Gastropoda > Trochida > Trochidae > Gibbula > Gibbula magus. Next base: position 31,436,226 of record OW388290.1, on the reverse strand, counting down.
CTTAAAAACCTATTTTCATCTTCTTCTCCAGTTCCAAAAGGTCTAGAGAGCTGAATAGTTGTGTGCAGACTCCTTGGCCAATGGGGATTCTAAATTGTAGATTTCGTGACCCCGTGACCCCTAATTGGGTGACAGGGGTCACATCCTTAAAAACCTATTTTCATCTTTTTCTCCAGTTCCAAAAGGTCTAGAGAGCTGAATAGTTGTGTGCAGACTCCTTGGCCAATGGGGATTCTAAATTGTAGATTTCGTGACCCCGTGACCCCTAATTGGGTCACAGGGGTCACATCCTTAAAAACCTATTTTCATCTTCTTCTCCAGTTCCAAAAGGTATAGAGAGCTGAACAGTTGTGTGCAGACTCCTTGGCCAATGGGGATTCTAAATTGTAGATTTCGTGACCCCGTGACCCCTAATTGGGTCACAGGGGTCACATCCTTAAAAACCTATTTTCATCTTCTTCTCCAGTTCCAAAAGGTATAGAGAGCTGAACAGTTGTGTGCAGACTCCTTGGCCAATGGGGATTCTAAATTGTAGATTTTGATACCCCATGACCGAAATGGGGTCACAGGGGTCACATCCTTAAAAACCTATTTTCATCTTCTTCTCCAGTTCCAAAAGGTTAAGAGAGCTGACAAGTTGTGTGCAGACTACTTGGCCAATGGGGATTCTAAATTGTAGATTGTGTGACCCTGTGACCCCAAATGGGGATGGGGTCACAGTGGTCATGATCTAAGAACCTATCTTTTGCTTGTAAACAATAACTTAAATAACTTAAATATTCAACTTTAGATAGTAAATCAATGAAATCCTGATGAGCTACAGAGCCCATGGCTCTATTTTTTAAGTTATATATATACGTAATATTCTGGCCAAATAACATTTTGAAAAAGTATAAGTTTAAACGTATTATATACTCAGATGTATGAAATTGCGAGTACTTCTTCAACAATCATGTCCCTATAAAATCATTCAAAATGGCCTTTTCTGGCGGTAGTATTTCATTGCTTACACCGTTGAAATGTGGTGACATTTCTTTTGAGGTTGAATGTAGACTATCGGTCTTCATAGTAGTCCAAGACAAGGGAACGGCTTGGAAATTGTGCATGGCATAAGCCGAGTTGAAGATCTAGTGCGTGTTTCGTCATGCGCCGCCAAAAGATTGGTGTCACTTTTCTCTGGACTAGGGTGTATATGTATGTTTATATTCCTTAGCACAAAGCCCCTAACGCCTCCACTGTATATCTATTGGCTAAGGATAACCTTAGTTGAGTGTCAACTTCTTCATTGCGAAGATAGTTTCGTGTCCTGGTTAGATATTATAAAAGTAATTTAAACTTTCCAAATTCATATTTTTTCAAAATTGTGTGGCTATTTACTCGTTCAGTTAAAGAAAGAATCCACACAGAGCACATACTGCACACACTACTTAGCGCCAAGACCTTGATTCCACCAGCTTATGATATGAAGGCAAATTTAATTCAACATTTGTATTTGATGTGGTAAGCCATGCGTCATGTTCTTATCGTGGGCGTTGTGGGTGTGTGTGGCTCGATAACTGTTAATTCAGGATGTGTCCTGTAGATAATGCAGGATGCAACTATATATATATGTTCCTTTATGGATAGTGCTGTGGGCATAGTATCTTTAGTGAACTGTTGACAGCATGGATATGGTATATTTAACTGCTGTGCTAAAGGCGGATATTATTTGATGTTTGAGATTGTCATTCTTGAGTAAGAAGACTAATTTATGGGTATGCAACTTCTTTATTCTGTATACGTGACGTTTCGACATACCATTTTAATGTCGTAAGTAAGTCAGCAATATTACGAACAACTACATTAGAATCTAAGTCAAAACGTTCCCTTTATAGAATAAAGAAGTTGCGAACTCACCAAAATACTCTTCATTCTTCATCGCACAAACTTCTAGAATGCCTATTAAGGGTGTCATCCTTCATTATGTTTTATATTCCGGTACCTTCTACGTGAATGTTTATTTTTAAATATTGATAGAATAGTTTGGCAATACGTTAATATCTGATTGATGGTCAATGTGTGAGATGAACATAGTTAGAGCGACCGACTGTAATATATCCCACTTCCAAACGCAAGGCATAAATCTTTCCAGTCCCCATTACTGACTGATTTAAGTCTTGCAGTATTTCCCTCGCTTTCCCGTGCCAAGATACTGAATCGCTGCACCTGAAATGCATAGTGGCCTCCGATTTCCTAGCAAAAATATCTTAAGGAAATACTGCAATGCCTAGATCAGTCAGTAATGGAGACTGGCACGAGTTATGCCTTGCATTGGGAGGTTGTAATATATCCAACGCTTCGAGAGAATGTTAAGACGGCGAGCGCTCAAATCTCCTCCAACAGTCAAAGGGAAACAACTCCGGCAGCTCTGTTTGTCAAATCTCTCGGTGGACTGTTAATCAGTTGTGTGTCAGGCTTGGAACATTGCACGGTCCAATTAAAACTGATGTGTTTAATATGATCGGTATCAAATCTGATGAACTTGCTAACCAATGACTTTACATTTTATTACCATTCATTAGGTCACCCTGACAATGCAGATTGCTACCCGTTACAGCTCAACAATACAATATTGACAATAATGCATAAACGCCTTGATGAAATTATACATGTCGTCACATCCAATAATGATTTAATCTGTGAGCTCTCTATTAGATATAGACCATGAAGAAATAGAACAGGTTTACCTTTGAGTTAGCATCACATTTTAACACACAATGGTGGTGTTCTCGGCAGGATAAAGCCAACTGGTATTATCGATACCCGTTGGGGTCATATTTGATAACCGATATGAATTACAGAGGTCAAGTGACGGAACTTCTTTTGAAAGATGACGTCACACGCTTTAGCATTTCAAGCGCCTGTAATAACGGATAGCGTCAACAAAATATACACGATATATCTCTTAAACATTAATTTAAGAAATGACAAAATAAAAGTTGCGTTGGTATAAATTGTGTGACACAATTTGTAATCAGGCCTTTGAAGGGCATTTAGAAGTGGTATACTCAAGAACAGGAAGAGTTTCTGGATAACAACTTCTTTAATGTGAAAATACACGAGTACATTGAGTTTCCTCACCATTGTTTTGTGTGCTATATAAATGTATCATATCGTGTTATTTCCTTACATTTCACCCGATGGAACGACTATATACTCCGAAACGTCGTGTATTTTAACATTAGGCCTATATTAGTTGCTATCCAGAAAATGTTCCTGTTCTTACAATTTGTAATGATTATAGGCGTGTCAAAACAAGTTCATCACGAGATGAAATTTATCGAGCAAATAAGTTTGCTAGAAACATGGAATATGGTCCTAATAGAACAGAGGTTACGATCGTTAATATGAAGGGACTAATCTCTGTGGGAAGAGAATATTTTTAGCATCTGCTAGGAATTTCTGAGAATTCTGAATGAGATACAGAAGTAGCCGACCCTTTAAACTTGTTGTGAATAAGTCTCAAAATATATGGATTACGTTGATTTGGGCATAGGCTTATCAGTACACTAACGGGTAGTGCTTAAATTTACCATAACACCTTTATAACGGTCATTTTACGACATGCCGCATAACGTTGCCGTCACCTAAATTCGCGGTAAATATGTTACTGCGTGTGTTATTCGAATTACATGCGTATCTCAAGTAAGTGACGAATTTAAATAGCCTGGTATAATCAACTGATAGTTATTCCTTCAACGTGCACTCTTAGATTGATAATATGTTCAATAATTATTACACGGTAGGCCGTCAAAGTTACACTTGAAATCATCAAAACTGCCGTGACGTGAGGGTTTTACGTTTATGTAGGTAATTTAAAAAATGACGTTAAAGTGATGAAAACGTTCGGTGACCCCCTACTATTATTTCTGAATTCGTTTGTTCAGTCAACTGCGCACATCATATTAAAGTTTTAGCAATATCTACAATATGTTTGTTAGTGACAAATCCTGTTGGACATGCGAAACACGATGATAAAAATGCCGTTTTTAATTAAAAAGTTCTTAATTTAATTTTGTTTCTATTTCCAGTGTCATACATTTTCAAAATATAGATGTGCTATACATCCCAGTATGTGATTGAAATGTATCTGTCAAGGATTCGGAGTGTATTCATTGAAAGCGAGCGCTTAATTTAAATACACCAAATCAGTCAAAAATGACGTAATTTGCCGACGGGTGTATTATTATTAATGCCAATAACTCTTTAAATGGTTCGGTGACGCCCGCATTTTCTTACATTTTTGGATAAAAGACATAATAAACTTGCTATTTTGAAAAAATAAACGAATTCTAAAATATTTGATTTCATCGTCCCATCTCTCCTTAAAACGTAAAATGTTAGCTACTACTTAGTCAACATATACAATAATATACAAAGGTATGCCAACTACAAATCTATAAACGTACAACATTACACTTAATTACTGTATCAAGAAAGTGCTTGCGCGGAAAGAAGTACTTCGCGAGGCCGTTACCAAACCGCTTCCGGTTGATGAGTTTAGTTCGTACATATATGTATATTTCACCGAGGTCACGTTTGATGCGAGATTGGGCCAAGTCTCGTTAGCGTGCGTGAACTGCTGAGATGATACGAGTTCCGACTTTCGTATCAAACTTTGCTGCACAATTCCGGTTCAAACACTGTCGTTTCCTTATTATTTACACATGCGTCTTGAGTGCACATGTATTCCTCAAGTCAATCAGCATTTAAAAAGTACCCTTCTATAAGGGGCTAATGGTATGACCTGGCGTCAAGTGTCCGTCCTTCCATCCTTTCGCCCATCCGTTAATATATCACTTTCGACTTGTTCTCAAGAACCGACGTCTAAGCCAATGAAAATTATAAATTGTAGATTTAGTGGTCCAAAATAAAAGCCACAGGGGCTACTACCTAAAATCCTATTTTATTTTTGGTCCCGAATTCAAAGCCCTTGAAATCTGAAATGTGATGAACAGACTACTTAGCCAGTCGTTAGTATATACATTGTGCATTTGGCGACACCCTGGCCCAAAAGAAGTGGGATATATTTCTGTATTTTTCTCTTGACGAATAGAAAAAAGCAGAACTGTTGTGGATAGATTTCTTAATTTTTAGGCTTGTGAATTGTAGAGTTTGTAGCTCTGTGACCGTTTTAAGTTGCCATACTCTAAAAACCATTATTTGTCTTTGAAAAAGTGAATGCTCTAAGAAGCTGATATCTTTGTAAGTTTGGCAAATTTGGATTATAATTTGTAGATTTGATCACGGTATTACAGCTAGCAAGGACCACATGTGCTACGAAACCTATTTTGTTTTCTTTTCAAGAACTTAAAGGGACACCGCGTCGACAATAAAAATCAGATCATGTGTATCTACCTATGCTGATTAACATGTCTGCTATAACAAGTCACAAACACCAAATTTCAGACAATTGACGTAATTTGTAATACAAACTACTGCCTGTAGACAGTGAAGTGGAGCGAACTCGTTAGCAGACACTCTAATCAGCATAGTCAGATAAAGATGGGACTCATTTTTATCCTCGACGCAGTGTCCCTTTAAAACCTTAGAAAGCTGTCAAGTTCTGAACAGACGTATTGGCCAAGGTAAGTTATTATTAATTAATAACTACCAAGTTTATAGCGCTTATACAGTTCTTACGGTCTAGACTATATGATGCGACAATTGGGCCAATACGAGCAAACTGGGCCAATACAGGAAAACAGGGCCAATACAGCTAACTGTTCACCCATCTTGTTTATGGTTATGATTTGAATGCATGTAAGAAATTTGCTATTACAAGAGACCATTTTGGATTTCAACTTCTTTATTTGTTTCTCACAACGTTTCTTGGCTACTTCTTGGCCCTTCATCAGGTGGATAGTGGTTATATGGTGAATAGAATGGAACGTTTACTATTGTGGAAATAGAACAAGCAGGGGTTAATTGGTAAACTTATTGAGTTAATTATTTACAAATTGGTCCAGTTACAGGTTCTCGGTCCGTTGTATTTTTATTGGTTCTCGACTTTGTTTTGTGCCAATACAACCGACGGAACCACTAAATCAATAGAATTATAAATGTATAACTATATATATTTGTTAACCTTTCACAACACCTCCTTTTAAATTATAAGTTCAACCTGATATTATGTTTTGTCTAAAGCGACAAATATTCCAAAATACAACAGTTGACAGTTGCAATTCCGGGGATCTCACTCAGATTATCCCCGGGATGTTCGTTTCGTGTTGCTGCTGCACTAAGAAGTATGACCCGTCTGACATTAATTGCAGGGGCTGTATTCTGCCTGGAGTACGAGTGTCAACTCATTAGTTGGGTCATGTCGTGTCAACACTCGTGTGCAAATAACACTGGTCGCAGTTAGAGTCCACTTGTATATATATGTATTGGCCCTGGAGCTTGAGCTATTAGACTCTCCAACAGTCCCCTCATCATTATTTCCACAGCATATCCACCAAACTTGATTGCCATTTAATATCAGGTCAAGATGTTACTCATTCTATTGTATCCTGAAATTCCTTATTTGGTTTGACTCCGTCACATCGATGTATAACTCAGAATTATTGTGTTATTCGTTTGTTCTGGAATCGTTGGCACTAGAATTCTTGTATACTTGACTTCGTGTGTAATATAATTTGTTTGTTCTAACATTCGTTTGTACTATAATTCAATTGTATTCGTATCTGTGCATATTAGAAGTCATTTGTATTAGAATTCGTGTGTACTGGAATTCACGTGTACTGGAAATTGAGTGTACCGGAATTCGTGTGTTCTAGAATTCGTGTGTACCGAAATTCGTGTGTTCTAGAATTCGTGTGCAGCGGAATTCGTGTGTATTACACCGGCATAAATGTGTTTAATGGACAAGACACAAGTGTGAATCTATTTGTGCTATCTGATCCGTGTGTTGCGGTCAGTGTGAGTTAGACGCCCTTCTACACTTGGTCAGCTCTGTCCAGTACACTCCGGGGAGATGACCGGATGAAATTACTTCTCTTCATTTTCCTGTTTGATCGCCCTGGCTTGGCACATTGGCTTGGCTGTATTCCTATACACAGAGGAGCAAAAGAAACGATTCCAAAGTTCCACAAAGTGAAACATAAAATATTGTTGGATACAGTCGATTTTGAATGTCTGTGATAAGGATATATATCTAAGAGATACAAACTGAGAATATGATACTTAATACTTTATATCTGTTCAAATACACATAAAGTGCTGAAGTTGCTATTTTAAGGGCTTTTTTGATACACAATATTTGATATTAAAGGGAATTTGTTTAATGAAATATGGTAATTATGTTGTTATATGATGTTGTCGATGTAGTATACCTTCTTGAATCTTTATTTGTTAACGCGTCATTACTGTCATAAACAACATTTGGACTCTCCGATCTTGTCTGGTAAGGAATTTAAATATCTTCTATTTTGAATGTTATCATTTATTTTGCCCCTTGGTGGATTGTTCGACTGGTATAATCTACCGCGTTATCGTGACAGAGACGATGATACTTCAGGTATATGGAGTATGTCCTCAAATCTACCAAAGTTTTACAAGTAAAATGTTCGTATCTGTTTCTAACTTTCCGGTTGGGCAATGTGTAGCATGCGTGGTCATCTTCTTATAAAATCGCTTTATGATTTGGTATCTTAACATGTAAAGTATGTGTTTTTTAATTTTAAAAAAGACATCTTTCGCTAGTAAATACTTTGACAATGAAAAGAAAATAATTTAAATGCCAGATGTAAAGTCAATTATGCTAGAAGTAAAGTTGGCTGTGATATATGTAACGTCAACTGTGCTAAAGTGCAGAGTTAATTGTGCTAGATGTTTGGTTTGGTTTAACACATTGTTTATTTTCATGGAAAAGGATTGAAAACAACTTAAAATACCCACTCCCGTTAGTAACTGCAAAATTGATTTACATGTATATTAGAAACATTACAGATAGTGACCGTGAATAGAGTAAGACGAGAAACAGGATGACATTATAATGTTATAATAAACAAAGCGTTTGTATCACTGGTATAAGTAAACTCAAATGAGTAAACATTTTATATTAACATAATAATAGGTCTTCACGTTCCTCAAGCAATAGTTTATCGATTAAAATACATGCTGACACGTGAACTCGCTTTAATACGGACATCAGTTATTCACTAAGTTTATTATACACCTGTTCATTCAGATATATACACTGAAAAGCGATTTCAACATGGTAAACACACATTCATTTAGCATGATTGAATGAATTCCAACGTTGTACAAATCATAATTCAAAGAGCTTACACTATATCATAATTATCATATGAATAAAACTGTAACGATGCAAAAGGGATAGATGTTAGGAATTGTTCATGTAATATATACAGTATATTTATAATGCGCACATATCCATGCTCAATGCATGCTCAAGGCACTGCACCCTGAAGGAATCATACTTTCAGTACGTCTATGAAGCGACCGTATAGGTCCATACTTTCCCGTGTTCAGGTACCCATTTGTACAGCTGGGTGTTATCACAGTGATGGTTCAACTTGGTTGGGAGTTGCCACGCACTTCATGGATGAATTAGGCTAGTTATACGGAACATGTACACCTTCACAACTTCAGAGCGAAATGGAAAACTTATTTCTGATAATAGATATTATCCACATAAACGTGAACTAACACATTTACAACAGAACATCAGTGATAAGAGACACTCATATATAATAATAGACGATGTCCATATAAACTTGAAGTACCAAGAAAAGCAAACTTTGAGTAACATATTTCTTTGGTGTTAAAGTATTCTGGTGTGACTGAAAAAGATATTTTGAAAAATGATTCATTTAAGGAAGACGTAGCAAGAAAAGTTCCTCTGATATTACATAATCCGGAGCAGATCGTTCTGAAAGGACATCCTGTGAATATCTCTTATCATAAATAGCTTGGTAACTTTCTGACACGGCGACAGTAGCTTGGTGTGGCACATTACACGACTAGTAGAGATCTAAGTGTTTGAATACTGAAGAGCTGTTAATCCAGAAAGATTAAAGGAGTTTCTTCTTTGAAAAGATGGTATTTTCATCCGCGCCGTGTATTTGAAGCCCACATATTGAGTTGGAGCGGAACTAGACGAGACAGCAGTATGGTTGTCTGCAGGATATCTCATACACGCCTTCAGCTCACTTCAATCAACTCCTATAAACAGTCAACCAAACGTTACAACTCGCAATCACCCGACTGCCAAGGTCGGAGGAAATTAAGAAGCACAAAACTAATTCAATTTGGATCTTTACTAGCAGTCGTCTCCTCGCTGTCTGACGTCATAACCCTGTCACGCTGAGAGAACCCTCCCTGTTTACCCTAAGTTCGTCGATGCGACCGTCTCGGGAGCTTTGCATCACTAGGCGCCAATGCTCAAAAGTTCATGAATTGTCTCTCGTGCAGTCGAAACAGATTACCCCTCTGAAAAGCAACTCTATGTCTGTGCAAAACTTTCAAGTTTTTTCGAGGGTCCTTTACCAGATTTAATTAAATTGTCCTCCATCAAATATATTCAGAGACAAAGTGTAAGTCATGTCGCCACAAATACGCGGCTATATTCCAGGATCTATAGTCTGTCATCCTGAACTCTTCGCATCACCGATAACTCCTCAAACCGGAAGTACGTAATTAAGTCGACTCCAGTTCGCACACGCTCCGCCGATAGAAAGGTATCGCCGCGTAAGTGAGGAGTTCACTTTGTCGAATCGAATGCTTATCAAAAATAACCCCCGGGAATTGGCTGAGGTAGGGTCCCTCGAGGCGGGATGTGCCCTCCTCCGATTGTGTTGCGGCACGTGCAGCCAGAATGTTCCCTCTCTGACGTGTGTGTGACGTATGCAAGGTGCGCGTTTCATATTAGCGTAATTAATCACCCGTACTATTCTCATATCAGACCCGTCCAGCGCATATAATAGGTCTGGAGGTCGTCTTTGTAGCCCAGTTTTAGCCAGCTCTGGTCCTAACATCTCAAGACACTTTGCAACGCTGGATTAATTTATGGCGTGGTTGGCACATGTTTATTCACCTTCACGTGACCCGCTCGTGAAACTAAACAAACCTTATCACACACGGTGGCAAACAGTTATATTCGCTCTATTTCCGATATAAGGGTACACAATCCCCAGATAACAAAGAGATATGTGTTTAAAATGGTGATTTATCTTTGTTCTCCTTCACGATACATTTATATATGTACATGACGTGTTGTGACGCGTTTCTTTATTATTTGTAAAACCCCTTTGATATAGGTTGAGGTTTTGAGTTAGATTATATTTGTATATAGTTTAAATCTATTTAATAATAAGTGGCGCTTTAAAAGCCGTTCAGACGATCTATATTACTTGTCTGACTATCGAAGATATCAAAGCAAAGTTATTACTTACTTACTTGCTTTGATTAATTACTTAAATAATTTCAGTACTTATTTCATTCAAACTTACGCCTCTTCGGTGTCAGAGCACAGGTTTTCTTGATTTAGATTTCATAAATGTCATTTTTGAAATTCGTTCGTGTCGGATTTTACATTTACGTTTAAGGTCAACTAAACTGTACACACAAATTGGCAAATACCACTGTAAACTGCATGTGACACGGTAGGCTATAAAGGTTATGCATACATGAAATATGTGATCTATAATCTTGAGGTGCATACTCCAAAGGGAGTTGAGAATGAAAAAAGAACGATGTTGGTCCTTACACCAGGGTAATAATGTGTGTAGCGAGCATGGCCCTAGTGTTGTGGGGTTCAGCGCGATGTAAGTATCCTCATTATTATTATTATGAAAAGTAACGCATTATATGTTTGGTAAACTGTTTGACTCGAGGGGCTGAAAGAGTAATGTCAAAATGTATCGAAGTTGATCAGTAATAGAGAAGTACTAGACTTCATACATTTACGACAATACACCATTGTCTCCAAAATGAGATTCATCATGTTACGTGGGAAGAAATGACTTGAATAACCTCTTGGAAGAGATTTGCCACACACTTAAGGATTGGATATCCGCGGGCCTTGTTTGATGAAAATACCAACTCTGAGAACAGTATAGACAAAACCGAAACGTATCGTTTATTGAATCGCTCCGCGGGAAGAAATGATAGTTATGTACATTGAATTTAGTAAATGGGAAATTGTTATACAATAGTCTGGTAGTGTTCGCCATGTGGTGATCAAGAATAGTTAATCAATGAAATAAACTCAATATTCCTAGATTTATTTTCCCCGGTATAAAGTGAAGGAGACCCTGAATGGCGCGGTCAGCGAGTGGCGAGTCAGTTTGGTCAATATCGATACGTGACAAGCACCAAGACATTAATTCCGTCTCTTTATTACCGAAACACGGGAGATATAGATCGCGACAAGTGCGCAGTTGTGTGCGCAGACAGGACTGTGTCTCTTTGTTAGTTACAACTGGTCGTCGATAAATTGATGTTACAAACAAACGTGCACTGACAATAACAGTGAGTTTCTAGTTAGTGTATTTCTCGACGATCACGTTTATTGTTGCCACAGTGGTAAATTGTGTAGGCATTAGTATAACATAGTTAAATCAAATTAATTTATTATCCAAAATGTGTAATATCCGATGATCACACGAAAATAAAGTATTCCAGGTCTATTTTATTGTAACCGTTTCCCCATCAGTCATATATAATGGTGTGTATATGTCCACGGTTAAAGCAAACAGTTCAAGAGTGTTATGAAATCGATCGGCAATCATTACTTAGTTAATCTGTTAAGACGTCGGTGACATTTAGTCGTGAACGACGTCAATCGCAGACGGCGTAGTTGATGCGACGAGCAATCTACGGGTCCGTATTTGAAAGTGCGTCCTTGCACGTACTGAGCGAAGCGCCTTTAAAATCTCCACCACATTTCGGCTAAGGGTTCAGGGCAAGTTGACACGATTCTCTCAAGCTTGATAAACCCTTTCAAAGTAAACATCTTTCTGTTACATTCCGTTTGAGACAGCAGCCGCCGCTCAAACAAAGCACACGGAGGCTGATACACGTCAACCCTGCATGACCCCTGTCCGCGTTCGGACCCGGTTAAGTACAAGATACATTTCCATCGTCACGTTTGGAGACTTTGTCCACGGGGCCTTAAATACTTTAGTTTTACCCAGGCAGTTCAGTGGTCGTCTTTACACGCGGCTATGTCTTTGATGTGCGATACACTATCAGCAGAGTATCGACGTCGGAGTTTCCTCTATCCAGTCGATTCGTTTAATGCGTTATTCGCACGGAAATATGGTATCGATTTCACAGCGAGTGAAATATACGCGTATTATTAATCAACATAACTATGTAAATAAAGGAAACCATACATATGCCAAAATCAATAAACGATTGAGCCGAGCTGTTTGTAGTGAGATAATATCTGTCGACAGCCCTGTATGAAATGATACGTGTCAGAGAGTGCATGGCGCCTGAACAGCCGCGCCCGAGTGCTCCCCTGAAAGCACCTGATCTTCGAGTGGTGTAATTAATTCACCTTAACCTGAACACGTCACGTTGCTCCTTATACCAAACGTGATATGTACAATGTCTCTTAGTAGCCACGCCTTGCTTCAGGATGTGGGAAGACGACTCTCGTCTAGATGTACCGCACTGACGTGTAGGGACAATAGTCACTCTGAAACATCCTATGTCCCTCACAATTCAGTCATGAGCAAAAACGGTCTTATTCTAATGTTTATTGTATTATCTTTGAGATGCATTTTAAAACTTGGGTAGAATTGAACAGAAACAAATTTATTCTCATACATATGACATTGTCTCAATATCCTTAGTTACACGGTTGCTAAGTGTACTACATGTTCGACTAGGATGTTTGTAAATGAAAAATCATGGGAAAATACTTCAAAAAGTTGGGTTTTTTCTTTATCAAGGACTCGTGTATCCGTATATATCACAAACAGGAACTCAAATAAAACTACCTATGTTTTCCATAAATGCGTTTTAAAATCTACATTGAAGTCAGCACGAAAATGAAGATAAGTGTTCCACCAAATGGACGCAGCGCGTATCTCACTAACTCGTAGAACCACATAGGACAGGCACGAGCAATGTAAACATAATCTCGCGAGACCTGCATCATTTCCGGTTTAGTCTGGGGTCTCTTCAGAACGGTTTAATTTATTTTCCGTGACTCCATCAGCATCACACTCGCCTACACCGGCCTACACGCCGGTCTCTCTGCATCTGACACCGGCCCCTCTCCAGAATAATAAATCGCTTTGTCTACGACGCCGTAGATAAATGGCGTCTGGAACATAGCGGAGGGGGGTGGGGGGAGAAGGGAGGAACCGATGAAGAATGGGGAGGGTGTCAGCTTTGGTAAAGTCAGTAACTGCGTGACATTGCATGAGCGTTACCCGCCAGCTGTTCTAGGCAGCCTATCTTCAGGCCTGCACTCCAAACCAAACAGGAATGCAATTTCCGTCAAAAACTCTGTTGCCTTGGAGAGCGTATTGTTAATAGACCCCATAGCGTCTATAAATTATATTCGGGTTTTATTTATGTAGCGGCTGCTAACTTATAATGTCACGGAACTCTAGGTTTATGTCCGTCCGTACCTCGCGCAGCAGAATTATCGGGTCATCTTAATGAGCTTTACAAAACGGCGGGGTTCATGCTTGTATGTACTTGACTACAGCGGCATTAACGAGGGCATAACGGTCCCAAATGTCTATAACTCGAGAAAGAGAATAAGGCAAATCGTGAAAGATGAAACTAATGTATTCCGTAATGGTTCGGTTTTTAAAACCGAACACGCTTTCTATTTCATGTGCGTCTTTAGAAGGTAAACAACATATTTAGTTATCATGCGAGTCAACACGAGTAACTATATTCTGACACCGCGATTTATCTCCTGTATACAAATAACCTATTCAAGCAACTGTTATCGGGAAACGTGTCAATCATTTGTGAATGCTGTCGTTCTATTTTAATTCTATTCTGTTACCGTACATTATCGGCGATTACACAAAGCAGTATTCAAATGATGCAATCACGTTCCATCCTGACCGCGCTTGAACAGAGTTAGACAGAAATTTGACGAAAGATTCAAACAAGGCGATGTAAACTTGATTCCATACAAGCGTATTTATTTTTCATTACGTTCCTCCCAGTTGTATAATCGCGCAATAATATTACGCTAACTGCAGGCCCGGATGTTATTGCAGGAAGTTCACTGCGGGATATGTTTGATAGATGACCCATCCATGCGGACGCACGTCAATCTAACACGATTGATTCACTGCTATTAACTTGCTAATACACCAACAGTTGGTGTAGTAATATCATTACTAGAGATCGCCGTATCGATGACTTAACCCCATGGCCAATCGGTCGTTTTCAAAACGTCGCTATTGACAACTTGGGTTGCCATGGAAACATTGGTAATCGAATTTACGTGTATTAAATACGAATATGTGTATTACACTATACGAATTCCTATCGACTTGTAAACGTAAGTTTGTTATAACTGATGGCATTATCACACAGTATTTCGTGATCTTCTCGAGGAGAACGAATCTAATATGTCCCCTGTCGTGTTTGTGATCACTCAGATCGATGAGAGTTGTACATAAAGAGATTTGATATATCCGGACTGACTGGGTGTACATTTCATACGTCAGTACCAACAGTCCTGCTTATACTAGCCCCCATAGAGGCGCGGGAAATATCGCGTCAATACGATTTTTTTGTCCAATTGAAATGTTTTGAAAAGTTAACAGTTTATGATACGAACATGAATAAGTTTACCGTATTTATACCTCTAATACAACCCCGAGGTTCTATTTCATTCAGCACCCCCTTACCCCCGGGTCCTATTAGAGACCCGGGTTGTATTAGAGGCCGGGTTATATTTTTTCAGACTGATAAATTGACGTTTATAATCTTCTTGGGGTCAATTATTGTAAAAAGAAAATTAACTGAACAAGACGGATATTTGTTATCATGGACCTGTTATGCTGAATCTCACATGGTCACACCAATATTTCTCCTCAAAACGAGTGTATAACTATTTCATATTGCAACACGGGGTATTCAGTTGTTACGTAAACCCGGGTTCTACTGGAGACCCGGGTTGTATTTACCTCAGCACCCCTTACAACCGGGTTGTATTGGAGGTCCGGGTTCTAATAGAGGCCCGGGTTCTATTAGAGGAAATACGGTAATCACGATACTTTAATTATACATATATCAATAAATTTAAATATTTACTTTTTTTTAAATTCTGAAATGTTCCATTTTTTAGTCTCTAACGTTTATCAAAAACTGGATGGGCTTTCAAATACAAATTGCAAAAGTATCAGAATATATAAACGTTGACTTACATGTATGAACAGATCTGATCACTATTAGTTGTGATAGCCTCTCTGAATCAAGAAATGTCAAGTTCACTAATTCAACTTTAGAAACTCCCCACTGTTAAGGGCTAAATAACATCCGGCTTGTTCTGCATGATGAGGTTATTGCATTATTGTAGTTGAGAAGTCAACAAGACATGTTTGTATTTGACACTAAAACCTAAAGTTGATAACGTACTTTCAACACACGTGTTTGTTGTTGGTAAACTTCACTTTCATTATAATTGTATTCACAATTTCTTACTTTTTCTCAAAACAAATTCAAAGATGGTTTATTTTACTTAAGGTCTCTGGCCCATAAAATATAGCATTGAAATAACAAGCATATAAACTCACGGGCAAAAGAAAGTATAGGTAGAACAACGCAATATATTAAAATCAACGAGTGATGAACAAGATTGAAACATAGTTACACCATGTCTCTAAAGGCAAACTAAGTTTGTCTGTAAATTTTGAAACATTATCTGTTCATAATTCTGAAAAACACGGTTTTGAAAAATCGTCGTTATAGAATTTCCTTAACCAGACGAGATAGGGGAGTCAA
This sequence comes from Gibbula magus, assembly GCA_936450465.1. Classification (NCBI taxonomy): domain Eukaryota; kingdom Metazoa; phylum Mollusca; class Gastropoda; order Trochida; family Trochidae; genus Gibbula; species Gibbula magus. Next base: position 31,420,230 of record OW388290.1, on the reverse strand, counting down.
ATAGAGCTTTCAGGCTTAAATACCCAGAATAATTTCCCAAAATACCTTTTGAAATAGCTATTTCAGCATCCCATGTGTGTTTGAACAGATATAAACTATTAAGTATCAAACTCTCATGAATGAAATTGTGTACATCTCTTAACGAGATATATCCTCATCACAAAGATTCAAAACCGAGTTTATTCGGCAGAAATATGTCGTGTTTTACTCTGTTGAAAAGAAGATATACTTTCTTTTGCCCGTGAGTATACTTACTCAGTCTGACTGATATGTAACAATAAAATCCACACTAGCTGTGCACATCCACCGGGTGAAATTCAAGATTCTGATAGTTTTACAAATAGTCAAAAAGTCTCATGAATGAATTCGTTTTAATAAATTAGTTACTTAATATAACTCAACAAATACTATACTTAACATGTTCATATGTGATTTATTCGGTCATTGTATCATAATAATGCCATTCTTGTTATGAAAAAGTTTTCCGTCCGGTCGAGAGCTAGTTCCGGTTAGCGAATTCAGTATAACGGATGTGCATCTCACTGAAATATTCGTCGTCTATAACTGAATATAAAATCATGTGTTGACTTCATGTTGCGCTACACATACACAGCCTGAGTATAACCACTTTACGTAGTTCCTGTTTCCCCATGATTCCATGTAATATTGTTTACTGTTCTGACTAAGTCTGTGAAGGGCCTTTAGAAGTGACATGCATCAGAACAGGATTTTTTTCTTGATAACAATTGCAAGTGTATATTGTCTCGATTTTATGCTCAATTGATTCCGATATATAATGTTCGTAGAAATAATTATCTGTCATTCTTTTTTTTTAAATGCATTACAGTTGAACTTAAATGCATTTTTCGTGTATTTCACAAGAAAGAAGTTGTAATCCAGAAAATCTCCCTGTTCTGTAATGGTAACTTCTTCAGTTTCTACATTCGTCGGATAAATATCACAGAAATGCCATTGCAATGTACAAAATGTAAATACTAGCATTGGAAATATACCACGTGGTACTATCAGCTGATAAAGAGTTTATCTTACAGCTGTGTGCTGAATGGTAACTATCTCGAATGTGTCTATTAATACAGATGAATATTTACTATACCAAAGTATAGTCGTACGATAACCTCGTTTGTATTCCTCTTGTTAGTATTGTCATTTTAGTGTCAACATTCAAGTCGAATTTTTTCAAATGATCGCAATAAAAGATTAAGACTAGTATTTAGACTCTGAAATTATTATTAGTTTGAAAAAAATTGAAAATAAAATAAAACGGAGCCTCTGAGATATTTTAATTTCCATAAAACTGAACTCTGTAGTCTTGTTGTAGACCTGCCTTAGCAATCTAGCAATCTAGCAATCTTAGGGTCTGGGTGACGGACTTCAAAGACCAAGAGAACTGAACAACTAAGGCTACGCAACTGTATATCTTTACCATTTCGACTTCGTAACAATATGGTGGTGTCGACAAAGATGCATGTGAAATCGTTCTGCTCAGCACGAATGTTTCAAACTGCTGCATGATAAACTGTTTGGAACTATTTAACTATTGGAATCTTGAAATTTCTTTCAAATATACCAGAAAGTGAAACAAAATTCGTGATCATTCCCTTGTGAAATACAATTGCTTTTATGTATTAGTTTTGGAGGGAATATCTCACATAACAAATCACACTGTTATACGTACCCGATTACTCTCAGTTTTTGCCATTTGAGATCTCAAGTAGTTTCAACGTTGTAGGGGGCAGGATATCGCAGCGGTTAGCGCGTTCGGTTTCGGATCAACTTTGTCTGCACTACATAGCCACATAGTGTTGCGGAAACTCTGTCATCCAGACCCCTTAATTGTTTAAGCGCCTAGGCAAGTCTACAACAAGACTCTGAGCTCAGTTTAAGGAAAATGAACACATTTTTTTCTTCTTTTTATTTTAATTTGTACAACAAAATTCATTTCAGAGGCTAAATGTAAGACTATGTTGCGGGTTTTCTCCCTGCAATAATACAAGCAGCCGTGATATAAGTGAAATCAAGGAATTAGATGGATGTGATTTACGTCTTTGGTGAAATACTCTTAAAAGCGGTGTTAAACTCCAAATCACCTTACCCCACTTCAACGTTGTAATTAACTCCTCCTTGTGAAATGACAAAATTAACCATACATGGTTATATTGTTTTGATATTTGATTTTAATAAGCCGCTACAACGAAAGTATTGTACGAACTTTGAATTTTGTAGTCACATCAGTTAAACAATCTTCTCTCCGATTCATCTCCTATCGTTGTCAGTGTTTATACTATTTAGTTTATGTCTATGATATCATAAGATGATATCATAAGAACCTTGTGTTTAGACGTGGGGAGGTTTATGTGATGTTTACGAGCACCCATGTCAAAGACAAAGTGAACCCCGCCTATTGGTTTATATATTTACTTATCTGCGTCACGAATTCCCCGTGCAAGTAGATTTCAGGAGACCAAATGAAACATTGCGTGTAACTTTTGTAAAATATATTTTGAATGTGAGGTGCGGTGATTTTGGGTTTAAAACCGTTTTCAAAAGTATTTCACATACATCACGGCTCCTAAAATTAATGCAGTGAGAACGCCCGCAAATTTGTGGCTATGTACTGCGGTGGACCTAGCGAACCATCGGTGGTACTATGCTGAAATTGTGTAGCACTGCACCCAAACCTTACTGCGTGTAGAACAGTTCTTTACTACAAACAGTTACCGAGCCCCTGGCAGAATTCGAACCCCGGACCTCTTGATCCGAAGCCTATTCTGAATGTATTTCCTCTAAGCGTTATGTATTTATCAAATGGAATAGCGACTTGAGATGATAATATTTCAAAGCAGCCCCTAACTGCAAACATTGATGGAATACTGTATTGTCATCCTTGCATCGTCGTTTACAGTCACATGGCCGTCAGATATAGCGTTATGTCGAACCAACAAAACACGTCGAGGAATCCGTTTGAGCGTTACTCGGCTAAGAAAAAACTTATGTTGGGCGTCGAGACATTGAATCGTGTTCTCCGGATGGGCCAATGCCACCTTTTTAATCCATGATATTTCATAACTGTCTGCATTTATCCATGTTATTCCATCTCATGACCTATTCATCACGTTAATGAAAGATAATTCAAATAATAAGCAGGATTAAGCCGTATCTATGATTCATTTAATGTTCATCAACTTATTTCAGCATTCCTTATCATTCCTGCAAGATTTATGAAAAGTTGTTAAGTCCTTTAGCTACAGCGGCCTTTTTAGTAAAACACATCAAGGAAAGGAGACTTGAATACTGTATGTGCGTTAATCGTGGTGCATTGTCCGATTTCGACTATCTTCAGATTGGTAATTGCCGAAAACAGTCAGTACTTCTCGATACAATAACACCATCTATAACGTTTAGCAGGACAGACCCCCAACAACACACTGTATGCCAAAACGTAAGTAGGAATTTCCTCTTTACACAGGACTGACCCCAACAACACACTGTATGCAAAGTAATCGCTCAATGAGCGTTTACTTTTAAACCTATCTTGAACGCGACTGCTCAATGTAGCGCTATATAGCAAGGCGAAGAATTTGCACTGTGTCGTTCTAGAGAGAATGAGCGCTACTTGAGCGCTACATTTAGCGATCAATAGGCAATTTAAGCGCTCGCTGTTATGGAACGGAGCCCTGTGCCGTGTTCAAGATAGGTTTCAAAGTAATCGCTCAACGAGCGATTACTTTGAAACCTATCTTGAACGCGATTGCTCAATGTAGCGCTACGTAGCAAGGCGAGCAAACTTTGAGGAATTTGCACTGTGTCGTTCAAGAGAGAAGAAGCGCTCATTGAGCGCTACATTGAGCGCTACATTGAGCAATTTAAGCGCTCGCTGCTATTGAACGGGGCGCAGGTTTCCACGACGGCGCAAAGACTAATGTCACCTTCCATCATTCTCAAACGAAAAACCAGAAGAAACATTGGCCTTTAGATTATATATACGTACAAAAGATAATTACACCAAAACTGCTAAAATCAAGTTAGACTCACTGATTGTATTTGTATGTGTTCACCTCGACTAGTCGTCACCCTGTCTGTCCGTCCGTAATCATTTCGTTTCCGGACCATAACTCGAAAACCGTTCATGATATCTTTCTGAAACTTTCAAAGTGCATTACCCACCAACTGAAGTGGTGCCTTTTGATATTTTCATATTTCTGAAAATTATATTGTTTTTCGTTTCCATAGAAACGTGTTGGATTTGGATTTTGTTCAGAGACAGTTCTTTCTCTTTATCAGATCTTCCCGAATCTTTGCATGTGTATTGCCCACTAACTGTGCGATAGCCTTGGAAGTTTGTTTTGTAGCCATCTTATAGTAGTATTTTATGGTAGAGTTTTAGAAGTTTTAACTCGAGTGCATACAAATGCATGGTTTTCTGAAGTTTGATGTGTTGTAGGTGGAGTCCAGATTGTATATAAGACTTCAAATTAATCTGATGAGCCACGATGCAGAAACATTTTCCGTAAGCCCGAACAGTACGTACAAAGCCTTGGTTCAGACGAACAGTATTTGTCTTAAAACTTGTTCTCTCTAAAGTTGAATAAGACTCGTGACAAAACGAAAATGCAGTAAAGTTGGTATTTGTCGTTATCTGATGACGTTCACAAGATCAGTGTCAATACACGCTAAGTAGCTAAATGTTAGTCGAGCTCGACGTCGTCGTAACGTTCTTCCCACGTAACGTCTATTACGTAACATACGTCGCCTTTGTCAGTGCTATCTATTGTCGTTAAATATCCGTGTCGCTTCGTCCAGTGTCCACACGTCGTCCAAGAGGAAGGGTTGGTCGAGTCCGAAGACGCCAGAATGAAATATGACCCGCTGGATGCTTGACCGCAGGGGTCAGTTACAAGTGTAGCGGTCTTAGTCGTAACTGCCTGTAACACTCTGTAATCTACGGCCGTACGGTGGCGCTCTGAGCTAATGTTTACCAGGTGTGTTTATTTGTTTCTCAGATTCTCGCGAGACAAAGACTGAGATAACGTCGCTGTCAGATGTTTCGCGTTGCATGTCAGTTACTGTGACCCACATGCGCTCCATCTCGGAAAGTCTTACAAGCTTTAATTATATATTCCCCGGTGTGATTAGGCGTTACGGGGGCGATAAATCGTCCCCCCTCCCGTTCCGCGCCCTATGAGTCGGCCCCGAACAGCCTGGGATGCTGGTTCGGTATTCAGTTCTACCTTTGCAGTAATTATAGGCAATGGATGTGTGCATTGGGCGTAAAGCCGAAATTGTGCCTTGGAAATACGCGTATCTTTCCCAAATGGCTCTCCTGTTTAGCACGTAAGCAGACGATGTTTCACTTGACATGAGATCAGCTCATATAATATTCTTGTTCCTTCGCATGAGGTTCTGTTGATTTACTCACGAGGAGGATCTGTTGCATTATTTACTGTAACAGCAATTCTAAGAACAGAATAATCGAAAAAAGTACATTATCAGAACAAAAAATTTTCAATTTTAAATCTACGGAATCAAGTCAATGAAATGCCTTTTTATCTTATGGGGTGGGTTTTATACATGGATTAGCTATCCGTTGGCCATGTTCATTGATTATTAATATATAGAATGTAAACAATATTTTTATTTCCTAATTATTGCAAGCAGAATGTTACCTATATTTCATCATTTGGCATCTTAGAAAAGAAATAAAGTTCGCTGTATAATAAAGTATGTTTTTGAACTATTATAGTTAAAGCAAGAGGACGTTAGTCCGCGTGCTTTGACGTAATAATAGTTCAGGGCAAAACTATACTTTATTACAAAACGCATTGGGGTACAGCGAACTTTATTTCTTACATACACATTACTGAATCATGTATACCAGTTCACGAACAATGACTGACGCAAAGCCTTACCACGGTGAATAACATGATCACTCTAACATATACCCGAGTGATGTGAACTTGAAAGTATACACCACGTTTGTACATAAGTGTATCAGATTGCGCGTGTCTTGTTGCTATGGCGAGGGTACATGCAGGTTACACATTGCCGAGGAACGATCTCCAGGTGACATACGGTCTGGGGGCAAGTTTTATATCTCTGTCGTGTTTTATCAAAGCGCCGAATCACGAACATGACTGGATTCCTCTCATTACCAGAGATAAAATTGCATTCAGTCATGCCATTCCACATCAAAGTCGCTGGGAGTTTCACCTGACTTGAAATGTTATTAATTTTCCCCGCACGTGTCTTAACTTCTGTAAGACCCGGCTCATGTATCGCCTTTTACACATTTATAAATGAAAGTTCGATCGCGCCATCGACCGTAGTCTAACAGGTCAATATAAACAATGGCGCAAAGTTGAGCTTTTAAGAAGTAAGCAACCTGTGATCTCTCCTATTGACGAATGGGGTTGTCAACGTGGTGTAACCATGGCAACCGAGGGGGTTCGGATTTAGGAAGGAGGTGGGCCAAGGGGCACTAACTGTATACCGACATTATAGATAATCAAGCTTTAATTATTGAAAGACCGCGTAATCTCGTCAAACTATCGTGCTGTGCGAGACGTTGATGTAACAGTTGCGTGTTTCTGGGACCGGTTTACTATAGCGCCCTGTTTAAAAGTTTCCACTTAATTACAGTTAGTGACTCTAGGGTCATCTCAAAGTCGATACTCTTCAGCTCGGGACAAATAAAATCAACTAAAACAACCATGTGATCAAGATTGGCCAAGTGCTACAAATGAAGCCGAAACGTCTGTGGATCGAACCATGGCAAATTTTAAAGGACATCATCGTCTACTACAGGTTCAGAATAGAAAACCTGTACGCCTTCTCTTTAATGGTGGTAAGATGAGATGATTGTTTGTTTTCCAGAGGTCGGGGTTCGAATCGCGACCGCGTCCAACTATATGAGAAGACAGCAACAAAGTTTACCAACGTCACTAAGCACTGTCATAACTTGTGGTCAATAATATCAAGATATATATTAATGTTATGCTCCCTAACTACGACTTTACTTTCAACGAATATGTCACATATGTGAACAGTCATAACTTCAGTCAAAAAATCTGTAGCTTGCTTTATGGGCTAGTTTGTTATTGAAATGTTATATGAAACCGGTGAAAATTCGTTTGAGGTCAGCGAGACAGGATCGCAATAGCAATTTCACTAGATGTGAAGTCAGAACTAGGAGAGAAGATATCATCGTCAAGTTCTAACCAGCATAAGCCATCTGAAGCATACGACATTACACCTACTTACCATCTCCGTAAACACAATCAATTGAATTATGATATTTGTCTTGCATCTCATGCTTATGTGTCTAAATATATCTTATCATGCGTGATGTTTAACCACCGATAACGTCTGTCCTCGGTGTCATTACTGTGCATGTAATAGGATGTTTAACGTGTGTCTATACTGGAGACGTGCTCTAACGCCGCTACACTGACGATGACGGTGATGTACCTTATCATGTTGACTGGTACTCATCATGCCAGGATACACCTGCACTTGAGTCCTGCTGCAACGCCATTGTCCAGAGAAGGTGTTTAAACTTTTGACCTCATTGATTTGTAAGATGTTTATTCTTCCTAGTCTACATGTTTTACAGGCAGTAAGTGCCTGGTCTGTCGTCCTGGAGTATCGACTCACACTCAGAGCCGAGGGGCCATCTGACGCCATCCATCTTCAGGAAATTAAATGATCGGGTTGCCGGCGTTTGGTATAAAATGACGCTGTGCTCAAAATTACACATATGTTATATCACGCACGGAGTCTTCGATCAAGACTAATAACGCCTGGTGGAGTGTATGGCAGATCGATACAGAGTGCAGTGAATGACAGTTTAATCGCTTCTTATAGTAGACGTCCCTGCGTGTGGTATTTTGTGAACAATACCGGTGTCTTGTAAGGATTGGTGGGGATAATGGTCAATTGCACGTTATATGACATACGAAATAACGTTTGGAATAACAATTTGGAGGGATATAAGAATATAATATGGTTTAAACATATTTATTCACAGAAAAGTGATGGGATTGGCAAACAAGCAAATCTTTGCTTATCTGAATGCCGCTCCCTACAAACAGCGGTTTGTAATATGTATATAACGCAATATCATACACTATGATTGGTACATATTTAAATGGCCAAAATGCAAAGGCGGGTGCAGACATTTTTAAATGGGGAAAAAGAGAGGGCAAAGTGTCCCAAATCGTTGTGAAAGACAAACATATTATGTAACAAGTATAATTCTAAGGTTCAATGATTTTAAACAAGGAATCAATGACAGTTACACCGGAAGCTAACAATAAAAACACATGTACTGTATAGAGCTATTGTTTTATTAATTGAAATGTTAAGAAGGGATCTCAAGATTATCATTACTAATACCATTACGGATTCGAAGAGGATACCTAGAGTGCCCTGTTCAACGTCCAATTGCTTAAATTCATCATTTTAATTCTCGGTTTAAACATATGTTTTATTCATTGTAACGAACTGGGATTGTCGAACAAGCTGTGTACAACATACAATACAGAATACAAATGTGACGTCCAAGACTAAGACTATTGCAAATGACATGCTTTTTAAAAAAAACACTTTATATAGGCAGAAATTGTTTTATATTTATTTTTATTGTCTATCATTTTTCTGGCTTACGATTATCAAATTAAATTTTCTTTCATTTCTGTTTAAATCGAAAAGTTTTCTGTTTTATGTAGAAGCCCAATCGAAATTGTGGGCTACAGCACGGCGTCAGTGAACCGCCATTGGTCAGCTACAGCACGGCGTCAGCAAACCGCCATTGGTCAGCTACAGCACGGCGTCAGCAAACCGCCATTGGTCAGCTACAGCACGGCGTCAGCAAACCGCCATTGGTCAGCTACAGCACGGCGTCAGCAAACCGCCATTGGTCAGCTACAGCACGGCGTCAGTGAACCGCCATTGGTCAGCTACAGCACGGCGTCAGTGAACCGCCATAGGTCAGCTACAGCACGGCGTCAGTGAACCGCCATTGGTCAGCTACAGCACGGCGTCAGCAAACCGCCATTGGTCAGCTACAGCACGGCGTCAGTGAACCGCCATAGGTCAGCTACAGCACGGCGTCAGTGAACCGCCATTGGTCAGCTACAGCACGGCGTCAGTGAACCGCCATTGGTCAGCTACAGCACGGCGTCAGCACACCGCCATTGGTCAGCTACAGCACGGCGTCAGTGAACCGCCGTTGGTCAGCTACAGCACGGCGTCAGCAAACCGCCATTGGTCAGCTACAGCACGGCGTCAGTGAACCGCCATTGGTCAGGTACAGCACGGCGTCAGTGAACCGCCATTGGTCAGCTACAGCACGGCGTCAGTGAACCGCCATTGGTCAGCTACAGCACGGCGTCAGTGAACCGCCATAGGTCAGCTACAGCACGACGTCAGTGAACCGCCATTGGTCAGCTACAGCACGGCGTCAGTGAACCGCCATTGGTCAGCTACAGCACGGCGTCAGCAAACCGCCATTTGTCAGCTACAGCACGGCGTCAGCAAACCGCCATTGGTCAGCTACAGCACGGCGTCAGCAAACCGCCATTGGTCAGCTACAGCACGGCGTCAGTGAACCGCCATTGGTCAGCTACAGCACGGCGTCAGCAAACCGCCATTGGTCAGCTACAGCACGGCGTCAGCAAACCGCCATGGGTCAGCTACAGCACGGCGTCAGTGAACCGCCATTGGTCAGCTACAGCACGGCGTCAGTGAACCGCCATTGGTCAGCTACAGCACGGCGTCAGTGAACCGCCATTGGTCAGCTACAGCACGGCGTCAGCAAACCGCCATAGGTCAGCTACAGCACGGCGTCAGCAAACCGCCATTGGTCAGCTACAGCACGGCGTAAGCAAACCGCCATTGGTCAGCAAATGGCGGGGTCTTTTTCTGTAAGTGATAATGGCTAGATGCCGCAAGGTTGTTTATAACACTCCACCGCTCATGCAGCATAAGTCGTTTTGTAGGATCTCTCCTTTTAAAGAGATCGTTTTATCGAGGTTCCTTTTGTGGAAACGAAATTCGAGAGGACATTCCTTTTACACATAAATAATGTTATTAATATATGATTATAACTCATCGGCGCTACGAATGTGGAAAGCTTTGCTATGGCAAAACAGAATATTGTTTATCAATCTGTTCTTTGTGGACATTTTGCATTTTATCAATATATGTTTTCTATACATTATTAAATGTGTAGCGTTTATCTCATTTCAAGTAAGCAAAAAAAAGCCAAATGACGGATACTCCCTATAAATCCCACTCGCTCTTTAAAGTTTTAAGCAAACAGTTGAAGCATGTAGCATGTGACATGAAGAACTGATTAGACCTGTAGAAGTGGCCAGTCATATATTGTTGACAAACAAGGGATGGACTCTGGTATGTTGGGTAACACTTGTCACGACTGGACACAAGTCGATGGTGTGGTCAAGTGGGTCTTTGGTCAAGTGAGTTGTTCAATGCACCGAACCTGTCTCTTCCGGCTTGTGTTACATCACATAGTGTGTCCTGTTCTGGCACGTGGGTGTATCCGGGTCCAACTTTCCTGATCAACATTCAGAACACTGGCCGCATTGTTCTTACGCTTAGAGTTTATAATCTTGGCGTGTTCTCGAGGACTTCTGGATAGCGCATTTCAGATAGCTGGATACCGATATATATACACGTTGGTTCTGTAATTCTAACATTTGAATTTAGAAATGAAATATTTACGAAATATATAGCAGTTATAACATTATTGATTTATGGGACATTTCTTGTATTAGGCAAACATCATTAGATGCTTGACACAGCATTGCAATTGTTCACTTTCATATTCATTAGAAAATATTCCCGTTCTCTTGTCATTTATTTGATGAACAATTTATAAGAAGAAACTGTAATTCTGGTATAATAAAAGGTAGTCATAAAAAGGTTAAATTTTGTCATATGTTTAAACACCCCCTTAACTAGCGACACGTTTGATTTAAAGTTACGAGTGCTTTGACTGGGATAACGTTATTCCGAAGGCTAATGACACGTTTGAGACGTTATCTGGAACGTCATTAAAGGCACTATATCACGCAACCCGTTTATAAAAAATAAATGGTATTAAGGTAGCGTATTTCTGTCAATACTACCAACAACCAATTATCAGGGAAGCTACCATAAATATATTTCTTAATATAAGCACGTACTAAAAACACAGAATCAAATTAAAATGTTCAAATGGATTAATACAACATTGCCTATGGCCCTCTGTTGACGAAGCATGGGGCCAAGCAAAATCTATAAAGTTCTCTTTGTTATCTGCTATTTTTTGGGAACAAATACGTTGGATAAACGTCTCCTCTTTTAATATACAACACTCGTTGAAAACTCGCTAAATCTATGAACATAGAAAACCATAAATATGAAGACAAATAGAGCAGATAAATCCGAGACAAAACCGATAATGGTTTATGTTTAATATCAGATATATTTGCAAATTAAAAAGATCCTCGTTCAGTCGATGACTAAGACATCTGAAATTGAATCCGTGGTCACACTTAGTTTGACGTCTGCGTCATCTCTACTCAAGTGCAATCTAAAACTCCAACGAAACAACAACATTGATATAAATTACGAATATTCAGGTTGCTGTATCTTGATCGTTTAAACATCGGAGAGTTGTATCTCAAACGCAGCTTGTCAACCGAAACTACGTCACTGACCACATATATATGTTGATTAAATCATCACGAATATTTACTCGAAATATCACGATACCGAACGCGTTGTTTATATTTAATGATAACAATATTATATGAAACTATCATTTGAAAAACTTTTAAAACAACAATCAAAAACCAACTGTTTACCTCAGTTCGATTTCGTTGTGACTTTTTGAAAAAAAAATTAAATGTAGAAAGGAAGGATTGGCGGGGTTTTAGAGTTTTATTTAAGCATGACCTTTTAAAACAATGGCAAACTATTGAATACAGATTGATAAATGTACAAGAATCTTTAATACTGGGAATTTAACAGACGATATAGATCTCTCATACACGGGTAATAACATACATTGTATTTTTGTTCCGCAATTATCATAACATAACGTGCTACTGTTTTCGCTGTATGGATATAAAATTAATGTTTACACTCCATATACATTGCAACTCCCGGTTATACTTTTGAAGCTGTCCGCCTCGGTCGTTTACATTTCGACTGAATGTTTACGATAACAATTGAAGCCTCTTTTATTGTACCAATCGGAAACTTAATTGCGTTGACATTAATACTGATAAAGTAATTTATTCAATGCAAAATGATAAGCACAGTAAATCTTTAGCCGCCCGGGGGTATATTTATTCTCGTATGAATTTGATATATTTTAATGAAAATCGTGTCTCGTTGAGTGTTCTCATTAGTGACAAAAAGGGTGCATTTGTGCCTTTAGTACAGTGTTCGTCATGGTTTGTTGAATGTTTCACCGTGACCCATGGTGAAAGAGGTGTTGCAGCCTTTCTCCTTGCATGGATAATATCATCTACAATACCAATGTGGTATACTACTGAATGTTGAATTATAATTCATGTCACATTACCTAGTCATTGTCACGAGTCACGCGATGAGTGTTGGCTATTTATTCAAATATCAGCTGATATGAAGTATCAAGAAATCCTCATTAATGAACATTGAACTTGTCTTGTCAACAAGGAAGGGTCTGTGTGCAAATGAGGGAGGATGGTTACGTGAAATGTGAAATGCACCATTAAACCCAACACCGCCTCACCTATCTCGGTCTGACGTGTCCCTCCTACAGAGATAACTTCTATATTAATTGCTGATAGCAAACAGTGTCGTCACGTACTCCTACCACGTATCAACAGAAGGTTTACACAGGACCAGTGTCGAGGTTCGAGAATCACGTCCTAAACATCCAATGACCGTGTTAGTGGAAAACGCACATTTATTTTAGTGTTACGTAAATCTAAATCGTTGCAGTAATCGTTGTGACAATGCATGTATTCATTTTCAAAGACCTTTGGTTACATGAATCTGAATGCGTGGATCGAGCATAATGTAAGCGGATTCAGTTTCAAACGACCTTTTGTAACACGAATCAATGTATAAGCAGATACAGTTTCAAACGACCTTTTTTAAATGTAATATATTGAATGCATTTCGCTGAAACTACTGTCTGCATATGTTAACATTTGAACATACTTTACTGCATGCACGGTATAATTTATATGATACCAGTTTCAATAATTTACACGTTTCATCTTAAACTGTAAAGTAATCAATTCTGCACCCATTACTGCAAAACATATTTCCGTAGATTATGTGTTTATTTTCTGTTAAATGTTGAATTGAAGTACTTCATTATTACACCAGCTCCAATTAATGTTTTGATGCAGTTAGTTATTCCGTTCTAATGAAACCGCGCTGAATCAATATCGACCACTATTAGAGCATGTAAATGCATGAAAATCCCTTGCCGGCAGGAACATGGAAGTGCAATTGTAACGCAGGACTGAGTGTAACACCTTCCGTCTCGCTCTCCATTACGCAAGGAACTTCCATTTCTTAATTCCCTTGCGGTAATCTCGCGGCAAGACACGAGGAAATGCGAGATCTCCCATTCTCTCGTTTTCTGACCTATGTTCCAGGCTTAATTGTTTGATACGGTAGTCTCAAGAGGAAGGGACGCTGGCGTTCTGAGGGAGGAGGGAGAAGAGAGGGATGTATTGTTTGCCTATGTAAATAGTTGGTCTGCACGATCCATGCCGGATGCAGTCCAGACAAGATGGCGGCAATGCGGGTTAGCGAGTTGCATTATGGGACATCTTTCTCAACGGATGATTAATTACACGTGCAGGCTCAATGAAATAGTCATTTATTCTGCATAAAACTAATGCGAGTCCATAAGCAAATGACCCTTCAGATATCCGATAATGTTTGTCTAAAATAATGTTCACATGGTATATTTCGCTGAAGGTTTGGTCAATACAGGTTTTGTTTAACAAATGTCCAGAAACACGCATACTGTTCGTATTGTTTGTATTTCTATCCGCACGGAGATAAGTAATATTGATAGAGACGGATTAACCTGAAACATCCCATTAACCGTTATATATGACGCTATTAACCAGTAGAATTATGAAATGATGACATTAAACATTATTAGAGAAAAGAGTGGTATAACATAACATATAACATCTGAAATAGGAAACACGCATTTACCGACCTTAAAGTTAATATGATATATATCGTCAACAAGATACCTTAGAATATCTGATAAGTTACTAAAAATCATTATATTCTTTAAAGATGAATGCATATGCTATTCCTCGGTCCATTCTATTAGTAGCATGATGTTTTGAAAGTGTGTACGTTGTAGTAAAGCCGAGAAAAAAATCGCAATTCACAAGGGTCTTATAGTCCTATACACCTTTTGACAATACGTTGTGACGAATTAATTATCCGTTAATACTGATATTTTCACATTATTTCACTCATTTCCAACCAAATATATCCATTTCGCCTCTGTTAAAAACCAGCGCACTCTGAGCCATAAAAACGCGGTAGGTAGTTTGATGCTATTTATCAAGGGAGGTTACTCTGCGACTAAATCCCTTTTCGAGTTAATGTTTTTTTATGAATTAAAGAGTTCAAGACAGATATGTCATATGATCTTCTTAAAGAGGTGTTCGATCTACATGGTTTCGTATTCATTGGCTGTTGGCCCAATCCGAATTCAACAAATGTATCACTTTTTGACAACCGTTTGATCAATCCACGTACGAGCTATTTTTTATTATTAATTTAAGCTTCGTATTAAATTAAAAGAGCAATTGTTCATGAACCTGTAAACGTGGAGGCGTACAACTTCAAGAATACAAAGATTTGACATATATGGAGTGTAGATATTTCTATCCGTATACAGAAAACTGTAACACGCGCTCTTATGATGCTTGCCAAACTGGGTATAAGCACAGGAAGCGCGTCTGATTTTTGCGCATAATATTAATTACAGGTTATGTCTGCTAAATTCACACTCTTCAACATACACATAGAGAACATAGAACTATATATGTATTCTTCTGTTTCTCATTTGTTCACAATAGACATAAACGGATAAAAAAGACCTTTTTAACAACCTTTTATTTGCAAATCGTCACAACCAAATCTAAGTGAGAGACTTCCGGTTTAACTACCATTCTAACATGACATTGCTGTATACTCGATTTTGATTGGTTCTCCAGAAAAATCAAACGTGACGGTTTCAATTTTTCAATTTACTCGCTATCAATCCAGTATAACTTGTCTCTGATGTTCAAACACAATAAGTTTATCTCCTAATTATTAATTTCAAAACATTTCTTAAAAGTTTCAATCCAAAAATAATAATGAGCAACATGAATTTAAAATGACTTTCTCAATTGTGTATTTACTGTTTCTCTATTAAATAAGACGTATTCCAAGGCTTTGAAGACGACTTGTGTCTGTCACTTTTGGATTATTCAATGGCCAAGATAACGTGATTGAACTATTTTCATTCAACTTCAAAAGGACGGATTAGCGAACGGCGAGTACATTACGAAAGGTAACCCTATAGATTCGGTTGGCTCCATGCTTTGTCAACATAGGGAATCAGGGTCGAGTTAATGCATAGCATTGATTCATTTAAATCTTTTAATATGATTCTGTCATCTAATCAGTGCTTGTGTTATTTTGATGATAGCTTCCATGTGTATCTTTGTTAATATTCCTGACAGAAAACCCAAGAATGTTCTAGTGCTCCACTGGCTTTAAGAACGATACTGTTATTTATTTTGGATCCAATGAAATATGTATTGACTTCATCACCACTCATTAATTGTACATTTTGTGAACATATTTTCCCGGTGTCCTTATTGATTTAGAGTATTAGAGACTCTCTACAGAAAAACGAATGTTGACTCCAAACCAAATCCAAGTAAACACCGTATTGATTCGATTTACTAGAGATAATGTGTGAGAGAAATGTATAGTACATGACGTCACGTTAGTGTTTCCTTGCGTCCTTTATTCGTAGACCTTAGCATTTAAATAGCAAGCTTTTCTTGACTGAAACATAATATAGAAATTATGGACTGGATATTATGGAAGAAGACCATCCAATAAATTGTTAAACTTTGACTGTGGTCTCTATGTTTCAACTTTACTATATACGCAAGGCATAAAGTTTGCCAATCTGCATTAGCCTTGCAGTATTTCCCTTACTTTTCTGTGCTAAGAAAATTGAGCGCTGCACCTAAGGTGCATAGTGGGCTCTAATTGCCATGCACGGAAACCTTAATGAGATACGGCAAGGCTTATGCCAGTCAGTGATGGAGACTGGCTATAGTTATTATATTATAGGCGCTCCAGCAACAAGTGTTGATACACATGATACCGGGATACACACGGTTCAACTCCGAAAACAACACTTCGACTAGATTTCCAGGTTGTTGGGTTGTTTTTCGAAGTTATCATTGTTTTGCCGTCGTGAAATTGTGATATCATAAGGTTTTCCCACATAATCGTATTGTGAGTCATTACTTTATTATGTAAATGATCATGACATGTTTTTCAAGAATATAATCTCCACGAAAAGTACAGAAACTGTACTATCTCTTTAAAGGGACACTGCGTCGAGGATAAAAATGAGTCTCATCTTTATCTAACTAAGCTGATTAGAGTGTCTCCTAACGAGTTACGCTTCGCTTCACTGTCTACATGCAGAAGTTTTTATTACCAATTACGTCAATTTTCTGAAGTTGGGCATCTGTGACTTGTTAGAAGACATGTTAATTAGCATAGGTAGATACACATTATCTGATTTTTATCCTCGACGCGGAATGGAGATCATTATATGTACAATGTCTTTATTATGTACACGCGAAGGTTCGTCATACGTCATAATGTCATTGTCGTTGTTTGCTTGAAAGAATAAAGAAACAGAAGACAATTATATTTATGATCAACTTCTTTATTCAACAATGGCGACGTTCAGCTTTAGATCCTTCTACCATTATATATAAAGGAACTCTCGTAGAATTGTCTCTACTCTTCATAATCTTTACTTATATGCTGACAACCAGGGAAGGCACGTGTACACCATACGACCAAACAAAGAAGACCAAGACATTGGTCATGTTCCATCTGCCTCGTGATATGTCGGTACACATCAGCACTCCTGACATTTCAGATGCAGTATTTGCGTGTCCAATTAACAGCGACATTTGGATTGTTCAATCATTCAGCCGTTGCGTGTGTAGAATTACGCAATCTTCAGTTACACGTCTGGCATCTAACTTGATACTCGCACCCATAACGTGTTCTTCAGACGAGATAAGTGTCCAAAAGCACCCATAGTGTTGCATTTCATAGCATTGGAACGTAATTCGACGTTATTGCTCAATCCTGAAAATCTACAATATGCACGTCAGGATTTTCTATCGTTGTCAACAGAACAATTGATCCTACTCTGAATCGACATGTACAGTGACTGATGAGCAAGTTATCTTAAAGGGGCAGTAGCACGTTTTTTGCAAATTTAATTTTTTCAAATTTCCCATTTATAATGATAGTTTATGTCATTTATATTAATTTTAGAGAGTAAAACATCTTTTTACACAAAGCAATTATCTGTAGTGGTAATAACGGTGTTGCGTATAAAGTAAAAATTGCATGGCGGCCATTTTATTGTGAACACATTTTATTATTTCGAATGACAAAAACGATTCTCATGGCTTTACGGAACCATGTACATTCATTTATTCTCTTGATTTTCCGAAGAGAGATGAGTGTTTTATCATTTGTGACATTATTTTTCAAATTCATTTCATTGTCTTATTTCATCGAAAAAACGTGCTACTGCCCCTTTAAGTACTTGAAAACACATTTCTATATGTAGATACTTTTATCACAATACGTATACCCTATTACTAAAATACCACTATATTTCGATTTAAAGCGTGTATCATTTGAACCAGTTTCTTCGTTTAGATATGATTGATTCCAAAGAGAAGTTCATACCCTGTATAACATGATATACACCTGCCCCCGGACAAACACAGCAGCCTGTCTAAAAATGAAGTCTGATAAGGAGGTAAATAATATTTTTAAAAACCTTGAACCAATCAGTTAAGAATAGAGCCATGTGCTATGTAGCTCATCAGGACCTCAGACATGTATTATCTATAGTAGAAGATCAAAGCAATCTCAAGTGATATATTGTTCACAAGGAAAAGATACTTTATAGGTCATGACCACATATGGGGTCACAGGGTCACCACATCTACAATTTAGAATCACCATTGTCCAAGGACTACACAACTACACAACTAATACGATTTCTATATAGCCTTTCGTACTGGAGGAGAAGATGAAAATAGGTTTTTAAGGTCGTGACCCCGTAACCCTACTTTACCCTACTTTGGGTCACGGGATCACGAAATCCTTAGAATCCCCATTGGCCAAGGAGTCTGCACAATAATTTCAGTTTTCTAGACTTTTGGTACTGGAGAAGAAGATGAAAATAGATGGGGGTTTTTTTTTCGTGACCCCTGTGACCCTATATGGGGTCACATAGTCACCAAATCTGCAATTTAGAATCCCCATTGGCCAATAAGTCTGCACATTCAATTTCAGTTCTCTAGAGTCATTGTTTTCGAGAGGAAGTTGAAAAAGCGAAAGGTTTACGGACGGGAGGACGGACGGGAGGACGGACGCGAGACGCCATGCCATACCATAAGCCCATCGGTTCTTTCAGGCCTGATGAGCTTAAGAATCATTGTTAGGAAATAACATCAACTTTCATTTTCACTTTCAGAAAACTTGTTCCGTGACTTAAAGGAACCATGACATGCGAACATCATACTGACTGACTGAATGGACTGATACGTTCGTAAACTTCGTACACAGCTACATGACGCTCGGCTGTACCAGGCGTACGTTCACAGTTTGGAGATTTCAATACGATTCCATAACAATGTATACATTGTATCTTAAAGATTCCACTGTGCCTCGTTGGCCTTACGAAAATGTGGTTCTTACCATAACTAATGATTTGACTTTATTTAACACTATAAGCTTCTATTGTCAATTACGGCATTTTACACATCAAACAATATATTATTCTAACCATTTTTTCGTAGAAACTTTACTAATTGGCCACGGTTCACTTTACTCATTAGTGGTGGAGAAATCTGTCTCGTGACAGCTCATTTACCAACGAGCCTGTTAATATTTTTTACTCTGCCTACCATGATGTTTTACAGAAGCTGCTATATCAGAGCTAGGGATGGACGTTATCACTTCCTAGATGTTCTGGAGTTGTACACACGGGGGAGTGATCCGATTCACTTCCGACCCACACCGATACTTCATTATCGTCACTCCACGCACTGACTTGTCTCCGTAAGGCCGGCATCAGATACAAGATATGTTTTACGTCAACTTCATTTCGTTGCTATGGTGTATTCAATTGTATTTTGAGCACATCGGAGGATGTATTTCTCATCAAGTTAATAATTCGCTTTAGATCACGTGATTTCGAATGCGAAATTAAATCGCCTCAAGTTAAATATAGAGTGAAGAATTGTATTATTTTATCAGTGGAAAACGTAGTTCAGGCTGTACACTTCGGACGTTGTTCTTGACTTTTTTATTTAACATTTGTTGTGTCTATATCTAAATTTTGTAAGCTTGAAATCATAGATCAAAAACACGACAATACGTCCATGATGGCGCTTGTGTTTTAATCAAGAAATGCAAAATACGAAGAAGACCGTACGAAAGTAACAACAGCTTCATATAACTATAACTCTCAGCTGCTGTAACTGTCATTTGGTATATGACGGTTTGTCATCCTGAACACTGAATACTACTTGCAAGCATTAATAATCTTAACACGGGTACACATTGCAAACAATGAGAAACAAGAACACATCTCGTTATACAAAAGCATTGCGATGACTTACATCAAATATTTAAATCAAATTCATGTAAAGTTGAAAATCATCATGTATGAGTGTCTGCATTTGCAGTTTTAGAGAATCATACTGGCTTCAATAATGCCCTGTCCAAAATGTAATGACTGTGTATTATCAGATAGAAGGCTTAATCAAAGTCTAGATTTCCAATTTACCAAGCCCCGCTAAACGAATATACTTATGAAATCTAACGCCGACAAATCGAGTTATTTTTTTTACTGAAAGTATTGGATTTGTTTTCATTACTCATAGACTAAATTAGGGTTTACAGCTTCCATAAGTACTATGTCCTATTTTAGTTTGACAACATCATAGAGTTTCAATAGAATCCTGGGCCTCTGGTGTAAGAGTGTGAACAGTAGTCATTCCTGTCTCTGAAGAACGTCCTACTTGTTCGCAGTGCTGCGATCTGGAGACCAAGTTCTCTCAGTATAAACGTTCATTTTGAAGATGATGTCCATGGCGATGTCAGTGCAAGTTTGGCCACAGGTCGTTTTGAATGGTATGACATGGTATCATAGCAGGAAGGAGAATGGAGACATCATATTTGACATTATATTGCTATGTTACAATATATTAAATAAACGTATTGTCTTCACAACGAGGACATTAGTTGAAACATTTAGTAGCGATCTCAATATGTCTCCGATAGCGTATTTATTCGATCTACGTTGTGACAAAAGACTGACAATACATTATGACCTTACATCTAATATATTACGTCTGGATTTTATTAAGCCATTAGTAATAATTCCGTCCCTAACAATCATGAACAAGATACGAGGGTCAGCCTAGTGGGCACTCCCTGACATTTCTACAGCGTTACTTGCCTTACAAACGTAGGTTATTTTCAATATAGGGTAATATGTTACAAGTAATGTCTCTCTCATGTCGCTTGTTTGAAGTGAAGGCCAGTGCATTCTGTACCTACAACAACTAAACACCTCGACTCACTCTGTCCCCTGGGCTACCTTAATACAATATCAGTTGCTGGTATAGAATATGTAGTTTTTGCTGTAGGCGTATGCTCCCCTTAATAACGTGATTTGACTACTTATGGTAAGAAAGGCCCCGTGGTATTGCAATACCACGCAGTGTGTATAGAGAAATAAACACGCTTCACATACGCCTCGTATCCATGGGTATAGGAATTGGGAAACATATATATTCATTCTAAAATTTTAAAAAAGAGATGTGTGAGGGCTATGATAGCGATTAATGTTATTCTTACTACTTTGATTGAAAGTGCATTTCTGTCATCTGAAGTTCAATGTAGTGGTAAGGACAAAAGCAATGTCTTCATAAGAAAGTGTAAATTTGTATATACAATGAAAATGTATTGGGATTCAATGGAATTGTAATTCTTTATTAGTATATCATCAATTTGAATGATTTTCTGTTATAAACCGATCGATGAATTCTACATTATGTAATAATCCTGTACAGCTTTTCACTTTTGAAAAATGTATGATGTTTTTACCCTGGGCCTTAGGCCCCAAATGATGAAATTTGAGTTGATATCTTTTTTTTAAATGCAAATATACAGCAGGTCAATATATGAAAGGTCCTTAATATCAGTATTGATAATGATCAAACTGCTAATGGTGATAATATGCGTGTATATTTAATAAACAAAGGATTAAAGCTGAATCAAGGATGATCAACAACCACATCGAAAGTAATGGTAACTCTCTCAGGTTACCACATAATTATAGGACAGAACTCGTGTTACCGTATAATGTTAGGAGTAGAGCAATGGTTACCATGGTCCGCTGATAAAGAAGATGATAAAGTTACCTCGGTGTAATGTTAGATGATGGAACTTCAGCTCATCGCTGTTTGTTTAAGGGTTGGGTAGGTTACCTTATGTAATTTTGAAACCGAATATACGCAATAGAACAAGCTAGATTGGTAATAGGTAATTATATTGACAGACGTAATTTGTTTTTTTCTTTGTAGCATATATAGAAGGTTCGTCGGTCATGATGATATTCAGCTATTTGGTAGTGATAAATGCGACGTGTTGGTGTGGATACATACACCGTTATGAAACAATTGGTGTACAACGGATGTATCTGAAACATTACACACGCAACACAAAAACGGTTAATTGAAGACCGGCAGTAGATTCTGCGTTACGCTGTGAGCTTAATTCCTAACGGAATTTCTTCAATAAATCAACTAAGAAATTCTCACAAACATTAATTACCTTGACATGACGAAATCCTATTGCTCAGGCTTGTTTCGGGTTCTGTGCTATAGCTACCTTTGTCACGAACCGTCTGTCTGTATCGTGATTGCCTTACGTTAGCGCGCCATCAACTGACAATACCAATGTACAGACGCTTCTGAGTCATGATGTAGAAATGAGTCTTCTTTCTTAATTCAAGAAGCAACGTTGGGTTGAGTTTTATTTTAAGTGATTATCTACATCGTTCAAAAACATATACTATATACGTATCTCTTTTACCCATCCCAAAATGCAGTATTGCCTTAGATTACTGATCAGAGAAGATCTTTGAACATCATATTGTATTGTGCATGATTTGGCCAATTTTCAAAATGATATTTTCGTAAATGTCATAAAATTCAGAAAGTTAAAAGTTGGTGGGACACATGTAGTCATACAAGCCTGTGTGGATATAATTTGATCATTTCTAGAGAATACGGTTGTTGGAGGATGAAAAATACTAGAATACGTTGGTGGAATCTTAAAAATTATGATACCGGTGTATAAATAACACCAGTCGTTTTGCATTCTTCAAACTGACGTCACACAGAATATATTTTCTTCTTCTCTCGAGCTGGCATTTCCTCATCTGATAACCACGCATTGTGATAGCTTCATACTTCAGATGTTAAGGTGATGTTTATCGTCTCTTGTTTGTTTATAGTCTTCGTCACAATAGAGTGCCCATTTACAATCACGTAACATGCGTCGAAATTCGTGTTTCTGTTTGTTCTATTTTCTGTTTTCCTTTGCACACGAGTGAAACAACACATGAGACACACGGTATTTCTACGAGGTTGTTTATTACAAACATTTGTTAACACAACTCTCATACATATGT
Organism: Gibbula magus; assembly: GCA_936450465.1. Taxonomy (NCBI): domain Eukaryota; kingdom Metazoa; phylum Mollusca; class Gastropoda; order Trochida; family Trochidae; genus Gibbula; species Gibbula magus. The sequence goes on along the minus strand of OW388290.1, from coordinate 31,397,126 downwards.
ACATGGCATATTTCATGTCAGACAGACAGAGAGAAAAACAGGATCATTGTTCATTGTTTTGTCCTCGGTAACTATGTGCACATTTCATTAGAACATGATATAGATTTGTCTGTCATTTCAGTTCTCGATAAAACATGTGTTACATGTTTTCAGGTTACCAGATACGATATTGCGTATATACATTATTATCAATACCAAGTGGGTGATGTGGAGCTGTGTCTAGGTGATTAAAATAGATTGCTCGAGTCACGATCCTACATGCCTTGGATAGCAGCCATCTTGGAGAATTAGATATGTTCCGCTATGATGGTGTGGTGACATACAGCACGTGTTGGCAAGTCTTACACACAAACACGCACCGACCTGCAGATACTCGTGGCGTATAATTCCTTAACCAAGATTGATGACGATCTTCAATCACCCTATCATGATTGTTGAACGCATAACTCAATCTGGATTAAGAAGTTAGGTTTCAGACAACTGTTTTGTACTTAACATGGCACGTTTAAATTAAAATTGCATACTCTTATTGGTGCTGATCCAACAAAACAGAGATTAAACGATTAACACCTGCGTCACGTGATAGCATTTACTTCATCTTTAGTCATCTCAAGGACATGTGTCTGACAAAACACATGCCAATAGCATACAGGTTAAAACGTCGAAAACATTATTGGCATCAAAATAAACTAACATATTTAACAATAAATAAGACAAACATTAATTCAACAACTTGTCCACTAAATGCTTGACATTGGATTTGCATGAAAATGTATAATGTCCCATGGAAGAATCACTTGGAAGTCAGTCAGTATCGCGGGTCAACTGACATTGGGATGCATAGTGCGGTACAATCTACACAGTGGAGCCTGGTCCTCCGTCCGTCCGTCCGTACAACTTGGCTATAAGTATGTCCGCCTATCTTGGGAGAATTAACTTCCTTATAAAAACCATTTGAAAGTAAAACGGAAGTACTCTTTCCTCACGTGACTCAATGTACACGTGATCACTTCTGCGACCAATCAACATGTTTGAAACAACACAGTTGGTTTGACGTCATTTGACCGATTATCCATTTTTGTAAATTTGGTCAGAACTCCATAGGTAACATACACGCCTGCACGTAATGACAAGAGGCGTGTGTGAGATGATTGTCCCGTGGTACACCATGATATGTATTGGTCCATAGACAGATGACGGAATGAAAGTAGGAAGAGAACTGCTAATGATCTTAGGTCCATACGTTGTTGCTAGTTTCACATAAACAATCCGTGGTCCAGTTTTGGAATATCTTGCGCTGCCATTGTAGCTTTCCATAATGAAGATGAAACCGAACACATTGAGTTCTGACAACCTGTAATGGCCCTCACATTTGGTCCGTACAGAGGAACTTATTCAACATATCGTGTAAAGATGAGACATGATAATAAATAAAGACAAATCCATATTCACACATCCACGCACTGAGGTGCTCAGTATCACTATCACACGTAATGCACGACTGCGTAAACGAAATCGTGTTCACGGCCACGTCATAACACATCGTCAGAACGCAGCATAAATTATTACTCCATTGTCAGTTATAGCACAAGAAATGCGTTGATGTTCCCACCACTGTCGGGTGTGTTTCTGTGAATGTTTCACCCCTTCTGGATCTTCATACGACAGTATTCACATGGCAACATAGCCTGTAAGTCCCGGGAACGTTTAGACACTGACTCGGTGAGGAAATGTGCAGCTCCAGGCTTCATCCCCAACGACTGTATCAGCATGTCGGGCTTCAGCATCAGCAACGTCGTGCCGTCTATGTTGTTTCTCCGGAAACTCTGCAAGGATAACAGTTGTTAGAAATAGAGTCGTCATAGTGATGATATTTACATGATCTACGCTATACAAGCATGTCCAATGCGCGACTCTTTCACGCTGCTTCCGCCTAGAGTTTAACTCTTTGGAATCATAGCTAGAATAGATCTCAGCGAGTTCCAGAAGACAGGGTTATGTTCATAAAGTATCAAAGAAATTCAACAATTCTGACCTCGTGTCAAATATGTTATTATTATTTCGTTAAAATTACGATTACTAATATGTTCAGAGTTTCCAAATTCTTATGCAATTTCCTTTCAAATGTGATGGAAGGATTAAAACTCGTTTTATTGAACCGAATATTCAAAGAGGAAGACAAAGCTAATGTTTCAGGGTAAACGAGTGTTAGGCTACACAAACACAGGGAGGTCCCTCGGGCCTCTGGTAGCGATATTAACAATTATCACGTGTATAATTGTGCTGCAATCTCCGGTGTGATTATTTCCACCATTGAAGGGAGGAGAGTGTCCACGTAACGAGAGAGATACCGCGGGGGTTGTGTGGGGCTGACGGCTTCACAAATACGTGCCTTCATTCCCCTCGTAATAACAGACATTACATGGGGAGGTAAGTCGTTACGTAATACGTTTAGTGAAGTTCCCAATCAAAACAGCTTTCAACCATCGTTCATGGACTACTGAATTAGAAGGCTTTGAAACCTCTGTATCCCTCCCATTCCTGAGGGCGAATTGTTGTTTAAGTGTCCAGCTGGGTGAAACATTACGCAACGGTTATAACTATTAACTGCGGCGATACAGGGTTATACTTAATTATGACGAATAATATAAAGCGTAGATAACCACACTGGTGAATTTTTATGGTTCAACTTGTACACAATACATTGCATAGCTGTAATTCACGCATAACCTGAGAATCAATAACAACATAATTGCTCATATTGCAAACAGAGCAGGTAAGTTTTCTGCTTTCAGGTTTAAGTAGGTCACACATGTTGCACCAGTTGATTTTACTAAACATCATGCAACATACTGCCAACTATGCATGACCGCAGGCGAATGAAATATAAACCGATTCAGTAAAGCGAAACCAAGTGAATGAGGATTATAATTCATTTTCATGACCTTTCTAGGGGTAAGTGGGGCGTTCGAGCTTACAATATGTAGTGTTGATGGTTTAATGTTTCAAGATGGGTGCTTTTATAGGCAAGTCAAAATTTGATTTTAGGAGAGTGATATGCACTAATGTTAGTTCGTCTTAATCACGCTTAGCAGCATGGTAACTAAATGTTAAAATATCTATCTTCTGTTAACATCCAATTTCAGTATTTGTCAGTATATTATACGGGTTTGATAATTTTTTAAAATAGAAGAACACTTCAAATCAGGAATCCTTACTTCAACATAAAGTGTACAGCCTTCCAAGCCCTTCAGAAAGCAGCAGACGTCATCAACAGACCACGTCCGCATATCGTTCAGACGCTGCAGTGCGCATGTGCAAGAGAGGGGAGGGGGACGGTCGAACCCAGGCCAGATCGGTCTCTCTTTGACAGCAGAGTCTTTGTTCATGTGGGGTCGGTGCAGAAGGCCTTCTCGGGGTAATCCGTTAGGGAGGTGATGAGAATGAACACTTTTGGAATTGGAAGACAGTCTGGGTTCTTTGCTTCTCGAGTCACGCTCCCGAGCGTCCATTTGTAATTTCCTCTTCTTCGTTGAGAGATCAAGAATCGGGGACTCTGTCTGGCGCCTGGCGCCGGGTTCTGTAGACACAAGTCCCCCGTTCAGGTTGGGGAAGAACTGAGTGAGTCTCTGCATCTCCATGGTAGGCGGCGGGATCACGTAGGGGAAGCACGACGACCACATCTGAAGAGGGGGGGCGATGGGAGCTATCATCGGGGAGTTGCGGGAATGAGTCGAACTCGGACCAGAAGGGTGAACCGCTCTTGCCGTAGATGCCGGAAGCGGGAGTGAGGACGGTGGTTTACTTCCGGTGCTTGGTGGTCTGCTTGTGGGGAGGTGGTGATGGGCGGCTGGGGGTGTTTGCATTCTGAAACATTGAAAAAGAAGACTATATGTTCACTTGTAAACTATACTTTATTTAAACAAATAGACGTTTATAACATTAAGACAGTTTGATATTGTCTTTTTAAAACTCTTAAAACAGTAATCATTTGATCTGTTTGCATGCATTTTTAATGGTTTGTTGCAAGTGGGGTACTTACGATTTCTGGTCCGGTTTATCCTTGCGTACTTCTGGCATAGCTCTGTGAGCAGGCGGAACTTTTGCGTCAACCTTTCTGTCCCCTTCCTCTCTCCGCTTCTGAGGTTGTGCTGCCTTTTTGTCACGTGTCCTCTCGTGCTCTCTCTGTCTTTCGTGATCTCGCTTTCTCTCCTGTTCTCGTGGTCTCTCAGCTTCTGGTCTCAAGGACTTCTGCTGATGCTCCGCGAGTTTGGCCACAAAGCTGTTGTGTTCCCGGATGAGCTGTTGGTGACGCAGCTCGGCCATAGTGGCCATCCTCTCTTTAGCCATCTGGTCCAGGCGCTCCATGTTCTTCAGATAGTTGTACTCCATCTGAGCGCGGTGTTCAGGCAGAGAGAAGATGCTCATCTCAGGGATGAATGGGTTCATGTTCTGGGCGATCAGTGACTCCAGGTTCTTTTCGAATTGACGGTGACTCTTGGAGAGCTGTTCATGGGCCTCCCGGCTTGCTCGCTCCAACACATCAGGCGGCGGAAACCCGAACGGAAGTCGGCCCATCGGGAACCTCATTGCATCTCGTGCTTTCTCATTCAGTTTGATATCTTCTGCAACACATAATTTAACTCATTTAAATATGCAACACAAAATGTTCTTTCTCAAAATACTCACCTACTTAATAAAATTTGTTATATATGCATATGAAAGGAAAACATCATACAATGCATAGGACTATTCTTCGAGAGACATTAAGAAGTGTGAACAAAATTTTAAATATGTGCAGAACATTTAGAGACACAAATAAATAATCTATAAGGTATTTCTCTTTACACTTCAATATCCTACATGTCTCGTGTAGCAAGTCTCACCTGTGGGTGCTTTGTTCTCCTCCCTCTCGGGTCTGCGCGGCTTCGCCTCGTCCCGTCTGACGGGGAGGGGTGACGGCTCCCGGGCCTCCTTCACTTCCGTGGGTCTTCTCACCTCCGGTCTTGGGGTCTCCTCGGGTCTGTCTACGGGCACCTGCTTCTGTGTTTCCTTCTCCTTAGATGTCCGCAACAAATCGATGATGTTGCTCAGACGAGATTTACCTCCTCCGCTGAAATGGATGACGTCACACATTGATATATTGCAAATGAACAGAGTTTCGCGATGCTTAATTAAGCATACATTTGCCGTCGTCTGTAAATAAATGATTACCATCGAAGATCCTAATTACATTTTCTGTCTAATACACATTTATGTCTGCAAAGACCTCATTACAGAAGGTGTCTGGAAGCTACGCCGTGTGTAGAAACAGACGAGTTTACCACATTTACACTGCTAACGTCTGTCATGCCAACGTATTCATACAATGTATTAAGCTGGGTCCAAATGAAAATAACCTTTACCAGCAAAATACCTTTTTTGTTGCACGTCTCACGACTCATGAATATTTCACGGATATCAGCGATTTCACTGAATTAACACTTCACTGCAGTGCACATAGCATATACATGTAGACACAGCAGTTAACATTATCAAAATCATCTAAATGTTTATAAAGTTTACAACTCGCAACAAAGTGTATCAATTTCGAAAATACATCACACTAATTGTTCTCAAACATCGGTATTGTAGAGACTGACCCCTGAGCAGCACTATTATACAAACAATATATGCCATGACTGATATATCTGACGTTAACGTTAAAATAATTGCTACCTATCTCTTATTCTCACTAACTTCAACGGATGACACAAGGAACCTGCCATAGAGAAGACATGGTGCGTGTGTTAACCAACCAATAAAAACTGCTTCAGAATTTGAGATATACGAGACGTCATCGTCGTCCTATACTAGACATGCAAACTGATATGGGTCGTTAGGAGGGTAGCGAGCTATACATCTATCATAATGATTATATTGTGTTTATGAGAACACATTTGGGCTGATAACATACCTATTGGACCTCTCTACAGTTTTCTTGAAAGGGTTGTCCGGCAGTGTAGGGGTGGCAGAGCCAGGACGTACAGGGGATGGTTCTACTCTGGCTGCAGTGCTATCCTCACTCGTGGGCTCGCTGTCTCGGCTCTCCTCCCTCCCTGCACTCAGTGGCTCACTGGGTAGGGTGTTTAACACATAAGGGTCATCCGCTGCTGCTGGTTCTAGGTTTGGATCTGGTTTTGGTTCCAGCGGAGCTGGTTGGTCCATAGTTTCATGTTGCGTAGTGGTTTCCTCTTGTGGAGATACCAGATTCGATTCTTCCTTTGGTGAAAGATTTGGTTTTATATATTCTTCTTGTAAACACGTGTCTTCAATTGCAGTACTGTCTTCCAAAGGAACATCGTTCTCAGTTTTAGCACTAATATCGTCCTCAAAGCCTTCAGGCTCACAGTCTGTCTTGGGATCCTCCGCCTCATTGTTTGGTATTTGAGTATCTTCCTCGACATCAGCTGTTCCATTCTCTACCTCAAGATCAACTGGTTTCTCTTCAGCTTCTTCCTGCTCCTTCTCCTGTTCTGGTTCCTGCTCCGGCTCCGGTTCATCATCCTGCTCATCATCCTGCTCTTTCTCTGAGGTATCCTCATCACCCTCTTCTTCATCCACATCCATGGACTCCGCGGGGGTGTCCATGACCACAGGGGAGACAACAGCTGCAGCAGCTGCTACAGCTGCCGAGGCCGACATCTCGTCATACACCGACTCAGGTGGACCGGGGATCTCAGGTCTAGATTCAACTGGAACCTGAACACTTTCTTCTTCCTCTACTTCCTCCTCTTCCTCCTCCTCCTTCTTCTCGTCTTCTTCCGAGTCGGATTCCGACGCAGACGAGGAGCCAGAAGAGGAGGATCCGTCACTACTGCTTGACGATCCCTTGTCCCCGGCGGCGTTGTTGTTATTGTCTTCAATCTTTCCCTCATCCCCCTCCACATCATCTCCGCCTCCCTCCGACCCACTATCCTCGTCGCCGTTCTCCGCGGAGTCCTGACTGTCGTCATCAGCATCCTCGCTTCCGTCCTCCCCCGAGTCCTCGCTGCCACCCTCCCCATCTTCCTTGTCCGACCCGGACGCTGATCCCTCCGAACCCCCTTTACATTTCTCCCTCAGGTCTCGTTCTCGTTTCTCCATCACCATTTTGGGCTCGTTTGTCTGTAAGAGAAGCAACATCATCATATAATTGTAACGTTCGTAGTTTTAACTTGAATATCGTATCAAAGATCAGTGAGCCTATCTATATGAAACATGTTTGTTAACATTTATACAAACGAAAGCCAAGCTGCCATTTCAATGAAAATGGTCCAAAATATCTCATTGAATTGTACATGCACTCTGTGTCTAATGTAACATAGGTTACAGAATCTATATTTCATTAAGGATTTATTATCCTCCCACAGTCCCTAATGGCATCGTCTACATGGTTGGATCTGTGTGTGCTAGACGCATTAGCACAGTAGGTAGGTTGTAATTAATCTGTCACTTTATTCACACAGTGACGTAATAATATTCATCATATCGACGGTACATCATATATTATGCATGTGCACCTAAGTAGTTATCGAAGCTTTATAGAAATAACCTATTCATTTGACATTTACGTAATGTCACAAAGTAGGGATTTATCTCTTCATAGCGGCCGATTACAAATCATGTGCCTATACAAAGTAGCGACCCACGTCAGAGCGACCACGGCCGGTACTTACTGCCGGCGGACATAGCTCCAACGTGCGTAAAACACCAAACGGACACATTAAGTTGAAAATGTCAGTTTGGCGTTCTGAGAACGCAATTATTGCTAGAAAGACAGTAATTACAAAACGTCTCCAGTTAATTACGATTAGATGATCCGTAAATAATTCATGGCGGGGCGAATTTGGTCGTTCAGTTAAAGCAAAGGATGGAGAGCAGATTTGTCACGAAAGACTGAAGTGAAGAGACAATAGAGCGAGTAAGACATAGAGAGAGTCTGACACACCCTGTGTCTGTGTCAGCATCGTGCTTTGATGTGGACTGGGGGGGGGGGGGGGGGGGGGGGGAGGGGGAGGGGGAGGGGGCATCACACACACATTGATAGATCCAGCCAAACATGTAATTTAGTCTTCAGTAGCGTATAATGCCACGAGCTTCAATGTGTTAGTATTATTATGTTCTGGTACGTGATGAACAATTCAGAGGTTTAGTTTCCAAATGTGTTAGTACTTTATTCCAATACGACACACGTTTGTAATAAATCACAAATACAGCAATCATATGAAGACCTTAACAGCCCAAACACGCGGAAACTGTTTAAATCATTGTTGTGGATAGTTCTGACGACATTGCCAGTCGCTTTACTCTACATCTCTCCCTGGCACATGTACAGCGAGCGAGGAGGGGAAAGCACTGGATGCGATGCATGTAATACAACAATCCATCAGTATTTGATTACAATACACCCAGCAATTTGGTCGACCGCCCTGGGATAAACCGTGCCTATGAATGCGGCGGCTACAGTCATCGCCTATCGATGAATGCCCAAACAAAGGGCACATCTCAAATAACGGTTACGTTCAGCGTTCCTCGTTAGTTTCGTAGGACGCAGGTCAATCGTCCAGTTAAAAGACATGTGACTTGCGGTTGCCGTGCGTATTCACGCGCTAACGTGACGGACAAAACGTTACCACTGGGGCCAAAGAGGACTTTCCCAGTTCGCCACAAGTGCGTATTAATCCACACGCTTGTAAATAGTTTTGATAATATTAGGAAAATTCGCGTATCGAAAACCAATAACACGGTTTAAACCCATTTCGCCGGTAAGCGAATTGTTCAGTACTTGCAAATAGATTTGCGGAGGAATGGAAAGAAAATGGCAGTTTATTGATTGCGAGCTCGCATAACGACTTGCGAATGGTAATATCAATACAATTAGTACAAACGCTTAGTTCTACGCATTATCAACTTCACCAGCATGTGTGATGGAGCATGTTAGCTTCACGTCACAGTAGCACCGAAACAATATCGACCTTCTCTAAACGTATTCATGTTGTATCCCAGGTTTAATTGTCTCCTTTAGAAAAGCAATTTTATTTATTTCTTGTAGTTTCTAGAAGTATATTCTTTTATCACCCCTTATAAATATTAATGTCTTTGAACCTATGTCTTGAATTAATACTTTGTAAATGACATACCTTTCTCGACACTGTAAATTGTTACATGCATGTGTCGTAAGACTACAATCATTAAATCAGTTGGTTTTTATTCAATAAAACCATCAGTATCCCGTCAAGATTGTATGACGGACCGGAGCTGGGCCATGGTTTATATGCATATCACATATACAATCATTGTAAAACATGCAAATTGCACGTAGATTGCCCTGAATCTTAGATCCATACAGCGTCGTTATTAGATACAGTTCAAGCTGAAATGTCATTGAGTTAAGCATCAATAGCGGCGGGAGATAAGCGCTGCAGATACAGACTGGTACATCGACGATCGTTTATGCGTCTAGTTTTCTGATGCAGTTTAAAGTCCTAACGGCATAACGAGACGGCATTTTCCCACCTCGGTGCGCTTAATGATCGGTCGGCGACGCAAAGAAAACATAACTTTCCCAGTAAAGCAGATGTCACATATAATCTGTACTCTTCGCATGACTGCTCTCTATTTCTATGCTTTGTGTTTTCAAGCTTGCCTTTAACCGCATTGCCTGGGGGCAATGGGAAATTGCTAATATTTGCATCAGATTTCTTAGCCTTTAGCGTTTTCCGGCACTTCAGCCCTGCCAGTAAATCGACTCGAAAAGTTTATCGAAAGAAAAGGTCACGCTGCGAAGAATCATTTTCACGATAAAAGCCTGGTCAATAAGTTTGGATATAGAAACCAAGCGATAGGGTCTTAGTCATACGACTGTCTCCAGAGGTCGATAAGAAATAAGTTTCGATCGAGTGCACGTAAGTTGCCCAACTTTTTAGCACACGTGAATCACTGCATTCATTAGTCCATATGTTAACGAGAGTTGAGATCCGGACATCCATATTAACTCGGTCCATACACCCTGTGTCTCGTCCGAGCCTACTGGTGGCTGTCTGTATGTGCAGGCCGTTCTATCAGCTCTCTGATAATCTGTAACACGTGTGGTTGTCATGGAAATACGTCACGAAGAAACTGATCACGTTGAATAACGCAAACATTTAATTCTCAGGGACAGGCGGAATTTAGATAAGCTACAATGATTGGGTTCGTTTATATAAGACTGACTCTCGTCTGTCACGATATTCGTGTAGTTCGTGAAGCAACTTAGCTTGTAGTCTCTCTGATCAATACTTGGGTAATGGATATCCTGTATATCCTCTGGTACCATGTGCATCTGCACATCCTGGTATATCGGAAACATCTATATCCGTGATCATCCAGTCGTCGATCATTTGATGAATACCGACTACGTATCTAATCACGTGTACCAGAAATCAGTTGCAGAACACCATTGCTTATAGTTAAACACACCAGTCTCGGTCGCGAGACAGGTAAGTTTGTACAGGGTATATACTGTTGAATAATTAATTCCATTTTATTTTCAAGACATTTAATGAAACACAAAGCGATGTCTTCTTGCACATGTTATAATATACTCGCTAGTTCCTGAGCTGGCTTCGAGCGAGACAGTGCAACACGATTCCAACATGAATAGACAAATAGATTCGGGTACCTTGATTGTTCGGCATGGTATCGTGATATCGGGTACCTTCGTGGAGGGACATGCTATCGGTATTTTCATGGAGGGACATGCTATCGGGTATTTTCATGGAGGGACATGATATCGGGTATTTTCATGGAGGGATATGAAATCGGGTATTTTCATGGGACATGATATCGGGTACCTTCATGATGCGACATGATATGGTTGGATTTGTAAAACGATAGACATCGGTATACCCGAAACTGTATCCGTATCCACTTAGGTATTCGGGTTTGACAAATGGTTCCTCTGCTTAACGGTACGGAACGTATAAAAGCTGACCGAATTACGCTTAATGTTTCTAACTGCGGTCAGACAGCACAAAGGCGAGGGAGATGTTTGTTAGAACGCTTGACCTTCACCGGTGAAATGTAAAGCGACGCTAGAAGGGAAATCAGTGAAGCAATCTCTCGTAGATAGCGTTATAACCCACTGATCGCTCGCTTGATATCTACACCATTTGTTAGACGCGGAGTGATCGGCTTTGTTGCAAACACTTCCCGTTAATATTTATATCTTGACAATGTTTATACCTCTAAATGTGATAATGTATCGTATATAACACGAAGGTATAACATATTTACCTTTGACATTAGAAACGCCTGAAAGGTGATCACCAATGTGAACCTTTGCTTTAAGACACTTGCAACTTTAACTGTCGTAATATAAATCGTGTGGGTGGGGTCTAATTTCTATAATGGAGGCAAGCATCATCACCGCGATATACACATGACAATAGTAACGTAATCGTTAAAGTTACACGTATATCTTGCAATGAAGGATTGGAAAGTTGAAAACATAATGCGACAACTCTGACATTAAATGAAAAGCATTGTATACGAATTGTTTCTGTATCCGTGATGAGGCTGGTAGCAACACGACCCGAGACAAGTGTTTGAAGGAGCCCGGCGTCTGGGAGGAAATTCCGTTTGACATGCATGACGTCTCCAAACCGTCTCGCCCTCAGAAACAAACAAGCATAATATTTACGCTGAAGACGCGCAGATATTTTAAGCACGTGCTTCGTGTCAATAGACGACAACCGGACCGGACTGGATTGCACAAAGCGTTATCAGTGCAAACTCTTCACAGATGGGGTCAATTGGCGAAACTAAACGCGGAGGTTAGATAAGACGTGAAATTCTGTAATCGTCACGATGTCCGGACCATTGTTCCGGCTCCAGCGTTTATCGCTATTGTGAAAACCACATAAGGTTAAAGGAAACACTACGTGCTCTGATAGTGACGTAACTCGCCATACAATGTGCACTGCGGTATATTGACAACTGCAAGCAAAGCGTGACGAGTAATGGAGTTCTTGTTAGCCGGTTTCTTGAGACAAGGAGACCTTCTCTCCCGTATAATCACGGTGTTAACCTGTCTACGGACCCGTAAATCGATGCTTTGTGTCGAGAGGACCAAGAAAAATCTAACTTGGTATTCGAAAAACATTACATTCATTTTCCGCTTAAGGCTGAATTCAATAAAATGTACTTCCCATCGGCTTTATTTCCTTTTTTGGCTCGAACTGTAAGACGGTAAGCATCCTGTCCCAATGACGCACATTGTTTCCCCGGCATGTAGCGGGAACTCTAGCTAACACAAACTCTTAGCGCTGTAATGTACAACAACAGGCTGAAATTAACCACGTTTTCTACTTACATTCAACATACAGGCCATCGTAGACGGGCTACCGTAAATGAAATTTACAAGTCTCTTCACGGTGCTGTCTTCAGCAAGTCGACAATAAATAATTCATGTCATTAGGTATTGATCACTGTAGATTGCAGCCAGCCGACGTGGCGCAACCTGTGTGTGTCAGGAAATTCACACCCGCTAAGCTAGTGTAGATTGCATCGCCACGGTAAATGAAGGATAAATATAGGCGGAGGTTTTCTTTTCTTCGTGAAAGAAAACTGAACGCTTCTGGGTTTAACAATGTCGGTCCCACGTTTGACTCCACTCTTGTGTTTCGGCGTTGTGATTTACTGCGTGTCCAAGAAGCTTCCGCCGGCGTATTGTTTTATATTAAAGCACATGAGGATATATTTTATGTATGCCACTGACAGAGACAAAGAAACCCTACACTATCGATCTGCCTCTCAATTACGTACGTCGTGTGTATGTTGATACACACTGCAGTTAACACTACGCCGGAGTGGAGGGACATTTCGCAGAGGTATCAATCAACTGGTATTAGTGTGATGTGCATAACTTCCCTGTCACGTGTTGTCAACTAGCTTCCAGTGTTAGATATCCTTTACCCAGGACCCCTTACCAACACCAACACTCGTCAAAAACTATCAGTCTTCACCATTTCAACGATTATCATTTCTCGTCAACTAGATTTCTACATTTCAGCAATTATCGTTTTTCGTAAACCAGATTTCTACATTTCAACGATTATAATTTCTCCTCAACTAGATTTCTACATTTCAACAATTATCGTTTTTCGTAAACTAGATTTCTACATTTCAGCAATTATCGTTTTTCGCAAACTAGATTTCTACATTTCAGCAATTATCATTTCTCGTCAAGCAGATTTCTACATTTCAGCAATTATCATTTCTCGATCGTCAATTACTTGTCTACATTTCAGCAATTATCATTTCTCGATCGTCAATTACATGTCTACATTTCAGCAATTATCATTTCTCATAAACTAGATGTCAACATTTCAACGTCAACTATTATTATTTGTCAAGAAGATGTCTACATTTCAACTGATACCATGTCTCGCCTCCTCCTTCCTTGCATCTTTTAAATTGCTGTGTAGTTCTCGTCAACGAATATAAAACAGCTGTAAAACTCACAAAAAAGTCTACTGGCAGTCGTCAAATAGTATCAGTTTGCTTTGCACGTTTCAGCAACACAATTCGTTGTCAACTAGGACTGGTACATATATCCACAAATATGCTTTGACGTCAATTATCATTTAGTATTCGACTGTCGCACACCTTTCAACATAAATCACACCACGACACGAATGATAGATAACCCTATGTAAATTAACAACATATGCAGCTGCTGACATGTTTGTTGTCAAACATGCTGACAATTTTAATCATTGTTCAGGTGTACGAATGCGTTATGAAACTTGGTTGAACTCTTAACTTTCATTATTTGCATACGGTTCTATTGGAAATGAGTTTTAGAATAAATGACTAATGTTTTGTGTAAAGTTTTTGATTTCTGTCTAACTGGCTGCACGATTGGCACGTTTGTTTGGCGAGTTCGTGACGAAACTATCTCTTTACTGTTGGGGCGATCACGTACTCATATATTTACGGGTTTATTTGCAATCCAAATATTTCTGGGAACTACGATACTTCAAAACATCAGCATGTCCTCACGTCTAATTAAGTGCATGCGTGACAGTACATGACATTCGTTGAGTTGTGTTGGAACTATATAAAACAAATATACTTTATATACACCTGAGTCATAAACGACATTTGGTGACGATATAATGAATACAGCTCAGTAAGGCGTGATAAAGAACTCGATTACCATGGAAACCGTTGATAACTCAAATCATTAGTGGTATAAAAATTGTCGGATATTATTTAGAGATTACTCTATCACGTTGGCGTCCCATGATGTAAGCATCGCTTTGTTACGTCACGCTAGTCAGTAACATGTGGCATTATGGATTAATTCATTGGAAAGTGCGTTTTTACGGCGCCGTAACTACCCAATCAAACGACGATGCACTCTTCCTTCTCTCTACATCGTTTCCGTATTAAATCAAATGACATTTATTGGGATGTAACATACATTTGGGCACAAGAAACAAAAGATCGCTCATTTCCATAGCACCATCAATAGAAGATATTTCCAACATGGCACGCTCGGGCCACATCTGGCCATCACCTGTTCGCAGCGGCAGAATACGTTAGTGTCTTGGATAACCTACTTCATATCCCAATTCCGTCTAGTATGTCGGTATTATAAGCACAGACAATGGAGGGTCGGGGTGTACGTGTGTGAACGCTGGTAGGTTGGAGGGGGCGGGGGACGGTGTCGCTGTAAGGGCTGCCATGTGTCCTCTCTCCCCTTCTGTGTTCCCAGTCCAGCACGCTGGATTAATGGTTTGCTTTGTGGAAAGTTCTCTCGGTAAATAAGCGTCACGACGGATGGGGAAAGCGGGGGGTTCGACAGCACGAACAATTACGTCACGTGGCTAGGGTCGATCTGCCATGATGGCGTCCTATCCCATGGCGAGGGTAGCAACGATTTTACAAACTGTTTTTCTTCAAAAGAATTTTGAGTTAAAAAATGATTTCGTCAAAGGACTAGGTTTTAGTAATGAGAGAAAATGTATTAATAGAAATCGATAAATTTGATTGGATAATGGCGTGAGGCTATTGTGTGTCACGCACACAGTGTCGTCTGTTATATTTCAACATTTGCTCAAATGCCTGCAGGAGGGCGTACAACACGTTTTCTCCTCCGAGAGCGGCGAGGCCGAGCGAGAGAAGGCCCGGCCATACCCCACGCGTGATCCTAATCGACTGTCAATCACGAAACGCTTCCTCTTTTAGATTCGCTAAACTCTCCCCCATTTTGTTAGAAAATATTGAGTTAACTGGACGTGCATACAGCATGTATCAATCACCTAAAGAGCTTTACAGTCAAGTCGCTGTGGGATGAAGCGCTTCAGCCGCTTATGTCTCGCCCAATACAGCCCAATACAGGCAAGTACGACGCCGTAACTGGGAAGCGTCTCAACACAGGACAGTTTCTCGCTTACAGAGCAAGTGGAGACACTGAGACACTGAAGTGATACTTTAGAGAGACACCACTTCACATTAGGTATCCCACACACGTTCAACAGAGTCGACGTGTCAAGTAACGAGGCATCATTCAATAAGTTATCGATTGACATGATCCTGCCCAGTCGCCCATAATCACGCACTCAGTGATACGAATTAACGATTGATATCTATTAATGATTTATACGAATAACATAGCTTAAAGATTATTCGATTAAAAATATCAAACAAAAAACCCGTTGTCAATTGAAAGTACAAACTTTGTTTCAAAAAGTAAATTTCACGTTTTCCGAATAGAGGTCAACTGTCTCGATTTTTCACGCGTAATGTATGGGTTGTCAGTCTGGAGAAGCAGGACGCTTTGATAAAACAGGGGGTTGTGGAGCGTTCTGTAACATTTCCGTAACTCGATATCTACAAGCTAATGGCGAGTTAGGAAGTTGTGAGGTGTTTCCTGAACAGTTGAACAGTTTCACTTGCATCATGAATAACTTAATGTTTACACAGTGATGTGTTACGGAAGTAGATACAAACTTTAAATAGATATTTTAAGTAAACAATTGCACTAATTCCGTAACGTCACAAGCCTTCATTAGTGTGTAGGGCTTGATTGAATGACGCGAATGTGACCTACTCGAACAAACGGCAGACATATTGCCGCTACAGCCCAACCGATCCAAGATGGCGGCGCGCTGCAATGATTACAAGAATACATGTGGGAAGGAAGAGGTGTAAATACGTACGGTAGAAGAAAGAAGGCGACAGCTGTCACAGCGACAGGCGGCGGGATGCACAGTTAATATTCCTTTAGTGATCAGCAGCTTCAAACTACGACCAAAGTGTCTGATAGAACGTTTCCAATCCTTAGCTGTCTCCCGTCCACTGACAAACTGAAACTCATTTGGAGTTAACCAGGCTCCATCAAATTCGATACACGATCCCTTGCTTCCCTGGCAGAGTCTAGAGAGAAACATACTGGCGGTGTTGGTCCCGCACTCCACCTCTAACATAATGTCGTTCTCTTGTATCACAGGTTTGATGTCCTCATCGGCTCCCTCTAACTCAATGTTGACACTTCCCACACGGTAACTGTACGGACCCGTCTTGTCCAGACCCATACAGCATTCTACGGCGTCGTCACTTTTCAAACTTGTCTTGTGTTCCTCTAAGTTGTCCTCACAAAGTTTCGTCTCGAAGGACACACCGTTCCTGAGTTTATTGTGTCCTCGCTTAACTTTCTTGGGTCTCCCCCGACTAGCCTTCCGTCTCCGCATCTTCAGTTAGAATAGCACAAAAACGTGTTGTACGTGCGGGGATCAATCCCTTTAAAGATGCTCGCTATTTCGGGATAAGCACGATATATTATAATGGGTCTCGCGGACTAGTAGCTCCGCCACAAGAAGTTATCTCCAATAATCTAACTCCGTGTTAGAAGCGCTAACCTCAAGTGCAGTTCACCCGCTAGGTTCCCTCCTGACTGACTGCCACACTCGCAGCTATTTACGACAGTCTAAAGACTTTGGGGCCGGTCCTCTAGTGATAGTCGTTTTGACGGTGCGCTCATGTCTCCCTCCCTCCACGCTCCCTCCGCCGCTTAGCATGCAAGCCTATTGATTCTGCCGCTCTCTCCCTCCCTCCCTCTCGCTCGGCTGAAGGGCAGTGAATGACAGGACTTGATACGTCAAGCTCGATTTGTGTGGATAGTGCCGAATACCCGCTCTGACACAGCCTGGCCGCGGTCCGATCTAGTGACACGGTGTCTACACGTAATCAATGAGCGTGACTCAGTTACGATCCGCTACTTTTCGTCACGTGCACCTCTAACTGTTGTCAGCTTGTGCACGCACACAGTACGGAAGTTGCCCGGTCCCGCTGGCGAACAGAAATAAAACCCAGAGCCCATGCATGCTATTAGAGGCCTCAAACAAAGAGGAAATTTGATACTAGCTTATAAATACATAAGTCACGCACATCGAACAATGTCTGGTGTAATTACGACGCCGTATTTATGCGCGGTCTTATAAATGAGAGAAAAAATAGTCCCACGTCACGATAAATGTTCATTTATAATTTGAGAAAAACTTTCTGAAGAAGTTTGAAACTAGCTGACGGGAAGGGGGCGTTGAATATGTGAACTAAAACGAGACACAGATGGACCAATAGTCCAGTCGCGTTCTTTTGTTTTAACATTATTTACGACTCCGTGCTCTGTTTGTCAATTTCACTAAAGGTCATATTTGTAATAGACATATGTCATTGTTGATGGGCGCAGTGCGTGTTATCAATATCTAGCACGATACGACCACGTGACCAGTACTGCAATTCTGACACGTATATGTTCAGCTAGAGCGGTTTGATGATGCGTGAAGCGATTGTCGTCATATTACGCAATTAATATCGCTAGCCCGGCGCTAATCGCCTTCATCTTGGTCTGATGATAAGTGCACTCTATAACAACATCCTGATGCCGCAATATACATAATATCCGCCCCCAGCGCCTCTCTAACAAGTTTGTACCGGGATTAAAGTTAACCATGACGGCGCCGTAAAAGAAATATACACGGGTCAAACAAATGAAGAAGATACAATAGGTGCGGGATTTGTGGACGGAACTCAATCTGAAACACTGTACTAATACCCCGTGCATGTTAGAAAGTCTAGCGGGGCGTTGTATTGTGTTGTTGGGTTATGTAAATGATATACATATGTTGGCTGTCTGTCAGTGACGGGCTCACGTGAACTGGAGAGTCCGACTAGCGGCGGCATCGTCCCTAAACATGAACCACACCATCGTTATCTGTTGGCGTTCACTGGCCACCTCCCTCCACATGAGACACAACCGATAGATAACCATGAACACAGATTTATATCTTATTTATACTCTTCCCCAAGGGATGTTTTCAGTCTAAACTCGTCGACTTTCGTCAACACCGGAAGAAACTATTTTATTTCCGTCCCAGTTGATGAACATGATCGCCATGCTTTGTTTCACGATGAGGAAACACCCCTACCCTCCCCCTCCCCCTTGTTTAAGTGCAGTCGCTTGTCGTGAAGTTGTTTCGTGTAAGAGGTTTGCTAAACCGCTATTATTTTCCCTGAGAATCAATAGCAGCGAGGGGTGTTCTGTCGCACAAAGACGACCAGCTTACTGTGGTATTAGTGATACACACGCAAAGGGCACGCCAATGACCCTTGTTTCTTAGCAAAGATATAAAACTAGCCCGAGGAGGCCTTTGCCTGAGCTAGGTTCATTATTCAGGCCGTGGACCTCGTTCACCGGCTGTTCGCCACATCAAATAGTTTACTGCACGTTAGTATACTCGATTGAATATCAAGCGATCCTATGACGTCACAGGGGGTAAGGTAGCTACGGAACTATTACCAATGCAGAGTGAACATCCCGAGGTTTGTTGTAATGTGAAACAGACCTAGCTCGCGCCGTGGAAACACGATTAAAAAATCACGGAATCACGAAGCAAAACGTAGCTGGCAATTAACTTCGCCAGTGTAACGTGTCGTGGCGATCTCGCCATCGGTTACGGAAGTTACGCTGCAGCAGAACTTCACGTCGGGAGAGATCGAGCACTTTCACAACGGAATTGCCTTACAAAGTTTAATTAAAGCCGGCAGAATTTAGATTACACTTTCCTTTCCCCCGCTCTTGAAATTGCGCAATAGCGATTAATGGCATCCGCGCCGAGCTCGGCATCAATATATTGCACCATCAAAGTTTATAACACGTATAAGCATTGCTATTATACTGGCTTATCTTGTTTATTTTATGGGCTCCGTTTTGGTAGGCGACGTGAAGCGACTGGTGTAATGCAAACCAAATGGGGAGGGCAGCGGGACATTAAAATAATGCAGAACGCCTCCCATCAAGACCTGGATCATTCTCTGAAAGCGGTCTCGTCAACTCGCAGTTAAATGAGTTTGCTGGTGAATCGTGGGTCTATGTCATACGATGAATTGCAAATCGAACCATGCAAAATAAAGTGTGATGCAATGCGTTCATGTTCTGGCTTTACAACTTACACGCCTGTACAATATGTAGACAATTACACGGGGTACGGAGCTCAAGCGTTCAACATATATACTTCATTGTTTCTTATCACACGGTTGTTTTGGGAACAAATATTTATTTTTTGTTATCGTTGATCGCTGTAGACCAGTTCGTTTACTATACATATGATATGAGATCCTGGTTATATTTTTTTGGGGAGTCGCACTTAGTTGCAATAATTTATTTACATGCGTCTTAGAGAGTAATATGTTGATACCCTTTCATATACACGCAATTTATTGTACAAATGGAAGTTCGTCAAATTAGGCAGTGTCCTGTAAATATTCATATACCAATATAGATACTATACGACAATAACCGCCATTTACTTAATTTCATCTTCGAAAATTCCTCGACGTTGTAAAATGTCATCTGTCATAAACGTCATTGATTGCCCTTTCTGACACGTTCGCTAATTTATTGAAATACACATACGTCAGATTGTTTCGCTTTAATGTCAATTAATCACACACAGAGCAGGAGAAGTATATTCAGACGAGCGCAAGATGGCTTAGTATACTTAACCGCATAACTAATATCTTTAAATATATAAGAACAGTTATATTTGTGAATGTCAATCGCTTTAAAGGTAGGCCCACGTCGTTTCGTCTCGTTAAGAGAATAGTGAGATTCTTCCTTTCTTCCTTGATAATATAAATTCACAAGTTTGCCACTGATCTTAGAGAAAATGTCGACGATATGGTATCACCATCACCAAATATATACATAGCTCTTAAGTACAATATGAAACACAACAGAATGCGATTGTTCTGACAATGCATTTTAGAGACGTTAAAACATATCATATTTATTTATTCCTATTCCAGTTCAGCATTTACATTGAAGAATTAACAAATACTGTATTTACAACTTTTTTATTGTAGTGCTATGCGACGTTTCGGTGTACTACATTTCATTATATGACAACATTAGGTATAACATTACGAGATATGTAAATAATCATATATAAAAGTGAAGTCATTGAGTTATAAAAGCAAAAGCATACCTTTTGCAACATAGACAGAAAAACTGGTGTCATACATACTATGTAACGTCACACACTACTTAATCCCGAGACTGTCGTACAATATCGACAGTGTAATGAATATACTAACTACTTCTCGCGATATGGATTATTATTATCACGTTCAGAAAAGCAATTAGATCAGATGGTAAACACTTTAAATATTTTTATGGTTATCGTATTCTGAAAACATGTTTTTCTTGTGTTTTTTTTAATAAACGCCTTTACTTATTACAAGCAATCAAACAGTGTATTTTGATCCGTTCGAAATAATCTCTATATAATCTTTAATTATAACAAAGATATGGTATATTATATTGTAAATATGTCAATTATTTTGATACAATTTGCGGTTCTGTTTTCTCAAACACTGTTTACATGTAATATAATTATTTTTAAAAAACTTATGAAACAGGTCACATTGCGACTTCGTTCCATGTTCAGCCAATAGATGAATTTGATAATACAAGTAGTGAAGGAGCCGACTTATATTATAAAGGCAGTAACTCAAGGCGATCGCATGTGTCCTATTTTATTACTATTAAAATCGGAAAGCTTTCGAGGTGTACTTTGTCACGTAGGTTTAACATGGTGATTGCACAGGAATAATGGCTTCTCCCTGTGTACTTGAGTACCGAGTATACATATACTTACATTCGTATCTATAACTTTTATAAGCTTTTCAAAACTGGGTCAATGGTTCCACAGCAGTATTCTGAGCCTGTGTTTTTGAGGGCGTAATATTGTGAGATGAATTTATACAGCTGTGTACGATTACTGCTTAGCGAATGATGTAAATCCGCAGGTTCCCCATTTATAAACGCTGGTCTTAGATACGAGCCATTGTTCAACAGAGATTAAGGAGCGATTGTTAGACTATATAATAATCTCCACTCTATGTCTTTTTAAAGACTCCTAAACGGAAAGCAATTTATGACAATCTCGGATGACAGCCTGTCATACTTCTTGACTTTGTAAAGACTCATATTATAATGTTATATGGATGAGTATATATATACATACATATTTATTATATATATACATACACATTAAAACAAATAAAGGTATATATATATATATAAATTGCTCAAACGACTATCTTGGGATTGAAAGTCGGACCAGATTTATAATGCTCGTGTTACGATAACCTTTATTTTTTTAATTAGGACACAGAGACATAGGCCTATATCACATTTTCTTCAGGTGTCAGTGTGTTGGTTATGACGTAACATCCACACAACCAGCAGGTTCGCAACCAGCGGATGTGACAATGTGTGGCCCTGCTAGAATAAATATATGGTTGTCAACAGGAGTGATTACACAATCCGACACATTGTTTCATAACCTAACTCATTGAATACGCACATTTGTCAGAACTTACGCTAATTGATCTAATCTCTAGTTAAAATACAAATTGGCACACCTAGATTGTTATAATGAAGGAAAACAAAGATGCACATGTTATATGTATAGTCACCTTCTTTAGTGCAATGTATCCGACGTTTCAGTGTGACCATTACTTGCTTCTATAAGGTGTTACTATATACAGAAACAGTACATTCAATGCAGTAAAGAAGTTGACTATCCAAACATCTTGGTCTTCCCTCATTCCTACAACTAGATTGTTATGATGATGATCTGTCTTAATTTGTCTCCATTTTTCTATCTGTCTGTCTGTCTTAATTTTTCTTTTAACTAGTGATTGCAGCCATCAGTGTTGCATAAAGAATTTATTTATGGTGTGTTCGTGAGTTAGCTAATGCACCGAGTCGGTCACAATAGACTGCGTTGATCCCTTTCGCAAATCCAAAGGCACTCCCACCTAAACGATGTAGTATTACACCAAAAGACTCTCTCGTTTGCGCCAGTTACGCAGGCATTAATTCCCGTCTAAATAAAGTAGATACGCAAATATGTCTTTTTTCTTCCAACGAACCGACGTGTGATTTAGTATTCATGTACGTGTCACTCGGCGCATTCAGAAATAAACCCGCTAGATAAATAGATATAGTAACTCGTCCAAATAGAATACCGAACCAAACGTGTCAATGTAAGACATTAGGAGCAAGTATTTGTAATACGGCTATCGAACGAGTGCAAAGTTGCAGTTGGTTGTTATCAAGCGATATAAAACTACGAGTCATGTGACAGCTTGGAAAACGTTCTGCAGATGCGGGAACGTGCTTGCTATAAATTGTATCGATTTTCTTACTCTGCATCTTTAGTTCTGCAGCTGTGATCAATTTCATCGATCATCTAGTTAATATCGTTGTTCATTTCACATTATGTTGACGGCACCGGTACATACCAGTGCGGTCGATAGCTTGTGTGCACGGTTACATATTGCGACGCGGACAGTTAGCGCTTTAAGCAATCTGTCTATAATGGGGTATTTTTAGTTTAAATATTCTGGTTATTTTATTGAGTTTCGTATTTGATATGATGAATAAAGACGTTTAGGCCTTTACATAACTTTTGTATTTGCATGCCGCATAAAGGTGACCATTTGTGTATTTCGAGAATGTTTATTGTAATTCTCAGATTTATGTATTTGTTAGTCTACGATTCGCCTCAAAGCTGTTGCTAGGCGAATCAACGAGTATTTACTTTTTTCCTAAGGATACGAAATTCCGAATTTCATTAGAAACGTGACCACTGAATACTACCAACATTGACGCCCTAAATAACAGATACGAGTGAAATCGACCCATAATTATCTTATTTATTATATATTTTAACGCCTCTCGTCAACCTAATGAGATTTGCATGATTTATTTATGTGTAATAATAATTCGTTTATTGGAGCAGAGCCACGTTACGGAGCTTCAATGGTCAACCGTCGGTAACACATCAGACAGACAGACAGATAGTTTATTTAAAAGGAGGGTTCTATCGGGTTATTTTTTATGGAAACGAAATTCGAGAGGATATCCCCGTTTACACAAATATGCTACTAATAAATGATTAAAACACAGTCAAGTTAAAATCTTTTAATAAAGGTAATATTTTGATGAATTTGTATTTCACAACTTAAGACAAGCGTACATTTGTTGAAAAATAAAAACAATGAGAACTGAATCCATTCATCGGCGCTGCGAGTTGGGAAAAGTTTGCTACGGCCTAACAGCAAATTGTTTATTAGTTTTATGACACGCTATGTGTTACTATGTGAACAGTTTATATCTTTTATCATTGAAATGTTGTAAAATTAGGTAAAATATAGCGTGTTTTCATTTCACGTAATGCACGAAATCCAATATGGAGATTTTGCCGACAGAATGGCCCCTTTAAGTCTCACCTCATTACATGCATTAAAAGACAAAAATACAGACAATGTATACAAACATACAACATGTCTTAAACATGCAATGAGCCACCCTATTTAAAGAGTACTGAGAGACTATTAAGACATATTTACGGAACTCATAAATTACATAATTTAAAATGATATATACACATATATAGATATAATCCAGTTATAAACTGCTTGTTAGTTATGATACACATATGAATAAAATAGAAGTCATGGTGTTCCTCACGTGACGAGTTACGTAATACGTCTCCGTTGCTTGTCGGTGTCATGGTTAAGCTGCAACATCTGTTGAACTTTCTAAAACATGTATATAACCTGTGAAAAAAGGTTTATGGATTGTCGACATCTGTAGCAACGACTTCAGGTCTAGTTCGATACTCATCAACATCAATATTGTAATAAGCTCTGATGGCATCCCTTCAAAAATAATCAGACCATTCAGAAAGCGATTGAGCTGAGGTTATTCGAAATCAATCTTTCTGATTGGTAAATTGGCTGACAGTGTTGTCATTTGTCATGATTCTTGTCAAGAACGACGTTTGATCGACTTTGGGCCATTCAGGTGTTTGACTCAGTCCTGATACGTGTTCTGTTGTCTTTTTGTGTTTATATTTTTTATTGTAAGCTAAATAAATGTAGCTGTATAATTTAAGTAAAAGGCGTTCTTGCAATATGTAACCTGTCTGTACCATTATAAATGATAGTCTTTTCTTGTCCATTCAGCATAAAGGATTTATAGTCAGTCATTGGTCATGACCGAGGAATGAAGTTTACAAATTGTCTCCAGAACTTAAAGGCAAATTCAGGCAAGAGACATATATCGCATATGTTCCTTTTACCTTATTTTTTTTCATTCTAATATCAACGAAAGGACGCCTTATTTCTAATAGTCACATAAAGTTCACCTTTTTGTATCATTTCTCTTAACAATCGTTGTGGAAATCAATGGTTACTTCCTGCAATGACTGAACAACGGAATGTGGATGGGATGTCTAAACCGTTGCCTTTATGTACACATATTTGTATGCACCATATGGAATGACGTACAAAACAGTGTATAGTCTCTAGGATACAAAGCGCTTGTTTCATTGACACAATGGGGTTTTGTATAGAACCTGTGAATAACTCATGGTCATGTTTTCGCAATTAGACCACTATCATTTCAATGTATATTGGACATTACCTTCTCCATGAATGCTTGTAGAAGAGACTTTCGAACACATCGCTTTCTGCAACAACACTACATGTACTGTACCTACTCGTATCTTCACACAAAAAAATCTGAAATAGTTAAATTGTTTTGCTTCAACGAAAAACTAAATGATGTCGAGCCATTTAGCCACTTACACTGTAAAAATGGTGTTTAGGATGTAAACATAATACTAAGCGCGTATCTTGTCCTGTTTTTTTTACACGTTTAGACCCCTAAACACGTTTAGCTACATGAATGTGTTTAGGAATGTGTTTAGCAACTAATCACGTTTAGCTACATAAACACTTTAATAATGTGATTAGCAACTAAACACATTCCTTAACACATTTAGGTAGCTAAACGTGTTAAGGGGTCTAAACGTGTAAAAAAAACAGGACAAGATACGCGCTTAGTATTATGTTTAGCTTTCAACCTAAACAAAACCATAGTATATCAAACAAGACATAAATTTGGTCTGCATTAACCTCTTTTAAGAAAATAATGACTCAAAATAGGAATTCCTCGAAAAGGTTTATTAAAAAGTATGTATAAAATAACCATATACACCAAGAACACTCCTCCAAATTACCAAATATTGTATTTATAAGATAATCATTATTCTCATTATATACATGGATATAAGGTATCTAAAGATAAAATATATGCCTGGACAATGTTCACTTGGCAGTTAAATTTTCAGACACAAATATTTTAAAGTTGGTTTTAGAATCAAGGCAATATAGCGACATTGTTTAACAAATGATTTTCTGTACATGAATTAATAACTAAATAAATCCTTTAAAATAGGTTGGGTGCTTTCTGGATTTTTTTCCAACATAACATTTTCACAACAAGTTTTTTGTAGTTTACTCCCTTTAAAACATCTGTATTAAATCCAAGGATTTGGAAGGTATTTGAGATTCAGGAAGGTCGTTTGTAAACTGCATTTTATTTCCTTTAGCATCCTTCACCTGTAACATGAATGAAGAAACTTTAGTTTACTGTCGTAATGCAACATGACAAAAAAATAACACATTTTATGAACATATCGTGTCTTCTGTTTTAGTTTTATAAAGGAAGTAAAGTGAAACATGTCACAGAGTAACTCATTTGGGTATATACAAATGGTTGTACAAACTTAACTGACATCAAATCCAGTGATGAAATCAGTTAAAAAAAACTTTAATGTATTTTAGTGGGACTTCAACGTTTTGTAATAACTGATTCTGTCAGTTCTTGTTTCCTACAAAAAGGGCAAAAATTAGTATAAAAAAGTCAGAATAAAATGGCAGATACAAGCAAATCTTTTACCAAAGCATATTTGTACAATAGTTGGTCTTTGTAATGAAAAGTAATAGTCTATATATTACTTAAATACAGTTCATTTGTGAAAGTTCTAACATAAAGGAATTTAGTTTAATATTTACTCATCACAACTATGTGAATGCTTACAGTTTCTCCTATTTCTCCATCACAGCATCTTTCTTGTCAAGGCAGAATGTCATCAGGAACACTTCTTCTCCAACTGCATAACATAGATACATCTAAATATACTGGTCTGGTCCTAATTGAGCTATATGAGCATCAACCAAGTTTTAAATGAACACATATTGTCATATGCTTTTTTCAGAACTTATTAAGTAAATACAATTGTTAAACGTCTATACCCTTATTACACATCTTAATTCAAGTAATTCAACACAACCAGTTACACTAATCAAACCTCACTACACTGGAATGTGATAGTAATATGTGGTTTATGGATATTACTTTATTTTAGATCTATAAACATTGTCACAACCCTCATATATATCATTTATATAAATAACACATATTACTTAAATATCTATGTTACTGTTGGTGCTAAGCATATAATATACGAACGTTAAATGACTTGTTACAAACTCCTTTGACAAATGAAAACAACATAGAAAGCAATCGGACGACGTTTGAAATCTCAAATGAACCTACCTTAAAAAAGTCTTGGTTGGAACCATACGTGTGTCGTTCATGGAACATAGAGACATATATTCGCAGTAGCATCAACTTTTGGCTTCATGTGCACGTCGAATGACCAGAAACGTGTGCATCAACAACGTGTAAATAGACAATAGGATGCTGGCGAAATATGGCGGCCACAGGGATACACATCTGTTCTTAATTAACTCTCCCGCCCAAACTGACCAATGTAATCCGACCCATTTGGGAAATTCTCAAACATGTTTAGGAAAGTGTTTAGCAACTGGTACAAAGTCTGTCTAAACACGTTTAGAAATGTGTTTAAAAGCTATTCATGTTTTAATAACATATGTAATATCGTTCTTGTGTTTCGCTATTAAGCACTATCCTAATCATGTATAGCATTAAACATGTAACGGTGATGTTTAATTGCTAAACGCGATTTTTACAGTGTATTGACTCAATCTTTTTATCCCCGCCACAACAAAGTAGACGGGGGATATAGACCACAATTATAAAAAAAAACAACCCAGTACGACCAAGCTTTATGAAACTTGGTATGTCGAACAATCATCATGTATATATATGTGCTCTTAGGGTGTTCAACTACTTTGGGATTTTACTTTTAGCCATTTCCGTGAAAACATTTCATTTCCAGACAAGAACTAAGACATTATCTAGGCCACTCAAACTTGTATGTGGAACAGTCATCATGTGCAAGATGAGCTGTTGGGGTTTTCAACTTTTTCGGACTTTTATTTTTAGCCATATCCAAGTGAAGACATCTTCATCTTCCGATTCAGAATCCGGAGCAAACTCAAAATGTCTTTTTCTTCCAGAACATATCTTGAAAACTGTAAGGCACAGATTAATACAGATTGAGAAGTAAGAGAATTTTATTGCGTAGTACGAATTTGTTTACTATGAGTCTTTAATGATTTATTAAAGAATAAATCTCCATAATCATTGTTCAATATATTTTAAACTTTCCCCATTTGACGGCGACATGGTCGACGCTTTTTGATTGTATGATATGCAAACTAGTCCACGTGATGAACATTGCTTTTGATAATAATACGTCCTGTTAGTCTATTGTTTCATCAATATAAACTGAAACGATATCATTCACGATATAACATGGATGTTATAAACCCATGACAATACATTCGAGTCTCGTATTTCCTGTTTTGCGTACGAGGTCACAACATGAATACTATTTCAACATTCCGGTTTCATCTGGCATAGGGATATCCTCCTGAAATGAAACTTGAATATGAATGATGTAAGCTGGGTTTTTTTTTATCAATTTAGAAAATGATGTTGTGAATGCGACAAGTAGACAGACAGAAAGAGGGACCCAGACGGAGAAGACAGATATGTGGACATAGAGTCAAGAAAACTTACTCAAGAAAAGACAGTCACACAGACGGACAGACTTGCAGACTTGCAGAGCCATGCGTCAGTGTTATCAGTACGAGTGGTTTGTCATCTGCTTTATCATAAGTGCCAGGTTCCTGGTTCCGTGTCTAATTCAGAGTGACTGTGACCTTTATGGCATTACTTCCGGCTTCATAACGTTACTGCTGGCATTGACCCGGACGCTAATTTACAAAGGTGGTTTTGATTTTCTGTTATCTTTCACAATCAATTATTGTCCATCATAAATTAAGTCATTGCCTTTCATTGCTGCAATCGATTCAACAAACATTACTTTTCAGACATAGGGGAAACAAATATTCGAGAAAGAATACATATATTATAATAATGAAACTTTTGATAAATTTATTTACTTCATGTTATCAAACTAAGGAAGGCTAAATATCTCTATAATGCTAGAAATCAGTATCTTAGTTGTGTTTACAGAGTAAGACAAAGTTAGTGAGGCGATAATATTCTTGTGAAAGGAATATCCTTACTCGTGCATAGTGAAAAGAATTCGACATTGAAAACTCAATCTTGTATATAAAGATATTTTGTTATGGTCAATTGTAAATCATGCGACAGAAAGACAACCTGGCTTTGAGGTCGGTGTCTGAGGTAATGTGAAGACAATGAGGACTTCAGGTCGTCAATCGTGCACTGTGGAACCAATCTGGTGTTGATTCAGTTATTCTTGCAACGTGAAGACACTCTGTTTTTAGGACCATCAATCCTACTTCAACAAAGGTATCGGCCTTCAAATAAGAAATGTAAATCTTGCAGCGTGAGGCTGTTCTGTTGATGAAGAAATAATCTTGAAAGTTGATATAATCAAGTTTTGGAAATAGTTATTTTTTTGTGAAGACATCTTCGTCAATACAAATTTGCGTCAACCCGAAGACAAACTGCCATGAGTTATATCTGCGACCTTGAAACGTGAGACTGCTCTTCTTGGAGAAGCAAGTGTCCATTTGTTATGTAAACCAGTCTGGTTTGAACGAAACGATACAATACTATTGCAATGTGAAAGGGATGGGTTTTTAAACAGACTGTTGTAAAGGTCGTAAATACGTGTTTGAAGAGACCCTAATCATGCTGTGTAGACAAGCGTAGACCAAATCGTGAATCCTATACACTGTAAAGTAAACTTAAATAAACATATCTTCTGAACCTGACAAGAAGTGTTAAAATCATTAAAAGCGAATATGAATGAATCGATAAAGTCAGTGGTGACATTATAACTGTTCGCGAAGGTCATTTTTAAGAAATCCTGAATTCTTCAATGGAATACATCCTTTTCAGGATTTACAGTCAACCTTACAGTGATGAAGCATTAGGGTTTAAATGAAAAACTATTTATTTTGCAATTCTTTAATGACGCAAAGTGACGCATTAAATTGTGGTTGTATATATACAGTAATAAAGGTTTCAATTAATGTATTAATTTAGCATGGTGAAGTAACTTCTGCGGAAGGTAAAATATATATCTTACGATGGATAACTAAACTTCAGCTGGTTCTAACTATATACGCATGCACATGAAAATACAAACCCGGAACATACATAGAGGCACAGGGTTTAACAAATATTAACATATGTCATTGATTCAGTTTCAAGTGAATACAAAGCTCCACTTCAATGTCAAATAATTCTGGTTTTGCACACGTACTCCTCAATCTTACAACGAGAAGAAAGGAAATTAAGGTAATTATGAGTATAAATACTATGACTTTGAAGAAAAGGTTATTTACAAACATTTTGTTTTGAAGACACCCCCGTCCATATCATAATGTGTAAAACAACGATTTTTAAAGAGGATCTTACAATTCTTCTCACAGTTTGAAGAACATCTGGATTTTAAAGGAGACACTTCGTATTTCTCAGTAAGCATAATCAAGCATCGTCATACCATGTGAAGACATTATGGCTATAGAGTAAGTAGTAAATGGTGACACGTCATTATATATAAAATATTAATACAAGATATGATTATTCACGAAGACAGTGTATTATGCTATTAATAATTTGTTATATCATGAATGACATTCTCTTTCCGGAGAGAGTTTCTATATTTCTACTTGTTTCTATGTGGATACTATATCGTTTTGACGAATTTGTATTTAGTCATACCTGAGTCGGGGTTTGGAAGACGTTTTATTCTGTCATCTACAGCATTTACATTAAATTATGTTCTTGTAGAAGTTGTATTCAGTTATAGTTTTAAAGACGTTGTGTCCAAGAATAGTCTTGAACAAGTTTATTTAATTATAGTTTTAAATATCAGTCATGGTCTTGTAGGAGTTGATTTCAGTTTTATTTTTAAAGAAGTTGTTTTTACCAAAAGTCTTGAATAAGTTTGAGTCAGTCGTTGTTGTTGCATTTACTTATATCTTCTAAGGCGCTGAAGCACGTTTTGCTCACTTAAATAAAGTGCTGTCACAAAAGGCACATAAG
The DNA here is from genome assembly GCA_936450465.1 of Gibbula magus. NCBI lineage: Eukaryota > Metazoa > Mollusca > Gastropoda > Trochida > Trochidae > Gibbula > Gibbula magus. Next base: position 31,366,216 of record OW388290.1, on the reverse strand, counting down.
TGTAACCAATGACTAGATAAATCTCCTAACTCAATCAATAGAGTTCTAAAAGACTAAAACGAATGTACATGGTTCGGTTAAGTCATGCAAGTCCATTTCCCATCGAGCGCCAAATTTAATGTGTTCTCATTAAAATGGACGCTCGAATGTAGTTCAAGTGATCTGACTGATGTAGCGATACCTAAAAATTCAAAGTAGAATTTAGTAGAAGTAAAGTAGTAAAGTAGAATATGGCAAAATGATGGAATGGTCATGGATTGCCTTTAAGGAGTTGTAGTCAATCATAGTTAAAAGCAGGTTTATCAAGTCATTGTCTTGTAAAAATGAGAATATAATTAAGGTACAAAGCAATATTCGCTGGGGAATGTGTTCGTCAATTTGACCACATATAATATTGGTCACAAGTTATCATGCACACATGCAAGCATTCACTTGTTGTTGTTTTTGTTTTTTTTAAAAGCAAAAGATCTATGTATTTACATTCGCGTTCAGTGGTACTGGAAATGTGAATTAAAACTTTTTAAGGATATTATGTATTTCTCAAAATGACATTTTAAAACTTTCTCACTCGAAAATAAAATTTACGTATAGCCATACGATGTGGTCTGTATGTCTCTTATACACTTTTACATTTGTTTGTGATTATAATATGCCATTCAACTGTCGATATTTAATTTAACTACAAGAGAACAACGAACATGGCTGACAATAGCAGTTTGTCCACGTCACCTGAAAACTGTCCGCCATTTTCTTATACCGGAAGCAGTTAGTTATTATTTCCGGGTCGAGTCATGTGCGTTATTCCATGCACGATTACCAACGAGTGACTGTCGTGTTTCATCCATACGCTACAAGGATGCAGCTGGGTGCTTGATAGTATCGATGAACAAATAATTAAATATCTAAATATAACGTTATAGAATTTAAAGTCCTATACATTACAAATGCGTATCAAATTGTTTGGGTCATTGTTTCCAGACAAGATTCTCCCGAGAAATAAATGTTTTCAGACACTGAATAAAACAATTATATTTGGGATAACACTATTTGCATACAACTGTACTATTCACAACTATTCACAACTTAAGCAACCGGGGTTCGGAAGGGCATTCAGGAAAATGTGTAAACTTTTCACATATGCTTTCAAATATGTGTACCACTAAAATGGTCTCGAGTGATACTTGTCACTGACACAGAAGAAGATATACACTCAACCGCAAAAGAAACGTCACCACATTTTCAACAGTGTAAAAAACGAAATACTGCAACGTGAGAAAGTTGGTTTTGACTGATTTTTATAGGGACATTATTTGTAAAGAGGTACCCGCAATTTCATACTTCTGAGTATAATACTTTTATTTTTATGTATTTGCAAGTGCACTTGTGGTGTTGAAATTGCTTTTTCAAAATGTTTTTTGGCCAGAGTGTTTGACATTTAACTTCATAATTCATAAAATGTAGATATTCCATTAATAATTGGTGTTGTCGACATTAATGACATTCTTGAGGCGTGTTTACTGTAGGACGTCATAAAACAAGCCCAAAGAGCCCCTTTTGACTCTTCCATCTCTCTTATTAAGGAGATTCGAAAATGATGTTTTCTAGAACGCGTATTTCTCGAAATATGAACAGATTATGTTTTAAAATTTAAAATTAAGTTCAGTTAGCGTCGGATGACATGATGTATCTCAGTTTCAGTCGTGTTTATCACCCGTGACTTGAATTATCTTCTATTGTGTATGGTGACTTTTCTTTTGCGGTTGAGTGTAGGTGAAAGTAATGTTCGGCCACAATAAAGGATCGTCAACCCAGCCTATAAATTGTATGGATCGGAAAAAACATAAGAGTCCGACCGATACATCAACTTCTTGTAACCATCGTTCAAGAGCTTCACCCGATAAAGATTGCTCATAGATTGGATAATTAACCGGATTTCATAGTTCTGCTCCATGACTGCATAAAAAAATAAGAGACTTTGATACAGTCTAGATAAACTGAATACATGGAACTGAAAGTATTACACATATTTAATCAAAAGGATGAAGGTCAAGTAATTATAAACATTCCATAGACTAAATTTAAGTCTATGGATTTCATTGAGGAGTCACTCGCTTTGTTATTGTCGGTCATTGTTTCTCTCGCGCTGCTGCCTACCGCTGGAAAATAGCACGTGGTTTGTGACGTCATGTATGTAAACAGTTGGTCCGGGTTCGAATCCAGAAATCATTACTCCTGTCTTAAAGTCAGGTACAGTAATAATTAATATTCCATAAACTAAATTGTAGTCTAGGGCATGTATTCATTTTTGCAGATATTGCGTTCCCAACATAACGATTTCTTCCCCAGGAAGTCTATAAATCTTAACTGCTCGTGTAACGCACAATGAGGAGTTTCCTATTTCGTTCTTAGAATTCCACGCCAGGCGTTAATAGTATAAACCATACCGGTATATACGAAATGCATATTTCAACTACAATGTTTCGAATCTCATTTCATTATAAAGCTCTCTTAACTTGATACAAGTTAAACTGTATTCATATAATTGAAAGAAATAAAAGTATGGTTATTATAACAAAGATTAGATAAACATATTCAATAACAATGTTGATTTGAAAATCTATTGGTAGAAATGATGAGATTTCATGTAAGTATCATATGTTAATGCGTAAATTAGTGTAAACTATCAAATTACGTTTCTCACTGAATGTGCGGTGTATAAAATATACCTTGAAAACCTACCCCCTTTCTCATCAATGAATATATCAGTATTCATAATTTTCAAAACAATTCACTGAAAGGCATTTAAAACGCAATTCGATATTCAGAATTTATTTTATCAACAATAATCAAACGAATCAATCAATAACAACTGAAGTAGTGAAGAGAATCATGTTGGGCTTGGTTAATGGATGAATGGTCCACGATACAGACAGATCTGTGACGTCAGTCTCCTCCAGAACAGACCAGGGGTCAATGTGGATCAGTATCGGGTATGTTCTCTTTGAGCTGCGACACATGCACGTAATCGTCGTGGCATGGAACATGACACACACGACTGACAACGGATTGTGGAATGGTTTGCCAGTGGTGTTGAAGGGCTGCAGTCAACTCTGCAACATTATGTGGAGGCACGGGTTGATCACGCACACGACGTCCAAGTTCGTCCCACCTGTGCTCAATGGGGTTCGTGTCTGGCGATACAGCTGGCCATTCCATCACACGAATATGATGTTGTCTCAGAGAGTCTCTCGTCACTACTGCTGTGTGTGGACGGGCGTTATCATTCTGGAAACAAGGTGTACCCAGACGCCATGTCGATCCAAGAGTGGGAGCAGAGCTGGACGAAGAAGGTTTGCCACGTAACGTTGCGCATTCAAGTTCCCTTGCACGGTGACCAATTGGGAAAGAAAGATCTGATTGATGGCACCCAATACCATCACACCAACACCGCCGAAGCGATCCCATTTAACAATACAGTCAGCACGAAAACGTTCGTTGGTTCGTCGGTAAATCCGTTGACGTCCATCCGCAGAACTGACATTGAAGCGGGATTCATCTGAAAAGATGACATTCCTCCATGGTGTGTTGCTCAGATTGCCCCTGTGTGCTGCCCATTGTTGTCGTGCCAATCGATGTCGATGAAGGAGGATCTGGCAAACATTGGGTCGCCGACATCTTAATCCAGCGGCAGCAAGACGTCTTCTCACAGTTTCTGGACTGATGACGTTGTCGAAGCTGTTTTTCTCGCTATAGCAGCAGCTGATTGAAGTCGATTTCGCATGTGATGTCGGCAGATGTTGCGGTCTTGTCAAGGCGTGGTCACACGAGATGCACTTCCGGTGGTGTTGAAACGGATGTTCAGTCTCCCAATGGTCGATGGATGGACATGAAAGTGTCGAGCAACATTTCCCTGAGCCAGTTGTCAGCATCCCGATGGCTTGGTAGGTGGTCGTTCAGAATAATTATTACACTAGCATTTTCATCCCACAGAGGTTACTTCCTTCAGATTTTCGATCCTAACCTCTGTTGTTTTACGCTTGAAATCGAGAGCAGTAGCAATACCCCCTAGCGGAGGAAAGCGGAAGTTCATACTGTATCCCTGCTTCTTAAAGCTGAAAACTCATTTTTCAGTGGCCTGTCGATCGAGTGACTTAAAAGATCTAGACATTTTACTCTTAAAGAAAATGTAACCTCTCTGTTTTTTTCGATGTTTTTCGTTTATTCGTGTAGACAATACTTTCAAGTATACGGAACACAAAAGATTATTTTGAAGCGTCACCTGCTTGCCCAGATATCGCAGCTCAAAGTGAGCAAAATTCGCCTCACAATTATCTCACTCTTCAAACACTTTCGCCTGGCCCGTCTAGTGCAGCCTTGCCTTCGTTAGCAATGTGACGTCATACTCAGGAGTTGTTGCATTAAAATCCTTAGGCGATTTGTGGATTTTCGTCGATAATTCGTTTAAAACATAACAAAATCTTTTGACATTGCAACTTTCCGATAGAATGGGTATTTGTGCTTCTGTTGGGAGTAATTTCGAAGTTTTTGGAGCAATTTTCGATATTCAATCGTTGATTTTAGATTTGTTCTTTTCCCAATCGAGTGGAGTGTTAGGTTATTTTATAGGCTACAATATGTTTTGAAATGAATAACTGACAAATAAAAAGTAAAAACGATCATTCAGCTTTTTTTTAATTTTTATTATAAACGTCATTATTATTTTAATGTGTGTTGTGCTTGAGTTTGTGTTTGAAGTGGCCTGCGTCAATGTTTCTCATGGTGACACTTTAATATTGACAATAGAATAAATGCATTATATCTAAGAAAATCATATAATTTTCATCATTGTTACTGGTTTACAGTTTTTAGAAAATAATTATTCGGGCTATCGTTAAATCTATTGTCCTGTACATTTACAATCACTTAGATCAGTGTTATACCGCTGACCTAAAATATACATTTATAGTTTCGGCATCGCATGAGCTTTACGGAAAAATCAGACTTTCTCATTTCCATCAAAAGAGGCATAACTTATTTATAATATTTACATTAGTTGAGGATATTAGGTTTAGAAATCTGTATTGTGATATGGGATATTTCAAATATTTACCAAGTACTGTACTTAGTCTAGGTATGCTTTACAGTAAAAGGAGAACATGTATTCATCTTCAATCAGATTAAGATTAGGTAATTTACAAAAAGGAAAAATCTTAAAACATATATAGAAAGCATCAGTTCATCATTATATGTAACAATATTTTTAGGAGAATCTGCTGATTCATTTTCCTTACATTTATATTGTAAGTAGGTTTTGGTGGTTAATTCATGTGTTTTTTTAAAATAAAATACTGTTTATATCACATTGATAAAAATATGGAATATGTATCTTTCCCATTTTCAAATGAATTAAATGGAACTATAGCAATTTTATCAACTCACCGTGGCCGTCTGTTCGTTTTAACATCGATACAATTCCGAATGTGCAAGAGGGGGCGTGCTAGGGATGACAGGATGGGTGTGATACAGGATCTTACATAACAGTCAGAAGAGGCCTAATCTTTAATGAGATTACAATCCTTTGACATCATGAGCACGGTGACACGATTGATGTTGTAATGGTAAATTGGCAGTGTATTGCTTGCTATATGTCAAACATGAGCTTAGAATATATTGGTCAAATCAAACAGCCAATGAAATTTCCAAAGTGCAGAAAATCCATAGAAGTAAGTAACAGATATGTCCATAATGATTAATGACAACGGATTACCATGGAATGAGAAAGTAACCTGACACGGTATGGGTTTTTTTATTTCTCTTTCTTAAGTTGTTAAGTTATTTTCATTATGTCAAGTACTTGATGAAAGTTAAACAATCCCAATAGTTATACGTCGTAAGTTTCACTTTCTAGAATCAAAATACTTTGAGATACATATCATATATATGTGTTCCATTTCATTTCAAATGTTAAATAATGGATTAGAAGAAGGTGAGACATAGAAACGAGATGTGTTGGTGCTAGCAAGATGATCTTGTTCTTCATACAAATCTTCGTTATCACAAGACTTAACGTGTTCAAAGCGAGATCTTATTCCTAGAATCATAGTCCAACATCGCGGAAAATGGTCAGTGATAGACAAATACACGAAGTAACGCTATATAATTGATACTTCAAAATGACACAAAGAAAATACAATGGCGGTAGATTTACGCTGGGATCCACTCCGCATTATCGGAGATTAAACGATCTAGACCCTGTATATAGCTTAAGTAAGATAGGTATTTGTACACGAGTAGAAAATAAATGTATGGAAGAGTATATCTTAAATTGGAAATGTCTTTTAAAAAAGGAGGATGGGCGAAAGGGCTCTAATAAGTTAAGAACTTATAGGCTTTTCAAACATGAGTTTTGTCCTGAATTTTATGTTATATCTAATATGCCCAGATGTTACCGTTCAGCAATGGCTAAGTTTAGATGTGGTGTAGCCCCAATAAGAATTGAAACTGGGCGGTATGAAAATGTACCTGTAAATCAAAGGAAACGTTTAATTGTACTGATTTTGTCGAAGACGAGTTACATGTACTGGTTCACTGTGATATTTATACTGACATTAGAGAAAACCTTTTTAATTGTTTATCGTCCCAGGCTGTTAATGCTTATGTTTTAACAGATTTTGAAACAATGTTTTTATGTCAAAGTGCTGACCTGTTTTACTACTTTGCCAAAACCTGCTTTTTAATTCTACAGAGAAGGAAACACTTGTTATTTTCGTAAACTATTATCCATTTTATGCTTTTATTAAAGCTGCATATAATTTTATGAATATTACATGTTATAGTCTCTCATAACTCGTATTGAGTGGTTCTGTACTTTGATATGTGTTTTATGCTATGTTTTTAATATTTTGATGTACAGAAGTGAGACTCAAATATAAAATTGTCTGTCTGTCTGTCTGTGTACAACAGCCAACGTAAATTAACGACTGAACAGAATATGCCGACATTGTTTCTAATAGTTTTAATCACTTTGCGGCTGTTTTGACAAGTGAAATCCGCGAACAATACGTGCGTCTATACGAGTGTATAATGTAAACAATAACATAAGCCAGATACTGACTCCTGAGTAACACGTCACACCTCCGCTAGAAGCTGATTGGCTAATAAAACGTTTGGCGGCCGTGTTAATGAAGTATTTTTTTAAATCGTTTTTTTTCTTCAATTTTGGGTTGGATTTTTACTCCAAAACTTTTGTGTCGATATTCTATTGGTATTGTCAGAATCATTTCCGCGAAACCTACCCCCCTGAGGTTAGAATATCTTTAAGGGTCTTGCTCATTAGCATATGACCTTCAAATATGTTTGATGTAAATAACACAAATGAACTATTTTTGGTACGGGTCTCTGATTTGGTATTCTTTATGTATAAGCATGTTTATGATCAATATGACAAAATCAAATTGCATATTTCGAGAAAACGCATAAAACGAGCAAAAGGTTTGTCTTACGTTTATTTTATCATAATGACTTGTAATTGGCAAAAGTCACTTTTACAACGGCGTCGCTGATTGCACAACTAGATTCAATTGCAACCAATCAGGATACTCCCTTTTTGCCCTCGATTTCAAGCGTAAAACAACAGAGGTTAGGATCGGAAATCTGAAGGGAGTAACCTTTTTGGAAAGAGAATGCCGTGACAGATACCTCAGAGTAATAATCATACGGCAATATTACACCAGTGTAATACACGATGTTACAAATTTCAGCCATCTTAGTTGTTACTAAAAATAGCACCGCGAACCGCAGATGCGTGCGCACATTTCGACAGGAAGTTTCTGTTGTCGTAGTTTCCTTCAGTAATATCGTATCATTTGCCCTCGATTTACAGCTGTTAACATCGTTTTTATCAAGTTATTATGTGAAATGTTATTGCAGGATGGCAGATTTAAATGATATGAAACTAGATAAGTTTAGATTTTTGAGTGCCAAAGCATTAAGACTTTCCTTTTGCTTCGTAAAAAAACACTGAAAACCACTGAAAACCACTGAAAGGACTGATGGTGAACTCGTGGCCATGTATTATGGAACGTAGCGCAAACATTTCTAAATAATTTTTTTCAAAATAGTTTTGTTATTTGTCATTAGGAAGGTTATAACTAAAGATAAAAAGTGTTCGTACCTATTTGCAATGCTCAGTTACTGAGTAATGACACTTACAATATCACTACTCCCAGGAATCAAATCCTGAATTTAAAAAAAAAATGGACCACTCTTCCTACATCATAAAATCAAAATTGTCATTCTATTGAGTACTTTAAGTCTGTTGCAGTATTGTGACTTGTTACAAAGTTTCACAAAAATAATATCTACTTTTTTTTATTAATGTTTCCAACACTAAACGTGTCTGCCACGCCCACTTCATTGTTTACAAAACCATGATAAGACAAAGCATGCCAACTCTTCAATGAGTACTTGTTTTTGTTGTAACAATATTTTGTCCATGACAATTATTGTAAGATTTAAGATTCCAAAATGAAATACTCTGAATATTTGTATTTTCCTCCAATGTCCAAAATGATTATTATAAGCCTCTATATACCCTTATATAAGTATGAACATGCTGATGTGGCAACCTTCACAGACAGTGTGCATATTGCACCCTCATTGGATATTCACAATACTGATTGGATAATAAAAGTAACACTAACACAAGGAAGCATGGATTCGAAATATGTCACTAAAAGAAATATCATTTTTTTAACAAAAGAATTAGATTCACTCATATACCCTTACTTTCAACATTGGTAAAATAAAATAGCTTCAAAAGAGTGAAATCAGTTTCAGAGAGACGCTTCAAAAGGACAATATGACAATTCTACAAATATTACATTTTGTCATAATTTGATAACCATAAAAACATAATTTAGATATTGGTAATATGGTACTATGGTTGAAATGTGTAGAAATTGTTATAAAGCCAACATCTTTATTTGTGGAGATATGATCAAGACAAAATACTACCTCATAGACTCGCTGTTCAGGCCATGGAAACCACAAACAAATTCATTTAAATGGGATCTTGGGATCATGGTTGTCATCTTTGACAAGTTTGGTGAAACCAGCATGTCCTCACAGAGACACTTGCTTGTAACACGAAAAGATACGCTGGTCGCTGTAATATGTATACCCCTGACAACTTTGTATTCGTATATTCGTACATGATACTCCAACTTCAACAGGTACAGTTTATTTGTATGTTTGGTGTTATGACGTACGATCCAGAAAGTTGAGTTTGAAATAGGAAAATGTCATGTAGTAAATTCGTCATTTAGAGTCGCCTTGGAGAATTTGCTGATTGCTTTTTATCGCATAGCACTCTCTTAATTATATAAAAACTGCAGATGAACACGTTCCATGTAGATGTCCATAGATGTTTGTTTTATTCTGACAAATTGAACAATTCTACAAAATACAGATGTCGACAATCCCAGAACTTCCTGCTCTTCCCAGTGTAAGCAAGTGCTGAGTCGAGGAATGTAATCCACCTGAAGAGGAAGAACTATTGTTCCATCATTTAAATCAATTGATTAAGTGATGGATGTAACATGATGTAATTTGCATGTCTGTTCTATTTGTGTGTAACATGTATGTTTGCAATAAAGAATATAAAATTCAGAAGTTGGGCTGTCACAAGAGAATTGATACAAAAGGAAATTATGGGAGCTGCCTAAGCGTTGCAGTCTTTAAGTTGGGTTTTCTGGTGAGGGTTGACCATTCACAAAGTGCAAGCAAGCTGAAAACAAAATTCTGATTTCATAAGAGACGTATGTCTATAAGGTGACCCTATTTTCGTGCAAAATCATTTCTGTCCCCAGTGCTGTATGAATACATATCTTTGCAAAACACTTAAGAAATGAATAAACAAATTTTCAGCATCTAAAAATGTAAAACTTATAAATTATAAAATTATATTTTCTTACTTAATTTAAGATTTGAAGTCTGTGAAAATTACAACTATAGAATTTATTGAAAAAAAAGGATATGATATTTCTAAGCTTCATCCTTCAGGCTTTGACATTTGTTTGTGAAAAGTTAGATTACAGGATATCAATCAATCAGAAAAGTATTGTGCTAACTGCAAATAACTCTCAAAGTAAGGAACGAACCAGGAACATTGGGTGTCCTCGCAGTAGAATATTAAAAGGTATTGTCCAGATAATGGATAATAATAATAGGATTCTAAAATAATTCCATTGGAATTTGCATGTAAAATGACAAGATCCACCTTCATAAATGTTCTAACAAACCCTGAAACTACATATGTGTTATTTAATAAATAAGGTGAAGCAAAACATCAATTTTAAAATGTTTTTAATTTCCACACACTTTATTTTCACAAATTGGGGAAAACTTGTAATTATCATTATGTAGATCTATAAACACTCAGTAATTTATTACAAATTTGTCTTTGAAAATAAAATAAAATAAAATAAAATAAAATAAAATAAAATAAAATAAAAATAAAATAAAATAAAATAAAATAAAATAAAATAAAATAAAATAAAATAAAATAATAAAGGAGATGCACAGTTACACCTATGTGACAGCCTAGAAGCCTCTCATCCAAAGCAGTATTCTTGTATCCATTTCTTAACTTTATCAGAGTTGTTCCTACATGTCACTGCACAACAAGTCAGAACCATAGTGCAAACATGTTCAAAGTATGCAAACATATTAATTACAGAATTTATACTGACAGCTTACCAGCTAAAAAGGGCTTAGAACCTTGGTATAAATTACTACCCAAACCAACTCAATACGTGTGTAAGGCGACTGCACCATTCTCTCTTTTACTCATCTTTTTGGAGCAGTTACGCTTTGTCATAACAAATCTGTGAATGAAATGCATTCTTCATGGATTAAAGAACACGTTGATACTATTAGCCATCTCTAAAGTCAATTAATGTCGTTTGTAGAGGCTTTGAAAGCTGACTTGTTTACTACATGATTACAACTGTTTACACACAACCGGAAGTCGCCTTTGTCGAAATGCGAGAAATGCCAAGGGACGTAACTCATGTCCGAACTAGTGAATGTTACTATAAATAGCAAAATTGTAACATCGTGTATACCGCTTCAAGTATGACGTCACAATAGTGTGCAATTTCCATTATTTTAACAACGTAGCATGGTATTCACGAGTGATTCCTTGTGAAATATATTGTGAGTCATCCCTAGACGACACCAACTCGAGTGAAGTACTCTTATTTACCGTTCACTTACTCTACCATTTAACTTCTCAAATATAAATATTACTTTTTACTCGTAAAATGTTATGTATATTGTATTTTGGACATGTATTGCTGCAAATAGAATGTTGAAGGTTATTTATGTTTACATCTAATATATCGTGACAGAAATATTAACGATAACGTTCTCATGACAAATAATGAAATCTATAGTTAGTTGACATTCTCGTCACGAACATGTTGATTGGGTCGTGCATGCTTTGTTAACAGAACGGCGCTACTGCTAGACGATGGTGTTACGTATGCCCCAGTAAAGATATTGTGACAATGGTGGGGTAGCTCACACATACTTCATGCAACAGACTTTATGCTGGCTGTTTGATAAAACATATCAAAACGAAACAGAGTCCTGACATTTGTAAATTTAAAGTGCATATTTATCAACAATCGAGTTAAAACTAGCTGAATTGGTATACTTCCGTAAGTCCGTCAATTATAACATAACATCTAGATTTAGCTCATTTTCTCCACACAGATGTTTTTCAAATTGTTCTTGGAGTACATAACCAAATTTCACTCTGCTTTCAGCTCAAAAGCAAGAATCCCCATGAACTGTTTTGCGAACAGAAGCCATTTCAGCACAATTTTCTCATTAAAGTGACACCGTTCAATCTCTCAAATGGTGGTAGTTTTTATCAATCCTGTAACTGTAATGTTGGTGTGTCACGAAGCAGGTCCCTATTTGGATATAAACCACAAGAGGTAATCACTTTCATATCAGAGGCATTTCCTAAATTCACTTTAAATGGTCCTGGCAAACTTTATACACCAGGTATGCCTTTTAATTTATTGTTCTTGTACGGAAGTCAAATATAGAGGTGTGTTTACATTCAGTTGTCTGGTAGCGTCAAAGAGAGGTTGATATTATAACTGTGCTGGTGATTTCGATTATACCCACGTACCACGTGTTATCAGGTCAATGTTAGAGATACGTGTATCTTAATGAATGACTTACCTGTAACCTTTTAGAGTTAGGTAAAATGCAATTTTCTTTCATCCTTCCCCGTAACAGACCTAGCAGCATGAATGAATGAATGGTTTACTCTCATGAAATTCACAAAAGTGACATAGAGAAATAATGACAATGTACAATATTATTATGGAAACATACGCAGACAAGTTTTTAAATAGTTACAAACTTTCCACAGTAGTGCGTTATGCTTACAGGACATAAAAATATAAATTTATCTTTTGAAGGGTTATTACAATAATAATGTGGTAAAAATTACCTTTTTATTTTATTAAAAGATGGACAAAACAACAGAAGATGAGCCTCATCACCGATAGTACTATTACAAAATGTACATAATCTATCTTCTGTGTTAACATTATACCATCTTCCAATTTCAATAGGCAAGAACATTTGTTTGTAAATCCGACAAATCCATTTTGTCCACTTACTTGAAAGCAAATACTTTTGAGGTTAAAACGACGTTTTACAAAATGACATTTATGAAGCACAGGAACAATACCGGTATAGCCACACCTGATCTGGTAAAACGCATAAAATTATTTTTCTGGTAAAATACATAATTGAACGTATCTTGTGAAACACAGGAATATATATTGTGAATCATATTAAGGAAAGTATGTTTGTGAAACGCATTAAGAAATGTATATTGTAAAACATAAAAGAATATATCTAGTGGAAAGCATAAAGGAAAGTATGTTGTGAAACACATTAAGACATTATCTTCTGGAAAACATAAATGAATATATCTTATAAAACAAGTATAGTGTTTGAAACATAAAGGATATGTATGTTGTAAAAGATAAACGTTTTGTAAAACACATCAAGGACTTATTTTGAAAAGAAACTGGAAGGAATAGGTGGTTAAGACTCCCCAAATTTGTCTTCATGTGAAGGGGTATTGTATATCTCTGTAAGGATCATGGAGTATTGATGCCTTGTTCACGGTTTATTGTGGTTTGTTGCCTTCGTATAACGACCGCTTCCTAGAGTTTGCTTTGATGTCACTTGTGTTTGGAAGCCTATTTTGCCTGTCTGTCATAAGTCCGTCGAATATTCCTTACATAAATACTAGTTTTTGTTTCTGCTTTGGTCTTATTTATTCATCATGTTTATAATCTATTGGTTTTCTTCAAATTCATACAACACGCACGCCGAGGAAAACACATTAAACAAGAAAACGGTTATCCTATATTTCTGTTCCGAAAATAGCGTCACCTTGACAACGGCGTCGCTGATTATACAACTAACTTCCAGTGCAACCAATCAGGATTCTCTATTTCTAGCCGAGAATGAACCCAAATAGAACAGAGATGACCGGACAATGTTAACATCTCATTCTGCCCTAACAATACTGTAAGCATATAATGCGAATTAATTTCTTTTTTTTTATAAAATAATCAAACAACCAATTCACCAGTAGGCCTAATGTAGAGGTGTTCTGTTTATATATGTTATTTTTATATTTGTATTGTTTTACAGGCGCTGTAGCACATGTTTTGCATTTTTTTTCTTTTATAATGATAGTTTGTGCCATTCAAATTTACTTTAGAGGGTAAAACATCGTATTACACAAACCAATTATCCGTAGTGGTGATAACGATGTTGCGTATAAAGCAACAATTGCATGGCGGCCATTTTATTGTGAACACATTTTATCATTTCGAATTACATAAACGATTCCCATGGCTTTACCGAACCATGTACACTCATTTTTAACTTGATTTTCCGAAGAGATTTGGGTGTTTTACTATTGATGAAATTATTTTTCAAATACATTTCATCGAAAAAAAAGTGCTACTGCCCCTTTAAGAAATAGGTCAATAAAAATAATTTGTTTGTCTTTTATTCACAATATGAACAATAGAGTTTTGCCAATTGTTGAAAGCGACCACACGAAGTCACTCCAAATGTACATCTGTACGTGAAATACGTATTGTATATAACCGGGACAACGAATGAAAATAGTTATTTTTGTCCATGCATGATAAATTACGGCAGAAGCTAACTTAAGTTTTAAGCATTATCTATCATTGTTTCTGAAAATACGCCTTTAAAAATCGTATAATATTTTCATCATTTCTCCAGAAGCTAACTTAAGTTTTAAGCATTATCTATCATTGTTTCTGAAAATACTCCTTTAAAAATCGTATAATATGTTCATGTCCTAACAAGATATGACTTCATATTGGTGCTCGTTGTGTGACGTGTTTTTCAACTTATTTTCGCACCATTAAATTTTAACTGGAAAAGAGTGACCCAAAATCATTATGAAGTAGCGCCCCATATCTGTTTGAACAGACATAAACATTAAGAGAACCATACACTGATGAATGAAATTGTGTATATTTTGCAAATAAATCCAAGTCAAAGACATTAAAATCAATGTTTTGACTGTATTGAAATGTATTATCGTTTCTTTTGCCGGGTTAGAGGGGCTCATTTCATCGGTGATCTGAAAATAGCAGCTTATGGTTTGTTGCAGTGTGTTCGGAGTTCATTCGCCAGGACACCACTGCATCTCATTTTCTCAAGTTTTAAAGACAATGATAATGGTTATTTTTTTAAAAATGAAATATTTCATTATTTATAATCATAATGCGTATGTGAAAATGTATGCGACATATAACCAACGATACTGTTCTTTTCCCGATGTCCCGTATCACACATGTACGTATGTTCCAAGTCATTGTTTATTACTTCAAACACAGCACACATCGTTGGCTGCATACAAATTGATCATGTTTTTTGTAAAGTACAAGAAACTATTAAAAAATGAGACAGTGTAAACGATTGTAGAACAAAATATCCATAATTTATGTGATTCTGACTTGTTACATGACTTTTGTTTCTGTATTTTACGTCGTCGGTTTTTAAGTTTAATCGACGGTTGGGATGGCTGTTTTTCAGTGTATTGTATCTATTTCGTTCTTGATTCAAGGAGACGTAATAGTCGCCGTTCGATCTGGTGAATATTATGGAGAATATATCTTTCGGCGGTAACGACAGTCATGCTTCGATCAAAAACGATTACGTATATATACACGAAAATGTTTGTTACATGTAACTAAATTACTAAGAGACGGGTCGTGGGATTTATATATCATATATTTTTTAGAATATATTTTCGAAATTCACAGTTATGTTATTTCTGTTTAAATTACCAATATTATGTATGGTAAAGTAAACGCCAATTCGCTTACATTTAAGAATGGTGATCACTAAAGTATCGTTAAACCTAGTCTTACACTCAAAAAAATATTTAATCTGAAAATATCACCATTTTAAATATTGAAAAGGAGGCTATGAAAAGAGGGGCTCCTTTTCAATATTTTTCAACGTTTGTTTTCAGAGTCTAAGTGTTACTAAGTTAACAATTGAAGTGAAGTGAAATCATATATGTATAGAACACATCATTACAGAAAAGGGACAAGAAAGTTGATATCAGGCTGCAGCTGACGGTCTGTACTGTCGTCGCCCTGTCGAACACACAAAGAACACATCTTGTGTTTGGACCGGAGAGTTCACACAGCGACCGCTTCAAATAGGATTAATTGTCACGTAAACGAGCAAGACGCCGGGAACGAAGGGACCCACCAACACCTTCTGATCGCCCCGCCATGGACTCGAATCTCTTTCTCAAGTGTCGTTGCTTAGCAACCAACTATATTGGCAAAGGTTTAACATTTTACTCGAGTGACGACGTCATTCTAATAGTAATTATACCTGGACGCCTCAAGCGTATCTATAGGTAGCCGGGATGACGCAGGTCTCGATGATTAAAGATTTCCTCGCCTGCTCAGTTCTCCGCTGGGGACACGTCTCCCTCATTCCTGTTTAGATAACGCTATAAATATTTCTATCTCGCACTTGGATGTTCTAACGCGCATGTATAACCCCTTACCAGGACCATAACTAGGTTCGGGAATAAGTGTAGCGGATAGAATTAGCTTGCCTCGAAAGTGATACGATGATTGTACGGGCAGTATTTTTCACTGCTGACGAAAAGTACAAATGTCGGACACGATTTTATTTACTTGCAAAACAAGACGTTACGTGAAAACGTGGCGATCTGACATTTAAACTTTAAAAGCTGTTCTGTCTGCAATTGATACAGCGACGCGTTCACTTACATGTTTGGAGGATCTGCACGCTTTAACAGACGTGTAGTCAAGGAAACATCAGTTAGGCGGTAATTAAGAAGCCCACTGCGGGAATAAATAAGCTGAAATATGTCACGATTTCTGTTTTCAATATCACGAATTTATGAAATATATATGAGGAGGTAAGCAAATTAAAACTGACAGACGTTTCGAATTTAGTAATGTATATTTCATGGCCCTTGATGGCTTCATTGTATAATTATCTGCCGACGTTACGAGGGGAAAACAAGTGGAGTATTTTTGTTGAATATATTTTATGGAATATGCTCGTGTATGCATGTATTCTATCCACGCATGTTTAAAACAACAATTGAAATATATCAATTGAAGTTTTATTCTGATTGACACGAATAGTTTCAACTTCCCCCGCAATGCACAACTCAGGTCAGTGTCTATCGCTGGCTATAATCAGGGACTATCTAATTGTGTATAGAGTCCCTGCTGGTGATTAAATTAGAGAGCCGGCAGTTATGCCGTGCGGGACACACACTGAAATATCACATCGAATTTCGTTTTTTACAAACGTATCGTAGTTCCGGTGCGACTTTAATTTTTAAATATCAGTCGCCAAAACGTTTAAAAATTACTCACACGTTGACACAGTCTGATTCTTATCGACCGTTTTTCGAGGAATACAAGTTAAATATAGCGCATCTACCGGGATATGAACTCACATCGTTCGATGACGGCCCGTTAGCTGGCATGTTCTGACGCAATTCAGTTAACCAATCACAAGACCTCCAACAAAAGCTTTCGGCGCGAGAAGCTAGGCGCAGGTAACTCCAACAGCTATCCTTTCGTCTGTTCCGAATGCTCTCAAAACGTCAACAGTTAAAAACTATGATGCGATTGCTCAGCTATTTGATAGGGCTTTGTCTACACTAAACTGGTACTCAACACGCGCCCAAACGGTGTGACCTCCGACCTTGTGGCAAGAAATCTATAGAACCTGTTAGTATCCCACTGGATGCATTATTTTGAAAGGTTATTCCTCGGAACAATGTTTATTTTTAATCAGACTACACGTTGACAGTCCTGGTGATTGGTCCCTGACTCTTTTGTAGTTGGTTCGAATACCACAGTGATCTCGTCCCGAAATGGCATCCGGACAAGCATGTTTACGATTTTACATAGTGTGGTCCCAAGTATTAAACTGTTCAGTCGGTCATTATCATTTCTTCCCAAAGAGGTAACGCAAGTCAACTTCTATCAAAGACATGACTTTGATAATGTACCATTCTCTTTCGTCAGACGTTATTCAAGGTCTAAGCCAAATATATGTTTTGGTACTTAAAGGCACTGTTGCATGGAAATTGCTGTAAATACACATTTCTCGATATTACAAACGATCTGCCCTCAGAAAATGTACCACATAAGTTATCTGGAAAGTGTGTACGTATTCAGGTTATAGAGTTAATTGTGATAGGCCAGAGGTAGTCCGCATAAACTACGATATCGGCAACATTCAAAGTTTGTACACAACCTGAAGACCAAAACCGACAGTCGCTATATTAATGCATGAGCAATGTTACAAACTGTTTTATAAAGAGGTGAAGTTACAGATGTAGCTTAATGACGACTTTTAAATCTTTGTTGTCAGTTCAGAGATTAAGATATATTCAAAATCTGCACACAATTCTAGGTGCAATTCTTGCACATAGACGACTTTTACGGTTTTCTTAATCTCGTATAATGATTTCGGCAGTTTCAACGTTTTCACATGTATGCAGGTCAATTGTAAAGAATGATAAGTATTTTATTGCATCGATTTTAAGGTAAAATGGGTGCATATGCACTCATATGATCTTTAATAGCTAATTTGAGCACGAAGAGCCTGCACTTGTGCCTTTAAAGCTCAAATCAATGTCTGAGTTAAACAGGAAGAACGGTCTTGAGTTACTCCCTTGTGGAGAGAATTGTTCACTGTATATACACGGTTGTATTTCTAATTTGTTTGTGACCAACACGTCGCATCACAATTAACAGACAATGTTAGCTAATATTTCCAAATATCGAATTCTTCACATTAAAATAGCAGAAACTCCGAAGCAGTGATTTTATTATAGAAGATATAAACATTTTAAAAGTTAAAAGGTTAAAATTGTAGATTTACAGGTAAATTCGATTTTCGCTCACCATATGTAATTGAATTCAGATGAGAAATGTAATTCATCTTTACAATGTTTGTAGTGTATTGTGAAATAGAATTTTGAAATAAACATATCATACGTGTTTTGAATTTCATGAAGGCACTCCAGGCGAACCAAATAATGTTATTATTTAATATATATATTTGATATATCAAAAAGGTAATTCTTTAGAGGCGTTTGGGTTAAGACGAGTTTGGTTTCTAACAGGCACTTCCGGCCGAACTAATTAATTGTGGTATTGACTAATTTATATGGTACAATCAAAATGGCCTTTCCTTAGAAACAGATTGTATGGATTTAGACGATTTTTGTTTCTAAGTGGACATTGTTGTCAACACGTGCATATCGATATTACCGATTATCGGAGTACTTGGCAAGGAGACGCTACTCTTGGACAAAGAGGACGAGTAGCGTTGTTTTCTCACCATGGAACTAACACAGACCGCCAAAGAATCACATCAATTATCGCTTAACACATGACGCGCTTGTCGGGCTAGACATCGTTGTACAGCCACAACTATAATCGCACATGATTTTATTTTGACATAAATCTTATCGATTTTTTTCACGCGAGTTATCTGGGGATTTTCTTCTGTCACGTTTTGTCGAAATGCCAGCCTTCTTGATAACTGATAATTCCTATCACTTGGCGGCACACATGCACGGGCAACTCCACTTTATATCCAATCGTTTTGTGTTATTTACTAGCTAACCTTTGGAATTAATCCGCCGACTGATGAGAGAGAGTATGGAGAGCTCCCCGTGGACTGACGGGCAGCAGTGGCATGCTTGTGCATATACGTAATGTAATAACCTGGGTCGCCAATTACGTAAGCTTTCTAACGATTAACTGGCAGAATATCCTGGAGAGATCGAATAGCTTGTAAACACTGAATCGCTAATACGCACACTTGCGTCTGATTACACAACGTTTTCATGCGTACCTGAACATTGTAAAGGAAATTGATTATAAACCTACGATTGATTCTTTAAATATATGATAAATTGGTTTATAAGAAATCTTGCGTAAAAGAGGCTAAGGACAACGGATGTGAAATATCATAGTATTCGGAAAATGTATTCACGGCTTCGTAAAGTGATTCCTTTGAGTCGAAGAAGGTTACATGTACATACTTTGTCATTTAACTGATTAACTTACGTATACATTTACGTTATAAATACGTATATATTATATATTAATTTTACGTACATTTTTACACAATGGAGTCGGTTGGCTTTAATTCAGTCAAAACTAGTACAATTATTGCTAAGAGGTTAAGCTTCCGTAATCATAATTGTTGGAATTGCAATGTTAGTGTTAGCATTTATTTCGATAGCTTGCTAACAATGTTAAAGGTGTGTTCTAGACTGAATAAAGGGCTCTTCTTTTACCACGTTATGGTGCAGGTCTATGGAATCATTGATGTAAACTGATAGGGTGATGTATTTGACATTTTCTGTGTGACAGAGATAAAGGTTAATAGAAATGGGACCCATAACAGCCATCAAAGCAAATGGAATGCCAACATTACAGAGCAAATATCCAACAATACTGATTATGGGACATGTACGTGGCGGTAGGATAAACTAAGACTCGAACTGCTTTATTCGAGTAATATTATATACAAACAGTCACTGCTGTATACAACAAAGACTTCGTACATAAAATTGTGCCTATATAAAGGATACGTATTTAAGTTGTAACGCTTCCGAATCCACATACCCACCCAAATTCAGCATCAGCATTTCATTATACAGATCAGAGGAACTATGACACCAACCAACTTCACTCGAAGTACACAATCAGCATATGTGGCACCATGACACCAATAAACTTCACTCGAAGTACACCATCAACATCTGTGGCACCATGACACCAATAAACTTCACTCGAAGTTCACCATCAACATATGTCACCATGCCACCAACCAACTTCACTCGAAGTTCGTCATTAACATATGTGGCACGGTGACGACAACCAACTTCATTCGAAGTTCACCATCAACATCTGTGGCACCGTGACACTAACCAACTTCATTCGAAGTTCACCATCAACATGTGTGGCACCACGACACCAACCAACTTAACTCGAAGTTCATCATCAACATATGTCTTACGATGCCACCAACCAACTTCACTCGAAGTTCCCCATCAACATCTGTGGCACCATGACACCAACCAACGTCACTCGAAGTTCACCATCGACATAAATGGCACTATGACTCAAACCAACTGCTCTTGAAAGCACATTAGCATTTGTGGCATCATGACAACAACCATTTGTGACACTTTATTTGTTTCCAAAATTTCAACAAAACAATTTGACTAACAAACCTTCTGAAGCGCTCATTCAACCATTTTCACTCTGAGTTCTGTGAAAAATCCTTAGGACATGAGTTAATTTTGAATTCATGACTTTCAGAGCTTGAACAATAATAATCCCAGCCTTATTTATCAACATCATGTCCCGTGGCTATCTAAATGGTTTATTGTGTGTGTGTTTTTTATTGTAAGTGTTTTTCAGCGAATCATTACACATTAAACTTTCAATAAGCAGACAATAACAGAAGCTCCTGCAGTCAACGGTTCGTTGAAAGAAAAACAATCATAAGTGGAAGTCTTTTTGCTTTATCAGATAACGTATTGACATTGTTGACCATTATCTACTTTACCTTTATGAACTTATATGGTTAGTTTTAATTAACACACAATGTTAGGTATTAGGTATTAGGTGGTTACAAATTTGTTACAGCCGTGTTCGTTGGTCATATGCTTTTTCCAAAGTATGAAGAGGCCAAGCATGATTGGTCGAAAGTTTATTTTGAATATTCCAACAGTAATATAGCGTGAAATGCAACTGCGTATCAGGTTGGAGGCGGTTTGCGCCTCCAACCAATAACCAGTATTTGAAAGTGAAGATCAAGTTCCGATACCAGTTATCAGTGTGTACATCATCTTGAAGCTTCATTTACATTGAGAATACAAATTGTAAAGGAATACCCAATACATATAAAAGTTTATTTTCCCATGTAAACTGCAAATTGCATCCTCGGTTACCCAGGGTTTTATATATGCTCCGTTTCTCTCCACTATATCACCCCTGGGAAACTCTATCAGAGAAATCTGTACTGAAATTACCCGTCCGGCGTGACGAAGTCAGTAACCAAAGATAATGCTCAGTGGGATAAGACGACGGAAATGGTCAAGGGAGATAACCGGTGACGGATGGTTAACAAAATGACCTCGCGTTCTTTGCAAAGAAAGTGATATGAATTGTCATTGGCTCGCAGGTCAAAGCTGCGTAGCAGTTTGATTGGCTCACGCCGGCCAAGGGCGGGTAATTTTAGTACAGATTTCTCTGATGAAGTTTCCCAGGGGTGAAATAGTGGAGAGTAACGGAGCATATATAAAACCCTGGGTAACCGAGGATGGCAAATTGCGGATAATTCATAAACTTACAATAACCAAATTTGTATGATCCGGGATACCCTATCATTGACAATTATGTACTCTGTCCGTTCAAACATCTCTGGAAAATATGTTTGGACTATAGTGTATGAGTGACACCAACACTCATGTATACATATTGGTCATTTTAACTGAAGTGGAAGGATGAGTAATTGCATAACAGTGAGTCCAAATTATTTTTTGAAGTCAAATAACATTGTTTTGGTGACAGATTCTTCATATAACGTTGTCATCGGAATTCGTAATAGTTGTCTTTACTTCAAATAAAATACATGAAAGTGACTTCATGACTAATTTGGTAGAAATACATATGCCACTCAGTGTATAAATGATATATATAAATAAAAGACATAAAAGCTCTACAGACACCACTAGAATCAATTTGAAATTGACACTTCTTCACATTTGAAGATCATTTATCGTTTTCATGCTTAATGATATGTATTGTGTACTGACATATATTGGTTCAAAATAGTATTTATTGATTTTATGTAGAATAATACCATGATTAACGTCATTCTCTATAACTGTTATTTCTTATTGTTTGGACCAGTCCATTAGTTGGGAAAGGTAACAGTATAGTCAACTTCAGTGCAACCAACCATATGTAGCGAATGTTGTTTTAACGCGTCTGCATATATGGGCCGTGTTATGGGAGGTTACCCTTCATTCAATTTCATACTGGAACCTTATAAATAATCAGCAATGTTTTAAAGAAAACTGTATCAGCTTGAAATACTCATAAAAGTTTTAAAGGCGCTGCTTTTTTGCAAATTTTATATTTTTCAAATTTCCCATTTATAATGATAGAATATGTTATTTGTTTTTACTTTAGAGGGTTAAAATCTTACTAAACATACATCAATTATCGTTAATGGTAATAACGGTGTTGCGTATAAAACAAAAATTTAATGGCGGCCATTTAAATGTGAACACATTTTGTTATTTCGAATTACAAAAACGATTTCCATGGCTTTACCGAACCATGTACACTCATTTTTTTTAAACTTGATTTTCCGAAGAGAGAAGGGAGTTTTACAAAGTGTGACATTTCTTTTCAATTACATCGACTTATTTGAGCGAAAAAAACGTGCTACTGCCCCTTTAATAGATACCAAGGGACAAGTGTTTGCAAACAGCATAAGTAAATCGCAGCAAGTGACAGTGGCTTTATTTTCTTTTGATAATGGATATAAACTTGAACTAGCTCTTGACGCATTTGTAGTGGGCGTTTAGATAACTCATTTTGCGCTGTAGATGGGGACTGATACACGCTATCTGGTATAAGGTCAATATGGTTTAAATGCACACTTACACGCCTCCGTTCCTAAAAAATGCAATCACATAATACATTACAAGCAAATTTTCAATGAAGCTATCATATTATTTAAATCATACGACCGTATTTAGTTTGACAATATCGTATGAATTAATCAAATGTTACAATAAATACCACGAGGTAAGACATCGATACAATTTGAAGCTAAGAAACTCAATCTGGAAAGGGAAAATGACCGTAGATAAGGTTGTTGATGACACTTCTTACTTAACACCTCATTGTCATTTCATCTACGATTTTTCAGAATTTATTTAAAAAGAATATTTCATCACAAACAACTGTCTGTGCCTCCGAAAATACAGGGCCCCGTTACATAACAGCGAGCACTTATAATCGCTCATTGATTGCTCAATGTAGCGCTCAAGTAGCTCTCAAGTAGCGCTTATTCTCTCCTGAACGACACGGCGCAAAACCTCAAAGTAATCGCTCATTGAGCAATTACTTTGAAACCTCTCTTGAACACAGCCCGGTTCTTATTGCTTTTACTGGCGAAAAAAATGAAACATGATCAAGAAATGTTCATGTAATAGAGGTTAATGTCACAACCGGAAAAGTTATATTTCAATAAATGAAAGGTTGTCTCCATTTAACAATAGCAACAGTAACGTGATGACCTATAACGTCGTTATGGAGTAACAGAATATCTTTTCAAATGAAATTTTAAAATTGTTGTTAAGCCTTTTGACATTTTTCAAAGTGACATTAATTGGAACCATGAACTTATATAGCATTAAATAGATGATAGGAGTCCTTTTTTTATATATAATATAACTATGTTAATTTCAATAATATACTTATCATCGTTGGTGTTAATGTTATTGAATGACTACGCGTACCTACATGTGGGCGAGTATGTTTTCTCCCTTCAAACCTGCATTTTGATATATTACATTTTCATGAGCGTCAAGGGCAACGCTGTCAAAAAATACATGATTTCATAAAATTAATTAAATTGATTAAATCAAAATTAATTAAAGTTAATGATAAAATACTCTGATGAGATTAATATGTATTGTTTAAGGTGATGAGATGCATGAGGTATCAACTCGTGAAACATGCAGATCCTACTGTATATATATATATATATATATATATATATATATATATATATATATATATATATATATATATATATATATATATATATATATATATATATATATATATGTTATAGGCTATCCTAAATCTGTTTATGTTAATACAATAAAATGTATCTGGCGTGTGTTTGGAGTATTGTCCATTATTTTGGAGGGCAATGCAATTCCTTTACTTCAAAAGCTAAATACTATACTTTTTGTATTGGCATTTGTTCACCAGTAACAATAGGTTTATATATATTATTTTATACTTTTCATAACATGCAGGAAGGCATAACGAGTAACCTTGACGGTGAGAGAAAGGTCTTCAAGATTCAGAAAAATTATAATCTGGAATTCTCAGTTCTATGGTTTATTATTTTTAGGGAAATTTGTCACGTTTTCTTTATATCAAATTTCAAAAAGGCACATTTAGTTTTCCCACGTGTTTTAGGGACTGTACAAGTGTCTATATTTGATACGACGCATAGTGTTATCTGCGTCATCAAAATGAATTGTTTGCTCACGTGCATATTTGTCATCATATATCCCTGTTATTAGTTTAAGCAAACCAGTAATAAAATTGCACGATGCATTAGTGTGGAGAATACCAATTTAATTAGTAGACTAACGTGTACTGACTAACATGTCAACGTTGATACACGGACATATCATGTCTGGACAGAATACGTGATTTGACAATCATAGGAGTAGATTAAGAATGTTATTTTATTCAATATTGTTGAAACATAAAGCTATAAGCTATACCTATATCCTAAATGAATAAACATTAATAGGAATATCTACATTTGGTTCTCTTTCAACAGGAGAAACGGTATTTTTTTTTTAAATTAAATATTGTGAAATATGTTTTCTTCTTCCAATCTATGCTTTAGATGAGTTTTCAAAGTGGAATACTTTCAGTGATATACATTATTTTTCATAACATTTTATTTTGGCTTTAATGCGTGCGAAAATGCTGATTCAGGTTGAAATCATCTTATAAACACGACTTTACACCTTATAGTATTGTCACTTTTCTGGACCGTTTAACATTAAAATGATAATTTTAAGCAATTGTGCTGTAAAGCAAAATATGGAAAATGAAAATATAAAAATAACAATATTCAGCAACCGTCAGTACTTTTCGATAAAAAAAAAAACCCAATGATAACGTTTGAAATATGTGACTCCGACAACATCCCCTATGCATTATAAACTCCTATAAATAAAAAAACGAGTTCTTATTCCTCACCATTGACCTCTACGAAATTGTTACATTTATATTATACAACTGTATCCGAGCAGCATGTGGTGTCATGATGACTGTAAAACTGCAGGAAATCATAAGTTTCGATATGTCAAAAAAAGAAACTCAGTGTAAACAACGTTGGTATGCAGTCAGGTAGTTTGATATGATTATATGATTTCATTATACATACACGAATATTATTACCCGTGAAAGTGTATCATAATATAGTGTATATAGTATTGCCCGAGCGAGAGCGAGGGTTGGACGAAAACTTGCAAGAGTTTCGTTAATATCATATGGCACATTTTCGAGAGTCATACTATCTTTATTACTCATTCTATATTCCCCATTTGAATTGTGTAAAATCAGCAAGCAAACGACACTTCTATTGCGACGACAAGCTACAATGACGTCACCAAGTTGTTTGATGACGGTGAAGACGACGATATATATAGGAACTCGCGCTGCAAAATTTTTAACTAGGCAAACGTAATATGTGCACATGTTCTCGTATTGATAATATCAACTGGCTTATTTTCAACCATATTGGAAATAAATATACTAAGTTAAACACAATTTTAGCGTCAATGATATTATTTTCAACAGAAATACACCTTTAGGGTGACTTGCAAAAGTGTCTTTAATCTGTGATAATAAAACTATTTTAAAAAATTCACGTAGAAAGAACTAAAACTTGTGTTAATGAAAATAAATTTTTTGTTATTTATTTGACATAAAAAACCGAACGTGCAGAGAATTATGTGACTTTTGCGTACGACACGTAAACTTGCAGACGGCGTGATTTGCTTTAATTATTAACTCATTTCATGAAAGCCCCGTCTGCATAATAGGTCTGGCGTATTCCGGACCAGAGGTAGTTAAATATCCCTCCGCGCTACAATCGATCACACACGCCCATTTCACGCACGTATTTCCGCTTACGGCCCCGCGGTTCAGTCCAAATCAGCAACACTGTTAGAGTAACATGCTCTTTGGGTCTATATATAGCTGTGGTGAGTTATGAAAATACGGCAATTACAAAATGTCTGCGATCCATTTCAAACTTGCATGTCAGCATCGTAACACGAGACCAGGGAAATCAGAAACACACGCTTCCGGTCCGGTAGTCGTTTCCATGACAACGACTTCAGAGATTTTTATAAAGGAGTACCGAGAAACATGTGACAATGATATTAACCTAAATTAAGTTAAATATTTCCTGTGAAGCCCATTAGATTTAAATACCAACCCGTTGTTCAACTAAACAAACGTGGATGCATGATTCTCCGTAATCGTGTAATGCTTGGAAATCGAAATAACCAAGCATTTATTACTTGATTGCGATGTTTTTATAACGATTGTAGTGTCAGTGTTAGTCAATCCATCATAACATAATGTAAATACTACAATCGGTATCAAAACGGTTTTATTCATTTAAAATGTGCATGAATATAAATATTTCAGAAGCTGTGACGTCAATGGACAGTTTTATTTATCAGTTTTATTTCCATGCCTACTGAGGGCAATTTCACAGGTTAAACGTTGTTCACTTTCCATGTGTACACGCAGGACGTTTCTATAGAAATTCTTGAACAGCTATATCGTATTGTTTTGTTTGTGAATGGTCCACACACGGGTGTTGTAGGATATAACCGTAACCCTTGTCAGGCCCCCTAAGTAATTGACGGAAATGCGTCAATTTTGAAGAAACTCCATCCACATTTGATAGAAATGCGCCCATTACGGAAGAAAATGTTTCTTTTCTCGAAACAATCGCATCAATATCGGTGAATTACAAAAACAAACAGTCCCATGTCGAAAGGAATAACATCGCTTTCAGATAAGACATCGGCCATTTCCGTGAATTCTCGGTCGATGCCGGAAATGCGTGTTCTCCATTGCTTGATTTAAACATATTTTATTCAATGAAGAAAGGAATTAGGAACAAGTTATCCAACTTATAGGTAACCTTCTCCCATGTATTTACAAAATGATAGAATTATAACAACATACATGTAATAAGATAGCAATATAATACAGAAATGGTAGAAAGATATTCACTCAGAAATCGAGAGACATGCATCAGTCAAGAGTAACGTTTACTATTGGTTATAAATTGCTGAACTGTTTTAAACATTGCCTGATTTTCCGAATATGATAGTTTGTTTGATGCCAATATTTAAATACATCACAATTAAGCTCTCTTACATGAGAGTATGATGAATATTCACTCTGCGGATACCTGTGGAATAGTAGGATGGTGCCATCACAATTGATTTCTTTAAGTATGATTTAAACTTTTCTGTTGATTGTAACACTCTTTTTTTCAATGAAACGTTATTCCACAATACTGTGGTTGAAGGGATAAAATACTGGCATGAATGTTTCTGTAGATATGGTGGAATTACTAAGTTTTCAGAATTTCTAAGTTCATAAGTAGTGGAGCCACCAAAAGTCTTAGTCTTAGACAGTGTTTCGCAACCAGTTTCAAAATAAAGATATTTAAGTGGTGTGTATTTTGGTAGACCAGTAACAATACGAGCGGCTTCAGGTTGATGTTGTTCTAGTCGCAATGATTGTTCTATATTACAGCCCTCCAAAACCTCGCAGGCATATTCAAAAGTGGTCTAATAAACATAACATAAGATTTGCCTGTTTAATATAAATTTTGCCTTTCAAACAAAAAGATGTGAATGATTATATCGGTGAGTATGTGGAACTTTTTATCATAATTCGCGACTTTTTAAATGCTTCCAGAGGTTCCAGAAGAAATATGAATGTTTCACTTCACCATGAAGACAATTGTTTCTGTTGTAAATATTGCATGTCGCGTCTTTAGTCTTACACAAAGACGGTAGTTTATATTTGAATAGTTTAACAGTTACCTCACCTATCTCGAAATCTGGCCCACAAAAACATGTCTAAACTAAATTTATCAGAGGCTCTTTAATATTTTCTAAATGTTTATATTTTATTTTGATAAATCAAGTGTCCGACTATAATATTCTGTGTGGTATTGAACAAATATATCTAAGTATGGTTTATTAATTCAATTGTTTCCAATCCAGGAGATCTGTGAGAAACCTGGTCGAGAGTGTCAGTACATCTGGGCGATTTTGACGACCGGAAGTGACGTAAAGAGAAGACTTGTTCTACGAATGTGAAGTAACTTTATTGGACAACATTAATCAACTATGGGAACTAATAAAAACAAACAGAAGCACTGCAAACAAACTTAATAGGATCGTCAACACAACACATCAGAAAGGTGTTACTCCTCTGTACGAAATGATGAAGCTTGTCGATTATAGATAAAGAAAAATATTTACTCTTTATCAAAACAGGAGGTGTTGATAACGTCATGCTCGAAAATAAGTTATTGCTCATGTGTCCCAGTCCCTCTCCACAGAGGCTGCTGAAGTCATGTCCTCCCTGCTGGCGTGTCTAACATGTTGGCCATACTTCTTGTTTCGAGCAATATTGAATGTTCGCCCTTATTTCTATCCAATAAAGTCACGTTATACAGTAACTACATCCCCCAAGATACTTCAAACGTCTTGGTGTTTGACTGAATAGGGTCTTTCTACTTTGCATATACACTTCGAATTCGTTTGATATAAATTGTACAATTGTACAGCTGTTGAATCGGATTTCATTTTCTTTTATTATTACCATGTTTATCACTTTTTAAAACAAATTGAAATACGATACATCGATGATCACATATTACAAGAGAAAACATTTATTCAACGTTTATGGGTTTTAATAAATAACATTATATTTGCCACTGGCAAATGATCACCTTCAAAGTGGCGTCGCTGATTTCACGACTAACTTTTATTGCAAACAATCAGAATTCTCCATATAAAGTCATGAAAACGTTTCATTTGTAACCGAGGTTAGTTGGGAAGAACCGATTTAAGCTGCCTATGTTTCTGATTCCATTGAAGAAGTGATGATATTTTTTTTTAATTTTGGCGTTTTTGAGAAATACCAGACTTGATGCAGCATCTTATATGTTCCATACTTCGTCCTACACATAGAGTGGAAATTCCATGACTATTCCCAGGAGATAATATATGTCTTATTTCATTAGGAAGTTTTAGGAAACTAGATAAAAAGTTTTAGATAACTTTCCATGATTAATTATTTTACATCAATGTTTATATCAATGTTCATATCAATGTTTGACAAGATCAATGCAGTTATAGAAAACCCGCTATCAAGGGAAACAATTAAAATCAAACCACAATGTTTTCACATTTTCTCTCGTTTTAATGCATCTATCATACAAAAAAATCAAGTTTTATGTTTGTGTTTTGAACATGAACATATCAAATCTGTTATAGTCGACGGTGGAGTATCGAATTCTAATTACTCTCGTGTTCTTTACTGTTTTAGTTCTGTCAATGAAACGTTCTCATTTTCAAACCTGCGCGTTATCATCTACCTTCCTATTCCAGTACATCAAAACGCAGTTTCTTGTACCAGTACAGTGCAAAGCGACGATTGTACATGGTACTGTAGGGAAAAGCTAGTATTCAATCAATGCGATGTATGATGTTACTCTGCTGTCTGATTGTCACACCGTGCCAACCTGAGATGTTCCTGGTTGTAAATATCTTAATCGTCGATATATTTTATCTTGTCAGATACTTATCTTAAATTTGGTAAATGAAAATCGTGAAACGAAATAAACAACACACCTCTCTGGGCATAATCGATGCTGTCACTTCTTACGTTGTCATATCGTAACGCCATCTTCAGGTATTTCCTGGAAGATGGAAAAGCCACTCTTAAAGTGACAGTTCTATCGGGAGTATCCGCCATTGTGTGTTTGTGCTTACGTGAAATAGAAAATGCTA
Source organism: Gibbula magus (assembly GCA_936450465.1). NCBI lineage: Eukaryota > Metazoa > Mollusca > Gastropoda > Trochida > Trochidae > Gibbula > Gibbula magus. The sequence goes on along the minus strand of OW388290.1, from coordinate 31,335,630 downwards.
TATTTCACTAATATTACATATTTTTTTAATAATAAAGCGTATTTATTTATGTTAAACTGTCGTGAAGAGTTCCAGACCCTGCGGTAATCGAACAGTTAGCCCCCTATTGTTTGAGTTTATTTAGGAACGAAGGTCATCATTCAAATATTTCGTCTTTGCGCGAACGAACCAACATACAAGAGAACAGCTTCACGGATCCCTTCGCTTCAGTAACCTCCAGTCATTATTAATTTATTTCAAATTTGGTAAGAAAAAACACTAATTGATGGTGTTACAAACTTTAGAAGACACAACCCGTACTCTTACAATATAACAAGAGGCGAAACTTCGTAAATTTGACGTTCATTATTCGATGTGTTCCGACTGTATTGCCTACATGTGTTATTTATCACGAGAACATCAATGGTCTATCGTGTTTCACAGAGTACAATGCCGTCGGGTCACCGCCCTGTTCTGCTGCACGCATGGATTTCCATTTGGGCAAATAACATGTGATGGTTCTTTGATAAGATTGACGCACAGTTCAAACAGCACGAATTGTGTTCTGATATTGGCTCTCACTCAAGGGTTGGGTGAGTACAGTGCGAGTAATTCGGCCGTAGTTAGTACATGTATAGGTGTAATGCGTGTTAATGAATAACACTAATGTCCCATTAAAGCGTGAAGGCGCTTCGGCTGTTTTCCATGAATAAAGACGAAATATCTATTGAAGCAATTCTCGGCGGAGAGAGTACTGAAGCGAGGAACCATACAAGACGTGTCTGGACCAATAGGCACGTATGTTCTCCACGAATTAGAGCCGGCCTTCCTCTATCCGTTTACATTTCGAATTTGGATCTTTTCATGCGAGACGTGAATTCGTGACATTTCGCCGTTTGCCCGCTTTTTGATGAAGGGCGACGCCGCGAGAACTAAGTACCCCCAGATTTCCCCGAGTCAACCCCTAAAACAAAACGTCAGAGTTCGCGGAAAGAGCGTCATGATCGACCAACACTATTTCTTTTATGTCGCGGCTCGTAAATAAGAAAGGAAAGATGGCGGCCGTCTCGGACGCCTTCTCTGGAAAGTTTAATAGATCACGTGACTAGCCCGGATGTTCTTGAGAGTGTAAGCGAGTTGTGCATATCAGATATAATTGGACGGCGGATACGCGGCCGAGGTCGACGGTGTAGACAGTGCATGAATCCGCGCGAGGGACGATCAACTATAACATCTGTCTCCTTCTGACATTTATTGCTCCTAAAAGAGGCGTGTTTCTGCTGCTCATTGCAGGGTCACCGGCAGATTAATATTGAAACCTTGTTAATGCATATTGGAGAATTGAAAGCCTCAAGATGACAACTTATTGCCATCGTATAACGCTTTATTTTTATATTACGCTACATACTTATTTTCTGGGTTTTCGATATCACTACGATCGCAACTTCAAGAGGTCGAATGCGGTCTAACTTCAGGTTCATTGACATCATTTATAAGTATCTCCATTATTGTTCATTGTTGCCAATATGGTTTTCTCTTCCGGTTGCGATGTCTTGCAATTCACGAAATCTACCATAGCATTAAAGTTACATTTACATGCATTTATTAAAGTAGCTTATTTTTAAATGTTATCATCCAATTAATTTACTGTACAATCATCGAACGACATTAATAAAACCCATGTTAAATATACTGAAACTGTCCACATTTAATTTCCTTAATAGAAGTCACTACACAGCAGTCACATCTGGGCCCCGTTCCATAACAGCGAGCGCTTATAATCGCTCATTGATTGCTCAATGTAGCGCTCAAGTAACGCTCATTCTCTCCTGAACGACATGGTGAAAAACCTCAAAGTTCGCTCGCTTTGCTACGTAGCGCTACATTGAGCAATCGCGTTCTAGAGAGGTTTAAAAGTAATCGCTAATTGAGCGATTACTTTCAAACCTCTCTTGAACACGGCCCTGGTAAGGTGATAGTTAACCCAAGGTTAGATGTGACAAGAGACATATAAATAATATCCTCACGACACAGATGCGCCAATCATTCCTAACTGCTAACGTCAGAGTGGTCAAGAAAAATGACGGATGATCCTTACCCGGATGTAAGTCAACATCGGTGGTATGCGAAAAATGACAAGACGGAAGTGTCTACGGGGCAGTTAGTACTGCATATCAGTTGATCTCAGACATGCAAGCAAATAAAATACAGGAAACGCTTGTATGACATACTTTGGGTTAACACTGATTACTGATTACTATGATTTTTAAAATAGATATTTGACGATAAAAATATATAGACGTTTAAACGTCGATCATACAAATAGTTCATCACACAACAAACAATCAAGAAATGAAGTTGTGAAGATATGTTTTGTTAAAAAAATAACCAGTTATCAAAAATTGGGAAGTTTCTTTTGAACTGCATTATATAATCATCCAAGCTGATACGTTATACAATTTATTTAGTTTTGTGGATCTGGTGATTTTAAGGAAAGGTAATTATGGTATGCGATCAGGAATATTTCAATTCGTTATGTTGTTGTTATTATTATTATTGGCATAACATATTCCGTATAGTTAACATCAATGAAGATAAACATCAGTGGGACACCGTTACTGAGTCATCGTTACTCTATCGTTTTGTTAATTTTATTCGATTTTCTTTATTATAAATCGAATCCACCAGAATGTCAGTATTAGATTGGTGACAGTGACCGCGTGTTATATAGAGAGCGGTTGTGTGTAACATGTGGAGCGAGCTGTTTACGAGCCCGTAGTTGAAGCCCCCGATCAGTCTCCATGAACGCCCTCACTACAAGGCTTGTTTTCACACATCTGTAAAGCTAACAAGGTTCGGGAACATATGCTTGGTAAAAGCTTTGTTTGGAGGAATGGAGATTCCGGACTAGGAGGGTAAATAGCGCGGCGAGATTTCTTCCAAATCGCTAAACAACGGCCGCCGTGTGTCGCATTCCTCGGCTGCAACCCCGACGGAGAAGTGCGTAACGTTTCACAAGTCGAGATAAGGGGAGTAAGGTCCGAGCTATTTACAAACCCAAGGTATTTTGTTTCACAGATAGTCCCCCTTCTATTTTTCACGTACACCACGGGGAGTCAATTTTGTTCAAATACGCAACAATCGGTTTCTCTTCGGCGCGGTTTTAACTTCTTTGTCCAAATGACTGGTAAATAAGAGGAGATTTCAAGCGTGACTGGTTAAGACGGTGGTTTTGTAGCTGTTCTTGAACATTAATCCCGGCGGGCAGTCGTTTGACCCGAGGTGTATCTCGCCAGGATTATTGGTCGAGGTGAAGAAATAACCACAGAGGGCGTGGAGTTGGACGTGCCACCAGGAGATACGCTTCAGGAGCGGCTCTCTCCGTCTTCATATCTTCTCTCGCTATTTCTTCTCTCACAGTTAATCTTATGTTCACTCTTTCACTTAATTGTTCTAAGTCACACTCGCTTACATTAGCTTCCAGCATCATACTAACCCTCCCTTTAGCTATTTCTTTCTCCAGCAATCTCTCTCAATATGCTTATACATCTCCAAATCCACATCTCTCATACTTTCACTCTTTCACATCCTCGCCACCTCCTCCTCCTATAGTTCCTACTTTCCATCACTCTTAATCTCGAAACTGCCTGCCAATCTTGAATACAAGAATTGACGCATTTACAGATTTCTGTGATACTGATGTGAGAAGAAAACAGGTTGGTAATCCGCTTCTTGCGCCATTGGAAGTTTTTGGGCAATATGAATATGCACTGAATATGTTCAGTGTTAAAGTTTGTGATTCGTACCTCTACAGATGAACTTTTCACACTGTACAATTATAATAAATGATTCAAACTGATCGATTACTACGAGGACATTCTGTTGATGACAGCATCTGGCACTAAATTCAGCATTTAATTAACAGGATAATTCTGTTTAGATCTTTATTTTTATTACATAGAACTTTCTGGCGAAGACGTCGTTCCACGTTATCTATTTCAGTACTAACGCGTGACAAAATATATACATATACATGTGTAGTTCTAAAATGGTCATCTCTACGACAAAAATACAAACGCAACTGAATCCTTTATTTACAGCAGTGTACATCACAGTCACGTATCTAATGGATGCAATGACAGCACGCCGTGATCTGATATGTGAAACTGTTATTCAATGTATATAGAAACGCAGAAATAATTACATTTCTGAAATACATGTTATCAGACAGAATCGACCAGTGCGTATTGACAAACAGTAACAGCTGTACGAGTCGTGTTTAAGTAACCGGCAGAGAATAAAGCACTGAAAATTTTCAAATGTTTTTAGTACAATTTGCAGCTATTTATGTCCTGTATCGAACGGATGATTACATTGACAGTTTTGGCCAAATCAATAGCATGCCTGGTAGATGTAACTGAACACTGAAAACTGGCAGATAAAGGCTGCGTTCGATAGCTTGAACCTGCGCACACGGTGTGCCCTCTACTGTAACAACAGAGAACAATATTAAGACCTTGTATGAAGAAGTACGTGGTGTGAATATTCGGGCCCTGGGCCTTTTCCATATCCTGAATGATTGAACTTTTATCGAGAGGTCGCTATTCACCGAAGTTTATCGTTATTGCGTTTCCTTTATGGTAACATATTGATAGCGTTATTGCTTGGTGGTTACATTTACATTAAATATACATATGTATTTATGCATGTGTTGAAATATAGACTTTTTCAAAATGGTGACGCACAAGTAGTATTTAATGTTCTTTAAAACGTTTGCAACTCAATTTCCCGAAGTTATTTTAATATGTTTAGAACGTGGTGTAAAATATGCGCGATAGCCAATGCACGAGTTCATCAAATGAGGATAATTTCTCTTTGTGAAAGGAGACAGTATCTGGATAGTGTCACTGAACAAAAATCATTGATACGTGATCAATTATAACGTCCTGGCATGAAAACAATTGTGTCCAGATCATACGATAACCCAGTTATAGAGTGTTACGTGCGGGTGATCTCATTGATGAACACAGTGAGAGGATGAAGGATGAAAGTAAAACCTCATTCTGTTTGTCTGTCCGTCTTCACGGTAGCTGGACCATCACCGGAAACAGCTGATCTACGGCAGAACCCGGATGACAGATGGTCGACTTAAATAATACATTCGTGTCGCGTTAATTATATATTAAATACTATATATGTAACATAACAGACGTACGGAAACCATTAAACGTTTTGTTTTTGTCATTTTGTTTGTATGCGTTGTTCTTACACTTACAGCATATGTAAACTATACTGGTTTAATCCGATGCTTACATCAATAATATAAGATCGATATACAAAGGGATTCATTAAATAGTTTCATTCATATGTTTAAGCTTCGTGACTATGTTTAAGGTTGATTTTGAGAAAATGTGTCGAATACGTTTGTGAAATCTGTTTTATTCGATCCTATTTGTGTTCTTTCGCCCATGCAGAACTGTCTGAATCTGTAAATCGGCTTTAGCATCACGTCGAATTTTCATAAAGGTTATCATGGAATATTTATCCGGAGATTTCATTTAATCGTAAATGCCAGTGTACGCTATATGATTAGAATAGGCTGGGGGATCGAAACTAAATCTTGATAATTGTTGCATTTATTTAGATTCGTTTCCCTTTCATCCGGAAGATCAAAGGACTTTACGTCAAATACTTTACTTTCGTCTCATTTACATTTACAAAGTCGACGTGCCCCAGTCGGATCTGGATCCGCGACGCGTCGGTTTGTCTTAATTGCCGTTATTGACTTGGTGAATTATACAGACATAAGCTTGACGGTGTACGGTTCGTAATCATATAAACTGTGTTCTTAATAATCTCATGAATATGATTATATACTGGCTGTAAATAAATCATGGGTTGGTGGGCGATTGAATGCTTTTCAACTACATTACATTAAGCACGGGGGGAAGCGACTCATGAAATATAATGACGACATGTGAGCGACGCAAAACAGTATGCCTAAGGGAGGTAATAGAAGTAAACCGGTCTCTTAACAACCACAAAGGAAAAACTCTCTGACGTACAATTGGTATCGATTGTCGTGTTACGTTCATAAGATAAGCAAGCTGATACATAGCCGACTTTATCACGATTGATCGCCCGCCTCGGTGATTCACGGCAGTTCGAATAAGCTTTGTATTTAATTCAACAAAAACGAGGCGGTTGATGCGAAACCGAGGAATGACGCGTTTAACGACAAAAGTCTATTTGGAGTTGCGGCCCCGTATTTGTGTAATTAAGTGTTTAGGGGTTGAGGACTACATTAAACATGGTTTGGCCAGTGAAACGCGGCGTTTATCTAATCAATACATACACTCCGTGACGTGGGCACGAAACTCTTCCCTGCCTCACGCTATTTAATCGTTTGTTATTAAGTTCGACTTCACTTCTTCTCCTTAGATAAATAGGATAGGGCTTTTGCGTGATTTGAAAACATCTACATACATGACCAGAAGAGCAAATGACCTAGATAAGTTGAAGTTGATAGGGATAGTGTGCGATAAAGTGATCCATGAAACTGAAATATATGGTGAGATATATGTCTAACTATTCTATCAAGTATTTTGAGTACGCGATTTGCTTCACGTCGATATGAAATATGATACACGAAGATTAATCTCGTATTTACAGTGACCACTACTTCCTGTACAGACCATCTCTCTATCAGATGAACTTACCACGGATATCATTGCGGACTATCACATTACGGGACACGGTGTGGGGTGTCTGCAGTTATACAGTCTTCATTCAATAAGCACATATCTACATGCATCAAGTGCCATTTCCATATCTCTCTGGAATAGGAAGTTTTGGCGTTTATCAAGTTCGTGTCATTGAACATGCTATTAACGGAACCTAAATGTAACAAGTACTATGTTGAGACACACTCGAAATCATGTGGAGTAATAGATTTCTTTTCTGTACGATTTCAACATTTAACTTTAAGGAAGTGTCATAAAAATTTCATTCATTTGACAACTTTTCTATACATGTTAGAACAATATCACAAAATCTAATCGGGATTTTTTTTCAAGAGACAATATGATTTTAAAAAATTATTTGTTTTAATCGTTTTGATAAACAGATATGCTTAATTGCATAGTTCTTTGACAAACCAAATCGTGAATATGAACAGTTTTACCATGCCATCAACATGCCTATTAAAAGGTTTCCAAGAAAGTAGGAGTTAAATTAAGCATGGTCAACAAAGCTGAAACCTGGATCCTCAAAAAGACTACTTAAATGGCATTTCTCCCAAAACAATCGACCATACCCACATCACCATAGATTTATGTTATATCATGTGTTGGTTTCCCAAGCCACAACACCAAGCATGTCAATACCACGGGTCCCAATACCACGTCTATTTAAACTCTGTGCATGGTTTTCGATACGCCCTCCCGTGACGCCGGTTACTTATCGACAGCATGGCGGATATAACATGCAGTATGTATTACTTAAGATCGGATTAGCTTTTCTTTAATACGATTTCTCGACCAATTCCCAAACTCCATGCACTGTCACGCGTTCTAGACATGCAGACGATGTAATCGACAACGCTGTCAATTTCATTCAGCTGCAATGTACAAGCTCACGTGTAAACTTGCAACTGATACGCACACATGCTTCTTTTTAACATTGAAATCCGACATGTCCCTCCTGGCCGGCTGCAGCTTGTGTTGAGATATACAGGCGCGTGATAACAGATGTAGGACAAGCCGGGCTCTTGTGTATCCACTCCATTAAGAATTTCTGAATATTGTAGAGAAGGATATTTATTTCCTTCTTTTTGCTAAACTTACAGAAGCCATGAAGTGCTTGTTCCTATTTTACTATCTTTATTTTGAAAAATGAACAAAAATTTATTTGCGATTTTTAACATCAGCATGTATACTCAAATTAGTTAGTTATTCTTTAACTATCATTTGAATATATACTGACTGTACTTAAACAAACACCCTATTTCAATTATATCTTCTTCGATATACTTTATATATATAATTCAACATTTGAAAAAAATGTTACAAGTATACAGTAACATATATTCAAAAGTCACAAAATACAGAGAGACATTTTCGTTCTAACATGTTTCATTGGTATCATCAGAGTAATCCTTGGAGTGAAAACGGCTCTGTGACTTTTATGTCTTTTGTCTTTTCTCTAAACGCTAAACTTATGAATAAACGTATGAACAAGGTAGAAATATATGACATTAAGAAAGCCCATTACAATAATACATACACATATACATAACCTACATAGAAACATGTGTTTCGCGTCGGTATACGCTGTTCAAACAAGACCCATATGTCATATCACATATTGCAATATAAACATCCATCCATATGTCGCAAAATTCTTTATGATATAAACTGTTTATAGTCAGCAACCGTTACCCTGCTGTACATCGTACATAAAGATACCACATCCAAGATGGCGGCGTGTTGACAAACACTTGTCGAAACAGCTGCTAATCCACTGGTTATATAATGGCTGATAAAGTTACGCGCGACCTTTACTGTTCAAACTAGAAACAGATCGATAACATCGATAAAAGACATTTAACATTTTTTAAAAACACCCCTCTTGCCGAAGATGAGTCATTATGTACATGTACACACTTTTTTCGTGTAACTTTATCTTGAATACTATGCATGGTTATAACAAAACAATATATGTAAATATATGTTTAAAAAAATATAAAAAAGGAAAAAAGATATTATGCGTTTTTGAATAAGGATAAATACAATTGATGATTACTTCTTATATAGTGGTTGTTTGCTGAGTTATATACGTCGTTGTCTAAGAAGATTGTCGGTAATCTATAAAATGTAGTGCCCAATTTATATTTCTAGTTCATTAATATCTAGAAATGAAACAATCAAATGTCTATTTCACTATTATCTAGAAATGAAACAGTCAAAACATCTTTACTATATAAATTTTGAACTTAGAAGGTTAAAACGCGGGACCGTTTGTAAAGACATTTGAAAATGTTAATCGCAAGGTATGATACACACTCCACTCTAGTGTTTGTGTTCTAGTTAAAGTGAAAATTGTTCCAACAAATAAGAAGCGAAAATTATGGAAAAGCGAGATGAAGAATTTTTTCTTGAGGAGTTAATTTAAAGTGAGTATATCGGACTCTCTCCGCAAACTTCTATCAAGTTCTGAGAAAGATCAACGCGTTAATTCAATCACGCCGCCAGCCCCACAACGATCACACAAGAAACGTCGTCGGCCCCGGTAGTACATCACAATCAAGCACGTGCACGTCTTCTTGCTTCCAAAATCCGGGCTCTTCAGCACTTCATACGTCGTGTATAATAACTTAATAATCAATTCATATACTGACCCTGCGTCTTATCGAATAGTTCACCACAGTTTGTCAAATCAATAGTTCAACGATTCATTTTTAATTATAGACTATTCGATATATCATGGTTGACAGCCGTCCCATAGTGCTACTTCATAACACCACGTTTTAAAGTTTATTAGTCGTGTCTGTACGTCATATGTTTTTTACGAAACTCGTGCGATTTTATATTTCTCGAACGTGTTTCGTAATTAAGTTTCCAATGATAATTTGTTATGACATTTCCTCCTATTGCAATCACAAAGAACCCGGGCGCTCTTCTTATAACCGATTTTAACTCAATGATCAAGTTTAATATATAACATATATATTAAAAGATTTGCCTACGGGTTTAGATAAATTGTCGGAAAGACACCCAGCCTTTCTTGCCACGACATGTTTCAGTTATGGCACAATTATTTGTTATGTGAAGTCAATGACAATGAAATTCGGGATCCCACATCTAAAACAATGGTTAATTGGCAAACTTGCTATATGCACATGTACATTTTTAGTAGATAGATACCGGTCATGTTTAACCTTATATGGGTAATACAGTTTGATATGACAGTTTGATATCTAAATAATATGTATAAGTAACTGTATCTGCGAACATGGGCAACTCTAGTCAGTAAAGTTAATTTGTATGTAGTTATTTTAGTTAATCGATGGTACATTGAATCAGTATGTAACATATCAATTAAGAAAAAGAATTTTCTCACTGAAAGATATAAAGTTAAGGTGGATAACACATGCGTTTCGGGAGGAATTATGTCCATCAAAATGAATAAAAGTTTGAGATAACCTGATATTCGACCGACGTAATCGCATGCAGTACATCGTATATCTAATCAAATTGATAGTGACACAAGGAGACTTTCAATGAAGGCACACACTGTAACAGATTTGATTTAAGATTCTATTTTCCTGTGTGCGACAGTAAATGTACTTTGTTAGTTATCTGGGGAGAGTGATGCGTCTCAACTGGAGGGTACTGATGGCTTCAGGAGGTGCAATATAGACGACTCCCTAGCTCGGACTCGTGACAAGAAAACATAGATGTTTTCAACCTGAACTAAGGTAATAAATACAGCAATGTACAACATTACATGATGCATGACCTTTGACCGTGTAATACTGCAATTATGCTTTTAGTCATGCTTGTATAATGAAATATCATTGGTCATGTATTACAATGTCATAGGTCATATATTACAATATCATTGGTCATGTATTACAATATCATTGGTTCATTGAATTCATGAAAATAGCTCAATTATTCATCTGACCATATAAGAACTCGTGCATTTTGAAAGAATAAGATGATGAAGTCAGGGAAACGTATAGTCGATTGTCAACAACTTCTTCCCTGACAAACATGCATCTAGAGAGTCGGCGACAATATGTTACGTTCACATTGCGTGCCCTTCTCCACCTTAGGTGCTCAGTAAATTGAATTTTACACCCATATAAAAAACAAAACCATTTTGTTATCGGCATGTTGTCAATCCCTTATGTTCATGTCTTCCTGATACTTCCTTCCAGGAATGACAGCAGTACTTAGCAACAGGAGATAGATCATGTCAAGAGTATTAGTGTTAGCATAACAAATTAGCAGTGGGACAATAGATTGCAGTGTTCAGTAGTTTATTGAACAAGCCATGGTTTCATCCTTACCATTCAGACTGAAGAAGGCACTGAGAACTACAGTGTCAATTAATAGAGGAGACGGGTTCATTGCATTGCTTATCTGAACAGTAATGTCAAAGAGCGAGAGGAAGACGTAAGGAGGACTGACAATAACTTCCCGACGCTTACACGGAATCGATCACAACGGGCACCTTGCCGCTAATAAGCTTACAGGGTGTCATCTATTTGGAGACTTCTTGCATCAGGGTCCTCAACCGCAGTCACTGATGTCGTGTATCGTTGACGAAGACGTAAGACCATGCACCAGATGACGTCGGCCAGTACCAATTGGAGTTACCTAGTAGTCTCAAGTACACGTTGTATAATATCCAGTCGTCTTTGACGTGGCTATACACAGCAGTGTGTCCTCCGGCAATGTCGGTTTAAGAATTTGTCTTGGTGAAAGCGTTTGGTGCCGTCAGTATTCCTGAGAACTGTTATTGTTTCTTTAACCATTATGTCAATAAAGGGGATTTGGTTTATATTTGTGACATTTTTTCCACGTTCGGAGGTTTGTATAACCCTATATTTAAATAGAATGTTATATTGGAGTTTTGTTTGTGTGCATTAAGTAAAATGAAAAAACACGGTACCTATATATACTTATCTGATAATTAAAGGAAGCGGAGCTTTTCACACCCCTAGCGCAGTTTAATGGCTTCACTTATCTTTGTTTATTTCTAATGTGCACTAGTCTTTGTCAAATTGTCAAATTAAGTCATCAAAATATTACCCTCAATATTATGTTTCATTGGAGTTTGTTAAAATTGATTTACATATTTGTTAATAAGGATGTCCTCTCGCATTTCGTTTCCACAAAAAATACGCTGATGAGACCTTCTAAATAATAAGAGCATCACGTGTAATGATTCGAGATAATCAGATTAAAATAAGCATTGATTTCAGCATTATAAGCCTGATAGAAACATAATTCTATGAATATATGTGTGGCCGCTCTGTTCGCAGTATAGGGTATAGCGGAATCATTATAGACCACGATTCTCTGTATGACATATATTCAAAATTCAAACGGCAGCGATTAATATTTGATGATGTTCATCCAAAACAGATGTTATAAATGCAAGATTATAATAACTATATGATAAAACAACTTCTTAGCGTCATGAAAAACATCGTCAGAACTCCTCACAACGTGACAAGTTACACTGTATAAAGGATTTGGTAACAATAACCATGTTTTACAGCTGATTTGTGTCCGCTTCACTGGCTTGGCTTACTAAGCTTTTATCCATTTATCAGATTTCATCCTCCCGACTAAAGGTCAGGGAACATACACAGGCAGTCTAATATGTTCGAAAGTCGGGTAGTATAATAAAACTACCATACACATACGAACATGCTGAACTGACACTTGAATGAATATAATGCAAAATGTTAAGAAAATAGATCATTATTGTATAAATCCACGGAAGTGACACGTTGCTCTGAAAGATTTAAATACATTTCAAATTCCTGTATACTGTAAGCTGCTGTTGAGTGGGAACATATTCCTTTTGGCGGTTGAATCTGATGGTGTTGTCTGAATCTGAAGGTTTTGTCTGAATCTGATTGTGTTGTCTGAATCTGGTGATGTTGTCTGATTCTGATGGTGTTGCCTGAATATGAAGATGTTGCCTGAATCTGGTGATGTTGTCTGATTCTGATGGTGTTGTCTCAATCTGATGATGTTGCCTGATTCTGATAGTGTTGTTTCATTGTGGTGTTGTCTGATTCTGATAGTGTTGTCTGACAACGATGATGTTGTCTGCATCTGATAGTATTGTCATGGTGTTGTCTGATTCTGATAGTGTTGTCTGATTCTGTTTGTGTTGTCTGATTCTGATGGTGTTGTCAAAGACTGATGGTATTGTCCAAATCTGGTGTTTATGTGACTTTGGTGGTGTTTTCTGATCCTGACGGTGTCTATCTATGGTTTCAATCGATCTATACGAAGCGACACCAAGTACCATTTTACTTGCCCTCATTTGGCCTAAACGCTCATCAAAACGCAATGTCCCATGTCACCGTAACACAATGCCATGTACTCACCACTGGCCAACATCACATGCTGCACTACCTCTTTAACAATGGATTCGCCCTATGCAGAATGAACTTGCGTCAATGAAAGAATAACATATGTAATTTCATACCATGCAACATAGCATATTGTGTCGACATTGAAAAGGTAAAAATGGCATTGTGTTTGTTCAGGACAAACCTATACACACAGTTGGCTGGATGCCCATGCATCACTGACGACACACCATCAGCATGTTCACCTCCCATTCTTCTATATACACCTGATATACCAAACGTATCATGTTTAATCATGTTACTCATAGGGGCATCGACCCAGCGATATGACACCCCAGAGAAATAAACTCTTGTGTTCTATCGAGATAAATGAGTTGGAGCAAGTTTTGAAGCACCTCATGTTATCGGGGTTGCACAATCGACACATGCACGCACACAAATAATAAAAGCGGTTAACGATAATTTCTCATGTAAAAGTATGCAGTGCGTCAGGAAGTCTAATAACGTTTAGGAAATTACAATGTTACCATGGTAACCTAATAACATATCGTGACTGAGGCGATAAGAGAGGAATATATCACGACTCGTGTTAATGTAGTATAGCCTAGGCAAGTTTTTGATTTGGCCCGTCTGTTGCTTAATATTTACATGAAACCCTGGCTCTGTGTTAAAGTAGAATGTGAGAGGTATTGATTCCTCTTGCGTGACTCTACCAGTCCTCGTACAGAACCCCATTATCGTAAATTTGTCTTTTCCTGGCCTCCGATGAATATTAAATCTCTAATTTACGTGCCCTAAAGCCGGGTTATGAAAATGTGGTTTATCATTAAATAGAGCACATAATCTCTCTTGGTTTTCCTGGTAAGACCTATCGTCTTCGTCAGTGAGGATCCTTGAGACGGTAGTGGATCCTCTCCGCGTATCCGGCTATGATGAGTGCCGTTCTGTACTTAGGGGATAAGGCCGGATCTGACTTAGGGGACACTTAGCTCATTCCGTCAACGGGTCGCATCTCTTTGTCGATTTATAGCTTGTTATTTGCATTCTTAATATCGTTTCATGTCTCAACATTGGAGGGTTGGAAATAATGTTTCATTTGGTCTTGTGCTCTTTATACGATCACAATCATCGGTACCGAAGTATTTATGTTTTCTCTTGCAATCTTATTAAATAATCTGCTGTGGCGAATCTATATGTCTGTTACGGCGTCGTAAGTTATGTCGGCAATCATTGCGATCCATATATATTGGTTCAAGTACATACATGAAGGTGTGACGCCATCGATCCTTCATCAAAGAAACATAACATCATCTATTCTTTGAGATACCATCTATTCGTGTTAAGAACTTTGACACATGTTATCAACTCCAATTCAGTAAAAAAATTCTCTGTCGTCTGTCAAGTTCTTCAGTTGAATTACCAACAACAAACAGAGTTCTTGGGTGAACATAAAGGGCTAGATATGATGAGAGGGAAGATACAATAGGTTGTCTATCACACTTGGCTCCCGCATGTTCGATTAGATGAAGGGTCTAAATATACAGGCCCCCATCACGCTGGCGGCGAGCTAATGGGAAATCACTTATTGATCTGGAGCGACTTGGTCAACAGATACTCTTCATCGAGCTTGTGCCAAAAACCTCCTCATTTCGAGACAGTTTTCAGGTTTCTTCTCACCGGAAGTCAGTGTCAGTCCCAACGACGACTATAACTGTTCCCGCTGCAAAGTATATTGCGCAGTCATCAAAACTGGGGCGCTATCATCAAATCGAAATTAAAGTCATTGTCCATTTCGAGTTATCCGAGTGATTCCATTTCCAATTTGCACGAATGTTGTTTTTAGATCGTCGTTTGCGTCAGTCAAGTATATGGTTGCTAGCATAAAGCTATTTCCGATCTGCCTCGGCACGAAACATAAAACGCTCAGATGTAGTAATCGCGCACATTGACATGAAACCAGCAGAAGAAGCCTTTCATGTCCATTTGGAGACGTGTTTATATTTGTACAAGTATAATGTACACTGCGGAACTATCACTTGGCGTGTTTATGTTCCGATGATTTCGGGAAAAATAGTACATGTATTTTTAAAAGATCCGGAGATATATATATTGCGTACCAAGGTTTTTCTTGTCATGCCAATACGTGTTCATTGTATAAGATATAAATTTATATTCTATTTTCATTCTGAGTTTCATTCTCAGTCTTACCTATCATAGTCGAACCATTAAAATAGGATAGTAAGTCAATGAACCTTTAACTGATCGAAATAACAAAGAGTGCACCTTTTACACAAAAAACTATGTCTGGGCTCCGTTCCATAACAGCGAGCGCTTATAATTGCTCATTGATCGCTCAATGTAGCGTTCTAGTAGCGCTCAAGTAGCGCTCATTCTCTCCTGAACGACACGGTGCAATTCCTCGATGTTTGCTCGCCTTGCTACTTAGCGCTACATTGAGCAATCGCGTTCACGAGAGGTTCAAAAGTAATCGCTAATTGAGCGATTACTTTGAAACCTCTCTTGAACATGGCCCTGGTCTAGTGAGAACAGAGGAGAAAAAGTTACATAATATCACTACGACTATACGGTTCATGTATGGATAAAAGAGTGCATTGTTTGCCCTGTCCGCCTCCTATAACAGTTGTCAGTGTCGAGCATGTCGGTTATTTACAGTTCACGGGCTTTCAAAGTATGACGAGCTCAACCTAATTATACCTCATCTATATCCCTTACAAATCCAGGTTTGGTCTGGGGGAGGGGGCAGCCGTTTGAGGGGGATATCGGGGAGGGGGTTGTTACACGCCCGGGGGAATTTTAACGGTGGGAGAGTGCACGCAATGTTCACACAAAGAATGCTCATTTTCAGCTTAAATTTAGAAGGGCATATTAAGGGATTTAAACGAACGGGGTAAATCACTTTCATGATATTTCTGAACACGCAATGCTTAAGTTTCCGCCACATTGTGACACGGGTAAAAAGCGAAATGTTGACGCGAGACAAAGAGTCGGGAATGTTTCCCTTATCAGATGTTGATAAATCTTCCACATTGAAACTAATCGGGGAGTATAGATTGTAGTCACGCTGCCAGATCCCGGGACTGGCTTGAATTACCCACACCTGATTTATATACAGAGTCCCAAGTCTCACGGACATGCTAACTGTGCTTGATATGTCATGTGGTATTATGTTAGCGACTTGCTCATGCATAAGTATCGGACTCCGATTCCGTGATCTGTATATCTAGTCATCAGTTGGCAAGCTAGCTGCAGTATGTATTTGTTAAAACTACAATATGACACTAACAATTGTTAAATGACCGTTTTCACGACCACGTGTATTGATCATGCTACGAAAAGAGTACACAAATATCTAAATAATTCATTCAAAGCATTATTGCTGCAGTTACGCTTGGGTGGATTTTTTTCGTTTATTCTGCATTTAGACTCATTAATCGTTGAAACCCTCGAGCCGCATCATTTGCATAAACAGAATCGAACATAGACAATTATTCTATTTTTATGTGTTATGAGCATATGCTGAAGTTTTGAGATCGAATTAATGTGATCAATACAAGAGCAATTCAAGGTGTAATTGTAATGTCACACGGACAAATTAATTTCAATGCTTTGAACTGAACAATAACGTCAATGTTATTTCCAATGCGTTGGGTGCAAAGAATGTTCAATTGTTATCAGATTTCAAGTACGGTGTTCCCCGCGAACAAAAGAGCGCCGTTAAGGTTTGTATACACGTGGAGCCAAACGTTTGTATCGTTCAAGTATCCCAAGGCAGAACAAGTCGGCCCCAGGCGATGCCGGAGTGTGTGGTTTAAATTTCAGTAGACAAAGAGTTCAGACCGGTCGTCCAGATCCGCCATGGTGTGTCACAACAGTGGCCAAACTTCTTTCGTAAATCGATCCTGGCGCTTTTAGAAAAACAAGTCCGTTGGGTGTTAAAATCGAATGACGAATATTGACGAATCAGACATTAAGAGCTGCTTTCTTGTGAAACTCGTTATTTCCGAGCTGGCGGTTTCCAGAATGGCCATATAGCCTGACTACTTAAAAATAACCCCCATTATGCGATATCACAGCTTGATTTATGCGACGGAACACGTCGTTTTAAGCGTATTTAGCATGTGTTACGGCGCCGTAACTGGGTCACCTCTTGCCAGCCGGGACCCACGCGATAAGCAAACCACATGGAGTTATCTCCCTTAGATGAAAGTCCGCGCAAATCTTGGTTCCCAGCTGTTGGTTCCGGGGGTGTTCCCATTGGCGTCGGCGCGTCAAACTCTGTATCACTGACATGTCCGGGGCAGTGTACATATTAACGTCACAATGTATACACCAACAACATGTCTTTTGTTTTTTATTTGCATAAACAATATCTGGCGCAAACTATTTATTTCACCTTTTCAAACCTCAGCGGGTGTTAAATAACGCCAGATACCGAAAGTTTACAAACGCAACTACTTATATAGTATTAACTGAGTAGTTATATTACAATTCCTAAACGTTTGAAAATTTCCAACATAATGAGTTTTTTATGTTGGTATTTATTTAGTATAAAAATAGTACCACAATTTTCTACAAATACGTCACTTCATAATAATATATAAATCGATGCAATATAAGGAATCATAAATGAATAGGAAACAATATTTATAAATCACGTCTTTAATATCTACTTGACATTTGCAGATATATATGTTTAAGCTTTCATTCGTTTCAATCTGGCATTGACGGTTGAAAGTTTCAATTTGTTTTTCATAATGTTTATTATGTCACTTAGGCCTATCAATACGAAGAAGAACTCAATAGGATAGGATTCAGCATGCTAAGTTTATATTTAATTCAAATTTATGCCATTCCCTTGAAAACTATTTGTTTCTGTTTAATCACAACAATAAAGGTTAAGATAGAACTTATGTCCTCTTTGCAAACAAACAAACGTCTGTTTAACGAATATCGTTCGGGGTCATCCCACATATTCAAGCGTGACCCACACACGACAAGATCAGAGAGTCACGCCCATCGAGATGCAGAGCCTTTTTGATAATCAAATTTAAATAATTAAGACTGAAAAGACGAGTATGAATTATCCAATTATACTAGGGGAGGATATCGTCTTTAATTCGTTGCTTATTAACTGTCGAATTAAGACAAAAAATCTTGACTAAATTTAATACTAAGTTGTTAGAAGTTGGTCCCCTCACGCGCATGTCAATCCCCGATCCCCGAAATCGCTTCCCATGATCCCCGACAGGAAATGGCAGCACGCGCTTATCGACCGGTCGCGTGCAAGAAACAATCCCGTCACGGACAATCGTCTGAAATAGACGAAGATTGACGGCCATCAAGAACACGCTTTAGCTATCGGCTCTGCGGGGCTCGGTTTCAAACTATGGGCCAGTGACGGAGCTTCTGCCCCAAGTGATGTAATCGATAAATTAAGGGGAAACTACCTGATTAACGCCGCCGTCCCCGAAATGGACGCAACTTCAACAGACATTGTCGTCGACCCTAACTCGATTTACTGTCCATTTGGGAGAACCATTGTGCGAACAACGACTCCCTAATTCGGCGTTACTGGCGATCCAGGAATAAGATACGAGTCGGCAATGTTTTTGATTGCCTTATTTGATAGACCCTCGGCAAGTTAGAATATGATCTAAATAGCATCGGACGGGCTCTTGTGACCATACATTATGTAATAGAAGATCTCGTTGAGCTGCAGAAAACGTCATGGCAACTTTATACGCGATTAAACGTGATTTACACGTGAAGGGCAAGTGACTAATAGCGAAGGCCAGTGTTTTTAATGAATACCGATAATGGGCCTGTCACATATCTCATAATTTAAAGGAATATTATCTTAACGACGTATAACAAGACGCGAAGCGCTGATGGTATTGTGAAATATGTGTTTCGTAGGGACGTTTACGTACTTAGGATATCGTGGG
Source organism: Gibbula magus (assembly GCA_936450465.1). Classification (NCBI taxonomy): domain Eukaryota; kingdom Metazoa; phylum Mollusca; class Gastropoda; order Trochida; family Trochidae; genus Gibbula; species Gibbula magus. The sequence goes on along the minus strand of OW388290.1, from coordinate 31,316,565 downwards.
TCACCATGTAGGATTTCTCGAGTCGTCCAAGTTTCTAACTATTGAGTTCATCATGTTCATTATCCAATTTCACAACTACCGGTAATACATCAATATACATCTGAGATTATCGTCGTCCTTGTCACCTAAAACATCGAATCTTTACTGATGTCCAAAAGAAAGTTGACAATCACAAACACCTGTTTTATTGAACATGAGGTATTTACAAGTTAATGTCACCCTCAAAACGAAAACATTCGACAAAACGCACTTAAGTCAATAAACATTGTCAAAATGGAAAGAATGAAAAACATGCTTTTGAGTCGAGAATCACGAAATGCACGTGCACAAAGGCATACAATGTATAAAGTAACTGATGAGACACGTTCAGAACGCAGCAGCAAAAAAAACACTCGGAAAATTACATAGGTTAAGTGCAGAGAGAATGACGATTCGGCAAACATCATCCCTAAATTCATTCGATGTAGGACAACGTCGATGCGTCGTCGTGCCCAGGCATGTATGGACGCCAAAGGAAGACATACTCGATATTAACTCTAGCCGGAGAAACCTCCATACTGTTGTGTGAAAGATTAATTGTGATCTTTTTAGTGTCCAAGCATAAAAAAAACACTTCGATTTTAGACCCCATGTAACTTTGCCTGATAACCGTACCGATTTGTTACGATGTATTCTAATGAAATTAACGTCTTTTCCTGAATGTCTTCGTTTTTCTTCATGGTTATTATCCCACCGGTATGTAATACCGTGGGATATAGTCATCACCCCGTCCGTCTGTCCGTCCGTCCGTAATCATTTCGTTTCCGGAGCAGAACTCGAAAACCGTTCATGATATCTTTCTGAAACTTTCCATGTGTATTACCCACCAACTGAAGTGGTGCCTTTTGATATTTTCAGATTTCTGAAAATTTTATTTAGAAACATATATATAGAAACATGAGAGGGATGTTGGTTGTTGTTGATTTTGACTGCTTCTGGAGCAGAAGTCTAAAACCCTTAACATACCTGAAACTCAGCATCTGTAATACCCACTAACTGAAGTACGGTAGTAGATACACAAGTTTCTGTCAAAGATGTGTTTTACAAATTGTGTTGAACCAGTGGGATATATGTCATCTTCTGATGACTCTTGTTTTGAAGTCGTTGTCAACTTTCTTTTAGACAGTAGTATATGTCGAACACTGTGCATCAGTCAACCAATGATCTTTCTGATTTGACCTTTTGCCTGGGTAGTCATTGACACAGCACCAATGTCATCGGGTCCAGTCGACAGCGTGAGACATATCCTTAGATGCTACTGTTGCGTGTAGCGAGATATCAAACGGATTGAAACGGTCATTATTGTTTTAAATTGATGAGGGTTTCGTCCTTATAAATTAATTTACCGTTGTTCCTATTTCGAATTCCAGTCGTATCTCGTGTTCTGAGAATTAATGAATAAATAATTATGTATGTGACGGGTTACTGTCAACGGATAACGATGTTTAAGACGTTCCACCCGGTAGACACAGAGATCGCAACACGAGAAACTGCGCGAAACTCTTAACCAGCGAGTGGAAAATTAAAACTTTCGCAAAAGTCGTATGGTATACTTTCGTATTTAGGACTTTCTTTATATCCTAGTTTGTCCATGCTAATTTATATGCTTATCAAATACGACTACGCCCTTCAAGTGGTTTGTCACGTTTTATGGTACTTCGACACAAACAATCAGACAATAGCGATATAATTGCACTCGTACATATATGGTAGTGATGACACCGGGTAATTCACTACACATACAATAATTCACGTATTTTGAGGGGGGTAATAACAGAAATGAATAATAATTATATCACCCAGAATTATTAGAAACTATTATCCAAATATACACAATATTTTTATTCTGAGTGTAGAAAAAGATTTATTGTATGTATTTCTTAACATTGTGATGACCAAAAATACAATTAGCTGCAGAAACCGCTCACGGACATCTAGGGTACCGGATATGAAAACAATCGGATGAAATAATTACTATGGACCGTGGCAATCTCCGGTAAGCCTTCCCGTTTATATTTATTTAGCCAAGTCTCTCCTAAAATCGACCGTGCCCCCATGCACGTGAAAACATGGCTGGTTCCCCTGTAACCTCGTTCTGAGATGCAATGATGCACGCATCTCACGTTCCTAACCAGCTGAACGGAGTCGTGTTTCTATCCAGGTTCTCGCGCCGGCTCACCCATACGTGCTTTTCCCTTCACTTGCTGTTTACAAGCAGCTTTTGTAAGCCCCTCTTAACTCGCGAAATATTCAAGCGTTTACCATTCCCTTCCGTCCAATCAATAAAACCGTGCTTTCGGCAATAAATACGTATTTTGCCGATCCATTATGGTTAGGAGACATGTCGCTAACCCCCCGTTGCCCTCTTCAATTTCATTTACACGAAATGAACCACAAGTCTATTTAAAGCCCGTACGTACGATTAAAGCTGATGGTAAATTTGCCTGTCTTGTGTTAAGACGCTGAAAGGATGTACCGCGTTAACCGCGGCGATCCAACACGGAACAACCCCCTTGGTAAACTTCAACACTCTACTCTTGTGCATAGACGTGTGCAGTGGGTTTTTTTCATGTTCTACTTGTTAAAATGTATACATTTTTCCAACGGGATATTCTTAAATTGAAATATACGTTAATGTCGTATTTCTATTACCATTTCACTTCACATGACATCGATAAAACATGGATGATTTGTGTTGTGTATAAGGTACCTCTTTCAGATATAAACATTCCATTCAGCAATTATAATTCAATCAAATGATATTAAATTTAAAGGCACAATCGCACGTCACTCCTCTACACATAGAAATTATGCAATTTTGTCATACACAATAACTAAAAACGTTCACTTATCACCTCAGTTGCTTCTAAAGTTATACACGCATGTCGAGCACAGAATAAATAGAAATACACACAAATCAAAAATGATTGAAACACGTTTGAAAAATGGTATTGACAAAAGCAATTTTTTAAAACTCAGTTGTGACCGAAAACGACAGCGCCTATTATTACTGCAACTGATATGGCATTAACTTGTACGATGTAAGAAGTTGACGAACCAATGAATTAGACAATACTGCAATAGGCTTAATAAGTCACATGAAACCATACAGGTGTGAAATTATAGCATATGCTACTGAACAAGATATTGAATTGAATATGAAAGTAACACTAGCGCCTTGTGACCACACGAGGTGTATATATAACAATCAGAGAGACATTATAAAACCTGCTTTTCAATGACTGATTGCTAATTAAATCTTTACATATAAGCAGTTGTATAGACGGTGCTTCAAAAATGGCCTTGTTATGAAACAAGCGGAACTGTCACGATCGTAAAGGTCCGTTTACACTAAGCGATTAGTAGTTACAACTTGAAGTATCGACACAAATTGTGAGCACATATGGTGGTCGGTCGATACGACTTGGATGTTCTGACAGTGCAACTGAAGTTGGTTACTATTGTAATTTCAAATCACACTGTGAACTCGGGCCTTTAAAAAAAATCTAAGATGACCTTAAAGGCGCTGTAGCACGTATGTTATGTTTTTTTCTTCAAATTTACCATTTATTATTAAAGGTTATACAATATATTGTTACATTAAGGGATAAAACATCTCATTTCACAACCCGATAAGCTAAGCTGGTGCGGCGTTATATATATATATATAAAGCGACAGTGGCGTGAAACTATATTCAGTGTCAGAGGTAGATTTGTAGGTCTCGTGCGAATTTGAGAGTTCGGACAGCAATATGGTTGACCATCCCATCATTTTCCCACACTTAAAACTCTACTCTGAGGGTTCGGGTACCGCTACATCAGTCAGATCACTTAAACTGCCTTTGAGCGACCATTTTAAGGTTACAAACACGTTAAAATGGATTCGCATAGCTTAACCGAACCAAGTACAATCGTTTTAGAACTCTCTTTATTGATCCAGGGTATTCTATTCAGCCATTGGTAACACATATTAATATTTTTGTGAGAACACTTTATTTCATGACGCAATCATGCTACAGCGCCTTTAAGTCACTAAAGTAAGCTAAAGGTCCATTCTCTATTTGTAGCTGCAACTTGTTATATCAACTTGTTGTATCGACATCGATTTGTATTGATGAGTTCATACGACCCGGATGTTCTCACGTTGCAACTAAAATTGAGCTCTACAGCTTGCCATGACAAATCGCACCGTGAGAACGAACCTTTAGTGCAATGATAAAATATGATACTAAGATTAAGATTGTTTCGGGCAACGGTCACCACTCCGCTTGCGCAAATAACGACAATGATCGTAAATCCCTATAGGTGCTGTGTAACAGAATGGGAGTTAATGTCAACTTTAGCGAAGATTGCTTGATAAAAGGGCATTACATATACGTCATTTCCATGTCTAAACATCATATAACACCAATACAGGCTACGATTCGTGAATGGTTTCCCTGTCGCAAAACAACTTCTGCTCAAGTTAACCTTAACATCCATTCTTTAATATCACACTAAGGTGGCTTTACAGTAATTACCAACTAACCATCTCATTGTGTGTCATTGTTAGCTTAAATTCTGTAAATAAAATTGTAGATTTTTGCCTTAATATCATTGGTTATGATACTAATTAAGGTGTTTGCATGCATACAGATTGCAATCCCGAATCAACAACAATATAAGGGAGACAACTCTACTTAATACACTTTGGGCCAATATTTGCTGGTTAAATACAAAACAGAAATCAGTATCAACGTGTATGTTTTATTCATGTTGAGAATAAACGGTTTCAAGAGTGAAGACTAGTGATACAACCCTTGCTTGAAGAGGGTTTGGTTTGTGAATTGACAATGCAGATTTACTAAATCATTGCTCAATCATAAGTATTTCAGATTACTACAATTGGCTGTGTTCCCCTTGCCTTCATTGTTTTATAAGAATCAGAAACTATTGAGTATATGCATACACATTCTCTTCCCACAAGAGTTACTCCCTGTATATTTCCTATCGTAACCTCTCTTCTAATATGAGCAGTTTCTCTGTTGTAGCAAAATCCCCTAGCGGCGAAAAAGAGTACCACATATTATATCACTGCTATTTATTACAATGAAATTTATTACATTTTTTAGAGAGAGGTTTTATATCAAATACAGGGACCGAGTTACTTAAAAGATTTTCCGGTAAAAGGTCTTTCTAATTAGAATATGTCCTTCGAATATGTCTGATATACATACTATAAATAAACTTTTTTGTGTGTTAGATTTTGTCTTTATTTATCAGAATATTTACGGTTACTTGTTTTCACATATTCAAATTGCATACATCAAAGGATACCAATTTTAACGAGAAAACTTTATCCTACATTTCTGTTTCCAAAAAAGCATTATGATGCGTACGTGTCGTTGAAAAATGTCACCTTTACAGCGGCGTCGCTAATTGCACAACTAATTTCTGACGCAACAATAAGGATTTCTATTTCTAGCCGAAAAACTGCCCCGTAACCAACGTTACGATGTGAAATCTACAGGGGGAAGAGAATGATGCATACATCGCTTCAGATAAGTTTGAAATTTAAAGTTACTGATGTTTCACATGACTTCGATTGCGGGACTTGCAGTTTGGTAGATCCCTGTATGTTCAGTAAAACACAGACTTTGTTAACTTTGTTAGAGCTGTTCCCTCTTCACCACCTATGTATCTACACGTCTCTTCTAGGATCGATTAAAGTACCATCAATGAGAATATTATATATTTTTTATTGAGATATTTGCATTTACTAGCTGTCATAGTTTGCCTTTGTAATTTACTATGAAGAAACCCTATATAATATAGATACATAACATAGAATATACCGTAACTGTCAACAGTCTACCAATTAATATAAAACGTGACTAAATCAGATCTATTGATTTAGAATGCGATTTAGAAATATTCGGTCGAGTTGAAGACAAGCTCAATAATGATGGTGCTAAGTCTCTTTGGCGTATGGTGTTCCATTTGCATATGTTCTAAAAGCTGCGTTACATTACATTAATCATCGCCAGAATAATTTGCATTTTAAGAAATATAACAGGTAAACACTATCTTCTATCAAATAAGTTAAAGTTACGATCAGATGTGTTTTTGTTTGACCCCAAAGCAATATTTTACGGCGCTTCGATCATATAAAATAAAAACAAACAAAACCACACCACCTCGACTAAAAGAAGGTAAATATGTTGGTTTACCCTGGTATTCACTATTTTCTTAATCTATAAATTCATTATTTAAAATCCCTTACTCAGTACTTCCATATGGATATTGAAACTAATGTGTTCGTGAGCGAAAACAGGGATCATGGGTCTAACATTACATCATCGTGCTTCTGTAATGTATAATTATGCTTCATTTTTTTATTTTCGAGGATATACGCTTTCGAAATTCTCTTTACGACGTCAATACGTGTCTGCACAGATTGTTCCAGGAATAACAAATATAGTAAATAAGTAAATTTAGATCTAACAATGTGACAGTCTTTATCAAACCAAAACACATAACTGTTTTCAGTGTATGTTTTCATGTTTATGACACAGAAAACCCAACGAAACAACTATACTGTTATACTGTCTGGGACTATCCATGTGACCAAGGAGCAATAAAACGCCCAACAACGTTTGGTGAATCGCATAAAGAACTGTTCGTCAATAATATCCCTATTACATTAAGAGTAAAATCAAAGAGTTCCCCAGAAGCCACTGAAAATAAGAAACGGACAGCACACCTACAGGCCCGTTCTCACTGAAGAGTTAGTTACAACTTGTTGTATGCAATCTGTTGTCTCTTCGTCGACTAACAACATATCAATTGACTAGTTGATAAACTTATCTCGTCCGAAATTTCTACGCATAATGCATGTTTGGAGCGCCCAGCATGCAGTTGCAGTTGAGTTAATATTTAAAACTTAGTAGGCTTAGTACAAGATTATACACTAGAAGGCGATTTTACTCGTAAAAACCAATTTCTCCCCCTTCCCCAAATTCTATTCCAACTATTACCCTTCTAAAAGAGAAAGTTCAAAATTGTTGCCATGGAAACAGAAAAAATTAAATTCTAAAAATGTAGTCAAGTAGTTCTTGAGGTAAGATCCGGAAACAATGGGAACGTCGACGCCGACGGAAGTTAAATAAAAAACCAATACGTCTCCCGACCCTTCAAGGGAAGACATAATGAGTCGTACCATGGGAACAAGCCTGAAAGGCACGTTCTTGCGGTGCTATTTGTCGTAACAACTTTCAAAGAATGGTCTTTGACTTCAATACGTCCCAAAATACAATGTCCTGGTCCAAATCATCTCAATCGACTTTCATGTTCATCCTTGAATGCCAAATATTGAACCTTTTCATTGACCGAAGGCATGTGCAGAAGCCAAAAGTACACGTACATCTGTCTTTTTCTGATATAAGTCAGTTTCCAAAATTACATTTGACTGAATGGTGCGTCAACCGCAGTACAGTGTCCGATTTTCGATAATTAAAAATAACGACGTTACACCTTTATATTTCACTATACTGAACTGAATAGCATGAAAACAGCAATGTTCAGCAAACATAATTACTGCTCGATATAGTACCACCGTGATATCACCGGAACTGTTACAGCTGTCCTGTATGAATATATTTATTGCAAGTAGAAGAACATACGTTGTGATCAAATCGTCCAGTGAGAACGGACTTCAAGAAGTAGAGAGGTTAACACTTAGTGATAGTGATGCCGGTAGATTTACACAGGGCAGTGCACTGTTTGCCGCCGTGAGTCATGGTGTAAGTCGTGCCGGTAGGTGTCAGGTCGATACACTTGTCGTCAACATCTTTACATTCTGAAATGGACGATAAACATTGTGCAATGGTAGTTACGTTGAATTCGCAGCTATTTGAATAACTGTACTGATCTCATCACAATTTATAATACAGGTTCATCTCAATATTTCTCACCTAGAAGTTACACATATTTCCCAACGTTGAATGGTTGAGAGCAAGGTCACGTGATATAAATTTCAAAGCTAAACTGAGGTGCAAAAGAAAGAACATCACTCAGTTGTTTTCCATTAATTCAATATTTTTCAAGAAATTAGATGCATTTGATTATGGCACGATACAACAACACCTTTCGTCAGTAGTTTGAATGACTTAATTAGTGACTGTTTTATTTTCACTTAACTATCATTATTTAAAGTAGACGGGGGTAAGAAATGAAATTTACACCAACATGATCCCTACCATGTTCCAAATATTAAATGTGTGCAGGACGAGGCACATTTATTGATTTTCACACAGAGTATGTCTTATATGTCGATGAACAGTTGTGTTTTGTCAAAATTAATTTGGGAGAATTTCAAAATTTTGAATTATAAAAAAAACGCGTAGAGGTATTCTTTGATTGATTTCATGTTTTGGACTAATTGGCAAACTAGTCAGTTTTTTAATACGACGTCGAAAACTCGAGATATGCGACATTGAAAATTATACATAATAGTATGATAAATAAAACTGAGTGATATACTTTCTTTTGCACCTCAGTTTATATTCAATTCAAATTCAAAATGTCCATGCGTATGTGAACGTTGTCAGGCTCATGTAAACACTTACGTACCTATATATCAATTGTCCAACTCCCTTGCTGCCATTATATTCAACGATGTCAAAGACATATACAAAACTCTCACGTGAACGCGCTCGCAAGCTCACTCAGTCTACATGAATTTAAATATGGCTTTGACATCATCGTTCATTTTAAATTGCAAGCATACAAACTTACATTCAATTTTAAATAAACGACACATGATTGCAATCTCAAGTGTGTGAGCAAATTCAACAATGCTTGAAGGCAAGGTTTACGAGCTGTATGATGATGGCTACTAACGTTGTTTAATGTTGTAGAACCTGCCGGCGTGACACTTCTGGGTGATGCAGTAATAGCCGTGGGACAGACTCACTCTCTCAGTCCCGAACGGGATACACTTCCCCTGCTCCACACACCCTGCAACGTCATCAACTACTTTGAGATAGTAGACATGTTATTCTCTGAAAAGGAGAGATGTAGTACTGGTGGAGTCTACTAACCCCTACATGGACAAACGCCTACAGTCTTAAACAAACAAGTTTATGCACCAGTGGTTTTGATATTCACAGCCTTCAACCTTTCATCAAAGTGGAATGGCCCGTTACTTTGTGCACTTATGCCTACAGCGAAAATAAAACACGTACTACGTAGTACTACCTCAGTTTTATGGTTCTGGATTTTTATGGTGGTTGAATAGGACATCACTTATTAGATAGAATAATATTTACTTCATTTATGACGACATCGCGAGTCTTATAACTTACGTTCAATGTCCGGCCTACCAAAGAAGCCTTTCCCATTGCGCAGAAAACCCCGAAAAGCCTATTAATCTTAGATATCAATCTAAAAATTTCACCGCGATATAGAAACAGTGAAAGATGGAACGAAGCCTGTCGAGTGTTTAGCAGGTAATTAACCCTTTGAACTCTCGTGAGATTCTTGATAGGCATTTAATAGTTAGTGTACAAGATTCACTCTTAATAAATGAAGTAAAATACAATTTCTTATGGAAGACAACTTCTTATTGAGTGAAAATGATTATATTTTAAACCAAATACGCAGTACTTAATATAGCATTTTAAGTAACTGTACTGCACTTCTCGCATTCAAGGTACATAGTGTAACCTAGTGGAACAAAATAAACACACACAAAACAAACAAACCCAACTCCTTATTTAGTGTATATACATATCGTTTTCAAGGAAAAACTCAGAAATGGGTCATCACCGGTACTATTTTGTTTTTATTCGATTAACCAGCTGATTATAAATCATGCACATGGTTCACCTTCATCTCTAATATCGAATTTTTGTTATTTACCCAGAATGGTGTCTCGAATTAAATTGATAAATAAGGAGGATAGATTAAAATGGTCCTGATCCACGGTATTACAAGGTCAGTTACCAGAACATAGAGTCATATGATGTTGATAACATTACCAGCGAAGATTTATTGGCCGAAATTCTAAATTGGAAAATGTTCGTATTTATTGAAACAACAAATATTTCAGAGAGACCCTGTAGTCTATTGTAGACAATACAAACCCGTAGTCCTGTATATCCCGATACCAGCAGACGGATCAGCCTTGTTTCTCAGAACACACACGGCCGCCTTGCAGTCCGCGTCTGTCTTAGACTCCCCCACATTCAGGCACCCGTCTCCGAAGGGGCAGGCTGCAGTGATAAATATACAGTGTTCAGTGAGAAAAAATCTAAATGTGGGTGATCAATTTTAAAATGAGATTTAATTACTCGCCGGGGAAAGATACTACAGTGTTATATTTATACGACAATATTAATGTAATATCGCTGCGAGTATGACGTCACAATGGTGAATGACTCGCGGAAGTCTTAGTTTCAGTACACTGTCGGCAATTTCGCTTCATCAATTTGGGCAAGTACTAAACAGAATATTAAACCTCCTTCCATATAATACCATTTTAATTAAACTCACTTGTTTAATACCAAATCAGAACTCGTTATAACAAAAATAATATCCTGTTTGAGAGGCATTCTAGAAGTTGGTGTGATGAAGATGGCATGATGCTTGATAACGGTAAAAGGATCTATACCGAAACGTCGCTATTGTTAATAAAGAAGTTGATCATCCATAAATATTTGTCTTCTTCAAAAATAATATGAAAGTTCGTTAAGTATCTCTTGTATATATAGAAAGTTTCCATTCATTTGTATCCTGTATGTTTCGTCAACAGATGTAGTAACAATGACTACTACTATATACTTAAAAACTACATTCACTCAGCGTGTCCACTGCTCGATAAAATATGGTTAAGTATGTTCATTATTATGTTCGTTATCGAACAAGTTTTATCTACTGTGGTATCACAAGGATCAGTTCTTGGTCCTTTTTGTTTATGGTTAAAGTAAACTATGAACTAGATTGTGTTGCACGCTTGTTCTTTGACGATACATCAATTAGATGTTCATCTATCAGCCATAGGCTCATGCAAGATACACTAAACAGGCATATTCAAACTTTATCCTGTTGGGCAATCGCTGACTTGTTACCTATGATCCCAGCAAAACGGAAGCTATCCTTTTTAGTCTTAAAAATAATTATATAACTCTAACTTTGAAATTTGAAAATGTACGTGTTAACTTTCAAAAATCTCATAAACATATTGGGATAACGTTCTCATCTGTTTGTAAATTGGGCACACATATCAATAACATTGTTAAAACAACTTCCTTGATGGTTTCATCTATGAGAAAGTTCAATGTTATGATCAATAGAAATACTTTTAATAAGATACACATCTTGAATATGCCTGTGAACTATGGGATGGTTGTTCAGCAGATGTATCCGATAAAATTGATAAAGTTAACCCGCATATAATCTATCATTGTTTGTATTACTATTTGTTCTTTTGTAATATGCTTTACTTGTCTATGCTTTTTCTTTCTTGTAAATATGGAACATTTCTTTCTCTTTTTTGTATATATCATTGTACATATATATTACGTTTCAATAGTATATGTCTGATGTCAGCACTGTACATAGGAGAGGGTTAACAGTTTAATAACTTGTTCTCATTAATTTCAATTGAATAAATATGTTTAAATCAAGTATGTTCATTTTAATGACAATGCAGCACTACGTTGACTTCACTTATGTGCCCTTATAAATACAACTGTGCATGTCGATGCATGTGTGAAGTTAAGCTCTAATATGATGCTCGCCCGCATGGAAAACTGGTCATGTCATCTCTGCTGCGCATCATATTTGCGCTAAACTTCACCTGTGATCGATGGAACGGCAGTTTGAACGTCAGGTTACCTCCACTCTTGAAGACGTGTGGATTCTTCTTGCCATCTGGTTTGCAGGTGTAGGTCCCACAGCCTTTCCTCACGTCTCCACCCGCCTCGACACATTCCCCAGTCACGTCGTCCTTGCATCCTGTACATACCGGCATCAACATACATATATATACATACAGTCGTATACACACAACAAACCTATACAGGGTACAGAATCGATTGAAACACTTACCATTCTAGGCTATGCCAAATTGAACGCAAAGTACATTGCAATTTTTTTTTCTTATACTGTTTTCTTACAATCTGAAGAATATACAAGTTCATCATATAGAGGGTTCTATTAGGTTGGGGTTTTTTTCAAAACGAAATTCGAGGGGACGTTCCTACACACATGTTCGTCAATACTACAATATTAAAACACAATCTAGTTCAAACACACAAGATACAACCGAAAGCACATAGTCGAAAGCACCTAACATTAACGCTAGCTTAGCGTTAAGGCAGCTTCGAAACTCTTGGTCCTGCGGTACTGCGAGGTCTTGTGAGTGAATTTATTCGAATGACAGAAGCTTATAAAAAAATAGAGCCATTGGCTCTGTAGCTCATCACATATTACATTATTCATTATATTTAAGGTAAATACATTAAAGGCATTGCCCAGTCAACAAGTTTACCCTTTATAATTCGCATGGGTCAAGGTATGTTAAGACAAAGTTTGATTATAATATAGACCTTTGCATTCTGAGGAAGAAGTGACACTATATTTGAAAGGTGTTACCTCTATTGTTTTCTATTAAAGGCTTGTAGTTTTATGACCTTTCAGGACTGACGAGCTAAACTTGAATCGAATCTGAAGAAATTGTAGACATTATCTGTTTGGTATTGGTAGTGTATACCATCAATGAATCGAAAACATTTTAACAGTTAACAACTGGAAAATGGTAATGTGAACAAACAATTAAAAGAAGTGAACAGGTGAAAATAGTAAGCAACCAGCAATAGTAACTTTTTGAAATGGCATGAATTAAAGTTGATGAAAATAATAAAATATGAACTTTCAGTTGGTCAAAATAGTAACTTAAGAATTAATTGTATCTATGGAAAAAGTAGGGGTTAACGTGTATCCATGTTTACGTGTATACAACATGATAACAAGACTGATCTTACCATACTCGATGAGATCAGAATGACAGGATTTCTTGTCTTCACTGCACTTGTACGTGTGACAGTTGTGCTTGAACACCGTCCCCGGGTCTATACACTTCCCGTCCACCTTGCACGCTACAACATGCAACACAGATTGTGGTACGTAGTTAGTGGGTTGTAAAAGTACCTCTGAATTCAGTGAAATACAAATGATCATAAGCCAAGTTTTGCGCATATATGTTCCGCAACAGAGATGGACGACTAGTTTCCCATATGCGCGAACGTATCCAGTGCAAGCACTGTTCACTGGCGGTACATTATTACCCGAAGGAATTATACTTTCTGTGTCCCGACCAGGCGCACCGTGCGATCATAGGTCCGTAGTTCCCGTGTTCAGGTACCCATTTAAACAGATGGGTGGACTGAGTGCAATGTGGATGAAGTGCCTTGCCCATGGGCACAACACAGTATGAAACCCAGGTTACAAAGCGTTGGTCGCAATCGGGAACGACATAGGGGAAACTGGTCGTTCATATCAGATTCTGTTGAGGAACATATTTGAGCTAAAAGTGGCCTGTGATATGATCGAGTACCTACCTGATAAGATTGATGAAATTGAACAGATAATATCAAATCATACGGTATTTTTCTCATGCAGTTTTCTGTAAAATGTTATTCAATATTATCCAACACTATGAAGATGACTTATGAATGCCTCTGGTCTTTAACAGGATATTGTTCATCAAGATGGCTCTGAGTCAGAAACATGGAAACAATCAGGAGTACAGTTCGTAGTTCTGTGGCCAATCCTTCAGAGGTTCCAAGAAAGTACTTATAGTAAGGAACTATGTTGGAACATTCACTAACATTGCCTCTGAGAGAGGTTCTCAATCCATAGAACCCATAGGCGTAGGAATAGGGGGCCCACTGTTTGAGAGAAAAATTTCACTAACACTTTGTTCTCGTCTACTGGGGCCTGTATTGTCGAAAATAGGCGACTAGAAAGCACATTAAGTAGACGATCCAGCCCCTTGTACTGCAAAAAGTAAAGATATGTAACGAGGTGAAAACCCTATGTCCGTTTGAATTTCAGAATGTTGTCATCACATTTTCCTTTAATATCATATACCAAGTCTTAACCAATCCATTTTCCTTTAAAATAAGTCATAAAACATAATAAAAAACCCCATAACAATCCAACGCGTATATAAAGATATGAATTTCCAAATCTTTAGATATTAACATATTGCTGAAGTGGGCTCACTTATTTGATAAAGACATCACTTGAATTTTTTTTTATGAAATCGTTTAAATATCCCGTCAGTTAAAAGTGACCCAGTTTCAATGCCCAGTACTTGGTGCATCCGAAAACGCAGGAATTATAACATGACTGACACTTTTTCGACAATACTGGCCCCTGTGGGCGAGAAATTTTAATGCATATTTTTTCTCTCAAAAAGTGGTGTGAAAGGGAGGCGGTGTTTTAATATATACGGTTTAATGTGTACACCCAACTCCAAAAGTATTATTTAATAAGCCCACATTTGGCTATAAGGAGTAAAATACAAGTGCCATACAGCTATTTACATTTTTTTTTAAATACCACCGAATAAGAATAACGTTTGATTCAGAAATAATGATATCAATGGTGAGGTCGAACATGCTTTTTCTATCAAGTTGTGAAATCATAACTTTTCACCTTACATGCTTCGATAAACTCAAGCCTGCATGTGATAAAAACTCATAGTTTAAAACATAGTTTACTCGATCAATATACCTACCAACTTGAATGTGTGTTGACCAGACCTTTTTCCCGTTGAAGTTACACATGAATGTGTTGCATCCGACTGTGAATGTTTTGTTAGTTGGATAACACTTGCCCTCGTAGTTGCAACCTGCAACATACGTGTTAATAGGATCCTCCTTTACGATGATAAGACAAAGGTTATAATTGTGCCAATTACGTTTAGTTCACAAACCGCCCTTGAAAATGAATGTTAGTCAACAAATTTGTTTTTTAAATTTGAAAACAAGTGTACGCCTTTATACGGACAATAGGGTCAACCTGGAAGGCTCTATAGGGATTTTGAAGGTAACAATTTCGGGTCAGTAACCTGTTACCGTTGACAAAGTGTGGAGTTTGCTGGGGTTGAAGTAATAACTTGTTTCCACCAAGAAGTGTGACCAAACAAGTTGGTTGTTTAGTAGCAAGGAGGGAGTCATAACAAGATTCACAAAGTACTACTGGAGAGCAGCAGTAGAGGATGTCAAGGTTGAAACAGAGAAACACACTTGGGTCACACTTCTTGGTAGAAACAACTTGTTTGGCCAAAGGTGGAGATGCCTCGATGGACAAAACTGCTAGGCAAAGACTTGTTTTCTGGAAGCTGCCTTGTCAAGACGACTATTCGTGCAAAAGCTCCCTAGTAGCCAAAGATGCGCGGGAGAGACAAATCTTTTGACTAAACTGTCTGGTAGAAACGACTATGTGGGTCGATGCTGCTTAGCGTAGACGACTCGGTTGGTTTGGTGGAGACACATCTGTTGGCAAAAGCTTCCAGGTACAGACGACTTTGCTCGCCAAGGTTGACTGGTAGACACGACTCTTTTGCCAAAAGGTTGGTCGAAGCTGCTTAGCGTAGACGATTCGGTTGGTTGAAGTTGCCTGATGGAGACGACTATGTTTGCCAAAGCTGCCTATGAGAGACGACTTCGTTGTCAAAAGCTGCCTTGTAATGACGACTCTGTTGGCCAAAGCTGCCTGGTACAGACGAATCTGTTGGCCAAAGCTGCCTGGTAGAGACGACTCTATGGGTTGACGTTGCCTGATGGAGACGACTCAGTGGGTCAAAGCTGCTTGGTAGAGACAACTCGGTTGGTGTAAACAACTTGATTGGTCGAAGCGGCTTGGTGGAGACGACTTGTTTGGGTTGAAGCCGCTTGGTGGAGACTTGGTTGGTCAAAGCTGGAGACAACAAAAGCTGCCTGGTGGAGACGACCATGCCCAAAGACCGGAGATGACGTGTTCCTGATGACTGAATACTTATACTTTATACATATTATATTATTTATAATACTTATACCTATATCTAAGTTGTGAACATTTTGCCCAAACATCAATCTCCTTGTTACGTTTTGTTTGTTTTGTTTATGAACAAATTTGTCTTCCGTTGTCTTTGATTAATTTTACTGTTTATCTAATATATAACAAGCAGTCATATGGAAAAATAATGTCAAGATCAGCAAAATCGAAAGGGCCCTGAATCTTCCCTAAAAGAACCATTAGTGTAAGATAATGATGAAAATACAATGAACAGTTCTTGTGATATCGATCCCCAAAGCTTAACATGTCAAAACACTTTAAGTTCTGCTGTGATTTTGAGAATAATGTCATCGTCTGACCTAGGAGGTGCTTTGTGTAAGAAAGATGAAATTGCAGTGAACGGTTCTTGAGAAATCCCGCTGACAAGCTTAACATGCATGTTCACATCCTGAAAATTTCAAAGTTCTGCTGTGAGCTTGGAAATAATGTCAAGGTCACCAAACTATAATCAATCCTTTGTCCTAAGAGAATCTATGTGTAAGATATGAAGAGAAAACAGTGAATAATTCTTGAGATATATCCTTGAAATGAAGGTCAAGGTCACAAAACTCTGTAGGAACATTGCTCTTCCTATGATGAACCCATATGTAAAGTATGAAAAGAATTCAGTGAATAGTACTCGAGTTATTCCATTTCGTACGGACGGACGTACAGGCGGACGGATGCAGCCGAAATACTATATCCCAAGGTTCGCGCTAAACGCGTAGCGGGGGGATAAGTATCTAACAATTGTCAATGTCAAAAGTATTTTTTGAAGACAACGGTTTGTGTTGTCTGGAGCATAAACTGTTTGACCTTTCGGCTTGCGGCCGATTGAATGTCAAGCGCACAAAATTGCGTTTCCCTCCTAAACGAATTTTAAACATCGTGAAATGTATCTTGCCTTGCCTACAATTGCTACAAAATTGGTTAATCATGCAATGGTCCTAGTAGGTACAGTGAAAGTAGGTATTGAAACAGAAACACAGCTAATGAAATATTTTTCGAACGCCTTGCACTGCATGTAATGACGTCACAGAATTGTAAGCGATACAGCAAAATTAAGAGTTTGACGGATTTCTAAATTTTAAGTAGCAGGAGAGGAAGAAATAGATATTGGTAGAAGTAGTAGTATAATAAGTAATAGTAGTGATTGTAGTAGTAGTAGCAGTAGTAGTAGTAGTAGTAGTAGTAGTAGTAGTAGAAGTAAAAGTAGCAGTAGCAACAGTAGTAGTAGTAGTAGTAGTAGTAGTAGTAGTAGTAGTAGTAGTAGTAGTAGTAGTAGTAGTAGTAGTAGTAATAGTAGTAGTAGTAGTAGTAGTCTTAGCAGTAAGACAAACAGAAGTAGTAACAGTGACAACAGTAGTAGAACTAACAAGAGCAACGGTAGAGGAAGTTGTTGTAATAATAGTAGAAGTAGAAACAACAGCAGTAGCAGTATTAGAACTTGTTGAATATATATAAATGATTTCATATTTTTGTTGGTCAAAGACTGTAAGTCAAAGAAAGTTCGGTGACATCAACGGGAAGTTGTGTTATAATTCTAAACACTATATGTTTCCCTGTGTACCTGTAGAGAACGTGTACGGGGGATTCTTCAATCCGTCAGGATCACACACATGCACTGTACAGCCCTTCCGTATTTCCGTACCCGGCTCCAAACACTCGCCTGTCTCCTTGTCCTTGCAACCTGCAATCAAACAGTCCAACACTAACTTCCAACAACAAATCAAACACAACCAGCAGACAACACTTACATTCTAGAAAGCTGTCAACAATTCAGGCAGTACGCCAACTTATTTGGTCAAGCGAAAAACAAGAGTATACCTCCATAGAACTGATAGCCCAGTAACCTTCTTAAGATTCATGTACACAGGTTGAAAACATGTGTTTGGATAAAACAAAATCCAAATCTCTTTCAAATATAATGTTTACCATTAACTAACTGAGGGTTCTTAAACGTCGTGAGTAAGAACAAAGATACTCAAACTCTGAAACCCTCACAAGATGTAAACCAAGATTCGAAATCATTTTCTTTACCTCCATCATTTGGTTATTGAAGCCAAAAGGATTCATAACAATCTAAAACTGGCACATAGATCTAAAACTTATGAACTTTTTCTCAATATTGTCATTAAATTTGCTGTAGACTTATTTTCAACCTGAAGTTGGCAGTCAGCAACAACCTTTTTCTCGATAGACCATTGTATTCCAATTGGATTGGATCTTGAAATTGGTCAGTTTTGAAAAGAATGTCAAATTATCTCACTGGTCTTGAATACTTATAGCATAGTTTTGGTCGTGCCATGTAATATGTAAAGCAAGATACATATTTTAAAACGTTTAACACTTGTGAACTATACAGGCTCCCAACTGTGAATCGGAACCTTCGAAGGGCATGGCTTAAAAGTCTGTGAACATAGAAAGTAATTTCGTGAATACACATAAGGATGACTTATATTTATGAAAGCGATAGTGGGTATAAACAAGATAACAATACTTCTCTTACCTAACTCGATGAGATCAGAATGACAGGATTTCTTGTCTTCACTGCACTTGTACGTGTGACATTTGTGCTTGTACACCGTCCCCGGGTCAATACACTTCCCGTCCACCTTGCACGCTACAACATGCAACACAGATTGTGGTACGTACTTAGTGGGTTGTAAAAAGGATGTCTGAATTCAGACGCATACGTATAATCTAGTAAATACCTAACCCGATTGAGGAAATGGAATAGATACTGTCAAATCAAAATGATATACTGCATATTTCTCATACTCATGTTCTCATGTTCTTGTAAAATGTTATTTCTCACACTGTCGGCCAAAAGAAACGCCTACCAGATATCTTATCAGATTGCGTAAAAACTATAATGAAAAGTTTAGCAATATTATAGCATTATGAACTTGCACCATTACTGCATAATATATTTAAATTTCAGAAGTTGTCATGTCACAAAAGAATGGTGATTGTTGAAATGAGACAACAGAAATGTTCAGTTTTCGATCATTGCTTGATCAGAAAAACATTTGAAATAGATTTTCATTAAACCACGAGCACCAATACAGGCACGCATTCGCAACAATACAGGCACGCATTCGCATTAAAGTTGTGATGGCCCTACAGGACGTGGTTACAGTGCGCAAGTTAATCAACCAGAAATAGCGGTCTTCATTGGGCGTAGTTTTCATGAATGTTATTGATTCGAATTACAGTTTTCCCACAATTTCACAGGACTTTCATATCAATTATTGTTTCAGCATAACGTCGAGACCACCATTTATTATATTTTAAAAATTATCCATCTTTCATTTTAAGGAAAATCAAATAGGTGTTGTTTTTGGCCGACAGTGTATCATCCAACAATATGAAGATGACTAGTGAATGCCCCAGGAACTACATGTGTGTTGTAACATTCACCAACATTGCATTCTGAGAGAGGTGATCAATCAATAGAACTTGTTTCTGCATAATTCTACACATCTCCATATGCCTACCAACCAACATAGTTCTTGGAGGGGTGATCTCGACAGCGTTAAACATATCCCTCTACAGACAAAAATAAACAAACATACACGTAGCTTACTCAATATACATACCAACTTGAATGTGTGTTGACCAGACCTTTTTCCCGTTGAAGTTACACATGAATGTGTTGCATCCGACTGTGAATGTTTTGTTAGTTGGATAACACTTGCCCTCGTAGTTGCAACCTGCAACATACGTTTTAATATGATCCTCATTTACGATGATAAGACAAAGGTTATAATGGTGCCAATTACACTTAGTTCACAAACCGCCCTTGAAAATGTATGTTAGTCAACAAGTTTGTTTTTTTTAAATTTGAAAACAAGATGAGATGTGTGTGGGTGTGTGTTTCTCATGTGAGGAATTGTTAAATGTCAAGTGAACATGTATACACGGACAATAGGGTCATAGTAAAATGGAATTCTAAAAGCGATTTAGCGATTATTTAGGTAATAATATCGGATCAGCAATCTGTTACTGTTGATAGAGTGTGAAGTTTGCTTAGGTTGAAGTAATACCCAACTAATTATTATACCTCTATTACATTTGTAAGAATATCATTGACCAGTTCTCACCACGTGATCGAAAAATATATTTGTACATTTTGACCTTCGATTCCAGTGATTAGTTCAGTTTTGTGACAGAAATTTGAGATATTGACTCTTCACGTGATTCACAAAGCACTACTGGAGAGCAGCAGTAGAGAACGTCAAGGTTGAAACATAGAACTGTTGGTCTATTCTGGTAAAAGATGCCTTGAGTAGGTAAATCAGCGAGTCGAAACTCCCGAGTCGAGACAACTTGTTAGGTCAAAACTTCTTGGTAAAGATGACTTGTTTGGTCGCAGCTGCCTTGTACATACGACTCCGATGGCAAAAGCTGCTTTGTAGAGATGACTCCATGGGCCAAAGCAGCCTGGTAGAGACGACTCTGTTGGCCAAAAGTGCCTTGTAGAGATGATCGACTCTGTGGGCCAACGCTTCCTGGTAGAGACGACTTTGTTGGCAACAAGTGCTTTGTACAGACGCTTTTTTTGGTCCAAAGCTGTCTGGTAGAGATGACTCTGTGGTCTGAAGCCGTCTGGTAGAGATGACTCTGTGGTCCAAAGCCGTCTGGTAGAGATGACTCTGTGGTCTAAAGCCGTCTGGTAGAGATGACTCTGTGGTCCAAAGCCGTCTGGTAGAGATGACTCTGTGGTCAAAAGCTGTCTGGTAGAGATGACTCGGTGGACCAAAGCTGTCTGGTAGAGATGACTCTGTGGACCAAAGCTGTCTGGTAGAGATGATTCTGTGGGTCAAAGCTGTCTTGTAGAGATGACTCGGTGGTCCAAAGCTGTCTGGTAGAGATGACTCTGTGGACCAAAGCTGTCTGGTAGAGATGACTCTGTGGACCAAAGCTGTCTGGTAGAGATGACTCGGTGGACCAAAGCTGTCTGGTAGAGATGACTCTGTGGTCCAAAGCTGTCTGGTAGAGATGACTCTGTGGACCAAAGCTGTCTGGTAGAGATGATTCTGTGGACCAAAGCTGTCTGGTAGAGATGACTCGGTGGTCCAAAGCTGTCTGGTAGAGATGACTCTGTGGACCAAAGCTGTCTGGTAGAGATGACTCTGTGGTCAAAAGCTGTCTGGTAGAGATGACTCTGTGGTCTAAAGCCGTCTGGTAGAGATGACTCGGTGGACCAAAGCTGTCTGGTAGAGATGACTCTGTGGACCAAAGCTGTCTGGTAGAGATGACTCTGTGGACCAAAGCTGTCTGGTAGAGATGACTCTGTGGACCAAAGCTGTCTGGTAGAGATGACTCTGTGGTCCAAAGCTGTCTGGTAGAGATGACTCTGTGGTCTAAAGCTGTCTGGTAGAGATGACTCTGTGGTCCAAAGCTGTCTGGTAGAGATGACTCGGTGGTCCAAAGCTGTCTGGTAGAGATGACTCTGTGGACCAAAGCTGTCTGGTAGAGATGACTCTGTGGTCCAAAGCTGTCTGGTAGAGATGACTCTGTGGTCTAAAGCCGTCTGGTAGAGATGACTCTGTGGACCAAAGCTGTCTGGTAGAGATGACTCGGTGGTCCAAAGCTGTCTGGTAGAGATGACTCTGTGGACCAAAGCTGTCTGGTAGAGATGACTCTGTGGTCCAAAGCTGTCTGGTAGAGATGACTCTGTGGTCCAAAGCTGTCTGGTAGAGATGACTCTGTGGACCAAAGCTGTCTGGTAGAGATGACTCTGTGGACCAAAGCTGTCTGGTAGAGATCATTCTGTGGTCCAAAGCTGTCTGGTAGAGATGACTCTGTGGTCCAAAGCTGTCTGGTAGAGATGACTCGGTGGACCAAAGCTGTCTGGTAGAGATGACTCTGTGGTCTAAAGCCGTCCGGTAGATATGACTCTGTGGTCCAAAGCTGTCTGGTAGAGATGATTCTGTATTCCAAAGCTGTCTGGTAGAGATGACTCTGTGGTCTAAAGCTGTCTGGTAGAGATAACTCGGTGGACCAAAGCTGTCTGGTAGAGATGACTCGGTGGACCAAAGCTGTCTGGTAGAGATGACTCTGTGGTCCAAAGCTGTCTGGTAGAGATGACTCTGTGGACCAAAGCTGTCTGGTAGAATTGACTCGGTGGTCTAAAGCTGTCTGATAGAGATAACTCGGTGGACCAAAGCTGTCTGGTAGAGATGACTCTGTGGACCAAAGCTGTCTGGTAGAGATGATTCTGTGGTCCAAAGCTGTCTGGTAGAGATGACTCTGTGGTCCAAAGCTGTCTGGTAGAGATAACTCGGTGGACCAAAGCTGTCTGGTAGAGATGACTCTGTGGTCTAAAGCCGTCCGGTAGAGATAACTCGGTGGACCAAAGCTGTCTGGTAGAGATAACTCGGTGGACCAAAGCTGTCTGGTAGAGATGACTCTGTGGACCAAAGCTGTCTGGTAGAGATGACTCTGTGGACCAAAGCTGTCTGGTAGAGATAACTCGGTGGTCTAAAGCTGTCTGGTAGAGATAACTCGGTGGACCAAAGCTGTCTGGTAGAGATGACTCTGTGGTCTAAAGCCGTCCGGTAGAGATAACTCGGTGGACCAAAGCTGTCTGGT
Organism: Gibbula magus; assembly: GCA_936450465.1. Lineage (NCBI taxonomy): Eukaryota > Metazoa > Mollusca > Gastropoda > Trochida > Trochidae > Gibbula > Gibbula magus. The sequence continues at coordinate 31,293,840 of OW388290.1, read as the reverse complement.
AGAGATAACTCGGTGGACCAAAGCTGTCTGGTAGAGATAACTCGGTGGACCAAAGCTGTCTGGTAGAGATGACTCTGTGGTCTAAAGCCGTCCGGTAGATATGACTCTGTGGTCCAAAGCTGTCTGGTAGAGATGACTCGGTGGTCTAAAGCTGTCTGGTAGAGATAACTCGGTGGACCAAAGCTGTCTGGTAGAGATGACTCTGTGGTCTAAAGCCGTCTGGTAGAGATGACTCTGTGGACCAAAGCTGTCTGGTAGAGATGACTCTGTGGTCCAAAGCTGTCTGGTAGAGATGACTCTGTATTCCAAAGCTGTCTGGTAGAGATGACTCGGTGGTCTAAAGCTGTCTGGTAGAGATAACTCGGTGGACCAAAGCTGTCTGGTAGAGATGACTCGGTGGACCAAAGCTGTCTGGTAGAGATGACTCTGTGGTCCAAAGCTGTCTGGTAGAGATGACTCTGTGGACCAAAGCTGTCTGGTAGAGATGACTCGGTGGTCTAAAGCTGTCTGGTAGAGATAACTCGGTGGACCAAAGCTGTCTGGTAGAGATGACTCTGTGGTCTAAAGCCGTCCGGTAGAGATAACTCGGTGGACCAAAGCTGTCTGGTAGAGATAACTCGGTGGACCAAAGCCGTCTGGTAGAGATGACTCTGTGGTCTAAAGCCGTCTGGTAGAGATGACTCTGTGGTCTAAAGCCGTCCGGTAGAGATAACTCGGTGGACCAAAGCTGTCTGGTAGAGATGACTCTGTGGTCCAAAGCTGTCTGGTAGAGATGACTCTGTGGACCAAAGCTGTCTGGTAGAGATGACTCGGTGGTCTAAAGCTGTCTGGTAGAGATAACTCGGTGGACCAAAGCTGTCTTGTAGAGATGACTCTGTGGTCCAAAGCTGTCTGGTAGAGATGACTCTAAGGGTCTAAAGCCGTCTGGTAGAGATGACTCGGTGGACCAAAGCTGTCTGGTAGAGATGACTCTGTGGTCCAAAGCTGTCTGGTAGAGATGACTCTGTGGTCTAAAGCCGTCTGGTAGAGATGACTCTGTGGACCAAAGCTGTCTGGTAGAGATGACTCTGTGGTCCAAAGCCGTCTGGTAGAGATGACTCTGTGGTCTAAAGCCGTCTGGTAGAGATGACTCTGTGGTCTAAAGCCGTCTGGTAGAGATGACTCTGTGGACCAAAGCTGTCTGGTAGAGATGACTCTGTGGTCCAAAGCTGTCTGGTAGAGATGACTCTGTGGTCCAAAGCTGTCTGGTAGAGATGACTCTGTGGACCAAAGCCGTCTGGTAGAGATGACTCTGTGGACCAAAGCTGTCTGGTAGAGATGACTCTGTGGACCAAAGCTGTCTGGTAGAGATGACTCTGTGGTCCAAAGCTGTCTGGTAGAGATGACTCTGTGGTCCAAAGCTGTCTGGTAGAGATGACTCTGTGGTCCAAAGCTGTCTGGTAGAGATGACTCTGTGGTCTAAAGCTGTCTGGTAGAGATGACTCTGTGGACCAAAGCTGTCTGGTAGAGATGACTCGGTGATCCAAAGCTGTCTGGTAGAGATGACTCTGTGGACCAAAGCTGTCTGGTAGAGATGACTCTGTGGTCCAAAGCTGTCTGGTAGAGATGACTCGGTGGACCAAAGCTGTCTGGTAGAGATGACTCTGTGGTCTAAAGCCGTCCGGTAGATATGACTCTGTGGTCTAAAGCCGTCTGGTAGAGATGACTCGGTGGACCAAAGCTGTCTGGTAGAGATGACTCTGTGGTCCAAAGCTGTCTGGTAGAGATGACTCTGTGGTCTAAAGCCGTCTGGTAGAGATGACTCTGTGGACCAAAGCTGTCTGGTAGAGATGACTCTGTGGTCCAAAGCCGTCTGGTAGAGATGACTCTGTGGTCTAAAGCCGTCTGGTAGAGATGACTCGGTGGACCAAAGCTGTCTGGTAGAGATGATTCTGTGGTCCAAAGCTGTCTGGTAGAGATGACTCTGTGGTCCAAAGCTGTCTGGTAGAGATGACTCTGTGGTCTAAAGCCGTCTGGTAGAGATGACTCTGTGGTCTAAAGCCGTCTGGTAGAGATGACTCGGTGGACCAAAGCTGTCTGGTAGAGATGATTCTGTGGTCCAAAGCTGTCTGGTAGAGATGACTCTGTGGTCCAAAGCTGTCTGGTAGAGATGACTCTGTGGTCTAAAGCCGTCTGGTAGAGATGACTCTGTGGTCTAAAGCTGTCTGGTAGAGATGACTCGGTGGACCAAAGCTGTCTGGTAGAGATGACTCTGTGGTCCAAAGCTGTCTGGTAGAGATGACTCTGTGGTCCAAAGCTGTCTGGTAGAGATGACTCTGTGGTCCAAAGCTGTCTGGTAGAGATGACTCTGTGGTCTAAAGCCGTCTGGTAGAGATGACTCTGTGGACCAAAGCTGTCTGGTAGAGATGACTCGGTGGTCCAAAGCTGTCTGGTAGAGATGACTCTGTGGACCAAAGCTGTCTGGTAGAGATGACTCTGTGGTCCAAAGCTGTCTGGTAGAGATGACTCTGTGGACCAAAGCCGTCTGGTAGAGATGACTCTGTGGACCAAAGCTGTCTGGTAGAGATGACTCTGTGGTCTAAAGCCGTCTGGTAGAGATGACTCTGTGGTCCAAAGCTGTCTGGTAGAGATGATTCTGTGGTCCAAAGCTGTCTGGTAGAGATGATTCTGTGGTCCAAAGCTGTCTGGTAGAGATGACTCTGTGGTCCAAAGCTGTCTGGTAGAGATGACTCTGTGGTCCAAAGCTGTCTGGTAGAGATGACTCTGTGGTCCAAAGCCGTCTGGTAGAGATGACTCGGTGGACCAAAGCTGTCTGGTAGAGATGATTCTGTGGTCCAAAGCTGTCTGGTAGATATGACTCTGTGGTCCAAAGCTGTCTGGTAGAGATGACTCTGTGGTCCAAAGCTGTCTGGTAGAGATGACTCTGTGGACCAAAGCTGTCTGGTAGAGATGACTCTGTGGACCAAAGCTGTCTGGTAGAGATGACTCTGTGGTCTAAAGCCGTCTGGTAGAGATGACTCTGTGGTCTAAAGCCGCCTGGTAGAGATGACTCTGTGGACCAAAGCTGTCTGGTAGAGATGACTCTGTGGTCTAAAGCCGTCTGGTAGAGATGACTCTGTGGTCTAAAGCCGTCTGGTAGAGATGACTCTGTGGTCCAAAGCTGTCTGGTAGAGATGACTCTGTGGTCCAAAGCTGTCTGGTAGAGATGACTCGGTGGTCTAAAGCTGTCTGGTAGAGATAACTCGGTGGACCAAAGCTGTCTGGTAGAGATGACTCTGTGGTCTAAAGTCGTCTGGTAGAGATGACTCTGTGGACCAAAGCTGTCTGGTAGAGATGACTCTGTGGTCCAAAGCTGTCTGGTAGAGATGACTCTGTATTCCAAAGCTGTCTGGTAGAGATGACTCGGTGGTCTAAAGCTGTCTGGTAGAGATAACTCGGTGGACCAAAGCTGTCTGGTAGAGATGACTCGGTGGACCAAAGCTGTCTGGTAGAGATGACTCTGTGGTCCAAAGCTGTCTGGTAGAGATGACTCTGTGGACCAAAGCTGTCTGGTAGAGATGACTCGGTGGTCTAAAGCTGTCTGGTAGAGATAACTCGGTGGACCAAAGCTGTCTGGTAGAGATGACTCTGTGGTCTAAAGCCGTCCGGTAGAGATAACTCGGTGGACCAAAGCTGTCTGGTAGAGATAACTCGGTGGACCAAAGCCGTCTGGTAGAGATGACTCTGTGGTCTAAAGCCGTCTGGTAGAGATGACTCTGTGGTCTAAAGCCGTCCGGTAGAGATAACTCGGTGGACCAAAGCTGTCTGGTAGAGATGACTCTGTGGTCCAAAGCTGTCTGGTAGAGATGACTCTGTGGACCAAAGCTGTCTGGTAGAGATGACTCGGTGGTCTAAAGCTGTCTGGTAGAGATAACTCGGTGGACCAAAGCTGTCTTGTAGAGATGACTCTGTGGTCCAAAGCTGTCTGGTAGAGATGACTCTAAGGGTCTAAAGCCGTCTGGTAGAGATGACTCGGTGGACCAAAGCTGTCTGGTAGAGATGACTCTGTGGTCCAAAGCTGTCTGGTAGAGATGACTCTGTGGTCTAAAGCCGTCTGGTAGAGATGACTCTGTGGACCAAAGCTGTCTGGTAGAGATGACTCTGTGGTCCAAAGCCGTCTGGTAGAGATGACTCTGTGGTCTAAAGCCGTCTGGTAGAGATGACTCTGTGGTCTAAAGCCGTCTGGTAGAGATGACTCTGTGGACCAAAGCTGTCTGGTAGAGATGACTCTGTGGTCCAAAGCTGTCTGGTAGAGATGACTCTGTGGTCCAAAGCTGTCTGGTAGAGATGACTCTGTGGACCAAAGCCGTCTGGTAGAGATGACTCTGTGGACCAAAGCTGTCTGGTAGAGATGACTCTGTGGACCAAAGCTGTCTGGTAGAGATGATTCTGTGGTCCAAAGCTGTCTGGTAGAGATGACTCTGTGGTCCAAAGCTGTCTGGTAGAGATGACTCTGTGGTCCAAAGCTGTCTGGTAGAGATGACTCTGTGGTCTAAAGCTGTCTGGTAGAGATGACTCTGTGGACCAAAGCTGTCTGGTAGAGATGACTCGGTGGTCCAAAGCTGTCTGGTAGAGATGACTCTGTGGACCAAAGCTGTCTGGTAGAGATGACTCTGTGGTCCAAAGCTGTCTGGTAGAGATGACTCGGTGGACCAAAGCTGTCTGGTAGAGATGACTCTGTGGTCTAAAGCCGTCCGGTAGATATGACTCTGTGGTCTAAAGCCGTCTGGTAGAGATGACTCGGTGGACCAAAGCTGTCTGGTAGAGATGACTCTGTGGTCCAAAGCTGTCTGGTAGAGATGACTCTGTGGTCTAAAGCCGTCTGGTAGAGATGACTCTGTGGACCAAAGCTGTCTGGTAGAGATGACTCTGTGGTCCAAAGCCGTCTGGTAGAGATGACTCTGTGGTCTAAAGCCGTCTGGTAGAGATGACTCGGTGGACCAAAGCTGTCTGGTAGAGATGATTCTGTGGTCCAAAGCTGTCTGGTAGAGATGACTCTGTGGTCCAAAGCTGTCTGGTAGAGATGACTCTGTGGTCTAAAGCCGTCTGGTAGAGATGACTCTGTGGTCTAAAGCCGTCTGGTAGAGATGACTCGGTGGACCAAAGCTGTCTGGTAGAGATGATTCTGTGGTCCAAAGCTGTCTGGTAGAGATGACTCTGTGGTCCAAAGCTGTCTGGTAGAGATGACTCTGTGGTCTAAAGCCGTCTGGTAGAGATGACTCTGTGGTCTAAAGCCGTCTGGTAGAGATGACTCGGTGGACCAAAGCTGTCTGGTAGAGATGATTCTGTGGTCCAAAGCCGTCTGGTAGAGATGACTCTGTGGTCCAAAGCTGTCTGGTAGAGATGACTCTGTGGTCTAAAGCCGTCCGGTAGAGATAACTCGGTGGACCAAAGCTGTCTGGTAGAGATGGCTCGGTGGTCCAAAGCTGTCTGGTAGAGATGACTCTGTGGTCCAAAGCTGTCTGGTAGAGATGACTCTGTGGTCTAAAGCCGTCTGGTAGAGATGACTCTGTGGTCTAAAGCCGTCTGGTAGAGATGACTCGGTGGACCAAAGCTGTCTGGTAGAGATGATTCTGTGGTCCAAAGCTGTCTGGTAGAGATGACTCTGTGGTCCAAAGCTGTCTGGTAGAGATGACTCTGTGGTCCAAAGCTGTCTGGTAGAGATGACTCTGTGGTCTAAAGCCGTCTGGTAGAGATGACTCTGTGGACCAAAGCTGTCTGGTAGAGATGACTCGGTGGTCCAAAGCTGTCTGGTAGAGATGACTCTGTGGACCAAAGCTGTCTGGTAGAGATGACTCTGTGGTCCAAAGCTGTCTGGTAGAGATGACTCTGTGGTCCAAAGCTGTCTGGTAGAGATGACTCTGTGGACCAAAGCCGTCTGGTAGAGATGACTCTGTGGACCAAAGCTGTCTGGTAGAGATGACTCTGTGGTCTAAAGCCGTCTGGTAGAGATGACTCTGTGGTCCAAAGCTGTCTGGTAGAGATGATTCTGTGGTCCAAAGCTGTCTGGTAGAGATGATTCTGTGGTCCAAAGCTGTCTGGTAGAGATGACTCTGTGGTCCAAAGCTGTCTGGTAGAGATGACTCTGTGGTCCAAAGCTGTCTGGTAGAGATGACTCTGTGGTCCAAAGCCGTCTGGTAGAGATGACTCGGTGGACCAAAGCTGTCTGGTAGAGATGATTCTGTGGTCCAAAGCCGTCTGGTAGAGATGACTCTGTGGTCCAAAGCTGTCTGGTAGAGATGACTCTGTGGTCCAAAGCTGTCTGGTAGAGATGACTCTGTGGACCAAAGCTGTCTGGTAGAGATGACTCTGTGGACCAAAGCTGTCTGGTAGAGATGACTCTGTGGTCTAAAGCCGTCTGGTAGAGATGACTCTGTGGTCTAAAGCCGCCTGGTAGAGATGACTCTGTGGACCAAAGCTGTCTGGTAGAGATGACTCTGTGGTCTAAAGCCGTCTGGTAGAGATGACTCTGTGGTCTAAAGCCGTCTGGTAGAGATGACTCTGTGGTCCAAAGCTGTCTGGTAGAGATGACTCTGTGGTCCAAAGCTGTCTGGTAGAGATGACTCTGTGGTCTAAAGCTGTCTGGTAGAGATGACTCTGTGGACCAAAGCTGTCTGGTAGAGATGACTCTGTGGACCAAAGCTGTCTGGTAGAGATGACTCTGTGGTCTAAAGCTGTCTGGTAGAGATGACTCTGTGGTCCAAAGCTGTCTGGTAGAGATGACTCGGTGGACCAAAGCTGTCTGGTAGAGATGACTCTGTGGACCAAAGCTGTCTGGTAGAGATGACTCTGTGGTCTAAAGCCGTCTGGTAGAGATGACTCTGTGGTCTAAAGCCGTCTGGTAGAGATGACTCTGTGGTCTAAAGCCGTCTGGTAGAGATGACTCTGTGGTCCAAAGCTGTCTGGTAGAGATAACTCGGTGGTCTAAAGCCGTCTGGTAGAGATGACTCTGTGGTCTAAAGCCGTCTGGTAGAGATGACTCTGTGGTCTAAAGCCGTCTGGTAGAGATGACTCTGTGGTCCAAAGCTGTCTGGTAGAGATAACTCGGTGGTCCAAAGCCGTCTGGTAGAGATGACTCTGTGGTCTAAAGCCGTCTGGTAGAGATGACTCTGTGGTCTAAAGCCGTCTGGTAGAGATGACTCTGTGGTCTAAAGCCGTCTGGTAGAGATGACTCTGTGGTCCAAAGCCGTCTGGTAGAGATGACTCTGTGGTCTAAAGCCGTCTGGTAGAGATGACTCTGTGGTCTAAAGCCGTCTGGTAGAGATGACTCTGTGGTCCAAAGCTGTCTGGTAGAGATGACTCTGTGGTCTAAAGCCGTCTGGTAGAGATGACTCTGTGGTCTAAAGCCGTCTGGTAGAGATGACTCTGTGGTCTAAAGCCGTCTGGTAGAGATGACTCTGTGGACCAAAGCTGTCTGGTAGAGATAACTCGGTGGTCTAAAGCCGTCTGGTAGAGATGACTCTGTGGTCTAAAGCCGTCTGGTAGAGATGACTCTGTGGTCTAAAGCCGTCTGGTAGAGATGACTCTGTGGTCCAAAGCTGTCTGGTAGAGATGACTCTGTGGTCCAAAGCTGTCTGGTAGAGATGACTCTGTGGACCAAAGCTGTCTGGTAGAGATGACTCTGTGGTCCAAAGCTGTCTGGTAGAGATGACTCGGTGGACCAAAGCTGTCTGGTAGAGATGACTCTGTGGTCCAAAGCTGTCTGGTAGAGATGACTCTGTGGACCAAAGCTGTCTGGTAGAGATGACTCTGTGGACCAAAGCTGTCTGGTAGAGATAACTCGGTGGACCAAAGCTGTCTGGTAGAGATGACTCTGTGGTCTAAAGCTGTCTGGTAGAGATGACTCGGTGGACCAAAGCTGTCTGGTAGAGATGACTCTGTGGTCCAAAGCTGTCTGGTAGAGATGACTCTGTGGACCAAAGCTGTCTGGTAGAGATGACTCTGTGGTCTAAAGCCGTCTGGTAGAGATGACTCTGTGGTCTAAAGCCGTCTGGTAGAGATGACTCTGTGGTCTAAAGCCGTCTGGTAGAGATGACTCGGTGGACCAAAGCTGTCTGGTAGAGATGACTCTGTGGTCCAAAGCTGTCTGGTAGAGATGATTCTGTGGTCCAAAGCTGTCTGGTAGAGATGACTCTGTGGTCTAAAGTCGTCTGGTAGAGATGACTCTGTGGTCCAAAGCCGTCTGGTAGAGATGACTCTGTGGACCAAAGCTGTCTGGTAGAGATGATTCTGTGGTCCAAAGCTGTCTGGTAGAGATGATTCTGTGGTCCAAAGCTGTCTGGTAGAGATGATTCTGTGGTCCAAAGCTGTCTGGTAGAGATGGCTCGGTGGTCCAAAGCTGTCTGGTAGAGATGACTCGGTGGACCAAAGCTGTCTGGTAGAGATGACTCGGTGGACCAAAGCTATTTTGTAGAAATGACTCTGTGGTCCAAAGCTGTCTGGTAGAGATGACTCTGTGGTCTAAAGCTGTCTGGTAGAGATGACTCTGTGGTCTAAAGCTGTCCGGTAGAGATGACTCTGTGGACCAAAGCTGTCTGGTAGAGATGACTCGGTGGACCAAAGCTATTTTGTAGAGATGACTCGGTGGTCCAAAGCTGTCTGGTAGAGATGACTCTGTGGACCAAAGCTGTCTGGTAAAGATGACTCTGTGGACCAAAGCTGTCTGGTAGAGATGATTCTGTGGTCCAAAGCTGTCTGGTAGAGATGGCTCGGTGGTCCAAAGCTGTCTGGTAGAGATGACTCTGTGGTCTAAAGCCGTCTGGTGGAGATGACTCTGTGGTCCAAAGCTGTCTGGTAGAGATAACTCGGTGGTCTAAAGCCGTCTGGTAGAGATGACTCTGTGGTCTAAAGCCGTCTGGTAGAGATGACTCTGTGGTCTAAAGCCGTCTGGTAGAGATGACTCTGTGGTCCAAAGCTGTCTGGTAGAGATAACTCGGTGGTCCAAAGCCGTCTGGTAGAGATGACTCTGTGGTCTAAAGCCGTCTGGTAGAGATGACTCTGTGGTCTAAAGCCGTCTGGTAGAGATGACTCTGTGGTCTAAAGCCGTCTGGTAGAGATGACTCTGTGGTCCAAAGCCGTCTGGTAGAGATGACTCTGTGGTCTAAAGCCGTCTGGTAGAGATGACTCTGTGGTCTAAAGCCGTCTGGTAGAGATGACTCTGTGGTCCAAAGCTGTCTGGTAGAGATGACTCTGTGGTCTAAAGCCGTCTGGTAGAGATGACTCTGTGGTCTAAAGCTGTCTGGTAGAGATGACTCTGTGGTCTAAAGCCGTCTGGTAGAGATGACTCTGTGGACCAAAGCTGTCTGGTAGAGATAACTCGGTGGTCTAAAGCCGTCTGGTAGAGATGACTCTGTGGTCTAAAGCCGTCTGGTAGAGATGACTCTGTGGTCTAAAGCCGTCTGGTAGAGATGACTCTGTGGTCCAAAGCTGTCTGGTAGAGATGACTCTGTGGTCCAAAGCTGTCTGGTAGAGATGACTCTGTGGACCAAAGCTGTCTGGTAGAGATGACTCTGTGGTCCAAAGCTGTCTGGTAGAGATGACTCGGTGGACCAAAGCTGTCTGGTAGAGATGACTCTGTGGTCCAAAGCTGTCTGGTAGAGATGACTCTGTGGACCAAAGCTGTCTGGTAGAGATGACTCTGTGGACCAAAGCTGTCTGGTAGAGATAACTCGGTGGACCAAAGCTGTCTGGTAGAGATGACTCTGTGGTCTAAAGCTGTCTGGTAGAGATGACTCGGTGGACCAAAGCTGTCTGGTAGAGATGACTCTGTGGTCCAAAGCTGTCTGGTAGAGATGACTCTGTGGACCAAAGCTGTCTGGTAGAGATGACTCTGTGGTCTAAAGCCGTCTGGTAGAGATGACTCTGTGGTCTAAAGCCGTCTGGTAGAGATGACTCTGTGGTCTAAAGCCGTCTGGTAGAGATGACTCGGTGGACCAAAGCTGTCTGGTAGAGATGACTCTGTGGTCCAAAGCTGTCTGGTAGAGATGATTCTGTGGTCCAAAGCTGTCTGGTAGAGATGACTCTGTGGTCTAAAGTCGTCTGGTAGAGATGACTCTGTGGTCCAAAGCCGTCTGGTAGAGATGACTCTGTGGACCAAAGCTGTCTGGTAGAGATGATTCTGTGGTCCAAAGCTGTCTGGTAGAGATGATTCTGTGGTCCAAAGCTGTCTGGTAGAGATGATTCTGTGGTCCAAAGCTGTCTGGTAGAGATGGCTCGGTGGTCCAAAGCTGTCTGGTAGAGATGACTCGGTGGACCAAAGCTGTCTGGTAGAGATGACTCGGTGGACCAAAGCTATTTTGTAGAAATGACTCTGTGGTCCAAAGCTGTCTGGTAGAGATGACTCTGTGGTCTAAAGCTGTCTGGTAGAGATGACTCTGTGGTCTAAAGCTGTCCGGTAGAGATGACTCTGTGGACCAAAGCTGTCTGGTAGAAATGACTCGATGGACCAAAGCTATTTTGTAGAGATGACTCGGTGGTCCAAAGCTGTCTGGTAGAGATGACTCTGTGGACCAAAGCTGTCTGGTAAAGATGACTCTGTGGACCAAAGCTGTCTGGTAGAGATGATTCTGTGGTCCAAAGCTGTCTGGTAGAGATGGCTCGGTGGTCCAAAGCTGTCTGGTAGAGATGACTCGGTGGACCAAAGCTATTTTGTAGAAATGACTCTGTGGGTCAAAGCTGTCTGGTAGAGATGAATCTGTTGGCAAAAGCTGCCTGAGTGAAAAGACTCCCTTGCCAAAACATGTCTGGTTGACTCAGAGGGTCAAAGCTGCTTGGTAGAGACGAATTGATTGGGTCGAACCTGCTTAGTGGAGACTCGGTTGGTTAAAGCGGCCCGTGAAGAAGACTACGCCCAAAGATTGGAGATGATTGAAGATTTTGCTCAGTCATCAATTTCAAGCTTAATCTACTTGCTACGATTTGTTTATAAACATACTTGTCTTCGTTTGTTACTTTAATTAAGTTTACTATTTACCTATATCTAAGATGTGAAGATTTTGCTCAGTCATAAATTTCAAGGTTAATCTACTTGCTACGATTTGTTTATAAACATATTTGTCTTCGTTTGTTACTTTAATTAATTTTACTGTTTATCTAAAATTTAACTATCTTACAACTGTCAATGTTTCTTTGCTATCAACATACATATTCACGAAGTATTTAGAGTGAAGTAATTTCCCCAATGATAATACGTGTTCGCAAACGTGTTTTGGAACAAGGTTATCTCATATTCATGCTAGAGGGTGAACAACTGGCTGACTGTAAACAGTTTTTAATTCAATCAGTGAATCAATTCAGAAATACATGCTGCGCATAAATAACCATTGCTTCAAATAATGCTCGGCACATGTTACCTTGAGCAGAGGTAACTCCACAGTATTCATACAGTAATCTTGAAATTGCTATTGAAGTAAATACGAATTATTACATTTGCTTGCATATAAGTTTTTTTATATCATTTTCTTGATAGATTATTGGTGAATTGTTATTCCGTATAGTATATTAAATAGAGATGTGTAAGATGTAGTAAATCAAATTTATTTTCCATGGTAACAAACTTTACTCCCTTTTTTTAAGTGTACAGTTTGTGTTGTTTGGAGCATAAACTGTTTGACCTTTCTTCAACACAGTTGGTATACTGTCTCTCCATATAATGTATGATATAACATATGATAACGATTATTACAATTTATATTAATTGTTGAAACGCATTTTTGCTGAAAAAGTATTTCAAGTATTTGGGCTAATTGGATGTCCCTTTAGGTCGACTTGTGGAGTGTTTGACTCTGACCAGGAGGTCCCCGGTTCGAAATGGATTTACATTCTCGCCCTTATACTTCCTAAATGTTGTAGCGTTTTCACATGGGTCTTGGTCAGGTTGCTTTTCTCTCATTCTAATTTAATTATTAGATCCATAAGGTTGCGGTTGATTGAATGTCAAGCGCAGAAATAGAATATTGTAAGAATTAGTAGTAATATAAGTAAAAATAGTGATTGTAATAGAAGTAGTAGTAGTAGTAGTAGTAGTAGTAGTAGTGGTAGTAGTAGTAGTAGTAGTAGTAGTAGTAGTAGTAGTAGTAGTAGTAGCAGCAGCAGCAAAACCCGAAGTAGTAACAGTAACATCAGGAGTAAAAGTAACAATGGCAACAGTAGAGGAAGTTGTAGTAATAATAGTAGAAGTAGAAACAACAGCAGTAGCAGTAGTGGTAGAACGTGTTAAATACATTAAATGCCTTCATATGTGTGTTGGTCAAAGACTGTAAGTCAATAAAAGTTACAGTGACATTAACGGGAAGTTGTGTTATAATTCTAAACACTATAGGTTGCCCTGTGTACCTGTAGAGTTGATCGTGTACGGGGGATTCTTCAATCCGTCAGGATCACACACTTGCACTGTACAGCCCTTCCGTATTTCCGTACCAGGCTCCAAACACTCGCCCGTCTTCTCGTCCTTGCAACCTGCAGTCAATCAATCAAACACAACATTTTTGAACGTGCCATGGCAAAAATATAAAATTTAAAAATTTAACAATTGGTGAAAACAGTTAGCTTACAACTATAAATCCAACTTTTCAATAAGGCAAGGTGTAAAAGTTTGTGAAAACAAGCATTTGTCACTAACGTGGCATGATCCCCCGCCGCGCAATATCACCTCAAAATTAAAGAAAATATTAGAGGTCATAGTATGTGTCAACAGAAACACGATTCAGTTTAATTTTCTTGAAATTCACTGTGAACTTTATGCCATGTCATAATCGTACTGACAAGCTTAACATTTACGTTTCCATGCCGAAATCAATGCCTTGCTTTGACCTTGAGAATAATGTCACGGTCACCAAAATCTAATCAGCCCTTCGCCTTCCCAAGGAGAAGCCTTGTGTAAGACATAGGGCGAATCTAGCTCTTGAGATATCCCCCTGGCAAGGTTTATATAGCAAAGTCTCCGTGTGACCTTGAAAAGAAGGGCAAGGTCAGAACATTATATTGGAACATTACTCTCTGAACCTATAAACAAAATATGAAATGAATCCAGTGAATAGTTCTTTACGGACGACAAAATCTGCCGAATGCGATAACACTGCTCCGTCCTGAATCGCGGGATAATAGGCTACGTACAGTAACTTCTTTTTATATAAGAAATAGAGGATACTAAACGACCTTCTATTTAATACCATTTTTATTAAACGAGTTAATGATTTTGTATAAAACGAGCGAAAGCGAGTTTGATACCAAATCATTCACGAGTTCAATAAAAATGGTATTAAATAGAAGAGAGTTTAGTATTCTGTTTATTACTCGCCAACATATAATCCAGCGAAATAGCCGACATGGCTCTGAAACTATGATTCCCGCAAGTCTGATACCATTGTGACGACGTTACCCGAATTGTGACGTCATAACCGCAAATTGTTGTGACGTCATACACGCGGCGGTATTACACTAGTTTAATATTGCCGTATAAATATTACACTGCAGTATCTCACACGGGCGAGTAATAATGACTTGGAATGGTTTGGATTTCTAAAACATGATAACAATAGTTCTCTTACCATACTCGATGAGATCAGAATGACATGATTTCTTGTCTTCACTGCACTTGTACGTGTGGCATTTGTGCTTGAACACCGTCCCCGGGTCTATACACTTCCCGTCCACCTTACACGCTACAACATGCAACACAGATTGTGGTACGTAGTTATTGGGAGTCAACCATATGATCGGGTAACGTACTTGACATGACATTCTACTAACAGAGTTGACAACATAATGGAATAGGTAAAGCCAAAAGGCAAATTACATACTGTATATTTGCCAACAATATTTTGAAATGGAATTTAATATTTTTCTGCAATATGAAGCTGACTAGTGAATGCCTCGTGTCTTTAACGGGGTAGTGTTCCCCAGCAAGGCTGTAAGTCAGAACCAAGTACAAGTACAGTTGGTATGTCGGTGCCAATCCTACAAAAGCCTCAAACAAATACTGATGAAGAAACGATTAATGGTTCCTTCACTAAGGTTGCATTCTTTCTAAAGGTTGCATCCACAGAACCTGTTTCTGCTTAAGTCTACAAACCTCAAAATGCCTGTCTATCAACGAACTTACATTTTTGTGGAGGTAAAATTGCACACAGTGTTAAACACATTCCTCGACTGACAAACATACACACAGTTTACAGAACATACCTACCAACGTGAATGTGTGTTGGCCAGGCTTTCTTCCCGTCGAAGTTGCACATGAACTTGTTGCATCCGACCGTGAATGTTTTGTTAGCTGGATAACACTTGCCCTTGTAGCTGCAAGCTGTGATGAAACAATACAATCGTGCGTTTTAAAAATATCGTCCTGTGCGATGATTAGATAAACATTATAATAGCGGCAGAAGAAACTATAAACTTAATTTTTATTTCAAATTTCATTTGATGGTCAAATTTCATTTGAATAAAACACAACTGTTCATCGAAATATAAGACATATTCTTTGTGAAAATCAATAAATGTAACACATCAAACACGACAGGGGTCATGTTGGTGTAATTTTCATTTCTTTCCCCTGTCTACATAAATGAAAGATATTTTAAACCAGTTACAAAGTAATTCAAAATTCAAACGATGGTAGATAAGTGTTATTGTATAGTGCTATAATCAAGAGCATCTTATTTCTTTGAAATACTGAATGAATCGAAACTAAATTAAATGAGTACTTTCTTCTGCCCGGTAGTGTACGTGTATCTGAGCTGTGGGTACCTGGGTCCTCATTGATTATCTGTTTCTTGCCGTCCTTGTCCACACACCTGTACATGCTACAGTGGAAGTCCAGTGTCTGGTTCAGGGGGATGCACGTCTTCTTGCCGTCGAGTATCACTCCACAACCTGCCATACAAAGTGGTTTAAACGGTGTCTTGAGAGAGCCAGAACGGTTTCTTATGCTATGGTTATGAAACCAATCAAACTACGAAACAGGTTCATTAAGGCTGAAGATAAAAAGCAAAGTAGTTTATAGAAAACGTTTTATTGTTTTATTGGGAAAACTGCTTATTTCATCTCTCAGCACAACCGATTTTGAACTAAACTTCACTTGTGGATACATGTTCATTACTTCGAAAAGAAAGGGTATTAGTATTTACACTGAAACATCCGATCAATAACAGTAAAAGAAACGTCGCCATACAAAATAGAAGATAATTCAATCCACGGGTGATAAACACGACTGAAACTGGAATACATCATGTCATCCGACGCCAATTAAACTAAACTTTAAATTTTAAAACATAATCTGATCATATTTCTGAGAAACACGCGTTTCAGAAATCATCATTTTCCAATCTCCTTAACAAGACGAGATGGGATAGTCAAAAGGGGATTTTTGCGGCTTGTTATGACGTCCTACAGTAAAGACACGTCAATAAATTGAAGTTCAAGAACATCAATTATTAATGGAATATTTACATTTATGAATTATGAAGTTAAATGTCAAACATTCTGGTCAAAAGCCATTTTGAAAAAGCGATTGCAAGTGCACTTGCAAATATACATAAATATAAAAGTATTATACTCAAAATCATTAAATTGCGGGTACCTCTTTACAAATCATGTCCCTGTAAACATCAGTCAAAATCGACTTTCTTTTTTTTCGTTTTTTACACTGTTGAAAAGGTCGTGACGTTTCTTTTGTGGTTGAGCGTATGTCCAACTTCCTGACTGTTCTGCCACTCAACAAGTCCACCAAGGATGGGTGATTGTACGGGTATATCTACCACTAGACCAACATCACTTGTGATCAGGCATTGTCACTCTAGATTTATGTAGTATTCGAGCGAGTTTCCACCATGTTAAGGGCGCATTAAAAAAATACTTCATTTATGACGAATGTTGGATTAAAGAGATACGTAGAAATAATGAGAATATATGCAGGCGTGTTTTCTTGCGTGCGTCCATTGTTGTTTCGGGTCGCATATGCCAAACGTTATAAATGGTGTTATTTTATCGAGAAGCATTAACTGTTGCAAAGAATTACTATTTTGGTGGAAGTCGACTCAGAAAAATTACGATATAAAGGAGTATAGTGAGTTTTAATCGAAAACTGGACAATGAACTGCGATTGCCGCGCGTCAATTAGTCAAACGTTATTTTTAAAACTTATTTTCAATAGACAAACATACTATTTTTGGTTAGTGATGTTTAATAGGTCATATAACTACTGTGCACGTAAATGGGACGTGTAGTTTCGGTTTCTGTACATATGTAATGATGTTTCGCGTTTTGCAGTGGAAACTATAGTAATTATGGGTGTGTGTGTGTGGCGGTTGGGGTGAATATGTAAGTTAAGGGAAATTATTTGAACTGAAATCTCCACATATGTTTTTGACAGGTATTAAAGTCAAATAAAATATAATGAAACAGAATGTATGAACCTTTTAGGTTTTAAACCGGGACGTCCTTTATATTGAAGCATGCGGAATAAACACAGGAATCATGCAGAATAAACGGTTTCAACAATGAGAATTGTATGAACCTTTTAGGTTTTACAACGGGACGTATTTTATATCGAAGCATTAAGAATAAATGATCTGGTTTCAACAATTAGTATAGTTTATATCAGACCTGGGTGTGATAACGTGACAATGTACCTTTAGACATGGGATAGAAGCCTGGTCTTTCTCCGAAGATACACTCATAGGTGACGCAATTAGCGTCTAGCGTGTCACCTTCCTCGTAACAATTGCCATTGTGGTCTGCACACCCTGTGAATACATAGGCAATTTGTAGAAACCCATGTATATATGAAATCCTTTATTACTCCGGTTCCCATTTACGTTCAGTAGCTAATAGCGTGATATATCAGTAAAGGGGATGCTTTTAACAGTGGTGTAATGCCTATATAACCATGAAATTGAGATTGACTTAAGGACTTATAAATAAATAACAATTACTTTGCGTGGATCTGATTCGCTGAACACTGTCACAGAGGTTCAGTTCATACCTGCATAAACTTAATTTCGTGACATCACATCACTTTTAGCCAGATTCATGGCTAGTTGCTTTGTGCATTTTTATTGGCTGATTAACACGTTGTAGGCGGGGCTTATTATTTGGTGTATTCATACGCGAAAATAGTACAGCTCTAACTGTTGCATATTTGTATATTTGTAGCAAACAAACCTTTTCAAAACATCAGGTACGAGTTTATTTATTTATAAGAATTGACTTCAAAATGTATTAAGTTCATGGAGGTATAAACAGCGTTTTTTTAAGTTTATCCCTCCATGAACTTAATAAAATTTGAAGTCAATTCTTATGTGATATCCATAAAGTGCATTATGAGGATTTGGATTGTGAGCAAGATATATTACAAGTCAACGTGTTGTATCTTATTTTAAAGAACAAAGGAGTTTTACGTAATCATATTTACAATACCTTGAGCGAGGGGAACGAGTTTCCATGAAAATTGATTCCCGCTCTTCAGCTCCGTGCATGTCCAATTCGAACATGCGTGAGATACGACATCGTCGACATTGACACACTTCCCCTTCAAGTCCCGGCAACCTGTGTCATATTCAGATAGAGCACAACGTCAGGACACCAGAAATACTACAAACTGATATTTGCGAAAAGATAATAAATAATTCAAAGGAATAGTTATAATGACAACATGTGTTCGGGTATATGTGTTTTATAAAATATAGAAAATGCACGATCAGCTAGTTTAAAGTGGATGTTCGAATCACACACAGGGGCGTATATCGCTTAGAAATAGCGTGTAAAAGACATATACCTATAAAGATCCTACCCTATTACTATATAAAAGGAAAGAGATGTAACGACCAAACCACCCCATGATCTTAAAATTCATATTTCGCATCAATTTTTTTTATGGCACAATCGATGACTAAAATACGAAAACTAAATGATTTCCCTACAAAATTAGCTATAAATGGCCACAATCCGATCATTATTTCAAAAGGTATTGTGGTACTTTAAACAAAACTTTGTGTCCTCTCCATTACTCAGAATATTAGACGATCGGATATACCACAAACTGGCGGTAAACTCAAAGAGAAGCAAACATGCTCCCAATTAATAACTTCAACATACCCGCCCCAAACCAGTATTGCTCGTTAGTTATAAGTGTTGTGTTAGCGTCCAATCATTTATCCTCCTCATGTGCTAATTGTAGAGTTATCGGTATTAAGGAAATTATCTAAATTTATTTATCAAAAAGATCATGTCTAGATGGGCTTTTCTTGACCATACATCTCTAACAGTCTTCTTCCTTATAATTTACAAGCATGTAATCTCTTTCAACATTGGTCTGTGTTAGACCTTACCTGTTCTGTTGTACCTGCTGACCACCTACCTGCCTTTATCACGTGCAGTCCACAGGTAGATTTAGACCTGTCACACCCCAGAGTAACACAGCCTATAGTGTGGTTAGCCCCCTCAGCAATACAGACGTCCTTGCCCACTGCGCAACCTGCAGACAAACATACCGTGTACAAACGTATTTCTTCGAATACGCACTAGAAATATACTTATGCGACTAAACTCATTTCTAAACTCCAAACCTTTAGCAAAAACAAATTGAAAGGACAGCTACCATACTCCAATGAGGTCACACTCACGCCTCCAGAAATCCACACCCCGTGCCTCTAATGCGCACTCTTAGAAATCTCACAAAGTTTATCAATTAACCTACACACTATATTACTGAAACACAATATCAACTCAAGCATATTGTTCTACACATTACACACAGGTAAATGATTCCTACGACTCCCACCTGAGCGGATGAGGACGAAGGACGCTTGGTCTTCAAAGTCCAGCTGACACTGAGACGCGTAGCATCCTCTCTCCTTCGTGTAGTTGAGCGGTCTGCACTCGACTCCGTCCCGACATCCTGCAGCGAGACGTAGAGTCTACATCATGGTTACTATACACTACAACTTGACACATTTATTGTTACTATTTCAAAACCATAACTCCGGGACCTACTATACAATTTCCAATACTAACGCCCCTTTTATTCAATGTATTTCCTGCATATACATAATGTTAGTATCGGTTCTAAAATATCAAAGATCAATTTTTCGGGCATCAACGTATCACAGCTCTAATGTGTATGATACATAATATTGTTTAATTGTCCTTTATGTTAACTAAACCAAAACATCGATTTATCCACCAAACAAGAGTCTGTAAGTATGGCTGTATACTTTTGTATACTCCTAGCACTTCCAAATTATTTTCTTATAAAAAAAGTGCCTCCTCGTCATTATTTGTTCCAACAAAGAGTATGTTAAAAAGAAAGTCATGCCGCCCTCGTCACTTTTGAAACAAAAGTGTGCCCGAGAAACAGTCAAATCTCTTATATATAATTCTTACAATGAATAACTTCAAAGTCAGAAATGTCACAATCAAGGTACACGAGTCAAATATATATTTTATACACTGAACAACAGAAAACCCACCTTTTTTTAGGTCAATGATTTTGAAGGTGACATTCAGATGGTCATGTGGCTGAGTGATACGCACACACTGCCGGACAAGGCACGTCTCCCCCCATGTGTCGTCCCAAGTCGCGTTCTCCTCTCGGCATCTCTCGTGCACCTCATCCCAGCATCCTACAGGCACGTATGTTTTATATGCTTTTATCAACCTACTAGCCATATAACGTGATACTTGAAACGACCATTCTAAACCGAATCACCCGGTACGAGGGACTTTCAACATTATAGGTCCTTCCAGGAGGGTTTACACAGTTAGGAGGAATTACAATGATTGTAAACCCTGATATATTTGCTAAGATGACGGCTTGAAAGTAAAGATCTGAATAAACCATCTTATACTAATTTCAAATATATTATGAGAGATTAAGAACAGAAAGTGCGTTTTGAACCCGTATCAACTAACACCTGTGGTACATGAGCTGGCGCTTTAGTATATTGTGCCAACGAGGCAGATGACATCCCAAGGTACAAAAGCACGGTTGTAATCAAGGATTTCAAGTTCCAAACAATGATTTTATGAACGACTCAGTATACCATGGATCCTCAGTATAACGCGATAACAAAGTCTGTTTTACACTTAAAAACGGTTGAGAAACCATGATACCGAGGATATGGTAAGGTTGTTTTTCCTTCCTATCAGGATCCACAACCTTCAGGATGGTTTACAGAGACAATGATAAACCCTGTTTGGAGGAAGTACAATGCATATGATTGTAAACCCTGATATGTTTCCTATTATAAGAGAATAATGTGAAAGTATAGATCTGAAGAATATATAGTATAATATTAAACCGCAAATGTTTTGACGAATGTGCGTCTCGAACCCGTAACCAGCTGCAGTAAGACCTGGGGTTCGTGGGTTAACGCTTTAGCCTATTGCGCCAAGGAGGCAGATGGAAGACAACGGTATAAAAGCAACTTACATAGAATCTTTAGCCGTAACCAGGATTTCAGACGATTTCAGGGATTTTACGAGCAACTCTACATATTCACCAGGGATCTACGATAACGCGATAACAAAGCGTCTTTTAAACTTAAAAACGGTTGATAATATGGATACACCATTCTACCTCGGATATGGCAAGGTTGTAGACCTTGATAGTCAGTCCACAACCTTACCATATCCTCGGTATCATGGTTTATCCTTATACTAATTTATGGTTCAGAGATAATTCATTTGTAAACAAGCGAGTATACATCACAGTCAATTTGTTAGTATTTACTAAAATTATTTATTTCCAAAGATAGATCACTAAAACATCAAATTAACTCTAAACATGGATAAATCTTAAATTACATTTACGCAACTGCCACGGGGTGTTATTGTGACACTTGTCTGGATTGTAATTACTGTTAGAGCTGGCTGTGTCACTAATTCTGTCTACGATACAGCCAAAACCAATAGTGTAGAATGTAAAACTAAGCTTCTCCCTTTTCCAGTAGGTGACGCCTCATACAGTAGAAGGCATATTAACGTAAATCAAGAAATTTTAACAGAGGTCGGGGGTCTTTTATTTAGAGAGGGGAGGGTCAAAATCATCAACTTTGATACACAATTTTCAAAAAGGGGAGAGGGGATCGAATGCTGTACCACTGATGCTGAGAGATGACGGTGGGATAGAACGTGTTACTGACCGCCCTCTGTGACCACCATGACGTGATGGTCCTCTAAATTCCTGCACTGGGTAGTGACACAGTCCTCCGTCTTGCTCTCCCCCACAGCGTAGATGTCGTCATTGTCGTCTTTGCAACCTGCAAAGAGGAAAACAACACATTTTATAACACGAAGTTATCAGGATGTCATCAAATGTTATATTACACTCCATGGAGTAGTCAATGATGGCGTCACTGGTGATGAAAGCAAATCACTATTAAATCTAGTCTCGCCGCTACTGGCTGTAATATTGCCCAAGCAAAGTTAAACAGGATCTCAATAATAAATATAACGGTATATTTTGCTCTTTTATTTTTACAAAAACAAATGGGATTTAAACCAGTCCTATTTCACACGGAGTAATAACGGGTAAACATATAAACATAAATTAAAAATAAATGTTTGACTTGTCAATAGAGTCAATTTTTTTATGCCCTTCAGGGGAACACAGTCAACCATTTGTCATACGCTATTCGCATGAAATTAACGACTTTACTCCATGGCAGAGTTCAATGGTATGCGAAACTAAAACAGTAAGGAGTAAGATTTCTTACGTTCTCCTAGTCTCCTAGATAGTCATACATCACAGCTTATGTATGACATTCACGACTATCTAGTAGTACTAAGAGAGCTTCTGCAATCTATATAGGCCCTGGATCCCAAGAATGTAATGATTACGAAGCCCTAGTTAACGTACCGCAGCCGAGAGGCGAGTAGTAGCAGAAGTTGACGAGGGTGCTGTTGTCTCCTGTCTTGATGAGGGGCAGGGAACCATTCAGCACTCGGAACTTTCCCTCAAACGCGTCACAGAAACTCCAGAATTGCTTCGTCACACGCATTCCTGAATATAGCAATACTCGCCTTGTAACCTTTTCAATACCTTTAAATTACATCATGCATCATTGACGTCTCCAGGGGAAATGTTATTTGTTAATCGTATACCCTGGAGACAGTCTGGTATTTTGCCAGTGACTGTGTGCCCTTCCTTTAGACCCTGATTGGGTAAGTTGACCAATCTAAGCAACGACTGTCTATAATTTATGTACAGTGAATATTGTTTACTTCTCTTGGATGAATGTATCTATCAAGTTCTTAAACAAATGTTCAAGACTGGGCATCTTCTTATGACTAATAGCTTATTGATTTAAAGGACACTGGGAAAACTAAAAGCATTATAATTATCAAAGCACATCAGCATGTATAAGTGGACGTTGAAATATACGATATTGCACTTTTCAAATGATGGACACTTCGCATTTGGCGGATCAATCTATCCTTTAAATGAGATACCTTGAACACTCTGACACTCTGTCTCGTTATCGGCCATGAAGAGCACGAATGGGTGTTTGGCGGGGAGAACTATTGGACGCTCTATCTCCCCGTCATATCGACAGCAGAACTCCAACCGCGTCATCGCGGCCTCAAAGGTCCCGTCAGGTAAACGTCCGTCGGTGATGTTGGAAGTGGTCGTGTTGGAGTCGTCCGTCTGGTTAGGGTAGCACTCGGTGTTCAACATATCCAGGGAACCTCCACTGAAACCTGCAGATTGTCTCAATAGATTTAAGAACCCCAGCGATTACTAAACGTTAGAGTAGGTACATAAGATCAAATCGTAATGAGTCTCTGTCGTACCGTTTATTCTGATTTTATATCTACATCTTTGATGTTCTTACACAAAGTAAATTACTTCCAACTGGCGTCCGAAAGAAATTCTGCCAAAAACATAAATCAAGAACAAAACTCTGCTGCCAGACAAGGTAGATTTTGATTATCGGTCCATCAGCGAAATACTTGCTCGTCACATGCTACATATCATTGACCAACATACACTGGCCCTTGCTATTCAGACTCTATATAGCCTAAAAATAAAATAAATTGAGACGGCCCCGACTTGAACGGCTCCTGAATTACATACGGTTACCTCCCAAAACTGCTACATGCCAAAACTTCCAAATGCCAAAACTCCTACAAAAAGTCAGGGCAGAATTTTGCAATTACCTGTTTTATAATGGAACAGCCCAGAATATGATTTAATGTAATTTGCCAAAACTTCTACAGCTGATTGAAGAAGGGGTAGAGGATTACTAGTGTAGAGGATTAAAACAGGTCCAACTTATTACTAACCAAGGAAGATGACAGAGTAGTTTGTGTATATTAATATTTATATATATTAATATGAATATTTCGTTACATACGAAAAGTATCTCGATAAAGTAACATCACTTATAACGCTTGGAATATGTGACCCCAACAACACAATAAATGTACCTTTAAGCGACAAAGAGTTCTTGATTGATGTCAAGACGTCAGCGCTTGTGACAGATATGAAAATTGTGATTATTATATGTTATGAAATCTATATATTTAATAAACAGTTAAACAACCTACAACCTCCTGTGATATTACTCGATATGTATCGGACTAGTCCATTCTTACTTGAGGTAATGACCATGTGCAGTCGACCCTGAACTGTGTTGTTTTAGTCTGTATAGAGGTTTTGGCATGTAGAAGTTTTGGGAGGTTACCATTACATAGTGAACTATGCCTAGCATTATGCAATTCTGAAGCCGTTCAAGACAGGGGGCCGTCTAAACAAAATTAGCTTAAAGAAAACAGTACCACAATTATTGACCAACATTTGTTCTATAGTCTTAGATATGTGAATTTTTACCCTCTTTCCTTTTAAATTATATTATATTATTGCTTTTAGAAGGACGTTACATTCTTCTAAAGGGGCTTTTGCGTTTCCTTGTATGAAGAGTGAAAGACAACTGAAAGTTGTGTAATGGACGATTCAGACATGATGAGCCATTGACTATAATGTCCCCTTTATTAACATTATGTATTTTTATAAAAAATACAGGAACATATAACAAAATCTATCCCCTTGAAATGTATACATGATTTTTTTTCGGATATGTGTTCAACTCCTAATTAGTAAAGATATTTCTCAGTCTAAATATAGATCGAGTCAATTATTTTACCACGCAAAGCATTATGGTCGACTTGGACACTGTTTTGCTTGAATCATAAAATCAAAGAGAAAACATATTTGACATGCATTTGTGCCATTGGTTGCTCGTAAAATCAATAAAAATGTTATATTAAAGGTAAATTGCCAATAATGTGTATATTCACAAAACATTTGGAAACATGGTGATATAACCATCGTCATAATCAGCAATGAGTGAAAGAGCAGTAAAAGATTCAAAAGGCTGCGAGCATGTCAAACATGCATCTTCTGCTGTCGACCCGATCATATGGCCGTGTGTTGCCATGGTGAATGTGCAAGCTCGCGGTCTCGGAAATCCTTGTTACTCCGTGCTACATCATAATGATTTTGTAAAAGATTCAAAAGGCTGCGAGCAAGTCAAACATGCATCTTCTGCTGTCGACCCGATCATATGACCGTGTGTTGCCATGGTGAATGTGCAAGCTCGCGGTCTCGGAAATCCTTCTAACTGCGTGCTACATCATAATGATTTTGTATACGAGTCATAACATAATCAATCTACCCAACTACAGAACTATAGGATGAAGACTGACCATTAGAATATGTCGAGATACATACACAGAAAGACAACCGACCTTTTGGACACGTCCCGTTATAACGCAGTATGCAGTATCTGCCTTGTTCCCAGTATGTTTGGTATAACGGGATGAGTTCGGGATCGTCCACATCATGGTGCACACAGAACTTGTGTTGGAACATCGTCTTGTTGTAGGTACCCAGCAGCTCGAAGGGCTGAGATATGAAGTTACACCCGTCTCCACAATGTGTGTACGAGCCCTCCATCCAGATCCCTTTCTCCAGGTCAGGGCACTTGTCCTGGGCTTCCAGGAGTGCGTAGTGACCTCGGGGCCAGCTCATCACGTCTGGGGGTAGATATATAGATATTCTTCAACAAAACCTTCAACCATTATGAACACAACACTAAAATAATGAAAGAACTCAAGTGACGGGTCTAGAAAGTTTGAAAAGGGGTGTCTGGATTCGCCACTGGACTCAATACCAAATTTAGTCTTGTGCTCACTGAAGTTTGATCCTGTATTTGTGATTTCAGTGTCGTCTATATTCGAATATAGGAACGAATGAACATTAAACAATACATAAAGTTCTTAAGTGTTTAATGACCAGCTCATCACGTTTATGGCTAGATATGCATTCACAAAAAGTCCCGGGAAGTCAACCTTCTTTCAGAAAGTGCAATTTCCTTAATATGAAGATTATGGCTTGTTTGGATCGTCTCGTGAACTTTGTTTTTATTAATTTGCGAACGTCATAAATTTCCATGGATTAGTTGAGCGTTCAAACCACCAGCCTCAGACACTAGGATACTAAATATTATTCGTACAGGGTAGATACATTTATAGAAACATTTATGGAAATGGATATCCATCACAAATTGCAACAGAAACGAGTTCAATTTGTATAGGACCCAGATCCATTCCTTCATAATAAATACAAAGTCTAGGAAAATCTAAGGGCAAAAACAAGTGATGGAACATGGTCAAATTTGACCTTCAAGGATCATTGCCGCTTTCGAAATCTAATCGTTTGTCTGACTTGTTTGTTGTCCACACAAATGTTATATATCAAATGAAAGCACTGATTACAGAACACTGAATTCGAATGTAAAGTTTGATAAAAGTTTGTGCCCTTAAATTTGTTTCAGTTTTAAAAACATTGGTACAAACTCGAAAATGGTTACTGACATCAACATGTTCATAACTATTACAATTATAAACATTAATGTATTTTACCTAGATGTTATATTATTTGATGTTTGAATTGTTTGAATTCTTTATCTTAAAAAGAAAGAAATATATTAAAACTCAGCTGAGGCTCATGACTAATATGAGTCATTGTTTCAGTAGTATGTGAACTATGAAGTGCAGTCACAGCGCAGTTAAAAAAAATGTGATGAAAAATGAAATAAATATTCTGTATAATATATACAATTTTCAGTAATAACAATCATCTAATGAACTTTACCATGGATCTGGGTTTTCAAAAAGTTCAAATCGTTTCTCAGTACCGTTGAAAATGAGCTCATGAGAAATTCTCAGAGGTTTATTTAATATGTGATAAAATGGTGATATTTTATACGAATTATTATTTTATCGAATAAGACTGAAGACTGACCGTGTGAGTGTGTGAGAACCCTGGCCTTGAGTGCGCCCTCCTCTTCCCCAGCACACTGGTACACGGCGCACTCATCCTGCCAGAAGCTGAACATTGGCTTACACTCGCCTGTCTCGGAACTTTGGGGCGACGCCTTGCATCCTGCAATGTAATAGTGGTGATAAGAAGAATATCAGTTGTCATGGCTACGGGTTTAACATGTTTACGGGTAGAATTCAATGTGTCATATTTAAAGTCATATCTAAACTTCTTACCTGAATAATTTTATTTTTACATGAGTAATCGTTATATATTGGAACACATTTTGTGCATATGACACCCTTTCCATACCGCGTTTATTTATGATTTGTGACACGGAAGTGACGTCGTACCAACTTTTTTCCTTTAAACCTAGTTTGGTATAACACATGGGTTCCGTTCAATAACAGCGAGCGCTTAAATTGCTCATTGATCGCTCAATGTAGCGCTCAATGTAGCGCTCAATGTAGCGCTCACTCTCTCTTGAACGATACAGTACAAATTCATAGAAGTTTGCTCGCCTTGCTACGTAGCGCTACATTAAGCAATCGCGTTCAAGATAGGTTTAAAAGTAATCGCTCATTGAGCGATTACTTTGAAACCTATCTTGAACACGGCCATGGTTTTATGTTATGGCGCGATGGCTAGGCCTAATCTCGTGTGTTTGGCGCTTG
This sequence comes from Gibbula magus, assembly GCA_936450465.1. Classification (NCBI taxonomy): domain Eukaryota; kingdom Metazoa; phylum Mollusca; class Gastropoda; order Trochida; family Trochidae; genus Gibbula; species Gibbula magus. The sequence continues at coordinate 31,266,807 of OW388290.1, read as the reverse complement.
TGGTGTATATATGAGAGTAAATCATGTATTGCATCATATTGTCTAAGAAAACAGCAGGTTCAATACAAAATGACGATGTCACTCCTTCAAAGTTTATAATTGGAAGAACGATGGACATAGTGAATATTATGGAGCACAGTTTCAACTGAGAACGATCCCGCCCATGAAAGTGGTGAATCTGGTACAGATTGAACCAGATCTTAAATATGTTTAATATTAACGGAGAAATAGATTGACACATGTCAACTAATATTTCATCCTCTACTCTACTCTACAACTGTTTGGTCATGGGTGACAAATAAAGCAGTGATTGTAATGAAGTCGGTTCCAAAACAAGTGTTACCTTTAACAGGCATGTCTATAGTGCAGGCGGTATCTTATATCTCACGGTTCGATTCAATTCAATTAAAAAACTTACTTTCGCGCGAGATTCGGTTCTATCGGGTATTTTTGTGGAAACGAAATTCGAAAGGACATTCATGTTTACACATATACATGTATGTTATTAACACTAACTTATTGCACTATCCAGATGAAACATATTATTGAGAATAATATTTTAATTTTCGAAATATGATAAAGACAAGCGCACAATCATTAACAAGTTAAAACAATGGGCATTTTATTGTTTTTAAACAAAACCTAAACTTAGTAATAATAAAACAACGGTTTTCATTTCACGTAATGCACAACAAGACAGTTGGAGATAGAACTCGCACTTTATGCTGCATACTCTGACCACGCACCTGACTTGACAAGATTCATGACGTAACAACCGTGGTCGAGCTGGCACTCGTAGATGTCGCAGTGTTCGACAGCTCGTTCTCCCACCGCGTAGCAGTTGCCGTCCTTCCATGTACATGCTGCAACAGGTATGACGAATAATCTAAAACTGAGGTTTAAATAGGTATAACTTTATGACATTTTATTATTAGGCCTACTTTTGAACAGTATTAAAAACTACCCTAAACTATGACAAAAACTAACTAAGCTATACTTGTGTAAATGATGTAACATTAATTATCAACCATATGCTGAAAAAGAATCAGTGATGCGTTTCATCTTACTTAGCAACCGGGGTCTAATTTGCACCAGATCTAGTTCTCTTTTATTTTGTTCTATAAAGTATTTGGCTGTAAAGCGATCACTGTACATAGCGAGATGTTGCAAAAGTTTATCATTTACTGATATTTACGTGATTCAAATGGAACTGTTATCACCACAAAGGCGACATGATTATATGCCACAGCGGATCACTTCAAAATTAGATAGACAAGCAGAGGTCACAGTTGTTTAGGAAAATAATTGCCACTTAAAACATGATCCACAACGTCTTCCATCCTCTTGAATTGATATGTTTCGGTGCGGTTGTTGACAAACTGTCACCAACATTTACTAAACCGTATGTACACTCGACCGCAAAATAAACATCACCATACAAAATACAAGCTTTTTCAATAAACACGACTCGAAGAGAGCTACATCATGTCTTCAGAAGCCAACAAAACTAAATGTTCAAATTTCTGTTCTTCAACTAGACGAGATAGGAGAATCAAATTTGGCTGTTTTACTTATTTTATGACGTCCTACAGTAAAGACTCGTCAACAAATGTAAGTCCAAGAAAGTTATTTATGTCCATAACATCTTTTATTAATTTAATGTCTACATCTTATGAATTTTGTAAGTTGTTTGTAAGTTTTGTAAGATCCAAACATTCTAGCCAAAGAGCATTTTTTAAAAACGATTTTAACACCTCAACTGTACTTGAACCTACATAAACATATAAAAATATCACACTCTGATGTACACGAATCATGTACCTATACAAATATAATTTAATTTCTCCGGCAGCAGTATTTCGTTTTTCACACTGTTCAACATCTTCCCACGGCAAGGTGAAAATGTATCGAGATCGGAGAAGTTTTGGAAATCTTTTCGTTACGCCTGTGACGTTGTGAAGATGACTGTTCAAATGAGGTGAAGTTTTTTAGGGGGTTGAGTTTACTCTCTTCGAGAAATTTGGGTTAACAATATGAAGAGAATCGAAAAAAACTTTTCTGACATATCACGCTGACGAGTTCCCATGCTGAAAAATGGATGTGACCTTGGAAACAGTGTCAAAAGGACGCTAGGCCCTGCTTTTGTGTCAGTACTTAATATTGCGAGGGTCAAGATGTCAATATGTCACTGCCTATTTACTTAAATACCTTTACTAATTAGCCTATGCCACTACGACTCCTGTAAAAAGCCATAACTATTATTGCTTTAATTGCTACATTCAAAGAGTAGGTTTATTGTGTGATTTGAACTTGAAATTCGAAACAAGAGTGTATACTGTAATGAGTGTACCTGCTTATAAGAAATAAATTTATTTTTAAAAAGATGTCAATATCGCGACACCACGATGTATTGGTACACATATCTACATACCTGCTTGATGGAGCCTGTAGCCCTTGATTCGGGTATCGTCAGAGCAAGAGTACTTTATACAGCCTTCCCCCCACGTGGTTCCTCTGTCCTTGCACTCCCCCTTGAAGGAACAACCTGAACAAGAAAGCAAGGAATGAAACCCCATCTGAGAGATACAAATACCGGTACACAAGGGATGAACGTTAATTGTCGTTTACAGTCTTAAATATTGAGTAATAAGCTAAGAAAAAATATATTATTGTAAGTTGAACAATGGAATAAGGAATAAGGAACTGTTAAAAAATTGCTAACTTCACATTTTGAATAATGAATAAGGAACTAGGAAAAATTCGCTAACTTAACAGACCCCATCTGAGAGCTTTTTATATTCACATATATTTATATTCACATTCATTTAAATTAAGCGACACCTGACAACTGTTGTAATAACTTAGTGTCTTTGAAATAGTTTGATCTCTTAATGGTGCACATATTTTAAATAGTGTTTCCGTTAACGACATTTAAATGTCTAGCTTAAGCATAATAGGAATAGCATGAACAGAATATATGTCAAAAAACAATATAAGTTACAAGTAACTAGTATCATCTTCATGTGTGTAACACGTGCATGTATTTTCAATGCTGTAAATGTATTGTACTACAGGCCTGTGGCCTTTCAGTACCGGAAATAAATTGAAAAAGAAAAATTGAACTTAATGTTGGCCACGGATTCCTAAAAAAGCACTTTCAATCGGATGTGACAAAAGGTGTAAAATGATAATAATTCTTGATAACTTTGTCACAATTTAACAGTATGGCATTGCAACAACTTCTGATGTAATTGGACACACTGGCAACTATTTCTAAGGTTATATTCTACAATTGGCAAGCTTTGGGACACATTTGTAACTACTTTTGATGTAATTAGGCACACTGGCAACTATTTCTAAGATTAGATTTTGGGACAAACTTGTAACTACATCTGATGTTGTTGTACACACTGGCAACTATTTATAAATGTTCAGGACGCAGTGACAACCATTTCCAATGTAGGACGCACCTGTTTTCACAGCCTCGAAGTAGCCGTTGTGTTGACACTGGAACTTGGTGCAGGGGTCGTCCACGTCATCCCACACGTCTCCGTCGTCGTAGTACACGCCGCGGTAGAAGCAGGAACACAGCCAGGGTACACACCGGTCTCCTGCAGGAGGTACAATGTAATGTGTCACATAATTGTTATAATCAAAATAATATATCTTTGAACAGCGTTTCAATCTATTCTCTCAAAGGTTACTCATTTACGATTTTCTTTCGCTATGATAGAAACTCTGAAGGGAGTAACCTCTTTGGGAAGAGAATGCCGGCATTATGCACACAATGTATTGGATTTACGTTCTGACGCCTTCATTAGTTTAGGCATCTACACATCCTCAACACGTTCTTCTCTCGTTTAGTAACTAAACCACATCATTGTGTGATATTTAAGGTAATACATGGCTATACATGGTAATAGTTTTCCTCTTCCCATTTGTTTATGCACAAATGTTGTTTTTTTATCTAATTTATTTGGAACCGTATGCAGAATACTGAGGTTTGAACGGAATGGGATGATGAACAATTGGAGTGATCAAGAGACATAATATTGAAAACATACTATTTGATATAATTTAGTGCATCACATCTCAGTAATTATAGTTTATTGATGAAACTATACGTTGTTTCTCCTATACTGATACTACGTCATCGTTTTGCGTTAATTACTCATTATTTATAAACATGAAATGGTCTGCTCCTTTCTATTTCTGAAGTTCCGAACATCCAGTACATGTGCGAATTGAAAGTTCCCTTGAAATGGAATGGAACATGTTCCGCACGCCCAGAACAGTGTTCAGAGCAACCCCTTTCACTTCGCGTGTGTACCGGACGATCGGAACATACTTTTGTAAATCGAAAGGAGCTGGCCTCTTCATTTACAAGTCTCGTTTCCAAATTCACGGTCATCTCACATTGGTAAACACATGTACACCCAGGGACCAAAAGTGTTTCCCCTACCCTGGCATTTTTCATAGACTTACATGTAAATTAACCGTTGCAATAATAATTTTAATAATTAAACTGTATACGTAAAATGGTTTACTTATCAAATATATACCAAAATATTGGAAATCACTTCAGCTACATACACATTATTTCCATGTTAGTTTCCGTTGAGTGTCAGGAAAATTGTCTTCATATAAGCAAAGCATATACAGCATACGTTAATAATTTAATATGGCGGCCAATGGGACATTGGTACATGAACTGGTGTATACGTTCTTCAGTCGAATGCCATTTGATGAGTGATCAACATAAAGGTGAACGAAATTACAGATGCACAGCCAACATAATTTCAAAGATGTTTGTTAAATTTTTCAACAATTTGACTTAAACTTAAATTATGAAAAATATTCTTGCAAAGGTTAATTAGCGTGTAAGTCTATGGGAAATCCTAGTGTGGCGGAAAACTTTGATCTCAGAGTGTACATGGCTCAAGGATCGTTCGGTGCAAAACTAGAGTTTATTCGTTATGATTTAGAGCGGCTTAACGTCCTATGGTTGCCAAATCTTAAGTGTGTGATTTTACATACGTGTTGATATTTTCATGAAATTCTGTGAACATAGAAGTACGCACTTAACTTAACATTTTCAAGCTTCTCGACACATGTTTTTTCAGATAAGTTTAAAATTTGTTTAGATACGTTTGAGTCACATTTGAGACTGTGGTCTCTATCAAATATCATGTCCTAATGACCTCTTCAGTTGTTATCGACACAGTGACAGTCCCATTTTGAATTTTTTTTTCTACAACAAGTAAACTGTAAGTAACGCCTCATTTTGTTAAAAGTGCTACGTGTATAAAATCAGCATGCCAATCTCATTTGAAATGTCCTATTTTGTTCACGACATAACCAGCATTTAATAAACTAGTTTATGTCGTGAGCAAAAGAGGAAATTTCGGGATTCCATACCCCAAGTTCTGAACACTTTCATCTCATGGAGTCAGGTGACTATATTTGGATAAGTTGCCAAGCAAGTATCTGAACAAATACCTGAGCAAATGTACTGGCAAGTTTTTGAACAAGTACCAATGATATTTAGAACAAGGACCAAGAAAGTGGCTTGACAAGTATTTAATATAGGACAATTGACAGGATAATATGGCTGACTTAGCATTTTCACCAAATCAGAGGCGCCGTTTATGAGAAATACGTGGTCCAACATCAGTTTCTTAAAACACATTCATACTTATTGTATGTGTATATATCAACTACAGACAATTGTTATCAATAAACGTGAAGCTTGAAAGCACAAAAGGAAAGGAGAAGTGAAAGGTTTCTCGGACCGATACAGGCAACATATGGTGTTAATTAAGCACAGGTCTGTCAGTGTCTTGTCAAATACTTTATGTCCAAATCATTGCCCCGACACACGTATATTTATCATGAATGAAGGGTGTAACAATACGCAAATGACACGTGTTCATACCGAATGTTGCGATTAACTAGAAGGGAGTGTCCTGATTGGTTACAATTGAATCTAGTTGTGCAATCAGCGACGCCGTTGTAAAAGTGACATTTGCCAATGACACGTCATAATAATAATATAAACGTAAGGCCAACGTTTTCTCGTTTCATGTGTTCTCCTCGAAATATGCTATTTGATTTTGTGAAAACTATTGATCATAAACATGCTTATAAATAAAGAAGACCAAAAGAGACAAATACCCAAAACAGTTCATTTGTGTTATTTACATCAGACATATTCGAATGACATATGATAATGAGCAAGACCCTTAAGAGTAAAATACCTAGATCATTGAAGTCACTCGGGCGACATCGCTACTGAAAGATGAGTTTTTTTTATTGGTTAAGAAGCAGGGATACGGTTGGGAACATTGGTTCTGCTCTCGATTTCAAGCGAAAAGCAACAGAGGTTAGGATCTAAGGGAGTAACCTTTGTGGGAAGAGATTGAGAAATGGATTGCATAATGTGTTTTTTCACTGGCTTATAAACAGTTTGAAAAGTGCAACTTAAACTTGAATTAAAGATGTAGCTTGTTGACGGCGTGAACACATCAGTTTAACTTGAACTTTCAAACCGTTATAAGGCAGTGAACAAACACAATATACATCCATTCTTATAAATTAAAAACTTTGCAATTTAAGGTACTGTCTATCTATGTAACGATATGTGATAGCAATGTTTTGCGCAATTATAGTGATAAAGTAGTTCTGAAAGGTACTTTGTATAACCCTCAAAGTACGAAGGTTTTCCTTTTCAGTTGTGAATTTCGTGTTGATGAGAACATAAGTCGGTCATATGACCTTGTTTAATCCAATCAGCAGAAAGCATACCGCTTAACTTTCAAAGTCAGAATTTATGAGAATATAAACCGGCCATGCACATAAACCTATTAATGCAATCAGCGGAGGACACGACGGTTCACTTTCAAAGTCTGAACTCGTTTCAAAATGACAAATAACGCTTATTTATGACGTTTCGCAGCAATGTCAGGTTCCATCGATTATTGCGCGACCTATTGTGAGATTATTGAGTGTCAGTATTGTTGCCTTGCGTCAAAGTAAACACCTTTGTACTTCACGTCAAAATGTCACGGACACCTGTACCGTAAGAAATGCCGGGCATGTCTTGAGTTGGTCCAACTGTATAATTGATTGACAGTCGTCGGTGTGCACGTACGGCGGCGAGGAAATCCGATTTTCATATTTTTTAAATGTAGGGGGTTGAAAAGAACGTCACAAATCTGAGAATTAAAAAAATAGTGACATGGTTTTCATTCTTTTCCCACAGAAATTTCCCCTTTTTTCCCATGTTAGGTGGAAAGCTGAAGTTGAATTATCCCCGTGAAGAACGAATGGATTTTTCGGAAGACAACCATAATTTAATAAGTATATCATTTTATTTTCTTTGACTATTATCTATTTATCTAATCGCTAGTAAAATAGCAGGAGTTTCGTTTACAAATTTATCATATATTTATGAAAAAAGAGTTTTGAAACTATCCCTGAACATTTTATCTGGTCAAGATCATGTTTTACACAGTGAATATATCAAGCTGCCTTCTGGAAGAAGATATTTACTACCACGATAAATCCCTAAATGTTTCAAACATGCGCTGATCACGCTTCTGCTCAAGATGCCATCGTTTGATTCTTATGTTTTGCAAAATTATCGCCTGGTTTCCAACCTCCCTTCCTCTCAAAGGTATTGGGAAATGTGATGTTCTCTTGACTGAATAACCACATGACATCAGAACCATCCCAACGGGTATATAGAACATGCCACAGGATAGAGACTGTACTGGTAATGGACAAACGGGAAGCTAACTGCTCGTTCGTGAAGCTTCACCTCTCGGTAGCGTTTAATTCAATAACCCATGAATAATTGTTGTCGAGACTAAAATCTGCCACTGGCATTACTGGACTTTCTGAAGGAAGATCTATGTGTAACTGTGTAAGTCAAAAGACTCAATCTGCAACATGGAATACCACAAGGCTTTGTCTCCATCCCCTCGGGAACAACTTTAAGAAACATCAGTAGCAATGCAATGCTAAACAGACGATAATCAAATGTATTGTTCTGTTAAGCTTGCAACAATACGTAAATTAAAGCTATTATGATTTTGGAACACAATGGACACTCAAACGTGGAGGACAGCAAACTAATTACAGCTCAACAACAACAGACTTCCTCATTACTGGCTTCACAAATTTGGTTATGTTACCATCGATGACGGAGGGTACTGTGTTCCAAAACGAAGCAAGTGAAAACTCTGGGAATAGTTTCTGATGAAAACCTCCAGATAGTCATGCTCTGAATATTGCTAGAACATCTAACTATCATATTGCAAGCATTGACATTGCCCTTAAGTTGAGGAAACTCTTCATACATGTCTACGTACCTCAAGGTCAGATTATGACAATGCCTTGTGTCTGGATCTAGTTCCATCTCCCCTCTACAGAGGATCCAGAACGAGGCAGCTCACATGGTGACTAAACCCCGTAAACACATTACCCCTTTTCTCCAACAGTTACATTGGCTGCAGTCCAACAAAGATTAGTGTACAAAGTTTGTTGCAGTTTGCAACCTGAGTGAAAATAAAGTTCAGTTCAGTCAGTTCAGTTCAGTTCAGTTCAGGTGATTGCAATCCCAATTTAAGTATGCGTAGACGACTGTTTTGTCATTACAATTGTCATACATTAATTGAATACAACTAAAGATACTTCTCACTCACCTTCTTTTATATTGCTGCCCCCGTGTCCCGCCACGCCCGCTATACACCATAAGAGTACACAGACGAAGGGGAGATAATCAGGCCCCTTCTCACCCCTAAGGGCGGCACGTAACATCATGTCAACGACTCACTGAAATTAGATAGAAGATGTTAAACGGAACAATGCTTTCGACTTGTTGGTAAGTGATGTATACCACTCCAAGCAAATATATAGAGCGTATAAGAGTATATGTCCTAAAGCTTACACGAAAAAGGGAAACCAGTCCAAAGAAGAATACCTGCCCTCAAATATGAGCTAACAAGAAAACCTTCCCTCAACAAATACGGATACCTCAACCATTATCAAACAACTCATGCTCTTCCCACAAGGATTACGCTTCAGATTTCCGATCCTAAGGGCCCTGTCACACTTTAGCATACAGGAAGTACGTACATGAGTTGCGCATAAGAAATATTGTATAGGCAACCGACACGGTCAAAATTAAATTTCTATTTTTAGTACTTTTCCTTACTTGTTTCGCACAGGAAGCGAACAGTTTGCGGCCATTGCATATGAGATGCGTGTGAGATGCGTGTGAGATGCGTATGAAATGCGAATGTTATGCACATGAGATGCGGATGAGATGACCATGATTTGCGTGTTACAATTTTGCTGAACCAGATGGCTCACATTTTCGACATGTTCTCCAGAATTTCCCAAACTAACATTTTGTGGAGAGGTAGCATGCACCAAGGGGATCAAATGTTTCCTCTCAGAAATAAGTTGACATAGGAACTTAAGTTTTAATAAAAACATCATTGTTGGATGGAGGTATTAGTTTGTTCATTTATGGACGTTAACAGAGGTCCACCCTAAATTTTTAAACGACTTCTCCCCAAGACCCAGAAATGTTAGAAAACTCAAATTTTTAGAATATGTTCTTAGACGGGTAGAGACTTCGATTTATCAAGAGTTCAAAAGTCAAGAGTTTATTAGGTCAAAAACTAATACAAATCCACTCGTGAATATACCTGTACACGTGGCGAAGTAAATATCTAGGCAATAATTACAAATCTTAATATTAGTATTGCCCAAGAGTGAGGATATAAATAATTAAATCACTGAAAGTTAACCTTGTTTCTTTCCCTTAAGATGTAATAAATAAACGTCTAATAAACTTCAACATACTTTACAGTAGAACATTACTTAAATATTGTTTACATAGTATATATTTTGGACAGATCAAGAGTACATGGTATTCATATTGTATTTCGTTGTTACAAAAGGGACATAATCTATCAACAAAAGGGATTTTAGGCACACTCCATCTTCCTTTCTCAATCATAAGCATATGTGAGCCGAGACGGAAGCGTAAGTACAATTTTGTATTCTTTCACATCAATATTAGTTGAATATTTTTCTATGCAAAGGGTTTTTGATATGAAGATACAATCTAGTTGAAAATTCATGATTCCACATATGGGAAGAAATATCTTTAACCCGTTGTGTAATTTCTCTCACAAAAGCATCACTATTAGTAACATGAGCGACCTAAAAATCCCAAAACCCAATTTGAAGAACATATTTTTCAATAAAATGTTCAATCCCAGGGTTCTCAACTGAAGCATTCAGTAATGCATGGTATATCAAAACTATATATCGACCCGATGAACTTCAAAATTTTAAACCAATAGTTAACAACCGTGACAGGCAGATTAACTTTTAAGTGAAATGTAGCCAATTCGCCACATGAGAATGCTGATGGAGATGGAGTTGACATTTTCACATATAGCATATTTTTAAATACGTTTCCCTTTCCATAACTTTAGCTTACATAAAGCTCTAAACTTCACAGCCATTTGGGAAAATAGGAGAAACGGTGATTGAAGTAATTGATCCTTAATATCTGGAGAGATATACCCACTCTTTTTATGACTCAGATGAGATATCCAAAGCATCCCTAATGGTTTCAATTATATCATCTTCCAAACCAGCCCATATCCATGCATTTATAAAAAAGTGAGAGAAAAAAATCAGTTAAACTTTAGGTACCATGCTCCTTGACTGTGAAACTTTGTAATCAGAGCTTCATGTTATACATATGATATATTATGGTCTAAACCCAATACCAAAAGAAACTTTGCACCCATCTTCTTGTCTTAATAAATCACATAATAGGCAACGATTGGATTTCGGTTTTTAAGTTTTGTAATAATTATTCAATTTTACATTCGATGTATGAAAATATTCATTTCAAAAGTTAATTTAAATAAAAAGTTTGGACGCATCAACATACGAGGGGTATCAAAATGTGTTTGATCAATTCGTCTGTGATTCGGTGGTGGTCTCGTACTCGGTGGTCTTTGCTAATGGGTAATATCAACGGACTTTTAACATCAGAAACGGTTTCAGTAGTGCGTTAGTCGCTTAACATGTGTGTCTTGTCAAAATTAAAAGGTTTAATTTTTTTTTAAATTTAAATTTCATTTTTTGTAAAAAAAATTAAAAACTTCTGAAAACAATATTTGACTGATGACAATACGCCATTACTTTTCAGTTTTAGTGTACGATGTCCAAAACTTGAAATATTTGTAATTGAAAAACATACATATGATAAAATCAACTGAGATGCAAAGTTTCTTTTGGTATTGGGTGCATGTGACCTACAGTTAACCTATAATGCAGTAACCTAGCCTATTTCTAAATCAGAAATATTTGCAGATGTTTTTTTTTATAAACCACTTATAAAATGAATAGAGAGCAAACATATAATAATGATAAAAAGAAAGTTTATTCATATTCAAGGCATCATAGCCAAAAGTACAAAATATTTCAATACACATGGACATCGAAGTGACTATTTTACATAGGTAGATTAGCTTCAAGAAAATTGCGAGATTTATTAAGCACCCAGTATTATTGGAAGTTATTAACAATTTAAACTTGTCACGCGATGGATATGTATAATAGTAAACTTATAAGAGCAAACTTATGAGAGTTAGTGATAATGAGTGTGAGTTATAGAGGTTCCCTCCCTTAAACAATATTTTACTACTTCTTCTAATAAGCGTAAAGGCACTGGAGTTTAATGTTTCGTTATGACTCATTACATTTATGTTATTAACCTATTATTTCACATGCAAGGCCTGATATACATCCTACAAAGTCTGATGACCTATAGAGGCAACGACTCTATTTTTCACTTTGGCAATTGAATTAAGCAATTTGTTAGAATATCTTGCATATCTTCTGAAATCTAAGAATTGTGTCCATGTTGACATTGAAACCCTTTTTGAACATTATGCATCTGTTTTAAAAGAATATAATATAGAGCGCACCGATGGCACACAAATGAATGATTAGGGAACATCAAATCATTTCGTGTGTTGTCTGCAATGTACGATATGTGTGCGTGATGTGTATGCTTATCATACATACATAAGGACAATACGCTGTGCGATTGCAAGGAACACGGTTATAATGCGTATAATGTGTTGACATTCGTATTGAGTTCGTTAAGCATGCGTGCTATATTCGGTCAAAGTACGCTAGGTGTACGTCTGCCATACGCAATTCATATGTGGTTCGAGAGAACAGCAAATACTGCGTATGGAGTGCATATCCATTACGTATTCATAACGTACGTGTACCGCACTCGACCGATGGGAAATCGATGCATCGCGTATGAATAACTTATGAGTTGCGTATCATCGTACGCAGAATAGTTTTGAGCATAAACAAAACTATCGTGCGTATAGAAATGGTCTATGCGTATGACGACGTACAAGAAACGACCTTAAACTTACAAGATGCAAATGAGCAACGTATAGTGTGTACGACCGCGTATGAAAGAAATATCCAAACGCAACTCATAAGGAATGAGGATACGCTTTGTGACAGGGGCTTAACCTCTGTTCTGCTTGGCCTGACTTTTTAGGCTCCATCAAAATCTTCTAGCAGACAAAAGCGAAACCTCATATTTATCCCTACTTCTTAACCAATGAAAACTCATCTTTCCGCGGCCCAGTCGACCGAGTGACTTCAAAGATCTAGCCATTTAACTCTTAATGGTCTTGCTATATAGCAGAGGTCCCACAGGGGCGTATATCGCTTAGAAACAGCATTATAGTATAGTATATATACGGTAGGGTCTATATAGGCGTATGTCTTTCAAACGCTGTTTCTAAGCGATACACACCCCTGTGATATGTCCTTCTAATACAAGTGTATGTCTGATATAAATAACACTAATGAACTATTTTGGGCATTCGTCTTTGATTTGGTCTTCCTTATTATCAGCATGTTTATGATCTGATGTTTTCACAAAATCATATAGCACATTTCGAGGGAAACAAATCTTACGTTTATGTTGTCGTTATGGCGTGTATATATGTCATTGACAAATTCACTTTTACAACTGCGTCGCTGATTGCATAACTAGATTTAATTGCAACCAATCAGGACACTCGAATTCAGGCCATGTAGAACAGAGGTTAGGATCGGAGTTCTGAAGGAAGTAATGAACACAACTATACCTGCCCGAAACCCTTTAACAAAGACGAATACCCCCCACTTAACCTTTCTATCTTAATAATAAGCTTTATCCCAAAACAACCTTTGCACCTATGTTTAATGACCAAATATGAACTATTGTCCCTAGGTATACTGTGAAATAAATTGACTATTTGTTACTGGAATATTAACATGAGTAAAACCACTTAATCTTGTCAGGTTTGTACTTTTAATTGAACATTATTTTATTGTACATAATTTTCAATATGTATTATACAAACGAAAGATCAATGAATGAAAATCTAAACCCAGAAAGTATAAATCTTATCACTGTAGTGCTTACTATCCTAACATATTTAACATATTTATATTCGTTTCCTTTAATGTTCGGTAGGATTGGATAGTTTTAGAACAAGCTGTATAGCGTTTAATTTTAGTTTAGAGGAACTCACAAAATCAATATATACATTATGCATCGTCAGATAAAAAGTATCAAAAATAAAGATTCTCGAATATGTCTTGATCCTCAGTGGTTTGTTATATTACTTATATTCGTTATCTTCATCCCGAATTCGATTGCATTGGTTGTGATGTATATGAAAAGTTACGAAAGTATGAAAACGTGGATTCGAACATGTCATGTAAATCCATGTTACTTTTATCAAAAACTGTGAGTTAGGGGGAAATGACGTACCTGTTTTAAAAATTACCGTTAGTCTGTTAAAAATGACGTCAATTAATTTACATGAGTTCACGAATCATCACGCCACGTTATCGACTTCACCAATATGTCAAACGTTGTTGCAGCAGCTGTAATACTTAGGTTTCAAAATAAGCTAAACGTTCGTGTCGATTTAGGATTCAAATCTCGTGAAGCAAAAACAATACTTTCCCCAAAAAACTAAATTTCTCCACTGCTGACTGATAAACCCAATTTAACATCGATTATTTTAAATGGTTAGACTGACCCTGAAATCAGAGAAATATTTTAGTAAACAAATTTATGAATAGAGATAAGTAATAATATGTATAGGCTGACGTCAAAACGCATTGTCATGTCACAATGATAGTTCAACCTCGACGAGCTAACAGAATACAAGTAAATCACTTATCCTGGTATCGTCCATGTTGCTCTCTGACTTCCATGAGCTTCTTATACAAATTCTTAATAAAATGAAGAGATGGGCTCCGTTCCATAACAGCGAGGGCTTAAATTGCTCATTGATCGCTCAATGTAGCGTTCAAGTAGGCTTAGCGCTCATTCTCTCTTGAACGACATAGTGCAAATTCCTCGAAGTTTGCTCACCTTGCTACGTAGCGCTACATTGAGTAATCGCGTTCACGAGAGGTTTAAAAGTAATCGCTAATTGAGCGATTACTTTGAAACCTCTCTTGAACATGGCTCTAGTATCGTCCATGTTGCTTCCATGAGCTTCTTATTCAAATTCTTAATAAAATGAAGAGCTTATAAGACCGATCCTACACTAATTAGGCTGTGTAATGTCCAACCCATGGGTTATGCTAGTTGCTGTTGTCTCTAATAGTCGCTTCATATTGTTGATATATTGTATATACACCTCTGCCAGGTTTCATTATATTTCACATTTTGCATATCCAAACAATGACACAGCTTATCTTGGTGCTAGTTTCTAGTTACATTCATTAATGCTCAGATGTATGGACGTCAACATAAATTTAAATTGAACAGAAGAGATCAAAGCAGGTCGTTATCAACCTGTCGCGGAACAGTCGACATCAATATCACAGTAATAGTTTATCAATAGAACGTATTCTATTACAAACCATTCTCTTGTTTGCATTATTTTTATTTTTATTCCTATCCTATCATATAGAAATATAATCTTACTAAGAATACCTCTTTTCATTTACACTAAAGCAGAGTTGTTGTTCTTTGGTTTGTTTCGTTTTATTTTGTTTTGTATGTTTGTTTGTGTGTTTGTCGTTTTGGGGTATTTTTCTGTTATTGTTTTTTGTTTTTGTTTTTATTTTTTGGGGGAAGGGGGAGTCTGAACAGAGTCTAACAGATAAAGACTATATATATATCGCAATACTAAACTCAATTTATTAAATATTTCATAAATACTTAAATTAACAGCGACTTTATTTGAAAGAGATAGACACTCCAATAACTTCGACTTTTGTCAAATTTTCTGTGCTTTTGTTTATTTGTTTCATTAATTTCAAAACAAAATTTTTCCGAACTTATTTTAAACCTGGGATTATAATAAGGAAATGTTCACATTGTTACCATGAACGATAACAACGTTGTGTTACTTATGGAATTGACGTTATATCATCATCATCACCATCACCATCACCATCACCATAGCAACGGTTCAAATCATGTGTATTAGCGTTACTTTGTGATTACGTTGATGGCCTTCTCGAGTATAACGTGAAGAATACACTTTCGTGGTTCCTCCTCGTCTTCATTCATGATGTACTTACTGATTTAAGATTAGGTAATATTGTTGTGTGTATAAATGGTATTGATGATCACCACTGTTGCCGAAAACTACCATTTTGATGATAGTAGACTTAGCATATTGACGATATGAAGGTAAAAGTAGTGATTTCTGATCGAAAACCGGACAATGCACAGCGTGTGGCGCGCGCCAATGAGTCAAACGTAATTTTGGAATCTTATTTATGCCAGACAAAAAGATAATTTTGAGTTGATAATGTTTAATAAGTCTTATAACTACTGTGCATGTAAATGGGACGTGCAGTTTCGGTTTCTGCATTTACATAATGATGTTACTCAATTTTAATTGGAAACTAGTAATTATGATATATTTGGCGATTGGAGATAAATATGCAAGCTGAGAGAATTTATTTGTATTGTAGACATCACATGTGGTGAGTTGGAACACAATGGATGTACCTTTAATTAAAATTTATTTGGATTGACATTATATTTGTTTTTGATATATTTACTACGGATTGTATAGTAGATGAGACACACAAGAAGAAATTGGTATTCATCTTCTACTACATTTAGGTTACATAATTCACAAATTCTGAGTTCACTTGGTATATTTACATATCTGCCTTTCTGAATTAAAAGATCATGCGATGAATATCTAAAACGTGCTAAACTTAACCTATATTTTTTTACGTTTAGACATGATAGATATAATTCGGTATTGATACTGTTTTTATACATGGAGTAAAGGTTACATTTACCTGAGATATGGATTTTTCTTGTCAATTTTGGAGATATATATATTTGAGTCTTTGTGTAAATGAAATATACATTCACACCATGCTCTTGATTGTGCCAGATATCTCCAAATCCAATTGAGAATAATAATTGTTTTACATCAGTCACCCAACTATTATGTCCATTTCTACTGTATAAAAGCATCATTTCATAGCATTTCTATATAAGCGATATGAAGGCATGTGTAATAACGTTATCCAATACCGTATTACTTTACAATAAGAGTAAATATATAAGGGAAATCTGCCACATTCTCCATAAACCATAATGTTTGGAGTATTGTGTTTAACACCCAAGAATGTTTTACATGCATATACAAATGTACACTTTCTAATTTTGCAAATGTATTTAATCCCCAAATTTCTGGATAGGATATATTTTTTCCATCAAATATTTTGAAAAACGAGTTCATTTTAAGATCACCTATAGAATACTTATTTGCCGTAAGATTCCAATTTATACTTTCTTTGCCTGTAACGCTGCATAAGTTGCATACGAAGACCACGGCACTTTATTAGAGAAATATACTCCAAGGTATTTGTAAGAGTTAGTTGTTTCAAGTTCGCAATCTTTATAGAACCATTTTCCCCTTTTGAAAGTTTGCCATCATTTTTAATAGAAGCACGTTTGTTTTATCCAGATTGATCGTCAACTTCGAATTTTCACAATAGTTTTGAAGTTCATAAATTTGTCTTCGGAGACCAACAACTGTACTTGATAGTAACATAATATCATCTGCAAAAAGTAAAAGAAATAGCTGGAAGACATCAGGATGTAATTGTACTCCATGTGAACAATTATTCTCAATCTATATACACAGCCAATTCATTTATGAAAAATTAAATCAAAATGAATTCAATACACACCCTTGTCTCATTCCTACCTGTATTTCAAAGGTTTAAGATAATACATTATTATTTCTGACACATGCTTTAACATATACGTTTCGCAGTAGGTTGTTCAATTAAGGGCTTATACCACCAATGTTTAGACGATTCCATAGTTTATCCCTCTGTACTGTACCGAACTGTACAACAAAAAGCGCATACAATTTTCCTCCCTTCATGTTTAAATATTTCTGAACTCTACTTTGTAGAACAAACATATTATCAATATTTGTATAACCCTGACGGAAGACTGCCTGACATTCAGTCAGTTTATTCATTGTCTGGTTCATACACGTGGGAGCGACAATTTCAGTTTGAGGATTAAAAATGGGCAAAATATTGTCGATCCCGCGTGTATGGCACCTCTCCTAACCGAGAAAAGTCGATTGGCTTAGGGGGATTAACGCAAGGATAATCCTGACCCTTATGAAAACAGTTGTCGACAGTATCTGTGGTAGACATCAGATAGACACATATTTTTTCTTAAATTATAGTCTCTCGTAACTCTATTTTGGTGGCTCATATCTTCTCCTGTACTCTTACATGTATATATTAATTCCTGTATTAAACATGTGAGGTGAAACTTCAAAAATAATATGTCTGTCTGTCACATTGAAAACTACAAACAAAAGAATATACAGGGATATAACATTTATTATTTTGTTTATTTATCATGTGTAAAATACATAGAATGTATTTGCATTGTCGGGTTACATGTAACATGTACACGTATATGATAACAATCATCAAATAGACGTCGCCGAGACATGTAGACATATACATGTACATACTATACTATGCATAGTTATATATACATACATGGCGCAATTCAGATGAGGGGTAGCCCCAATATGAGTTGAAATGGGACGTTTTACTAACTTATTATTAGCTGAAAGAACATTTTTATTTGTTTTCGTGAAGTACCATCTTCTACTTAATTGTCCATAGTATACAGACCTTAGACACGAAATTTTACCTATAGTGTGGAAATATGTCAACATTGTGTGTCTCTATTATTTTACTTCACAATGTCAAGTCCAAAGGTTGTATGTAATGTTGCCAAAACCTGCAGACTTTTTTTATAACGACGAACATCTTCTTTTTTCTATAAAGTTTAATATATTTTATAGCCCATTTTAATGTATTAATATTTCATCTTGTATTTTACATGTTGTAGTCTATCATAACCCTCAACGGTTGGCTCTTAACCTATGTTGGATTTTATATGTGTTCTGTCTTTCAAAATGTGAATATGTTTTAGGGTAAAATTGATATCATAAATTAATTCACATCAAAATGTGAACTGTGTTCTGTGACTGACTAGCTGATGTCGACTACTAAAAAAACACGCTGGGATTAACGCGCTGGGGCTAATCCATTGTATAAATACACCTTACATCAAAGCTTGACGCTTGTCGATCCGGCGTGTATTCCCGAATTCAAATTGTCGATCCCACGTGTATCCACCCATTGTCTCTCCCCAAAAGGCTAATCTTTTATTGATAATTGAGGTAAACATTTTTCCTAAAAATACTTAAAAGTGTAAAACCGCTATAGTTATTTACGTTGTTATTATCACTATTTTTGTGTATTGGTACAATTATATCCATTGGCCACATTTTAGGAAAATCACCCTTTTCAAGTATCTGATTAAACACCAGGTCTAGATAAGGGAGTAGAAGGTCAGCTAATAATGTTGTCTATCCCTGGAGATTTTCCGAGTTTAAGATTCTGAATGCTATCTGTTATTTCTTCTCTAGATATAGGTGCATCAAGTATCTGGTCTTCTCTAGATATAGGTGCATCAAGTATCTGGTCTTCTCTAGATATAGGTGCATCAAGTATCTGGTCTTCTCTAGATATAGGTGCATCAAGTATCTGGTCTTCTCTAGATATAGGTGCATCAAGTATCTGGTCTTCTCTAGATATAGGTGCATCAAGTATCTGGTCTTCTCTAGATATAGGTGCATCAAGTATCTGTTATTTCTTCTCTAGATATAGGTGCATCAAGTATCTGGTCTTCTCTAGATATAGGTGCATCAAGTATCTGTTATTTCTTCTCTAGATATAGGTGCATCAAGTATCTGGTCTTCTCTAGATATAGGTGCATCAAGTATCTGTTATTTCTTCTCTAGATATAGGTGCATCAAGTATCTGTTATTTCTTCTCTAGATATAGGTGCATCAAGTATCTGGTCTTCTCTAGATAAAGTTGCATCAAGTATCTGTTATTTCTTCTCTAGATATAGGTGCAACAAGTATCTGTTATTTCTTCTCTAGATATAGGTGCATCAAGTATCTGGTCTTCTCTAGATATAGGTGCATCAAGTATCTGGTCTGAGAGTTCTCGATTTGGATCTACGACTATGGGAATATCTTCAACTTTATGTTTGTCATTTGCTGCATTTTCAAACGAATTTTTTTTTAAATGTTCAAACCAATCGTTTGTATCAATTCGATTTGTCTTCAGAGGTCTCGGATTTAGACGCTTTAACTCGTTCCAAAATGTTTTTGAATCTTTTACACTGTTTTCTCAGTTTCTGTAATATGCATTATGTTTGTCTTTTCACATATCATGGTATTCATTTCTTATCATATTATGATTTTTAAGCGAGTCTTTATCTTTATGTTTTCTGAATTTGTTCAGTGATCTATAGCGTTCAGCTTTTAATCTCCTGCATTCTTTATCAAACCCGCCATTAGCATTTTTTCTAGTTTTCCATAGTTTTCTATTAATATCAGATGCACCTAGACAAAGTGCCTCTACGATAAAGTCTAATAGTATACTTCTATCTACGCATGCACTGTCAACTGATTTATTAAGGAGTTGTTGAACATTTTCAGCTAAGTGGTTTGTGTATATATTGGTTTAGATAGTGGACTCTTCCTATTGATGCATAATTAGGAGTTTATGATGTTAGCATAAGATTTCATGAATTCTCAGTACAGGCAATTGTACTGAAAAATGAAGGACTATTGTTTTTGGACACATGTTTTTATAATAGTCCTTCATTTTTCATCATCTCAACTTTTAGAATGCCAATCGAAGATCCATTGTACTGGGGTTATTTGAACAAACCAATGTTCAAGCAAAAATAGTTTTTCGTTACCTTGACCGATAGATTGACTTTGAAAATTTTGAACTTGAACTTTGGTAATTTTCAACGTTTTCTGAAGACCACCCACCATGATCTACTTATAATTGTTTTGATAGGTAACTATGTTGACTTGGGATCACCCATTTCCTAAATAGGAGTGTAATTTCAGTTCCCAAAGTGCCTACAAAAGTTGTGTAGGCACATTTGGATGTAAGCACATTGGGATGTAGGCACATTGGGACGGAGGAAAATTGGGAACAAACCGCATTAACTATTGTAGAACAGAATATGCACCCAGATGGCGCTTTACATACAATGCAAGAAAGCTTTTTTTTAGTTATTAGGGTAGTGAAACAACCTTTTTCCAAACTCTCTTTGTCTTGTTGTAACACGTTATCTTATAAGTCCATCAGTAAAATATTATGATATTTTTCATCATATCTACCTTGTAGGAGTTTACTAACTGTCAAAAAGCGAGACAAGTTATAAATTTCCTAGGTTCATTGAGTTTTAACAGAACTGAATTTAATTTACGTCCAGGTATATGTATTAACTTATGGTAAAGTATGTTTTACCTAATAGCTTCTTTGCCTGTGAAACATTGCACTAAATGGAAACAAAAAAATATTCATTGGAAAACGCAACGACATTCTGATTTCTGTATGCAAGGTTTCAACAGACGTACGTCAACAAATTCTGTTCATGATAACTTAGGTCTATCTACGATGGTTCGAAACATTGATAAATATATATTATTTCTTGGATGATTAGGAAATAATACATGTAGTTGTAACTCGTCAACAAAAACGTTAATATGTTCCTTATTATCACTCAGTATTCACTTATATACGCATGCAGTATTTGCAAAACTTAACCATGTACACCTCAAAAGAATAATCTGCTCATATGTATAAAGAACGTTATGTACAACTTCTTATGAAAAACGCAGTTGAAACTTAGACCGTGTGTGAAGAAAAAGATATAAATCAATATTTTGTATAATTCAACATTCGGTATACAGATACAATACAATATATCTCCACCCAGACTTTAAATTTACAAATTAAAGTTCTCAAGCATCAATCTCAAAATAATTATCCCTTCTGAGCATTGTTTTAACCAAGACGTCCATATCATTTTACATTTTGAATCTTTGATGTACCAAATGAATAATTCACATGACTTTTCTTAAACAAATTGACGTAGTTGTACGTGTTTAATTGAAGTGTTAGACGATGTCCTTTTTTTGTAGTTTGTAATGCACAACTCGACACCGCGAGCCTTTATGAAATAAAATGGCAAACCAGTGTGCTTATTTTTTTCTAAATATATAATACTATCCTCTGAATATAGTTCTGAAATATCATTATAAATGATATCCTTTGTATATGCGTGAAAGTGATTAATGATTTTTGTTTGTAATCTTCGATTGTCATTGGAGGAAATGTATACGTACATTCATTTTATAGGTTGGAAAAAAACTAATTTAATGATCTTATTGGTTAGAAACCGATATGAGATAATGGACATTGGTGTGAAATAACATCTATAAGTTAAAACATGGATTTTAACATGTGGATAATACAGAATATTTAGCCAGTTAATTAACTACATATTGGAGAGAACATATATTATAGTGGTTATAAACAAATTAAAATCGAAGGTACAACACCAACAGGTTCAGAATACGTGCATATGGTTCACTCTAATATAACACACATTAAAACCTGCTGCACACGTGGTTTCTTTTCAATAATAATCTAGAAGTCACCCAGCAAGATTACTAACATCAAGTAGGCATCCTTACCTTAATAATCGTGTTCTGTCGTGTAATATTCTGACATACTCGCGGTAAGACAGTTAATACCAACACTAAACGTCTCCAGTTTGACAGACTGATATAGAAGATTATTAAGCGAGTATATACCTGGCATCGATCCCCCTATTATTCTCCTCCATCGCCATTCAACCAGAACTCGCGACAGCTGGGGGTGTGAATTTCTTTCACTTGGGCTGTTAGCACATAAAACTAATATACTTCGATAACTTAATTATTATCCTATGTCAAGTCTGATAGACTTTTGTGATCGATCTGTTTTTCAATATACACGCCCAACGTCCTCTATGCTGATGGTCCCATGAGATTTGACAGCTCTGGAGAGAATATATTTTCTCTCAATGTCTTGAGTATCTTTGCTGGGTGACAAATTTAACAAATCTTGAAAATGGCTCATAAAGATACAAAGATGAGTTCATGCTACCAGCAGGTATCGTTTTCTTCCTCGAGACCTACTTCAGCTCCCATTAAAATCAACCATATGCACGGGGGGCTTGTACTGTCAAAAAAACTAGCGACTACAGGGATATCCAGTCCCTTAAAGTATATACAAACTGAGGTAAAGGGATGTAATTAAATAAACACTCAATATCCGTTTGAAATTTTATATTTCAAAATGTTTTTTTTATCATATTATCCTTCAATATTTACACCACGTCAAAGCCAAAAACATTTTCCTCAGAACATAAAATTCGATCAGGTATTTTCAAATTTATGATATTTCAAAGCTTTACATATCAGCATATATTTTTTTACACTAAGCTACGTACGTCGCCCAGCAAATAGAAGAGAGAAAAAATCCTGCTCGCTAAAAGTGACACAGTTACAAAGTCTAGTACTACGTGCATCAGACCGTTTGGGAATTATATCAAATTGATATTTTACTTGACTTTTTTATATATAGTATAAGGGGCAGGACCGTCGACTTCAGAAATTTTAGTCGCTCGACAATACAAGCCCATGTGATCATATGATCACCAGGAACAGGGGAAAACACGACCATGACGTAGTAGCTATAGACAATATATACATAGGTATACATGGGAAATCGCAAGAAGAGATTTTCCAACCCCCAACGATTAATAGTGTCTGTCCAAACGAGAATGTTGTTATAATGAGGATACGGACGAAACGGCGACAAAAATTTAGTTGAAACGGCGACAAATTGGACGGAACGGCGACAGAAATGGGTTGGACTAAACGGCGACACCAAATATTTATGTTATGTTATGTTATTTATAAATATGTTAATTATCTATTTATGACTAGTAATTCGTATGAGGATTATTATAATGAACTAATTAATTACTATAATAATATGTACATAGAAATAATAACACCGGGGTTATCTGCAATTTTAATACTTTGTAGTAAAATTAAATTTAATTAAAATATTTCGATTTTGTTTTCTTTAGCTCAGGATGTTATTTAAAAGAAAGCTTTAATTTTAACACTATGTCTATGCAAATGCGAAAAAAAATTAATGTTCAAATTTTTTAGAGAAAAAATAACTTCGTTTACTACAAAATTTTAAAATTGAAGATAACCTCTGTGTTATTATAACCCCTATATATATAACCTCGGTGTTATTTTAACCCCTCGGTGTTATTCTATATATATTTCATTGTGCGGCGTACGCCGTCTAGACTAAAGTGGCCCGCCGGTTACGCTGGTGATTGCGGCGTACGCCGGAAAGTGCGCGCGCCCTCAATCAAGTGTAACCTTTTAGTTTCGTACTTTTCAAAATGGCAGACAAGAGGGACAACCCGGAGATTTCGAAAAGGAGGAAACTTGATAATGATGATATCTTCAGTGATGGGTCCTTTGATTCGTTCCTAATTAAGAAGGTACTAAGAGAGGATCAGCGATCTAAACTCATTTGCTTAGAAGGAAGTATAAAGGGGCGCGAGGAGCCGGCTGTAGTCTTATTGGAGAAAGAACATTTTCAGAAAGACACCTTGCCGAAAATCTTCTCAAGCGAAACTTCTTTGGAAGAAACACTGAAGAATGATATTTACAGAACATACAAAGCAACACCATCATCAGATTTCTCAGGTTTTAAAAGCACCGTGATATTTCCTGCAACACAGAAGCACATTGACAAGTACAGTGACCATGACCAATTTATCATCTGCGAAACCCAAGATCTGTATGCATCAGTGACTGCACCATGCTTGAAGAAATCCAACTTCAGTTTGCAGTGGGTGTACAATATTTTGGAGAAAAAGAGTGAGGCAGATCGAATCGTGTTTGAGGATCCAGATCCAGACACTGGCTTTATTATGCTTCCTGACATGAAGTGGGACGGCAAGACAAAGGAGAGTCTCTACCTTGTGGCTATTGTCAAGACACACGAGCTGGGATGTCTGCGTGACCTCCAGAAGAAGCACCTGCCGCTCCTGAAAAATGTGTTGAATAAAGGAATGGAGTGTGTGTTGAGCCAGTACGGGGTGTCAAGAAGCCAGCAGCGTATCTACCTGCACTATCAACCTTCCTACTACCATCTTCACGTCCATTTCACTCACCTGAACTTTGAGGCTCCCGGGACAGATACTCTCAGAGCACATTTGCTTCAAGACGTTATTGAAAATATTGAAATGTTTGATGATTTCTACCAGAAAAAATCCTTGTTGTTTTCAGTTCGAGAGAATCATGACTTGTATAAGGCATATAAAGAGGTTGATTACTTTACCTGAAGAAAGTAAATCTGAAAAAGATTTTTTCTAGTAGAATGTCAACATCTTGTAACTCCTGACTTCTAGATTATGGAATCCTCCATGTCCATCTATTCATCTCAAAAAGGGTACCTGTCTTGTGAAATCAACTTTTCCAAAATTGTTTTTATATCTTTCTGAAATTTTACACATGCTTTAGATATGCATATACAATACATGGATTAAAATGATTCTACAAACCTCTGTGAAGTATACTTATTTTGTTGTCATTTACTATTCCTGAAAGACGACACAAACATTTGTACAACTTCCCTCCGCAAGGCATTTCTCCATCATTGGCTACTTAAACCAAGTCGCATTTCGTTAATGTTACTGTGCTAGCAAATCAGAGCCCACTATGCATATCTGGTGCAATGCTCTGCTATGTTAACACGGATAAGTGAAGGAAATGCTGCAAAATTTACATTAGCCATTGATGGGGACTGAAGGGAGTTATGCCTTGCGTAGGGAAAGTTGACACTTGTAGAACAGCTGTAGAATGTGCACTGATAATGTTGGTTTATATGACTTTACCAACTTGATGTTTAACATTTAAACATAACAGATACAACTACAAGATTGTCCCTTCTGAGTTTGAATGCTGGATTAATTAAAGTTAAAAACAAAAGCTTGGTAAATGGTAATAGGTTTTACCAGAGAAATACACCTCTTACAAACAAAACACAAATCTACACACTCCGGCATTTCAGGCCAGATGAGCTAAAATGGTATATGGGAAGCAATACTTGTTTTATGTAAAAAATACTGCTTCATGTTTGCAGGCCTGTAATTTGACAATAATGATCTAGTGTAGTTTTCTGTACTCACACATGAATGATTTTCAGTCTTAATCAAATTGTTCCGTTCCTCATAGTTCCACAACAGACACTTGAGAGTTCCATTTTGAGTTTATATAAATCCATCGAACGTACATACAGTCGCACAAATACAAGGTTTGGTACGTAAAAAACGATCTCGCTTCCCTGACACAGGAAACCGGAAAACACAAACAAAACTGCGCACGCACTATAATGCAAGGGAGATAATTCAAGTAATTGTAAGGCTATCCGCTAAAGCTAAACCTTAAATGCCTACCGCTACACTCCCCTCAAATTAGACCTACTCTAGGCTAATTTCTCAAACAATCGCACAACTATAAACTATCACTAATTCATAGAAATTGATAATCTCATGGAGAAAATGTTATGACGTTACTCAAACTTATTTCATAAACAATGAAAGAACTCTAACAATGTATGAAATACAACTACAACTCTGAAATATGAATTAACTCGGAGTAAACCTTGAAACGACAAGTATATGCCCAACTTACATAATATTTCATGACATAATATTCCTACACACATTCTTACAGTAACCCTAAACATTGGGATTATAAGATATATAGCATATGATAATAGAATAAATTGCTTAATTGCATGAAATAGAAATGTTCAAACTGTCAATACATTAATGTCTTTGGGGTTGACAGTTAAGTTTACACATGTAATTCACAGTTCAATGCAATTCACTGTCCATAGTTCATCATTGTTCAGTGATTTCTAATTCACAAATTCACATAGGTTATAACTCTCAGCTCATAGTTCATAGTTTCACGTACTATAGACTCATAGTTCATTCTTCACTCTCCAACAGCAAGACTAGTTTATGGATTGGTCTATTCAGATAGGTGATAGGAAACAGTCTTTTCCCATCATTTGTAAGGTCACGACTTGCCATTGCAAGCTTCACACTACGTACAAGTTTGTCATTTCCAGGATAGACATCACAAATTCTAGCAACTTTCCACTGATTGCGTGGCAAGTTATCATCCTTGATCAACACGATATCACCTTTTCTAAGGTTACTTTGTGGTCTCAACCACTTCTGACGTACTTGCAAGTTTTTGATAAACTCACGTTTCCACCTATACCAAAATTCATTCACACAGTGTTGAACTCTTCGCCACTGTTTTCGAGAGTAAACGTCAGCTTTCTGAAACTTTCCAGGTGGGGGCAAAATGATACTTGATTTGGTTGTGAGTAGATGATTGGGTGTCAAAGGTTCTGGTGAAGTAGGATCAAATAGATTTTCTACTGTTAGTGGTCTACTATTTACAATAGCCATTACTTCAGCCATTAGAGTTCTCAAACCTTCATCGTCCAACTGTTTTCCAACTTGAGACAATAGACTAGACAACACACTGCGGATAGTGCGGATTTGACGCTCCCACACTCCCCCCATATGACTAGCGCTCGGAGGATTCATTACAAAGGGAATAAAATCACAGTTTTTGTCAAGAAGATAATTCTTTATCTTCACTGAGTCATACAACTCTTTCTCTGCACCAACAAAGTTAGTTCCTTGATCACATCTCAATTGCCTAACTTGGCCTCTCACAGCAATAAAACGCCTAAGAGCATTTATGAATGAGTCAGTTGACAATGAGTTTGCGACTTCAATGTGTACAGCACGACACACAAGGCATGTGAATAAAACGCCATAGCGCTTTAATTCTTTTCTTCCTTCTTTGATATAGAAGGGTCCAAACATGTCCATCCCACAATATGAGAACGGTGGTGCTTCAGCCATTCTATCACTAGGTAAAGGTGCCATCTTCTGTTCTTGAACAGAGCGACGCAGTCTTCTGCACTTTACACATTTAGATATATGATGACCAACTAAAGACGAACAGCCTAGAATCCAGAATCCGTCTGATCGGATTGCATTCGAAGTGATTCCACGTCCTTGATGGGCTACATTCTCGTGAAAGTGTTTCACAATGAGATTTGTGATGTGACTCCGCCTCGGCAGAATAACTGGATGTTTTATCCTATCTGAAAGGTCACTATGCTGGATACGTCCTCCAACACGAATCACACCATCTGTATCTATAAATGGATCAAGTTTAAATAAAGGGCTAGTCCCTTTCACTTGCTTGAGCGATTGCTTACACTTTCTTTCGCTCTCTCTGTCATCAGGACAGACATTATCACACACATTTCTGTTTCTCCTCAGAATTTCCAACTCTTTTGGAAATACCTCTGCTTGTACAGCTTTAATTATCTCAACAGATGCTTCATTCACATCATTCACAGATAATTCATTGACGCTAACATTTTCACATGATACAAGTTTCACACCTTGTACTCTACTGCGAGCATTTGACAAAAGCTTTTGTTTTAATTTCAAACAATGAGCAACAGCTTTCTTAGCACTGCTCCAACTCGAGCAATGGTCAAGACGACTGATTTCGAAGGAAGTAACAACAGTCGATGCGAGGGTTTTCACTCGCTTCACTTCCACATCATCACTTGATATCTCAAATGACACACTTTCATCATTCTCAAGATCCAAAGAATTATCACATAGGAATTTGGGACCATTGAGCCATGAAGAATTAGCAAAATTCACTGCACTCATGCCTCGTGAGGCTTCATCTGCCGGGTTATCTATACCCTTAACATGTTTCCACTGACTTGATTCTGTGTGTTCTCTAATCTTCTGAACACGGTTTGCAACGAACACATGATATCTCATTGAATCATTAGCTATATATCCTAATACAGCTTTACTATCAGACCAGAAGATTTCTCGCACATTTTCACATCGCAGTTCTCTCTGCAGAAATTGACTCACATGAACAGAGACAACGGCTGCTGTTAGCTCCAAACGTGGTATGGTAACAGGTTTGAGAGGACACACTCTAGCCTTTCCCATAACGAATGCACAATGTACGTTGTCGTCAACATCAATACTTCTCAGGTATGAACACTGACCATACCCTATCATACTTGCATCAGCAAAATGATGAAGCTCCTGTGATTTTATTTCACCAAATTCAGGCGGTTTGTAGCATCGCTGAATTCTCAACTTCTCGAGATGATACAGTTCATCTCTCCATTTCTCCCAACGTGATCGCAAGGTATCCGGTAGGGGACTGTCCCAATCTAGTTGATCTCTGCATGCTGCTTGCATTATCTGTTTGCCTACTAGAACAACAGGTGCAATGAGTCCAAGAGGATCATAAATCGAGTTAATGGTTGACAAAACACTTCGTCTGTTGAGAGGTTGATCCTGTAACATGATGCGAAACTGGAATGTGTCTGATTCTATGCACCAATTCACACCTAGTGCACGTTCAAGTGGTAACGGGTCTCTCATGAGGTCAATCCCTTTAACCTCCTTGGCGCAGTCCTCTTCGGGTATTGTGGCTAGCACTTCTCTAGAGTTCGACATGAACTTGTGGAGTCTAATTCCTCCCTCACTACACATCTGTTTACTTTTGTGAATAAGTTCAACAGCTTCACTCACTGTAGATACGGATGTCAATCCGTCATCCACATAGAAATTTTCACGAACAAAATTTGCCACTTCAGGTCCGTACTGAGATTCGTAATCTCTAGATACCTGTTTGAGTCCATAGTTCGCACAACCCGGAGAAGATGCCGCTCCGAATAAATGCACAGTCATTCTATAGTCTGTAGGTTCAGCGTTAAAGTCATCAGAGTCCCACCACAGAAATCTCAGATAATCTCTGTGAGTCTCAGCCACCTTGAACTGATAGAACATCTGCTCAATGTCACATTGTATGGCGATAGGTTCCTTGCGAAACCTGCACAAAACACCAACTAATTTGTTAGTCAACTCTGGTCCCTTCAAAAGGTTGTCATTTAAAGATACACCTAAGTGTTTTGTGCTACAGTCAAACACTACACGAATTTTGTCTTTCTTCTTTGGATGGTACACTGCATGATGCGGAATGTACCACACATTTTTGGCGTCATAGACTGGTACCTTCTCTGCATGACCATTCATCAGAAGTTTGTCCATAAATGATTTGTAATCATTTCTGAAATCTTCATTCCTATCCAGGCGACGTTTCAACTGGAATAATCTGTCTTTAGCAATGGTTCTGTTGTTTGGCAAACTGGGTTCCTTTCCCTTGAAAGGTAATTGCATCTCATAATGTCTGTCTGTTTGTTGCATAATGGAGTTTTCCATTTGTTTGAGAAAATCTCTGTCATCATGCGATATAGGTTCTCCGTTACCCTTCTGCTCGTGGAAGTCTAATTCCATCATGTGAGCAACGTCCATGGGGTATAACACTTCCTTTACCGACGTTCTGTAAGAGACACACACCTTAGTAGGAAAGCCGCCGACGTCAGTTGATGAGACAGGACGCAAGTCATTGGGAACAAAGGCTGTCATAACACGATGACTAATTCCCGGGGTGATATCTTCAATATCACTATGACAGATGGTACCTACCACTCCCCATCCCAAGTCTGTTCTTTGCCCATAAGGGGCATTGTCCTGCACTGGTGGGATTATCTCCCTTGGCATCAAAGCTTGTGGGCAATTGTACCCAATAAGCA
This sequence comes from Gibbula magus, assembly GCA_936450465.1. NCBI lineage: Eukaryota > Metazoa > Mollusca > Gastropoda > Trochida > Trochidae > Gibbula > Gibbula magus. Next base: position 31,236,453 of record OW388290.1, on the reverse strand, counting down.
AACCAACATCTACATCACACATGGGAATAAGTTTATTCTTCAGTTCATGTAAGTGAGGCCATTCTCGTACTGTTTTTGGAGTTGGTATGTGCTCCCTGTTGGCAGGCATAATGTCACGAGTATACGCACTTGGCAGGTTGATCTGGACTGACTGGTCAAACCCACGAACTACAAGTCCAGATATCTTTCGACTGTTTATCAGTTGGTCCTCCGCTGTCATGGTCGACAGCCTCAAGTTCACCTGTGGACCCTGAACTTGAAGTTTTTCGCACGTACTGTCTGAAATAAACGTCGTATCTGACTGAGTGTCAAGTAGTGCATACACTAAATGTTCTCGATTAGGTTGATCGCGATGCGACACCCACACTGGTAAGATCATGGAACACTGATCTCCACTGTTCACATTACCACTCACATGAGTGATAGTTGGTCTAACACCTTCATCCCTTCTCTTCGAAACAATTTCGTCACGACGCTGAAAATTGTCCCTCGAACGAACATTTTGCATGTCTACATGCAATGGTGTTGGGTGATACCTTGAACACAACCTACACTTATTTCTCTTGGTACAGTCAATTGATCTATGTCCTCCCTTGAGACATGCAAAGCAAAGATTTCCTTTTCTGATGAAATCGTTCTTCTGTAGCTGAGTCAATGAAATAAATAACTTGCAGAACTCCAAACTATGATTCTCCTTGCTACAGTAGGCACACTTCTCACTAGACATGTTGGAAGTATTGAACACAGTTCTCTTCCTAGGTTGAGGTACTGGGGAAAAGTCTGGCTTCTTCACGTAACTGGAGTTACCTTTCAGTCTTGAAACTGTAATTGGGTCACACATCACTTCAGCTTCCTTAGATATGAAGTTTACGAATTCTTTAAATGGAGGAAATGATTGTTTGTTCATGCGCCAGTTGGCGACAAACCTACTCCATCTATAAACAAACCATTCCGGAAGTTTAGATAGTATCTTTTGATTTTCCCTCTCGTCGTCCCACACATTTAGACTGCCAATAGATTGCATTGCAATTAAACATTGCCCTAGGTAATCGGAGAGTTTACGTAGAGCAGGTCCATCTCTATTGTCTATTTTTGGCCATGACTCGAGCCTATCTCGGAAAGCATTGGCAATTACAAAAGGACTACCAAATCTCTTATCTAAAAGAGTTTTTGCTTCCTGATATGCATCACTTGTGTTCAATAACAAGAACCCCTCAACGCACTCCTTCGCTGACCCACCAAGATATTTCTTGAGATAATAAATACATTCAGCAGGTGGAACACCACGATTTTCTATCAATGTTTGAAATGCCCTCTTCCAACTGACATAATTTACAGCGTCACCTGTAAATATGCTTGGTTCTGGTAAAGGTAATCTTCCAAGATTAATGTGATCAGAAAGGGATTTAGTAATTTCTGACAAATCAGCCTTTCTAACATCAGACAAAACAACCTTTCGAGGTTTAGGAGTTGGTATAGCTGGTTTCACAAATGTTTTCTCTCCAACTTGTTCATTTCTATCCTTATTCAATGGATTGTTCTTTATATAGTCCGCCACATATTTTTCTGCACTGAAATATTCATTATCAACATTTTTCAAACAGTCAATATCATCTTGATTGTCACTGTCAGGCACAATAATATCTTTTCCATACAAAAATGTTTTTTCAGCTTCTTCAGATAACACAGAAAATCTAGCTTCAGCAATTTCAAGTTCTTTCTGCAGTGAAAGTTTATTAAGTTCACACTGTTTTCTAGCTTCAATGTCAACATACTGCATTTGTATCTTCAGTGCTGCAATATCGGCTGCCGCTTCCGCTTTTGATGAAATCTGAGAAGTACGGCTCCTACCGCTTGATCCAGATATAACCGATGCCATTATGTGTTAAAATGCTTAGATATCAACACAAATTACAAATATTTACAGTCAATTTCGTAAATGAAACCCAGTCCTGATATTCGTACTACGGCGGGAAATCCATGTTGTTGTCGTCTGCTTCACATTCACACTGTCACAGACCGACCGAACACACTGTCAATTTCCGTGTAGGAATAGCGTTTTTTACTGTTCCGTTCCTCATAGTTCCACAACAGACACTTGAGAGTTCCATTTTGAGTTTATATAAATCCATCGAACGTACATACAGTCGCACAAATACAAGGTTTGGTACGTAAAAAACGATCTCGCTTCCCTGACACAGGAAACCGGAAAACACAAACAAAACTGCGCACGCACTATAATGCAAGGGAGATAATTCAAGTAATTGTAAGGCTATCCGCTAAAGCTAAACCTTAAATGCCTACCGCTACACAAATCTTGAAGTCATATCATATCATGTGGTGGCACATGATCCTGTGCATTGCTCAGTTGACCACTAAAAGTGAAGCTAAGCAAAAGCTCGTCAGATTTCATGGCTGGATAGTTTTAATGTCCAATTCAGTGCCCGATATTGAGACAGCAGTTGGAAGACATATATGGTTTATGTACCTTAGGAAAGTGACTTTACTCAAAATGTGCCTCTGTAAACCAGCAGTATCATTGGGTACCTAGTTTTGTGAATGTTAACCAATTGCATTAATTACATCTATGGTTGTATAGTACTCCACAGGTAGTTGAGGATGATATGGATATGTGTGGGAATAAATATGCACCTTTGCCATGCAACCGTATTGTAGAACAATGTGGCTCTTGTGTAGTTCGTGAACATATCATCCAAAGCTATGCAATCAAATCGTCATAATCCTGTTGCATCAACAGTTAATGACATCATAAGACTTTGACATCACTTTGAACATAGCTGACACTACTAATATGCCATAATTCTGATGTCACAATGCTGTGATCTCACTGAGATCACGGCTGGAGAAGCTAAATGGTAGTTTTGTGTTTCAGATATGTATTCATTCTTTTTCTAATACTTGTTGAAAAATGATTTTGAAAGTATAATAAAAATAACACCCTCTTATCTTCTGATATCAAATATATCAACTCGGGGCAAGCCTTGGATATTTGTATTTTTAGTCAACTTATGTTGATATGTTTGATATCAGAAGACACGTGGATGAGATTCTATATATATATATATATCCACAAGATACCAAGAGACAACAGCTCATCAAGTGTTCATAACAATCATCTTTACTATTGTCAAATTGTCACGTATACTAAAGTCACATGTAACATTAGTAAGTCCGACACAAGCTGTTTATAATTATAATGTCACCACATCTGAAATCTCTAGTAATGATTTCAAACAAGCAAGAATACTCACAAGTCCAATTCAGTATAAATCATATTTGGAATTGGATGTTTTAGGCAGCCTCACATCACAAATAAATCATACTCATTCACCACTCAAAAATATTTTCCCTTAAATACATATCACGTCACATACATCCATCCCCGTAATACTGTACATACCTTCCCCATCAAAATCATGTACATGTCATTGCATCCCCATAATGGTTTTGACTTACCTAGTACAGAAAATGCAAACACTAATACATTACCTCCCTTATATACAATGTTCCACCAATATCTCATTTCCCTATGTTAACCATTTACAAGCAATTTCAGAATACTCTTTATTTAAATACCAATCCAAGATTATTCCCCTTGTTTACAAGATGTGGTTCCTATAAAATAACCACTTAGAATGGTTTGGTACTTCTTCAGAAGGTAAATGTTATACCTTGCCCTCCTGTGTTGGTAGTATGTAGAACAACCTTATGGAACTCTCCTGTTCTTTTGCAGAAGACACATTCTTCTCTTTACATAGTATTTTCAATAGTCCTTGACATCTCTTTCCTACTATTTTGTTCCGTTTCACTGATTTCACAATTCTTCTCTATCTACCCCTTCAACCCTCAAGTTAAATCTGCAAAGACCCTCCTCTGTTAATTGCATAACTCCACCTAAAGCCCATATCCAAACTTCACTACTGTTCAGTTTGTGTGAAACCAAATCTCCATCTGATCTGTCCATGCAGGCAACATCACTGCAGTCTGTGAATTCCTTATTTCATCTCATATCTCATATCTCTCGCAATCTCATATTTCCATCATATTCTAAGATTGCAAAATTTTTAAAACTGTCCCTCAAACACTCCTTTATAAATGTTTGTTATCCCTGCCATCATTTTGTATATATATATGTCACTTCACCCAAATATTGACAATGCCACCATTAGTCCGAATGACATCTCTGATGTTAAGTTTGAGTCAATTTCCATGTTCATGATTCACCCTGCAGTCCCCTTCCTCCCTATTGAGTCTGAGCGACACCTTTCTCCTCCTTGTCCAGGAGCTGCACCTGAGAGTCCGGACTCCTGAGTGAGAAGACAACAGGGATGTGCTCCAGAGCTGGGTTTGCTCGCTGCAGGTAGCGGATCCATGTTACAAGAGAGTCCTTACTGGCAGTGCCCGTGATAGCAGTGGCGAGCACCGTGCCGTCCTCTTGTTCGTGCATGCTCCATGCCGGGAGGATATCTGTAGGTTCCTCGCTGTCATACACCTTCCAGTTGAATAGGTCTGAGGAGAAAATGTTGACATTTTGATACATCTTTGAATATATACAAATGGTTTGTAACATGTATTGATGGTCACTACTGGTTTGCTGAGTGATACACATTTCTCATTATTGTACACCTTTCCATCAGGTAACTGAAGTGGATTTTACAAAACATATAATTTGTAGACTATTGAGGATGGTCAATAAGTAACCCAAAGATATATCTAGAAAACTGGTCATTATATGGTCATCTTTAAAGTTCATGTATGTAACTTAGCATGTGAATAAAACTCAATCCTAATTGTATAACAAACAAAACTAATGAAGTACCAACCCTCTTCCTCTTCAGTGTTGTCTTTTGGGGTGAGTCTGCTTTGGGCAGGGTCAGCCCTGAGAGTGAAGTATGTTAGGGACTTGTTCCGGAGCCACACCGTGTAGCCACCCTCCACAAAGACAGCGGTCTCCGGGTGATGCTGCTTCAACAAGTCCTGTTGAATCGGACTCTGTGCTGATGCTATAAAAGTGTCTTCTTTAGGGTCTTCTTCAACGTCCGTGGTCTGTGAACAAGGGACAGGGGTCTTTCACAATGTAATTGTTGTTAACTACTGTTTGAGAAGTATTCGAGGCAAATTGAAGTTGCCTTGCGTGGTGGTACAAGATGCGGAGAATCTTGCTATTAGGGGACATTTCAGGACCAAATGTATACAGTTTGATCCTCAAGGTACTAGTTACCTCCCCACAATATTTCATTTTTAGAGATACTGCAATTGTGGAAGAGTAGTCTAATGTGAAAAGTTTATAGATAATAGACAATAGACAGATACAAGACAACGACCCATACTATAAGCCCATCTACTCTTATAGTCTGATGAGCTAAACATTGTGTGAAATGAAACTGATCCCACACCCCAAAGCTGTAGCAATCGCTTTAGACTAGTACTTTATATGATGAAAATTTGTTGAATTTTACCATTCAAGTTGAGATTATGACACAGGTTGGCTACTTCTCAAGCACTTTTCACACACTGCAAAAACATGTAACTGTCCCCCTCTCCTTACCTTCCAAACACTGATAACATTCTCTTTGTCCACACTCATCCTCTTGAGGGCCAGTATAGCCAGCAGGGTAGGGTCGTCAGGCAGTTCTCGTGGTATCGGGTATGGGTTGGCATGCTTGAACTTGGGTAACCAGTACATCATCCGTCGGTACTTCCTGAAAGCGTGGGCATCTGGGCCAAATATGGCCTTCAACTTGGTGCCGAACTCATGGTCTGGTATCACACCTGGGCACATGAGGATAACATTTGTATTCATTTAAAATTCATTTTTATGAATAGCAAAATTGATCCTTTCAGTCGTTGAAGATCATTAGTTCTTAAAGATAAGGTTTAATTAATGGATCTTTAAACAAGTCAATATAAACTTATATAAAGAATAAATATACAAGTTTTAGATTGTAATAAATGTTCTCCTATTATTATTATGAATTAATGTAGCTTCTACCACAGCGGTATAGGTAGTCTGAATCAAACACTTTAAGTGCACAATATATTCACTACCCTTCTTTTCTACAGTTAATAGATGATCACTCATAAACAAACAAGGCCTGGTCAACAACTTCCCCGCCATAATAATTGGTTATCATTAAAACTACAAAAAATAATTGACTGCTTCTCATTTTTAAATTCCATCAAAGTATTTATGGTCTCAAGCCTCACACCATACCATCAAGAGACACAATATTTGATTATCCTATCTTTAACAGTTTCTGAGAAACTTTTCTCAGAACGGACAGACGGACACACACACACAACGGACAGAGTCCAAACCTATATGCACTTCATGGCCGGGGATAATTAATATAACTTAAAAAGAAAATTTTAAATCAGTTGTCAGAATCTGCAACAAACCAAGGGTTCTGTAGCGCAGTTCAAACTGAACCACAACTCAAAAGCATACCCCTAGAAACATCATCCGTTGAACATAGCAAGGTCAGGAACATAGAAACCTCAATAGAATCATCCTTGTATGGGAAGAAAGAGAAAGAAACATGTATCAACATGGAGTCTGTGTACTCACCATTGTACTCCATCTCATCCATGAGGTCTATAGCACACTGCTGCTGCCTGGGGAAGTGCATGAACTCCACCTGCCATGGACTCTGGGGAACCATCTTCTTGGCCGGAAAGATGTCCAACAGCTTCTTGTAGATCTCCAGGTCATCGGCAGCCTTGAACTCCTTCATCCGCTTCAGGGCCGAGTACACAAACTCCACGTGTCCTCGTCGATACACATCCTCTTTAGCTATGTACAAGTCCACTGCTACTTGGAAGGATTTCTTATTGGCTTCCCTCTTCTGGGCAATCTCTTCAAAGAGCTGCCATGATTTGTTCAGAAGCTTTTTCTCCTCACTCAGGGTCTGAACATCACGTCCTCTGAAGGTGACAGAGGTGTGGAGAGTTCTTGAAAGGACTGAAGTTTGGTGGAGACTCTGATGTAAGGTAAGTCTACTGAGCAACCTTTGAGCACTTCTGGTGATGGCTGCCATCTTGTTTTCCTCAGAATTGTTCACCTCCTTTCATGTACAGCCAGCCTGCTTTAGATGAAGAAGAGTCATATTAATTGCAAATACACTTTATTATTTACCTGGCCTACACTCGCCATTTTATTAAATATTGAAAAGGAAGCTATGAGAAATGAGGTTTTCAGAAAAACAGAGGTTCCTTTTCAATAATTTCATCAATATTTCTTTCAAAATCAAAACGCTCGACTATTATTTACCCTGCTAATCATAAATAGCAAAACTGTTGGGTACAGAGCCTGAGGTGCATGGCTAGCAGATCAGAAAATCCAAGCAACCACCAACACTTGACAGCAGACTTTGACGGTGTTGTCACAACCCATGTGTACAGCACATTCATGCAAGAATTTTCATTGACATGTTTGACTTGTTTTGACACAGTACAATCGGGCTATGAAATCAATACTGCCAGTCATGTTAATGTAATGTAACAATCATCGTAGATATTGATACTTATGCCATTATCTAAAGTACCAATTAGGATTTGGGACTGTCATCTTATGCCAGTAAGCGTAAAGGAGAGATGGTGTTGTACTCATGTGTCATTCATCATTAACCGCTGATGAAACGGGCGAAAATAATTGTGCCGTTATCAACAGAATGTTGTTACAGTCTCAGATGATGTAAATAGCAGAGTTCACTGTACACAAGTATGTACTGTTTCCCATCAACCCAGCTGTGATAAGCTTCCTTTGCAAGATACAACTCCCTTGCTTACTTCAAAGTTCACACAGAAAAGTTCAAGAAATGCAACAAGGCTTTAATTAGCCAGTGATGGAAACAGGAGTGAGTTATGGCTTTGCGAGGAAAGTTGAGCTGTGATTGGGTACCATGTGTGGATGATCAAACAAAGTGAACTTACACTTAGTGGCAGCATCAGTTGTATGATTCGAAAGAATATTGACATTGAATGAGAAAGCAATAAAGCACCATTGAGCACTAGGGTCACCCAGTATAAAAACATATTATCATATAAATCATAATGTCTTCCTACTCTATGAATTACTTTAGTCTTACCTTATTTTAGTTCTTACCAGGGAAGTGTTGAGACAAAGAAATTCTTATAAATCCACAATTCTTTCCTTTTTCTGATGAAATTGCAACATTCTCTACTACTCAGCTCCATGCCTGTATACTAGATATGTAGATATTGAACCCTCACTTTACTCATTTGTTTAAATGTTGGCTATATCCCCTGCCACGTGAGGAATAGAAAAGGGTTTTTTGTTCTATGGAAACACAAATACACATCATGGAATCCTCCAAAATATACATCTACACATGATGACTGTTCCCCACACCAAGTTTTGTTCAGCTGTGCCTGATGGTTTCTGAGTTCTGCTCCAAAATGAAAGTTCAAGTTGCGTTTACATGGAAACATATTGAAAACAAACGGGTGTTTAACCTCGAGGTCTAAAAATTTTTAAAAAGGTGGCGGATTCAAGTCCCCTCAACCCCCTGTTGATCCGCAGTTGTTAAACATAGATGGCGTGGTTATACTTAATGTATTATGATTTAAAAACTAGGAAAAACTGTTCCACAGTTCCATTGTTTATTACGTTGTCATTCATCATAAATGATTTATTATAAACAAAAGAGAAATGAATAAATACATAACAATATGAATTACATGATTATGTATACAGTGTTATCATTTCCTTTTCCAGTTATTTTCATGATATATTGATTATGTAATGAAATAATGTAATTAACAATTGATCAGACTGCCAACATAACACAAAAAACAAACAAACTGATACTGCAAGATAACAATGACATCATCTTCAACTGAAGAACAAATAATAATATACAAAACAGATCTACATTATAATGACAATAATTGTCATGAATGAACAGAACAACATTTTGACCTCTAAACATTTTCAAACCTTGCAACCAAATAACAATGCAAAATTACAATTTTTCAATTTCAAGTTTGAAATTACCATAATGATTATGGTATTAATTAAAACATCAAATAATCTTGAAAAGAAATTATGATAAATATTGTTTTCATCATCGTTAACTTTTGGCAATAACCGTCATGGTTATCTGGAACTAGATTTTCAAAGCTCTGTTAGTGCTATGTACGGTAAGACAATATTTATAACTTTATATTGTGCTTGCAACTATCTTAGCGCCAAGAGAGTTGAAATTTGGTTCTTGGTCAATGACCAGAGTTTTCATCCAATTATATTCTCAGGAAATGTTACACAAATCTTGCACAGTGACCACATGTGTTACTCAAACTCAAGTTCAATTATATTTTCATCAAAGGTCAGAGTAGATATTTGAACATGATGAAATGTTCACGACTACATCAGTAACACCACAGTATTTTGCATCTGGTTCGTTGCTCTGTGCACTGTGCATCAAAGTGTACCTTCAGTTTACACTGCGTATCATATTTTATGTTGATAATTCAATCAAATTTAATCTATATTTTCAATTTATTTCATTTTATGTTCAAAAGATTTTATGTTCAAGAAATGTGTTTTGTTGTGACTTCAGTTTGTTGCAACCAATGATCAGGGTAGGTTTAGGTTGTTGTTGAAGTTTCCTTCTCCATTTACTTTAGACCGATTCTAAATTTAATATTTGTTTTTAAAACTTACATTATACAAACTGTAAGTATGGCCTTCAGAACTTGTTACAAATTCGACACTCTCTTTCTAAAAAGTTATATACAAGAAATTGTTATTTCTAAATGGCTACTTCTCTCAATTCAAGAACAAGCCCTTTTAGGATATAAGCTTACTCGTTCATCAGGAGACACTATCAACTCACAGAAAAAAGGGGAATAGTATTATGATTATAATCTAGTAGTGAATGTCCTATTTTTAAAAGGGAATACCCAATATCTAGCAGTGAATGCCCATTACATCTAGAAGTGAATATCCAATTTTTAAAAAGGAATACCCATTATCTGGCAGTGAATTAAGTCAGATTTGAGTTTTGAAAACAAATCCAAGATGGCTGCTTAATCCCACTGAATATTTCTCTTCATGATATGCACTGTTCGATACTGGTTATTCTCAATTTCACAGGTACGAAATGTTTATCGCCATAAAATGGAATATTTTGCCTTCCAAAGTATATAAATCTGCTGTAGTGCCTACTCCTGACCCAGCTGCACACTCTCAGTAAGGACAATCTCGCCTCCACTGACCACCTGGTCGTACAGCTCCTGACTGACTTCCACCACTTTGATCACCATGTTCTTACTGCCGATCTCACTGGAACCCGGGTCTGACGTTGACTGGATCCGGATGAGCTGTCCAGTAGAACCAGATGAAGACAGACTCCCGGGACTGTTCTTAGGTTTGATCAACATATACTCATGGTGCATAGGTGACTCATTCTCATCCTTAACCGTTTCTTGATTGTCATGCTGGTCGAGTTGAATATTACCTGCTGCTTCTATTTGTATCACGTCACAATGAGCCTGAGCATCATCTTTGACTGTTGATGTTTCACTGTTAGCCATATGCACCTGCCCCATTTCAATTACTGTTTCAACAGGGATTTCGACTGGAATGTCTGATTCAACTACCATTTTGGGTTGAAATGACTCAACAGAGACAACTGCGACTTGTTCCTTTGGAGACTTGTCTGCATCAGCACTATGAACACACACCTCCTCTGCGATGTGACCTATAGCTGGTTCCCCCTCTGCACTGACCCCTGGCTCAAGACTGGTACTGCACACTCCGTAACTGTGGTCCTGATCTGTGTTGGTAGACGTGTTCCCAGACACTTCCACTTCATCTGAATCACTCAGAAAGTCACTGATGTCATCCTCCTCAACACTCGTCACATCTTCATCAACGTCTTCCTCTTCAGAACTTTCAGATTTTTTCATTCTCTTTGCTTTTGACCCTTTGGTATTGTTAGATTTTTTCTTTCTCTTCCTGAAGTCTGGAACTTCAGTGAACTTGTCTTCATCTGGTCTCTGGACAAGTTTGGGTTTGAATGGGAAGATCCCAGCTTCATGGTATGAGGCAATGATGGCTGGTGCTGTGAACACCTTTTCATAGGCTTTACTGGCAATTCTACATATATTGAAGCGATCAAAACCCTTGCCCGGATGTTTCATGATGAAGGCAGATCTTTCTTTCTTGTAGCAAATCTCCATTGGGTTGAAGTTTGCCACCTTGTAGGGTTCTACAGTGAAGCTGCAATGCGGTGGAATGACAAAGAGAATGATCTTGTGCTCAAGCGCCCATTTGATTACGGGGAAGAGGATCCTGGACTTGTGTCCGTCATACAGCAGCAGGACATGAGTGTCCTCATCCTCCTCATCAGCCTCAAGATTCTTCAGAAAGTGGTCCTTCAGGTAGTGCTGCATTATCCTACTGTTTGGACAACCTGACTCTGACATCACTGCTCCAAGTCCATCAGGGCCTCCTTTAGTCAACTTTGCATTAGGCTTCATTCCCTTGAAGATGAAAAATGGAGGTAATTTTAGTCCAAGAGCATTGACACAGCTCAAGATTGTAGCTTCCGGTTCTGATGTGTAATCACAGCCTGTGGTGAGGGCTGTCTCAGACATGATATAAATCAAATGTGGTCTTTCAATCAGTCTGTGCTTCATCAGGAGACTTTCAAGATCTTCATAATACCTTGTTTGCAATGGGACTGGCGGGAATGGACATTTTGTGCGGAAATGATATTCTTGATATGTTATCTTTCGTTTTTGTCTATCAACAAACTTTTTAATCCAGCCTCTGCTCATAGGCCCCTCGGCAATATCTCTCTTTCCATAGTAGTGCCCGTAGTCAGCTGCTGCACAGGCTATGTCGATCTGTCTGTACCGATAACCGATAGTTTTCAGTTTGAGCATCTGCTTCACAAACACCTTCTCATCATCCTTGGGCATGTAGGGTGCCGGTCCTGATGACGTGGTTGACACTTTAATCTTCCCCTGGACCCGATCACGCAATGTTGAGGCAGGAACTCCATGTTTGGCAGCAGCTGATCTAATAGACATCTGTTTCTCAAATACCTCCTTAAATGCTTTCTCGACATCTTCCGTGTCATAGTTCCGGTAGGTGGAGTTTCTTCGCTTTGAAATTTTCACTTTCTTTTTTCTTTTATGCTTTACCTGAAACGACAATAACAGAGATTATTATTATACAATAATTATTATTGGTAAGTTATTCAGATAATATACCTTTGGTTTATAAGCGATGACTGTACACCAGGAAAATGTCTAACAAAGAAGGACTGATTGATTTGGAACATTTAGTGGTCAAGCTATAGTACATATATATACATTGAAAAGTGGTATAACACTGTACTGAAGTAAATTTGTACTTGACCCAAACCCTGAAACTAACCTTAAAAGATATTTGACAGGGGCCAAGAAATAGGCGACTAGATCAAATAGGGCTAAAAAGGATTTCTAAATCCATTGCCAGGGCTTAAAAGGTGGTATGAAATTAACATGATTAATTTGCACCTGGTAAAATTCAGTCAAGCAAAAGCGTCATTTTTAAAGTTGAAATTGATCTGTCAAAAGAAATCAATTTACTATTGAAATGTAGAGGTTGATAAGTCATAAATGGAGAAAATCATATTAAACAAATTTTACTGGCTAGGCCTGAGTAAAGATAATTCAAAGAAAGAACAAATTGTTAATGTTTATGATTACCACTTCATCTTCTCAAATTTCAAATAACACAGCTAAAATGTCTATTATACTGTAGAACTTTTATTATTTTTATAGGATAAAGGACGGTCAAAACTGACAACATACGACACTGGTTGACTTTGAGAAGTGTGCGCGAAAACAGTGACATCTAATGTCAAGGTCTTGATTATTTTCAAGAATGACAAATAAAAATGTGTTAGTTAACATGAATAGAATGAATTGTAACAGTACTTACTGGCGGAGTTGTATCTTCATCCATGTTGTCTTTATTTGAACGTACATTCGAAAGGAAATAGCTCGATCAAACCGGTGTGCACGAAAACTATGACCCGTAATAAAGAGGACCACTTGTCGAAACCAAGAAGTTTACATCGGAGTCGAGAATATGCAAATACATTAAATATCATTCATTTTGTGATATTAATTGGTCCATTTTTTAGATTTGTATTTGCCTTATAACATATATGAGGATGAAAACAAACGAAAACAAAAATATTACCATTTTCGCAGTTTCTTGTTTTGCAAGGGAGGCTACTCTGATTTGGCACATATGTCTGTCTGTAAAAATATGTATCGTTGCTTTTAGCGTAATTATATGTATCTAAATGCCAATGATTACACTCTCTGTACGGATATTTTTTTTTGTGTATCATGTAAATAATGACTGTGTTTGGAAAAGGTCTAACTGAAAGGTTGTTTTATTTTCCTAACTAAGATCGTCTTCCGAAAGCAGACGAAGCGGTGATAAAATCAAAACTTTGCGCCTCCTGGCGGCTGTTTTGAACGGCAGTCACACCCATGGTGTTGAACTTGAATGGCGGACGAGAACTGCTACAGTGTTCAACATGGTATGCCAAAAGTTCAAATAATCTTATAGATCTAATTTGTTTATGATGGATAGAGAAAAATTTGATGTTGTCGATATAAAGCCTAGTACCCGAAGAGTTTATTGTAAAGTAGCCAGTCATGATACAGGGGTAGAAACTAACTGAAATGGTCACTAGTCATTTGGGCTAGTAGCTTTCAGATCTAACTAGCCCAGGCAACAGTAGCTTTCAGATCTAACTAGCCCAGGCAACATTCTTCTAGCCCAGTAGCAAACAGACGTGAGACGCAAAAACAGATGATTAATGAATGATTTGTTTTATTTCTAATTCATTTGGCAAATTTTAGTATTTGCTTTTTGAAGTTCAATCTACACAACAGACTTTTGAACAATCCAACAATGATTTGTGAGACATTCTAAGATGCCTAACGGTCTAGAACAATCGAAAAAAAAGTTTTTTTTTTCAGACAATAAAGGTTTAGTTTTTTGATGACGTAACAATCGAATGACGTTCCCGTTGTTCCACGCCGGTCCCTCGTCGTCAAGTGTGCCCATGGTAACGTAACGTCGATTCGCCTCAGCCATCTGAACATTGCAATCAATAAAGCGTGTAGGCTACTCCTTTCCATGGTTTTACACATGGAATAGCCATCCGTTGGCCCTGTTCATGGATTATTAATATAAAGAATGTCAACAATATTTTTATTTCCAAATTATTGGAAGCAGAATGTTACCTGTATCTGATCATTTGGTATTTTAGAAAAGAAATAAAGTTTGCTGTACCCCAATGTGTTTTGTAGTAAAGTATAGTTTTGCCACGAACTATTTTTACGTCAAAGCACTCGGACTAACGTCCTTCGTGCAAGTAAGTCTGCATTACTGACTGATTTAAGCCTTGCGGTATTTCCCTCGCTTTGTTGTGATAGTGAATCGCTGCACCAGAAATGCATAGCAGGCCTTGATTTCTAAACACAGATTTCTTAAGGAAATACTGCAAGGCATAAATTCGCCAGTAATGGAGACTGGCAAGAGTTTAGCTGCAGAACTGTACCCATATAACCTCTTCCCCCAGTATCATCGTGGCGACGTCAGGGTATCATAGAGCCTATTTTGGCGAAGCAACTGCAGCTAGCAAGAGTTATGCCTTGCATTGGGAAGTTGGGCAAAACTATACTTTATTACAAAACACATTGGGGTACAGCAAACTTTATTAGGTCTTCAAGACGAATGTCTGAAGACCTATTGAAGTTATCCTGATTATTATTATTATTTGTACAATTTTGTGCCTCGCGTCCAGACTTAACGGCTGGGACGAGTTTCATGAAAGTTTCAGGGAGGATAGCCTGTGACCTGAAGTTGTGCACCTCGAAGCCCGATTTTTTATTTTCTACTTCTTTCTTGAGTTATCTCCCCTTGAAGTCAAAACTTCAAACCGCAATAGCTCGAAAACTTTTTAAGATATTTTCATAAAACTTTCACCAAAATGTGGGCAACAACATTCGCCATCGATTAGGTCTATACCGAAACCGAAAATTTTGTGAACTTTCGCGATTTTGAGGGTACGCATCTTCAAAAATCTTCTAAATAACGGCAATATATACAGCAATGTGTGATAGCCCATCTGAAAGCTGAAATACTGCTGTGTATATGAATCTCTCAACCTCAGCTCCATGTCAAACCGTTTTCGAAAAACAGCATTTTAAAAATTGAACTTTTTGAAAAGGGAATTTTCGGTCTATGACTTTAAAGGGACATAACTCTGTTACGAATTAAGGTACTTTTTGCCCTCTTTCTAATAACTAGTTTAACAATTCCATAACACATCATTATCATATAAAACGTGATAGTTTGGGCACAATTACGACATATTCCCAAAAAAGTAAAATTTGGTTATTTTAAGCATTTTCAAGGGGTGTATCATTTGCAGAATTATGAATAAAAAACCTTGAAGATAATAGCTCATTTTGAAGTGCAATCGTCATTTACTAAGGATAATAATTTTCAAGCAGGTATCTGTAATAGTTTACGTGCGACAAGTCGTAGGAGATTGTCATTTTAAGAAAATCGCCATTTTCAGCAAAGTTGAAGGGTTCATAACTGCTTAACTTATTATGCTATTGAAATTCTACTCCAACGTGCATATGTACAATTTCAAGAACAACAACTTTTCTATTGACGCTTTCATAAAAAAGTTGACAGTTAAGCTGCAAACATCGCAAATGTCGTCATAGGGTTCGAAAATGAGCATATTTTAGTATTTTCAGGAATATTCAGAACAACATAATGCATTAATCATGTATGGAAACTAAGTGATGATTACATCTACTTAAGTGGAAATTAAAACACAACATTTTCTATGTCGTACATTAGTATGAAAATATTGACTATTTTGTCTTAATCGTGAGAAAGATCATGTAGGGGTCCATTAATAAGCGATTGTTCCATTTTCAGAGGGTCATTGTCTTTGGAGAATTTTTGTAAAAAAACTACTGAAGATAGAGACAAGTTTGATAACTCATTTTAAAGCAGAGAAACTGATGAATAACCGAGAGTCCAACATGGAGTTCAAGGTCAAGCAGAAGTCTTGAAGACCTAAGTAATTCCTGTGGCAATCCTAGTTTCTTAATTATTGTTGGTTTCATCAAATTCAACATTCAACATTATTATATTCCCATTTACTGGTATTGACAAGAATTTTCAGAGGGATCGACAGGGGTCAAACTTAACCTTTTCAATGCAGTATCATTTCTAAAAGAACTAGTCCAGACTTATTCCAGCTAGCCAAATACATCTCCATGATCATTTCACTTAAAATTTTAACTAGTCTTTCAGACTACCAGTTTTTACACAGCTTCTTTTTCACTAGCCATGGGCTAGCAGGCTAGTGCTAGTTTCTACCCCTGCATCATTGGCAGAATGGTGACACTGGTACTGTGGTAGTTGTGCAACTTTTTAGAAACTTAGGAAGACCCAGGTTAAACAAATTTCAAATACAGTACAAAATAATATTACACTTTGAACAAAATGAATTTTCCCAGGAGCAAAAACAATGAGTCTAGTTATGCTTATTTCTGTCAGAAATTACTCAGACAAAATTCAACAGTAGGCTTACATCATAGAGAAGATATTAAGTTACCTTCCATTTCAAATACCATTTTTATTGAACAGTGTCAGGTTGTGATGATTTTGTATTAAATGAACAAAAGCAAGTTCAGTATTAGTTTTAACAAGAAAAGCCTTTAAAAAGGCAAGCTTTGGGGGTCAACTGATTAGATCTAGTGAATGAGATGGTGATGTTTGGTGAATATCGGTGCTCGATATATAGGCAGTTGGACAATGCATAATGAGAGTCTTGCCTTTTTTTTTGCTGCTCTAGTGGGAGACTGTCAAAATCGTTTCATAATAAGGCCTACAATTACAATAAACCCATGAATGATTGCTTGTATAACTTGATAACATGTAAACCAAGTAGCTAGGTAAGCACAGTAATAATCCAGACGGGACATAACATGTGCGCTCAGCATTTACGTTCTTGAACATGCCCCCCTAAACAATTCCAGGAAACAACTCAGGACTCTAGGAAAAGTAGGTCAGTAATTATCAAAATAGATTGTGGTTTCTGATTCTGGAATGCAAAATCATGTACTGAATTAGTACAAAAAACACTCCTTTTGCTTAATATTGTTTCAAATTAAGGTAAACAAGTTTATTAAAGTTTCTAATGGCAAAATAAGGAGAAATTCTGTTGAAATGTGAAATACAGAAAAATCAAATACCACTTTTGTTTGTGCCAATTATTTCGGATTACCCACAGTGTCACGTGGGTCATAAATTACTACAGCTCTGTTCATTGGTCATTAGAATTGTAAAGATACAAAGACAACGATCTCATTGGCTGAAAGTTGTTCAGAAAATTCCAACTGTAATATAGCGTTGAAAATCAACCGATTATAACTTGGGGGGGCGTGACAAGCAATAATACTCGTGTACAACCTACTGTTACTGAAGTTGCCATACTTCGATACAAACCTGGTGGTTGTTGCACAGGTCAACCATAACACTAAGGTAGTCTTTGTGCCATCCTTTAACATTGCACAAAGGCTACCTTAGAGGTTTAGGTTACCTTAGGATTTTGTGCAACGGGACCCATGCAGGTCATGAGTAGAACCTGTAGTGCTGAATGTAATATTTAGAACCTTGTGGTTGTAATCGAGGAAATATGGAAATAATGCTTTAGGCCTACGTGTAAGTAGTAAAACAGTTTTTATAAGTATGGCCCTAGAACTTTGCAGATTCATAAACAGTACTGTAAAGCTTTTAAATGTTAATCTTTTTTTAGAATTGTAAGTAAGAGCACAAAATGGTGGAAATATACTAATAATTTACAAACATGAGGATATAAAGTTTTCTCTCTGTATTTTTGTTGCCATCACTTTGATTCAATGCTCAAATTGAAAATGGATGTTTAATAATGTTTAAAAATAAAAGTGCAATGTTTCTCATTCAGCATTTAAGGGTGGAAATGAGGCAACCCCAGAATTCTTCAAAACATTTGATGAAATTATCTCCCAGTTCATGATGGAACAAGGCATCCCAGGCCTTAGCGTGGCAATCAGTTACCATGGCGATGTTCTATACACTCAAGGTAAACACTAAATCTAATATATGAACTAAAGTTTTATGACATCCTTTGTTATCAATTTATACTAAATTTTCACAAAGGAAAAGTTTGTTAAAAAGTAAATCTATATGAAACTTATGAAAGTGTGTTCCCAGCGTATGAATTTATGAAATAAACTTGAAGAAGCCAGTCAAGAAAAAGAAGCCCGGACAAACGTTACCAATTTCCGGCTAGCAGACAGGCCCTATTTCATACACTGGTGTTACAACTTACAAAGTAGAATGCGATATTTCCTCTTATTTTTTTTAGTAGACTCTCAGACCTGATACTTTTAAGGGGCCAACTATTTAATCGAGATAAAGCTTTAAATGTTTCAATGAAAATGAATATTTTTTTTGGTGCTTACGAGACCTAGCTGACCCTTATAAGAGGAAATATGGTATGTTAATAGATGACTCAAATGTATTTTAGCATTTTTCTTTACTCTTTAGCCATGTATATATATATATAGGTACATTAAAATATTTTTGAATGTCCAATTCTGTGTCGTTGATGATCATTTCCTCACCAGACTTGGGCTCCCACGGGTACTCGAGTACGAGTCGGGTTTAGTTGGACTCAAGTCTATTTTCTGGGACTCGAGGACTCGATAAAAGATCACTCTATTTCACATCAATTTTAGTCACTTTGTGCAATTAATATACATTGAACATGTCATGTAAGAAGAGTTAACAACAACTACAATGGAACACTGAACGGTGAACAAGTGAACAGTGACACCAACCTTGGTCACATCGGCTACTTTCATTATCAAAGTCCGTTTAAGTCACACAGTTCACTAAAAATCTTACATTGCCACCAAATAAAACATTAAATTGATGATATCAGATGGAGTTTATGCCCACAAATGTAAATAAATATGAGGCTTATATGGTCTAGTCAGTCGATATACTGATGTTAAGCAAATTAAACTCGAGTTGACAAGCGACAGTAGATATGTTTCATATTTAATACTGAATTTTAAGCTTTTTTTCATAATGATCAAATAAATGTATTATGTTATTATTTCATTATATTTGATGCTCTAATGCTCATCTTAGCACATGAATAAATGTTTGCGGCCAAGAAACTCTGGTTCCTGGTGGTTCTTCCTCCCTTCTTCTCTTTCATTATATTTGTGTAATAAAAAAGCAATAATCTAAATCTTATATCTTAACTCATTAATGATTATGACACCGACATGAGGTAAAATACTCCACTTGCATGTCAATTTATCAACGAAATGTCGCCATTGAATAACTACGCATCTTTCTAAACGTATGTAGAAGTAAGATAATCTTTTTATAATAAATTGTATTTCTTTGTTATTTCTTCAATATTAATATTTTGAATCTATATCTCAACCAAATTTTTACTTTTAATATACTTGCACCCCTTCATGAACAACTTTCCAATGCAAGGCATAACTCATGCCAGTCTCCATTACTGGCTGATTTAACCCTTGCAGTA
Source organism: Gibbula magus (assembly GCA_936450465.1). Taxonomy (NCBI): domain Eukaryota; kingdom Metazoa; phylum Mollusca; class Gastropoda; order Trochida; family Trochidae; genus Gibbula; species Gibbula magus. The sequence goes on along the minus strand of OW388290.1, from coordinate 31,216,753 downwards.
TTTCCTTAAGAAACCTGTGCATTTCTGGTGCAGCGATTCACTATCTTAACACAACAAAGCGAGGGAAATACCGCAAGGGTTAAATCAGCCAGTAATGCAGACTGGCAAGAGTTATGCCTTGCGTTTGGAAGTTGCTTCATGAAATGATCAAGACCATTCTCTGTTTATTAAAATGGTAGGATGTTTAGCGACCATGTGAGTCACTCTTACACCCTGCAATAATTTTCAAGATTATGACTTTATAAGTTCATATATGGTTTCGAATATAAACATCAGACATAAAATTCATTCCTAGTTATTCATATCGAGATTTCTTATAATTGATGTGAAAATTAGAACAACGACACTCTGTCACAATTTATTCATCGTACCCTTTTCTGTCATATGTACTGTATGCTTTTGTTACTGACATAGAACATAAGTAAATGTTATTTTATTGGAATTTTACTTCTCTGTCATCTGCATGCCTTTATCACAGAGACAGAAAATAATTATTTTATTTGAACCTTAAATGGTGTCAAATTTATCAACTGTAATGCTGAATGTTGTATGGGTACTCATTATTTTGGGGGACATATGGCCATACTGTATCGCGAAACGGGTAGTAGTTCGCAGTTTATCAGGGTTCCTCTGTATGCATAATCTAAAACCTCAAAGACTAACAAAATGTTATTATGACATGTTGCTACATAGTTGAAAGGTATTAATTTAGAGTACTCGAGTCCGAGTCGAGTCTGACCCCTCGAGTACTTGAGTCCATTTTTTTGGACCCCTGAAAGCCCTACATCAGACCATAAATGAAACTGTAGAAATCAGGATCATTGTCACCAGGGTGTTGTAGATTGTCTACATAACATATATTGTAACATAACATTACAGAGTTACTGAGGATGTTGATTCATTGAAATACTTGTTTTCTGCTCTACAAGGTTACGGCAAAGCTGGTGTTAACAGACATGTCACATCACAATCAACATTCCGCATCGCCAGCATGAGCAAACCTCTCACAGCTATTGCAGTAATGGGTTTGGTTGAATCTGGGACTCTTTCACTTGGAGATAATGTGTTTGGAACAAAAGGTAATAACTTTTGAAAAAAATTATATCAGAGTAAATCTGCTTTCAGCATAAAGAACTGAATGATAGATTAGGGGAATTTAGATAGATTACTTAAACTAACAGTGGCTGATCGAACTGTTCAAAACTCTGTACACCGCATGCGTCATTTTATAACGTCATCTGATTATGATGCAACACCTACTCTTAGCTAGGAGCTGTTACTATGACAGCGGGGTACATAAAATTTTTACACCGTGAGACTGACGGGGTACATAAGCAAAAACGTAACGACCGTTAGCCAATCAAAAACAAGTATTTCACTGTAAGGAAAGATAAATGTGCATGTATTCTGAGTGAGAAAAATGACATCAGAATAATCTGCTTTTTGCATGAAGAACTAAATGATTAGTTTTGGGGAATTTGGAAGTAGCGATAAGATAGGTAACTGATATAATAGTACATGTATTCAACTTCTTAACCCAAACCATTACCCTCAGTTGAAGGATTAACTGATTTTATGACCAATAATACTTAACGGTGAAGCACATGTGTGCAGGTATTCTGAGTGAGTTCCGGCCAGCAACTAAGGGAGATAAGCGCATACTGCAGATCACTGTGGAGCACCTGCTTCAGCACTCGTCTGGCTGGGACCGAGATCTGGTCGGGGACCCAGTCTTCTTCAACCTTGATGCGATCAATGCCAGCAACGGACCGGTGTCTGCTGTCAGTCACGCACACAACATCAAGCTGGTCAAGTACATGATGCACAAGAAGCTTCAGTTTACACCTGGTGAGAGGACTTCTTCATTGCATCTGCAGTATTGTTCCTAGAATGGGGAAAAATCCCCACCCTTTTGGTTTGGTGTCTCTTAAACTTTTGAAAAATAGGATATTTTTACCATTTTCAAGGGTTACATCTGTTAAAAATTGGCTAAAATGTCCCCCTCAACTGATCACCAAGGAACAATACTTGACTGTCTGTATGAATGGTGTCAGAATCTCACAAATGTATCTTACAAGCTAATGAATAATTAAAAAAAAATAAGAGCATGGTTCACATTTCACTTAGTCAACTGTAGTTATTGACAATGATAAAGATAGATAGATAGAGCATGACATAGGAACTACTATAAATCGTAGAATAACCGTATCAATTTGACCCATAGATTATTCAAGGTCGGCAATTATTTATTTTCAAAATCATAATATATATATATATATGCATAAAAATTTAAACAAAAACATCATTGCTATATGTTTTGAATTGTGAAAATTTTAAACGAAGTGTTTACCATAAGCTTAAAAGTCTCATAAATATGCCTATATGCCAGAATTATTTTTTAAAAAAGGAGATACTCACAAGTTTATTTACATTTAATAAATTTAACAAGGTGATTATTGAAGGAATTATGATACATGTTAATCAAAATTCTGTTTCTATTTAATCAGGGAAGCGACACGCCTACTCTAACTTCGGTTACCTGGTGTTGGGGCTGGTGTTGGAGCGCCTGACAGGCTGGGAGTATGAGGTCTACATTAGAGACATGTTCTCTCATATCGGGCTGACACGACTTCAGGTTGGGTGTACCAGGCGGGTGCTGTGTGATGTTGATGAGGTGGGTGGCCTCGGTAAATAAAATCTAGCTTTCTTTGCCAGAGTATCATCTCAATTGATTTATTTATAATTTTGTAAACGTCTGTATATAATGGGTTCATTAATTCTTATTATGCTTAATATTTAAACAAATTTAACATATTTCCTAGAAAGGCCATGATGATATTTGCCTAATCTTTTTGCCTGGTTACCCTTAAAATTTGGGGAATTAGGATACCTTAACCCTTGCAAAGGCTGCTTAGAATTGATCAAAATTACCCCCTCAGCTGTACACAAAGGAACAACAGTCATTCATCTATTATCTGTTAATGATATCCTTGTGATGATTTTCAGGTGGAGTACTTCAACAACCGAGAACCAGCACTTCAGAAGTCTATATTCCCTGGTGAAGGTCTAGTACTGCCTCAATATGGCTCGTATAGCATGGAGAACACTGGGGCTTACGGAGGATGGGTTACCTCCCCTAGATGTCTTCTTCACATCCTCCATATCTTACAAGGTTTGAAGACTGGTGCTGGTTGTCCTATCTCAATGATGCAGATAACATCCACAGGGACTGGTGTTGAATATCTGGCATGTTCATCATGTGTATCTCAGGATAATTACACTCATTCTTCCAATCCTTGGAGAAATGAATCAAATGTATTTACTGAAAAAATTGATTGCTCTTTGAACCAAAGTAATAACTCTAATTTTGGAGGTTACAGTTCTCTGTTTGATCCAGAGTGTGATATATGTTGTGTTGAAAGAGAAGTGACAATAGATAACTCATTTTCAAATGAGTCTAAGGAAAGAAGTAAAACTCATCCTGTGTGCATTAACACTGAAGGTCTGACATTCACACAATTTGGTGTCCCTTTAATGATAGATAAGAACTCACATGGTCCAGGTCCTCTGTTGAAAGACTCCTGTGATTCTACTCACCTACTGACAGCAGAGTCTGTATGCCTGATGCTTGAGAGGCCAGGATATGAGGGAGGCAACCAATGGTATGGACTGGGGCTGGATGTGCAGGACTCCGGTTCTTCTTTCGGACACACTGGAGCTATGGAGGGTTCCTGTGGGACGATGATGTGCCACAAATCTGGCTTCAGCTGGGTTATGCTGATGAATGCCTGGTCCCGAGACATGGACTTGGACGGGCTGATGAAGTATGGTCTGAGCACTGTGGAAGGATATCCTCTGTATTATCAAGTGGACGGGAGTGCGAGTTTGTTTGAAGTGACATCAGCAGACAAGGCTGAAAGGGTGATGCTAATGGTTCCTCACTGTGAAGTGATCCAGAAAATATCTAATGCACAACTTTCAGGTTTCTCTGTGACTTACATTAGCAGCTGCGAAGACAATTCAGAAATTTATTTTAATATAATCTTTAGGAAATGTGCAAAAGAATCTCATTTTCATTTCGATATTAGTAGCAATGATATTCTGAATGTGGTTGAAAATGAAACAAGAAGAAATTATCATGCTGAATTCTTAAACGCTTATGTTTTAGATAGAAAGATATTACACCTTATCATATTCACAGAAAATACAGACACAGAACACAAAATCTTGCAACCGTTATCAGCGAAAACCTATTTAGATCGACAGAAGACTCTAGAAGTTAGAGAGACTGTTAAATGTCAGTGTGTAACAAGCTTTATTGGTGAGCTATACGTGAGTGCATTAGTCTCAGAGACTGACCAAGATGCTGTGACATGGCTGCAGATTTCAGCAGAGGAATTCCTAGTGGAACAGAAGAAGCAGCTGAAGAAAGATCACGACCTCAGGTATGTGCAGTTCTACTCTCTGGGCGAGGACCCGTACGTGAGTGCTGTGTGGGTGAAAAAGCTTCACGTGTCGGACAGACTCCAGAGGTACGGTGCCTCCAAGTTTGGGCTCCTGCAGGAGCTGAGGGAGTCTGCAGCATCTAATCTGAGGCTTCAAGCACTTTCCTCTTACGTGTCCGAAGGTGTTGTCAACTTTGCAGCTGTATGGAATCCTTCCACGGTTTTGGAGGGATATTCGTAATGGTATTTATATAATTATAAGATTCAGATGGAGTTGACAAGTTGGTTTTATTCGCTGACTTTCAAGTCAGATACATTAGAAATTTATTGATCTAAGTTTTGACATACACTCTTATAACCAGAATATTGAGTCAGTTGCTCTTTCTGTTGAAATGTATCATATCTGAAATATCAAATAGAAATACAATGGAAATTGATAAATGCACCACTGCATTCATAATGCTATGTAATTTTCGGTTATCTTGGTATGTACATTTCATTGTGGCATTTGTACCTGTCTTATTAGCGTATTGATGCACAATATTTAAAGTTTTGATAACCCTGAAGTCTCATTTAGTTTCACAGAAGTTGTAATTCCCTTCTCCATAATAAGAACTATGAATACCACTTAAAAAGTTCTCATTCTGACCCACTTTATATAATTTTGTCCTTATCTTTTCTATGATTTGAAGATATTAAAAAGCTGAATACATAAGAAAAGCAAGTTTTCCAAATTTCCATATAACAATTTCTTTATTGTGAAGGGAAATAAGACTTTGGAGCATGTGTTTACTTCTTCATTGGGATGATAGTAGGAGATACCTGTTTCCTAAACATGTACCGGTACTCCGAAACTTCTCTTCACGATAAAGAATATATTAATCTTCTGAAAACTTGATTTCTTATCTCAGGTTATGTTATGGTTATAATAGTTCAATGTATTCAGCGCTGTCTCCCTAATATTTACACCTCAACAATGGTACACTTGAGCTGTAACATTGTAGGGGTGAAATGGTACACTTGAGCTTCAGTTCAGAATGAATTGAGGTACAGAACCCTCATTTTGGTATATATTTTGGTTAAGAAGCCCCAAAAAAGTAAATTCACAAAAACAAAATGTTATTGTATTGTAAAAATACAAAAAAGTGAAAGTATTTATCTAATTTTATTGAATTATTAACATTAAATATGATATGCAGTACAAACTGAAAGTAAACTTTGATGCACAGTGAACCAAACAGAAAGCAAAATACTGTTGATTTAAGGAAAGTAGTTGTGAACCATTTCACCCCTATAGTCATAGAGTTAATGTTCTTCATAATTTTCACTTTTGTCCACATGATGAACATGCTCAAGAAGTTAAGACCTATGATATGGTATGTTTTTGTCTGAAACATGTTGAGTGTGCCTTTAGTGTGGCAAAAACTGTATTCAGAGTCAGCACATTAACATTGATTTAGAGTGTGGGAATCATCACATCTTTGTCACATTACTGATTGAACAGGTCTGAGTTTTGGCAGTTTCAATTTCAGTTTCAACTCGCCTCAACCTGTACATTTAAAGGTGCATCCATTGTGTTTCATAAAATGTTATTTAGCTTTAATACGTTCCAACACACCATATGTGTTACTTACAGTACAAATAAATTCACTCAGCTTGCATATTCATCCCCTATCGCCAAATATATCATACGTACTAGTTTCCAATTAAATTCAAGTAACACCATTATGCATGTGTAGAAACCGAAACTGCACATCCCATTTACATGCACAGTTGTTATATGACAGGTCTGTTAAACACTATCAACACAAAGTTGTCATTTTGTCTGTTATAAATAAAATTCCAAAATTACGTTTGACTCATTGGCGCGCGTTAATCGCAATGCATTGTCCGGTTTTCGATCAGAAATCACTACTTTTAGCTTTATATCGTCAATATACTGAGTCGACTTTCATCAAAATGGTAGTTTTCGGTAACAGTCTGTACTTCTCTATAAAGTAACACCATTTGTATGTGACCAATGGATGTACCTTTAAGAAGATTTGGCTAAATTCTAAGGTTTATTACCTTCAAGAATATATTGACACTTTGGGTAGTCAATAGGTAGGGATCCTCCCTGGCTCCATACACTTGGCCATATTCCGCAGATTTATAATCTTTATAATCTTTATATGTATCTCCTCCTCGGCCCTTGACAGATGTTCTCTTTGGAAGTGTTTTGTATGGCTGGGATTAGGGTCAATAAGAGCTGCTACCCATGTTACCATGAACAATTTTAGCATGTGACATGACACATGGCGCAGACGTGTACTCAGCATCAATCCCAATGGAAACACTAGAAACGGTTAAAATCTCCTTTTCTTAGACTTTACACTGTTATTCTGAACTTTGTTACTCTGTGAAAGGTGTTATTCTTTTGTGAAAAGATGATTTCTTTATCATTATTTTACTCATGACAATATGCAATATTATTATTAGAAACAGCTCTGCACAAGTCAACAAAACAGGACAACAGGGCCAAAAAAATAATACAGTATATGGAATTATTCTCAGATTTCCTGACAGAAATGTATTGTTTATTTAAGGGTGGTGTGCTTTAGTGCCTTTGATTTGACTGTATTGGCTTGGCAGTTAAGGACTGTTTTTCTGTTGTTTCTTCTTTCTGAAGTCAGTGCCCTGGCAGTGTCTGATCTCCATCAACTCATCTTCTTTTTGGAGGCTATTTGAAAGGACAAACCTATACATGTAATAAAAAGGTGGTATGTTGCACAATTTTGACAAGCTTAAACTATAATAATGAGGCAAAACGAGGTAAAGATGGTGGGGAAATGGTCTAGATTTTTCCAGGAGAGAGAATAACAAGGACAACGAAAGTCTTCCCTAAAATAATGATCAGCTTTATAAATGTGAATCTCTGATGGGTTCACTGACTCCCTCTGGTGCTTTGCATCAGTTCCTGTAAATGTGACGTTCTCTTTACATGAATCTGTGATGGGTTCACGGACTCCCTCTGGTGCATTGCATCAGTTCCTGTAAATGTGATGTTCTCTTTACGCAATTCTGTGATGGGTTCACTAACTTCCTCTGGTGCGTTGCATCAGTTCCTGTAAATGTGATGACCTCTTTACGCAATTCTGTGATGGGTTCACTAACTTCCTCTGGTGCATTGCATCAGTTCCTGTAAATGTGATGTTCTCTTTACGCAATTCTGTGATGGGTTCACTGACTCCCTCTGGTGCTTTGCATCAGTTCCTGTAAATGTGACGTTCTCTTTACGTGAATCTGTGATGGGTTCACGGACTCCCTCTGGTGCATTGCATCAGTTCCTGTAAATGTGATGTTCTCTTTACGCAATTCTGTGATGGGTTCACTAACTTCCTCTGGTGCGTTGCATCAGTTCCTGTAAATGTGATGACCTCTTTACGTGAATCTGTGATGGGTTCACTGACTTCCTCTGGTGCGTTGCATCAGTTCCTGTAAATGTGATGACCTCTTTACGCGAATCTGTGATGGGTTCACTGACTTCCTCTGGTGCGTTGCATCAGTTCCTGTAAATGTGATGTTCTCTTTACGTGAATCTGTGATGGGTTCACTGACTTCCTCTGGTGCGTTGCATCAGTTCCTGTAAATGTGATGACCTCTTTACGTGAATCTGTGATGGGTTCACTGACTTCCTCTGGTGCGTTGCATCAGTTCCTGTGAATGTGACGTTCTCTTTACGTGAATCTGTGATGGGTTCACTGACTTCCTCTGGTGCGTTGCATCAGTTCCTGTAAATGTGATGACCTCTTTACGCGAATCTGTGATGGGTTCACTGACTTCCTCTGGTGCGTTGCATCAGTTCCTGTAAATGTGATGACCTCTTTACGTGAATCTGTGATGGGTTCACTGACTTCCTCTGGTGCGTTGCATCATTTCCGGTGAATGTGACATTCTCTTTACGTGAATCTTTGATGGGTTCACTGACTTCCTCTGGTGCGTTGCATCAGTTCCTGTAAATGTGATGTTCTCTTTATGCGAATCTGTGATGGGTTCACGGACTCCCTCTGGTGCGTTGCATCAGTTCCTGGAAATGTGATGTTCTCTTTACGCGAATCTGTGATGGGTTCACGGACTCCCTCTGGTGCGTTTCATCAGTTCCTGGAAATGTATTGTTCTCTTTACGCGAATCTGTGATGGGTTCACGGACTCCCTCTGGTGCGTTGCATCAGTTCCTGGAAATGTGATGTTCTCTTTACGCGAATCTGTGATGGGTTCACGGACTCCCTCTGGTGCGTTGCATCAATTCCTGGAAATGTGATGTTCTCTTTACGCGAATCTGTGATGGGTTCACGGACTCCCTCTGGTGCATTGCATCAGTTCCTGGAAATGTGATGTTCTCTTTACGCGAATCTGTGATGGGTTCACGGACTCCCTCTGGTGCGTTCAACCAGTCTTCCATACTTTCTGACTGTCAGATTGTTTTCCCATAGGGAATTAACTATTGTAGGGGGCAGTGCTAACCTATGCTAATTAAATGGCAACTTCCAAACGCAAGGCATAACTCTTGCCAGTCTGCATTACTGGCTGATTTAACCCTTGCGGTATTTCCCTAGCTTTCTTGTGTCGAAGCAGTGAATCGCTGCACTGGAAATGCATAGCAGGCTTGGATTTCTAAACACAGATTTCTTAAGGAAATACTGCAAGGCCTAAATCAGCCAGTAATGGAGACTGGCAAGAGTAATGCCTTGCATTGGGAAGTTGATTAAATGGTGAAAGGGTGAGAGTGTCACAGCCATGATCAAAAGAATGATTCACGACAGAACGGGGTAATTATGATAAAAGAGGTGGGTGTACTGTCAAACACAGGTATAAAACACTGAAGGGTCGTTCAACAATTAATTGTTACGTTTCAGGGGTCGTTGGACCCCCTTCATCAGACAATTTGATGAAAAATACAAGTGCCAAAGTGCGGTTCAAAATAAATATATAATCATGTTCAATAATAAAAAAAAAGATAAAGATATACAGATGAGTATACAATATTTACAATTACGGCGGGGGGCTTGAAAGTTGTGACGGGTTATGGTTCTAAGTCAATCTTGCGGTACTTTCTGGGTATGGTGGTGTAGTTAAGAGTGGTGGGGAGGTGCCAGTTTGAAACTTGGTCGTAGCCTTCAGTTGGTTGGGCTGGCGGTGTAGTGCTATCTCTTTGCAAATAAGATAGTGAAGGAGGTGGGGTTGGTTCCTTGGGTGGTTTTACTGACGGTGACTGTGAAAAGGATTGGTCCTTGTCCAGTATAGAGGGTCTCTTCGGCTGGGCTGTCTGTGTTTGCGATATAACTCTGAATCTTGGGAGACCGCTGCCGTGGTCTTGTCGGCAAAAAAAAGTAGATTTTCCTCCCGTCAATATTTTCATTGTACCACTGATTCATTGAGATTAGTATTCACTCCATTTTATAGTCAAATCTCGATAAATTTTAAATTGTTAGCTGAAATGCAGTATTGAACTCGTTTAGTGACACGAAGATTAATTCCAGGATCATGAAATTGAGGAGCATGATAGGCTTGTTCAGTTCCTCGGTGCACTGTATGAAACGACCACTCTTTTCCTGGCTGGAGAAGTAGCTGTGTAGAGCCAACCAGTGATGCAGGAGACCGTTAACACTATAGCGACAGCCACCTTGTAGAACAGTGCTTCCAAATTTTCATTGTATTAACAAATGAGTTTTAACAAAGCATGCATTTTTGACTTGAGACAATAATTTAATATTTGATAATTTTGAATGATCAACTATTTATATATATATATATATATATAAGATTCTTGATTCCAACTGCAAGAGATAGATGGAGGAAAGACAGAACTTCCTCCCACTTAGAACGCCCTGTGTAGGATGTCAACAAAATTCTGGAGACTTCTCCCCCTATTTGTTTGTTGAAGACTATGACTCTGGACATTACAACTCGACACAATTTCCTCCATATATTGAAGCTTGCGCATTTCATGGCCTGATTTGTCATGTTCTTAATATCCTCCCAACTGGTATTTCCTGATGTTGAGCAAATCGTCAGTAAGTGGCAGATAGTTCAGTTTTTTATCCATCTTTCACTTAGTAATAGTTAGAACCTATGAAGAGAAATCTTCGTGATTAAGAAGGGGCGGAGCGAGCGTAGCGAGCGAGCCCCTTCTTAATCATGAAGATTTCTCTTCATAGGTTCTAACTGACTTAGAACTCCACCTACTTTTGATTGACAGGTTCAATGACGTCACTGTTTCCGTGAGTTCCTACGTAATCGTTTCATATGACGCGATGTCGCCAAGCTGTATGGACGTGTTTTTATGAACTCTCACTTTATGAAAAACGTATTTGATCATAACATTTGTTGTGGTAAAACTAGAGATAATCTTCCGTCTGTCTTTGAGGTGAGCTCATTTTCCTCAGTTCATTGTATTCGGAAATAGGTTATTTATAACCATGTAGAGACCGTTGTCTAAATCAAATTGTGGAATGTGCGATTCATTAAAATTAACATTGTTGTTTCATAATTTAATGCAGATGGAAGTAAATATCTATTTAGTTATTAGTGCTTTGTGTTTAGATTACAGGGGGAAAAAACAGAATATAATTAATTCATAATTTTATAATAAAAATTAAAGTCAGCTTTTTTGGCTTTAGTTCGTTAAAAGACTGAACGTTTTTGTTTGTAAAACGACTTTAACAACAACTCTAACAAATGCTTGCTGCATGCAAAATATTTCGAAACTCATTTGCCAGTATCTATTTATACCGCATGTGTAGCGTAGTGTCGAGGCCGTGTTTACTTCGAGTCACGTGGGGCACATGTCAATAAAAAGTTGTAAAACATTATCATTTGTTTTTGACCAATCAGGCACAGAGAGGGCGTGTCATGAAGAGCGTTTTAGCGTTGAGTTCTTAATCATTAAGAGTCTATTTTGTCAGGAAAATACGACCGTCTGATTGGCTGAGAAAGTAGGTTGAGTTCTAAAGAGTGTTAAGGGCATTTGTGGAAATGCTGTCTGTCCACTCAGTTTTGAGAAGGGAAAGGATTGTATCAGCATATTCTTTACCTCCAGTGTCCTGGTTTCTGAGACAAATACCTCTCAATATTTGCAAGCTTCCCAAGTAGTTGACCCAACCTGAGTGCATGGGAAGCAGAGGTAAAAGCATGTCGACCATCAGAAGAAATAAATATACCCCAAAGTTCCTCGGTTGCCCCCATAACCTTGTCAAAGCTTTGTCCGCTCAAGTATCAATGAAAATCCTGGTTCACAGAAGACTGTAAATTGAGAGTCATTAACAGTCTTGCCAGTTGCCGCAGTCTTTGAGATATATATCATTTGCTTTTCTTTGTCCTAGTTTCTTTAGAAGTACAGCTCCAGGGTCAGTGGTCGATATAAAAAGAAAAATATATCTGACCTTTTAGATTTTAAAAATATATATCTCAACATTCCAGTCGGTGGGGTAAAAAAAAAGTAAGTCATTGCTCTATGTGTCTCCCTTTGGTGTTTTCTGAGTTGTCCTAGGTGAAAATACTTGTTTCATTTCGTACACTTGACAGATTTCTCCTTGTGACTCTGCTGGTGTTTCCTCAGTGCATAAATATTGTGGGACAACTTGTCACATTGAGAACATGCTTTAGTGGGCACAGAGTGAAGAAGATTGTGCTACCGAACACAGTCTTTCTTTCTGGCAGATATTACACACTGCAAAAGGCGCTTTCATGTGGCGAGCCAAGTGTTCCTGCAGCCTCATCTTCGTGTGAAACCCCTTGCAGCACATAGAGCAGCTGAAGGGGAAGCTATTGTCATGCTAACGCTTGTGTAACTTTAATCCCATCCTCGTCGAAAAAACTTTGCTGCACACAGCACACACAAGAGCAGGGACATCACAATCCTCACTTTCAGATGTCGGAGTTTCCGGGATGATACCAATACTGTCATCATGGTTTAGACTTGCCAGGATGACATCAACACTGTTATCATGATCCCCTTGATCAGAGTAGATAGAATCAACAAGCTTTGTTGATAAAAAAAAATGTCCATTCCTATGTACATATAGCAGCTGAAGGGGAGGTATTGTCCTGTTAACATTTGTGTAACTTAAATCTCATTCTTTTTTAAAAAACTTTATGACATACAACAGATAAAAAAACAAATTTCAATTAATAAAATTACCAACAACATAGTATGAAAATAGGCGCTATACAAATAAATTATTATTATTATGCTTATTATTATAGCAATTATTCTATAAACAATGAATAGTAACCCTAGAATTATAAGAACATCACTGACTATGAGTCTGATCAGTCTTCTGACTTTGAAGGTACTCCCTTTAGTGTGCAGCTGAGAGTAGAGATTCTGGTGAACTGAGTATGAATTGAATGTTTCCTCTGTAAATAGCATCGTCAGTCTTGCTTTTCCCAATGTAAGATGATGAAAAACCAAGGCTTTCAAGTTCTTGACACTGTTCTTTCATAGTTGAAATGAACGCTGATATGATCAAGACCCTATCGTCATGGTTTCTCTCGACAAAAAACTGGGAATACTTCGTAACAAATAGATTTTCTAATGGACAGAAAAACATCCTTTCTTTCAAATAGATATTTTAATGTTTTTTCCTGAACAGGAGTCTGCTTTTCTATGCTGAAGCGAGACCATAAACTTCCTCTTTGACACAGGTGCAGCTTTTGAGGGGACAATTCCACGTTCCCTCTGTGTCTCCCTCATCTCTGTCTGTCTACATTCCTTGACCTCCTGGTACCTCTTGTACCATCCTTGCAGGTTTGTGCATAGGACAGGGTCTACGTTCGCATATTTAGGGTCATTTTGCAAAATATGATTTTTCAATAGTTCATGAACTTTTTTGGCTTAATCAATGTTTTTAATGTTTTAAAATGTTTCAATTAACAAAGAAAGAAAAAAACTGAAGAGAATATTTATTTGAAAGTGTCACAAAATAAAGTCACTTGACACTCACAGTCTGATGTAAACTTATCTTACATGTGTTACAGAGTAATAACCTTTACTATGTGAATATGTTGTTTAGAATTATAATTGGATGTGACTGATTCTAAAATATGAGATAAATCAAAATGATTTGCATTCCTTATAAAGAGAAGGAAATGATATCATTTAACAAACAATTGTACTATTTTTAAATGTTAGTAACAAACAGAATACAAAAATTATTCCCCTTTAATATCAAAGTTGTGTTCATTGTGCAATAAATTTGTTTGTAACTCAAGCTTACGTCAAACAAAATTCACTCTCCTGTCTTAAATTTGATATGAAAGGGGAAGCTCAGCAGCAAGATCCTATGAATAAGGTAACACAAAAACTCAATTGGAATGTTTGCAAAGATATAACTGGAAGATATTTATTCCATATCATGATGCCAAAGAATTAGAATTATTTAGTTCAATACCGGTATGAGACTTTATCATAGTCCCTAGTTTCATTGTTCTTTTCTTGAAGAAACTTGTATTCCATAAGAGCTTGTATAAATAAATATTCAAGAACATGAATTTTTTTATTTTTTTTTATAACAGTTAATTATTGTACCGATTCCGTCTTTCTTAATCTTTTCAAAGCTTTTGTCTGGATAGACAAAAGGTATGGTATCTGCAAGTTTTATCCACATCCTGTGAGAAAAGATATGCATTTAGTCGCTAACACAACAAATCTTTCGTCAAGTTATACTTTGAATACAAGTCCTTATCATTCAATACGAGTCACGGCTTATCATCATGAAATTGAAATGTACAACCAAATCACCTTTGAAAAGCAAGAGTAATGCTTTTTAAGTAATCCTATGCCAAGGTACATATAACTGACCGAAGTCGCCCGCACTTCGGACACTCATTTAATGCTGATGCAAAAATAACTGCAAATGCAACTTGCTGTTTATTTCCAATGTTTCCACACATTATCTGCAATGATTTGTCATTTGTTTTGCAAAACGGTTAATTTAACAGGTAATGCATTTGACAGTTTCGCGCAGTTTACACTATCCTTCCTACCCGGTATATACAAGAAATAATACTAATGCAAATAACTAATAAAGGAGAAGAAGACTAGAATAAACTTGATTGGCAATTTATTTACCCTTAACCTGTCACCCCTTCTCAGGTTACAAATAGAAGGGTTAAAGGGACACTGCGTCGAGGATAAAAATGAGTCCCATCTTTATCTCACTAAGAGTTACGCTTCACTTCACTGTCTACCTGCAGTAGTTTTTCTTACCAATTACATCAATTGTCTGAAATTTGGTGTCTGTGACTTGTTAGATATGTTAATCAGCATAGGAAGATACACATGATCTGATTTTTATATTGACGCGGTGTCCCTTTAACAGTTAAACAATTGTGACTAGAATGACCCCCAATAGTGTAGGGGAGTTAGGGTAAACCGATGCGAAAGTTGACATAGCCTGGAATCTATCTGAAAGAGATGGATCTAGATATCTAAGATATGCATTACTCTTCCAATACCCCAATTCTTGAATAGTAGGACCTGATAAACCCTTGTGTGCTGCCCACTGGGCTCCACCTCTGCGAAAAGAGTGGCCCGTCAGTACAACTGGATGAGGTGAACTGTGACCTTAACAAGTATTAATAATCTGGATCAAATCCTTATACAACAGTGCATTGCCATCTACATCACAAAGTAAAGGGGATGATAAAGAAAAGTTTCGAGCAACATGAAATTCAAACAATTCGGAAAGGGCCCAACCGGTAGGGGAGCCCATCTGTCCAACGATTCAATAATCGCCAGTGTCTCTTTCACATTGATGTGACAGTCCTTCAGGTGTGGACAATCCAACACCCAATTAACGTAAAAATAGTCACCATTAAAATAACCAGCCCCACCTTCATTACACGCGTCTGTCTGTAAGGTGGTAATGGGTAGCTTGTCCAAGAAAGATACACCACCGTTAAAGGTACACATGCATGGTAGCCACCAGTCAATATCTTTCTGAAATTCCTGAGACAGTTTAATTTTGTGACGCTGCTTCCCAACTAACTTATTGCAGTCCATCACTCTGCATAAGAAGGTTCTCCCTCCACGCACCACTTGTGAAGCCCAATTTAGTTTTCAAATCAAAGTTTCAAGTTCTCGCTTGGACGCTCTTGTTTTATTTTTGAATCCATGCAACAGTTCCATGAAAAATTCGATTTTCTTATGTGGCAGAGACAAAGTCAAGTCCCTCGTCTTAATAAGTATCATGCCCACAAAAATTCCTGGGATGGTCCCTTCACCTTTAGGTCAAATGTGTCTGTTCGGTTAATTTCCATTCAATTTGCATTTGAAGTTTGTAATTATTCAAAATTCTTTATGTCCTTTACATAATATAGCATAAAATATGTTTCTACAAATAACAATTATATACACAATCAAACAAACTATTTGTGTCGGCACAGTGTCTGAAGTTCGGTAAGTTTTCCGTACCCAAAATTTAACCTCTCTACGTTTTTCAGGCCTGATGAGCTAGATAATGAAACAATAAAGTATCATTAGACATCCACTTTCACTTCTTATGCACCCTTCACCATTGAATTTAGTAATTAGGATTAAGTACAAGTTGGCCAATTTAAAATGGTCGGGCTATAGCTGGGTGAATAATTATTGCTGTAATATGTTGTGAAAACTGTAAGCAATGTACTATTATTTTGTTATCTTAATATAAGATGATTTGCTAATGAATTGATGATTAATAAAATGTGTTCCATTAGCAAGGTGCTACTGTCGTATAGAAATAATTATCTCTCTGTGTCTTCAAGCAGTAAAAACAAAAAAGGCTCTGTTTAATGAAATGAATTTATTAATCAAATGAAGATTATATGTTTGTACTTATATAGACCTCCCTATAGAAAGCAGTATAGAAAGCATTACGGTTACATGATTATGGAGGTCTTGTGTGGGTTGAATTCAGTCTTTAATGATTTCTGCTTGTTCACAGAACCCGAAGTTTTCCTCTGAATGAGGAAAAAGTGAGAGTCTGATCTACCAGTGGGAGGAGTTGTTCAGAGACTTTATCAGGATCAAAAGTATGATCAAGGGTTCTCTCCAGCAGTTGTTCGATCACATCAAGTGATGCCATATGGAGAGTTGTTTTTCCCCTGACATCCAAAAGCAAGGATAATTCAAGGCTATACACACCAGTCTCAGTTGGTACAAACCCCAAATGCTCCTTACAATAAAGTTCAATTCTGTCCGTTTCCTGGTTGTCCTGACTCTGGAGAGTGCAGTCTTTGCACTTAGGGCACGTGTAGAAAATCTCGACATCCATAATTGAGATTATCTTTCCCTCAGAGGGGGGGCAGACAGCAAGGCCGTCAAGTTCAGCTGTTGGGAGTGCAGAGAGCACTGCATCTTGGATTTCCTGCAAGACAATATAAAGGAATTATAATGCTGCTAGTGAATGAAACATGGGGGAAAATATTGTTTCTGCAGTAGCGATATTGTATTACATCCGATATATTCATTCATGATATCTGTTATGGGCAATTGTATTTGTCAACAACATTAGAAGTCCTTATGCACAGAGCAAACATCCATGGATTGTTGAGATGTTGCATACTGTATCGTCTGTGTAAAATCAAAAAGCGATGGATGGATTCCTTTATTACCTCTTTCATTGAGCCTGGGGTGGTTGACAGCTTCTTTTCTTCATTGAATAACTTGACCCTTACATTTGACAGCTGCAAAACCTGTGCAGGTTTTAAGTTGCTGGAACACTCCCCCCACATGGCGACGGTGGCTGTCCCTGAGGGGTCTTGTAAAAGAACTTCAGCAAAATCTCTGCTAATGCCGTGGCACATCTTTTTGTGCGGTGGGGTGATGATCTACCAAGAAAATTACAATTTAGTAACTTTGTACGAATTCACATGCAAATACCTAAATTTATACCCCAAAAATAGAAATATGTAGATATGCAAGGGGAAAGTGTACACAATAAGTTTTCTATTAATGAAGTCGTACGGAAAACAAATTGAGTAACTTTGTACGAATTCATAAGCAAATACCAAATTCATAACCTAAAAATAGTAATATATAGATATGCAAGGGGAAGGTACACACAATAAGTTTTCTATTAATGAAATCGTACGGAAATATGAAAAGGGTGATTTACAATGTATGAAAACATTTGTCTAATTTCTTTAAATGGCAATTTGATATATTATACTTACATCAGCAACCTTGCCTCTGACACAGCACAGCTTGCCATTTGGGGAGGTGATTGCAGTGTTCAGAGAAATAGTTTCTCCTTCCAGAGTTGCCTTTATCGTCTCAGGGATTTTGAAGGCATTGGTGATGCCAGTCATCGTCTTGGAGGTTGCCACAAATCCATTTCCCTTGTTGATTGCATTACAGAGTGTTATGCCTGTTTTACCAAGCAGCTTTCCGGCTATTTTGATATTGTAGGAGGTCAGTGTTGTACTACCTGACTCGTCTGCTATCAGCATTTTTAGCTGGTACCTTGAAGTATTGTGGCTTGGTACCTTTCTTAGAGCCATAACTCGAACATCGATGTTGCTGTCCACTGGTGATTTGAGGGCTTCTTGAATTGACAGCATCTAAAATTCACCAACAAGCAATTTGGCATGAGCATAATGTAAGCGCAGCTCAACTTTTTGCAGTAACATTGTATAAATGCGCAACGGAGTAGACATGTACATAGTTACATTATTGCATTCACTTTGGACAGCAGTTGCACATTGAGTATAGCATAAAACTACATCAACAGGCAATGTGGGATGAGCATTATATAAAGGCAGCTAAAATATTTGCAGTAACAATGTATAAAAGTAAACATACACATAGTAAAATTGCTTCATTCAGTTTGGAAAGCAGCTGCAAAATTGGTCAACACAATGAACACTAGCAAAGCGTGTTACTCTTTCATCATAATGGGAATGCTGCTAAGAAATGTTCAGTAAAATTTTACAATAGCTTAAAGCAGATTTCATACATGATTATGTTATGCGTTAGAACAATAGCAGTATAGTATAGTATAGCCGATATTCAGTGCACGTTTCTTATAAGTTTTTGTAATCTTATATATTCAAATATAGGCTTCTCTTGTGGCTGAATTTTATCAACATTAAAATGTGTTATAAATAATCCTTCTAATGTCTGTACTCGACTTAATGCTACATAAGCCATTCCCTTTTCAAAAATACGGTTACCAATTGAGAGAACACATTTATCCAAAGTTGCACCTTGTACTTTGTGGATTTATACAAATCATAACTGTCTCTTTCAAGTATCTGAAAACTTTCGGAAATTAGTGCTGACGAGCTAATACTGGCATTATTATTAATGGGGTTGTTACTAATTTCATTATCATACATGGTATCATTTCTTTCTGGATTGTCCCAATCCTTCTGGAAATTCGTACCAGTATCTCCATCACTTTGCACTAAATCACTTGATACATATGTAGTTCCATGTGCAGTGAATTGAAAGGATGATATATGAAAAGTCTGTGTTGCATAAGCAGACATTATATAATGTAGAAAACTGTTCATTGTATTGAAATGCAACATAACTGCTGAACCCATTTCATCAAAGTAACCATTTACGTTTCGGCTATGTGAATCAAAGACATATATCCCATTTTCATTCACAATAACGGCTATAGTTGTATCTCCAAAAGTTGTAAGTAACAAACCAGACTCCTGAAGAGCCTGATCAAACGCCGTTGTTACTGCCAATGTCTGAGACTGAGATTGGCCAACAACTCCGAAGTACCCCCCTAGAATTAATGATCTATATCCATTGTATTCGTTCGGCAACTCCTCGTGGAGCAAAGGCTGTGCGACACCTAATGGTTGTACAACATTTTCAAAAAGATTGTTCCCACTTACGACAACATGATCTATTGTATGAGAATTCCACAATTCAGGTCTTTTAACACTTGTGACTGAGAAATAATGCTACAAATGCAATAGCCGTGCACTGAATACCTCGATATCTAAAATAGTGACAACCCTGATGTATATTGCCAAGTATTCCGGACATTCTGTAAAACTGTAGAAATGTTTAAAGAAATTATTAAATTGGTATTACTTACGATTTTCCTTCTTTCTTTGGTCTTCGATTGTGAACACTTATCAAGTCCCAGTCTCAGTGTGGAGTCTTCTCTCACGCAAGCGGGGATACCTCGGAGAAAACACGCCAATATTTTCCATACCGTATAACCTCTTTGGATTCAATAGTCACATTTAGTTTGTTTCTATAGGATAATTAGAAAGTCATATAACACGTTTTACGGTAACGCTTTCTCATCCCGGGGAATCTGTAACCCGAAACTGTAAACATGTTTGCTGTCACGTAGTCATTGCAAGCTCCAGGCAGTGCCATCTCAGCTATTAATACCAGAGCAGTGGATGCTAGCGGTGCCGCTCTAGGCTCCACGCACAGTTATCGTTGCTTCGCAGTATTCCGGCAGTATGTTCGGCAATTTCCGTAGCCTACATGGTGAATCTCAGCGCGTCATTCTAGATGTTGGGTCAGGCCTCTTGGCCCGACCCAAAAAATTGCGGTGGTTGAGTAAAAAAACAAAATGGCGGCGTCTGGGTATTGGCGTGGCTTTTTAGAGTTCATGTACACATGTTGTCACGACCATTGGTTTATTACATTGTATAGTTCCCCTTGATAAAACAATTGTCCAGAACTGCCAGTGAGGTCGCTGATTTGCCTTGGCGTTTGCCAGAAGTAAGTGGTGGTATGGCGTGATGGTGGCGGCGCGTCGGTGGTACACTTCGTTTTCGCAGAATCATCTTTGTGTGTTTGTTTACATGTGGTATGTTTGAAAGCAATCGAGATGTATTAGGGTACATATTGAAGCTTGACAGGTTGTATAGCTGGTGGCGGGTATTTGCGAGCGTTTCGTTTGTAGTTAGCGGGAAGTTTGGTGGGGATCTTCCAGTTGTTGACATGGTCGTACTGATCGTTGATGCTGCTAGCGGCGGTGTTGGCGGAGTTCTCCCGATCTTGGGGGTCTTCTTTTTAGGTTTCACAGGGTGGGAACATCGACCTCTTCTTTGGAACTTGATACTTGTAGGTCTTTGAGGAGCATTTAGGTGATAGCCTGCTCCTCGCGGTCCATTGAGTGTTCATCCCTGAATGTGAGGTTGCTATCGAAGATCTGCGGCCGTTGGTTGGTAGGGGTTGAGGGGGTACTACTAGCACTAATAACCCGAAAAACAGGTTGACCTTCACGTGCGGTCGGTGTTTTCAACTTGTAACTAGTAAGACAGAATGTAGCAACAGAGTTAATGTGAACTTACTCTGCATTATCAGAATGAATGTAGACTAATGTAGTTCTAAATAATAATCCATTAAACGATATTTGTTATAGTAAAACAAAATAATCACATTGCCAGTAGAAAAGGAAACAATATTATTTTAAATATATATATAAAAGAATTATATTACAATATCATAAGGCATGCATATATATTGCCTTTGCAATAATCGGCACAAAGAAAAAAGGATATACAGCTGTAGGATGAGTCTGTGCCAACTAGAGACATTGAGTATACATATGATACACATATGCATTTATCTCTATGTAAACATAAGTTTTTGGGGATGAAAAGTTAAGAACCAATATTTATGGTAAATTTATAATTTTTGGTTGTTTTACTTTGTTGGAATTGGTCAATATATATTAGAATCCAGAGATTGTTTGTGATTTCCATTTTGTGAGTAATATAGTAATCCTAATTTAGGTACTTTTTAAAATATTAATTTTCTCAGTGAAATCTCGGTTTGTTAAGGGGTTTGAAAAATGAAATTCCCGGTTTGATCCGGGATTTCAGTATAAATTTCAGTTTGATCCGGGATTTCAATGTCATATTTTCCCAATGGAACCGGGATCCCGGTTGTTGAAAAACTAATCCCGGTCATCCCACCTATTCCCAGTATATCCCGGTCTGAAAACTGGGATACACTGGGATACACTGGAATCCCGGTTTCTTTTTCACTGGGGTAAACACTATCAATGGATATGCACCACAATATTTATATCTTCCCACTGTTGCCTAGGTTTTGTCTTGTCGCATTCAGCAATTGTCTTATGTTGCTTTGTCTTTGAAGGTATGTCCACAGATGTCACACACATGAGGCCTACTGTCACTATGCATTTAGTGACATGTCTCTTCAAACATGCATACCACTTGCTCTTGTAAGAGCATACCTGACATTTGTACATCTGAGTTTGTACATTGTGTGCAACACTGTGAGTTTTCAACTGGGTCTTGATGGCAAAACGTTTATCACAGAGTTCAAGACTACTTGTTTGCTGTGAGAGTCGTAATGCCTGTTCAACTGAGAGGAAGAAGTGATGTCTTTTTGCACTTGTCCCAAGTGAACACTCCCCCTGAGTGTGTTTTCACATGTTTTCACATGTTGAGAGCACTTTTCCGCAGGTTTTACAGCGACAACTCCTGTACTGTTGGTGTGAATTTTGTATTGTTGTTCCCTCAATAGCATGTTGTTGAAGAATTTCATATCACAGATCTTGCACAAGAAGTGCACCTTCATTTCGTGCAGTCACCTTTTGTGCTTTTAAGTGTTGCCCTATTCTTGTGGCTATTTGTACTTCTTGAGGTTTCTGACGACTTTCTTGAGTAACAGAAGTTGTGCCAATGGTACGTTTGCCTGGAAATGTTCTTCAATAATCTGATCATCCAGTAATTTGACGGCTTCTGTAGAATTAAACCCTTTATCTGTTAGTCATGCCAATGCTGAGTCACACCAATCGGTGAAACATTTACACTGAATCTTCATCGCTGACAGAAGCAAAGTCAAGCAGGGACTGGTTCTTTTTTACCTTCTTTTGTTCTTTCGCCCCATGCTTGATTAGGGGAGTTAGGGCAAAAGAACGTGCCCCTAAGAAGTTCAACCCTGGCGATGTAGAGGCAACCATTGTATATTTCCAACACTTTTTTAAGTGATAGATTACGGAATATTATGTGGAGTAATCTATACGGGTTTCCTGATGAAAAGGGGTCTACTGCACCTAATCGATAGGGAGCAATAACTACATAAACCATATTTGTTTGTTTTTTCAAATAGATAAAGCAGGTGATTATCCGATTTTCTTGATGCAGTTCTCTTCATACATCACAATGCTACATTCTCTCTTTTGCATTCTTGACTCTTGAGTAGCATTTTTCATAGAATCTTTTTCCATCAATTACCACTCTGTCCACCTTACTGATATCTTCAAGTTTATCTCCTTGAACTTGTTGAAGGTCCTTGATAATGGTTGCCTCTACATCGCCAGGGTTGAACTTCTTAGGGGCACCTGCAAATGATAACTGTAATACATTTATCAAGCTCCTATTTGAGTGTCAACTACAAGTTTAACTTAGGTGTTCACACAATTCAGAATTAAAAATGAGCATTATAAATACAAGATAATAATGATACACAAGGATGTTTTAGCTACTAAATATTTATTTTCTTCTGAATTAGTGGTAATAGTCTTTCAAAAAAGATGATACACATATATCTTCTTATATCTGTAATGGTCAGCAAATATTATATCCACATGGTGAGGTTTCATTCACGTTTCAGGTGTCATAGTGAATGTAATAATAATATCTCCAACTCCAAGAAGCACAATAGTCCATTTTAAAAGTTAAAGAATACATCCTTGGTTAGTCCATGAAGTCCAAAATCAGTTTGTGTGTATTCAATTAAGAACAATGTGTAAGCTCTTTGATGATTGGGCACGATGTATACATAATACACATATCTCAGAATGAAGCATGATGCATTATAACAATTGGTCAACTCTGTAATCTTTCTGTATTTTGTACTGTATTGTTATATATTTATGTTAAAGTTGTATATGATGCATACTTGTTTTCTTACAATAAATATTTTTGTATTTTTGTTGGGAGAGTCTTTGATGAAGTCCAAGTCAGACATTACAAGGAGTGCAATCACAGCAGTCAGTTATACTGCAGGGGAAAAGTCTTTAAGGCGCTGTAGTATGTTTTTGGCATATATTTTCTTAAATTTGCCATTTATTATTAAAGTTAATACAATTAAATGTAAAGTCCAAGACTAACAAATCTCATTACATGACCCGATTAGCTGTATCCATAGACAGTTTCCCGAATTAGAAGAACAGGTGCAACTTGTACAGCGACAATGTGAGAGGTATATTTGTTTGTCTCAAGCAATTTTGAGAGTTCAAACAGCAAGATCGTTTACCATTTCCATCATGGTGCCATAATTAAAACTATTCTCCAAGTATTTAGGTATAGCTACAAATGTCCGATCACTTGAACTGCCTTTGAGCAGCCATTTTAATATGAACACATTAAAATGGCCGCTCGAATGGAGATGGTTTAACCGAACCATGTACATTCGTTTAGAACTCATTTTATTGATCCAGGAGTGTTATTTAGCCATTGGTAACACTTATTTACATTTCTTGAGAGCATTTTATTTCAGGAAAAAAACATGCTACAGCGCCTTTAACACCATTGTGTCTCAGCATGGAGATGCAACCATTGGCTGAAACTCTCAAAACCATGTGTTGTACTGCACTGAAATTCAGCATAGAATTGCACCTCATCTTTACAGCATGTAAAACAGTTCTCCAGAGCAGACAAAGTCGCTGAGCCCCTGGTGGGATTCAAACCCCAAACCTCTTAATCTTACATGGAGTTGTTGACTGGCTCATTATATCATATTTCAACAAGAAGACATAGTCATCAACATCCCCTGCCAGACATATAAAATCGGAAGAAGGGCAATAATTTGAGAAGAAATAATTGTGCAATTTTCATTTTCATTCCATCAAAGTATTGACACCCTCAAGCAAGACAACTGATTTGATTTTAAAAAGTTTCTGAGAAAGACTATCCCCTTTGAAGATACCTGGAACAGAGTCGAAAAAACGGAACAAGGGCAATAACTTCAGAAAAAATAATCACATGCTTCTTATTTTCGAACTCCATCAAGGTATTTATGCCCTCAGGCCACACACCAAATTTGGTTATCCTATCTTAAATAGTTTGAGAGAAAAGCTGTCCCCTTTGAAGATACCATGAACAAAGTCCAAAAATACGGAACAAGGGCAATAACTCCGGAAAAAATAATTGCACGCTTCCCATTTTCGAACTCCATCAAGGTATTTATGCCCTCAGGTCACACATCAAATTTGGTTATCATATCTTAAATAGTTTCTGAGAAAAGCTGTCCCCTTTATCTCGGACAGATGGACGGACGGAGCCCAAACCTATATCCCCCCTTCCACTTCGTGGCGGAGGATAATAACAAGGAAACTCGGGGTGCTTTTAGACAAGTTTAATCAGTATAACTTCATGAAGATCAATCAACATTGGTATTTAATTTACTACATAAATAAGTTTGATTTCACAAAACAAGCTGCCGTGTAGAGGATAACTGACTGATGGCTGCAAAAAGCATATGGTTTTCTGCTGAGCTTTCAATTTACACAAACAATTTACACCCCGTATTACAGAGCCATTGTTTATTTACAATCAAATATATTGCACATGAACAATCAAACTTATGTCAACCAATACCAGTATTTGTCCTTGTGACCAATATGTTAAATATATTCCAGACAGTTTGCATCTTACATTAGTTGACCGCTTTTAACATGAACAGCTATCAATTTGCGGATGAAAAGAAATAAGAAATACATTTATTAGAAACAAGTAATTTTCCCTTGATCTTGCAACATTTTAATCTTAAAATGATATATAAAAAACATTTGAGACAGATCATTTTCTAATATAAGTCTTGATCTACATATTCAAAACATTTTAATTCTAAAAATTGTTGCTTATTTTTTGTTGCAAAATTTATTTATATATGAAATAAACTTTCCACCTACCAGTATCACATCTTCAATATCTATCTAAATAATCTCATCTATTTCATTGACAAAGAATCACGATCCTAACTATGTACATGTATATCATTCACAAATGTCAATCAGATCACTAGGCTTTCCAACATTCACAGGCATATTCAGACGGACAGAACAAAAAAATCAAGCATTACTCCATTCCACAAAAACGTTCAAGCTAGTTTTGATTCAGTTTGCTATTCAACAAAAACCCATTATTTTTTACCATTAATAACTATAACATAGTTTACATTATAAAATCTATGCTGCTTATGGCACTGGTTAAAATACTTAGTTTCGGCTTTGTTAAAACAAGAAGGAAGGGTTTCGAATAAAGCAAGACTGAACCAACACAAGTTGAGCTATACGTAGGGTTTCGTTTCACTAAATGTTTGTAACATTAAGATCAAGTTATTATTAACTGATGGGATAACAATTGACCTGAATTTAAATATGTAATTGAAACAAAGCCAAAGTGACATTACACAAATCAGCGTTGTTTACCATTCAGTCGAGTGTTTTGTGGAACGGAACCCTAAAAAAAAAAACCTAAAAGTTTGTACCCTGAGGATAGGCATTTACTTCCCACAGGTTACTCCACTCAGTTCTTTTATCATTATCGTTACCATGGAAACAAGAGTGACCTCTGTGGGAAGCAAATGAAGGACAGGTAACTCTTCCAATAAATAAAACATATCACAGAAACAGACAATATTCATCTCCTCTCTTCAAATTCATTCTTCCATTTCAGATATTAAAGTCATACATGATCAAAGACTTGCATTCAACATGAAATATCACAATAACTAAAGGCAAGAGATATGACGACTGTAAGAACATCTGGCAACTCAGATGACAACTGCGCAAACTGTTTAACTGTCTCTGTGCTGGAGGTGAGATAAGGAGACCAATGAAATATTGCAGCTGGTAGGTTAACTCAGGAACATCCTCAGAGGCGTCTCATGTTGTTGAATCCGATTCAGGAATTTCACTTAAGTTCTAATCGCAAGATACATGATGATCGAGAAAAATCTACCATCTTGGCGACCCCACCATCCTGTGCATTGCCCACTGGTGTCCACTTGTGGCTAAGGCAAGCAATTTCATGCCTTTCCAACTTAACTGGATGAACAAAAATACATTTTTGGTCTATCTACTTTTCAAGCTTATTAACACTGGTACTTTGGTTGGATTTCTAAAACATGACATGAATGTCTCTGGGTGATTAGTGAGCTCCGACAGGAGGAGAGTGGGTGGCGGCGATAGCGGCAAGCAGAATATGGTCGCTTGTGTCAAACCTGAAACACAAACATGTTTAAATGACATTTTCAAACTTTGCTTTTACCATTTTCCAGTTTTTGTAATTATTTACTGATCACTTTATCAATGAAATAATTTCAGCTCATCTATTTGGATTTAGCTACACCCTTTATGTCAACACCTTCACTTATTCATCATCAGCGCAAGACCTAAATGTACGTAACACATAAGGATATATCCTTAACTACCTACCTATATAACATATAAAGAAGGTAGGAATAGTGGATCCTGACATAGAACCGAAAATGGAAACCGGCTTAACCATTTCTGGTTCTATGGTAGGATTCAACTTTTTTTACCTTCTTTATTTGTTATATAAGATTGTAGGTATAAGTACATGTACATATTAGGGGTCTGGCGCCTGTTTTATTTACATAATTTACAAACATGGACACACATACCCAAGCATAGAGGTGAGCTCCTTCATGTTGCTTCTGTTCGAACACCGAACATATTCCGACAACATTTTGCTCTTGAAATAGATCTCCTGCAGCCGATCTTCCAAATGCATTAAACACTGCAATGGAGAAAACTCATATTGAGCATTGACATTTCATGCAAAAATATTGGAACACATATGTACTGATCTTTTATAGCTTATTGTAAAAAGATTGATTTTCTCTAATAGCTATTACTATATCCCCTTTAAAGAAATCTTGACATTAAATACATGACCACTTGAAAAACTAATACAGATAATATAGCAAAGAATCGTGAAATAAATAACATGAATAATTACAAAACTGCTCATTTCCATTACTACTTTGAGGAGTGTTACTGAAACCGTTCATGAATACAAACTGTAGGGTGAAAATGTCAACTCACAAATTCAGGGCTCATCTTGAGTTTCCAGAGGTCAAGGACCGACTCAACGAGGTTACACACAAGTTGGGAGGTGATCCACCTCATCGTCCCTGACGCTGACTTCTCCAGGAGTCGACTGCTCGCTACCTCCACAGTCCTGGAATAGTCATAGTATTGAATTGTTTAAACCATATACCAAGATGCTAACTCTTTATCAAGAGCTTTGTGAAAGTATAATTGGTCTATACAAATTTTACAAACATGCAACCAACGAATTTCTAGTGTCTTCCAACAGTGTATGAAATAAGCTTTAAAAGTAGCCAGCCCACAAGTGTTCTAAATGCTAAAATTAAAAAAAAATCTCACAAAGTTACCAGTCTGAACCGAAAGTTACCAGGATTAGGCTGTCCGACGACCCTTACGTCAATTTACTGAATATAAACTTTTAACTATAAGGAATGAATGAGATAATAGTATCTAAAAAGAAACACATTTTTATTATTCCATGTGTCAGGTTTCATTTGGCAAGCACACTAGAAAGAGAAATATTCATATGTTAATTAACTAATTTTTATAACACAATTTTTTTTTAACTACATTCATTTTACATCAAAGCTCATCACTTACCAGTTGTCAGTGTCTGCAACAATACACACAGCTTCTCCTATGGGTTCATCAAGGACTGAGTTCTACAATCAAAAACAATGCATAATCATAAATAGGGTTCAATCCTTGTAAGTGATTTGTGTTAAGGAAGACAATGTATGCAGGAGAATGTGACTACTTTATCAAAAAGAATATAGCAAATGCTGGCACTTAAAATACACAGTAAAGGAACAGAACTGCGACGAGAAACTTGCACTAAACTTTTGATCCATAGTATCTTGTTTAAACAAAGTTTAAAACAAAGTACGCACCTGAGCCGCTAGCTGGAGGTCGTTGAGCATCCTCGGTCTGAAGTCCTGGTCGGAAGTGCCATGCAGCACAAAGTCGGACATGTAGTGATCCGAATATCCCGCCAGAAGAGACCGGCCGAAGTTTTTGTCAAATGTTTTGATACTCCACGCTGATGAGTCCGAGGGCAAACTGGGGAAGGACAAATACAGAAATTAGACATTGCTGGATAGATATAAAGAGAATAGTTGAGAACAAGAGAATTAGTGAGCACAGCTCACTCATGATACCCCCGCTTTTAACATTGGTAAAAAAGAAATGTTTGAAAATAGCAAAAGGGCATCAATGTTTAAACTTTTGTATGAACAGACCATTATATATAAGTATTATTAAAGCAGAGTAAGTATTACACTTGTAAGCATGTTTTAGAAGTAAAAGTCGAAAAATTTGAAAAATGTCATTAAATATGCAAATGAGGGTATGAAACATACAAATATGCAAATGAGGGTATGAAATATAAAAATGACAGATGTACACATCAGTGGTTTCGTAACATTTGAACAATTAGTGTCTGAGTTATGAGTGGAACAAAAAGTGTGAATGGCGAGGATGAAAAACGGAGAAAATTTGCATAAATTATGCAAATGAGGGTATGAAATATACAAAAGGCAGATGTACACATCATGGTGATTGTTCATATCAAGTTTCTTAACATTTGGACAACTGCTTTCAGAGTTATGAGTGGAACAAAAAGTGTGAATGGTTAAGTCGAAAACGGAGAATATTTGCATAAATTATGCAAATGAGGGTATGAAACATACAAAAGGCAGATGTACACATCGTGATGATTATATGTATCAAGTTACAAGACATTTGAACGATTACTATTTGAGTTATGAGTGGAACAAAACCTGAATGGCAAAGTCGAAAAACGGAGAAAATTTGCATAAATTATGCAAATGAGGGTACAAAACATACAAAAGGCAGATGTACACATCATGGTGATTGTACATATCAAGTTTCGTAAAATTTGAGCAACTGGTTTCAGAGTTATGAGCGGAACAAAAAGTGTGAATGGTTATAAGTCGAAAACGGAGAATATTTGCATAAATTATGCAAATGAGGGTATGAAACATACAAAAGGCAGATGTATACATCGTGATGATTATATGTATGAAGTTACAAGAAATTTGAACAATTAGTACTTGAGTTATGAGTGGAACAAAAACTGTGAATGGCAAAGTCGAAAAACGGAGAAAATTTGAACAAATTATGCAAATGAGGGTACGAAACATACAAAAGGCAGATGTACACATCATGGTGATTGTACATATCAAGTTTCGTAAAATTTAAGCAAATGGTTTCAGAATTATGAGCGGAACAAAAACCGGACGGACGCACGGACGGACACACGGACGCACGGACAGACGTGCTGACCGCTATATACCCCCGACTACTTTGTAGCGGGGGTATAAAAACAATGTAAATTCTTGAATAATTTAGTGTTTCTTATGTTAACCTTTGCTAACGTTTGAAAATCTAGGCAGAAAACACAGAAATAAATGAGGATAAAATGAAATAATTTAAACATAACACTTCAATAAAATCTTCTATAGATACAATAATTTTCAGTGAAGCAAGTTTCATGCTTCATGCAAGAATATGTAAATCCAACTCAGAACACCACATGCAACAAAAGCCGACTTACTCTGGCATAGAGAGTTCCTTGCAGTGAATGATCGGGTCAAAGGGTTCCACATCAGCACTACTTGCGGATGATAAATGGCGTCTACGTCCCAACTCGGTCGGGGTCACAGATCTAGAGGGTACAGAAAATGTCAAATTCCACAATACACAAATGTTTCAACAGACAGATACAACATTTCAAATACTACTTATGTTAATTTTAGAAGCCAAACCTTATGATGCTGAACAACTGAGAAAACATATTTACGTTTGATGAAGAGAAGTGATTTTTTTATTTTTTTTGGTGAGTTTTTGCTGCTTTTGAAGTATTATGTATACATTTGATGAAAAGGTTAATTAAATGTCAACTTCAGCTGTAAACACAATATTAAAGGACTTGAACACATGAGAAGATCTACCACCCCACTGCTATAGCTAAATTCCTGTAATGTGACTGTACCTGCATCTTCCTGGGGCCAGTGTCGAGTGACGTGAAGAGAAGCCAACCTTGTCCACACTGTTCTGTCTGGACACGGATGTCTTCTGCTGCTTTTGCAGTTCAGGGACAATATCTTCCGGACTGTGACTCTCGTCCTTGGGGCTCGCTAGTGGGTGTTTCAACAACCTCTCCGGATGAGCGACATCATCAATCGTCTTTGTCTCAATTCCCTCCTGAAAGTACTCATCAAACATGCTGTTGGATCCCTCCTTCAGGAAGATCTTCCGTGCATCAGTTGTACTCATCTTGTGGTCGGACTCAGACTGAAGCTGCTGGGACAACACAGACACCTTCTTGTAGGACTTAGAGCCTGGAGGTCCTGAACCTCTCTCAAGCAGAGCCCTTCTACTGTTGTGAAGTGCTACGTCTGCATCTCGCCGCACGTGAGAGACGCTCTCAACTTTCTGGGACTCGATAATCATCGTTGGAGACAACCTACACTCCTGTAAAGACTCACTTACATCGTCTACGACTTTGGTAGGATTTGGCATCGGAGAACCGTCTATCACATTTCCATTAGAATCAGCACCACTGAAGTCAAAGCTGCTCCCCTGAGATGCTCCAGTCTGAGATTTCTTCTCACCCATGTCAATCAACTCAATGGAACCCCCCACCTTGTTGTACCCACGGTCCTCCACTTCTTGAAGCCATTCTTCAGTCCGTGTCCGACTACGTGTCAGAGAATCTATCTGGGACTTGTCACATTCACATTTGCCTGTCACGTGACTCTCGGTCAGAGCGGAGCAACTGTTGTTAGAGTTACCTGCCCCTTCCTCGGCAAGATTGAGATCAAGCACTGTTTTCTCACTCTCTGACGGTGACATGTCCGAAATGATATCATTCATAAAGGTGTTGAGACACCCCTGTTCTGTCCGCTCATGAACATCGCTACAACGGATGAAGTAACTGAGCACATAAAGAAACTTCTTGACAATGTCCTGCTTCTTGCCTACCACCACTGTCCTCGCCAGCTTCAGGGGGAAGCCAATAGCACCGTAAAGATCACTGCAAGCAAGATCAGAGAGGCTTGTTCAAGTATAAAATAGAAGACAAGAAATTTTCTATTAACAGAAAGAAGCTCAATAGTTTTCTTGGCAGGTTATATTTTTTCAAGGTAATATTTTACCTCAAACATGTGGCCATATCTAATAGTTCTGCCAATACTTATTTTTATCTTAATATAAATGTTAAATTTAACAGTAGTATCTTTGCAAATTTTCAAACAACTTTTACAAGAAATAATGAATAGAAATTGCCCTTACCCTAATTGAGCCCACAGTGGATTGTATGGATGTGTTTTTGCCAAGGTGTCCAGCTGCACAAATTGTCATAGATTATTTATACCGTTATGAACAATTAAATGATCAATGATTATATCTCATAATATTTCCTCATCAATTACGTGCTACATGTTCATATGACCAATCATTTTAAACCCTCCTTGTTCATTACTGAGTTATTACTGATTTCATATTTACTAAATTGAATTCACAATAATTTCACAGAAATTTCCACTTTTTAACACACAATATTGCCTTCAGATTAAGACATACAATAATTTTAAAAATATGAAATTTAAGTTTAAGAGTTGACATACCCATTTAGCAGAGTGTTTGTCGAGGTAAGTGTTGGAGGACGCCCCGCCAGCAGGTGTTACGGTGGGTACCCAGGCCAGATGATGGGTCAGCACCGCAGATACCAGCGTACTCACGAAACTGGGGAGCAAGAAGATAATCTTATTGCATTTGTTTTACATACTAGCAAAAAGAAAACTTGTATCTTAATAAAAGAAAGATCTGAAACACTAGTACACACAGATACTTTACACTTAATAACAATAGCATAATATAACACAAACAATATTTTCAAATCAACATTATCCCACCTATTTGAAAAAATATTCAGCTGAAGAGCTTGTAGAAGTTAAATTAAAACTATTGATACACATTTATGAACACAGGTTCAATTAGTTATATTTTTTTATTTTCAAGAAACATATCAAGACTTACAAATTAGTGGATTTATTATCGAATTTGGCAGCAAGTGACATGAACTCGTTGATGAACTTCTCACAGAAGACGTAGCGGTGGTTGCTGAATGACATCATGTTGAGCCACACCGGGTCTGCCAGTCTCGGTGCCGTGTACAGGTCGTGTATGTCGTCACGGAACACTGTCAGGGCCTGAATATAATGATACCCTTATTTTATGAATATATAACAAGGAATAGAAAATACATAGAGTAGCAAACAAACATTGGTGTCATGAGTGACTCTACTTTGAAATTATTGCAGCAATTAGCGGCCACTTTGATTTTTACTATTTAAGAAATAAAACAGTTTGCTCCCCTATTGTAACACTGATCATTGAGTCCAAAACAGAAGTTAATAATGCTTGAAATGTTCGACATTTGACTTCCATTAAAGAACAGAATCAAGGTATTAATGCAATGAACTACATGCAAAATTTCAGAATTTGCGCTTCTAGTGAGTTGTTTTTAAGAGAAGTAGTCCAAATATCTCAGACAGAAAGACGACATCTGTTTCAACACACATAAGAGGTGGGGGATTTCAATATTTATGCATTAGGGTGGTGTGTGTGGTGGGGG
This sequence comes from Gibbula magus, assembly GCA_936450465.1. Classification (NCBI taxonomy): domain Eukaryota; kingdom Metazoa; phylum Mollusca; class Gastropoda; order Trochida; family Trochidae; genus Gibbula; species Gibbula magus. Next base: position 31,183,583 of record OW388290.1, on the reverse strand, counting down.
GTAGGGGGTTGAAGCTGTAGGGTGGTGTGTGTGGTGGGGGGTGGGGGTTGAAGCTGTAGGGTGGTGTGTGTGGTGGGGGGTAGGGGGTTGAAGCTGTAGGGTGGTGTGTGTGGAGGGGGTTGAAGCTGTAGGGTGGTGTGTGTGGTGGGGGGTAGGGGGTTGAAGCTGTGTACACACCTCCATCACCATGGGTATGAAGTTGCGTCTATTGAAGAAGGCATGCTCAATGACAGCTGCCAGCTTCTCTATGTGTCCCTCAAACAAGGTGATGTGTGAGAAAAAGAAGTTCTGAAACAATCTGGAAATAAAGAAACAAATGTTAACAGAACATCAGTGATGAACATATATCTGGACAGATAACAGATTTTGGTAATGGAAATTAAAGCGATTAACCTAAAATGGAACGAAATGTAACATTTGCAACTTAAAATTTAAAAATATCTTCAAGTTTTGACTCACTTGTCTTCTTCCTTTTCGTCGCTGGATCCGATCAAGATTCCAAGAGCAACTCGACTCTTCCTCTTCCTTGGCATGGACTTCTGTAATCATGGTCAGGAATATTACTAATTACATGTCACTTTAATGATCATTAGCTACAAATTAAATCCTAGCATACATTTATAATGTCTGATTGTGGGCGAAGCCTTACAGCTTCCCATAAACAAATAAACTCCAGTCTAGGTCTACTAAGTCCAATAAAGTTTGAATGTAAATTCCATAGGTCTAATCCACATCTAGCCACTGTGGAGTCTGTATTGTCAAGGAGATAACAAACCCAGTCAAAGTTTACAAAATGTCTGAAGGACAAAACTCTATTACCAATTTATAAACTGTATGACCTGCAGCAAGCAACAAGGTAAGAAGTGCAAAGGCTCCCGGATTCGTCAAACCCATCCTGAGTAGCTAACATTACAAAACTTGACAACAACAAGCTTTTGATTATTTCCAACAGGTCCGGTGGTCGGAAGTTACTTGATTGTACAATTACAAAGTGAAGTGTGCCAGACTTCTCTAAACAAACAATTTCCCCAACAAGTCCTCCCTCACTCACCTCTTGTTTCTGCAGCTGGTCCATGGCCGCCGTCTTGCGACTGAGACTCTGTAGAGAGGTGGTCTGGGTTCTCATCCAGCGCCGATGCAGACTGTTGTAGCTGCTGCAGCTGTTCCCGCTCGGTGACGGGATTGGCGTGTGGAAACTCCCGCTTGACGTGACTGGAACATTACAGTTGTTAGTCAGCATTGTTCAGAATAGTACTAGCCTGCTAGTTCATGATAAAGAAGAACAATGTTTTGGCAAATAAAAGGTCTGCTTATATAACTAGTTCAACTCGGGAAAAAACCGATGTGAAATTTGGCTTCCTGGAACGGGTTTCAGTTGGTGCTTTCATAGATGTACTAGTCCAAATGTGTTGTGCAATGATAAGGTCAATGTAGACCCACATCAACAGGAACTTGCACTGAAGATCAATCTTAGCTAAGGTTATAGAATCAAGCTAAACCTGTGGCTACTTCTATATTGGATTTGTGGCAGATACCAAGCTGATTACTAGATATCATCAATTATGAATAGAATTAGAGGATTAGTTTCTATCAACATGATTTTGGGGATATACCTTGCTTCAAATTCTTTTTCCATAATCAATGTTAAATTTGCAAGAAAAGAAAGGCAAAGTGAGGAGTGTGAGTAAAATAACTATCAATGGAGAGTCTTTGTCTTGCTTCAGGTTTACATTACTTTAAACTTGTCTCAATTGCTACATTACAAAAACCATTCATAAACGGGTTATCCTCATGTGATAATTAATAAACTCACAAGATGAAAGTCCGCTCTCATCATCCATGGAGTCAGCAAAACCTTCTTGTGGAGATGGAACAGCCATCGGCATACTCTGAGCTGGAATAAGATAAAACGCTGTCTTTGTAATCTAAAATTATATTTATCTCTAAAACATGTTAGGATAAAATGATTTTTGAGGAGTATTTGTAAATGTAAATGAACATTGACAGACAGATCTGTCTGGTAATTTGGTTCAGCTAATTGATTAGCATTAGATCTGTGTAGACCTACCTATTGCACTCCCTGTCTGTGTACGAGATGAGATACCCTTTGGCAGCGAGAAATCTCCAGAATGGGTTGGTAAACTTCCAGAGTCACCGTCAATTTCACTGAAATAGAGACAAATGTTTCCAAATTTCAAAATGAACTGTTCATATAATTAATTGGTGGACCCAGTCTGAACCCCTGAACCTCTGTCTTGATCTGCTACTAGCGGGGTTATATGTAGATAAAAATAGATATTCTAAAAATTAGTTTGAACTACAAATTCATGAAGCCTTCCATTGTTTACATTTCCAAAGATTTCTTATATCTTAAATCGTAAGACTATTATAAACGAAATAGCCCATTCCTACCATGATTCTCTTTTAGCTTTCTCAGGCTGAAACACCTTACTCAGCATAATCTGGGGCGGAGACCTGAAAAAAATAACATAATATAAAATATTTTATTTTGTGAACTATTTCCCTTTCTGCTATTGTTTTAGAGTTACTCTAAGTTGAAATGATAAATATTTACACATCATAACTATTATTTCATACTAGCCCATTACCATTAAAGTGTGTCTGGAGGATGAGTCCAATACAAATAGATAGAGGAGGGTATCTTTTTAGTGTAATGTCACTTATAAACAAAGTTTTGATGTATGATGTTCAAGCACTAACCTGATGAAGTGCACCTTGAGAGTGGAGCCCTTGTAAGCCATGGCCACTGAACCAAACATCATCTCCTCAAGAACCTTGCTGTCAGAACCCATCTTCGAAAACTGAAAAATAGTTGTCTCCCTTAGTCAAGGTGCTTTCATCAACAAAATTAATTAATTCCTTCAAAATTCGAACCAACCTGCAGAGGTTGCAGATTCTTTGAAGAGGATCCTCCTTGGGGTACATATAGCATAAAAATCCTATTTTTTGAGTTATGACAGTTAGAATTTAATATTTTTAATAAAATAACCGTAAAAATAATAAATTACTAAAAAATAAACATTTGGACCACCCTAAGTGGGCCCCTACCCTGGCGGTTGCTAGCGACGCCAAGGGCAGATAACTCTAACTCACCACTTATAAATCTGACAGGCAGACAGAATAAGGGGAGGCGGGTGGCCCTACCCCAAGGAGGATCCTCTTCAAAGAATCTGCAACCTCTGCAGGTTGGTTCGATTCTTTTTCAGAAGGGATCCTCCTTGGGGTACATATTGCATAAAACAGACTCCCAAAGAAGAGTCCTGGGAGTGGAATTCTGTCTGCTAGACTGTAAAAAATAAGGATGCTCGCAGATAATTTCTTAAATTTAAAGAAGGAAAAGGAGCAACTAACCTGAACATCCTAAGGCCGACTCCAAGGAATGGGACGTGCCAGTGGATCAGGGAAATACTATCCAAAATGCCTTTAAAACAGGCATAATTTAGCATTGAGTCAAATGCACCCCCCCCCCCTTTTTTTGGAAAAGGACTATGGGAGGAGTACAAAAATGGCATAAACATCCGTACTAAGACCCCTGAGAAGCCGCCCCCTGTCTCTTATGCAGGGTTTTGATTCTCTTTACGGGAGTGCACTTCGTGATGTTAGTACCAACAACAGTGACAAAGTTAAAAACAACCTCGGAAAGCTCCTTCAGCTAGAGGAGTTATGACTCTGCCCACTGGAGAGAACTGTCTGACCGAACCGAGCACACTCTCTGGAGTGCTTATCCAGCTGATAATGCCGAATGAACGTGCTCGGACGGCTCCAGATAGCTGCGGAGCAGATCTCTTCGATGGGCAGGGCCGCAGCGAACGCTTTTGACGTCGCTACTGCCCTACCCGAATGAGCCTTCAGACCTTCAGGCGGGCTCATGCCCTTATGGATGTAAGCCAGTACAATGGCCGACACAATCCACCTCGATATCGTCTGTTTGGAGGCGGGAGCCCCTGGGCTGGCTCCGACATAACAACAGAAAAGCTGCTTATCCCGTCTGACTGTGGCAGTACGGGAAAGATATTTCTTCGCACGTCCAGAATATGGGGGCGAGAACTTACTGAATCCGAGGCTGCCGGCTGGTGTAGCGCAGGCAGCTCAATAGGAGGAATAATGTGAAAAGAATGATCGACCTTCGGGCGATAGGAGTCCGGCAGTCTAATGCTGACTCTGTCTCTGTGAAAGAAAGTCAACTCGGGATCGGAGGACATCGCATGGATGTCTCCTATCCGCCTGCCGGACGTGACCGCCACAAGGAAGGCCGTCTTCCAAGTTAGTAACTGCAGAGAAAGGTTTGCCAGGTCCCCAAACTTGGGTCCTGACAGCCAATCTAGTACTATGGATAGGTCCCATGAAGGGCTGATCCGCCTCACAGGAGGTCGGATTCTGCCCACACCTGCTAAAAAGCGCTGGACCAGGGGATGGGCACCTAGGAGGGCACCATCCACCGGTATGTGAAAAGCAGAGATGGCTGTGGAATATCCCCTGACTGTCGATGCCGCTAAGCCAGCATCTAGTCTGGATTGAAGGAATTCCAGAACCGCCACTAGAGACGTAGAAAAGGGATCTGGCAGCCCTCTACCTCTACACCAGGGTGCATAGCAGGCCCATCTATCCTCGTACTGAACGTTTGTCGAATCCCTCCTCGAAGCCAGTATTGTGTCTGCAACTCGTGCAGGAATACCGTCCTCCTGGAGGCGATTCCGGATAGAGGCCAAGCCACCCATTGAACCTCTGGTTTGGGGTGTGGCTTGACCTCCTGAGCCAGCAGTCCTGGTCGACACGGTAACAGCACAGGTGGCAAAACTAGAAACCTGAGTACCAGTGGAAACCAGCAATCCACAGCGGCGTGAGCAACACCAGCAGACGAGCTGGCTGAACCGCTAGCTGTGACAGGACCTTGGATATCAGAGGCACTGGTGGGAAGGCCCACAGTACTCTGCCGGTCCAATCTAGCGCGAATGCGTCCGCAGCCACCGCCCTTGGGTCTGGCAGCCGGGAGCAATACACTGGGGTCTGATTGTTCATCTCTGACGCAAACAGATCCACCTGGAATGACCCGAACAACCGGGAGATAGTTGCGAATATCTCCGGGTCGAGCATCCATTCGTGGGGGGCAAGGATTCTGCGCGATAGCGCGTCCGCCCTCACATTGTCCACCCCCGGAAGATAAACCAGTTGGACTGTGATGTCGAACTTGTCGCACCACAGGAGGAACTCCCATGACTCCTGAAGAAGTACTGGGGACACTGTCCCGCCTTGCTTCAGGATGTACGACATGGCTGTCTGGTTGTCCATTTCTAGACGAACCACTTGATGACGAAGCCTCTGTTAAAAGCGTTTGAACACCAGCCTGACTGCCTTCAGCTCTAACACGTTGATGTGCAGGCTGGCCTCGGCCTGGGACCAAAGCCCCGACGCCGAGTGGGGCCCTAAGACCCCTCCCCAGCCCGAGAGCGAAGCGTCTGTTTGGACTGTGCACGAGGGCACTGGCGTCACCAGAGAGATACCCCTCGCGAGGTTCTCTGAACTGGTCCACCATAAAAGATGCGGCGAGAGCCACCCCAGAGTCACGAGCTGCTTCTCGTAACTCTCGGAATGAGACCACAGACTGGCTAGGGCCTGCTGAACTGGTCTCATCCGAAGTCGAGCTCTGTAAACCACGTCCACTGTTGCCGCCATGAACCCCAGTAACTGGAGCCATCTGCGAGCAGTGTGACTGTGGGACTCTAGGAACAAAAGCGTGGCCCTCTGAACCTTCAGAACTCGGTCTGGAGCGAGAGATACCGTCTTCAGATCCGTCTGGAACCTGGCCCCGAGGAAGATCTGATCCTGAGTGGGCTTCAGGTCCGATTTCTTCAGGTTGATTATTCAGCCCAGGGATACCAACAAGTTGATAATCTCCATGGTGGCCGCCTGGTTCAGAGCCTGAGACAGCGCCCTGACCAACCAATCGTCCAGGTACGGGTGACAAAATCGACCTTGTGCCCTGGCGACCTGAGCGTGAATCAACATGAGTTTCGTGAACACCCTTGGCGCCGTAGAGATGCCGAAGGGTAGAACCGTGAACTGATAGCACGTCCCGTCGAATGCAAACCTCAGATATTTCTTGAACTCTGGGTGCATTGGGACGTGGAGATATGCGTCCTTGAGGTCTATCGAGGAAAGCCACTCGTCTGCCTCTACGGACGCTATGACCGACCTCAATATCTCCATCTTGAACGATGGAACCTCTATCTTCAGGTTGAGATACTTGAGGTTGAGGATCGGTCTGAACCCCCCGTCTTTCTTGGTAACAATGAAGTAGGTGGAATAATATCCACTCTGCTCCTGACCTGGGGGGACCACCTCTATGGCCGACTTCTGGAGCAAAGCTCGCAGCTCGGACCTGAGGATTTCCTGAGAAAACCGGTGACTCGACCTTCCACCGATAGTCCAGTAATAATGTCAAAAAGGGTAGAACAAATTGCAATAAAACAAACTTCGATTGAAACATGCAAGGAAGTTGTGTATTTCTAACATATCAAAAGTATAGAAAAATATAGTGAACGATTTTATACGAAAAAGTAACTTTTATAAAACGCCAAGTTAAATACATCTGATACGGAAAAATAGATGGCAGCTGTTGCTTGCCGGGTTTCCGTAGATGGCGTCACGTAAACAACATGGCCGATCAGCGTAACGTCGCGGCGGATTCAACGCATTCAGGGTAATTATTTTCACTCATTTTCACTTGAAATTGACATCAATAATGTAAAATATATACTTGGGTTGCATATGTTATCCATCATTGCTATTGCATGTATTATCCATCGAGTATGAAGGAAAGTTCATGCGGTGCTGTTGACACCAATACATGTTCATTATGTACACAGAATTTTCGCTAAACGGTAAAACTTCCTTCAATAACAAAGAGCTAGGCACAATATGACATGTTTTTACTTGGTACTTATCAGTAAAATAAATCAACTCTGCATTCTTTATCAAGAAACTCCCTATTATCGCGAATATAAGCATAAACGTACTCTGTCAAAATTTTAAAACTATGGAAACCTTTTCGGACCATATTTGTTTTTCATTTTTTTTAGGTTTTCTGCGATTTGTTTGATTTCCGTTTTAGAAGAGACATACTAGAGGCTATATTTAAAACAATAATTATACACAAAATATTTAAACTGTTGTTAACACTGTAATTTATGGAATAAGAGACAGTTATGCAAAAAATACAGTGATACATATTGTTTTTGTTTCAGACGTTGCACTGACGAAAACGTATGCTTACTCTGTGGAGACCTACTTGACAATGGGAAACCAACTTCAAAACTCAGTGGAAAGGGTAGCGCAAGCATCAACAATGCCAGTGTTCTGCGGGGAGAGAGCATCCAAACAAGAGAAGGGCAATATATACACCAGGAGTGCAGACGTAAGCACATCAACAAGTTCAGCATCGTTGCTTCCAATAAACGGAAATACAGGGGACAGGAGGATATAGATCAAGAAAGTGACAGAAGATCTTTAAGGTCACAAGAAAAAGAGTTCCACTTCCAAAATGACTGTATTTTTTGTGGTGAAACTGTAAAAACAGATTGGAAAAGTCACAGATCAAACGTGATTCCAGTCAGGACAGAAAAGCAGTTCCAGGAAACCATCAAAAAGATATGTTTGAAAAGAGCTGATGAATGGTCGACAAAGGTGCTTTCAAGAATTGAGTATGCTGGTGACTGTTTTGCAATGGATGCAGTATATCACAGCACATGTAGTGTAAATTTCCGGACGAACAGACATTTACCCAAAGCTGTTGACAGTTACTCTCCAACTCCACAAAAGAAGTCACGCCAGGGACGACCAGAGGATCCTATGAAACATGCTGCCTTCATACAAGCTGCTGACAACCTTGAAGCAAATGATGATGAGTTGGTTACTTTAACTGATCTAGTTTCACAAATGGCTACTTATTTGCAATCTGACGAAGTAGCCTACAGTGTTAAATACATGAAAAGAAAACTGTGTGAACATTTTGGTGATAGAATAATCATTGCTGAAGCAGATGGAAAACCAGACGTTGTAACCTTCAGACACAATGCTTCATCTATTTTGTATGATTTCTACAAAGCGCCCAAAACATCAGATTCAGATGTAGAGAAGATGCGCCTGATAAAAGCAACTGCTGATCTTCTAAAATGTGACATAAAAGCTCTAAGCGGAAACCATCCTACTTACCCAAGTAGCAATGATATCAAGTCAACTGATAAACATCTTGACTACCTGCCACAATCACTTCGTCTTCTCTTGACTCAGTTATTTCCTGGGAAAAACTCTGAAGTTAAAGTTGCTTCGATTGGACAAGCAGTTATGCAGGCAACTCGACCTAGATCACTTGTGTCACCACTTCAAATCGGATTGGGGGTCCAACTGCATCACCACTTTGCATCCCGATTCTTGATAGACTCCCTTCATCAACATGGGTTCTGCTCGTCCTATACAGAGGTCAAGCGGTTTGAAGCCAATGCAGCAGCAGCAGAAGCTCCTGATGTTTCACATCCCGGACCTGGCTCATCCCTGCAATTCATCGCCGATAACATCGACCACAATGTGTGCACATTAGATGGTAATAACACATTCCATGGGATGGGCATAATTTCAACAGCCACGCCAGGAAAAGTCGTCATCAAGCCAATCCCAAGAGGTAACCCCAGCATAAGAGACATTGAAGTTGTTGGCAGAATTGGAATGCATTTTTACAAGTCTGACTGGAATGGGCTTGCATCCATGATTTATGAGGAACTTCCAACTCCTGAAGAGCCCTCAGACCCAACAACACCTTTGGACTTTCTCTGGAAGGTTATGTGGCCACTGAAGTCTCCGAGACCCTCCTGGTCAGGTTACATGCAAACTGTTCACAGAGGCGATTACCCTGGGCCATCAACCATCACTTTCTTGCCCATGATTGACATGAATCCTGGTGATATGTCCTGCATATATTCCACATTACTATATGTTGGAGCTCAAGCAAGAAAACAAAATGTAACACCTGTTATCACCTTTGACCAGCCACTTTGGTGGAAGGCAACTACAATTGTATCAAGCTCACCTTCAGATAAAGATCTTCAAGCAACTGTTCTAAGGCTTGGGTCCTTCCATACAGAGATGTCCTTTTTGGGTTGCATTGGTCACCTTATGTCGGGTTCTGGACTTTCTGAGGTCTTAGAGACGATTTATGCTCCTAATGCAGTTCCACACATGATGACAGGAAAAGATGTATCCCGGGCCTTCAGAGGTCACCTCCTTGTGGACACAGCACTCAATGCACTCCTTGTAGGACAGGCTTTTGGATATCCTTGGATTTGCAAGAATGACGAAGAGGTTGATTCAGAACATAATCAGCAGAACAGATGGTACAGCACAAGGGAGGTAACTAATGAAGATCTCAAACATGCAGTTGATCTATTTGAACAACTACTTGGAGGACAATTATCAATTGAAGACATTTGTCAAGACAGTACACTTATGAAAGTGAAGTCGTGCCTGGATGACTACAAGATTCAGTTGAAAGACAGAAGGACCTCAAAGTTATGGTTGCAATACACTGAGATGATAGACATTTTGCGAAGATTCATAAAGGCTGAAAGAACTGGTAATTGGGATCTTCATCTCTCATCTCTCAGGGAAATGATTCCTTACTTTGCAGCTTCTGGACATGCCCTCTATGCCAAATCAAGTCGATTGTATCTCCAAAAGATGTTGATTTTGGAGAAAACAAACGAAGAAGTCTACAGAGATTTCAAGAACGGATTGCATGTAGTACGTCGTACTCAACCCGTACCCTGGTGCCGACCAGTTGAGGAGTAATGCTCTCAGCCTCGAGGGAAGGGAGCAGGCTAAGCTGCACCTGTGGTGCCTTCGGGGCGGAGAAAGTATCCCCCGGAAGGCGACATCCACTAGAGATCGGGGCCGGGGGCGGTATCACCACCTGAGGGAGAGCAACAGCGATTCTATCGCGCATCTGCCTCAGTGCGAAAGTTGGTCACAGTCTGCCCCATGACTTTCGTGACCACCCCCGAACCCGGTTCCGTGGACCCAGGCTCGGAGCCCAGCTCCGTGGCTCGGGTCTCCTGGCGCCGAGAGGCTTCAGGGTTGCTCGGCGAAGCCGACGGCACCCTGGCGCTTCGCACCCTGGATTGGCTCCGAAGGCTCCGAGCGAGCTCGGTAGCCTGGAGCTTGGAGGTGGACGGCATAGCAAGGTCGGAGCCTTGGTTGCCGCCACCCCCGGCGCCACCGGAGCCACTAGGGACTCGGGGCTGCGCTGGTGCATCCGGGTCTGCCAACCTCGGGGCCTGGAACTCCTTACAGAGCCCAGAGACCGCCTCGGCCAGCATTCCCTTCATTTGCTCATGTAACAATGCAGAAAATTGATTTAAATCAAAAGGTGCAGAAGGGAAGGGAACCTGTCTTTCTAAGACAGGGGGCTGCAACTCAGTCTCCTCCTCTGATTCTCTAACGAGTGTATGAGGAGGAAGGGCGAGAGCCTTATCTGAGGGACGGGCCTTACCAGAGCCCTTACCCTTGCCCGACTTCCTCTTAACTTTAGAGGGGGGATCGACTGCTGCGACATCGGTTCCCTCCTTTATCAACTTGAAGAAGTACTGGAAGTCCTGGTGTCTAGACTTCCTGGTCTTGGGGGTGAAGTCAAGGCAGACATCACATCTGCTGTCGTCATGCCCATCCTCTGCTAGACAATTGAGACACTTGTCGTGTTTGTCAGCAGGAGGTAGTTTAACGCTACACCCCGAACACTGAGTGAAGGACTGAAAATCCAACAGTCAGAGTGTGAGGCCAATGGGGGTCGGGGTAGGAATGTGCATATGTAAAATAACAAATGCAAAAGACCCCGGCAGAGGTAGTTATATTAGTCCTGCATAGTGATAATAATAAATGCAAGCCATTGATACGTACCTGATGCCTGAATGAAAAACATGTAAACAAACATGGCTGACATGAAAAACGACTAAGTGCCAATCCCGATCGGAAAGCTAAACTGACCAGAAAGGGATGGAAACTGCCGTGCATCCTACATAAACCTATCGTACACCAACATAAACGACCCAAAAACACTTTCGAACTCTGGGGAAAGAGAAACGAAAAATACAAAAGGGCCGCCATGATGGTCGTTTTTTCCCGCCACGAAGTCAAACTGATCACGTAGACAAGGTAAAAAACGTAATTACGAGGTAAAGAATGCGACAATAAATGGAGAATCTCTGCCGAGACAATATAAGAAAAGGTTACCACTCCTACAGTATTGAGATCTTGATCCATTTTCTTATAATCTGCGACAAAGAACTGATATAGCTAACACGTCTTGACTCTTCAATGACAGATTTATAAGTGGTGAGTTAGAGTTATCTGCCCTTGGCGTCGCTAGCAACCGCCAGGGTAGGGGCCCACTTAGGGTGGTCCAAATGTTTATTTTTTAGTAATTTATTATTTTTAGGGTTATTTTATTAAAAATATTAAATTCTAACTGTCATAACTCAATAAATAGGATTTTTATGCTATATGTACCCCAAGGAGGATCCCTTCTGAAAAAGAATCACGGCCATCTCAATACTGTTGAATTACCAAAACATTTAATTTCCTATCCTTGAAAAATATTTCTCTCAATGATGGAACAATGAATCAGATCCGATACAAGTTGTTTTCGTCACTTGATTATCTGTTGGTAGTCTTACCTGGTACTTTGGGGCACTCTTCTGTGTAATATCATCAGGGAGGTTTGATGTGGACTTGGTCAGCTTGGGTAAAGCCTTACAGTGAGACGCCTTTCGCAGTGGCTAATTAGAAAATTATTAAAGTTCAAGCAATTGTTTCTAAAATATAGTCAAAGTAGCACTTTTCTCAGCAAGTATTTTGCCCAATATTTTGTGGTCATTTGGTACAATATCTATTGTTCCAGCTGATTGACAGCTACAATACCCACATCTCATATCTTCAAGTGACCACTTTCTGATTTATCAAAACCTCAAGAGTTTGTTCTTGCTCATAGTTAAGTTATAGTGACAGTTCACAATGGATTGTGACAATACAAAGTTTTTCAACAGGTACTTTCAAGGTATCACTGATCATATGCAAAAACATACTACAAAACATCAATGTTCACCTGTTCAGTTTCATCCACTGGTTTGATGACATCACTGTCGAACATAGGAGAGCGCCCTCTATCATGGTCGTGGTACACTACCAAGCGGATCTTCCTGCGGTCCAGGCGAGGGGAGTTTCCTCTGTGGAGAGAAGTCACATGATCAGAGCAATTGTCAAATGATATCAATCTCATGAGGTCCTAACCGTTTGAGAAGTCAAGATTACATCCAGATTTAGCAATATTGTTCTTTCATTAGCCAAGCAGATTTTTATCAGCCACGTTCTAGCGTCTGTCACTATTTTCAAATTCTGTATCACTGCAATCACAGGCGGATCCAGGAGAGAGGGTTAAATGGGGGATCATCAAATTTCAAGCAAAATTTTCCAAAGGGGAGTTAAATTCAAACCCCCTGGATCAAATGACCACTGGCAATAGACATGACCAGTCCATTCTGTTTCAATATTTCCGGCTGATCAACACTTGAAATTTCACTTTATTGGATATGGACATTATATATGGGTATTCAAATGGTGCACTGAAATGCATCCTGATCAAGGTGCTACTCATACAGTATCATCCTGATAAGAACTAACATCTTTCAATATTCATTCTCAAGTATGCAACCAGTGGTTGATATAAGCCTTTTCTACAGGTGCAGCGCTCCACTATCTTAGCACAGAAAAGTGAGGGAAATGCTGCAAGTCTTAAGTTAGCCAGTCATGGAGACTGGTGCAAGTTATGTCATGTGTATGGAAGTTGCCTATCAGCCAATTAAGAAGCCTTTATCTTTCACAATGAACTGCTGGGTAAACACATGAACACTATGAATAAAGTCAATTGCCCAGAGTAAGTCCTATAAAACTATTGGATTAACCAGCTATGAATCGGTCCCCATCCAGTGGTAACTACATTCTTTGTTTAATACATGCCATCTAGATAGTGAACACATGTAACATTGTTATATTTGGGATCACACTATCTGCGAGAGTACAGATTCTTGTACTTTATGGGTAGGGGTTCTTTGCGAGATTCGCAGCCATTCACTGTCACACCCTCAGAGTAAGGCACCAGTCGCCAACAGCTTACCTATTCAGCCTGATGACAGTGTGTATACAGACGTTATCATGAATACCGGTACTTCAAAAACCAACCAACTTCTAAAATAAGCTTGATTCAATTAAAAGCAATTAAAACAATCATCCAAGTTTCAATTACTTAGTCATCATGCTCATAAGGCTGCATAACAAATATCAAATTTCCTCGGGCGATGATTTTGTTGAAAATAAATATGACAAGGGAGGAGTACATTTGATTTATTTTATTTTATATAAGTATACAAAAGAAGTTTGATCCTGCAAACTCATTTTTTTATGAAAAACTTTATTTTGCGTGCTTAGCAAAACTGATGGGGAAAATTCATAATTTTTCTTTAAAATACCAATAAAAAGCTGTCACATGCACATAAAAAAGTCATCCGTCAATGCCTGAAAATATTTCAACATTTTAGCCAAATGAGTGACAACCAGTATTATCTCAAGAGGTAAAACAAACATTGTATTATAACTAACATGATTATATAACAGTGAACAATTTGTCCCTTATCTGACAGATAAACTGATCTTTGCTCGTCATCATTAAGATAAATGTGGCTTTTTTCCACATCTAAGCTTATGTCATCTCGAAACAATGTCATATCACACTTTAGTGTTTAAAGAGAAATCTAAAAACAAAATTAAAATATCAACAAAGGAGAACATTTTTTAAATCTTTTTTATTTAATTTTTAAAAATAACTTGCGTTAATGCCCATGTTGATCGGTAACGAGAAAACTTGAGAGAAGACACCTGCAGGGCAGAAATTATTCTTATAAAGAGACCATCATTTTACATGATCATTATCATAAACTTGTGTGATCTAGGCTATAGGCTAATTTAGTAAGACTCACCGAAATTTCCTCAAAATAGTCATATCACCCTGAAATTTTGAATCTTTGAACACAGCAGGGGCTGCAGATGCTAAAATATCCCCAAGGTAGTTCCTCATATCCGATTTGAGTTCTCTGTATCGCATTCTTGTGATTATTGGTAACATGAGGACTTTGAGAACGTAGTTGAGATCACATGCTCGTAATCACGTGAGATGGTACAACAGCTAGGTGAGGGCGTGAGTACGTCTAACAAGAGCAGCTTGCCACCAAGCCTTCAGTTCGATCCGGCCGCTGAACGTAACACGGGTCACATGCTCGCTTGTCATTATTGCTACCGTAAACATGAGTCAGATGACAACACTTGTTTCTAACATAGTTCGTAAATACCTCTCTCGTTTACACTTTTACCGTGTAACTATTATATGAAAGGTTATGTAGTATCGTACTCCGATGTAATTTATGACTCAAATGTTTTTAAAAAATGTAAAACCGACTCGACGTGATTTGTTTACAAACAGCATGTGACAATCCCGTGACTCCGAACACAAGAGAGTGAGCGTGATCTCTCGAAGAGACATTACTGATTGAGAATGATCACGAATAAAAACAGTGTACTTACTTTAAATTTGGCTCCGATCCTGGCCATTTCGATCCAGAGTTTCTCGAAAATTTTCTATTTTGAAATAAACGTTGTAGTAGAGCCATATTGACTCCATTTGGTTTATCATTGAGTCACGTGCCTTGTGTGTCGCTCTTAATACGAAGCTTTTGATTGGTCCGTATAGGGAAACCCCCATCTTTTGATTGGTTATATAAATAGAACTTTGTTTTCGGGAGATGAGAGGAATTCCCGCCTTATAATACTGAGTGTTGAGTCACTTTTATACGACTAAAGTTTGGCCTACGTTTCATGGTAGTCTATCTAATCTTATATAATATTACCAATCATTGAGGGATTATAACATAAAGTCAAAGTTCACATCGAATAATGGTATTCAAAATAAGTCCATGTACATGTGTCAATAAGGACAATTGAGTCTTTATGATTTTAATCAAATATAACAAAACATATAATTTGCTTTTTCAAACTGCAGTTATGCAGGATTTCATGCCATCTTGTCGTCGCTCCATATGCCTTTAAAGAACCATGCATAAAATGCCATGCTATATAGCTGATTATACACTATTAAAGCACAAATTATTGATCTATAGCTACAGTTTTATAGATGATATAAATATGTATGATATGCACAATGTTTTATGTGATTCAACGAAATGTATGGAAATGTATGAAAACTAGAAATAAAAAAGTCTTCATCGTTTTTAATTTTTACTTATTAATATATATATATATATATATATATATATATATATATATATATATATATATTTCTTTCACATATTTAAAAAGTTGAGAACCCGTAAAGAATTGTCCGTATTCTCATGCTTCCCAACTTCTAGAATTTATCAGTAGGTTATATTAAATTGGTCCAGTTGTTTTACCATGTTGTGATTTGACTAAAGATAGATGAACATGTAGATAGATATAACCTTCTTCGTTAGACCTCTAGAAAACAATTTTCGCTGGTCTCGGCATTTTTCAAGAAGAATCTCTTCCTAATTTCTTCACCATGATCGACCATACCCATAAAAAAAAACAATTATACAATTCTCCAAAAAATCTCCTTGTGTCTAGGGTTATCACAATACGCAAATGACATTGTAATTCCAAGAAAATACAATTCAAAATTGGGTCTCTGGTTATTCCTTACTCGCATCACTGCCTTCATTTTAGCTTCATATAGTTTTGGGATTTAAGTGTCCCTTCATCGGATAGTTCACATTTCGTCACTTCCATGGAGTTGGTGTTTCAGCTTTACAACATTTATTCGACCAGTTTGATTGTAGCTCATTATGTATAGCAAACTAACAGCTGTGCGTAAATAGCATCGATAATACGACAAATTAGTTTGCTTACAATCGTTTGTAATCAATAGAACTACATATTGTAGTCAAGAAGAATGTTAATTCCCCGTGACCTACATCGTTAAAACAGCTGTTATAACGGTGTTAGCCTCTAACTATGTTGTTGTAACCTTTGAGTATTTCTTTTAACATTTTAGTTTTAAAGAGTAATGGGCTTTTAAAAATAATACTGCATATTATTGGTATATTTTACTGTTTTGTTCATTTTCTTTAAATCAGCCTCCATTAATAATCATTACATTTGCTTTGAGTATAAGAAAGAAAACATAACATGGACAGAAATACGAAACCTTCATGGCTTATTTACTAAAATATGTCATCTTAAATTTATACCATTGATATTAATAACTGCTCCCCATTCTTTCAAACAAGCATGGCTTAAACTTCATTGAAGACATCGTATTGAGTAATTATAAGTGAACGTTTAAAGAATATTTATAAACATTTTATTTTTATACTAAAAATTGAACTTAGAAAATGCCATGAATATATGAAATAAGTTCATTTAGTTTGTAAATAAAAGTGAGATTAAACCTTTTTTTTATTATAGTGTCTTAGAATTCGTAAAATTGAGAAGCCGAGGGAAAATTTAATTGGAAATAGTTATGGACGTTTAATTTTGATACTCTTGCTTCAGTTCAATTTACGCTGTTCGTCTGTGATTCAAATCGATAATTAATGTCCTTAAAATATAAGCCCCTACATATGACATACTTAATTCAACCAAAACGTAAAAACAAGCAGTGACAACGATGTTTGATGATTTTGTCGCCCAGGACGTCTACAAATGAACCGGATTAGTTATGTGTTTGACCTATGACCTTATATGAGTCGTCCCATGAACGACATAACTACGGATGAGGAAATCCCCTGGTAATGATGGGAACTCATCTGAGTTTTTCAAGAAAGTTGGGGATATTATTCCACCATGTCTTGTGTGTATTTTTCTTTAATATACTTTCTAAAGTGAAATGAGCTACAATGATTATATACCCATTCATATATAATATTATTTAGAACCTAGCGAATATAGGGCCATTTCATTACTTTATTTACCGCCATAATCAAAAGCATTCTCTACCCACATAGGTTACTCCCTTCAGATTTCCGATGTTATAGGATCGTAAATCTGAAGGGAGTAACCTCTGTGAAGAGAATGAACCAAAAGGTGAATTGATGAACATGTGTTAGAGTACTACCGTCTTACTGGTTAATATCAAGTAGTTTTAGAAAACAACAATCGACAATTGACAAAATAAGAATTCCACCATCTATTATTCAAAAGTTTACGACAAGAACACAAGATAAATGTTACTGCGCATTCTGTTCAAGTGAAAGGGCGTTCGGAATGGGTAATAGGAAATATCTTCTGCATCTTCTTAAAATGGATCCACGAACACACATTTAATACTTAATGTTTTCAAAAATCTGTGTAATAAGTTGAAACCTGCAGTTGTAATTGAAAGGGCGAAACTATCTATTTCAATTGTTCTACAGGGGTTAGACAGGGTTGTGCACTTGATCCTTATTGTTTTCCATATTTTATCAAGGAGTTTGAATCTGTGAGTCTTAGTAATGACAGATATGTTATTACTAAGGATCTTGAAATAGAAATAGTTAATGTATTCATGTGTTGAGTAACAGCATGTAATATATTATACCTCTATTACTAAAGTCCCGCTCTCACGGTACGATTTCTAGTTAGGACTTGTAGTAATCAACTTTTTTTGCACTGTGAGAACACCGAAGTCGTATCGACTTACCATATGATGTACATGCAGTTTATGTCGATGCTACATAGAGAATCTCACCCAAGTGTCTTCTGATATCAAATATATCAACACGAGTTGATTAAAGTTACAAATATCCGAGGCTTGTCGAGGATATTTTTACTTTAATCAACGAGTGTTGATATATTTGATATCAGAAGACACGAGGGTGAGATTCAATTTATCATCCAAAATCATTCTTCATTAGTTTTTCATGAAAAATGAAAATATCTGAACACAAAACTGCCATTTGGCTTCCAGTGCTGTGATGTCACAGCATTGTGACGTCATCGTGGTTATGACGTCATTGCATTGTGATGTCATTACTTGATGATGCAAAGTCATTGTGATGTCATGTAGCTGACGCCAACAGGGCATTGTTCAAAATCTAATGTCAAAACGATATCTCCTGTGGAACCCAGTTTTGGATGATAAAAATTTATACTACCAGGTGTAACTATACAAATCGCACAATGTGAAGGGGCCTTACAGTCTGATTCATATGTGACATAAATATCCCTGATACTCTTAAGATGTTTGATGTGAAGATTGTTCTAATTTTAATATTGGGATAGAAGGAAATGAATCAGCTATCAAACTTGTATTGTATGTTAGTAAATCTGTTCCTAATCGTGTTGCTGTGGGAGATATTTCCCTTTATTTGTCACGTACCCGCATCAATCATGTAATATATTGAAACAAAAATGTTACAGAAAACGTACTAACTGGGTATTTAAATGTCACTCACTTTTGAGTTTAGTCATGTCTAGATACATCATTGAGTGCATCATAAAGAGGCTACCCGTCTTAATACCATGTTATCTCATCGAGTGGGGTAGAAAAGTATATTTCACGAGTAACATTTCTACCTCAAGAGATAAAGTTCACTTTGCATGGCGTTAAGTGGAGTGACGATAGAGGGTATCGCTACTAGAGCTTGATAAAGGGTTTAATTCACTAATGAAACAGAGTATTTCACTCCAGATTATGTAACAAATAGATTTGTTTCTGAAGATAATTGAGGAAACAAGACTTATATGCATATCATACGGGCAACGCCCCTTTACAATTGTATCCCGCGCTATTAAAACAATCATTTACTTCTGAAACATAAGGATTATATTTTCATGGTAGGATTTTAAATAAAAATAGAGCCATGGGCTCTGTAGCTCATCAGAGTTTATTTTGTTTGATGATGAAGACAGAAATATGTTGTCTCAATATAATTTACGATCCCTAACCCTGACAGATCTTATTCTTGAAATTGAGAGAGAGCACTCAGCAAGGTCAACACACAGGAGATTATGCAATATTCTGACCCCTTGGCTCTGGTTACAAGCCAGCTGTGTTTTTTCTGTTTTACTGCCAAATTATGTAATAGACTCTTGCTTGCACTAAACACTGGCAGCACTGATCTAACTGTATAAGGCTTAAAGAGAACAGGCAATGTGATGAATCTCATGGTACATAGTACAATTTAGAATCACCTTGGCTAAACAATCTCGGTTCTAAGCCTTGTCATCCAAACATCTAAACATTCTGAACAAAAAAATCCTTCTAGTTTGTTCTGGATGAAATGGTAATGGCCTGTGAGGCCCTTATTTGGGGCCATTGGGTCACCAAATCTACAATTTAGAATCTCCATTGGCTAAAGACTCTTTACACAACATGACAACCTTCTAGGTCTTTTCGTTCTGGAGGAAAAGATGAAAATAATCTTATCTTATCATTTCATAACCAGTCATATGCAGTTCACATATCTCATGTAAAATAAAAGAATTCTTAACTCCTCTTCAATTTAGTCCTTTGTGGCTTGTCACAATTTTCAGTTCATAGGCTATTCAATAGTTCTCATTTCACATTGATTTCATCAATTTGACAAACAATGTAGATTGTTATCTAAAGTCGACATATATTTCGAATCATTGTGATTGAAGTGTCATAAAATATCAGTTCAAAATTCATTTTCAAAGGTTTTTTTTAGGCTGTGGCCCATATTTGGGGTCACAGGGTCACCAAATTTACAAGTTTGAATCCCCATTGGCTAAAGAGTTTGCATACAATATTACAGCCTTCTAGATATTTGTGTTCCGGAGAAAAAGATGAAAACAGGATTTTAGGTAATGGCCTGTGAGGCCCTTATTTGGGGCCACAGCTTCACCAAATCTACAATTTAGAATCTCCATTGGCTAAAGACTCATTACGCAACATGACAACCTTCTAGGTCTTTTCGTTCTGGAGAAGAAGATGAAAATAATCTTATCTTATCATTTCATCACCAGTCATATGCAGTTCACATATCTCATGTAAAATAAAAGAATTCTTAACTCCTCTTCAATTTAGTCCTTTATGCCTTGTCACAATTTTCAGTTCATAGGCTATTCAATAGTTCTCATTTCACATTGATTTCATCAATTTGACAAACATGTCCACAATGTAGATTGTTATCTAAAGTCGACATATATTTCAAATCATTGTGAATGAAGTGTCATAAAATATCAGTTCAAAATTCATTTTCAAAGGTTTTTTTAGGCTGTGGCCCATATTTGGGGTCACAGGGTCACCAAATTTACAAGTTTGAATCCCCATTGGCTAAAGAGTTTGCATACAATATTACAGCCTTCTAGATATTTGTGTTCCGGAGAAAAAGATGAAAACAGGATTTTAGGTAATGGCCTGTGAGGCCCTTATTTGGGGCCACAGCTTCACCAAATCTACAATTTAGAATCTCCATTGGCTAAAGACTCATTACGCAACATGACAACCTTCTAGGTCTTTTCGTTCTGGAGAAGAAGATGAAAATAATCTTATCTTATCATTTCATCACCAGTCATATGCAGTTCACATATCTCATGTAAAATAAAAGAATTCTTAACTCCTCTTCAATTTAGTCCTTTATGCCTTGTCACAATTTTCAGTTCATAGGCTATTCAATAGTTCTCATTTCACATTGATTTCATCAATTTGACAAACATGTCCACAATGTAGATTGTTATCTAAAGTCGACATATATTTCAAATCATTGTGAATGAAGTGTCATAAAATATCAGTTCAAAATTCATTTTCAAAGGGTTTTTTTAGGCTGTGGCCCATATTTGGGGTCACAGGGTCACCAAATTTACAAGTTTGAATCCCCATTGGCTAAAGAGTTTGCATACAATATTACAGCCTTCTAGGTCTTTTTGTTCCGGAGAAAAAGATGAAAACAGGATTTTAGGTAATGGCCTGTGAGGCCCTTATTTGGGGCCACAGCTTCACCAAATCTACAATTTAGAATCTCCATTGGCTATTCAATAGTTCTCATTTCACATTGATTACATCAATTTGACAAACATGTCCACAATCTACAATTTAGAATCCCCATTGACCAAGGAGTCTTTACATATAATTTCAGCTCTCTGGAGTCATTGGTTCTGGAGAAGAAGAGGAAAATAGCTTTTTAGGTTATGACCCCTGTGGCCCTTATTTGGGGTCACAGGGTCACCAAATCTACAATTTAGAATCCCCATTGGCCAAGGAGTCTGTACATAAAATTTCAGCTCTCTGGAGTCATTGGTTCTGGAGAAGAAGATGAAAATAGCTTTTAAGGTTATGACCCCTGGGGCCCTTATTTGGGGTCACAGGGTCACCAAATCTACAATTTAGAATCCCCATTGGCCAAGGAGTCTGTACATAAAATTTCAGCTCTCTCGAGTTATTGGTTCTGGAGAAGAAGTCGAAAAAGTGAAAAGTTTACGGATGGACGGACAGACGGACGGACGGACGGACGGACGCCATCCCATGCCATAAGCCCATCGGGCCTTTCAGGCCTGATGAGCTAAAAATGTGATTAGCATATATATAAGAAGGGAATTCCTTGTGCGTATTGTCTCTTATATAGCCTTCTGTTAAGTCATACACTCTGACTCTGAAAATGTATTTATTCGTAAATTATAATCATTTTATGAAGAAGTGAACAGGAGACTATGAGAAATGGGATTTTCATAAAACAGAAGCTTCTTTTCAATATTCAATAAAATGAATAACAACCTTTTTTTCAGAGTCGCGTTAGACTATCTTTTGGTAACATGCATTTTACTGCATCAACATGTAAGAAGTATTATGCATGTATACAGAAGATGAAAATTAATATAAAAACTCTCTGTGGAATGGATAGACAACTTCTGTATTACAATAAATGCGACGTAGATACTAGTTATCTAAATCATTATTCTAAAACGTGTAAACTGTCTTTGAAAGATGGTATAGGCTATCCACAGGAAGGTGGTTAAATTAATTGGCTTACGAAGATCTGTTTTAACGCTCATATCATATCTTATCACCATCTTTATTTCCTCCTTTTGGAGATTATTTGTACATAAATAAAGATAGTGAAGTTTACCAATTAAACATTAAAGGGTAAACGAAGTGTTAGGTTTAGTGTTTAGGTTTTTTGTTGAATACGAATTCGAGAGGAAGAGATGAGCTTCTAGAGTTCTGTCACTGGAACAGTAAAACTTCCCATCAGGTATACCAGGGTCTTGTCTCTACTCTCATGGCTTTACCACAGTTCTAAAGGAAACGAGTCTTAACTGTTTTTTTACCATAAAAGGATGTGGATGTCTTCAGTCAGGTTTGCATAATTTGCCCAAGTGAATTATCCTTAGTATTTAATCAAAATGCCTAACAAGATTTGGTCTAGAGGTCGTGTGTTCCTATTGCATTTATTCTTGTTCCGATGAAGGGACCCTACCTCCTTCCTTGTTTAGGAACGAAGTCTTGATAAGTTTTGTATGTACCTGAAAAGTTTTACTCGGCCCTTGGATTCTTAGAGAAGGGTATGGGCCATATAGTTGTTCATCTTGCAGACATGTTGATGACATTTCTGAACTGAAGTGATTCCATCCTCAACCTTGATGTTTGTGTTTGATGAAACTGGCAGGACAAGATTAACATGTTCCTATTGGCTTCAGCTGGTAGGTAGGATAGTCCCTGTAGATTAGTTGGTAGCCTAAAGAACTCTCTCAAAGTTCAGGGTTCAAATCCCTAGGGAGGGATCTGAAAATCACTTCTGTTTCAAGACTGTCACACACCTCGTAAACCAGAAAATACCATGATGCAATTGACAGAAAATCAACAGTACTCAACAGAGAAGATAAATAATTTATTGCAGAATATGCCAGCATTGTTTAAAACAAGTATAGAATATAAAGAATATAAGTCAGATATTGCATAAGTATTGCTAAGCAGTTGTGGTTATCACAGGAAGAACAAGCGGTTGTCACCAAGGTGATATGATCCCCCGCCGCAAATTAATACTTCAAAATTGAAAAATAATGTCAAAATCAGCAAAATCGACTGTCAAACATGTCGGAAAAGTCAAAGTTCTACTGTGACCTTGAGAATAATGTCAAGGTCACCAACATCTAATCAGCGCTTTGTCTTCCCTAGGAGGTGCTTTGTGTAAGATATGATGGAATTCCTGTGAATGGTTCTTGAGATATCCCGCTGACAAGCTTTACATGTACATTAACATGTCGAAAACTTCAAAGTTCTGCTGTGACCTAGAAAATAATGTCAAGGTCACCAAAATCTAATCAGCCTTTTGTCTTACCTTGGAGAAGCTATGTGTAAAATATGAAGAGAATCCAGCGAATGGTTCTTGTGATATCCCGCTGACAAGGGTAAAATGACAAAGTCTCGTCGTGACCTTGAAATGAAGGTCAAGATCACAAACCTCTGTAGGAACATTACTCTTCCCATGATGAACCCATATGCAAAATATGAAAAGAATCCAGTGAATAGTATTTGAGTTATTCCATTTCGTACAGACGTATGGACGGACGCAGCCGAATATTATATCCCCGGCGGGGGATAATAAACAGATCTTGTATGTAAACTTTAACAATTGTTAGACACAAATGTAAACAATTACTTTTTCAGAAATACACTTGTAAGCAACATTCATCCAAGCACAGTGGTTTGTTTTAAAGTGACATAAACTGACCATATATATACGTATACAGATGTCAGGATAATACTGTGAAGTTTTCCTATCTGTTATGGAGTGTGTCAGTATAAAAATGTTAACATGAACAAATAGAAAAAAGATGAAATAAAGTTGTTTAGTCATTCAGTTTGATCACTGTAGATGTTTTTACTCAAAAGCAAACAAATTTATCAAATAAATGACTCATTTTGATTGTATTTGCTATCACAACAATTTTTTCTTGATCACATATCACAACCTTGCAACGAAAACCTTCTTTCAAACGTTCTCTACAACTATGGCACATGGCAAGTAACTAGAAAACCCATCAGTGACTGACTGTTCATCACAGGGAGGACGGATATACAGCTATCATCAATTATTTGACTGAATATTCAGTTTGTCATATGATTTCTCTCATTTGATTTCATTGTTTTAACAAAAGTACTGGCACCTTACTTAAAAATCAAATTTGAGATTACATTCAACATTACATTGTCAATTAAAGAAACACAATTTTTTTTAAAAACTAAACAAATGGCATGTTGGGCTTAGGAATGACTCAAAATACAAATGAGACTAATTTAAATTATTTACTTAATGATATAAAATTTAATGACACAAATTGCACAACTGCAAGGAAGCTGATCTACTCAACAATCGGTCCTACAATCAGCATGGAGGGTGGCAGGTGGGTTGGAGCTAGACAATGTGGGATCATTGATCACAAGTCTTTGGTTGATATTGTATGTGCATTACTGGAATGAAAATTTATGATTGCAAATGAACTGCTGCCATTTGAAGGTAGTTATACCCTGTTCAGTGTATGAAATTGGGCTCGCCTCTGACAGTACTGAGTAAAGTTAGGTCTTTCACAAAGCACAACCTTTGCTAAGTTTAACCTTAACTCTCATTCTTTAACATTACTTTAAAGTTACCTTTAAAACTTACGATCACCTTAGAGCTATGTGAAAGGACTAGTAACTTCTTACTTAATTTTACCATGAAACTTGACATAGTTTTGTGTAGGTAATATTTATAAGATAAATAGTTGCGTTTGTAAAATTTCCGGGATTCATTGCTATTCAACACCCGCAAATTTAGTTTAAAATCGACGGCGTTAGCCGGAGGTTTTAAACGCAGAAATTTGCGGGTGTTGAATAGCAATGAATCCCGGAAATTTTACAAACGCAACTATTTATCGATATTGTAACATGACCCTTAGTTATCAGGCGTTTTAAAACGAACTCTCTTTTTGCGTGCCTATCTCTGAGTGGAAAGGACTTTGCGACTGTTCCATTTTTGTAAGAGGTGTGGTCAGGTCAAAACAAATGTAAATACTCAGCGTAATATGTACATTAGCAAGAATTTACACATAAGATCAAACAGTGTCACTCAATCACGGTCACTTCATAATATTCACGTATCCTTTTAGATGGCGATAAACATTTATCTACGACATCAACACAGTAAAAGACCTAGGAACATAAATCTTAAACTTGCCCTAACCCATTGTGACAATGACGCTAGCATTGTGACGTCAAAACGGTTGATCACTATGACGTCATGCCATGGCAACGGCATTCGGTAAACACAGCCGCATGGAAGAAGGCGTCAAACTTGGACAAATCTTACTAGTTGAAAACATTTTAGTTA
Organism: Gibbula magus; assembly: GCA_936450465.1. Classification (NCBI taxonomy): domain Eukaryota; kingdom Metazoa; phylum Mollusca; class Gastropoda; order Trochida; family Trochidae; genus Gibbula; species Gibbula magus. The sequence continues at coordinate 31,158,126 of OW388290.1, read as the reverse complement.
CTTGAAACTAATTAATTTTGAGAGTTATTTGTGACCTATACTGCTATACACAAGTTAGAAAATGACAATGCCACCTGTCAAATTTGAGTAAGGAGCACATATTAAGAGAAATAGAAAAAATACATTTTGAGTCGGGCCGAATCTTGTGAACATGATGTATATGTTCGCGGTGATTCGCCCCAAGTAATTTGCGGGTATTCATTGTCATTCAACATAGGCAAATCAACCAATCAGAATCAAGGATACACCGAAATCATGTTACAATTCAGGCTTATTTCATACACTGCCTGTTTATGATAGTGTATCACATGGGTCTTGATGTGTCATTAGATGGTTCTAGTCACTCATGAAAATAATTAATCTCATTTGAAAAAAAGATGAAGTGTTAAATTTTTCATCTGTTAGACATTCTTGCCATAATGGACCCCGCGTAATGGTAAAAGTAACCGTATAATTATTCATCTGTTAGACATTCTTTCCATTTTGGACCCTGCGTAATGGTAAAAGTAACCGTATAATTATTCATCTGTTAGACATTCTTGCCATAATGGACCCTGCGTAATTGTAAAAGTAACCGTTAATTATTCATATGTTAGACATTCTTGCCATTATGAACCCTGCGTAATGGTAAAAGTAATCATATAAATTTTCATCTGTTAGACATTCTTGCCGTAATGGTAAAAGTAACCGTATAATTATTCATCTGTTAGACATTCTTGCCATAATGGACCCTGCGTAATGGTAAAAGTAATCATAATTTTTCATCTGTTAGACATTCTTGCCATAATGGACAGTGCGTAACAGTAAAAGTAATCATATTCTGAAAAATAAAGTACACCAAGCCAAAAGCATAGGCATCATTCTCCATAAACCCTTTAAAAGACACATACAGAAATAATGCTGAAATGTATCATTCCTGCCTCCTATGCAGAAATATAATATGCCTCTTCTGCCTTTCAAACAATGAGGGAGAATCAGTATCTCTGCCTCCAGCCTGCAGATTTCTCATCCCCCCGCCCCCTCCCTTTCAACGTGCACCCGTTCTATTTGCCGAGGACGGCCAGGAGGAGCTGCTTGTAGTCCCCGGAAGTGTCCGACTCTACCATAGCCACCAGGTCCGTTCCGTACTTCTCACTGTACATCTCCTTGATGTCCTTCAGGTCAATCTACAACATGTATAGTAGACAGAAGAATAAGTAAATAGCGTTGTGTGTTTCATTGAAGTATTAAGTAGAAGTAGAAGTCATCAGTAGTGTGAGTGTTTAGAATGTGAAAAATAATCTGTGAATATAGCCAGCTCAGAACTTTAATATTCTGTCAATTCAAATTGATAAATTAACATTGATTATTGGACATTCTTCCAGGTCTCTTTTATACAAGAGAGCTGTCCTCCGTTGTCATGTCAACTCACCTCTGACCTGGAGATGATGATTCTGATAAGTGTGGAGTCCTTGGTCCCAGCTCCACTCAGAGCATTGTGCAGTTTGTCAGCAAAATACTCGGGGCGGTTCCTTGCTGCTCTTGCTGCAACATAACAATGAGTGATATTTATATAAAACTAGAGCCACTGGCTCAACAGCTCATCCGACGATGAGTTATCATCTCAGTTTGAGGTCATACAGTACAGGTTTTTTAAGATGCAATGAATCATCACCAAAAAAAAAGTTTTAGTCAAGGTACATTTATAAAAGTTTTTAGTACTCTAAGAAAAAAACATTTTGGGAATTGAACTATGATTAGCTCATTGAAACTCAACGCCACATACCCACACTCATTTGCTCTCAAAGCTCATACATTATTGATGAACCTGTGGTAGACCCGGTTTGGGGATAGGGGTGGGGTTCAGGTTCGACCCAAACCGCTCTTTGAGAATATTTGCATGTCAGTTTGATTGACCCAGATGGTGAACCTCAAGTGAGTGAAACCCCCATCATCCCCCCTCTGAAAATTTCTAGAACAGCCAATGAAATGCCTTTCAAAATGGCATATCAAAATTGTGTAAAAAAAATATCAGCTTAAGCCCCCTTTCCTCTTTTCTTTTCCTCCTATGACAGGAAGAGCACCTGTTACATGACGACAGAGTCTGAGTCTCACCGAGAGCCTTGAGTCCACTCTCCAGGTTACCGGACATCTCACTCTCTATAGACTCCAGGATGTCACAGCCAGCAATCTGGATATGAGAGAAGGTTAAATGTGTAAGAAATTAAAATACACAATGATTTGATTAAGCATTTAGATTTTAAATTCATTGGATTTTTTCATGATCAGTGAGTTATGATTACGTGATTACTCACATTTTCGCATGTATCGACAGCTGGTAGTGGTATAAAGTATACTGAGATTATTGAAGTATATTGAGAAGAGCTTTCTTACAACATTACATCTAATCCTTATCTAATAGAAATATTTATCATAACTTTTTTTTGGTGATTTTCAGCAAATAATGAAGACAGGACTTTATGAATTTGTTGTTATTTTGATCAATGTTCTTGTGATATAGTAGGCAATCACCTTTTCATACTCCTCAAATACTGCCCGAAGCTGGTAGTAGTTCCTCATTGCGAGAATCTGTAAGAATGTTGACTCGTCTGTTCCCCACTTGTTCTCTCCAGCATCATACAGTCTCTGGGCGTCCTCCTGGGCCTGGTCGCGATCCACCACACTCTCCCACCCCCCGTCCCTCACCTCCTCCAGCTGCTCGGGGCTCAACTCACACCGTGCTCCCTGAAACAGTATAACAGGTACTTACATGTACTGCATTTTTGTAAAGAATGACAGATTATTATCTCTTTGTACATGATATTTCGGAATCAAATTAGCATAAAATCGAGACAATATACACTTGCAATCAATTATTAAGAAAATGTTTATAACCAGGTTTGACTATAGCTGCAATTTTAGCCCGGTGAGTGCACTGAAGCGTGATTGCGTGGTTGGTTGGCCACCTGAACGTCTGTTATGCATCTGACAGGACAATTGTGCCCAGCGCCACATTAATTGACTTTGTAATGAATTGTCACTACAAAAACATCAGATCATTGAGTATTTGATATTGACTAAATCCCTTGGTTATACAATCATCATGCAGTTGTCATTTGCGAAATTACCAAGTTAGACATCTAAGGATTTGATACATTGAAGATTTGAGTTGTTTTGATGAATACAAATATGTTAAATTGACAGTTAAAAAGGTGCTAAATATGTTGAAATATCATGTACCGTTATGTGTGGAGGTTTCACCTGCCCCTGCCCTTGCACACAATCTGCACTCTACTGGATACATGCCCTCCCTGTGAGTAAGCTAACCTAGAGACAAACCTAAAGAAGAAACCTCACCTGACAACAGGAGACCAGTAGTCGCTTGAACTTGCCGCTTGTATCCTCAACAATATCAGTCTCCAGGTCACGGCCAAAATCTGTATTGTGGAATCAAAAGGCATCAGTTATTAAAGTAGAACCAGGGACAGGAAGCAATGTTGATGTCAAAATTATCAATTGAAAGCAATGAGATTCATTGTTATAAATGCAGAAGCAGCAGCAGATCTAGAGGTGGGGTGCTGTCAGTTTTACATGACGGGTGCAACCGTTCCAAACAAAAATCCTCAGCACTTGAGTAATAAGGACTATCCAACAGACAGTAATTGTAACAAGTGTTTGCCACTGACATGGCAATGTCCCCCGCCGATAACATTGAGTTTTAAAGACACATCATTTGGTCAAAATGAGCTACTTCATATATTACATTACTGGTAAAAAGTGTCATCATGATCATTAAATTTGAAGACTTTGGGTGCTCGCGTTCATGAGATTTTGTTTAACAAGAGTTCGAAAAATGGTCAAAGTGTCATGGTCACCTCGAAAATAAGGTCATGGTCACCAAAATTAACTGGTGTCTGCGTCATTCCCCCAATGTAGACTGACACCAAATTTGAAAACATTGGGTCCATCCAATCATGATATAGAAGCGTAAACAAGAGTTCAAAAAGTGTTCAAAGTGTCGTGATGACCTTTAAAATAAGGTATAAGGTCACCAAAATTGACTGGTGTCTGTGTCATCATACAATATAGGCTGACACCTAATTTGAAGACTTTGTATGCAACGCTTCATGAGATATCGCGTTAACAAGAAATGATATAGATATGGTCATGGTCACCAAAATTAGATATACATACGGACGGACGGACGCCGCTGAAAACATAGTCCCCTGTTCCGCGTTGCGGCAGGGGACAATAATGTGTGCACTTAACCAACAACTTTTCATGTTCATATTCTCACCTTCAAATTAAAGTAACAAAGAGAGTCCTAAGGCTGTCTACACTATGAAGCTAATTTCATACACTGTTGTTATTCAAGTCCATTAATTTTGTAAATTGTACAGTAAGGATCAATTGTAATGTAATTAACAACAGCTACAATTGATAAGGCCTTACAATACTTTTATGTTTTGTGGAACAGCAAAACAAAGCATGTCACCATGGAAACTTTTTAGAACGTTACTAACAACCTAGTTTCAGAGCAGGTAAAGAATATGATTCCAATTTTTAACTGATATTGATTAAAATCCTTACGTTCTTTGTACTGACTGACAATGGCTGCAATCTGGTCGTTGGTGCGTGTACACAGGATTTCTATCAGCACATGGTCCTTGGTTCCAGCACCCTGCAGTAACAGCACATGTAGGTCATAGAAGTAGTCATCATAAAGAAATACATGTCCTTTAGATAGTGAACAAATAAATCATGGTTACATTTTGGATAACACTACCCTCAACAGTACATATTCTTGTACTTTTTCAGGGCAAATCCCTTGCGGGATCCAAACCCACACCCTCAGAGTACATGTCGAGTCCCCGTGGTCACATGGTAAGCTGTTGGTACGGTCAGTGCTGATGATAGTTGCCTTACTCTGAGGGTGTGGTTTCGAATCCGGTAAGGGACTCGACCCGTAAAAGTACAAGAATTTTTACTATTGAAGGTAGTTTTATCCTAAATATAGCCATAGTCCCGATACACGAAACCCTATGTGACCTTAAGTCACTTAGGTAACCTTAGTGCAATGTTAAAAGATGGCAGTAAGGATAACCTTATTGTTAGTTGTTTTGTGCAATGATCTCCATGTTGTATAAAGTCTGTGCTTTTCATTTATGTTATTGTTTATATAAGCGCAAATTGATTTTTAACAAATAGTCAGTCTGATTAAAATCAACGGTTTTCCGTGGAATAAAAAATGCAAAATAGTGCATCTACCGGGATACGAACTCGTTCGTGGGTTTCCACGCCAAACCGTCTGAAAGCACCCCGTACACTAGCGTGTTCGGGCGCAATTCAGCTAGCCAATCAAAAGATGCCCAACAAATGCTTTCGGTGCGAGAAACTAGGGGCAGATAACTCCAAACAGCTATCCTTTTGTCTGTTCCGAATGCTTTCAAAACCGCAACCGTTTAAATACTTTGATGTGATTGGTCAGCTATTTGACTGGGTTTTGGCTGCGCTAAACTGGTTCTGAACACACGCCTATAAGGGGTGTTCTCAGACCTTGTGGCGAGGAATCTACAGAACCTGTTCGTATCCCGGCAGATGCAAACTTTTGCAAATTTTATTCCTCGGAACAAGGTCGATTTTAATCAGACTGAACAAATAGTCAACAAACAAGAGAATTAGTGAGCAAAGCTCACTCATGATACCCCCGCTTTTACATTAACATTGGTCAAAGAGAAATGTTTGAAAATAGCAAAAGGGTATCAATGTTTAAACTTTTGTATGAAAAGACCATAACATATATTATTAAAGCAGAGTAAGTATTACACCTCTAAGCATGTTTTAGAAGTAAAAGTCAAAGTGGTTTCGTAACATTTGAACAACTAGAAGAGCGTTTGCGGGACACCGCAAAAGCTGAGCAGCTCCGAAACTTTGGGTCCCGCCTTTCCCTGTTCCGCCTTCTCCTCAGCATAAATAAAATGGGATTTTTTTTGGACCAAAATTTGTTCATTATTCAAGTTATTCTAACAAGTTGAATCATCACTGGGGTCACTTTTCACAAGTTTGTTCTTAAAACCTATTTCTGATTTCAAAATTGGATCAAAGGATTAACATGGCCTGAACCAATATCTCATGACCTTGACCTTGACCTTAGACCTTCAAGGTCACACCATCACTGATTACTTTTCATTGTGTATAACAATCATGCAATGACTCAAAGTGTTCATTGTTAACATAAGGCATATTCACAATAGCATGCTTAAGTTGTGACCTTGCTGTGACCTTGACCTTTGACAGATTTTAGCGAAAACTTTTTCAAATCTTGGTCTATCTCCATAGTTGATATATACCAAATAAGAGCCTGACAGCACAAAAACGTTTGAAGTTATCATGTTTACAAGGATTATTGTAGTAATTAAAGCACTCATGACCTTGACCTTTGACCTTGAATGTGAACATGTCAAAATCATTTACCAGATTTATAAGAAAGAAGCTATGTATATGAGGTGTTAATACCTTCTTGGAAACAAGTAGTATTTGAGTTATGAGCGGAACCAAAAGTGTGACCATAGACGCGCACACAAAGACGCTTAAAAGTGGAAAATCTGAAAAAATAATCATGGAATCTGAGGGAAACATAGAAAAGGCACATCTAGGGACCATAAAGTGTACATGTATAAAGTTTCCTAACAATTGAACAAGTAGTATTTGAGTTATGAGCGGAACCAAAAGTGTAAGCATAGACGCGCACACAAAGACGCTTAAAAGTGGAAAATCTGAAAAAATAATCATGGAATCTGAGTGAAACATAGAAAAGGCACATCTAGGGACCATAAAGTGTACATGTATAAAGTTTCATAACAATTGAACAAGTAGTATTTGAGTTATGAGCGGAACCAAAAGTGTTCCGGACAGACAGACGCAAGGACGGACGCGCTGAGCGCTATATACCCCCGACTACTTCGCAGCGGGGGTATAAAAATAATCAGACAATTATGTAATTTTCCCAAATCTAGGATTAAAATTGTTTACTTGTAAATTTCACATTGATAAAGATGATAAACTGGAACACTAATATGCTTTCTGGCCTCTGTGGAGGTCTGCAGGGTAAGTGAGCAGAAGGGGTGAAACGGTTCATAAATACAGTAGTTGAACCGCAGTATTTTGCTTTCAGTTGGGTTTTGAAGAAAAACACGTGATTTGATATGGTTTAGTTTATATATTGAAAGACATTCTCGATTTTGTACCGCAATACATACCGAACCAAAGCTCAAGCACACTGTTCCACCCCTAGTGAGCAGAACTCACAAAACAGCACTGTATGTCATAGTAGCAGTTACTGTCAAAACTGTGAATCAACATTCCCAATATCAAATTGCTGGTTCATTAGTGCATTACTCAGGTATGTCTGACTTTATCTGATGTTCTCACCTCCATGGCTTGATGGAGACACCAGGCGTCGTAGAAGGCGGGAGGTTTGAAGAGTCCGAGGACCAACTCTCGCAGATCTCCACTCAACTCTGACTCAAGGTCATCAAGCAGGTCCTGAAACAATATCCTAGAATGTAAATTAGGAAAAGAACCGGTGTCTTTGTTGTATGCCCCATAATGTAGACAGCTGGGCACAAATAGGCAGCCCTAAAATGGTTATTCAAATGACAACATAACAAATGCACCAAAATTTATTTAAGCTTGTTATAAAATTTTCAGTTCTCAGGCTGCAGTGTTGATTTATTACAAGTGATGATGATCACATACACTTACAGATTTACTGCTGAATCAATTAATGTAAAACCATTCTGAATTGCCAATGAAAAACAATGACAACTTGTTACCTAGAGGGAGCAATCGGTATTGGCCACAAGCTTATCCAGAATATTCTAGGGCACACAAAGTAAAGAGTTAAGATCATTAGTTTTGTTGAGAAAAAACTGAAAGATATTTAATAATTTCATTTTCTTTATTCAAAACCAAATGAAATTATATCATCATCATTATACAATGGATTGAGAAATTGACGAACCTTTCCATACATGGTCTTGAAGGCTGTGGCCATGTCCTGTCGTTGTTTGCCTGAACGATGTCCAACAATGTCAATCAGACCTTGCTCGTTTGTTCCTGTTTGTTATGTGAAAAGAAAAACATGTTTATGTTTACAATTAAAAACATACATATTTGAGCTTGAAATAAAATAATGTGTGTAGATATTGAGAAGTAAAATTATCATATATCACATTTTACTTCCATTTATCAGTGTGTCATTATATTGTGTACTCAATTCATAACTCAAACATAACACTAAGTTCAATATTTCCGTCAAATGGACCCTGGCATCCATTCCCTCCCTCTTCAAACAACCATGTCTTAACTTGCCATTTTCAAATGTTCAGTTTCTTTTGTAGTGGTAGAAATTAAAGACAATTTAGAAATGAGAAAATATGGCATCACTTGATAAATTTTTTAACCAACACCCCTCCCTCCACTTCAATGCCCAACCCCCCTTAATAAAAAGAAACAACCCCTCCACAATAACCCTTTTTTCGCAAGTAGCTCATTCAAAAACTATGCCCAACCTCCAAATCCTTTCCTATTTTATTCTACTGTTCACACTTCCCTCTTTTCTTCGAGGATTTGCCCCTCCTTCCCAATTCTCCCACCTGCTCCTCTCATAGCCTCTCTCAGTTTCTCTGCGTCCTGTTCAGGAGAAAAGTCATCAGCGTCTTCCACAGTGGGTGTGAACTCCTCCGCATTGCCGTCCAACATCACGCCCCCAACATCCTCCGACTCTTCATGCTGTTTGAACAGTAAACTTTAACTCTTAGTGGACAGATAGAGAGCAGTCTCATGAGAAATGATTGTGTTTATAAAGTATCAGTGAGGAAAATCTCACAGCAAGCTCTTATTTAATATACAATCCATTTTTTTAAAAGTGCGATTTTATTAGCAATAAAATTGATTAAATGAACTTTTTAGAAGTAGGTTGCAATTTTGAATTCTAAATTCATGAAACAATGTTTACATCCAAGTGCATTTAACTCAACCCATCAACCTTTTCGCCCTTTTCACCAAATTCCCAGTCAACAAATCTTTACGCTTCGAACAAGTCAAGGTGATACATCTGTGACACCATGTAGATCAGTCACATTTTGAAATACTATATTCATCCTTTCACAAAGAACAATGGAAACTAAGTGGTCAGCTGGTTAATAGTTAAAAATAAAGGTTGCAAAATAAACAAAAACTTTTAGCTGTAATTTCAATTTAGCATGTTTGTTATTTCCATAATAACAAGAGAATTCATGTTCAAGTGAAAAATTGGTTTGATCAATACAAGTTTATGTTTTTAAAAACACTTTCACATACTTTTTCTTCTTCATGTTCCTCCTTTTTCTCTTCCTCCTCTTCCTTTTTCTCTTTCTCCTCCTCTTCTCTTTTCTCTTCCTCTTCTTCCTTTTTCTCTTCCTCTTCCTCCTCCTTTTTCTCTTCCTCCTCTTCCTTTTTCTCTTCCTCTTTTTCCTTTTTCTCTTCCTCTTCCTCCTCTTCCTTTTTCTCCTCTTCTTCTTCTTTCCTTTCCTCTTCCTCCTCATCATCAGCATCTGTGTCCTTGTGCTCCTTCACTTCTGGGGCCTCTGTTATAACAAATAAGAAACATTACAAACATATTTGGTTGTTCTGTATAGTGTTCTCCTCCTTGAAAGGCCTTACAGAAAAGTTGTGTCATAACATGTCAATTTTAAGGTAAGTGCCTGACTGCAGTTTCATGAAGTGTAACACATTTGAATCAACATTACCCAAAACTTCAACAATTTACATTAGACCACGGATATATAACGAACTCCAAGGGATCAAAGAGTTCAGTTTGCTATATCTGCCGTTCGCTATTCGCATTTGGCATATATCACATAGAGCTTTTGAAGGGACTTAAAATTTGTTCGCTATATCCGTTTGTTCGCTATATCCGAGTTCTACTGTATTGGTTTAATTTCTTCAGATGACGTTTCTGATGGACATATTTCCAAATTTGTGTTTGTATTACAATGTTTCCCTTATTAAACTACAACCTTAACAATCCACGAAACAAGCTTTAAAGACATTAATAAAGCCTACTTGATTTCGAATAATTCGTGACAACCAAATCCATGTCCATGTGAAAAGTGCAAAAAGCAAATTTTTTAAACCAATATATCAGAGCAAAAAACAAAATCTTTTCAATATCTTTTTAAGAGGAGGATAGATCACCATCAACACATGGAGCTATCCACAGGAAGAGCATAACATGTTTCGTTGGTTACACCCCCTTCATCAGACCCTTTGATATCAAATAGTATGAAGACTGACCGAGCTGTTCGAGGTTGTCCGGGTGTTCCCCCTCCGAGTCGGAGCTCTCTGTCCATGTTTGGTCCGGGTCATACTCCTTACATGCCTCCTCTGTAACACACGCATCAGTCTATAGCTTCTACTCATGCAGTCAGACTTAATGGCATCTTTCTATATCAATACACCATGGCACGAGGTATCAATTTGGGTTAAGATTACGGCATGTTATCTGCACAAAATAATAAATGTTAAATAGCCCTTAGCAGAAATCTTGTGGTTACATGTAAAGGAAAAGGTTATGAATTTAGTTGTAATAAATCTTACCCGAAGGGTTAGTGTTAAATTAATTCACAACTCATTGCTCATTAATTTTTGAATGCCATGAAAGATTAAATTTTTGAAATTTGATTTTTATTTTCTTTCTGAAAATTCCATATGTAAGACACCGTTGGTTGTTCTAAAACATTGTGACACTTTGATGTTCTTTTCTGATTGTTCTCACTGTAATCACTCTTTACATACATGTACATACATGTAATGATAATTTTATCGAAAATTATTATTCTAATATTGCTTTAACATTTTTTATCAATGAACAAATATGTGAAATGTTTGAAAATGATTTAACCTTATACAGTGAGACCCGTTTATCCGCACATTTTGATTACAGTTTGAGCACAATTTCAATATCATATAAGATAATGGCAAATCTTTGTTCAGAAACCTTACAGTTCAAATGCAATACAACATTGAAACAGACGTGCTTTGCAAAGGGAAGAAAAGATACAAATGTATACATGAAGAATACACTGAATTAGAAACTAACAAACAACTGCACAATTACGTTCAGCAGGGGCCACAGCAAATATTGCTGAAACTCACCTTGAAAAAAAATATATATTGTCAAAATTACCATCTATATACATTTCATAATACATGTACAAAGATCAAGTTGAATGACAGTGACAAATGCCTATGTGAACGTTAGTAAAGATTTGAATGGGTGTCAAGTCTTTTACTCATACTTCATTGAAGATTTGAATAAAATGTATTTCAAATTGTTTATTTGTTGGGGAGAGGGAGGGAGGATTTAAGAAAATTACAGCTGTATCTCATTCTAGCAACGATGTCAAATCCAAGGAAAACAGAAAACGATCAATGTGAAGCATGGTGCATCAGTAAACCTATGACAACATGGACAGCTTGTCTTTACCATGGATTCCCATCTCACGGATTGGCCCAACACTTGCTGACAGACTTTAACGTCCTTCCATTGATATGCAACTTCATAACTCTTGCCAGTCTTCATTACTGGCTGATTTAAGCCTTGCCGCATTTCCTTAAGGTTTCTGAGCCAGGAAATCAGAGCCCACTATGTATTTCAGGAGCAGCGATACACTATCTTAGCACAGAAAAGCGAGTGAAATACTGCAAGGCTTAAATAAGCCAGTAATGGAGACTGGCAAGAGTTATGCTTTGCATAGGGAAGTTGATAGAAATGATGTGCAACCTTTAATCAGCGTCTTAATCAGATTGTTTTATTAGAGGACGATGATAAAGAAATCTGACCACTGCAAGACAGCTGGATGTGAGTTAATCAAAAAGTCTTTTCTTTATAGGCAAATGATATTCTTTTTTTATTTTACATGCAAAGCATACAACACAAAATGCACAGGAATAAACAGAATATGTGGTATAAGCACTACATCCATATTGTTGTTTCTTACCTTCCAGCTGGAAGCAGCATTTATCAGGGTATGATTGTAGGTTAAAAAAAATTTTTATCTTGATAATGCTGAATTTTCTCTTACCAAATTATTGTTAATTGAAACATAAGAAAGAAATATTTTAAGTCAAATGTCAATGCCTTCTTGTATATATTCATGTGAAATAAAACACAATTTGAGTGACCTCCAGTGACACACCTTGTAAGTCATAATTGGTCATTTCTCAATTTAATATATATGATATTTCATATTTCCTCTTGATAAATTGAATGAATATCTTGAATAAATGAAAAACAAAATTCAATGGTGATTATATATAGTTTATTCAATAATAAAAAGTACATTAATAGTAGAATTGAAGGTGATTATAAAACAATTTTATAGCAGTAACAAACATGATAGAGATACATTCCCAACGGGTTTAAATTTGCATACACTAATTTCAAGCACCTTCAGTGTGTCAGGGGTTGATTGCATTACGAACAAACTGATTTCCTCCTCATAGAAATCAAACCTGTTTATGATTATTACATACCAAGTAATTTTATATCACTATATGAAATCATAAGTTTTGATCTATATTCAGCTAATGAATTCAATTGTTTGAGACAGACATACAGACCTGGCACTGTCATACAAATTGGATGTTATAATATATATATATATATATATATATATATATATATTTCAAGATGTCATATGCCTATCTTTTTATCAACGATAAATATAAAAGACAATGATTCGTTGACATATTGCTGATTGAATAGCTGAACACTTCTATAAATCATATCATAATGTCATATTTTAAATAGAAATGATATAATCAAAACAGTATAATGCCAATGTTGATACCCCATTGCTTTTAGAATAACAAATTCTAATTTTGTATATATGTAACCTGAAACCCAGGAGGAACAAGGAATGAAAGACTTAAACATTCAATATTGGGAGAATTGTTATTGCAAATCAATAATTGCATTTTAATTGACAAAACAACTCTCAATCCCAGAGAAATAAGGGCAAGAATAATAGCCTTACCAGCTCTCTCAATATAATAACACTTTTCCCAAAATCTTCTCAGTTCGCTTTGCATGTTAACCAAGAGCAGACAAGAGATTTTTTCTTTCTCCAGCAAATGGCCAAACATAAATGAAGCAACATTATATGTAGTCAACATGTTGTGAAGACAGAGAAACATTTCTTAAGAAGGTTAAATTGATGGTAGATAACACAGCGTTCACCATGACAATATCTGATAAACCTTGTTTGGTTAATCTCATTAAAATCAGATGAAACAGAACACTTGAACCTCGCTGTATTCTTGATCTGAGTACTACTCAGCAAGAGTCATGTCTTCTGATCTTTCAGTCCAGCCAAACAGTGATGAGGCTAAGAAATCGTTGTATCGATTCGATAGTAGATAGCTAAAATGACAAGATCCCTGCCTCAGATATTGGACGCAGTGTGGTGCAAGTTATATCATGTCAATCTGATTTTAATGAGGTTGGTGTTTGGTAACATCAGGCAAATTAACCATAGAGGTGCGTTACCATGACAAGTGAGAAATGGAAATTTGAAGTTGCTATACATGCATATGGCTATTTGCTGGTTGAAGAAAACTGATACAGAGGGTATTCCAGTAATTCTCAAGGAGTGGGTTCGTCAAATTTACATGCACAATTTCAAAGGGCAGAGGCAAGGGCGGACCCTGAACCACACCTCTGAATAAGACACTTTGATACAATTTATGTTATTTATTGCTTAAGCTTTCATAATATTTTTATGCATAAAAAAGTTAGTAAAGGAATGTTTTTTGGTGTTAAAACTATCCACTACTATGAAATTTAATCATGGTAAAGAAACGACTGTTGCACAGAAATTAGAAATAGAAACTACATCATACTAAATCTTTCATCTACTTTATATTTCACAAGGTTTTCCTCAGTTCTTTTGTCTAATTATAAGAAACCCAAATTGTTATTTAATCCTTCTAGTTATCAATGAAAGTCAAATGGTTAAACACTCAATCTTCAAGGCACAAATTTCACTGCTCGAGAGCACAGCATTAACTATCCTTTCATTAATCAACAGTTGTTTAGACATCAACCGCCTTCCTCATTGCGTTGATGATTTCTTCGAATTTTTTCCTTTGTCCAAAATCTTTTTGTCGTCCAACCTTGTTTGCTATATAGTAAAGGATCCAGGTTTCTAATGTGGGTAATCTGGAACATAAAACATACATGTATCAACACGCCATTTACATCCTTTCAGTACATTTCATTTTGAGTTCATTCTGAATAATTGTCATATCAATGAAATATCAGTTTATTTTCATAGGTGAATTGATAGCTAGTATATAAAAGCATGATACGCAGGTTATGACAGATGTTTTTTTGTTTCATATTAGTTATTAACTAAAGAAGACCAACAAGCAGAAAGAGGTTAAATTACAGTTAGATGGTGGCTGGCATCTTGGGCAAAAATATTATAATACTGTGATGTAGAGAGTTTAATAATATCATTTTTCAACATGGTCTAAGTTAAATTGCTTGTAACTTTCTATATCACAAATCAACATATTCGTCTTTCGCAGCTCAATCCTCAATCTCTCCCAACAGAGGTTACTCAACTCATTACTTCCCAGATAACCTCGGTTACAAGTGGCCAACATATTACAGTTATCACCAAATCCCCTAGCAGTGAAAGTTTGCAACATGGATGGTCTTTATTTCTATTCAATCAAACATCTCTGACTGAACTCTCTCTTGAGGTGAGGTGAGGTGAGCTGAGGTGAGCTGAGGTGAGTTGGGGTAACCCCGGTTAACGCTGGTTTCAAGAGTATTTCACTTATATCGCGGCTGCTAGTATCATGGCAGGGAGAAAGCCTGCAACTCCATGTGACTATGCATTGCGGTGAAACCCGCTAGCATCGGCTGGAACTAGCTAACCATGGGTGGTACTGCACTGAAATTCAGTGAAGCTTTACACCCAAACCTTGATGCGTGTAGAAAAGTTCTCTACTGCAGACAAAGTTGGCGTGCCCAGAACTTCTTGATGCGAAGTCCAACGCGCTAACCACTGCGCTATCCTGCCCCCGAACTCTGTCTTGAAAGAGATATGTGCATAGGACAGGTGAGAAAATTATCAGGTCAAAGGTTACAGGAACAGACTGATGATCAGTTTGAAACTTACTGATTGCAACCTATTAGAATTCTCTATTTCTAGCAATGTAAGTGATTGACTTGTGACAGAGGTTAAGTGGGAAGAAATGAGTTGAGTAAACTCTGTTGGGAGGGCATGTTTAACCCTGGTTATTAGTAAGGTGTTACAAGTTCTATTTCTAATTTTCTAAATAGAGTCAGTTATATACTCACTGGTGGGATACTGTCCCGGGGCTGAAAGTGAAATGAGGAGTGTGAAAGGTGTGATAGATTTCATAACATACATTCAGTACTGTCATTATCAAATTTATCTCAGCTGGGCCTTTTTGGGTTATTTCTAAAAAGGAAAATAAATAGAATATTGGGTCTTATTTATTCTCTAAATGTTTTGTTTGGCAGAATTGGATAAATAGTAACGTCACATGCAGTGGAACATTTATTGAAGTATAAACTGTTATCTTTATGAACACAGTTTCTGTTCATATTTTCATTACATTCCAAAAAGGCATATATCCATATATATGTTCATATAATGTTCATTCAGCGTATTGACAAAATATTATCAAACTGAGTATATAATTATTTTTAAATTGTTCACTATAAATCAGGCAAATGAACTTTTTCTGCAAACATCTCAGCATAGACTCAGAATATACTTTATGTTATATGGGACAGATAACGGCCGAAGATAATTCATAATGCACGGTAGCTATGTCTGAGTAAATACACTGATATACACAAGATACTGCAATAGGTCAGTGCACTCACCCTGGGGGTATTGTCCGGCTGGGTAGACAGGTCCGTGAGGGGGTGGGGCTGCTCCTGCTGGGTAACCCCCGGGTTGGGGAGCAAACCCTCCTGCTCCGTACCCTGCCTGGGGTGCAGCATACCCTGCCGGAGGGGCTGCATAACCAGCCTGGGGTGCTGCATATCCAGCTGGGGGGTGTGCATAACCAGCTTGGGGTGGCGGATAGCCGGCTGGGGGGGCACCGTACCCTGCTGCTGGGGGTGGGGCGTAACCTGCATGGGGCTGACCCCCGTAATGAGCACCTGCTGGGTAGCCCATGGCCCCATGTTTGCCATGTTTGCCGTGTTTGCCATGTTTACCTGAGAAGTGGGGTCCAGCGTATCCTTGGATGGCGAAGGGCTGTGGGATATGAAATGAGTCTGTTTAACGGCACTTCTATCAACAATCATCCGGGTTAGTGTCATTCTAATGCATTCATTTGATTAGTTCATTCTAAAGATCTCAATTTAGTTTTTAGGCTTTAAAAGCTAGTACATAAAACAAAATATTTAAACAAATTATTCTATGCACTTGTATTCATAACTGCTATATACAGATAATATTTGCGGTTGTTAAATTGTAATATACAAGATATACATACCGGAGGTGTTCCATATGGGATTTTACCCTGCAGAAAAAAAACAAAGAGATGCATAAATCATCTTTATACTATTAAATCTCTACACAAAGACAACTTAAAATTTGTCATCATTAAAACACTGACACTTTTATTGAGAAAAATCTTGAAAGGCATGACTAATATCTTTAATACATTACCTTTAATGCATCTAACACAAATTAAACCATTATTTATTTCATTAACTAAAATCATGTTTTATACCCCTACAATCAAGATATCCGTAACCCTGTGGTCAGGTGAAACTATGCTCAATTGAACTTGCCAACATGTAAGTGAAATGTTCCAAAATTTTCTGAGGATAGAAATGACTGGTTAATTTAAATCCAGATCCCATTCAATCTCACTAGTAGCATTTTTAGATTTGTGAAAATACAGGCTTTACCCAGTCAGTCAGTGAAAGATAGAGTGATATCAAACTGAAAACACTAAATATTCTCTTTGTTATAAGCTGTAGCAGTTGGCACTGAGTGTTTTACGTCCAAAACGGCTTCTATTGAGCAAGTTCTGGCGACGTCATAGATTTGTTGGGCTGTCCGTAGAAACAGTGATGACGTTGCGTTGATTGTAGATGTGATGACATATCATTGTGAACATGATGTCATCCCATCTAATCAAATTGCAGTGGTGGGAATTATTTTCTCAATCTGAGAAAACTCAACCTCTCATCCATGTAGCATATAATAAATTGAATTACAATAGCTATATATCCCCCAAATCCTTGCACAAACTGACTCCTGCTGACATTTGGAACCAAGAGAATAAGACTGACCTTCCTCATCTTCTTCTTCCACTTCTTCATCTGCTTCTTCTGGTGTTTAGGCAGATGCTTCCACTCGCAGTCCGAGGAGTCAGAGGAGGAGCTTGAACTCTTCCCCATATTGGCTGTCTGGGATACTTACTCTCGATCTGTCATAGTGGAAATAAAACAAACATGTATTTATTCACATAAAAACAATAACAGTACTCCATTTATATGAGCATGCTCATAATGCTCAATTTGTATTATTACCCTGAAGTGATTTATTTTCGGTGCTGCTACTAAGCCCTCCTCGCGACCATGTCAGTCCGTACTCCCCATGTTCAGGTACCCATTTAAACAGCTGGTTGGACTGAGTGCAATGTGGGTATAGTGCCTTGCCCAGGGACACAACACAGTATGACACCCAGGTCACAATTTTTTCGAACCAGCACCATGGCATGAGAGACCAGCATACTAACCACCTGCCCACAGAATATAATATAATATACTTTGTGACAGCTGCACTACTCACTCTGAAATATTGCAATCATAACTATGACATAGAAACATCGAATAGAACACAAACTCTTGTCCAGTGATTAGTCCAGTAGTAAGGTGATCGTAAGTCACTAAGGTAACTTTAGTGTAATGTTTAAGACTGGGAGATGAGGTTAAGCTCAGTAAAAGTTACTTTGTCTGCGTAGTTGTTTGCACCCTTGGCTGACTCTAGAATTTAACTTTATGTAAATGAGATCATGTTGGCTGCTGAGAATTTTTACTCTGTATCAGTAATGGGGTAAATGGAACATGAAAGCAATCTATATTATATATGAGTCTGAAAGCTCATTATGCTATGTAACAGGTTGTAAGTAAGGAGCTGTTTAAATCAAAACAATTTTGACTGATTTCAATTTTGTGATACAAGCCAACAAGATGCAATTTACAGAAAAGCACATGTCGTATCTATAGTTATTAATTAACTTTCAATGTTATGGCACGTATACGGTATTTACGGCCTAGACCATATGATTCGACAACTGGGCCAATACGGACAAACTGGGCCAATACGAGACAAACTGGGCCAATACGAGACAAACAGGGCCAATATGAGTCGCACATTTGGTGAAAGCCCAAAGCTGTCGCTTTGGAACTTTGACCCATGATATCTGTTCACCAATCTTGATAATAATAATACAAAATGTATAGTACATGTATACTTAACAGGAAAGGGTGGCATAAATAGAATATTGCTGTGCATAATCACACACAATGCTCATAACAGCTGTTGCCTATGAAGTTAATCTTCTTTAATCAATCCTGATTAGTAACAAAGTTAAACAAACAATGTAACTATGTCACTCTGACACAGAGGTTGTAGCGTGTTATGTGTCAGATAATATTGGCTTGTAAAAACCTGCTCCAGCAAATCACAGTGATAATCATTCACAGATAAGATAATATTCCTGGCCAACACAGCTATGTCCCCAGGTTTCATTTTGACACTCCTTGATATATTACATATAGTATATATACCCTTACATGGGCTGATACAGCTTTTTGAAAAAAGGGGGTGCACATTCCCAGGACTCCCAAAATGTTGTTTTTAAATTTTTACACCCCTGCACAGTGAAATACGCAGTGCTACTTTATACATTGTTTCACAAATGACAAACATAGTATGAATAAGTCATATTTTTTTTTATAACCTTATACTATCCAGGTGATACAGGTCAAAACAGGTACAATGTAACACTATTATAATCCTGAAATATCATCTGTGATATTATTATACTCTAGTATGACCATTATTATATATATATGTGCACTAGAACAGGTATCATTACACACGCTTATAATAGGCATAATTTTCACAATTTCACAATTTTTTTGGGACAAGTTGCACATATAATATTGTGTTTATGAAACAATTGCATGTAAATTCATGCAAATGTATACATTGCCATCCCTTTCACTCTTTTTGCAATAACTGTATGAATAACAGTAGTAATTTATATAATCCAGATGTGTTAATGTGCCTTGTTTTGCCTGACATGTAATATTCATAACGACACAAGCAAATAATAACTCCTGTCTTCTCTATTGCAGTAGCGGATTTTCCTGTGACAATTTAGAAGTGGTCAGGGTCAAGTTAATCATTCAAATTTAAGCATGAAATTTTATTCGTACAATAACAAATATATTTGCAAAATAATACCTGTATAGTTTGGTGAATTTTGGATAGAGGAAGAATAAGGTTTTCAATCGCATATACATATACCGGGTATACATATATGTACATGATATAGATTTCTTCAGACTGACAGCGTAATTATTGTCAACTGCCTGCCATCACATATAAAATCCTGATTGATGGTGTGAATTGCATTATTTAGTGCCTTCGGCTCCACATAAGAATCTGAATAATATTATTAATGCGCAGCAGTAGTGGTATAAGCGACTTCCAGTCTTATTAAAATTAGACCCTAATTATTTGCACTACGCTACACAATGTATGTTAACATAGTGGAGGTTAATTATCATCTGATTTCAATGAGATTGTGGTGACTTCTGATCATTTGGCAAAATCAGAAATATGTATCCGTTTTAATAATAGGCCTACTTAACGCAGCAACTCTGAATTCATGAAAATAATACAAAGGCCTACAAGGTAATGGAGGTAATACTAACCAAGCTAACGAAATGTACTGTACGTGTGCGATATCTAGTCAGGAAGTAAACTACAGTCATGTGTGCTGGACTCTATGTCGACATTGTCGTGCGTCTTGTGACTATGAGTAAAGAAACACTTACCCAAAATGACGCGACAAAAGTGTGCGGAACTTATGACTATAATGAGCCAATAAACCAGGTATATCACCGACTCACTCTAGTAAACAGGCGTGGTCCAGTTTACCTGTTCGCAGATAATATGTACTTCACATACCTGACCAACCTGCAGCCCCTTGTTATCCGGATCGCTTATAGCCGGGCAGTACCATAAACTTCGCCCACCTGTTAACGGTTTTCGGACACGATCGTTCCCGCAAACTATGGATCACGTCACGTTTGTGTCATTTTAAGCGATGTTATTTTTAAATTGTTTACTTTGTTTTAAATAGCAGATACATTTTAAAGAAAACTTTTATCATTTACATAGTTTTGGTCGCAACAATTATTGTGAAGCATTCGTAAAATACACATCTTCCGAATCAATCGTTTAAGAAATATCACTGAAAACAGGTACTCTCTAATTAAGAGTATTAGTGCATATGGAACATTCCTGCTGAAAAGAATACACGTGTACATTAAGAACCAAAATAATTTCTGAACTATGTCAGTAAAGTACAATCAATTCCTATTGCTGAACTATGTCAGTAAAGTACAATCAATTCCTATTGCTGAAATATGTCAGTAAAGTACAATCAATTCCTATTGCTGAACTATGTCAGTAAAGTACAATCAATTCCTATTGCTGAACTATGTCAGTAAAGTACAATCAATTCCTATTGCTGAAATATGTCAGTAAAGTACAATCGATTCCTATTGCTGAACTATGTCAGTAAAGTACAATCAATTCCTATTGCTGAACTATGTCAGTAAAGTACAATCAATTCCTATTGCTGAACTATGTCAGTAAAGTACAACCGATTCCTATTGCTGAAATATGTCAGTAAAGTACAATCAATTCCTATTGCTGAAATATGTCAGTAAAGTACAATCAATTCCTATTGCTGAACTATGTCAGTAAAGTACAATCAATTCCTATTGCTGAAATATGTCAGTAAAGTACAATCGATTCCTATTGCTGAACTATGTCAGTAAAGTACAATCAATTCCTATTGCTGAACTATGTCAGTAAAGTACAATAAATTCCTATTGCTGAAATATGTCAGTAAAGTACAATCAATTCCTATTGTCTTCCGCATATTCAATCTAGAATACTTGAGACCAATGTTATGGAGAATCAATTCATAAAAATGATAGCCAAAGCTCGAGAATAATATAACGCGAGAAAGATAATCTGTCACTCACTTTCCCACCACTCTTTAGTTATATTGTGTAAACCTTCCATGCAGGTCACTTTTAAAGAGCCATCGAGTATGTTAATGTTTCAAATACAAAATTATTATTTTCAAACATTCTTAATTTACGATACCAATCCGCAAGAGAAATATTTCATCTACATGATATATGAGAAATAATTTTCATATCACGACAAAATCTGATGACATTTGGTTTCAAAGACAGATACACCTTAATAAATTAACGCGCGTCAATGTAATTTGGGGCGCCTTTCACAAAGAAATATTTACTAAGGTTAAGATAAGATAAGATAAGATAATTCTTTATTATCCCGAGGGAAATTTACATTACATCTAATACAGTCTCCAGTATATATTAAAAAAACCCCACATACAACAGCCATATAAACAATATAAACAATATTATAAACATTATATACACTTGTGTAAATTGATCACTAAAAAATCATTCCAAAAATTTTCCATTAAAGGCATAAATGCTATTCAGTACAAAAGATTGAAGAAACCTGTTTGTTCTACTCGTCGGCATACGCAGTCTGCGTCCAGAGGGCAGCGAAGAATATTCCGAAAAAAGTATGTGAGTTGAGTCACTTAGAATTTTATTTGCTTTTTTTGAAAGTTGTTGATCATAAAAACTGCCGATACGTTCAATAGGAAGGCCAATATTTTTTGAAGCGGTGTTAACAATTTTAGAGAGTTTATTTTTATTTTGAACAGACAGGTTTCCGTACCAACTCAAAAAATTAAATGTTACTACACTTTGAATAAAAGTTTGGTAAAATAACCTCAAAATAGTTTGATCTATTTTAAAATGTTTCAACTTCCACAAAAAATACAATCGTTGCTGTCCTATTATAAATTTTGTCAGTGTTTTCATTCCAAGAAAGTTTCGAATCTAAGACAGTACCCAAATATTTATATTCCGTTACTCTTTCTATTTCATTATCATCAAAAGTCACAGGATTTATTATAGACCTAGTTTTCCTGAAATCTATGACCATTTCTTTGGTCTTCAACACATTCAAAAATAAAAAAGTTTGATTTGCACCATTCTACAAATTTTGAAATTTCTGTTCTGTAACTCAGTTCTGATTCTCTTAACCTTTATTCCAATACTTTCACATTGCTCTAAAGCAAAACACCTTAATAATGTACTGCTGATCATTCAACTTACAGGTAGCAATGTTGGAGTTCAGTTTTGTTTGACATAAAGACACTCAAGAAAGATACATACTGTTTTACCTATACGTATTCGAAAAGACAGACAGACAGACAGACATTTTATTCAGTAACATGCCACCGGCCCAAAATAAATGGACATAATTATTTGTATAATATGAGCACATTGTAACATATATTTCATTTAGATTTGTGTTTCTTATGAACAAAGTATAGAAAACGACAAACATCCTTCATGATATTGGCATTATTACTTTGTAAAATAGATATAAAATTTATCATAGTAGGAGATTTGCTGAAATATTTTGATATGTATTTAGTTCTAATATCACAGTATGCATCAAACACATAAAATAGATGCCACTCATCTTCAACAACATTTATCATTTGCTTCACAGAATAGACAATGCCTCTCATTATATGCAACATTTGTGTATCTACCAGTTTCTACAGCTAATTTAAAGTTACAACATCGAAATCTGACAAATATATTTTTTGAATATTGAGTGGAAACTGGAGCGGTATTCAGATAAGCTTTGAGCTTGTTTACCAATCCAGTTCTTCTAGAAAAGAAATAAATATGTTTAAACCATATTGAGTTATGCCATTACTTATTAAGTAGCTCTCTACATTTAATAAAGATTTGAAAAGTTTGTAGTACTGACATTTATTATTGCTATCAAGGGATGATTGCCAGGATTGGAACAAATTATCATGTAATCTCTGTCTAAATAATTTGATAAATAATTTGTAGTCACCAATTTCCTGGCTTATCCAAACAAATCCAAAACCAAATTGAAAAATAATGTTTTTAATCTTAGTTGCCCATGAATTACTACCTACATTGTCTAGTGATAAAGCATGTAATAACATTGTTTTGGTAATCTATATTCAGGCATGTTTAAAAGTCTACACCAGTGTTTATAGCATTGGTTGTATAAGTTAATTGCAAAGGCAACCTTCCACACTCCCCAAAGGCCATATTGTTACATGATGATTTCCCTAGTTTTAAAACATATTTACAAAACTTCACATGGATAGATTCTGATAGTATTACAGTAGGATGTATCCCATATTTCAGATCCATAACAGAAGATAGGTGATATCATACAATAATTTTTTTAAAATATTTAAATCTGTAAATTGATGTTACCAAGTTTTCTTTGAAAGTTTTTAACAGAGAATATTGTCTTATTAGCTTGTAAAGCAAGACAAGATGTAGCTTTACTCCACACTAATTTAGGAGTGAACATAATTCCAAGATACTTATAGAATGAAACGCTCTCTATAACATTACCATTATTTGAAAAGGCTAACACAGATAGCAACGGTAGACTACTCTTTTCACGTTGGTAACACCATTGCTAATGCCTATGTGATCCAAATTAGGTAATATTCTGTATATTTATATTTGCAATCCCGTCTCCAGTGCTGATCGATCGACTATCATAAAAACGTCATGCCGTCAAAGGGGCCGTTCTGTCGGCAAAATCCGCCATATTGGATTTTGTGCATTACGTGAAATGAAAACACGCTATATTTTACCTAATTTTACAACATTTTATTGATAAAAGATATACACTGATAGAAAGTTCCCATAGTAACACATAGCGTGTCATAAAACTAATAAACAATTTGCTGGTATGCCGTAGCAAACTTTTCCCCACTCGCAGCGCCGATGAATGGCTTCAGTTCTCATTGTTTTTATTTTTCAACAAATGTACGCTTGTCTTTATTAAGTTGTGAAATATGAATTCATCAAAATATTACCTTACTTAATATATTTTAATTTGACTGTGTTTTAATCATTTATTAGTAGCATATTTGTGTAAACGGGGATATCCTCTCGAATTTCGTTTCCACGACAAATACCCCGATAGAACCCTCCTTTTAAATCTGTAAATTGATGTTACCAAGTTTTCTTTGAAAGTTTTTAACAGAGAATATTGTCTTATTAGCTTGTAAAGCAAGACAAGATATGTAGCTTTACTCCACACTAATTTAGGAGTGAACATAATTCCAAGATACTTATAGAATGAAACGCTCTCTATAACATTACTGTAGTGTTTCCAAGCTTCAATCAACTCAAAGAACAACGAAGAGAGTTCAGTCGATCCATATTTGTATTCCAATCGCATATAGTACAGTTCACAATCGCATGGTTTCAAATCGCACATTGATGATCGAAGTTCAGTCATAATTCACAGGCTTTGATAGATAGTTCTACTTGTTTACTTTACTTATTTACTTTACTGGCTTACTGGCTTACTTTACTTTACGTGCTTTACGTGCAACATTATGATGTATCATTAGGTTATGCTGCAACTTGGAAGATCGCACACAGACGTCATCGCACACATTTCGCAAACACACAAAAGCACATGGTCGACAAAGGGGGATAACTCTAAGGAACTAAAGTGATTGCCACTAAATTACAAAGCATAGCAGACCGCTAAGAAACCTTGACATTACACTCCCCACCAAAATTAGACTTTCTAATTTTCATGAAAACAATTGAAATAATCTTACAAGTACCTTACTTGTCTGCAATACCAGAAATAAACATGGTAATAATATCCTTGAAATTCACGAGACAAATTCAAAATTCAATTGTAAAATCTTGTCAAATAAATGTCAGTTTGATTCTCGTCACTCAAAGTCGTCGCAGGGCTCACACGTCAGCACATCATAGTTCTAGGGAACATCAAGTTCAGATTCAAGCAATAGTACCAATTTGTGAATTGGTCGATCTAAATAGGATGCATTGTTCATGCGTTTTCCACAAGTAGACAGCGATGGGTCTCCGATCGCTATCTTAACCTTGCGTACAAGGTTATCTCTACTCTTGTAAACCTCACAGATTCTGCACAGTCTCCAGAGATTTCGGGGAAGATCGTCTTCCTTCAGGAGGACAATGTCACCTACTTGTGCCACTCTACTAGGGCGCTTCCACTTCTGTCGCACTTGCAATGTTTGTACATATTCTCGCCTCCATCGCTGCCAGAACTCATTCGATAGGTGCTGGACTCGTCGCCACATCTTTCTGGAATAAGTGTCTGTTTTCTGAAAGTTACCAGGTGGAGGTAGGATTAACCTCGATTTGGAAGTTAGAAGATGGTTTGGAGTGAGTGGCTCCAAAGAGGTGGGATCATTCAAATTGTCAACTGTTAGAGGCCGACTGTTCACTATGGCCATCACTTCGCACATGAGAGTCCGTAGACCTTCGTCATCAAGTTGTCCACTAGCTTGGTTCATGAGAGATGAAATTACGGATCTGACAGTTCTGATTTGTCTCTCCCATACTCCTCCCATATGGCTGGCAGAGGGCACATTCATCACAAAAGGG
This sequence comes from Gibbula magus, assembly GCA_936450465.1. Taxonomy (NCBI): domain Eukaryota; kingdom Metazoa; phylum Mollusca; class Gastropoda; order Trochida; family Trochidae; genus Gibbula; species Gibbula magus. The sequence goes on along the minus strand of OW388290.1, from coordinate 31,132,208 downwards.
AAATAGTCACAATTCTCTTGACGGAGAAAGTCACTCACATGTTTAGAGTCAATCTCATATAACTCATTCCGTGCTCCTACAAAGTTTGTACCCTGGTCTGATCTGAGTTGTCGTATTGGACCACGCACAGCAATAAAACGTCTCAGCGCATTAATGAAGGAATCTGTAGACATAGAGTTTGTAGTTTCGATGTGGATGGCGCGACAACCGAAACATGTGAAGAGAGCCCCATATCTCTTTATCTCTTTGCGTCCTTCTTTCACAATAAAAGGTCCAAACATATCTACCCCGCAGTAGGTAAATGGTGGAGCTTCCTCCATCCTATCCTCAGGCAGATCGGCCATTTTCTGGCCAAGTGTAGAACTCCTCAGTTTCCTACATGTAACACACTTGGATATAAGGTGAGACACTGCTGAAGAACATCCAACAATCCACAGTCCATTAGCTCGGATTTCATTCACTGTCATTCCCCTTCCTTGGTGACCAAGCCTCTCATGGAAGTGCCTGATAATCATATCTGTTACATGGTGCTTCCTAGGGAGAATGACTGGGTGTTTAAAAGACAAGGGCAAGTCAGAGTTCTTGATCCGTCCACCAACACGCAATACGCCGTCAATGTCTATGTAAGGATCCAGTCTACTGAGGTTAGTTGAAGCTTTCAAAAACTTCTTATGTTTCTTGAGCACATTTCTGTCCTTGATTTCATCACCAACAGAGCTTATCTGATCACCAAGATCTTTACTTGGCTCTAGTATGGAGAGTTCATTCTGGAATGATTCACATTGCACCAGCCTGATGATTTCAAGTTCTGCTTTCTGCAGGTCAGTAACATCAATATCATCCAAAAGACTTCTCGATTCACCTTCGTCCATGTCACACTTTGACAGTTTATTCAAGAGTTTTGTCTTGAGCTTGAGACAGATTGCGATTGCTTTCTTTGCCCTGTTCCATTTTGAGATGTGCTCTAAGCGTCCAAGGTCGAACGTCTCTGCTGTCTTGGTCACTGCATGCACTTTCACCTTTCGCAATTCTGGATCATCCACTGAGATCTGTGTCATGTCAATACAGTCATTTGAAGGTATGTTTTCCTTCCAAAGGAAGTCTGGTCCTGTCAACCACATGGACTCAGACAAGTTTGAGGCATTTATCCCACGAGACGCTATATCCGCAGGATTGTTCACACTCTGCACATATCTCCACTGAGATGGTTGTGTGTGTTCCCGAATGTACTGCACACGGTTTGCAACAAAAATGTGAAAGCGTTTGGAGTCATTGGCTATATAGCCCAGTACAATTTTACTGTCTGTCCAAAAGTATTCAGTGATATCATCATATTGCAGTTCTCTTTGCAGAAATTCGCTAATTCTCACAGATACCACGGCTGCAGTCAACTCAAGCCGGGGTATGGTCACAGACTTTAATGGTGCTATTCTAGCCTTACCCATCACGAAAGAACAGTGCACTCGATTTTCCTTATCAATGATCCGCAGGTATGAAGATTGGCCGTAGCCATAGTTGCTCGCATCTGAAAAATGGTGCAATTCGACAGATTTCACATCTATAAAGTCAGGTGGTTTGAAGCATCTCGAGATCTGTAAGTCATTCAGTTGCCACAGCTGATGTCTCCATTTTTCCCACTTTGCTCTAATGTCATCAGGTAGAGGATCATCCCAGTCAAGCTGATCCTTGCACGTTTCTTGGAGAATCTGTTTGCCTAACAGAATCACCGGGGCAATAAATCCAAGCGGATCATATATAGAGTTTATTGTAGAAAGTATTCCTCTTCGCACAAAGGGCTGATCCTTTAATTGGATTTTGAAGCCAAAAGTGTCCAACTCGATACACCAGTTGACTCCGAGAGTTCTTTCTACGGGAAGAGAATCACACATCAGATCGACGTCACTGATTCCTTTCGCACAATCTTCAGGAGGAATTGACATGAGAACTTGCTTTGAATTCGATGCAAACTTATGCAGTTTCAGAGCTCCTTCCTTACACAGATCTTTGCTTTTCTGAATAAGGTTGACTGCTTCATCAACAGTACCAACAGATGTCAACCCATCGTCAACATAAAAGCTATTTCGCACAAAGTCAGCTGCTTCTGCTCCATGAACATGTTCATAGTCTGTTGCTAATTGTCTGAAAGCAAAGTTAGCACACCCAGGTGATGAGGTTGCACCAAAAAGATGCACTGTCATTCTGTAATCACTTGGCTCACAATCAGTCTTATCCGCATCCCACCAGAGTAACTGTATGTACTTTCTGTGCTCATCATTCACATGGAACTGGTGAAACATCCCTTCAACATCGCATTGTATCGCAATGTGTTCCTTCCTAAACCTACACAGCACTCCCGTCATAGTATTTGTAAGGTCGGGTCCCTTCAGGAGATAGTCATTCAGTGAGGCACCTTTAAATGTTGAACTACAGTCAAAGACGACCCGGATCTTTCCAGGTTTTAAGCTGTTGTACACTCCATGGTGTGGAATGTACCAACCTTCATTCACATCATAGATAGGAATCTTCTCCATGTGACCTTTATCAATCATATTTCTCATAAATGTACAATAGTCACTTTCATACCTTGGATTCTTTCCAAAGCGCTGTTTCAACTGCATCAATCGTTTCATAGCGACTGGTCGATTGTCCGGCAAGTTCGGTTCCTTTTCCTTGAAAGGAAGGGGCATTTCATAGTGTTTATCTGGTCGTTGATGAATTCCTGATTTGAGAGTTTTCAGAAATTTGTTGTCATCATGTGACATTGCAATGTCAGGCGACTTGTGGTCATTAAAGTCCAGCTCCATCATTGATGCAACGTCTTTTGGGGTTATGACTTCTCGTACGGATGTTTTCATAGCAAAGAATACTTCTCCAACGTGCGGTCCATCCATAGAAGATCGCTGAAGTTCTTGTGGAATTTCACATGTCATTACACGATGACTGAAACCTATCGCATCACAGTTCTGGATTACATCTTGCTCAATGATTCCCACTACACCCCATCCGAGGTCTGTCAACTGACCGAATGGTGTGTTTCCGTTTGCAGAGGAGATAACCTGACGTGGGGTCAATGCTTGCGGACAGTTATATCCTATCAGGAGGCCCACTTCGACATCACACAAAGGAATCAGTTCACTTGCTAGTTCTGCCAGATGTGACCAGTCTTTAACCTTTTCGGGTGTCGGGATATGATCTTTGTTTGCAGGCATTATGTCTCTCGAATAGCTTACAGGTAGCTGAATATGAGTCGAACAGTTGAATCCACGCACTTGCAAACCACTTATCCTGTTGCTTTGAACGAGTTCATCCTTTGCAGACATGGTAGACAATTTCAGTTGAACACTGGGACCAGTCACATTCAAAGCGTCACTTGTCTGTTTAAGCACAAAGGTTGTATCAGACTGGGTATCAAGAAGGGCATAGATAAGTCTCTCTACCTCTGGACTGTCACGGTGTGATAGCCATACAGGCACTATCATTGAGCACTTGTCAGTGGTACCATTCTGTCCACTTGCGTGTACAATAACAGGTTTGTCCTTCGAAGAGGTTCTTCCGGTAGAAGCAGGAGCAGGTCCTCTAGTAGTTGAATTCCTCGGGATATAGTCTCCATGAAAAGATGTAGGATGGTAACGTGCACATATCTTACATTTGCTTCTCTTCGGACAGTCTCGTGATCTATGTCCAACCTTCAAGCATCCGAAGCACAAGCCCTTCTCAAGCGCAAAGTCCTTTCGATCTGTGAGTGTCATTTCAGTGAAACCTTTACAGTTTTCAATATCATGTTCCTTTGAACAAAAGATACATTTCATACGCATGGTCATAGCTCCTGTTGAGAAAGTCGAACGTTTGAACTGGAACCTATTTCCATCTGGTTTCTCATAGTCTGGTTTCCTTTGAATTCTTGGCTTGCATGATGTCACCGGATCGCACGCAATATCAGCCTCATCTTCAAGAAACTTCACAAACTCATAGAAGGGAGGAAAAGCTGACCTTGTTCTCCGCCAATGCGCTACAATTCTACTCCAACGATAGGTGATCCAATCAGGTAGTTTATTCAGGATTTTCCTGTTCTCACGTTCATCGTTCCACACACTGAGACTGTTAATGCTGTCCATAGCTACAACACACTGTGAAAGAAAGTCTGTTAACTTCTGTAAAGCAAAACCATCTCTACCATCAATTTTCGGCCATGCTTCAAGTTTGTTGCGAAAGGCATTAGCAACAACAAATGGGTTTCCAAATCTCTTGTCCAATAATTCCTTAGCTTTCTCAAAGGCAGTGTCAGTGTTCAATAGAATGAAACCTTCCACACAGTCCTTAGCGGGTCCAGCAAGATACCTCTTAAGGTAGTAGATACGTTCCCCAGGAGGGATACATCTTCTCTCAATTAAAGTCTCAAATGCTCCTTTCCAAGCAGGGTATGTTAAGGGGTCTCCACAGAACACACCTGGTTCAGGAGTAGGTAATCGTGAAAGATTGATTTGATCAGCAAATATCTTCGTTACGTTTGCAAGTTCAGCAGGAGATTCAGTAACAGTTTGAGGAGGCACAAACTCTGGGGCTGAAGCATCAAGTCTGGTAGAAGCTTTCGGTCCATATTCTGAAATCATTTTCTTCCTATCAGTCACAGGGATAATTGGAGTTTCCATCGGTGTTTGAACAGGCAATAATGGGTTGTTATTTACATAATCTTGCACATAATCATGTACATTTTGTGTCTCTACCACAATCTCTTGATCCACAATAATGTCTTTGCCATATAATAATGTTTTGTCATCTTCACCTGTATGTGACAAAATACTCAGTCTGGCTTCAGCCATGTCCAACTCTTTCTGTACTTCAAGTTTCTCAAGTTCAAGTTTCTTCTTTGTTTCAACTTCAACATACTTCATTTTAACCCTTAATGCTGCAACCTCAGCTGCTAATTGTTCCTTACTTGGAGTTCCTCCACAACATTGCTGATTAGCATGCAAGCTAGAAATGTCACTCATTTTGGATATTGTTCACAAATTTCACAAAGAATAAATTCAGTAACCTCAGTTTTCAATAAAGAAATGATGATTCATATTTCACAGGGAACAAATTGTCATTACACCGGTTGAACCGTAACCAGTCAGGGTTGCATATGGAAAAATCTCACAGGGAACTATTTGACGCAACACCGGTACAATGGCATCATAAAGTTATAAAGAGTCAAATCTCACAGGGAACAAATTGACCTAACACCGGTTTAAATCCATCGGCGTTGTGTTATCAGTCACGTTTTGCATATAAACACAGGGAACAAGTTCACATGACACCGGTTATCGTAACGCTGAATGCGGTAAATTCCTTCTAAAAATCACTCAAATACCTTCTGTCCTTCGAATTAAACACAGAATATCTCATGAAAATGTTGCACTGTAGTGTTTCCAAGCTTCAATCAACTCAAAGAACAACGAAGAGAGTTCAGTCGATCCATATTTGTATTCCAATCGCATATAGTACAGTTCACAATCGCATGGTTTCAAATCGCACATTGATGATCGAAGTTCAGTCATAATTCACAGGCTTTGATAGATAGTTCTACTTGTTTACTTTACTTATTTACTTTACTGGCTTACTGGCTTACTTTACTTTACGTGCTTTACGTGCAACATTATGATGTATCATTAGGTTATGCTGCAACTTGGAAGATCGCACACAGACGTCATCGCACACATTTCGCAAACACACAAAAGCACATGGTCGACAAAGGGGGATAACTCTAAGGAACTAAAGTGATTGCCACTAAATTACAAAGCATAGCAGACCGCTAAGAAACCTTGACATTACAATTACCATTATTTGAAAAGGCTAACACAGATAGCAACGGTAGACTAATCGTTTCACGTTGGTAACACCATTGCTAATGCCTATGTGATCCAAATTAGGTAATATTCTGTATATTTATATTTGCAATCCCGTCTCCAGTACTGATCGATCGACTATCATAAAAACGTCATGCTCTGAGAGACGTTTCATCACTGTGAGAGCTGTGTGTTTCAACTGTACGGTTCGGTTTTGTCCGGAATTTAACATAAGTTTAGAGTTATTTTTCCTTGACAGTAGAATCCCGATAGGTTGCACTTGGTGTTTTGTCGTTGATAAAGACACTATTATTATTTTCGCGTTTCGCTACGCGTCTTTGCTAGAAGACCGCATTTGGCCTCAATACACTCCCCCAGGTTTTCTGTTATAACTACATTTTGCCTAAAATAACGTTTGTTGTGTAATTTTGACAGATTTGCCAAACTGTAACCCTAGCGGTAGGAGTTTTAATTGGACAAGGGGAGACAACTAAGACATGATACAAATGCTTCCCACAACAAACTAGAATCTGGGCTACGTGTCGTTTACAACGATCAAATCGCACTTAGTTGCCTAAGATAAATTTATATAGTGATATCATCTACTGAACAAGGTAGATCACATTGGGCATGACCACCACATAGTAAACAATAACTAAGAATGGTGAAGATACTGAGTACGGGCGAGATTGTCCCGGATGACGACCCCAGGGCTGGAGGAGCATCGAACAGATCGAGAGGAGGGGGTCCGAGACAACAACCTCGACAGGTGCCTGTTTATTATTTAGTATTTGTTACGAAGCTTAGAAGGGGCTGGGCTAATCATTCCTCCCCAATTCAATATCTGATATAAAATTAGATTACCAAATAAATACGTGTCTGACGCTACCGTATTTTTATTTTATTCAGTCCTTATATATTATCTATTAACAGCTGTTTAATCAATTATAAGTTTTGACAAATATTTTTTAAATAAATATCTTAGATGAATGAACTTTAAGTTAATAATGTCAGCAGTGAAACAGTTCTTTAAGACCAAGCATATCATAGATCCAAAGTGCGCTGCTAGTGGCTGTGATACTCACTGGAAGAAAGTAAACATTGTTACAATTATTTTGTAGACCGAATGTTTCTGCCACTTGTGTATAATTTAAATACATTAATGGATTCAACTTTTATGATTCTACAGGGACATATTCGACACGACGAGGACGCTCAGCAAGGAATGTATGGGCAGCAGGTTTCTATATTTGACACTTTGAACCAGAGACTGCTTGGATACGGAATACCTCGCTTCAATGTGGGACCTTACACAGTGGAACCCATCGTGTTAGTGGGCTTCTGTCTAGCCGGACTTCTCCTGGGTGTGAAGGGACTCATATTTGGAGCCGTTCTCTTCTTTGTAGCCAAGATGAGCACCGGGGGGATGCCAAGTTTCGGGGCACCTTTTGCAGGGGGTCGGGGTGGGGGTGGGGGTACAGGCGGAGGGGGTGGTGGAGCAGGGGGTGGGGGTGGAGGTGGGGGTGGGGGTGGACGTGGGGGTGGTCAGAGTTGGGGTGGAGGAGGAGGAGGTCATCGGTTGGGCAGGTAGTCTTTTTCATTCAAGTGTAATTACATTGATGTATACATTCATTTCTTATTTCAAGATAAAACAGATTTGGATTTTCGTTTAAAATAATATTTGAAAATGCTTATTGAATTTAAAACATCCAGTTTTGATCAAATAGCCACATTTGGATAATTTCCATTGGCATACATAACAGCTAAGCATTAAAATAAAAAAGATTTAATTGTAAGGGGAAATTACCCCATCTCCTCTCTTACAACATTGGATTTTTGGAATTTCTTTATATAGTGGTTTTAGTGGCTTGTGTTACTTTTATGAGAAATTAATTTTTATATATCAACCACTTTAGTGTTATCTTCAAAATGCTGTTGATTTGTTTTGTTTGAAAAGGTACATGTCCAATCACAAATGTTCATGTAGTTCACTGCTCATCTGATGCATTTCAAGATGTAATTAGAATTTTGACATACTATTTTGAGATGTTTTACTTATGTTGTATTGTGTAATGAAGGTCATGCAGGATAAAGTGAAAGCATGAACATTTTATGTTGACTGACCGAACAACTGACCATGAAGATATGAATTTGGAAAAAACATTATCATGTCTTTATATGCAATATTTAATGTTTGTTAATTTGTGATTTTTATGTGCCGATGGGTACTGTTTACATTTTGATGAAACATTAGATATATTTACTAATCAGGAGAGAGAAATAAATAACTGAAAGACAGAAAGCTCAAGTATGATGTTTTGTTGTGTTGTTTTGTGAAGGATATAAACCAGCTCTGAGGTTTGAATGAAATGAGGAATGATAATGTAAATAGACCTGACTCAGTTTCGGTAGGCCATAGATTCACTTTTCTTAACAGAATTGAGAAAGTTTAAGTATGATATTGGTACTAATACAATTTGAATTTACATTAAAATATTTTGTTGACACTAAAGGATCCAATAGTTGATACTGTTGAAATAAGCTGAATCTGCGTCCTGCACATACTACACATGGCCAACAAGTGCACTGCATGCATCACTGACTGTGGTTAACTGAGATAAGGGTGGAACCCCAATAGGCAGACACCCCATTAGTTAGACACTGTGATATATGGGTGAGTGAACAAATAGCACAAGGCTAGCATTAGGAAAATGAAACAATCCAACTCTTACCCCACTTGTTAGACAAAGATGACAAAGATTAGATTTGATTTCTAGCAGTTTTAAGAACAGTACTAAGTACACAGTGTTACACTCAACTGCAAAACAAACGTCTCCAAATTTTCACCACATAAAACACAAAATACTGCTGCCAGATATGTTTTTATAGGGACATGAGTTGTAGAGATGTAACCGCAACGTCCTATATCAGAATATAATACTTTCATTTTTATGCCTGTTCAAGTACACTTAGGGTGTTAAAATCGCTTTTTCAAAATTTGTTTACACCAGAATGTTTGGCATTTAATTAAAAAATTCATAATATGTACACATTTACAAAGAAAAAGATTTGTCGACACAAATAACCTTATTGAAATAAAAATCAACCATATGCAAAATTTATGAAAATGAGGGAAAATGTGATTGTACTGAAATTTTACCTAAAATATTTGTCTTAGAAGAGAAACTACACTTCAAACTTGAGAATTGATTTATTGAAAACAACATTTTTGACACCAAGTTGACATTCACACACCAAAACATCTTTTATCATGCATAATGAGAAGCTAGACAGACAGTTCAAGTCCCTTTTTTAAAGATAATTGAGAAAAAGCCTACAACCATATGGTCTGTAAATAAATATGAAATTATTTGAGTTCAATCTGTTTTATGAAACACTTTTTCTCGCTTTAGATAAGCCAATACCGACAGTTGTGACCGTATTTGTTCATTAAGACAAGTGTATAGAAATTGACAGTTTATAGGTTTGAAGGTGTATAATGTTAAAAAGTCAGTAAATTGTAATCACTTCATTTGGAAGAATGACACTACATTACGTAACAGCAACAAATATTTACTTTCATTTTACACTATACACTGTAAAGTAAAAACATCCTGGGATGAGAATTAATTTGGTGTTATATTGGTTTACTCACAATACCAATCTAGCATCAAACTGGTCATTCCAAGTAAAAACACAAGTCAATACGGTTTAATTAGGACGGGTCCATTGTAACAATGGGTGAGCGCTTGGACTGCCCCTACTTTTCTGTCTGACAACTCCAGGATGACATTTCCCACCGGTTCCACAAAATTTGCAAAACACATCTTTGACAGATACTTGTTTATCTACTACCGTACTTCAGTTAGTGGGTATTACAGATGCTGAGTTTCAGGTATGTTAAGGGTTTTAGACTTCTGCTCCAGAAGCAGTCAAAACCAACAACAACCAACATCCCTCTCATGTTTCTATGGAAACAGAAAAAAAAAATTCAGAAAAAATCTGAAAATATCAAAAGGCACCACTTCAGTTAGTGGGTAATACACATGCAAAGTTTCAGGAAGATATGATGAACGGTTTTGGAGCTGTGCTCCGGAAACGAACCTGTCTCAGAACAAAGTCCAAATTCAACAAGTTTCTATGGAAAGGAAAAAAAAATAAAATTTCAGAAATCTGAAAATATCAAAAGGCACCACTTAAGTTAATGGGTAATACACATGCAAAGTTTCAGGAAGATATGATGAACGGTTTTGGAGCTGTGCACCGGAAACGAACCTGTCTCTGAACAAAGTCCAACTTCAAAATGTTTCTATGGAAACGACCGAAAATAAAATTTTCAGAAATCTGAAAATATCAAAAGGCACCACTGCAGTTGGTGGGTAATACACATGGAAAGTTTCAGAAAGATATCATGAACGGTTTTCGAGTTCTGCTCCGGAAACGAAATGATTACGGACGGACGGACGGACAGCCGGACGGGGGTGATGAGTATATCCAGCGGTATTACATACCGGAGGGATTAAAAGCCCAGAAATCTGAAATCTTGTGTACAGACCTCTTATATATAATGCCAATTTCAAAGTGTGGGATTGTGCCTTATATCGAGAACAATTTATTTTGGTTTTCTACATCAAACAATACAATTCCTATTGAGCTAGGGAGCCCACGACTCTATTTTTAGCTCATAAGGCCTGATGGGTTTATGGCATGGACCGGCGTCCGTCGTCCGTCTGGCGTCGTCCGTAAACTTTTGACATTTTCGACTTCTCCTCCAGGACCGCTACACCTCACAAGGTGAAATTTTGTGGGGAGGTACCTTGCACCTAGGGGAACTTATTTTGTACATTTTATCTGGGCGTGGCAGACAGTTTCCTAAAATCTTTAAACGACTTCTTCTCAGAAACAAGTTGGCAAAGGAAACTGAGTTGTTGGCTGAGTGCATTTTTTTAGCTGCAATTAATGTTTGTTTTATTGAGAGATGTTCTTTTTTGGTGGTTTGCAATTAATGGCTTGCATGTTTGTGCCATTATGTTACTTTGTGTGAGCCACTTTAACAGTATTTTAACTGCATTTAATTGAATGAAACTCCTATCTGGCAGAGTAAGTACTATTTGAATTAGCAGTTAGTACCTGGTAAGGTCTTTTTGTCGTACTAATAGTCATAAATGTTTGTGACCCTTGGTTTGTATGATTAAATACTTAAAACTATAAAGCATGCAAAAGCCTAACAGAGCCAATTGCTATTTTTGAATCTTCAATCTTAGATAATAAATCATTCAATAACTGATGAGCTACAGAGCCCATGGCTCTATTTTTGTCTTCTTCTCCTGAATAAATGGTTTATTCAAAGTCATGTGATTTGCAGTAACGTTAACACGACGTTTCGGAGCATATACTCACTCCTTCATCAGGTGAAAATACGTCGTGTATTTTCACATTAAAGAAGTTGTTATCTATAAAATCTCCCTATTATTTTATATGTCACTTCTAGTTGCCCTACAAACTCCTGTTCATACAGTTGTCAATACATACAATACATTGTTTCTTACCTTTAACCAACAGTTGGTAATTACATCGTATAAAGTGATCAAGACGAAGAAAGGTCGTTTACAATAATACACATTTATTCATACATGAAGAAGTTCACATAAACCCACTGCAGCTTCAATATTACACTAAAGGCCCGTTCTCGCGGTACCAATTGTATGTACGACTTGTAATAACCAACTTAAGTTGCACTGTGAGAACATCCAATTCGTACATGTCTGTGTTGATACTAAAGATTAGTACAAGTTGTAACTACATATCGCACTGTGTGAACGGACCAATGTTTGAGTCAGTTGCCCTCCTTCACTCGGATTTAGATAGTGTTTTGATGTTCAGTTCCCGCATCTTCCTTGCGTATAGCCTCATACATGTTTTCAAATTGTATTCTCTTTGTGTCCAGTGTCCTTGAATCCAGGTTGGATTTTGTTTGATCTGATAAAAAAAAGAAAAACAGTGATTTGGCATTTTTATGAACATTCATAGTGATTATTTTGAATCTTAATTTGGTTAAAAATGGTGAAAGAATAACTTTTCCTCTGTTATATTACTCACCCTCCTCGGTATTCTAGATGTCCTTTCCAAACGCCTGTTAAAATCAAAGCCGTTAAATGAAATAAATTTGGATATCAATGATTTCTCTGTATACCGAATACTTTTACGTTTATTTTTTAAACAGATATTTATGAAAGCCTTCTTATTTTAAAACATTGATGGGGGAAACACATTACATGTAATTGTAAATAATAAAAGATATTATACAGACATGATTGCTTCAAAATCCAGTAGAATTGATAAAGGGGCACTATGTTTGACCACTAAGATTTGCATAGTACATAATGATCTTTTAATTTATCATTCGGATTTCAGATACTGAAGTTAATTTACTTTAAAATGTTATATATAAATATTCCAATATGTATTCACAATTCAAAAGAATAAACAGCAAGTTACCATTTCTATGAACATTAGAACATCATCTGCGAGCTCTTTGAAATCTTCTTCAAATGTTGGCGAACAAAACATGTTATTTTTGCAGAACGTATCGGGATCCTAGGAACAACATATAAAAATATTAAAAATACAGTTTCAGTAAGAAGAACTGAGCATTAAGATTTCTGTGGTTATCGTCTTAAAGGTACATCCATTGTGTTGTTGTGGGTCACATATGCCAAACTTTATAATGATGTTAATCTTTCGAGAAGTACCGACCAATTAGTTAATTTAGCATAGTGACGATATAAAGGTAAAATGTTGATTTTTGATCGAAAACCGGACAATGCACCGCGAGTGGCGCGCGTCAATTGGTCAAAGGTAATTTTGGAAACTTATTTTCACCATACAAAAAGATAAATTTGGGTTGATAGAGTTTAATAGGTCCTATAACTACTGTGCATGTAAATGGGACGTGTAGTTTCGGTTTCTGAACATGTATAATGATATTGCTCAATCTTAATTAAAAACTAGTAATTATGATATAATTTGCTATTGGGGATGAATATGCAAGTTGAGTGAAATTATTTGAATCAGCACATATCGTACGTTGGCACGTATTTTAGTCAAATACAATTTTATGATACACAATGGATGTATATTTAATGGTGAGGAAAAATGTTTATCAACACGTCGTGTTTGGAGGCAGTATTGTTAAATCGTCTAGTTAGGATAAGCTGCAAGACGTCGCGATTTTAACAATGAAGAAACTGGTATTAAAAAAGTTTGCTTTTCTTAACAAAAAAGAGATAGGCAGATGAACAAATATTCACTGGTATTGCCTAATATTGTTAAAAATCATTCTGTTTTAGATCGACACACAGCTTAACAATATTTTGCTGATTTATCATGCACTGTTATCTTAGTTACCAATTTAGTTTTTTATGTTCACGAATAAGAAGATGCTGAATAAAAGCATTCAAAAAATCTTACGATGAGACTGGCATAATCTGACAACATTGAGCGCACGGTTTGGTTCGCCATCACACGACACTGAAAGTAGAGTTCGAGTTAACACATGTAACAATACGGTATTCAGAATATTTCAACCTTATGTATGTAGAGGTTAATATAATTTTAATTCTCGACTGTGTATTCAGTAGATTTTAAATATATATATATAATCTCAAATTTCTGATGAAGCATATGCATGGAGATCGCGAACCCTATGATCGCTGCAAACATCAACCTTAACACTAAGATAACTCTATACCATGCCTCTGAGATTGCAACCCTGAAGACAATAAGATATTATTTTAATGGTTTTGAAGTAAGTGAGGAAGAATATTGCATGCACATAGTATTTGCGTACCGGTTTGTGCACTATAGAAGGCAACTCAAGACATAACACGCTGTACACGTAGGAGACCATCAAGTCCTGAAACGAGAATAGAAAACACCATGCCAATTCTTTAACATGTAAATTTCAACTACAAGAAGACGGGAGAATTGTATGTGGAATAATCAGGATTATAAACATCTACATTCGGTCCTTTCGGTATTTGGTTACTTCACGCGAAGAGGAATGTTTATAAGAAAGATTTCTTTTATATTACAACCAGTTTACTTGTTATACATGTTAATATACTATAAGGAACTAACAAACATATCAAGAAACATTTTCAAGAATTCTCGAGAGACAGAACAGAACAGAAATTTTATTCTAAAAAATTACATATAGTGACACATAAAACATACAGCATTTACAAAGATATTAAAACATTGTGCAAAGTCTAGTTTTAATAAATTTGTCAACTTTTGACACTTTTGAGACAAAATATCAAATATAAGTTATTGTAAAGACAAAGTGATCCTCAGATAAAATGTCAGTTTAACACTAGATTTTAACGAAAAACATATACGAGTTGGGAGTAACATGTCTTATGGTGGTACTTATTCCCTTGGCGTTCAGCATCATAACACGAGACATCAACTGGCGTAAAGTTGGTCAAGAGGAAACATATAAAACGCTAAGCTAAGATCTACCTGAAAGGTTTCCGAGTCGAGTTTGTCTCTGACATCAGTCAGGAAGGCTGTGCATCTCTTACAGGGACCACTTCCTTTCTGGAGCTGAACATGAGCAGTACTAACACATTTAGTGATCAATGTAATATCGCTATGACACAAAGTCTCGGGATTTATCATTTTTATGTAACAATGGGGTACGGAAAATGTTAAGTAAACCAAAATTGCTACATTATACACACATGACTTTAATTACAACACTTACGTTATACCAATTAACAATAACCTTACGCAAGTACACAAATGTCTGATAGTTCATGAAAAGGTTTTAAAAGCAAAGGCAAACGAGACACATATGACATTATTTACAACACTAACTTAATACCAATTAACAATAACCCTACGAAAGTACACAAATGTTAAACTTTGATAATTCATGAAATGGAATTAAAAGCAAAGGCAAACGATAAATTAAACTCACTTGCAAAAGAAACGACATCACATTTTCAACAGAGAAAAAAAAAAGAAATACTGTTGTTGAATAAAGTCTATTTTGAATGCCTTTATTAAACATATTATTAAAATATTACTATTTTAAAAAATTGATACTAACCCTACTTTTACTAGTGCATATTACCTATATGATCATATAGGTAATATGCACTAGTAAAAGTAGGGTAAGTATTAAACATTATGTTTTATTTTCATCGGGATATGACACTTTCATTTTTATGTCTATCCAAACATACATGGGGTGCTGAAATAATCTTTTCAACATGGATTTTGGCAAGAATGTTTGGCAGTTATGTTAAAAAATTTTTTTTTGATTTAATTAATAAAAGATGTTTGCGTCATAATTAACCTCTTTTGACTTTAATTCGTTGACGCATCATTAATGTAGGACGTAATAAATCGGGACAAAAAGTGCATGTTCACTCTCGTATCATTTCAAAAAGAAACATGCAATATTGCACAGAAAAACGGAATTTAAAAATTCTTGTGCAAATGAGTTTATACACCGAGAGGCAAAAGAATGATACAAAATTTTCAGGAGAGTCACATGCGCAATAATTCTTCCGGATAAGGTCGATTTAAAAATTTTGAACGGCTGCTATGAGGATATATCTTGTTAAGATACACAATTTCATTTATGAGATTTTAAAAGGTTATTTGGACGAAACGTTTGGCATTCAATTTATATTTTTATGAAATATGGAAATTATGTTAGTACAAGATGTCGTTGGCATACTGTACATTCTTGGACTAAATCGACGACGCATCGTTGAGCTGTAGTATGTCATAAAACAACCAACAAAACCCTATTTCACTCTCCTATCTCGCCTGGTTTAAGTTCACGTGTAATGCATTTTTCACAAGAATGACAGATTATTACCTCTACGGACATTATATATCGGAATCAATTGAGCATAAAATCGAGACAATATACACTTGCAATTGATCATTAAAACGATTTTAATTTACTCATTTTAACAATGCCACAATTAGCACGGCGAACACTTTGAGAAATCATTGAGGCGTGACTGTGATTTAAAGACCCACAAACCTCGACCATATCACTTTTCGGTTTTTATTCAAGCATATTCCAAGATGACGAGGATTCCACTTGATATATGTCGATTCAACCAGGTACCTTATACAGTATATGTATATAAGGTCCCTGATTCAACCAATAAACACCTTTTATAACGCTTTTTTAGAACGGCGCTCAATTACGCCTCGTAAAACTTTAGCCGAGAGCGAATGCCGCGTGCTAGGACTTGTGACGTAATACACAGGAGTCGCTTGGCGTCTAATGACAGAATCCACTAGAATTAGCCTTACATAACTGCCTAAATAACATATTTACCTTTTTAGTCCTTATACAACAAAATTACATATATACACGCCCCGCAAAATGTACTTCAAATGGCAGCGGATGTCAACACTGTTTAATACTGGATGTGACCATTGCGGGACCCGTAATTCTGCAATGTGTTTTGGAACAATTCTTATCGTTGCCCAATATGGCGACGGGACGCATGTCAGATGATGAAGATGTTCAAACGTCACAGAGATCTATTACACATTTTATACAGATTGTTAACGGTATGGTAGTGGTATTACACTGAATCTAAGTAAGTGTAAATGTACACGACGATATAGATTTAAAGATAGCCCGAATATTTTATTCTAAAAAGTGTAAACCAGTAACAATGATGAAAATTATAGGATTTTCGTAGTTGTAATGCAACTATTTTATTAGCAAAATAAAGTCACCATGAGAAATATTGAGGCAGTAGATTTCAAGCTATAGGCATCTTCAAACACAAAATCAAGCACAACAAAAAAATAACTAATAATGACGTTTATAATAAAAAGATTTGCAAAAACGTTTTTATTTTTGAAATGTCAGTTATTCATTTCAAAACATATTGTAGCTTAAAAGATAACTTAACACTCCACTCGATTGGGAAAAGAACTAATCTAAAACCAGCGATTGAATATCGAAAAATGCTTCTAAAACTCCGAAATTACCCCCTACAGGCGCACAAATACCCATTCTATCGGAAACGTGTAATGTCAAAACGTTCTTATTATGTTTTAAACGAATTATCGACGAAAATCGACAAATCGCCTAAGGATTTCATCAAGCAACGCCTGTGTATGACGTCACATCGCTAACGAAAGCTAACGGTGGCCCGGCAAACTATTTAAACATTGGGATAATTAGCAGGCCATTTTTACTCACTTTGAATGACAATATCTTGATAAATGGGTGACGCTTCGAAATAATCTTTTGTGTTTGGCTTACTTGTATTACTTACTTGCTTACTTGTCTAGATGAATAAACGAATTAACATAGAAAAAACCAGAGAGATGATATTATCTTTAACACAGACGAGGCCCGCCAGACAGCTTGCGCCAGTGGCGCCTCAATAATTCATTAATGATGATTATTACTACCGCTAGATGAATTTATGAGGTGTTTTAAATCGCCGAAGACACATATTTATGCAATAATTATGTTATTGTCATCTGCGGAATTACCTAGTTGGATATCTAAACATTCGATATTTGGAAAATTTAAGTTGTTTGATTGAAGATTTGTTAGTGAAATTAACAATCAAAATGTTGCGAAATTACGTTGAATTATGACTATCGCCGATAATGAGATTACTCCAGTGACGTCACAGAAGTAATCTTTTCAGGGCCCACTACCCCGCATACTTTCATTCTGGTCGCCGGGGCTGAATTGGGCATTTAAACAAAAAAGCCGGATATAAGTAATTTATGGACCGATTTCAGAAATTTAAAATCGAGCAATTGTCAAAGTACCGGTAAAAAAGTCCTCCGGAAAAAAGTCCTATTACTATAAAAACAGGTTAAATAGACATTAACATCAAAGATATTGTTAAGAAAACATGAATTGTTTGTACTTGAGGTATCAAGAAGGATGTTGTGATATCTAAATATGGATAATTAACTTTAAGACTTACTTTAAGAGGCATTGAATCACATGTTATATTAAATAAAGACTCTGTAATTACATTAGGTCAGGGAGGAAGTCGGTCCCTGAATTCCTGAATGGGGTTTCTAGGAAAATCAGACTGAATAAAGTCCAGTGAAGCAGTCAGTCAATCAGAACTCAATGTGTTACCAGTGCTAATTAATGTTGTTGTATCTGAATAAAGAGATCTATGTATTGTATCAGTAAACAATGTGTTACCAGTGCTAATTAATGTTGTTGTATCTGAAAAAAGATATCTATGTATTGTATCTATAAACAATGTGTTACCAGTGCTAATGATTATTGCATTGTTGAATCTGAATAAAGTGAATTACAACAAAAGTTTATTATTTTGTCATACTCTGTTACCTAAAATCTAAAATAGGACTTTTTTCCGGAGGACTTTTTTTCCTAGTTGAATTTAGGACTTTTTTTCCGGTACTTTTTTTCCGAGGACTTTTTTTCCGGACACCCATCGATATTGCTGTTAATGCGCGACCTATAATATATTCTTTGTTTACATTTTACCGAGATTGCTGCGTAAGTCTCTACATTTACTTTGTATAAATATGATTAATCTAATGGCGATCGGATTAAACCTTTATAGTGGTCGTTGAGGGCAATGTGTCTTTATATGTTTCCAAAAAGAATTTTGAAATGACAGGAACTTCTAACAAAACTGTAGCTGTTTGAAATATGTTTCAATTGTTGTTTATATATGTTGCCTAGCAACAAATTTTTCAATCTTGTGTAGAGAGCTTTATAATTTTTTCTTGGCGGTTTTAGATGTATGTATGTGTTCACTATACCCTAAGGATTGTGTAACTAATGATGAAAATGCTAAGAAAAACTCGTAAACACCATTTCTCGAAGTTCACAACGTTAAATATCACTATTGCCGCCATATTGGTTTTGCGCATGGAGGCGGCCATGGGCCTGGACGTTGCCGGAGTCTATATTAAGCCAGTCGCCAGTTACGCAGCGCAACAGACCCCGGGTACCAGAATGGGCGTCTAATGACAGAATCCACTAGAATAAGCCTTACATAACTGCCTAAATAACATATTTACCTTTTTAGTCCTTATACAACACAATTACATATATACACGCCCCGCAAAATGTACTTCAAATGGCAGCGGATGTCAACACTGTTTAATACTGGATGTGACCATTGCGGGACCCGTAATTCTGCAATGTGTTTTGGAACAATTCTTATCGTTGCCCAATATGGCGACGGGACGCATGTCAGATGATGAAGATGTTCAAACGTCACAGAGATCTATTACACATTTTATACAGATTGTTAACGGTATGGTAGTGGTATTACACTGAATCTAAGTAAGTGTAAATGTACACGACGATATAGATTTAAAGATAGCCCGAATATTTTATTCTAAAAAGTGTAAACCAGTAACAATGATGAAAATTATAGGATGTTCTTAGTTGTAATGCAACTATTTAATTAGCAAAATAATGTCACCATGAGAGATATTGAGGCAGTAGATTTCAAGCTATAGGCATCTTCAAACACAAAATCAAGCACAACAAAAAAATAACTAATAATGACGTTTATAATAAAAAGATTTGCAAAAACGTTTTTATTTTTGAAATGTCAGTTATTCATTTCAAAACATATTGTAGCTTAAAAGATAACTTAACACTCCACTCGATTGGGAAAAGAACAAATCTAAAATCAGCGATTGAATATCGAAAAATGCTTCTAAAACTCCGAAATTACCCCCTACGGGCGCACAAATACCCATTCTATCGGAAACGTGTAATGTCAAAACGTTCTTATTATGTTTTAAAAGAATTATCGACGAAAATCGACAAATCGCCTAAGGATTTCATCAAGCAACGCCTGTGTATGACGTCACATCGCTCACGAAAGCTAACGGCGGCCCGGCAAACTGTTTAAAGATTGGGATAATTAGATGGCCATTTTTACTCACTTTGAATGGCAATATCTTGATAAATGGGTGACGCTTCGAAATAATATTTTGTGTTTGGCTTACTTGTATTACTTACTTGCTTACTAGTATTGTCTAGATGAATAAACGAATTAACATAGAAAAAACCAGAGAGATGATATTATCTTTAACACAGACAAGGCCCGCCAGACAGCTTGCGCCAGTGGCGCCTCAATAATTCATTAACGATGATTATTACTACCGCTAGATGAATTTATGAGGTGTTTTAAATCGCCGAAGACACATATTTATGCAATAATTATGTTATTGTCATCTGCGGAATTACCTAGTTGGATATCTAAACATTCGATATTTGGAAAATTTAAGTTGTTTGATTGAAGATTTGTTAGTGAAATTAACAATCAAAATGTTGCGAAATTACGTTGAATTATGACTATCGCCGATAATGAGATTACTCCAGTGACGTCACAGAAGTCATCTCTTCAGGGCCCACTACCCCGCATACTTTCATTCTGGTCGCCGGGGCTGAATTGGGCATTTACACAAAAAAGCCGGATATAAGTAATTTATGGACCGATTTCAGAAATTTAAAATCGAGCAATTGTCAAATTGACATCCCATTTTAATGAATCCGAATGTGACCATATGTCATTACATCACAAATTACAAATTAAGTACAACTATGTTTCAGTCGTATGTATCCCTCGCGGATTAAAATATCTTGCATTTTTGTTGGCATCATTTCTTGTGTCCCTTGGTGCATCCACCATTTCAAGTATGCTGTTCAGCAGAATGATCAACATATAACATTCCAACAAAGCATAAATTATAACTCTTTCCTCAGGATCCCGGTAAATTAGAAGGACTTTATTGACGTGAGTGATGTAAACTGGTTTTAAAACATACATGGTCTCTTTATCATAGTAAGCTGATAAACACCATACATGCTGTAAGAGGTACAATCCTAACTGATTTCATTATACGCTATTCTCTTACCAAAGATGTTGTTTGGTGAACAGCCTGAGTCATCACTTCTGTGAGATCCCCAGTGACGAGAGGTACTGTAATATATGAGCATTATGAACAAAGAGGTCAAATGACGGATTTTGGTACAGACTTCCTGCTTTAAAACTTACCATATTGAGTGATATGTTCCTGAATATGTAAATTGTGTGATCACGTATCTCCATTTATCCGTGTTATTTTCAGTAATACAAGAATGGATGCATATTTATCTAGATACTACAAGACGGCATTGTAATGACAAATACATGTATTTTGCTAACTTGTAACGTCATTGGATGTAAGTAGAAAATATTCTTTCAACAGAATAAAGCATGTGTATACAGTCAGAACCCGTTTACCCGAAAACCACGCCATTTGATTTTCAAGTGAAACTAATATCTAATATCAAATTATACTCACTTATCTCGTGTCTCCGTAACCGATATATATATATATGATTACACCTCGGTTGTCCCACATCTTTTGTTTGTAGTTTAAGCTCACTATGACTAAGTGACATAAGGGGTTTAAGAAGACACAGGTAACTTTTGGAAAGACAATTACTAATTTAATACAGAACTTGGTCATGTATATATATATGTCAATATAGAAGTCGATATATATATGATTGTCATAATTTTGAAAATTTACTTGATTAAAACTCGAAACTCACCAAGGCACAGAACAACAGCAAGAGATATCGTCAGCTTCATCGTTAGTCAGTGGATATCGAGCTAACCGATTGAAGTGTTTACCTAGCCACTCTCCTCTTAGTTTTATTATCTTTGATTATTATTTTTAATCAAATAGAATCATTTTGATAATAACCGAACTCATTGCAATTGCCAGACTGGCTATACCTATTTAATGACCATTAACAGTGAAACGGGCGGTTCTAACTATAAAGTATGTGCCATTAGCGAAATGACAGATAATCAACCGTTCCAAATGTTCAGAATGATCGTAATTGTGAATTGACTTTAAAAATTAAATGTTGATTTTGACAATTATAAATGCCACACATGACAATTTTATCTCTGCTCGTTATCATTTGTATTACTAAATGTTCATAAGTGTTTAATTATGATAAAACATATTGAGTATACCTTAAAAGCTTGACCGGTATGATGTTCATTGGCAATTAACTTGAATTATGTACATTGGCAATTGGTTTACTTGCTATGCACATATGTCCATAGGAGGTTATCTCGCTCTGAAGAGGTATTTGCACAAATACATAGTTTCTAATTTTCTACCGTAAGCAACATTTTCATCACCATAAGCCATTTTTCACCTATTCGTGGACAGCTGCTCCTGTGTTACTGCTGATCTGTTTTCACTATATGACTTATACGAATACCGTACGCGCAGGACAATGCGTAACAAATAAGTTTTGCATCCATATGTATATTTACTACCATGGGCATATGTGCAATGTCCGCTCTATAAACAAGGCCTATAATTATTGATGTATCGTGCTCATCATTACCTTTGGACAAAATAGTTTTAATGTTTGAGTATTTATGTGTTTCAAAATAGATGATGTGTTTGCTTGACCATGTATTTGATTATTTTATTTTTAGCATAGTGAACAACAGTAACCGTAAACCCAGTCATACCGCGATCTTATGAACCGATTTACTCACCGTGACTATATACTTACTCACGTAAGCAAATAACCTCAAATGAGTATTTTGTGCATGCGAACGCAGTTTTATATATATACAGTGATAATTTTAAAAAGATCGTTCACCAACTAATAACTTTTACAAATACTGAAAGCTTTCTAAAAATGAAAAACAATAATAAGGAAATGTGTGTCAATCAAATAGTGCTGAATGCCCTCGTTATTACATCAAATATTGACAAAAAAGTTCACCTACCCTTGAAATGTAGCCATTTCACACATGGATGAATCTTTTGACTACTTTAATAGGAAAATTACACGATATGCTGGCATATGTTCATATCATTTGCATGGACAAAGACGACGGATATGGCGCCACCTCTGGGATTTTCAAGGGCACCAACTCGCCACAGCATACTGTCTGTTAGTGTGTAAACATTAACAACAATCATATTGTTCCATACATTTACGAAAGCGTTTGATAATTCAAGCAAAGTAGAAGGTGGATTCTCCATACGTCGAACTGCATGGTCGATATAATCCCAAGCTTCTTCAATGAGATTCATACCTTGACTGTAGACTGCCCACGGAAGTCGATCAACACCCTGTCTTCATCCACTATCCTCTGTGAGCAGGTGCATTGTCATATTGTAGTACGGTAAGAAATTATTGTTTCCGAACACCACGCGAGCACCATGTGGTAACAAGGTTTTTACGATTACGTCTCTGTATTTTCCTCTATTGACGTTTCAATTTAAAACAAGGTAAGTTTATCGTTATAGTGAATCCAGCACATGGGATTCGTCAGTTAATAGTAACATTAGTGGATGTTTATATCGCGCACACTTCCATGCTCAAGGGGCTACACATATTATTACCCTTAGGGAAATTGTACTTTCGGTGCTGCTACCGTATATATCCGTACATACCGTGTTCAGGTACCCATTTAAACAGCTGGGTGGACTGAGTGCAATGTGGATGAAGTGTCTTGCCCAGGGACACAACACAGCATGAGACCCAGTTCACACATTGTGATGTCGCCACCGGGATTCGAACCCGGGTCTCTGGCGTGAGAAGCCAGCACGCTAACCACTACACAACTGTGCTCCACATACGCCAATGTTGTAGTCGAATATTGCTGTCGCGCAGCCCTTCTAGCCATGCATCGCTTTTGGAGTAATCTGTTATTCAGTCTTCCTAGAAATTAGAATGTTAGTAACAGCCCCTCTCCATTTTCTAATTCGAGTCGTTGTGGATAAACGTGCAAGTTAAACGTTGAGAGACGGTCTTGATGGTCTGTAGTTTCAGGGGGTTGACTCCTTTGGACATACATTGGTTTTCACATTGTTTTGATTCTTTGCACAGTTCTTACACTAAAACTTCTAAATACTGTACATATATGCTTCTCTCTTTGTATTAGTTTGCTTCAGTATTCGGAGAGCGAGCTCATTTCTCAGGACAGCCTTGTGCAGCATAAATTTTTTAACAACACAAAAGGCCAAAACGAGGGCGAAATATACATGTATACGGAACTTGTGGAAATAAAATATGTATATTTACAATAATGACAGAACATACTATATACTAGTACGTCCTTTCTGAAACAATTTAATCATATCAGTTTTCATTTTGATAATATATATTAATATTCAGGCACATTAAGATGAATTATTCACCTGTAGCTTGAAAACCAACATACAAGGTTTATATATATATGGGTTTCTTATACAGAAAGCATGGTCAGAACACCCAATTTTTCATTAAGCATTAAATACAGTGTTAATATTTGAAGAGCGTTTAGAAGTGGAGTACAAACAATCATATCCATTCAGGACAGCAACTGCTTTATTGAAACATGATGTTTTGAAGTCTATCCCTACTCCTTAACCGCGAGTTCCGTCTTCAACCCCGAAACGTCTTGTTTTTACAATAAAGAAGTCTTGCTTTAATATATTAAAGATTAGGTGAAATGGTAGTTCGATAATTGAGTTCCCATAGAAGAATATTACCATTAATGTTTATTGAATCCAGTATCTGTATCATGGCATTCCAATCAGCAAGATGTCAAGTCTTTGAAGTTCCAATCAACAACTAGGAGCTGTGACCAATGAGAAAACGCATAGAGTAGTTATACGATATGATGGTGAACGGAATGATTGGGAAATATGACAATCGTTTACTATTTCTTATTAACGAGGGATATTTCAGAAAGAAAGATCTTGGTATTAAATTAATACAAGTGGAAATACATGTATCCCTCTATTAAAAATGCACTATTTGTATCACGGCGTAGGAGAAGTGTATGACGTTGATACAAGAGACTAGGCAATCTACAGTTAACAAGGATGATGGTCTTCCCACTGCTGGGATTCAAGAAAGAGAAACAATCAGATTATCAGGTTCCGTAAGAGGATTAAGAAGCTAAACTTGCATCATTGTAGGGTCTCTGAAGTTAGCGAATTCCCCATTCAAAATGTAAAGTTGGCGAATTTTTAATTTAATTTTTAAAACCGCCACAATCGTCGCCACGTCGTTACTTAGACAACATGTTCTTGGACATGAACAATTGGGAAATAGATGTCACACGATAGTGGAGCAAAGGTGGGCGTGGTGGAATAAACTATATAGAACATTGAGAAACCATTTTTGATGAGAAATGTATGTTTTAGATGAAATAGAAGCGCCCTTGCACAGTTCAGATCTGGACTGGTCCCTGGTCAGAGTAGAGACTGTTCGATACAGTGACATACCTTCGTACGCGAGAACAGACCTTTCTGCGATTACCAAGCAGAAGATGAGATCCATGCTTTGATTAAATCTTCCTAATATCAGCAATAAACTTTTACATCTATGAAAATGCCAAATTTGAAGATTTTGATAGAAAAAATAGGTTTTATATTCTCACATCCAGTCCTTTTATACACTGCTGGCAAAACTTGCCATATCATATTATCCAAGCCTGCCACTATCTTATGCACTTTATAAGTTATAACATTCATTGGAGGGTGACATCGTAATTTATCATACCCGCGTCAGTGTTTATCCAACGAGCCGTCGGTGACATCGTATTTTATCAGACCCGCGTTTGTCTTTATCCAACGAGCCACCGTAGGTTCGTTGGATAAACACTCACACGGGTCTGATAAATTACGATGTCACCCTCCACTGAATGTTATAACGTATTTTTCTTACCGCATGTCTCAAAATATCATTAAAAAAACAAAGAAAAATGTTGACAGAAAACAGCTGATCGATCGACAAACTATGACCATTAACTTGGAATGATTGACGTGGATGCATGCTTCATTCATTTTGCGGGGTATAAAACATTTATCACCCTCAGGAAGATTTATCAACCCGTATGACGGTGTTTATTGATATTTGTTAATGGCCACATGGACCAATCAGGGATCTACATTCTTACATGAGGTAGGATACAATAAAAGTATACATTGTATGAATATTTTTATGATTTAATGTTATAATTTTCCATTGTAAAACATTTATATATATCCAAGGTGAGACTTGAATGAAATATGATATATCCGGTTATCTGTCTGTCCAATTAGGCACATTCAACAAACATATTTACAATCTGTCCTTCAAATCATTTTCACCCAACTTCCCGGAAGCCAATATGATCTCCATCTGAAAAGCAAGGTTCAAATTTCTAATTTCCAGTAACATGATTATTTTCTAATGAATAAATAAATAGGGCTTTTCAGAAACTTAATATAAGTTTAAACTATGAATCACCCAATACATATTCGAACAAATCGATTCATCTTTTATGACTGATTAATTCAGAAAGGTTCTTTAGCAAGTCATTTTGATATGTACCTTGTTGAGTTACGATTCCAATGTACTGTGTACAATTGCTTCTATTATTTACCACAATGAAAGCAACGAGGAAGATCCATGAGACCTGGGTCACTTTGAACGAAAATCATATGTGACCTTAAATCACTAAGGTAACCTTAGTGCAATGATAACATACCACACTAAGGTTACCATTCTGTAACACTTCACTAGAGCTACCTTAGTGACTTACCTAGTGCCTTGTGAAATATGACCAAGTTCATCATGTAACCAGCTTATAAACTACTCATCAAAAATCAATTTTATACGGAAAATTCAATTAACATTTTTGGTGAGGTGATCAAGTCGGTCAGTGCACTATCCTATAGATATGTAGACATATATTGAGCTGGGATATTTCGAATGATAAACATTTTCAGGGCGCTGTAGCACGCCGTTATTACTGAAATAAAGTGATCTTACGAAAAGGTAAATACAATGTTATCGGTGGCTAGATAAGAGTCCCCAATCAATTAAAAGGGGATCAAAACGAATGTACATGGTTCGATTAAGCGATGCGAGTCCATTTCCCTTCGAGCGGCCATTTTAAGGGGTTCACGTCAAAATGACCGTTCGAAGATGGTTCAAGTGATCTGAGTGATGTAACGATACCTAAACACTGAGAGTAAAATGGAATGGTCAACCATCTTCCTGTCTGAACTTTCAAAAACGCATGAGACCTACAAATCTTCCTCACTGAAGACCACTGTCGCACAATAGTCTTCCAATACGGATCACCGTTTTCTATGGATACGGCTTATCGGGTCGTGTAATGAGATGTCTTACCCTCTAATGTAGCAATATATTGTATAAACTTTGATAATAAATGGAACATTTTAGAAAACATAGCATGCTACAGCGCCTTGAAGGAACAGGTCAACAATCACCTGACATGATAAGCATTGATATTAAATATACATTCATTCATCTGGGATTCGTTACTGTTAGTTCTCTTCAGTGCTGTCAGTAGGGAAATGTCAAACTGTAGCTGAGTGATACGCAATCACCTTGTCTACAGGCATCATGTGCAGCTAGTTAGGGATTGTATATTCCATGTGAACTGCAGTGCACTACACCTGTTTGTTCTCAGCGTATTGTCTGTGTTCATACACGTTCTTCGTCTGTGTTAGATTGAAACTAAATAGGTTCACCTTTGCAAAACCAAACTGCAAGATGATAAACATGGCCCCTAATAAATAGCAAATAATTCGCAATTTACACGTTATAAGTGTGTCATATAAATATCGTAAACTGTTATTTTAAAACAAGTATTAATATAAGTATGCAAAGTATTTCAAATAACTAACGTAAATCACTTGCAAGTATAATACCAAAGTTCAGAAATTGATATTGTTCGACAATATTTGAATAACTATCGGCTGGGGAATTCAAATGCCGAACCACTTATTTATTCTCTCTTGTTTGGAAAGATAGTAGGCAATGTTGGTTTTAATTGTAACACAAAGTTGACAGAACGTCTGTGACTACAGAGTTTGTGTGGACGGAGACGAACCTAAATGGCAAGAGCGAGTCGGACCGGACTGATCCCATCTCCCCAGGAACATCACGAGCCGTCATTGATCTCAACAAGTGTAAACTAGACCAGGAACCAGCCTTTCATACTTCCATCCTGACCACACTCACCCCAGTCCAAACTCTTTACAAAATCGTTTGCTTTGGATTGAAGGAAAGTAATTAAGGACTTAAGCTCTCAATCGCCCAGAGATGCGACGTATCCTAACATTTGCTATGGCTGTAAAGAGACGCAATGCTTTTCCATCTCGATATTCTCCTTATTGATTTTGGATTTGACGATGCCAGCGTGGAAAGCGACCCTTCCGAGGACGGATGAAGTCAGGAGGGTCTCTCTGTGGATTAACTCGGGACGTGTATAGTCTGCAGTGAGGGACTGTCAGGAGATGACGGGACCACGCCTATCTGGAGCTGGGTAGAAGACGCAGAGTGTCGGCGGTGTGAGGGATGTGTGGAGAAATGCTGTGTACAGCTGAAGGGACGAGGTGTTGTCAGCACGCTGTGTAACCTGAGACATGCACTTGTACTGCACTGCTACCTACCAACATACTTACTTACTTACTTGCATACTCTCTGTGCCAGTAACCCTCTCCTACCAACTGGCACTGCAGGTCTTTCTTCTCAGAGTCGGAGACAGCGCATTTTGAATTGAGGGGATTTCACATTTACTTGTTCTCAGTGCCATTTCGGAATTACCTTGCATTGCAAAGCTTATTCTGAGATTTACGCTGTTTAAAGTTATTGTCTTTCAGTGCTTTAACAGATATCGTGCAAAATCAGGAGGATTTAAGAAAGTGGATATCGTGACAAGTTGTTAAGTGTGTAAGAGAGGATGTAGGGGACAAGGCCAGTGTGACACGTATCTAACATCTTCTTGGCGTGATATCAGCTGCAGATCATAGTATGGTAGGTATATAGTGTTATATCCCAACACCGTTACTCCGCTACACTGTTGTGTTCCCTGCACTCTGCTATATATAGAATATATGTAGCATGCACGCCACTCATGGCACCGAAACATCAACGACCCTGGATATACTTATAAAAAACTGATGTTTGGATAGTTCCCCCCCCCCCCCCCCCCCCCCCCCCCCCCGGCATTTTGATGTTTTGCTACAAAGAAATGCAGATGAATTTCCATTTTGCTGTAACATTCTATTTCTACAATCATTTGATACAATCTGTGTCAATAAGGACCGGACCAAGACTTAAGCATTATTGATTCCGGACATTATCTTAAATGGTAGGAGATCGCTTCCATTGTTTGCAGATAAAGGAGAGTAATGTGGATAGACGGACTTTGTGCTGTAGGGAATCATCCATGTATAATATATATATAATATCCTGCGACCTTCAATGAGACAGTAATACAACCCCACTTCCATCTAGCACACCACTCATAGTGACAGTAATTACAACCCCACGTCAATTTAGAAAACCACGAATATTGACATTAATACAACCCCACTCCCATCTAACACACAACGTATATAGTGACATTAATACAACCCCACTTCAATCTAGCACACAACGTATATACTGACATTAATACAACCCCACTTCCATCTAACACACAACGTCTATAGTGACATTAATACAACCCCACTTCCATCTAACACACAACGTATATAGTGACATTAATACAACCCCACTTCCATCTAACACACAACGTATATACTGACATAAATACAACCCCACTTCCATCTAGCACACAGCGTATATACTGACATTAATACAACCCCACTTCCATCTAGCACACAGCGTATATAGTGACATTAATACAACCCCACTTCCATCTAACACACAGCGTATATAGTGACATTAAGACAACCCCACTTCAATCTAGCACATAACGTATATAGTGACATTAATACAAACCAACTTCCATCTAACACACTACGCATATAGTGACATTAATACAACCCCACTTCCATCTAGTACACAACGTTTATATTGACATTAATACAACCCCACTTCCATCTAGCACACAGCGTATATAGTGACATTAAGACAACCCCACTTCAATCTAGCACACAACGTATATACTGTCATTAATACAACCCCACTTCAACCTAGCACACAACGTATATAGTGACATTAATACAACCCCAGTTTCCATTTAGCACACAACGTATACTGAAATGAATACAACCCCACTTCCATCTAGCACATTACGCATACTGACATTAACATAAGCCGATTTCCATCTAGCATATCACTCACAGTGAAATTAATACAACCCAACACCCATCTAGCACACCGCTCATAGTGACATTAATACAACCCCATTTACATCAAACACACCGCTCATAGTGACATTAATACAACCCCACTTCCATATAGAACACCAATCATTGTGAGATTAATACAACCCCACATCCATCTAGCACACCACTCATAGTGACATTAATACAAACCCACTTCCATCTAGCACACCACTCATAGTGACAGTAATTACAACCCCACGTCAATTTAGAAAACCACGAATATTGACATTAATACAACCCCACTCCCATCTAACACACAACGTATATAGTGACATTAATACAACCCCACTTCAATCTAGCACACAACGTATATAGTGACATTAATACAACCCCACTTCAATCTAGCACACAACGTATATACTGACATTAATACAACCCCACTTCCATCTAACACACTACGCATATGGTGACATTAATACAACCCTACTTCAATCTAGCACATAAATTATATAGTGACATTAAAACAACCCCACCTCAATCTAGCACACAACGTATATAGTGACATTAATACAACGCCACTATAATCTAGCACACAACGTATATAGTGACACTAATACAACCCCATTTCAATCTAGCACACAACGTATATAGTGACATAAATACAACCCCACTTCAATCTAGCACACAACGTATATAGTGACACTAATACAACCCCATTTCAATCTAGCACACAACGTATATAGTGACATTAATACAACCCCACTTCAATCTAGCACATAAATTATATAGTGACATTAATACAACCCCACTTCAATCTAGCACACAACATATATAGTGACATTAATACAACCCCACTTCAATCTAGCACATAAATTATATAGTGACATTAATACAACCCCACTTCAATCTAGCACACAACATATATAGTGACATTAATACAATTCCACTTCAATCTAGCACACAACGTATATAGTGACATTAATACAACCCCACTTCAATCAAGCACATAAATTATATAGTGACATTAATACAACCCCACTTCAATCTAGCACACAACATATATAGTGACATTAATACAATCCCACTTCAATCTAGCACACAACGTATACAGTGACATTAATACAATCCCACTTCAATCTAGCACACAACGTATATAGTGAAATTAATACAACCCCACTCCCATCTAGCACACAACGTATATAGTGACATTAATACAACCCCACTTCAATCTAGCACACAACGTATATAGTGACATTAATACAACCCCACTTCAATCTAGCACACAACGTATATAGTGACATTAATACAACCCCACTTCAATCTAGCACACAACATATATAGTGACATTAATACAATCCCACTTCAATCTAGCACACAACGTATATAGTGAAATTAATACAACCCCACTCCCATCTAGCACACAACGTATATAGTGACATTAATACAACCCCACTTCAATCTAGCACACAACGTATATAGTGACATTAATACAACCCCACTTCAATCTAGCACACAACATATATAGTGACATTAATACAACCCCACTTCAATCTAGCACACAACATATATAGTGACATTAATACAACCCCACTTCAATCTAGCACACAACATATATAGTGACATTAATACAATCCCACTTCAATCTAGCACACAACGTATATAGTGAAATTAATACAACCCCACTCCCATCTAGCACACAACGTATATAGTGACATTAATACAACCCCACTTCAATCTAGCACACAACATATATAGTGACATTAATACAACCCCACTTCAATCTAGCACACAACATATATAGTGACATTAATACAACCCCACTTCAATCTAGCACACAACATATATAGTGACATTAATACAATCCCACTTCAATCTAGCACACAACGTATATAGTGAAATTAATACAACCCCACTCCCATCTAGCACACAACGTATATAGTGACATTAATACAACCCCACTTCAACCTAGCACACAACGTATATAGTGACATTAATACAACCCCAGTTTCCATTTAGCACACAACGTATACTGAAATGAATACAACCCCACTTCCATCTAGCATATCACTCACAGTGACAATAATACAACCCAACACCCATTTAGCACACCGCTCAAGGTGACATTAATACAACCCCACTTACATCAAGCACACCGCTCATAGTGACATTAATACAACCTCACTTCCATCTAGCACACCGCTCATAGTGACATTAATACAACCCCACTTCCATCAAGCACACAGCTCATAGTGACATTAATACAACCCCACATCCATCTAGCACATAACTCGTAGTGACATTATTAGAACCCCACTTCCATCTAGCACACCGCTCATAGTGACATTAATACAACCCCACTTCCATCAAGCACACAGCTCATAGTGACATTAATACAACCCCACATCCATCTAGCACATAACTCGTAGTGACATTAATACAACCCCACTTCCATCTAGCACACCGCTCACAGTGACATTAATACAACCCCACTTCCATATAGAACACCAATCATTGTGAGATTAATACAACCCCACATTCATCTAGCACACCGCTCATGGTGACATTAATACAACCCCACTTCCATCAAGCACACAGCTCATAGTGACATTAATACAACCCCACTTCAATCTAACACACAACGTATATAGTGGCATTAATACAAACCCATTTCCATCTAGCACACAACGCATATAGTGACATTAATACAACCCCACCTCAATCTAGCACACAACGTATATAGTGACATTAATTTAACTCCACTTCAATCTAGCACACAACGTATATACTGACATTAACATAAGCCCACTTCAATCTAGCACACAACGTACATAGTGACAATAATACAACCCTACATTCATCTAGCACACCGCTCATAGTGACATTAATACAACCTCATTTCAATCTAGCACACCGCTCATAGTGACATTAATACAACCTCATTTCAATCTAGCACATAACGTATATAGTGACATTAATACAACCCCACCTGAATCTAGCACACAACGTATATAGTGACATTAATACAACCCCACTTCAATCTAGCACACAACGTATACAGTGTCATTAATACAACCCCACTTCAATCTAGCACACAACGTATATAGTGACATAATTAAAACCCCACTTCAATCTAGCACACAACGAATATAGTGACATTAATACAACCCCACTTCAATCTAGCACACACCGTATATAGTGACATTGATACAACCCTACTTCAGTCTAGCACACAACGTATATACTGTCATTAATACAACCCCACTTCAACCTAGCACACAACGTATATAGTGACATTAATACAACCCCAGTTTCCATTTAGCACACAATGTATACTGAAATGAATACAACCCCACTTCCATCTAGCACATTACGAATACTGACATTAACATAAGCCGATTTCCATCTAGCATATCACTCACAGTGAAATTAATACAACCCAACACCCATCTAGCACACCGCTCATAGTGACATTAATACAACCCCATTTACATCAAACACACTGCTCATAGTGACATTAATACAACCCCACTTCCATATAGAACACCAATCATTGTGAGATTAATACAACCCCATATCCATCTAGCACACCACTCATAGTGACATTAATACAAACCCACTTCCATATAGAACACCAATCATTGTGAAATTAATACAACCCCACATTCATGTAGAACACCGCTCATAGTGACATTAATACAACCCCACTTCCATCTAGCACACAGCTCATAGTGACATTAATACAACCCCACCTCAATCTAGCTCACCGCTCATAGTGACATTAATACAACCCCACTTCCATCAAGCACACAGCTCATAGTGACATTAATACAACCCCATTTCCATCTAGCACATCACTCATAGTGACATTAATAGAACCCCACTTCCATCAAGCACACAGCTCATAGTGACATTAATACAACCCCATTTCCATCTATCACATCACTCATAGTGACATTAATAGAACCCCACTTCCATCTAGCACATCACTCATAGTGACATTAATACAACCCCACTTCCATATAGAACACCAATCATTTTGAGATTAATACAACCCCACATTCATGTAGAACACCGCTCATAGTGACATTAATACAACCCCACTTCCATCAAGCACACAGCTCATAGTGACATTAATACAACCCCACCTCAATCTAGCTCACCGCTCATAGTGACATTAATACAACCCCACTTCCATCAAGCACACAGCTCATAGTGACATTAATACAACCCCATTTCCATCTAGCACATCACTCATAGTGACATTAATAGAACCCCACTTCCATCTAGCACATCACTCATAGTGACATTAATACAACCCCACTTCCATATAGAACACCGCTCATAGTGACATTAATACAACCCCACTTCCATCAAGCACACCGTTCATAGTGACATTAATACAACTCCACTTCCATCAATCACACCGCTCACAGTGACATTAATACAACCCCACTTCCATCTAGCACACAGCTCACAGTGACATTAATACAACCCCACATCCATCTAGCACATCACTCGTAGTGACATTAATAGAACCCCACTTCCATCTAGCACATCACTCATAGTGACATTAATACAACCCCACTTCCATATAGAACACCAATCATTGTGAGATTAATACAACCCCACATCCATGTAGAACACCGCTCATAGTGACATTAATACAACCCCACTTCCATCAAGCACACAGCTCATAGTGACATTAATACAACCCCATTTCCATCTAGTACATCACTCATAGTGAGATTAATAGAACCCCACTTACATCAAGCACACCGCTCATAGTGACATTAATACAACCTCACTTCCATCTAGCACACCGCTCATAGTGACATTAATACAACCCCACTTCCATCAAGCACACCGCTCACAGTGACATTAATACAACCCCACTTCCATATAGAACACCGCTCATAGTGACATTAATACAACCCCACTTCCATCAAGCACACCGTTCATAGTGACATTAATACAACCCCACTTTCATCTAGCACACCGCTCACAGGGACATTAATACAACTCCAGTTCCATCAAGCACACCGCTCACAGTGACATTAATACAACCCCACTTCCATCTAGCACACCGCTCACAGTGACATTAATACAACCCCACATCCATCTAGCACATCACTCGTAGTGACATTAATAGAACCCCACTTCCATCTAGCACATCACTCATAGTGACATTAATACAACCCCACTTCCATATAGAACACCAATCATTGTGAGATTAATACAACCCCACATCCATGTAGAACACCGCTCATAGTGACATTAATACAACCCCACTTCCATCAAGCACACAGCTCATAGTGACATTAATACAACCCCATTTCCATCTAGAACATCACTCATAGTGAGATTAATAGAACCCCACTTCCATCTAGCACATCACTCATAGTGTCATTAATACAACCCCACTTCCATATAGAACACCAATCATTGTGAGATTAATACAACCCCACATCCATCTAGCACACCGCTCACAGTGACATTAATACAACCCCACTTCCATATAGAACACCAATCATTGTGAGATTAATACAACCCCACATTCATGTAGAACACCGCTCATAGTGACATTAATACAACCCCACTTCCATCAAGCACACAGCTCATAGTGACATTAATACAACCTCACCTCAATCTAGCTCACCGCTCATAGTGACATTAATACAACCCCACTTCCATCAAGCACACAGCTCATAGTGACATTAATACAACCCCATTTCCATCTAGCACATCACTCATAGTGACATTAATACAACCCCACTTCCATCTAGCACATCACTCATAGTGACATTAATACAACCCCACTTCCATATAGAACACCGCTCATAGTGACATTAATACAACCCCACTTCCATCAAGCACACCGTTCATAGTGACATTAATACAACCCCACTTCCATCTAGCACACCGCTCACAGTGACATTAATACAACCCCACATCCATCTAGCACATCACTCGTAGTGACATTAATAGAACCCCACTTCCATCTAGCACATCACTCATAGTGACATTAATACAACCCCACTTCCATATAGAACACCAATCATTGTGAGATTAATACAACCCCACATCCATGTAGAACACCGCTCATAGTGACATTAATACAACCCCACTTCCATCAAGCACACAGCTCATAGTGACATTAATACAACCCAACACCCATTTAGCACACCGCTCAAGGTGACATTAATACAACCCCACTTACATCAAGCACACCGCTCATAGTGACATTAATACAACCTCACTTCCATCTAGCACACCGCTCATAGTGACATTAATACAACCCCACTTCCATCAAGCACACAACTCATAGTGACATTAATACAACCCCACATCCATCTAGCACATCACTCGTAGTGACATTATTAGAACCCCACTTCCATCTAGCACACCGCTCACAGTGACATTAATACAACCCCACTTCCATATAGAACACCAATCATTGTGAGATTAATACAACCCCACATTCATCTAGCACACCGCTCATGGTGACATTAATACAACCCCACTTCCATCAAGCACACAGCTCATAGTGACATTAATACAACCCCACTTCAATCTAACACACAACGTATATAGTGGCATTAATACAAACCCATTTCCATCTAACACACAACGCATATAGTGACATTAATACAACCCCACCTCAATCTAGCACACAACGTATATAGTGACATTAATTTAACTCCACTTCAATCTAGCACACAACGTATATACTGACATTAACATAAGCCCACTTCAATCTAGCACACAACGTACATAGTGACAATAATACAACCCTACATTCATCTAGCACACCGCTCATAGCGACATTAATACAACCTCATTTCAATCTAGCACACCGCTCATAGTGACATTAATACAACCTCATTTCAATCTAGCACATAACGTATATAGTGACATTAATACAACCCCACCTGAATCTAGCACACAACGTATATAGTGACATTAATACAACCCCACTTCAATCTAGCACACAACGTATACAGTGTCATTAATACAACCCCACTTCAATCTAGCCCACAA
Organism: Gibbula magus; assembly: GCA_936450465.1. Taxonomy (NCBI): domain Eukaryota; kingdom Metazoa; phylum Mollusca; class Gastropoda; order Trochida; family Trochidae; genus Gibbula; species Gibbula magus. The sequence continues at coordinate 31,095,171 of OW388290.1, read as the reverse complement.
CGTATATAGTGACATAGTTACAACCCCACTTCAATCTAGCACACAACGAATATAGTGACATTAATACAATCCCACTTCAATCTAGCACCCACCGTATATAGTGACATTGATACAACCCTACTTCAGTCTAGCACACAACGTATATACTGTCATTAATACAACCCCACTTCAACCTAGCACACAACGTATATAGTGACATTAATACAACCCCAGTTTCCATTTAGCACACAACGTATACTGAAATGATTACAACCCCACTTCCATCTAGCACATTACGCATACTGACATTAACATAAGCCGATTTCCATCTAGCATATCACTCACAGTGAAATTAATACAACCCAACACCCATCTAGCACACCGCTCATAGTGACATTAATACAACCCCATTCACATCAAACACACTGCTCATAGTGACATTAATACAACCCCACTTCCATATAGAACACCAATCATTGTGAGATTAATACAACCCCACATCCATCTAGCACACCACTCATAGTGACATTAATACAAACCCACTTCCATATAGAACACCAATCATTGTGAAATTAATACAACCCCACATCCATGTAGAACACCGCTCATAGTGACATTAATACAACCCCACTTCTATCAAGCACACAGCTCATAGTGACATTAATACAACCCCATTTCCATCTATCACATCACTCATAGTGACATTAATAGAACCCCACTTCCATCTAGCACATCACTCATAGTGACATTAATACAACCCCACTTCCATATAGAACACCAATCATTTTGAGATTAATACAACCCCACATTCATGTAGAACACCGCTCATAGTGACATTAATACAACCCCACTTCCATCAAGCACACAGCTCATAGTGACATTAATACAACCTCACCTCAATCTAGCTCACCGCTCATAGTGACATTAATACAACCCCACTTCCATCAAGCACACAGCTCATAGTGACATTAATACAACCCCATTTCCATCTAGCACATCACTCATAGTGACATTAATAGAACCCCACTTCCATCTAGCACATCACTCATAGTGACATTAATACAACCCCACTTCCATATAGAACACCGCTCATAGTGACATTAATACAACCCCACTTCCATCAAGCACACCGTTCATAGTGACATTAATACAACCCCACTTTCATCTAGCACACCGCTCACAGGGACATTAATACAACTCCAGTTCCATCAAGCACACCGCTCACAGTGACATTAATACAACCCCACTTCCATCTAGCACACCGCTCACAGTGACATTAATACAACCCCACATCCATCTAGCACATCACTCGTAGTGACATTAATAGAACCCCACTTCCATCTAGCACATCACTCATAGTGACATTAATACAACCCCACTTCCATATAGAACACCAATCATTGTGAGATTAATACAACCCCACATCCATGTAGAACACCGCTCATAGTGACATTAATACAACCCCACTTCCATCAAGCACACAGCTCATAGTGACATTAATACAACCCCATTTCCATCTAGTACATCACTCATAGTGAGATTAATAGAACCCCACTTCCATCTAGCACATCACTCATAGTGACATTAATACAACCCCACTTCCATATAGAACACCAATCATTGTGAGATTAATACAACCCCACATCCATCTAGCACACCGCTCACAGTGACATTAATACAACCCCACTTCCATATAGAACACCAATCATTGTGAGATTAATACAACCCCACATTCATGTAGAACACCGCTCATAGTGACATTAATACAACCCCACTTCCATCAAGCACACAGCTCATAGTGACATTAATACAACCTCACCTCAATCTAGCTCACCGCACATAGTTACATTAATACAACCCCACTTCCATCAAGCACACAGCTCATAGTGACATTAATACAACCCCATTTCCATCTAGCACATCACTCATAGTGACATTAATACAACCCCACTTCCATCTAGCACATCACTCATAGTGACATTAATACAACCCCACTTCCATATAGAACACCGCTCATAGTGACATTAATACAACCCCACTTCCATCAAGCACACCGTTCATAGTGACATTAATACAACCCCACTTCCATCTAGCACACCGCTCACAGTGACATTAATACAACCCCACATCCATCTAGCACATCACTCGTAGTGACATTAATAGAACCCCACTTCCATCTAGCACATCACTCATAGTGACATTAATACAACCCCACTTCCATATAGAACACCAATCATTGTGAGATTAATACAACCCCACATCCATGTAGAACACCGCTCATAGTGACATTAATACAACCCCACTTCCATCAAGCACACAGCTCATAGTGACATTAATACAACCCCATTTCCATCTAGTACATCACTCATAGTGAGATTAATAGAACCCCACTTCCATCTAGCACATCACTCATAGTGACATTAATACAACCCCACTTCCATATAGAACACCAATCATTGTGAGATTAATACAACCCCACATCCATCTAGCACACCGCTCACAGTGACATTAATACAACCCCACTTCCATATAGAACACCAATCATTGTGAGATTAATACAACCCCACATCCGTGTAGAACACCGCTCATAGTGACATTAATACAACCCTACTTCCATCAAACACACAGCTCATAGTGACATTAATACAACCCCACTTACATCTAGCACACCGCTCACAGTGACATTAATAGAACCCCACTTCCATCTAGCACATCACTCATAGTTACATTAATGAAGCAAATCACTCATCATAAGACTGACCCACATCAAAGCTAATACTATATATATTTGTCTGTGTCAGGCCCAGTTACACCAAAGAATAAAGGGGAGATGTAGTATTTCAATCATATGCAAAGATTGTATCAAAGCATCATCAAAATGAAATCAGAATTTATGGATGAAATATTTCACTTAGACATTACGATAAATAAAAATTGTCATCGTTGATATCAAGTATATATATATATATATATATATATATATATATATATATATATATATATATATATATATATATATATATATATATATATATATATATATATATATATATATATATAAAAATAAAAGATAGACAACACAATTTAAGCTAGCGTCTCAAATGATTGATGTACATTCACTTAATGAATTGAGTTGAGTTCGATTTGTTGTTTGTTGATGACCTTAAATGCATTGCAATTGTTTAAAACGGACAAGAATAATATTCAAAACACAAATAGATTAAAGATAATTAGAAATGAGACCATGAAACAACAGGGCTGTTAAAGACATCCAACCCAAAGACGTAAACAGGAAAAGCGCTAACATTTCCAAGTTATTTTTAATACTTTCAATTAAATGGAACAATTTCCTCCCCATTTATGCTCCAAGACTTCAGGGGTTTATTAAGATGCCAGTCGATCTCTTCTTGTTGATCGACGATGTGGACAGAATGCAACTCAATGAGTGAAATTAACCGCTTCTTCAAGTTCATCGTTCCCCATAACCGTAAACATAAGATGCCTGGTGATATTTGGGACTCAATGGCTTTTCTTTATGCCACTCTTCTTGAAGGGTAGCTTTCTTTCAAGTAATTTTAAAGGTTTCTCCCCGTTATATTCCTAAAGTTTTTATGAAAACGGTTCTCTTTGTTCCTGCATATGTTAGGGTGGTGTTTAGTATTATATTATGGTGTTTGCACACGTTGATTTCAATTTCCAACTACATTGTACTGGTATGGATTTCGTTACCGTTTAGTACCATGTGAGTTTGATGCCTTGGGTAAAAGCATAAGTATGTTCTCTGAAATAATACAAATTGTCTCTTCTATGTTCATCGAAACATTCACCGTTTACCAACAAAGTAACTTAAACATTTATGTTTGTCCGTTGTCTTCATTGACGAAACTATAATTGATGTGAAAAAAACCCCCGAAAAACTGCCGAAATTAGACATTGGGCATCACATAGTTCATCATTTACCAACAAAGTAGCTAAAACATTTATGTTTTATCCGTTGTCACCATAATTGACGAAACTATAATTGATTAAAGAACCATGAAACCTTGCCGAAATTAGACACTGATGAAAATGTGCCGTAATTGTTATTCTCTGGACCTAAATAGGAAAGCGTTGGGCACTGATTAAACGCTCCTACGATATCCCATTCCGCTTTTGCCAATCACTCCAAGTTTTGTTTGTGAGCGCCGAAGTTGATGGATCCGGAGTGAATGGGCGCCGCTTGAAGCACACTTAGTGTCATGAGTCTGGCTCTGGATGAGAGGAGGGAGAGTGTTCGGATAAATAGTCATGTGTGATGTGCTGGAATTCAGTCAGAGGCAATCGACTCCAGAAATATTACAGCGGGACATAAAACACGATTCATTTACAGGAGTATTAAGCCCAGAAGTTGATCATGATAACTGTGATACTTTTACTTGGATCGCACACCACCGTGGACACGAGAATACGATCAGATGGCAATGTGTTACTCGGCTTCTTGCCATTCTCTCCCCACAGAGGTCACTCATGTCCATTTCGTTCAGAGAACGTGGAAAGAACAGACTTGACCTCTGTGGAAAGAAGATAATAACCCCCAACACGTCAAAGGAAATTGTGGCTACTTCAAAATTTTACATACACAATGTTACATTTACTATGCAAATTTTACATTTAAAGGGGCTGTAGCACGTTTTTTGCAAATTTATTTTTTAAATTTCCCCATTTTTAACGAGTTTATGCAATTTGTATTTACTTTAGACGGTAAAACATCTTATTACACAAACCAATTATCCGTAGTAGTAATAGCTTGTTGCGTATAAAGCAAAAAATGCATGGCGACCATTTTAATGTGAACACATTCTATTATTTCGAATTACAAAAACGATTCCCACGGCTTTATCGAACCATGTTTTCTTAAAACTTGCTTTTCCGAAGAGAGAAGGTGTTATACTATTAGTGGCGTTACTTTTCAAACAAATTTCATTAACTTATTTGAGAAAAAAACCTGCTACTTCCCCTTTAAGTCCAATGGTGTACATATGACGATGTTTGCCTTTTATGATTAATTTGAAGAAAAACTTCTATAGTGCAAGTACATCACCCTTAATCCATAAACTTCCCGAAGTATTAGAGAGTGAATAGTCATGTTTAACATGCAGGGGTGTTTCACTCACACACATTTAAAGCAAGAATATCACCATAATTGATTCAGGTCGACGGTATAATCCGGACATGACTAGAGAATCGGATCATATTGGCCCTAACTCGAGCGTGATAGGAATAGGGATTTTACTTGTACCGTTAAATTTGTTGACACGAGCCAGCAATCAGATAGCGAACGTTCGTCAAATGAATCCATAGATGAAGGCATACATAAAACGGACTTGCTATTCACAATAATGAAATTGACATTTCGTTTTCAGTGTACATCTAAATTCCCTAAAGATTGCAATCCTAAAAGTCAAAGGGATATAAAGGAACAACGTAACAACAAAACTTACGTACACTTACGTTTAAGTTTATGAATATCGTTATCGTTTACACCAATCTTTTTTTTCTAAAACCATGAAGAACATGGCTTAACGTCTACAGTGACGTGTTAACATCTTCCTAGGTTATCAATAACACAATAAAGCGCACAGGCAACTGATGTTGTTGGATGTAGAACCATATAAATCTGGACAAATCGTAAACTGGTTTTCAATCTCCCTGGCGGTGGCGACGACAAGGCTTTGGTAGTGAGTCATGAGTATGTTTCGGAAATTGAAATCTGTTTTGAAACGACTTCTCCGGATATGATGGATGTGACGTATGTAGTTATTACCCTCGACTGTGTACACTGAATATGTGCATACCAGGACTGTCTCAGGTATATGAGGAACGCTTCCATTATGTTAGAGGAGAAACCAGGAATAGTTGTTCCCAATGCTGTGCTTACTTATACGCCTTGAAGTCATCGTTGTACAATTAAATGATATGATACCATCGAACGTTCATTCGTTGAACACTCCATCTGTTGTGCAATGTACCAATCAGAGCCTCGATCATAGTGAATGCATTTAGAATGCTCTGTTAGACCTTTGATAATCATCAGCCAATACTGATGTTAGTGCTCAAAGTCCTTTAATTTTTAAAGCCCGCTTAGCGCTACACTCGTTAATGTTGTGCATGTTCATCTATAGACTATACTCTGTGAAAAAGGAAACCCTAGTTTCGAATTTTTCTCCCTCCATGAAAATATGTGACAAATGATGTCTTTGTATTTCAAGCACCAACAAACATAGATATTAAATAATACTTAATTATTATTAGATATATAATATTAATTTTACGACACTATGGTACGTTGTTATAGTAATAATCAGGCTAAAAAAACAGGTGTTGGATTGTCCATAATTCGATCATATTCCATGTTATCATTTCGCAAATTAGTTAAATCATATTTCATCATCAACAGCGAGTCCCCAGGTACACTGGCAATATTTACAATCTAGTCCAGGTACGACGTCGTGCGTCAGTGTGACGTTTGGACGTCGCTGACGTACCGAATATACGTCTCAAAGAATGGTCCGTACCGGATATACGTCTCAAAGAATGGTCCGTACCGGATATATACGTCTCAAAGAATGGTCCGTTTGTGTTCTATCTTAATGATTCTGTTTGACTACAGGAGAAGGTGTATGTTTTTATCATTGCTGAAGTCTCTCATATCACGTGACGTGTATAGACCGACGTGATCCTATTGTGAAAACGTTCTATTGCAAAATTTGAAGCACAATTTGTGGAAAGACATGGTTGATGTAGCAGTCAGTGTCAATGAATCCACTAATTTTAACCACCAGCTTGGTCCTTGTGACCAAAAATCCCGTTCCAGATCTTCACACTGCGGCCGTCATGAGAATGCGCTGCTTTGGTGCCTCTAAGCCAGTAAACTCACTGCGTATAGATATTAAAACATATCGACTCCTGAACTCATGCATGCGCGGTCTTCAAATCAGAGAAAGACCTCGAGATTAACAAAAAGATGGCATCGCCAGAGGTCAATAATGGCATTACGTAGAGTATTAATATTTTGTTTAAAAATACATTATTTAGGACATTTATGAGGTATTAATACGAGTTATGTATATGTGCATCTCATATCGAAAATGACATTTGGCAACTTCCTTCCAGAAGCCATAAGTCGCGCAAAGCTCCAGCACTGGTCAATTAAAGCCTTGCCGTATTTCCTTTAATTTTCCTGTGCATAGTGGGCTTAGTCGTGCAAATGTATGTATAACCCACGCTCTCGCCCGGGCAATACAAACATTTACACTCGTTTAGTAAAAGTCATATCGCACACTTCCTCGGTTAATAATCTCTGTACAATGTATACCTTTAAGTAAATATAGTGGCACCGATACATGGCTCTTGTCTGGACTAGCTGCCATGCTAGAGTCTTGTTGTCTTCTGACATTTGTGTATTAGCTTCATCTGTCTACCTCTCTCACAGTACCTCGGAGCTCGCCGTCAGTTATTGTCTGTACTGTCACTGCTCCAATATCACGTCTCTGCAGACTTGAATATCGATATGCTGACCCGTCTGATATTACTCATCAAGTGCATATACAGAAGTAGTATACATAGGATATACCACTTCTTCATTTTCATATACATGGATTTATAAACTTTTGTAAGAGAACGAATAAACGGACTTGCTTCTTGTTTATCGTGTACATTTAGAAGAGGAATATATGAAAAGATACAAAGTTTTTTAAACATATATCTTCTGTATCATGGAGATATTTGAAATCCCACAAATGAACTGGAGCGATTTCCTGCGAAATAATACATCGTGGTCAAAATTTATCTTTTAATCAACATGTTTCCAAATGTTTTTAGATATTCAAAACATCGACATTGTGCACGAACCCTTGTTAAAACTGTGGAGTCAATTATATATATGTTCGGTAGTCATCGTTACTTTATGAATATTTTATATAAGATCTATTTCAAACGAGACTGAAATGATGTTTTTGTTTCAGACACAGGAACGCCTGCAGTTGACAGAAGAACAGGTTGCGGGTAGGTGGTCACTAGACTTTACACACACTCTTATCATATAACATCACATATACTCTATGGTATGCCTGTTGATAGGATTTAGTTAACATGTGTTTTCAAGTACTTGATGTATTTTTATGCTAATGTACTTATATTGTAAATAATATAATCAGCAGAGCCAATATTTATTGCCTTAAATAAAAGGTATTACTATACTCAAGTGCGAAAGAAACTCCCCACTTCATAATGCAACTGAATTATTTCCACCCACGGGCGATACTTTCTACTGAAACAGAGTTACACCCTGTCTTCACAACATTATCTCTTCATATTTGTGAGAAAGACACGTTTTAAGAAATCCTTATTTTGGAATCACCTGAACTAGTCGATATTGGAGAGTCAAATGGGACCTTTTTTTAAATTTTGGACGTACTGTAGTCATGATGCATCAGCAAATTGAAGTCCAAAGAGGAGGTTATGTGGACATCATGTGCTATTCGTTAAATGCCTAATAATATTTTATAAAAATTTCAAACTTAAATGCCACACATTCATGCTCAAAACATTTTAAAAATTCGATATCAGCACCCCAAGCTCATTTGAAATGACATAAAATTAAAAGTATCATACTCTGATATTGAGAGTACGTCTTTGCTAAACATGTGTCTGTCAAATACCTTCCAAATGTATCTTCTCCGACAGCAGAGTTCTGTTTTATACTCTCTTAATAACAATTGGAAGTTTATTTCGTAGAGTATATGTATTTTGGACCAAAGACCTCATACTGACTGAACATGTTTGTCTGAATATATATTTACATATACAAATAAAATATAGCAAGGGATACTTGTAATTGAAACATACATATGAGGAAGAAAAACATCTCCAGGTAATTATCCATGATATTGACAAAAAAAAGCACAAACACATTGTAGAATGCTTGGATGGATCCGGGTTCATCGTCTCTAATGATGAGGGTCAAACGTGAACTTTCTATCTCCTGTTGGTATGTATCATAAAGAAGGTTTGATTCACGGTGTGTCCTTCATGAGGAATCTAAATATATTTAGAAAAAGACGGCGAGTACTGAAATAATATGGTTGATTAATTTATTTGTTATACGGTGAAAGATACCAACAATATAGTCAGACCTCGTATATATCCGGACATGGTATATACGGCAACTTCACTGTTTTGTATGGGCCCCAGTGTGACACTGATGGCTTCATCTAATGTCTTGTGGTGTACCTCGTGTGTTACTCAAGGTAGAAAGTAAGATGAGCCGACGTAAATACAGGGATATTCATATACACCGGAGCTTTTACGCTTACATCATGATAAAGGAAGAATTACAAATGGTAATATCATCACTACAAAGCAACAATGAATAGACGTAATGGAAGAAGGGATAATGGAGATTACATGGTATGAATATGTATTAACGTTAGTAAAACAAAGGTAAAGGAAATATTAATTACATAACTTTGCATCGTTTTCTTCGTTATCAGGAATTACATATGCAAATGTCATATCCTGTTTTATTAAGATTCAGTTAAGGTATGACATTCTGTGCATTATGGTAATAATTAAATAGCATTAAATTGTTGTCACGCATATTCTTATATGTGTGTTCTCTTAATGCAGTGGATTTGCTTTGACTACGATATTTCATAAATTACTTTATATCAGGTTTGATATGCAAAGCCATAGCACAGTCGGAAATTCAATATATGCTCTTTGTCGTCATATACGAAATGTCACTGTGCCTCCAATCTTGGCCTGGCCCTGGGGAATATAATATTATTATATATTACAGAATCACTGATGCCCACTGCTTGAAGTCGATTTGTTATGTGCCTTGACTTATCCATCTGTACATATTTAAATGAGATATAGATGTATATTTGTTTATTGCTCGCCTATATTGCTCGCCTATGGGAGATACTGCAATGCAATATTATATGGCAATATAAAACTAGTGTAATATCACGTCTTTAAAGGGCATTTAAACGTGACTTACGTAAGAACAGAACGACTTTCTTGATAATATCTTCTTAATGTGTTAATACACGACTTTTAGGAGTAAATACTTATTCCTTCCTCAGATGGAATGTTATAAAGGATAAGCATATACTCCGAAACGTCGTGTATTTTCACATTAAAGACAATCTTCCTGTTCTTGGTGGAATACCGCTACAGATAATGACAACGGGTCGTAGGTGGCAGTCTTAAATTCACCACATCGGCTGTATCGCTTTGTGAGGGCCATTTTATTAAATTCATGATATTCATGTGGTATAAAACTAGCTGTCGCTGGTTTGATACACAATCATTAACTCGTTAATAAAAATTACATTACATTGAGGGTTGTTTAGTATCCTCTATGTAGGTAAACATTCTGATTGAAGTGTATTTTCATGAACTTATATATTCAGTCAAACAATAGTATAGTATGGTAATTGATGTCACCAAATCCAGCACCTATATACAGCGGGACCCCGTTAAACCGGACATCCGCACGGTAGTATTTCAAATGTTCCTCTAATCGCACATTTTTCTACCCGGAAGATGAACGTGGTCTGGCTGTATGATTTTTCGCCATAGAACCAATGATCGAATATGTGCAAAAGAAAAAGCTCAAAGGACATCAGGTGGCAACACCTAATATAACATATGGCAATGTGTTAGAGACACATCTAACTGTTATTTAATTATCTGTACTGGATGCCTTTTCTTCCAAATCTTGTAGCAAATTAGTTAAGGAACAGAGGAACAACTTGAAGTCTATTGCCTAAGGTGACACCACAGTCAAAATGCTCATTTCGTTTAGATGGTTTAACATTACTAGCTTTTATTACAAAGAGAGAACGTATGAATACATTTAACGAGGAAAGAAAGCAGCATGGCACCGCATATACCTGACGTTGCTGCCTCCAACGATCTCAAGTCTATTTTCTACATTGAACCTCAAACTCACCCTTCAATCAGCTATGATTCACATTCTAATTTCCCCTCCACAATCCACACGAACAATCGATTTTCCAATCAAATTGTTGTATTACCCCCGAAATAGACTAAAAATGAAATCACGCCTGTTACAAACTAATTCGTTCTGTCCAGAATCAACACTATTTCTAAGGTTTGCCGATGGCGCTTAATACACAAGCTACAAGCGGCCGTTATACCCTGACCGATTGTATTGAATGCACGCAATAAAGAAGCCGCCTTATTTTATTATTCCCTGGGGAATGGAGAATGTTGATTGTAGCACGTAGATGAACCTACATCATATATACGTTTTGATAACATCGACCGTTGTGCCATGTCCTTGCTTGATATGGACACATTTAGGAGAAGATTGGAATATCTTGTATATTTATAACTGCCATACAAGTTAATGCCCCTCGTACAAGCATCAACCAGATTACTCTGGCCTCTATGTACCGAAATCTGAAATAAGGCATACAAGACGTCCGATTTTATCTTTTACTTATGTCAACACTTTAACGATATCATAGCGGCAGTTATTATGAGATAAAATATTTTAATCTTGTGCATTTATTATTGATGAAAACGATAAGCCAAATTGAGTGCCTCGTACACATCATAATAATAAGATATAGAAAAAAATTATAAATATATTTCAAGCAAATATTTAACATTTTTGAGTAAATGTCATTTTTTATACTTACCTGGTTGAAAAACCAACATTGCCCAACGCTTCCCCCTGAAGCGTTCCTCAACATATATCACACAGAATTAAAAAGGGACGCTACCCGGTAAGGGTGGCGCTCGTGCCACGTGACATCGGTGACGTCATCATTCCCTAGTACAAGCGAGCACAAAACCCAAACCCAGGAGGGGAGGAAGGGCGGGAACTAACGAGCGTTGGTTTTTCAACCAGGTAAGTATAAAAAATGACATTTACTCAAAAATGTTAAATTTTTTACATACTTATCAGGTTTGAAAAACCAACATTGCCCAGATTACCACAGCAAGGAGGTGGGCTGAACCGAGTCACGTGCGCCACCGAGACGCGTCGCTTTACCCTTAGGCTGGCACGCCGGAGCACTGGATGGTGTGAAACCATGAAAGGTGGACAACCATCCATGCTGCGTGCGGCCCAAGAGAACTCACGCGGATTCTTAAATTGAGTGTACAGAGGTCGACGCCGTCCTAAAAAAGACAAACCTACACTCAACCTCTATGTGTCCGCCCCTCACTCGTTAAGTAGGGGGGGGGGGGGGGGGGGGGGGGGGGTAGAGTAAGAATCCTGGTACTGCTGTCATGCAAATACCCCGGTTGGGTTAACAACTGCACTCATAGGCAAAAAAACAACCAACCACAAGTATAATAACAACAAGTTTTATTGTACACAACCAAGTGAATACCAAAACAAGTACATAACAGCGTGGATGCGCCCACCCCCGCTAGGGGTAAGGTGCGTTCCGTCGTACGACTGAAAGAGGTGCCGCGGTCCGCTGCTGGGCGAACACCTGAGGACCCAACCTTGACACACCTGCCAAGTCCTCTGTGGACACTTCCCGTAAGTAGTGGTCAGCAAGGGCCAACCCCGACTTCCAAAAACATCCAGCCAGAATGTCTGACCCGGCGATGTTGCAATGAAAAGCCATCGTAGCAGATACTGCTCTGATCTCGTGGGGATTAGCGCGAGACGGGGGAGGGAGGTCAGCCGCCTTGTAGGCGTTGATTACTGCTGACCGCAGATACACCCCCAAGCCCGTCTGTCAAGCTCCTTGACAGTCCGTGGTTAGTGAGGCAGAAACAACCGACGCCTCCCTTGTCTGATGCCCATTGTCCGTTCTGCATAAATGCGGTGCGCGCGGATAGGGCAAAGGGAAAGGTCCGTGACCTCTGACGAGTCGGTTTCAGGACCTAATGACGGTATAAGAAAGGTCCTTCCCCTCTCATCCGCGGCCTGGTTTTTACAGACAAAGTCTGGGGCCATGCCCAACGTTGCAGACCCTCCGTCTCGGCGCTCGAACCTTAAAAGGTCAGCGTGAAGAGCGTGGAGCTCTGATATCCTCGCAGCTGAGGCCATTGCGACCAGGAAGGCCGTCTTGACAGTGAGACGAAGGAGGGTGGTATCCGACAGGGGTTCATAAAAATCTGAACGTAAGTGCCCAAGCACTATCGCCAGATCCCACTCAGGTGGTCTAGGCTTGCGCCGACCGTCGACCTGACGAAAGGTCTTAACCAGGCCCTTCAGAACCGAGATGTCGAGTCCCGGGGAGCGTTTGCGAACTACCGACATGATCGCCGCCAGATTGGTATTGATCGAGGAGGCTTTGAGCCCTCTCTCGTTCCTCATGTACACCAAGTATGCTGAACCTCAATTAAAATGCTCGCCTGAGAAACACTTACTCGCAAGGCGTGCCTTCATATGCTAACACAACTCATGAGGCAGACAGCGAGATGCTGACCCTCAAGTTGAAAGCTAGCGAGAGTAACACTCGCTTGTAAGGCTCATACCAACACAAGGCAGCGTAGTGAGAGGCTAAACCTCAAACAGAAAGTTCGCCTGAGTAACACTTACTCGCAAGGCGTACACTCACAAGCTAACACAACTCATGAGGCAGACAACGGGATGCTGACCCTCAAGTTGAAAGCTAGAGAGAGCAAAATTCGCTTGTATGGCGCAAACTAACACAAGGCAGCGTACTGAGACGCTGAACCTCAAATAGAAAGCTCGCCTGAGTGCCACTTACTCGCAAGGCGTACACTCACATGCTAACACAACTAATGAGGCAGACAGCGAGATGCTGACCCTCATGTTGAAAGCTAGCGAGAGTAACACTCGCTTGTAAGGCACTAACTAACACAAGGCAGCGTGCTGAGACGCTGTATCCCAAATAGAAAGCTCGCCCGAGTACCACTTACTCACAAGGCGTGCACTCACAAGCTAACACAACTCATGAGGCAGACAGCGAGATGCTGACCCTCTAGTTGAAAGCTAGCGAGAGTAACACTCGCTTGTAAGGCACAACCTAACACAAGACAGCGTAGTGAGACGCTGAACCTCAAATAGAAGGCTCGCCTGAGTATCACTTACTCCATAGGGATGAACCCACATGCTACTGGATTGGATAACATGGACCCAAGAGGAGGTAACTAGGTTAGGGATAAATACCCTTGTGTGTAGATTTATCGGAACAATAGCGCTGGATTATCGAGGATGGTATTTATCCATGATATTGACAAAAAAAAGCACAAACACATTGTAGAATGCTTGGATGGATCCAGGTTCATCGTCTCTAATGATGAGGGTCAAACGTGAACTTTCTATCTCCTGTTGGTATGTATCATAAAGAAGGTTTGATTCACGGTGTGTCCTTCATGAGGAATCTAAATATATTTAGAAAAAGACGGCGAGTACTGAAATAATATGGTTGATTAATTTATTTATTATAAGGTGAAAGATACCAACAATACATTCAGACCTAATCTATCCGGACATGGTATATACGGTAGTATTTCAAATCTTCTCTTTGAATTTATATGCAAAGGATGATTCACTCAACCGCAGGACTTACTATCCGGACGATTTTTAACTGTAACCCAATTTTGCGGATAAACGGGGTCTCACTTAAGTCCATTCGTTACCTTGATTCAACCCGCACATCGTTTTACCACCGACTTCGTCGACCAGCCAATGTTCAAGCAGATTAATTAAACATTTGCTTGCCTTTGAAATGATCCGAAAAAAGTGTTATGCTGTGGCGGATCAAACAATTTTGAAGGGGGGGGGGGGGGGGGGGGGGGGGGGGGGGTGTTACTCAAGGTAGAAAGTAAGATGAGCCGACGTAAATACAAGGATATTCATATACACCGGAGCTTTTACGCTTACATCATGATAAAGGAAGAATTACAAATGGTAATATCATCAATACAAAGCAACACTGAATAGACGTAATGGAAGAAGGGATCTTGGCCTGGCCCTGGGGAATATAATATTATTATATATTACAGAATCACTGATGCCCACTGCTTAATAATCATTAACTCGATTTGTTATGTGCCTTGACTTATCCATCTGTACATATTTAAATGACATATAGATGTATATTTGTTTATTGTTCGCCTATATTGCTCGCCTATGGGAGATACTGCAATGCAATATTATATGGCAATATAAAACTAGTGTAATACCACGTCTTTAAAGGGCATTTAAACGTGACTTACGTAAGAACAGACAGAATTTCTTGATAATATCTTCTTAATGTGTTAATACACGACTTTTAGGAGTAAATACTTATTCCTTCCTCAGATGGAATGTTATAAAGGAGAAGCATATACTCCGAAACGTCGTGTATTTTCACATTAAAGACAATCTTCCTGTTCTTGGTGGAATACCGCTGCAGATAATGGCAACGGGTCGTAGGTGGGAGTCTTAATTCACCACATCGGCTGTATCGCTTTGTGAGTGCCAATTTATTAAATTCATGATATTCATGTGGTATAAAACTAGCTGTCGCTGGTTTGATACACAATCATTAACTCGTTAATAAAAATTACATTACATTGAGTGTTGTTTAGTATCCTTTATTTAGGTAAACATTCTGATTGAAGTGTATTTCCATGAACTTATTTATTCAGTCAAACAATAGTATAGTATGGTAATTGATATCGCCAAATCCAGCGCCTATACAGTGGGACCCCGTTAAACCGGACACCGTAATCCGGAAACCTGCCATCCGCACGTTAGTATTTCAAATGTTCCTCTAATCGCACAGGTTTTCTATCCGGAAGATGTTCAACTGTAACCACATTGTGCAGATAAACGCCATAGAACCAATGATCGAGTATGTGCAAAAGAAAAAGCTCAAATGATATCAGGTGGCAACACCTAATAAAACATATGGCAATGTGTTAGAGACACATCTAACTGTTATTTAATTATCTGTACTGGATGCCTTTTCTTCAAAATCTTGTAGCAAATTAGTTAAGGAACAGAGGAACAACTTGAAGTCTATTGCCTAAGGTGACACCACAGTCAAAATGCTCATTTCGTTTAGATGGTTTAACATTGCTAGCTTTTATTACAAAGAGAGAACGTATGAATACATTTAACGAGGAAAGAAAGCAGCATGGCACAGCATATACCTGACGTTGCTGCCTCCAACAATCTCAAGTCTATTTTCTACATTGAACCTCAAACTCACCCTTCAATCAGCTATGATTCACATTCTAATTTCCCCTCCACAATCCACACGAACAATCGATTTTCCAATCAAATTGTTGTATTACCCCCGAAATAGACTAAAAATGAAATCACGCCTGTTACAAACTAATTCGTTCTGTCCAGAATCAACACTATTTCTAAGGTTTGCCGATGGCGCTTAATACACAAGCTACAAGCGGCCGTTATACCCTGACCGATTGTATTGAATGCACGCAATAAAGAAGCCGCCTTATTTTATTGTTCCCTGGGGATTGGAGAATGTTGATTGTAGCACGTAGATGAACCTACATCATATATACGTTTTGATACCATCGACCGTTGTGCCATGTCCTTGCTTGATATGGACACATTTAGGAGAAGATTGGAATATCTTGTATATTTATAACTGCCATACAAGTTAATGCCCCTCGTACAAGCATCAACCAGATTACTCTGGCCTCTATGTACCGAAATCTGAAATAAGGGATACAAGACGTCCGATTTTATCTTTTACTTATGTCAACACTTTAACGATATCATAGCAGCAGTTATTATGAGATAAAATATTTTAATCTTGTGCGTTTATTATTGATGAAAACGATAAGCCAATTTGAGTGCCTCGTACACATCATAATAATAATATATAGCTTAAAAATGTTTATAAATAATTATATTTCAAGCAAATATATAGAATAATAAAGTTATATTACGGTTTATATTGGAGCGCAGGTATAAGTTGAATGGATATCAAAAATGGAAGATGGCATAAAGTAGAATGGATAATTATACATCTCTGTTGTCATATGGATTGAATTTTGAAGAATATAAAATTTTAAGTTATAAAAATCCAGAAACATATATTATAATAGGTATTACTGAATTACATGTATATTTACGTATGTTTGACAAGTACTTTAGACTTTGGCCACGCTTTTATAAGTATATGCATATATTTACATATTTGAATATGGCTATATTATTGAAATTCCGTAAAAAGTATATGTTGTATTAGCTAAATACATGCAGATTGTTTGATTGCTGGAGTAAACTGACCGACCAAAGTCACTAATCACCATGCGTTCACCATAACACACCATGACAGTATGGACATTCATTGACGATATGCGTCCATCTTTAGAAGAGAATCTCATCCAAGTGTCTTCTATCAAGAATATTAACACAAGTTTTGAGTTTTGAAAATATTTTGCATTAAACAACGAATGTTGATGTATTCATTTATAGATATTAATAGATATTACCTACGTGTGTGTGAGATCAAGCGATATCCTCAAGGATACATCGCTACAATCGAACAGTCAAATGTCGAAATACGTCAAATACAGTAGGTATACCTACATCGGTAATACTAGTCGCATTCCAATTTGAAACGTAACAGATGAACGGATATGAACATCTATTATTGGATTAATTATCCACTATTCAGACAGCAGTCTGTTTAATACAAATCCCTTTATCAATCATGTTCGGAATAACGAAGTTTTTACCATTGAATAGTTTGATATAGACAGATATAATCGACATATACTCGGAATTGCTCATGTGGTCACTATCGCGAAGACATAGTACACTATACCTTTTCACATGTCAGATTTATCAAAACTTAAGAATTAAAATGTATTTTTATGCTCGTGGATATGATGTTCAAACTACGTTGTATGAAAATGGCCTATTGGATAATTCAACAAATAAAGACATTCTTAACTCCTTACACCAGTTCATTTCTAAAAATAACCGTTTCCTGTGAGTGTTGTTATATATATATATATATATATATATATATATATATATATATATATATACAGAAGAAAATAATATCACAAGAAATGTTCAAACTCTATGGCAATATACATACAAATAAGAAAGTTGGGAAGAATTAAGTTTGGCAAACGTTTTCAGCAGGTACATCCTGTACCTGCTTCATCAGGCCGTTTAATGACGTAACTATAACTGAATAAGAGCTACAGCAACCGTCATTACCAGACATACCAGACAACATAACAGAACATTTTCAGTTTATATTTGGAAAATTATTGTAAAGTCTTTTTCTTGTTTTAAGTCTACCTTATTTCATTGACTTGTTTCGGTGTCCAGCTTTTGCTTTAATTGTACTGGAGCGGCGTTGAAATAAGCCTATGGCTTGTTCGCCAATCCAGATTTCTTTTTGGAAATACAAATATGTTTAAACCATATATGCCATTAAGCCATAGCGCAAAAGCAATGCAAGCATACCATAAACTTATGGCGATGGCTTTCATGAATAGCGTGAGATAGAGAGATAAGACGGAGATTGGAGATACAGTCAGAACATATTAGTTCTCGCATCCTACACGCCATCTTACTTCTGGTTAGACAAATCTGTCTCGTCTCGTTGTGAAATATGACATGTGACTTTAATAAGGGTATTGATCGATTATAAACGGATGTAACAAGATAACAACGTCTACTAACGAGAACAAATGGCCGGCCAGGAAATTAATTAGTAATGGATATATCTTTAAATACCAGCAGAATAGACATGTCTATCAAATGGAACAGACGTGTTTTTGAGTTCTCAGTTTACAAACAACACTGTTAAAGGTATATTGCCTTTCATGCAGATTGAAACAAATTGCCTCCAAATGATGGTGTTGAAAAAACTAAATCACCCCTAGACATAAAATGGGTTAGTTTCGCTTCAGTAGCTTCATAATCAGATGACGGTTCAGTCTGGCTGGATAATAGTTTTTATCTGGGAACAGTCTGTTTAGAAATGGCCAACGTCTCTATGCTATGTGTACCAGATGAATATCATTCACCTACATGTATTTGAATGATTGTTGGGGGGGGGGGGGGGGGGGGGGGGGGGGGGGGGGGATATTCATTGAACATTTGTTGAGAGGAAAAATACAGTTCTGTAGCAAATACCCTTTCGGATGTATGACGAATGTGATTTTGCAGAGATACATACAAAATTTCCATTTGTGCCAATGTTGATATTTAGAAGTTCTTGCAAATGTATCATCAAAATGATTTGGTTACGTTATCTTTGAACTGCATTGTTGCTTTTCGTACGTTACCTTCACCTGAAACCATCTTTACTTACTTAAAATAAAAAAAATAGCAGTGTACCGGATGCCTTGAATACAATAACATTATTCTCACATTTGATTGTCTTGTTACAAAAAAAAACAATATATAAAAGATAATACAATAAAATGAAATAAAATAAATAAATTACAAATTTAAATAAGATTATTCGAAATTCACAATTATTTGTTTTCAGAATTCAAGGAGGCGTTCTCTCTGTTTGACAAGGACGGGGATGGAACCATATCTCACGCGGAGTTGGGAATAGTGATGCGGTCTCTGGGTCAGAACCCGACTGAAGACGAGTTAGCGGAGATGATCAACGAAGTGGATGCAGATGGTGAGACAGACTCTATAGACTCTGGATTCTATTGTGTCCTGTGTCTGGGTTTTATGTTTGCTTCTGTAGGTTCTGTATGCTATGTGTCCTTACTCGATGGCTCTCCTTTCACCATGTGTTCTGTGTCCGTACTCGATGGCTCTCCTTATACCTTGTATTCTGTGTCCGTACTCGATGGCTCTCCGTTTACCATGTTTTCTCTGTCCGTACTCGATGGCTCTCCTTTTACCATGTGTTCTGTGTCCGTACTTGATGGCTCTCCTTTTACCATGTGTTCTTTGACCGTACTCGATGGCTCTCCTTACACCATGTGTTCTGTGTCCGTACTCGATGGCTCTCCTTATACCATGTATCCTGTGTCCGTACTCGATGGCTCTCCGTTTATCATGTGTTCTGTGTCCGTACTCGATGGCTCTCCTTATACCATGTGTTCTGTGTCCGTACTCGATGGCTCTCCTTATACCATGTATTCTGTGTCCGTACTCGATGGCTCTCCTTTTACCATGTGTTCTGTGTCCGTACTCGATGGCTCTCCTTTTACCATGTGTTCTGTGTCCGTACTCGATGGCTCTCCTTATACCTTGTATTCTGTGTCCGTACTCGATGGCTCTCCGTTTACCATGTTTTCTGTGTCCGTACTCGATGACTCTCCTTTTACCATGTATTCTGTGTCCGTACTCGATGACTCTCCTTTTACCATGTATTCTGTGTCCGTACTCGATGACTCTCCTTTTATGTATTCTGTGTCCGTACTCGATGGCTCTCCTTTTACGATGTATTCTGTGTCCGTACTCGATGGCTCTCCTTATACCATGTGTTCTGTGTTCGTACTCGATGGCTCTCATTCTGTTTCCGTCGTTCGCAATGTCATGTAATGCATAAACTCTGTTTCTACTTATCA
This sequence comes from Gibbula magus, assembly GCA_936450465.1. Taxonomy (NCBI): domain Eukaryota; kingdom Metazoa; phylum Mollusca; class Gastropoda; order Trochida; family Trochidae; genus Gibbula; species Gibbula magus. Next base: position 31,074,660 of record OW388290.1, on the reverse strand, counting down.
TGTTTTGTTATTAACGAGATTTGTACAGCATGTTTGCTTTTTCAATTCTGTGAGTGATTTGAACACTCGCTTCTTTGTTGTGTACACCTTGTAATCAGTCTTTCAGAGTGATGGCAGTTAGCCATTACATCCTCTGGTATATTTATATGATCCATAATAATCTGCTTCTCATTATTGAATGAAACTCACCAAAAACTGTCCGAGGTCGATGATTCGTAGAGGATGTGTCTAGTGGATGTTGCATTATTGATAATTATTTAAACACATATAGGTGACAGCAGGTAATTACGTTGTGATTTGATTTCCGTACGTCAAATTTCACACCAATGTATTGCTTATACGTCAACAAAGGCAGAGCGTTGAGATCTACTCGTCACTTACATGTACCATCAAAAACAGAATAAGTTCTCTGTTTCGCATGGGAACAAAACACGCTCCTGCCTTGCCAATATCATGGTATTTATATCAAAGGTTAAAATTTTAGTTAATACATTTCTCAACCGAATTATATAATTTAAAATTTTAAGTGAAAGTGAGCCTGTCATTGTCTGTCCTTGTATGATATGACATTAAGCTGAGAATCTATAGAAGTTATAGGACACTCGGATAACGGATTTACCACGGTTAGAGATTCCAGATCTGCAAGGCAATCATGCTTTAATGACAGCCTGCATCATTGTATAGCGTATTCCATCGTACTGCAAACAGGTGTAGAATTAGTTGTTGGGGAAATGAGTTACTGGGTCTTATCGATTCAATAAATCACACAGGACATTTCTCGATCAGCACGTGTATTATTAAAATATCCATTGTCGAGAAAATGTCTTAATTATCAGGCATCAATACATGCCAAATCGACGGTATTTATTCACAAAACATTGCCACTACTTGTCGCTTAATTTCCCAGATTCCTCAAACAGTCTCCTGGTAATCGGATAAAAATCAGATAAAGCATAAACACATCCCCTCTTTATCCCATTTGCAGGTAATGGCACCATCGATTTCGAAGAATTCCTACAGATGATGTCTCGGAAGTTAAAAGATACGGACAATGACGAAGAGCTACGCGAAGCTTTCCGAGTGTTCGACCGCGACGGAAACGGTTACATCAGCGCCTCCTCGCTGCGTCACGTGATGACCAACCTCGGAGAGAAGTTGACGGATGCGGAAGTTGAGGAGATGATGCGGGAAGCGGACGTAGACGGCGATGGAATGATTAGTTATGAGGGTACAAGTTTAAATAGATGTTGGTTGCAATAACGGCATGGGTGGTGACATTTATCTAATGGGCGACTTATTTTCCTCTGATTATTTCGCAATGACAATCTCATTAAAATGGACCCTGGAGGAGAACGAGTTTTATGGCAATTAGGCCCTGTTCCGAGGAATAACAATTGTAAAACCGTTGCATCTACTTGCGTGATGTTTCGTCGCCACACAGTCTGTTGATGCGCCATATTATAGTCACGTGTTCTGTGGCAAGTTAAGTGTAGGCAAACCTAGTCATTAGCGGACCAATCGTATCATAGTTTTTGAATAATCACCATTTTGAATACATTCGGACTCCTTCGGTAACACGTAGTGTTATGGAAACGAAATGAAGGAGTTGTACGCAACGCCTAACATTTTGAACCATTGAAATGAAATGAAATGAAATGCACGGGCGTTTTTTGACAATATAGTGGGTTGGTGGGAATCGGGGGTCGTACTACGTGATCATTGCCCATTGGATAAAGCAGATACATGATGGACACAAGTCGGTGAATACAAAGTATCGCCTTGCATCGTGGTGTGTCTCACATCGCCCATACTTTGTATTCATCAACTTGCATTATCATATGTCTACATATGTCGTTAAAGTGGAATGTTACATGTTCATTAAGAGTTATAGGCTTCGTTAAATATCATTTACATGCAGAATGAGTCTTGAAATGATGTAGGAGCTTGGCCCTCTTATACTTGCATGTTGATAAAAGAGATTGATTTAATGTGTTAGAGGCTGCTTTGTTTGAACGTAAATGTAATGAATGATCTGAAATGCTCACTAGTTATATTGTAGCTAATGTTTGCCGCTGTGAGAAAGAGTGGCTTGAGTAGTTAAAAAACGCCATGCTTCGTCGAATGAATGGTTTAGTCAATAACGTGTTCGATGTAATCTCTAAAGTATTATATGTTAACTCTGATTGAACAAATGATTAGGATTATTGAGATCACGAATAATGGAAATAGTAATACATGTACACTGACTGATTAGAACAGTATTATTGCGAATAATTAGAACAGTATTATTGCGAATAATTGGAATGGTAGGATCACGAATGATTGGGATAGTAGGATAACAAATGATTGAAATAGTAACATTCTAAATATAAATGGTTGAAATAGTAGGATAACAAATTATTGAAATAGAAGGATAACAAATGATTGGAATAGTAGGATAACAAATGATTGGAATAGTAGGATCGCGGATGATTTGAATAGTAAGAACACAAATCATTCCATGAGGAATAGTTAGATAACGAATGGTTGGAATAGTACGGCTATGAATAATTTGAAGAGTTAGGTCACGAATGATTGGAATATTAATATGACGAACGATTTGGATAGCACGACCACGAATGATTGTAACAGTAAGATTACGACTGATTCCAATTGGATTGTAATATAACGAACGTTTGGAATCATAAGATCACGAATGAGAATAAATGTAATTATGTGTTGAAACATATTTAGACAAATAAAATATTTAGATAAATAGTTAGTTTTCAGCGAGCAAAATCAATAGTAAAATTAGGGATTAGCGATTATGTATTTGATTGATAGACACCAAGCCGGTGACGCCGAAGAGTGAACAAAACAATAATTCCCAGTAAAACAGAACTTTATATATATCTGTATATCTGAGGCCGTTGTTTGATTCATAACAGCAGGATAGGCTATTCCCTATACTGTTACACCACCTGAAAATTATTCCTCTTCAAGATGCGATTCACCTGGACTGAAAACCCCGGCTTAAATACATTACCTTAGCGCTATAGCAACCTAAGTACTTCAACCTAGTTATAATAATCAGATTAAAGCATCGAAGGCTGAAGATGTATCGTAGCAACGTAAAAACTCATTGTTCGGTTAAAGGTTAATACCGAGATTTATTGTGACTAAATATTTTTTTTGTGCGAGTTATTATGAGCTGAAAGCTTAGACCAACACATTCTATCATCTGTACTTGAAATGTCACATACGGGATAAACGTCGCTCGTTCCAGCCAATGACGTCATAGGCAGCAAAACAAGGAGTCGAAGTGAACTTACATCGTGTTTACGAACGTTGCGTTTTTCCTCGTTGTATATATATATATATATACTTTCTGCTTCATATGCATATATTAATATCATTCTTTTCTATTTCGGGTTTGAGAAAAATATCTTGCGGCTTAATCAAAATCTACCGAATTGTTTTTTGACAGAAAATACTTTTATAATTCTGATATGATATTACCATTTAAAGGAGGGTTCTATCGGTGTAATTTTTGCGGAAACGAAATTCGAGATGATATTCCCGTTTAATGTTATTTATACATAATTAACACAGTCAAAATGAAAGATACTAATGTAGGTAATATGTTGATGACTAAAAATTATATTTCACAACTTGATAAACAGGAGCGCACATTTGTTATAAAATAAAAACAATGAGAACTGGAGCCATTCACCTGCGCTGCGAGTGGGGAAAACTTCGCTACAACATTACAGCAAATTGTTTTTTTAATGTTATGACATATATGTGTTACTTTGTGAACACTCTATCAGTTTATGTCCTTACTTATTAAAAAGTTGTAAAATTAGGTACAATATAGCGTGTTTTCATTCCACATAATGCAAAACAATCAAAGATGGCGACATATCTCTCGCTTTAAATGGTTTCTTTAATTGTTTCTGCAATATTGTACTTTCCCTCTCGCAAATATCTACAACGTAGATACCTCAGCCATGTTTATCATGTTTCTCGCTCCTGTGCTACGTGTTCGGTATTCAGCACAACTTCAGCAAAGTCAACATCACAAAGATGCAGGTCTTAGTCATGTAGCTAACATCCACTACATGTACGTGTATACACGTCTCACATTGCACTAATACGCGGTGACGCGAACCATTGCAGTCCTCTACTTAATGACACTCCCAGCTGTAGTCTGGTCACGTGACGCTCTGAACAACCAATCAGCACAGTTTTAGTCATTCTCTGCACATTCCCGTGTCAGTGGCAGGAAAGACAGATGGCGGTGCGACATCAAAGTATTAAAAGTATGGCTCATCAAAGAAAAGCAGACTTCTTTCCTTGCTGGCATTGTTTCAAGTGCAACTCTCTCAAGGGTGGACTATTATGATTTAATTGTAGGTTTTTGTAGCCAGTTAGGAACCCAGTATGAGGATAACATTGGCATTATACGAAACATACACCGAGAGCACAGTTCTGTTTCGGATTTAACAGACAGAGCGTCTATGCCATCGTTTTTATTCTTTATACAGGTTTTTATATATCTTTTATGACCTTCACCCAAAGAAGTAATAATCTTTGAGGTAACTTTGAGTATCCTACAGCAATAAGTTTCTTCTTGTTTTTACCTAGTCTATATGTTCTAAAATATTATGAATATGATAAATATGAAATTTAACATTCCATTGATCCATCGACTTGGTCATATCCATGTCGTTGATTCCTCCATATCATCATACCTTCGTCTCGTAACATTTTGTTCTTATGTTCCAATTTCAGATTTCATGACTTTTGCCAACCAGTTGTTATTTTCATACGGAGGGGCGTCTCTAGCGTGAACCACTTGAGCTGAAGCATCAATCCGCCAAACTGACTCTGCTTTCAGAGAGGCTTATTTCTGTGATCACAGATCAAAGCTTTTCTATAAAGTTATCGTACACAGGACCTACTGACGTCAAGGAAATATGTCTTCACCGGCACGCCTGAACAACCAAGGAAAACATCACTTGCTTTAAAATGACTATCATTGTTATTATCCGTCTATCAAGGGTCACTGGAATCAATTCCGAGGTCATTTCCCTAAAGTTCAAGTTGAACGTAGCAAAGATAAAATTAAAACAATTTTTAACAGACAGAAGGGAAGAAGATACAATTGGATGTCTATGTCTATGTCTAATGTGGCTCTGCCTTCAGAGGTGTAGGTGTTTCTATGAATGCTGCCATAACCCGGAGCAGAGTGTTTCTGTTAAGGTGCTTCTGGAGCGATTGTCCGAGAAAAGCAGATCTGCTCTCATTTAACGGGGCAGTAACACTTTTGGCTCAAATAAGTCGATGAAATGTATTTGAAAAATAATTTCTCCAATAGTAAAACTCCCTCCTCTCTTCGGAAAATCAAGTTAAAACATTAGTTTACATGGTTCGGTAAAGCCATGGAAATCGTTTTTGTACTTCGAAATAATAAAATGTGTTCACATTAAAATGGCCGCCATGCAATGTTTGCTTTATACACAACACCGTTATTACCACTGCGGATAATTGGTTTGTGTACTAAGATGTTTTAAAGTAAATATAAATGACATATTCTATCATTATAAATTGGAAATTTGAAAAAATAAAATTAAAAAAAAATGTGCTACAGCCCCTTTAATAATGTTTAGTTAGGGGTGATTAGATAGTGCGAAGTACATGGATCTGTTTTGTGAAAGAAACATGATCTCAACGTACATCAAATACTTTATTCAATCTATTCTATGAAATTTTGAACATTTGAACATCGACATAAAAAACTAACAACGTTCCTAAATTCAACATCAACGCTAGATGCAAGGTGTTTTATATTGTTAATCTTTTCTGCCAACCTTCCTGACAAGAAATGGGTAGATTGGCCAAGATATATGTAAATTTATTATATTTATTTGGCTTCAATCAGGGAATCAGAGAGCAAAATCGCATTTGAAGCATGCTCAACAATACACAATGTTTAATTCAATACTCTCGGGTTAGTTTGATCGACCATATCAGTATAGTGGTAAGGGCGATTTTTTTTTGTTATATTTCTTCTAATAGACGCCCCGGCGTTTTTTTCAGAACGTGTATACGTGACCGGCGTCTATTCCTTTTTTGGCATATATACCACCCGACTAACAAACATATAACAATGCATCATGACAAACTTTTTGGAATATGAATTTGTTTTGGTGAATATTTATTCATTTTTGATCGGAAACCATGTTTCCATAAGAAGCATACGTTAACATACATACAATGTATTAAAAAAAAATGTGCTCATCTTATCACCCGAGGTCCGACGTTTATTTGAGACCCGGCGTCAATTCGAGCCCGGCGTCTGTTATAGTAAGTACGGTATTTTGTTAACAGAAGCCATCCTCCGATTACATATGTCAGTCGGAGAACCGATGATTTGCCCGGCGAAGTACCACGAAATACCATGAAATACCATGTACTGATGGAGACTAACTCACGTGTATGAATGACATTGAACGATAATATATCAGATTGATGCAATATATTTATGACGTGTTGGAAGGGGAACCAAGAGACGTATTCACATGTCTTGAGAGAGTGGATACACAGGATAAGCGTGTAATTTAGGTGTTAGAAGGAAATACAATTCCTGGCAAACCACGACTTTGCATACGGGGTTGGTTGTAGATTTCCAGACATATTTATATATTATCTATCTCAGAAGATTGTAGGGATGTGATTCTTTTAAGATTCTTTGTGATTTCTCTCCGTGTAGTTGATAACGGAAATTATGATATCAGTTTTAATTAAAATTAAGATTTGTTAAAAAATGATCATATTCATAAACACACCCAGGAGCACTGTTTCCTTACCAAAGATTTATTGGAATATATTATAAAAAAACATGATCTCATTTCCTATTGTATGTCATTTTCATTGATGCCGTGTGTTATATGGTTTTGTCAATGTACAGGAATGTTTTACGATTGAATGAATACGTTGAAGTTTGAGATAAATTTATTTACGACGTGTCATAACGGAATGTGGATGGTAAGGAATTGATGTATGTTAATTCTGTTTATATATTACACACGTGATAACTGTCACACCTGGGCCGTAAACAGAAATGTAAATAAGATTATGAATATATAGGCCTAAGTATGTGATGTTACGTTATTTCTGTTTGTGAGATGTTTACATGAAATAGCAACTCTATATTCATTTTTTAATAAATATGGAAAAGTTGATATGAGTGACAATTATAGTACTGAGAAATAAGCAATAACATAGTCGTGATAATATATTTACATCAATTGAAAAAATCTCTATTTTCCTTTCCTTCAATTTCCAGTTTGTCATTTGTTCAATGTGATTTTCAAATAGTTTCGGAATAGTTCATTTCACCATACCGCTTTATAGAATAATTGAACATTTTATTTCAGAAAGCCTTAAAAGTAGTATTTTATGTGCGCATCCTTTGATTTCAACGTAAAGCTGAGCAAGACAAGTCATACGTTTATTTTTGAGACATGTTAAGTCAGAAATGTGTGTTAAGCGTCATAGTAAACTTAAAATGGCTTTTGTTTGTTTTCGATGTTTCATTGTTGAAGTTATTTAAAAATTTAATTTGCGTGAACATACCAGACACGAAGTAAACATATCTCTTAAACATTGGTTCAATGTGAAGAATACATTGTACCTTGTTAAGTAACTTAATTTGTTGAGAAAAAATTATCGTTTATTTAAACGCTTGACATTTTTGTAATAAAAGTGTTATTTTGTGATGATGTGTTTGTTTCAGTTGTGTCTCCGAAGAAGTCTTCAAACAGGCGGATCTGAGGATGGTGCTGAAAAACCCCCAAAATATTCCGTTACTACATAACATTTTAGAAAGTATAATATTACATGGAATCGGGGTACACAGTGTCAGTGAACCATTAATTAATCATCTAATGAAAATGCAAACGCTATCTCCATAACACCAATTTAACGGCCATGTTATCCTCATATCAGTTCTTCCCAATGTGTAAACAAATTAGAACTTTTAATACATTCTAGATCCTTATTCAGCAATTATTGATAAACTGAATAAACCTTAAGTAAAATAAAATCAAATAAATAAGGTAGATTAATTAAAGTAGGTAAATTAAATGAAATAACACGGATGAAGGTAGAGTAAATATTAAATTGCATAGGCTAAATTCTAGTCTATCTACATATTTACTAGGAAAGTTTAATAAGTGTTTTGGAGGAAATATATATCGGTTAATTGATGAGTGACGTGACAGTACAGGTGATTTAAAGAAAGACTACACATAAATCATGTTCTTCTTACCGGGTTGGACAGCAATGACAGAGTTAGCTCCCCTCCTCCACAACCCGAGAGTCTGAAGAGCCGTAGTACTTGTTGAAGCTGATGTAAACAATAGGGTGAATGGCACTGGAGGAGTAGGCAAGAAATAACGCCGAATATTTGAACGCCCCTATACCAGCAGGTTTCTGGAAAGGGAATCGTTTCAATGACAGATATAACGATATAGTCTCCGCAGAGGTGACTCAACTAATTGCTTTCCAAGGTAAACCCTGTTACAAGTGGAACTATTTCTTGGCGAAAAGCAGAGAATGCTGAATGGTTGCAAAGTTGGATGTGAAATAAGCGACGATGTTTCAAACGGAGCACTCGGCGCATTGCCGTAACCGTTGAGATCGCTGGAGTTCCTTAACTAGTCTGATGCGTACCTATTTTTCTTACAAAACAGAAGTGAATCGGATATGGACTGTTGTTGTTTGGTAGGAATAAGAAAGATAAGATTGTTGTTGATTGGTAAGAAATAAGGACAATAATCGTTTCACCATAAGGATCTTGCTCGTAAGTTAGAAAACTGGTAACAGGTAACAGGGGTTACGTGGGAAGAAATGGTTGTAACATCAGAGGGATAGGACGTGTAGCATAACAGTTAGTTGAACTAGATTACCAGACCTCCTGATCCACAGATACTGTTTGGTCAGGGATTTCCTCGAATGGCGGCAAAGTGGTTTTCACAAAATCCTCTATCTTTTATTTACGTTATTGGCCAGTCACTTTTGCCAGGCGGTATGACATTACAACAGAACATACAACAGACCGCATATATATTCATTAACAAAATAGCTGACCATCCGCATCAACTTCAATGCGTGTACCTTCCATTGAGATAATGCGAGCAAGCTATGAGAAATCAACTTCCAAACGCAAGGCATAACTCTTGCCAGTTTGCATTACTGGCTGCTTTAACCCTTGCGGTATTTCCCTCGCTTTGTTGTGTCAAGATAGTGAATCGCTGCACCAGAAATGCATAGCGGGCCTGGATTTCTAAACTCAGATTTTGTAAGGAAATACTGCAAGGCCTAAATCAGCCAGTAATGGAGACTGGCAAGAGTTATGCCTTGCATTGATGAGAAATCAGTAATTGTCGGTTCCCATGTATTAACATTCAATTCAAGCACCCAATTTCTCCACTACAAATATCAGGCTACAGATTTCTTTGAACCTTAAGCTTCAATATAATCACTTGTTATTAGGTCGAATTGTAAACGTTATTTGTAAACGTTTATACAACAACGTGTCGACTAACCGGCTTGTCCTTGTCCCTGTAGACATCCCAGACGAGAGTCACTTGTTGAGGGGTCCAACACACGAAGAACACGACCAGCAGAGTTAACGTCATGTGACATACCTGGAATGGTAAGTCAGTCAGCTTTATCGTAAAATGTTTGACGCGTTCAGACGCTCTGGCTAAGACAACCCAACTCCGGGCAGTTGTTTCAAACATACCTTGAAATTATCTTTTGTCATACACAACGATATTCTCTTCAAACAGAGGTTACTCTCTTAAGATTTCCGATCATAACCTCTGTTCTAAATTTAATTGGGCTGAGAAGGAGAACCTCATACCTGCTTCTTAACCTATGAAAACTCGTCTTTCAGTGGCTATTTCGACCAAGTGACTCCAAAGACCTTAGCATTTGTCTCTAATGGTTTTTTTCTAATTAGCATAATGTCCTTCGAATATGTCTGATGTAAATAATATAAATGAACTATTTTCAGTATTTGTCTCTGATTTGGTCTTCTTTATTTTTTTTTATCTTTATTTTTATTTTCACAAAATCAAGTAGCATATCTCGTGGAAAACACATTAAACGGGAAAACGCATGGCGTGTCATTGACAAATGTCACTTTTACAACTAGAATCAAATGCAACCAATCAGATTCTTTCTTTTCTGAAATCAGCCTAATAAGAACATAGGTTAGGATCGGAAATCTGAAGGGAATACCCTGATACTACTGAAGTGTGAACCATCTACGTTATGTTACCCTTTGTAATGGACTCACTTGAAAAACACTTACTGTTCTTCTCGTGTATTGTGTCTGTCTAGTGCCACTTCCATTGACCTGAACTCTATGACCACGTTCAGTACCGGACAGCGGCGACACGGAGTTTGTAGAGTGTGATTGATGTGGTTCCAGTTCCGGACCCAAACGTTCCAGTTGTAATGTCTGCCCCGAGTGCGCCGGTGTCCTTTGGGTAGCAAACAGCAGAACAAACATAGTTCCAAGCGGAAGCACATAGAAGACAAGAGCAAACACGGTGATGTAGACCTTCTTAGACATGGGGGACGGGAAGACGTCCCGACATTCCATTTCAACCCCCGTGACCCAATGGATCCTGGTCACCCACATATATAAGAGCCACGGGAGGGCGGTGAGGCAAGCAATAGTCCAGATTGTTAGGATGACACAGCTCTGACATCGCTGAGTGAATTGGAGGTACTGGGGTTGATGAGCAGCCAGGAAGCGATCCAGCACGGTGATCGTCAGGGTCAGGATACTCGCAGACACCACCATCACTGCAACTCACAGGATAAAGATTATAACTTAAATCTTACATGCAATATGACTGAAACCTCATCTCTGGAACACCTACATAATATGAGCTTTTCTATAGGCCATATGTTTATGGAAACGAAATTAGAGAGGATAATCCCGTTTAAACTTATAATATATTAATACATGATTAAAACACAGTTTATATTTTTATGAAACGTTATGTTTTACTGAATATTCTATCAGTGATCTTGTATTATAAAAAGGTGGTAAAATTAGGCACGCTTTTAAAGCGTGTTTTCATTTCCCGTCATGCGATAAAAACAAGATGGCGAATTTTGCCTTTACGACGGCACTTTAAGTACATATTAGAAATCTCAGAGAAATGGGAATCGATTTTTAGCTAAATTTATACATGAGGATATATATTTTCGGTTAAGGGATATAAAAGTGAATTACAAGAAAAGAAATGATACATTGAATATATTTGACATACCTTGTCGAATACCTTGTACATATCTTATAGAATAAAGTATTCAGCGTCTAATTTCAAGTCGAAAATAAAAAGGAAGTCTGAAATTACAACAGTAAATGCAAGGTCAACTTAATAACACCGTATTTAAAAAACAACCCTATCTGGACATGGACTTCCTTTTGTCAAGTAAAGACGAGCAGTGCACATCCAGATTCCCAAATGTTGGCGCGTGTGTGAACCCTATGGCAACGGTATCGATATATATATATATATATATATATATATATATATATATATATATATATATATATATATATATATATATATATATATATATATATATGACCTCGTGTCTTCATACCAAGAGTACTTTGTACCGTGATCGCACGCAGTGGTATTGATTCAAAACCTACGGTATGCTAAATCATAGTTTTTAGGAATATAAAGATTAGTTCATGAACATAGTTACTTTTTGTCCTCTGCGTATATATACTTATAACAACTGTTCTTAAACCTAGTTATAGATAGATAACAAAAAGGTTTGGAATTGGGTGGGACCTCAGACCGTGTTCACGCTACATTTTATATTTCACTCTTAATTTTGTAAAGTATATTTTTAAGATACGACAATTCAATATAAAATGAAGTCTTATCAGATATCCATTTTACAATTATTTGTTTTTCCATCTCATTGAATGCTCCATTAATCCTTGAAATTCCGTCAACGTGTTACGAAAGATAGGATAGAGAAATTTAAATTTTTCGTTCTTAAAAACTACTCAAAGTGTAGTTCCTCGAACTACTATGTTCAACTCATCGATAGTTTTTAAGCCACGTTTTGTCCATTTACCAAGTGACTATCTAAATAGGTCACCATTGTCCCATTAGTACATATGTCACGCCTGTACTTTCTTTCGTCATGTTAAAGTACATCGACCAAGTAACAGTTACTTTTTAGATCGAAAATAGAGTCCTCATTTTTAGACCATTTTATTATTAATCTATATATTATCTAATATATGTAAATGTAATTTGTAGATGACAACATTGTTACAGTGTTTTGAATACTATCAGAAAATTTAGTAGTCTGTCTGTTCAACATTAAATACTTTCTTCCTTATCTTGAGTTCAAAGGGGGCATCAAAAGCTTAAACAGTCAATGGAGTAACACCCTAAAACATCTACCATTTCTACGATCAGACACAGTTTTAATACCGTCAAAGATAACAAACATTTCACGAATTGCAAATTTATTATGAATTAGCATTGAAATGTTGATATTATTTTTTATCAAGCTCATAAATACATGTTTACATTCGTTGAAAATACACAACGCAGAATATTCTAACTGACCTCAAAGCAAATTTGAATTGAATGACCACTAAAGTTACTCTTAGACTATGAGACTACATGTACATAATATTCAACTAAAAAAGTCAAAATGTCTTTTATTACCCATATAGTTGTAAACGACTGCTTTAAGATGTGCACATGTCACGGTTATCTGGCAATAATTGTTTTAACGCAACTTCCCCGTATTTCATCGTCTTTAACAACAGCAAACAATAGGCTATTTTTAGGCATTAAAATGCAATGGAATGGGTAAAAAAGATATCATTACACTAGAAAGTGTGCCATTTGACACGCTCTCGCTCGGACAATACACAAATTCACACTCGTTTCATAAAAGTCATATACACACTTTTAATAATCTCTATATATGCACAATGGTCCAAGAGGACATTAACAATGTCTAAGGTCTGTGTTTCTAATTACCCTGCAAGAAGGTGTTGAGTCTGCACATGAGGTCTCCGAGCACCCAGTTCTGCTTGAGGTCAGTCAGAAGGTGCACCCAGGAGCACACACATGTCACTAGGATGTCTGCTACAGCCAGGTTGATGATGTACAGGTTGAACTTTGTTCTTAGACTCTTGGTGCAGGCTAGGACGCAGATGATCAGTCCATTGCACAGTAATCCTGCACAGATGGTCACGCTGTAGAAGAGAATCTTGTTGACTTGTTTAAAGTCTAGGTCACTGATAGAGGGTTTGTAGAAAAGTTCACTTATGTTCTCGTAGTTAGATAGGTTATGTATAAATTCTTGGATCTCGTCTTCTTTCATTGTTGAGTTTTAAATAGTCATGATACTCGAGTTTGTCACTGATCATTGACAAGCTGTTAACAAACCACTGAATCAGCTTCACGTTACAATGAATAACAAGGGAATCTATCAATTAAAACCCCAAGGTTATTTTGGTATCGTAGAGACGTTATCTGTTTTGTCAAAGCTTTAAATAGTTCATATTATACAGAAATAGCATTCTTATCCAAATAGTCACATGTTTGGTCCCATTGGCTTCCGAGTTCAGACTTAACCCTCAAAGGCATTAGCGTTTTTAGATCACATAAGGCACAATTAAGGTGGGCATCAAAGGCCCGGGGTTATTACATATACGAATATTACACTACTGATACAGTTAATATAGTGCTATCTACATTGACTGGCTATCATTATCATGGAGAGGTTGGAAGAAAAGGTTGAGCTCAAAGGTCATATAGCCAATGTTCTAAAATGTTATTTTATTGTAATTCTAATTATTTGGTGTTTGTATTTCGGTATATTTTCGCCCTTTGAAATATAACTATTTGATTTCAACAAATTCAATGTTTTATTAACCTTCACTACATTTATTTTATGATATTGTATTATTGTATTGTATTGTACAAAATCTACCCCGGACTATACAAGGGAACAACCAGAAATGTGTATACAGATATATATGTAAAACTTTTGAAGGTTTGTCTTTACGTTGTCCTGGTTCCCATTTAGAAGAACGAATGAAAACATGTATAACAGGATAAATTATTCAATGTAGTCAACTGGAAAGAACATAAAGAGATTCAGTAACACAAACAGTATCAAACTGACAATCATGCAGCGTTCAGTCAGAATGAACACAAGACAGTCTTACTCTAGCAATCATTGCAGATGAAGCAGACCTGTTGTGACATGTAATCCTGTTGTGACATGTAATCCTGTTGTGACATGTAATCCTGTTGTGACATGCAGTAGGGCAGATACAGCATCTCCTCCTCTAGATCTAGAACAATTTCAATGTCTATTTGCACAAAAAAAAACATGACTGGGCTTCCGAGGCGCACCTTGTGCCTTAGTGTAAGAGTTCTTAAAATAATTAACACATTTTATATTTTGTGTCCGAATGCCTTTGAAGAATGTAAGATAATGATGTGTTTGATTATTAGATGGAATGAAATTAAAATTCTTCCAATAATAAAGCTTTTGAGTGCATGAGAACACTCTGATGGTCCTCAAAGACCCACCTTGTGCCTTTGAGGGTTAATTTAACTTGTATAACACTTAAGTAATGTCAAATAAATTGAAACGATTTTATATATGAAACAAAGACGTAAAGTCTCAAAAACAGTTACTATTGGTAAAGGAGGCTTATTCAAATCTACAGAAAATACTAAAACTCAGTTTGATTAAAATCGACCGTATTCAGAGGAGTAAAAGTTCCAAACGAGCGCATCTACAGGGATACGAACTCATATAGCTACATGTAGGGAGTTTCCTCTTCACACAGTCTTGTGACTGCACGTACAGTCGAATGTTCTGACAAGTTCGATCACTTAGCCAATCACAAGCGCTCCAACATAAACTTTCGGCGCGTGAAGCTCCGACCAAGTAGTTTCATGCAGCCATAATTTCTTCTGCTTCTGTAATATTAGGAATGTTTTAACGAATGATACCGATATGCATTTAAAGTTGGGATCATTTAAAACGCCATGATTCAATTAACCCTCTAATGACTGGGTTATGTCTGCACTTAAATGGTATAGAACTCGCCTGTACGGGGTTGTCCCCAGGAATAGTTGATATCTCCCACACATAATACATGTGTGTTTCTGAGATTCTTCTCACAATTGTTATTTTTTTTGTACAAATGTATCCTGTCTTGTTTTACCAATCAAATTCCACTCGATGAAGGAGTGAGCATATTTTCCGAAACGTCGTATATCGACTCAATATAGAAGTTGTTAGTCAGAAAATATTGTATTCCACTTCTTAATGCCAATAAAAACTACATTCATAATTATTTATCAACATTTTGTAATACAGTCATAGAATGTTATTCAAGCCCATTCGTGGTTCAAGCTTAGTGTTCGAATCGTACATAAAATATGAGAAAGTGCCATGAAATCGTTGGTTTACGAACGTAACGTACATGTACTTTCACCGAGCTGTCAAAATATTTGTAGGAGAAGCTGACATATTTGGGTCGATTGCAACTCAACCACGCTTACGGGTGGCGACAAGTTGGTTAGAGCTAATCATCTTACATCTCGATTGTTTGTTCAATCAAACTTGTTTTGTTTTGAAGTGTACGCCAAGATTAGATAGTTACCGCACAAGCGTAATTATTTCTTTCGTGGAACCTGTAATTTACGTCTACAGTTTACAAAACTGTATCGCACTTTAGCTCTTGTTAAGACTTCGTTTACAAACTCCCTAATTAACAAAACAGTTTTCCCCCTTTTTATACAACTCCACTTTTCTGAATTTTTCAATCAACAAACTGACTACAAACAATTTAAGTAGCCTTCTAAATTCGATGTCATGAAAAACGGCTCGTTGAAATGTGAAATCAATCGAAGAAAAACGTTGACATAAAGCCTAAGCAGAACTAAAAACTATTCGTTCAAACCAAATATCGATCCATCTGACGCCACCACACTCAAGTGCCTGCCACAACATTATGTTTCCATTTAACGAACCCTAGTATCGATTATCTAAAACCCCTAAACGTATACACACAGAATGTCGGTTATTTACAACTATTTGCCGGAAAGATCTGTCACAAAAGCTAATGGACTATTTTAATTTCAGAAAAAACTCAACTATTATAGACTAATTTTAGGCTGTGCTTCTGTCACAGGCCCCGTCGGCGAGCCAGAGAGTCGATGAACTTTGCCCAAGTTGTCAATACAGTCCCATTATGCTATGCTGTGTAAACGCACATAAAGTAGGGGTGTTGCCATGGGAAGTAAACCAGAGCAATGGTTTCCCGACGTTCAGTGAGAACCCACATGTACGACTTTTGCTGTTGCACACAACTTCCAGAAGCGTAAACCCCTATATTCAACTGTTTCATGCACGTGGCAATAGAGATCATAATCAAGCATGTTTGATGGAATCGTCTTTAAGAGCAAAGAAGTTGAATACACTACATCTTGTATTATAATACGGTTCATTTGGTTACATTTTTGTACCAACATATATTTGCAGGAGATAATTAGCAACGACAACATTTTCATCAACACATGGACGTCTATAATCACGGCTATAAAAACAAAGACCAACAATATAACTTCTATATTGACATTCATTTCGATTCACAATCTGTGGAACCATGCCTAATTATAGCTTTTTTTTTACATTATACGATATGATTATACTGACACATTTAAGCAATAAAAAAGGCTCGCTGGTAAAAACATCCCCAGCTTACACAAAGTTTTATGTATTTCTCTGCAGTTTGGTGGAATACAACACGTAGTTTTTCATCTAAACTCAGCGAAATAAAACCAGCGCTGCCAGAAACAATGCAACTGATGGCAGATCTTTTGCAAAAACAGTTCGTTGGGGATTTTCAACCTAATTATATATTTTTTGTGTTCTTTTGTATCATGCGATGGTAATGTGAATAGAGTAGCATCAGCTGAAGCCAGAAACAACACTATAATATCTTATGACCAACAAGTTCCATTTCTTAAAAAAGCGAAGGGACAAAACACGCAAAAAGACTATTCCATCATTTAATTTGCTTTGACATGTTTGTCAGATGACACTTGAATGAGGAAAGAAAATAACGTTCGAAAGATAAAACTTGCTCGTTTCACCTTTTAACTGTTTTGTTTAGAAAATCGAGTTTTTGTAAAGAAACTATCCCTGATATGTCTAAATCATTTTACCTTTGACTTTCGTTCGCTTTATTTAAATGCCAACCGTTGGTAATTTCATTGCATTCAGTGATTGCAAATGCCTGCACCTGGGTCTGCTACAATGTTATCCCGTGAATGTCTCGCTTTAAATCTCCGGGAGCATCGGTTAAAGAAAGTTCAAACATTGTTTCACGGACCCCCTTGCCAACATATTCAAATCATATTATTATAATTTGACATTTACATATGGAATATACATGTACACTATAAACATACATGCATATGCACACACACACACACACACACACACACACACACACACACACACACACACACACACACACACACACACACACACACACACACACATATATATATATATAAATAGAAAAACAGTTTAAAATATATTCCAACTCCCAGGTCTCATATAGAAAAATAAAATGTTCGAAGAAATTACGATGATTTAGTCAGATTCACAAGCATTCAAGATTCACCTGATGAGACCCGTAATGGTCGAAAGCATGCTTGTGAATCTGATTAAATCATCGTAATTTCTTCGAACATTTTATTTTTTCTATATATATATATATATATATATATATATATATATATATATATATATATATATATATATATAAATATATATATATATATACTTGACATGACATCAGTTTACACCATACTACTAATGCTTCTACTACTACTACTACTACTACTACTACTACTACTACCACCACCAACACCAACGTATACACTTCTTGATCTGTGACTATTCGTGTAAATACTTTAAAAGTCAAAGCATTTTCAATTATCGGTGTGAATAAACCCCACAAAATTTCATGTTCAAGGGTTGATAAAATAAAGTCTTGATCTACATAACTTCTAGATATATTATTTCAGTAGTGGAACAACATCA
Source organism: Gibbula magus (assembly GCA_936450465.1). Taxonomy (NCBI): domain Eukaryota; kingdom Metazoa; phylum Mollusca; class Gastropoda; order Trochida; family Trochidae; genus Gibbula; species Gibbula magus. Next base: position 31,056,462 of record OW388290.1, on the reverse strand, counting down.
CAACTTATTGTCTTCTATTTGGTCAAACGATGTGAACGCAGCAAATCCCTCAAGCATATAGGGGTCAGTATATCTTCTGTAGCAGAAGAGATGAAGCTCCTGCTGTTTTGATACTGGAAGGCGGTCTTCCATCGGAGGTACTTAACGCTTGATGATCACAGGTATGGAAGTCCTGCAGCAGCCATTAACGAAGGTTCATTGACAGCTGTGGAAGGATGTGCAGACATACGAACAAGGAACGGATCTTACCATCACTTTATACTATTTGTACATAGAGCCATGTGTGCATGAACACACGATTCAACACTGAAGAAAAAAGAAATCTGATGCAAAGAGAGAATTGACTTCAATAGCCTTGAAAGTCTATTAGTGGCGGGAGTGAGACATGGGTCTATTATTACCATATGGAATCAAAGGGTAAATCCAGTGAATAACACCATCCAGCTTCTCCTCGTGCACGAAATTTCAAGTCTTCAAGGTCAGTGACGAAAGTAATGACTGGGGTGTTCTTAGAAGTGAATTGCATCTTCAATGCACAGGAACTCGAAATTTTTGTATAAGGTAGGGAAACAAATAAATCGTACACCCTATGTCAAATAGAGTAAAGAAGCAAGGGCAGCCATGCTTAAGTCTTGACCTCGCTGTGACCTTGACCTTTGAAATATTAGCGGGAAAGCTTTTCAAATCTTAGCCTGTCTCCATAGTTGATATACACCAAATACGAGACTGATAGCACAAATATTTTTCAAGTTATCGCGTTTACAAGGATATTTTTTGAACTCGTGACCTTGACCTTTGACCTTGAAAGTGAATATGTCCAAAAAATTCCCCAGGGGTATAAGTAGGAAGTTATGAGTTCTTGAAACCCTATTGGAAACACAGTTATAGACAAAACAAAACAAAACAAACAACGCGGCGGCGGCGGTGAAAAGTGCACAAAAACTGATAGCAGCCCCGAGTTAGACGGGGCTGCTAAAAATGTAAAGTTAGGCGCAATATAACGTGTGCACAAAATCCAAGAATGGCGGATTTTGCTGACAGAACGGCCTCTTTAAGACAATGATTGGAGTAAACAACTGTTTCGAGTCCCCTCTACTTCAGCAGCTACATCACTTTTCATTGAACGTATATTAAATAAAAGGTGAAACGATACGTTAAAATGTTGCTTGTTAAATTGTGTTTGAAACCAACAAGCAGACAGAGTCTTCTATATAAGTGGAAAAGTATCGAATATGAACAATGATTATTATGGAACTTTATTCATAACCAAATCCTAAACCATTCATAAGTTATAAATTCATGCGACACAATACTATATTCTTTCCAAGGTGTATTAATCTCTGCACAGTTTTCAAAATCTGTACTGGAAGCGAAATTGTAAAAAGCAATTGGATATAGCTAAAAATAGAAGTCTTGAAAAGGTAAATGACCCCAAAATATAAAAAAATCTACACATGATGATTGTTCCATACACTAAGTTTCATTGAGTTAGATCTTACAGGATTTGAGTTCGGGTCGAGAAACATTATGTTAAATTATGTTTCCATGGAAACGGCTTAAACTTAAATTCCAAAGAAGTCGAACATCCCAAAAGGCACATCTACACCGGATGACTGTTCACATACCAAGTTTCATTGAGGTAGGGCTTACAGTTTTTGAGTTCTGGTCCGGAAAAGAAACCCGGACGGACGGATGTCATTCTATATCCCCGACAACTTGTTGTGGCGGGAGATTACGAAATAACGAAATCGAAGTCACTGTCCAGTCTCTGTCGATGTTTCTGCCAGGTTCAAAAGGAAGGTGTGACTGCACGAAAAGCACGGACGTAGTTCATTTCATCTCCTGATGCACAACAGTACTTTCCAAATTTAAGTTTTTTTTAAATTGGCGCGTTGATATGTTACTTAACAGTTTACCTAACGATTATACTCTCACAATAAATTAACACACACAATTCCTCCTAAATGATGCTTTGAGATAAAATAATCTTTATTTTTCATGACCAAAACTTTTTAACCTATATTTTGAATACGTTGCAAAATACAATGATTTTGAAATTAAATATATTAAATATGTTCTTTCGCCTTTTTGCATATGTGGCAGGAAGTGTGGGTACATCTGACTTATAGCCCAAGCTGGTCGAGTTAGAAAAGAACGTTTAAGTAATAACAGAACTTTTGATTGGTTATCTTCATTATACATCGTATTTCCACCCACTGGTTCAGCCCATCATATGCCCCGAATTTGTTTATCCATCAGGCAAAGCCAATGTTCGCAAACTTCACGTGCAAGGCATTCGACGACGTGAACCCAAGAGGTCCCAGTTTAAGAATACATTATACAGCGCAATGGTCATCTGACTGAGCCCTAACTGCCCAAATCACATATACACTTTGCATTCCAAAGATACCTTTCACAAAGTCGGACGACCCGATCCATGACGGAGTGCTGCTTATATTCCCGTTACAAACACGTAGTAACAGAAGAGGTAGTTTTGGTAACAACAAGAAAAATAACTCATATATGATATAAACTGTGCATATTTCAACACATATACAGAAACTTTAAAATGGACCAAAGCACGTAAAGCAATGGAACCAGTGTTGATTCTACTGAATAATAATAGACATATTAATTTTCACACAAGATATCTCCTATTTTAACATACGGTTCCGAAGTATGGGGATTAATGTACCAAGAATAGAAGCTATAGAAAAAGTACAGAGAAGTTTTGAAAAAAAGTATCCTTGGGGTTGGTAAATAGGCTGCAAATAAGGCTATTCTTGGGGGAAACTGGGCGATACTGTACAGATGCGTACCGAAAGTTTGTTCACCTACATGTGTAACTTAGTGCAACTATCATGTAAATTGACGTTCATTGTAACGTCAATAAAATAACATCACATACAGTGACAATGATTAATCCATGGTCATGACGTCACTCTATTGTGTTTTCAGTTGATTATCATTTAGGAATCAATTGTTCATTGACTGTCCCAGTCAGGAGGGGTGTTAGGTTTAGACATTTTCAAATCTAATCGAGTACAATTTACGAGACTGATGTATTTTGTCTGAGTGTACATGAATATGATCTTAAAAATCTCTCAACTACACAAGTTAATTTTTGTAATGCATGAACCTGGATTCGAACATGCAACCCTTTCGTTTGGTAGTCAGCGCTTCTAACCATTAGGCCACAAGACACTGTTAGAAACCTTAGGATTGTTTGTCAGTAAGAATCCAACGTTCTATTCAAGGCACGGAAGGCATGGAAAGGCAGAGTTTCATCTGCCAATCACTTCACTTCGCGTGGAAGTTTTGCGCTGCACGTGCGTGGAAGAATCCATTTCATGAGGGCCGCAGCTACTTGTACCATATCCGATGAATGAGCACCGAAATTTGCAAAATAATTGATTTTGGTATTCCATAATTGAAATTTATTGTTTCAAATCTAAAACAATCACATATACATGTTTCGTGAAGTCATACAAATGTACATGGATTAAGATGGAGAATGCATTCGTAGTTGTGGATTCGTTAAAAATAATCAACTCGCCCCTTCGGGGCTCGTTGATTATTTTTAACGAATCCACAGCTCCTCATGCATTCTCCATTACATCATCATTTATACATGAGTAAATAAATCATTCTCACACGCAGCGTGTGACCACCAAGTAGGGGTGAATGTTTATGAAGTGTGGCATAATGAAATAGACAGAAGGGGTAAAATTTTGAAAATGTCTGATAATGCAAAAATGCAAAATGATCGGTCCAGTTTTCGCGTTGATACGATGCGTCGAAGACATACCAAATTATATGATATTTACACTAAAATATACAAGTAGGTGAACAAACTTTGGTACGCAGTTGTATATTCATAAAAAAAACATCATTCCCAATACATCTATATGATATGCTTAAGTAACAAGATGAAAATGGTATAATAAATTTGGTTTCTCACGTTCGTGAGATGTTATTAAAAATTATAAGTGGTTTTAGCTATGTATGGATTGTTGAGGATGTTGGTGACGCCACTATATTTTGTATCTTCATTCAAAAGACGATTGGTTGATATGTATATGCAAACTTGGAAACACTCAATTGAATCATTTGACACATTATTCTTGTATAAAGAATCTATTCCAATGAGAAGAATATATCCATAAACTTGACAATAGAAAATTATTAACTTAATTGGATCTATGTGTAAATTTCGCATTTCCCTTCACGACTTTAGAGTCAATCATCAAGGCAAGAAGATCATCAATGATATATCTGATGAAGATTCGATTTGTTTACTTTGTGACAATAATGCTGTAAAATATTAATACCATGTTTTCTTTATTTGCCAAAGATATTATCCTCTTCGTAATGGGTATTATCTGCCAATCCAAAACTAATGTAAAAATATAGCCATTGGCTCTGTAGCTCAGCAGGCTTTATATACATTAACTAATGCAAAATGTCAGGTGAGAGGTAGATTTTAAATGCACTTTCAATGGAGACCTTACCCGTCTGACCTATCTTTGAGGCCAGAGATAAAATCCGCTACAAATAAAGACACACTCGAAGATTTAATTCATTACTTTTGTTTCCTTTAAATTACCTACCTTTAAAGAGCACATGAAGTCTCAAGTTGAAATAGCTTTCCATATAATAATAATAATAATAATAATAATAATAATAAGAGTACTTATAAAGCGCATAATTCCACAAACAAGGTCCATGCTCAATGCGCATAAGATACAATTGAATAAGCTAAGCATAAACGTATATACACACAGCAAGAGATTAATATACAAGGTTAATAATAGCGTTTGAAAAGATGTGTTTTAAAGTGGGACTTGAAAACAGTCAGAGATGAAGCACATTTGAGTTCATGAGGCAGTGGATTCCACAGAGAAGCAGCATTGAATCTGAAGGATCGGGCACCAACGGATTTCAGATTATAGCGGGGAACCTGTAGAAACAGTTGTGTGGAAGAACGAAGAGAGCGAGAAGGTTAAGATCGTCTAAGCACAATATTGGTCATGTGACAACTATGTATTTCTTCAAATACAATTGTACCATGGGCCATGATAAACTTTAAAATCCTACATTAAAAACATGTCAATACATTAGATTGAACGAATGAAATAGGTTTCATAGTGTAACAATGTTTCATACTGTGTATAAATAGTTAATTTTACGAAAAACTAGTTATGTGTGTGGTAACAGAGCAAAGCTAGGTTTTCTCATTTGTTAGTGGATGATATCATTATTAACATGACTAATTCGAAGATTTGGAGCAGTAGTATGTGATGGTTTCGACACACGTGCAGACCCTGAAGATGTGTATCCACAGCGCATCCTGGAAGAGTTTAAAGAAAATCAAACATGATTTCAGTTCGTAATCGCGAGTGGGGAAAGACATGTCCTTTAAAATAAAACTGGATTTTAGTTCCGCAATGTATGGAAACAGTCTGACTTTGATTAATTTTGTTAATAAGCTTTGAATGATACAGACATAACACTTCTTATTTTCTTTATTGTAATTACGTGAATTAAAGTTTTGATAGTTCAACAATAAAATCTTAAAGGTACATCCATTGTGTTGTTTGGGGTCAAATATTCCAAACGTTAGAAATGGCGTTACTTTATCGAGAAGTACCGACTGTTACCGGAAATTAACATGTTGATGATAGTCGACTTATTATATTGACGATATGAAGGTAAAAGTAGTGATTTCTGATCGAAAACCGGACAATGCATCGCGTGTGGCGCGCGCCAATGAGTCAAACGTAATTTTGGAATCTTATTTACAACAGATAAAATGACAAATTTGGTGGGATAATGTTTAATAGGTAATATAACCACTGTGCATGTAAATGGGACGTGCAGTTTCGGTTTCTGCACATGCATAATGATGTTACTCGATTTTAATTGGAAACTTTGCATTACCTCCCTTGATTAGCAAACACGTACATTTCACGCTCCTACGAAAATTGAGAATTATTTCATGAATCCAAACTATACTGCGACGAAAATCACAGGATATCATCATGGGCATTCCAGTCGACGTTTGGAGAGCCAGAATCGGAAGATTTCTGCCGCCGAAGGGTACGAGACAGATAGGGACTGTGCTACCCTACGAACCGACCAGTGAATGGACGCCGGCCATGGATACAGCCTACAGGATTCTACTATGTGGATCGCTTATTCTCACTGTGGCTTGTGCTGGGTCATTCCTTGGTGTGTGTGTGCAGGATCTTGAGTGTTCTTGGATCCCACCGACGTCTTTGTGTGAAAAGAGAGTTGTGTGTGATCACTCTACAGGTGTGACGTCACCATTGTTTACATGGCGAAAACAGGTGACACTCGACATGGATACCGTACCGGGTGTATCGATGTCCCCATCAGTGATTCATTTAGCAGGAGACGTCGAGCTTAACCCAGGCCCATCCTGGAGAGAGTTAGAGGATATGAAATCGGCGATCATCAAACAGATAAAGGACTCAGAGCAAAGATTGTCCAACGATATCCGCTCCATGAAGAAAGACATTGAATCTCTGAAGACAGAAGTGACAGATCTGAGAAAGGAAGTACACACGAATGCAGCGGAACAAGATGTACTGAGGTTGGATTTTGATGTGCTCTCAGAAAGACAAGATAACATTGAACGATATGCTGATACACTGGAATCTCGAATAGAGGATCAAGAACGACGAGGGCGGCGTAACAACATGGTGTTGTATGGAGTGCCGGAATCGGAAGGACACAAGGAAACTTATACGGAAAGTAAGAACAAGGTGCTGGAAATTCTAAACGAAGCAAGAGAAACCAAGGAGCTACCCCCACTCGTACCGAGAGACATTGAGAGAGCACACCGTATTAACTCTAAAAACCCTAAGCAGTCTAACCCCATCATTGTGCGTATGTGCCACTGGGAGGATAAGTGGCATGCAGTGAAACTCAGGAGTGTATTAAAACAGTCTGGATTCGGAATCGCCAATGATCTGACAAACCAACAGAGACAGGAATTATACAAGCTTCGCAATGAGAACCCTAACACACGCTACTACTTCAAAGGGAATAAGCTAGTAGAGGAACCAAAGGAGGCCATCACAGAGGAGCCAGGAGAGGACAGCACTCAGCAGGAGAGGCGCAGACTCAGATCCAACGCCCAGGCCTCTAAGGGGGGACAGTCGAGATAAGGGTGTGGTCAGGGCCTAGTGACTGGCAATGTGACTTGTGATTCTAGGACGCTTCAAGATAACTCTGTGGACTCAGCTGACAAGCAACCTAACAATGATGACAGTTTTGTGAAATTTATTTTTTGGAACATTTCTGGTATACTGAGCAAATTAAGTGACTCTGATTTCTGTAATTACATCCAAACATTTGATATTATTGGCATTACAGAAACATGGTGTGTAGATCCTGACCTAGGTAACATTTTCCAAGACTATGAAATCATTAAGAAAGATGCAGATAAACTATCATCCTATGGCAGACTATCTGGTGGTATTTCAGTTTTGATAAGGAAAGAATTTTATAAATATGTAAAATGGACACAGATTTCTGAAAATGCTATTTTTGCCTTAATTGACAAACAGCTTTTTGGAACAACATGTGATATACTTTACTCTTGTGTATATATCCACCAAGAGAGCTCCTCATGGTATGATAAATTTAGCTCAAATTGTAAAAATGGCATCATTCTTTTTCAAGAAAAACTATTTGACATATTAACAGAACATGATGATTTACATCTATTATGTGGTGGTGATTACAATGCTAGAACTGGAACTAATTCTGATTTTGTGGAAGATGACATAATAGAGTATACAGAAAACCATAATTACTTTTTGTCTGATCTCATATCAGATTACTTCAATCTTAAAAGCTTTTCACTTGATAAAATTGTAAACAAGTTTGGAAAATGTTTAACAGATTTATGTTCTGTTCTGAATATTCATATTTTGAATGGAAGATGTGGTAGAGACAAAAATGTTGGTGATTTTACTTTTATTGGTGCTAATGGTACAAGTGTTATTGACTATATTATAGCTTCTTCCCCATTATTTGACAATGTTTTAGATTTTTCTATAGATTCTCGCTCAGATTCAACCCATCTCCCTGTTACCATGAAATTGAGAGCACACATAAAACAGCAACCTGCAAAACAGAAGAATGACCAGGATAAGAAATCATTTAGATTTGTGTGGGATAATGACAAATCAAGTACTTTTAGAGATCAGCTTTTTTCTGATCAAGTCCAGGATTTACTTGACAAATCAGTAAACACAGCATTGACAAATATTGAAGAGAGCATTAATTACTTAGCAGAGGCACTGAAATTAGCTGGCTCAGCTATGCAAAAGAAAGTAGGAAATACAAAGCCTAACCAAAGATGTAAATGGTATGATGCAGAATGTGAAGATTTGAAAAGGAAAAGATGTAGAGCACTCAATAAATTCAGGAAATGTAAAAATAAAGAATCACTCAGAGAATATCACAATATAAGAAACAAATATGCATCAACTTGCAAAGAAAAGTCACAAACATATTTTATGAATAAGCAGCAATTTATAGAAAAAAACATTCATGACTCCAAATTATTCTGGTCAGAAATAAAAGGCTTAGGTAAAACTCAAAAGGTAAACAATATCAATATTAAAGACTGGTATACCTATTTTAAAGATTTGTTCACATTCACAGATACTGACATGAGCTTGGAAAACCAGCACCATGAGTCACAAAACAATACACATTCACAACTAGACACTGAGTTTGCTAATGATATACTGGATTCACCCATTACTAATGATGAGATCCTAGAGAGTATACACCATCTGAAATGTAACAAATCACCTGGGGTAGATCAAATCATCCCTGAGTTTTTTAAACACTCTTCAGATATTATTGTTCCTTACCTTGAACTAGTATTCAATGTTATATTAGAAAATGGAACCTTTCCAGATACTTGGACACTTGGGATTATTGTGCCAATACATAAACAAGGTGATGTTAATAATGTAAATAATTACAGAGGTATCTCGCTGCTAAGCATATTTGGTAAACTATTTAAATTCATTGTTAATAAGAGGCTAGTGTTTTGGGCAGATACTCTCAACAAAATTAATGAAGAACAAGCCGGTTTTAGAGAGGGCTACTCAACTATTGACAACATATTTATTCTACAAGCACTTGTTGATAGATACCTAAGTGTGAAAAGTGGGAGATTTTATGTGCTCTTTGTTGACTTTGCCAAGGCGTTTGACTCTGTGCAGAGGGGGAAATTATGGAACCTATTAAGATCACGTGGCCTCAGCAACAAAATGAATAAACTATTAGGTAGCATATATGAGAATGTAAAGGTATGTGTACGTAATAATAATGAGATTTCGGAAACCTTTATTAGTCAGTTAGGAGTCAGACAAGGGTGCATTTTAAGCCCATTTCTCTTTACATTTTTCATAAATGAACTAGCAGTACAGATAAATTCCAACTGTAACTATGGTACTCAACTTCATCCGGATATTACTCAGATATTTTTGTTGTTGTTTGCAGATGATATTATTCTCTTTTCATCAACAATTAAAGGATTACAGAGCCAAATTAATGAACTTGAGTTGTACTGCGATAAATGGAAGTTATCAGTGAATATGAATAAAACGAAAGTTCTTGTATTTAAACATGGAAGTCAGTTATCAAGAAATGAACAATGGTATTTTAAGAGAGAAAAAATAGAAACTACAGGATTCTATAAATATCTTGGTGTTTACTTTAGCAGAAACCTGTCATGGCATAAACATACAAACCAAGCTGCAGTACAAGCAAAGAAAGTTCTAATTAGTATAACCAAGAATCTGAAAGTTTTAGGAAATATTTCATATCAATCCTTATTTAAAATATTTGATGTAAAGATACTCCCAATCCTATCATATGGGTCAGAAGTATGGGGCTTAAAACATTTTGATGCTATAGAAAAGATTCATTTATATGCTTGTAAAAAGTATTTGGGTGTTAAGATAAACACATCTAGTCTGATGGTGTATGGAGAATGTGGACGATTTCCTATATATGTACATTCGAATTTAAAAGTAATTAAGTATTGGCTTAGACTTATTAACATGCCCTCATACAGATTGCCCAAAAAGGTTTATAACATGATGATATTGTTTGATAACAATGGTAAAAGAAATTGGGTGACAGGTGTAAGAGAATTACTTTTTAATTGTGGTTTTGGTCATGTTTGGAACGACCAAAATGTGTATTCAATAAATGTTTTTATACTTTCATTAACTCAGAGATTAAAGGATATTTATTTGCAGACATGGACAACATCGATGGCCCTAACAAACAAATGTTTCTATTACAAAATTATTAAATCTGAAATAATCATGGAGGATTATCTATCAAAGATTACTGTTAAAAAATTTAGAATAGCTTTGTCACGTTTTAGATGTTCCTCACATGAACTTTATATTGTGACAGGACGCTATATGAAGATACCAAGAGAAGAAAGAATATGTAATCTCTGTAACTTGAATTTAATAGAAGACGAATATCACTTTTTACTTGTATGTCCGCTATACTTACATCTTAGAGCAAAATATCTAAAAGCATATTATTTCAGATATCCTAACGTTATGAAATTATATGCACTACTATCAAACTCAAATTGTAATATTCTGCAAAATGTTTCTATGTACATATATTATGCCTCCTTGCACAGACAAAATATCCTAAAGTAAATTATACTGGTATTAATGACATATGTGTTATTGAAGATATCATATAACATTACTTGACAGAGAATTATATGATTTTATCTGACATATTTGTACAAATTTGTAAATATTGCATGTACCAATTGTACTACAGGCCTGTGGCCTTTAAGTATTGAATAAAGATTGAGATTGAATTGGAAACTAGTAATTATGATATATTTGGCGATTGGGGATGAATATGCAAGCAAAGTTAATTTATTTGCACTGTAAACAGCACATATGGTGAGTCAGAACGTATTAAAGCCGAATAAAATTTTATCAAACACAATGGATGCACCTTTAATAGTTACAAAATAAAGACGTAATTGTTCCGAAATAAAGTCTTAATAGTTCCGAATTAAAGCTTTAATAGTTCCAAAATAAAGTCTTAATAGTTATATATGGACATTTATATAGCGCTGTCGTCCATCCACCTGCATGCTCATAGCGCTAAGAAATGTCTCACACAATAGAAATCCTTATAGAACTTGGGGAAAGTTAATCCGAGTAATATTTTGTAAAGAGGTGTGATTTTAAAAGCGTTGTAGCACGATTTTCTTACCGAAATACAGTGACACAAATATAAATAAGTGTTACCAATGGCTAAAATACTCCAAAAATAATGAAAAGAGTTATAAAACGAATGTACATGATTCGGTTATGCCATGACAGTCCATTTCCCATCGAGCGGCCATTTTCATGTGTTCACTTTAAAATGACCGCTTGAAGGTAGTCCAAGTGACTGATGTAGCGATGCACTCAGAGTTTTAAAGTTTTAAATATGGTATAATGAATGGTCAACCATCTTGCTGTCTGAACTCTCAAATTCTCACGAGAACTACAAACCTGCCTCTCACACTGAAGAGTTCCACACCACTGTCGCGTTATGCGTCGCACCATTTTCTTCAAATACGTATAGTCGATTTCTATTGATACGGCTTATCGGTTTGAGTAATTAGATGTTTTACTCATTGACGTACACATATAGTGTATAAACTTTGATAATAAATGGCAAATTTGAAAAAAAAACATAATATGCAAAAAACGTTTTGCAGCGCCTTTATTGCAGACTTGAGTGTCCAAGGTTGGAGACACAGAAGGCGTTTACTCCGAAGAGTTTCAGGTTAGATCCAGGGACAGACAATAGATACTGGTGATCTTATCGGAGATTCTTGGGAGCCTTGTGAGCTGTTAGAAGTTCACATAGATATGGTGGACACACAATATCTTGAACTCAATCCTAGATTGTACAGGCATCCAGTGGAGTCTCTTTAGAACTGGCGTGATGTGTGATGATTTTGCTTTTCTGGTAATGATTCTCGCTGCAGTGTTCTGGATTTTCTGAACACGTATAAGCAGATCATATGTCTGATGCCGTAGGGAAGTTCCAAATAAAGCTTCATTAATTCAAATTAATCGTTTTTGCCATTTGCAAAATGTCATTAGAATAATGTAATGACGTCAGTTGGTATTATGGTAACAGCTTCTAAATGCCACGAGTGTACATACCATTTTCAATAATTTCTCCAAAACAAAAAAAACAAACCTAGAGAGCTGCAGGGTATCCCGGTGTATTCTAGTGAGTGAGTGAGTTATTGTTTAACGCCGCTTCGGCAGTATCGCAGCCATTTGCGACGAGAAAATGAAGTTAATTGCCCAATTTAAAAAATATTCGCAAAAACAAGAATGAAACGACACGAAGGTCGTAAAAACACCAGCGAATTATCACAAGATTGTTAAAAGCCGATTTAGAAAGGTAAAACATTAAAGTTTATCAAAGAGATTAATTTCTTTTATAAAATCTAAAATGCGATGTTCACCTAAGTGAGTAAAAACCTGAAATATTAGGGTAAAGTGTTTCCCTGATATGAGCAGTGTCCCAACCATATTCCCACGGCAAGGTGAAACTGTATCGAGAATTCTCCATTTTTCACCTTGCCTTCAACCTAGCCAGAAGTGGTTAAACGAATCAGCGACACCTATCGTGATCACGAGTTACGTCCCTTAGCATCTGCTAACATACAGCCAATGAGATTGCCGTTTATATTCATAACCAATTCAAAATAAGCGACGATCGACACAGTAAATGAGGCAATACAACTGTCTTCCGATTGGCTTATCCGATTAGCCTGCAGTACGTTAAATTCTTAGCACTGAAAATTCTAGGGTTGAGGTCAAGGGCGGAAGGAGAAGATTCGGAAATCTTTTCGTTACGCCTGTGACGTTGTGAAGATGTGTCCCAACCCGGTGTATTCTAATTCATTGGCCAATTGGGATTATAAATAGAAGTTTTCGTTACTCTTTAGCCCCTATTAAGGGCCACAGGGACCGCAATCTAACACCCTATTTTCGTATTCTCCTTCAGAATGGTAAAACCTGGAAAGCTGAATCTTATTTACAGACTCCTTAGTCATTGGTCATTAAACATTGTAGATTTGGTGATTCTCTATCACAAGGGTCACAGGTACCACACATTAGAATTATATTTTAAATTCTTCATTCAAATAGTAAAACCTAGAAAGCCTAAATCTGAAATGAAAACAAACAAGACTTATATTATTCGAATTGTAATGAATTAAAATAGATTAACAACGCATATGTTCAAGTAAGATACCACTGAGATAGAGTAGGGTCACACACATATTCTGAAAGCTTCAAATATAGTGATTAATCTCATGTTAACTTTAACCTTTTTGAAGTGAGCTTCCTTTGGACAAAGCAGCGGGAAGGGAGATAACTTTGAATCACTGTCTGGCAACTTACTCGTTTCAAGTCCTCTATTCTTGTCACAGTTCAAAACCATGTGACAATTACTAAAACGTCTGTGACCCAGTCGCCGCTAATGACTGCGATACTACCGAAGTGGCGATAAACAACAACCCTCCCACTCACTCTGTGACACCAAAAATCAACTAAACCTAGTTAATTATCATTAATTAAGAAAATTACATTGTCACTCTGTGACACCAAAAATCAACTAAACCTAGTTAATTATCATTAATTAAGAAAATTACATTGTCACTCTGTGACCCAAAAATCAACTAAACCTAGTTAGTTATCATTAATTAAGAAAAATAACATTGTGACTCTGTGACCCAAAAATCAACTAAACCTAGTTAGTTATCATTAATTAAGAAAATTACATTGTCACTCTGTGACCCAAAAAATCAACTAAACCTAGTTAATTATCATTACTTAAGAACATTACATTGTCACTTTGTGACCAAAAAACAACTAAACCTAGTTAGTTATCATAATTAAGAAAAATACATTGTCATAACAATGTTAGTGATGATCCACAATAATAAATTATGATAAATGGTGATGCAAGATGAAACATGATGATACATCACAACCTGAGATGAGATGTATACGGATCCTCATCTCATTTCATCTCATCACAGCCTTTCAAATATGTTTGATCTGTTACTGATAATATGCATCAAGTTTATATCACTACTGTTGTAGCCACACTTACCCCGTGTATAGACTGCTTCTTCCCATCGATGAAATGTCGCCATTGTGTAACACATTAGTTGAATATAATAAGGAAATTACATAACTGTCACTAAAACTTCTAGAAGTATTCTCTCTTTTGAATATCAAGAAAGTTTAAGAGACTTCTTTGAATTAGTTGTTTGAAATTAAGACCAAGAACATCCTTCTTATGATATTGCAGTAATGATGACAAATTGAATCTACAAGAAAACTGCTCGCAGCCAATAAAACTAGCTCTTCGTCATGGTCTCGCTGTGTTTTATCCAAATGACGAATCACGTTTTAAAAACAAATCAGAAACATCTGATATCTCAAAATCGAAGTAAAATCAGCGGAACGTAATCCATGCAATCTCTCACTGTCAGAGAGACGGGAGAAATACTTTAGTGGACTTGAAAAAACTTGTTATTCATTTAAGGTGGATTTCTTACGTATTCCTAGTTTTTGACAAAAACATCATCTTTCCTTATTAATTTTTCCCCTCTCCGGAAGGCTATATTTTATCTGACACGTAAATAACCTGAATAGCTCAGAAAATGTGGAGTTAAATGAAAATAAAACTCAGCAGACGAATGATTAATTATAACTGAAAGTCTAAACAAAAGTAATATCGAAAATATGCTAAAATTCCATGGCTTGATAAAGTGTTATGAACTGAGGAGGGCATGAGTTTAAGTTTTTAAGATTTCTCTTTTTACATGAATTGTGACAAATGCAAAGTTTTGAAGTATTGATTAATGACAACACTGTGAACTACGCTAAACAGACGATCCTCTAATCCGACACTCCCTGTAAACTCTAAAACAGAGTGCAACGCAGCTTAACATCTACTTATTTGAGGTTTACCTTTTAAAAAAAGTAACTGTAAAACACACTACACATTCAATACCCCTCTGATAGACGTAAATTGGCGCAGCTCTCTAGGCTGAATGCATTAGAAATACTTGCCATTTAGATAGTGAACAAATACAACATGGTTTGATATCCTTTCATTTTCTCTTGTGATTTGCATGCTGTACATCGTTTATATCTTACACGGCGTATGACAGGTATATTTGAAATTCAGATCTACAAGAAGATTATTGTATGGCTTATTTGTTTTGTGTTTTGTGATACAATATGCTTTTCCTCTATAACCCCTTTAGAGTCCTATACATTAATGAAAAGATCACAAGAACACGAATACTATACAAACGTGGAAGGAAAATGCTTACATAAACTTTACTTTTTGACAAATCAAGAAAAATCAATATATGTAACATGGTTAATAAATACTATTAGAATTGTTAAAAGGGCAGTAGCACGTTTTTTGCCAATTTTATTTTTTCAAATTTACCATTTAAATTGATAGTTTATGTCATTTATATATACTTTTGAGGGTAAAACATCTTATTAAACAAGCCAATTATCCGTAGTGGTAATAACGATGTTGCGTATAAAGCAAAAATTGCATGGCGGCCATTTTATTGTGAACACCATTTATTATTTCGAATGACAAAAGCGATTCCCATGGCTTAACGGAACCATGTACACTCATTTTTAAACTTGATTTTCCGAAGAGAGGGGGTGGTTTACTATTGGTGACATTATTTTTCAAACACATTTCACCAACTTATTTCAGCAAAAAAAGTGCTACTGTCCCTTTAACAGTGAAGCTGTAGGATATGTTTGCTGAAATCAATTGAATAATGAACAAGCAGACAGAGTCGGCCATATCCCCCGCTATGTAGGAATTTTGATTATATTTATGCATTTTGAATATATAATGCATTTACTTTATATATAGCAAAATGCACATCTAGACTACTTGGTTGATACCTGTACAAAGTTTCAGCAAAATATATTGAATAGTTTTGAAGTTTGAGGCCGGAATATAGTTTTCCCTCTTCTTGGTTCTAAGTCCAGACTGTTTGCATTCGTTAAAAAAAAAATTCTCAAATTTCTATATAGCAAAAGGCACATCTAGACTACTTGGTTGATACCTGTACAACGTTTCAGCAAAATATATTGAATAGTTTTGAAGTTTGAGGCCGGAATGGAAAAGCCCGGACGCGCAGACGGACAGACAGACGGACGGACGGACGGACGGACGGAGCTTATTTCTATAACCCCCGCCAACTTCGTTGTGG
The DNA here is from genome assembly GCA_936450465.1 of Gibbula magus. Taxonomy (NCBI): domain Eukaryota; kingdom Metazoa; phylum Mollusca; class Gastropoda; order Trochida; family Trochidae; genus Gibbula; species Gibbula magus. The sequence continues at coordinate 31,040,081 of OW388290.1, read as the reverse complement.
CGGGGGATAATTACTTTCATGTATGATGTTTGCCACCAACATTTCAGTTTTTCTTCAAAAGTGTTACCCACCGGACTTGCATAATCTGCGTGTTTGATCTCAGTGTGGCACTTGACAACTGTCGAGACATTAATTTTATGATTTGTAATTGAAACTGGATAAGTTGACTTAAGTTTCCGTGAAACTTGAATTAATGCAATTGGAAACTAAGAGAAACTCAGAAAAATACCTAAAACTACGTTTTGGGAAAAATACATAATATCAATGGCTATCAATCTTCTTTAACTGTCAACAACCGACATTTGACTGACATTCTATAACCTGTAGTCTGAATGTATGACCTTATATTTACTGTAATCTGTATTTCAGAGTTTTTTCTTTAAAAATCAGATCTTTCAAGATATGATATTACATTATATAAACACACATGGGATTCTGAGAAAGATACACCATGTCAACACTATGTATTATAATTTCGATGTCCAATAAAGACAACCTAATACAAGTGGGCCGTGTTCAAGAGAGGTTTCAAAGTAATCCCTCAATTATCGATTACTTTTAAACCTCTCTTGCACGCGATTGCTCAATGTAGCGCTACGTAGCAAAGCGAGCTAACTTTGAGGTTTTGAGCTACTTGAGCGCTACATTGAGCAATATATGAGCGATTATAAGCGCTCGCTGTTATGGAACGGGACGTGGTTTACCCTTTGCTGGTGTAGCATTCGTCTTTCGGCCTTACTAAACTTCTAGATGTCTTCACATGATGGTCATTAACGTTCACTCCCGTGAAGGTTCTATCGCCACCAGAATGTCCATGACTGTTCTTATCTCGGTTACGTATATACGCTGCTAAAGTAATGGGATTCAGAGAGATGGATCTGTTAACATCGTTATCTGTAACTAAAACATAAGTTTTTCTTGTAGAGGTAGAGGTAGCATTATTGTTCCTAACCATATCCATTAAGATATTAAAACAATAGTTTGTTTGATCGTTACTCCTTTGTTTGTTGAGAGTTGGAGTGCATACAAATATATAACAGAAACCTTAAATAAAGCGCAATGGTCATTAAAGCTCAATGAGGAATCTTCTTGTAATTAGATAATAAACATGTACGCCTGAAGCATTTTGAAATTTGGTATTTAAAACGACAATATATAAGGTAAATACAGTATTTCCTTATACATAATGAGACTTGATAAGCCCCAAAGTCTATTATATATTTACATTCAAATTTCTACAATGACAAAATTCTCATTTTAACCATATCATTGTTGCTTTAGTATTACTTCATACAAGAAGCGTCATCAATATTTCTTGTTTTTCTTTAATATAAATACAGTTTTGCTCAATGTTGTCATCAGCTCCAAACAGCAGTAATTCAAAGTTGAGTTTTTATTTACTTTTATTGAGCCCCTTATCAAGTGCATTGTATGCAAGGGAAACGTGTCTGCTATTGGAACATGATTCCGCTTCTTGTTCAGGTAAACTACACTACTATGTACTTCAAATTAGTTAAGGCACCGAATGGCTATTGAGAAACATGTGACTAAATTGATGAAAGTTGAATTTATTGTTCCAGAGACGTTCTACCAATGTGTTTTGTTCAATCTATTATGCCTCGAATTAGTAGTTGTTATGTTAAAATTGAATTCCAGCAACTGGTTTCCCCACATATGGCACTTACAGGAATCACAGTTGAAAAGTGTCTACTAGTGAAGCTAGCATATAATTTTGGAGATATGCTAGGGACAAAATGACCCCTCCGAAGAGTCACAGTCGTGTTTTCCATCGACAGGGCCAACACTGCATTTCTCGGTCTTACATCTTTGTATCATGGTTTACATATTGACAGTTTGGTGAAGTTGGTATTTAAGCAAAACATGTCGGTAGTCGTTGTGGAAAAAGGGCATTATGAATAACATTGAAGAACCTCATAACTGGCTCATAATCCTAGGGAGCTGAATCTTTAAAACCTTTTGGTTCTTACATTGGGGTAATAATGTTTGAGTAGAGCATTGAAGATACATTAGTTCTGTATCGGTTCCATATTAATAATTATACATATTATCATGATAAGTTATATGTACAATTTACGTCAAACGAAAGTAGGAAACACTTCACTGAATAAAACATTACCCATATAGGAAATTATTGGAACCCGCAGTAACTGGCATCACTGGTAGGCTACTTGGTTACAGTGAGGGTGGAGTATTTGTGATTATTGCAACAGAGTCCTTGTGATATGTTACATAGTATTTGTCAGTTGTCACAGAGTCTTTGCATTACTGTACAGGGTTTAAGCAATGTGACATGATGAAATGAAAATAAAAGCTTTAGTTTCTGGTATTTTAGATTAAAATTTGCCACATCAAGACATAAGCTTATCTTATATCATTTGTATTCTCTTTGACAAACAAATCTAATGTGTAGCTTTAACTAAATCCAAAACTGTAATTAAAGTCAATTTCATGAGAAATATGAGAAAATCAGTAATAGGCCTAATAATAACATACAATAATAGAAATATACAAAGTGAATGTCCTACAAGAATTCCAGTAAATTCCATTACAAGAATGTATGCTAATATAAACAAACATATTTCATAAATGTCACAGAGTCTTTATCACTGGTAACGGAGTATTTGTGATGGCAATATGATGGTAACGGAATTTTTTTTATATCATTTTGTTTTCAAATAGGAAAAATCAATACACGTGAGGCATTGTTTATCAACATTTCGTTGGTGAATACCTCATGTAATATCCATTCACCATCTGAACATGTGCCTATATTGATATACCCCTCAACGGACAATATTGAATTCAGACACAGTATAAAACATACCAATATATATATTACAAAATGCCCTACTGACAAAGCCTAAAAAATAGATACATTTACAACAACGGAAATCTTACAAACAATTATTTCCAGAAATAGTTGACACTGTCATAATGCGAATGTTGTTGATACCGATGATGTGATAGAAGTATAGGATACATTTGTTTATGCTACCCTTAATTATCATCTACACAGGGGCTATAAGAAATGATAGTATATTTTCAACAGCCAAACATTCGATTATGAACGTATGTGATGAAGATATATCTCGTAAAGAGATATAAAAACTTTCATTCATGAAAGTATTATGTTTGTTCAACCACACATGGGGTGCTGAAACTGTTCTTTCAAAGGGTTTTCTTTTAACATAATGTTAGGTATTTAAGTTAAAATTTTATGAAACATGGATATCATGTTAGTACAAGATATTGCCGTCATAATGTTCCTTCTTGGACTTTAGAATCGTTGACGCATCATCGCTGCATGATGTCATAATACAAGCCAGAAAGCCATATTCCATGCAATCTCCTATCTCTCTGATTAAGGAGATTTCAAAACGACGATTTTTTTTTTACAAATTAAGGTTAGATGGCTTTAAGAGACATGATGCACATGTAACTATGTTTCAGTCGTAACTATCCATCTTGGATTAAAATGTGTTGCATGTTTGTTAGTAAATAGTGTTGTTGTCCCTGGGTGTAGACATGTCAGGCTCTTGTAGTTTTATCCCATGTTTATGAACCGCGTCTTGACAAAAACTTGGAACACAGTGGCGTAGCGGTTAGCATGCTTGCCTCTCACGCCAACGGCCCGGGTTCGAATCCCGGTGGAGACACATAACATTTGTGACCTTGGTCTTATACTGTGTTGTGCCCCTGGGCAAGGCACTTCATCCACATTGCACTCAGTCCACCCAGCTGTTTAAATGGGTACCTGAACTCGGGAGGTACGGACCTAAATGGTCTCGCGGAGCGCTTAGTAGCGGCACCGAAAGTACAATTCCTTCAGGGTAATACTTGTACCGCCATTGAGCAGTGCTTGCACTGGATATTAGGCGTTAAAATGTATATTATTATTATTATTAAGCACATATGTAATTCAGGTGGTGTTTCAGTTATCTACATGTATAGAAAGGTGATCGTTTCATAAAGGTGTGCATTAGTTGTTGTTCTATGGTAAACTTTTTGCTCTGTGATGTTAGATCTAATGTAAGTTCAAAAGAACTTAATATTTCCTGTTTTAAAGTTTTTAAAGATATCTCAGCTTTCCTGTGTGACTATAAGTGTGAAAATATAGGTATTTTATATAATACTGTGACAAATGAGTGATGAATCAATATTTTTGGATTTTTATTTTACAATGCAAATAGTGTGTGAATATTTACATAGTCTTGTCGATAATTACGCTCGTACTTCTGCTTTATGTTATATCATCTCTCTTAACAGACACAGACTGATAGGATACATTTTACTTTAATGAGGACCTTATATTAACGAAAAGCTTTCACACGTGGTGTCATAAGGGGGTACCAATTGTTGAACAAATACCGAGGTGAATGACTGTGTAAGATTCGAAAGATACATCTTTCCACAAAATAATACCAATTTGAAGTAAGCATGTTCCTGAAATGGTGTTTGTATCGTATCTCTTCAGGCCTAGCATACATATATTACAAGAACTGTTGCCTTATGTAACACATTATTTGCATTAATAAAACAAGAATTTCCAGCATTTCCGTGTCTTTGCAAGTGGTCATTGTCGCGAAAATAACATTCCTAGTTTTTCTTCTGATGAAGTAACATTTCATCAAAACTTGCATCCACGCCATAATTATAAGATTTTCCAATGAAGAAAAACAGTTCCGATGATCTTCTGCTTCCAGAGACAGGTTCAGGGATACATGTCTCTCCAATTCGTAGACCATATTGGACTAATCAAGCCAATTGACATGCATCCATTTAGTGGTTTGACATAATCTGTGACAATGAAGGAATTGTCCGTTACATCACTTTTGTAATCACACATTTTCTGTGACACACTATTCACAAGATTCGGCCCGACAACGCCGTCGGTTTTAAACTAAATTGAAACGCATATATTTATCTCATAATTCGAGCAACATGCTTTCTTTATACAATTCTATATGCACCGGTTACTTACAATATGTCGATAATTTATGAAAAACTATGAACTTTGTGACAATTACTGGCTTCACGACATTACCAGTGATTTTTTGGTCATCACAAATTTAATTGTCACATATACATGTGTTAACTGTTACTTCAATTCTCTGACAACGTTTAATTTGTATATCTGCAACCCATTTATCGCTCCTTACACTTGACCCACCGAGGCTCTGTCGCAATAATCACAAATACTCTACCCTCACTGTAACCAAGTTCCCTACCAGTGGGTATGAAGATGAGGGGTTTTGTAACTGAAAGGAGATTTACGTTGATCGCATTATGTGCATTGAAAAGTAATTTCTCCTAACCCCACCGTTCCACATCATCACAACATAACACAATTTAGTGGAATACGGAATAGTGCGACCGTTTTATTTACAAGCATCGACATCAACCAACCGACTCAGACAATCAACTGTTTGGTTAGCACAACGAGGAATCCACTGCACCTCCAGCTAAACACCGTACTTCAAACACAAATCAAAATTTTTCAGAGCAATGTTATAATGTTAACGACATTCTGATTATCGGTGAACCACTTCACTCGTTGATGACTTAACTTTGAAATTAAACTTTGGAACACCAATTGCATAACTTTGAGCTCCCTCCAAGTTGAACTGAACCCAGATTCTTCACTTGATAATTGCCCACAACTAGGAACACAATCTACATTCACACTGTATCCTGCGAATCCAGAGTCATCGCATCCGAATACACAACACTAGTAGCTACAGCTGATTGTACGAGGGATCTAGAATCATACTACTTTACTATGTTCTCGGACCAAAACTTCAACGGTTTGATGCTTATATCGGAGAGAAAAATCTGGCTGTAACACGAACTTGCCTTGAAAATGTCTATACTGACAGATCGTGTCATAAGTTGTGTTACTGGGCCAACAAGCAACTTCATTGCGATAATCTGACCGACAACTGATGCAACTGATCTCACACACACTGGCTTAAAAGTGCATTTCAACAAATCATCAACAGCAAAATTAACTTTTACAATCAAAGTAATTCACCCTGGACAAATCAAGTATGAGGTGTTTTTTGCCTGAAGATTGCACAGAAACAGTTAATGGATTCACTACGGTAGGTGGTTCAGGACATCGTACAATTAACTGCTTCATCGCCAACTCTTCGATAGCCTGCGTGACAAAAACATCGTGTTTAAGAGCGGACTTATTATTTGGTATATTTATAGAAGGAGGAGTAGATATACATGTAAATGGGATTTTATAACCGGAAGCAATCACATCAGTGACAAACTGTGATGCACCAAATTTGGTGCCAAAAACTCAACTCTGTTTGAGTCGACCCTTCACAATTATTTCTGATACACCCTGCTCATATTCATAATAGTCGTCAGTTAGCTTGTAAGAACTGTTCTCTACATCAACACAATGACACTCCTGTGACTCCCGGAGCTTGCGATGTGCTGGCGTTGTAAGGACAGTCTCGTCGGTAATGCGAGAACTCTCCGCAATTGAAGCATGAACCTGACCTTTGACCTCTGGCACGAAAAAGAGTAGGCTGACTAGAGCAGGAATAGGCTGGACAATAAACTGCACGGGCTGAGTGACCGTCGACGAGCGGGGAGCTGACCTAGGTGTGGAGTATGGAGCGTGACGTGCAAAATGGCGTCTAATTTGGCGTCGGTAGTAGCCATTTCAGATAAACGGTCTTGGTTGCACAAGCGAGAGAACGAATTCAAATTCGGCAACCGTTTATATACACCCTTAATCAACGCCACCTAGCGGAGTGACCAATCACGTGACTGTAGTTACACGCCGCTAGGAGAAAGCAATTTCCCACTAATTCATACTTCAAACGTTGGACATTTCATGTCCAAATTTGAATGTAGTTTCAAATGCATCACATTTGATGTTCACATGAAAATAACTTGTTTTCATAGCAAAATACTAACATCATTAAAATCACATCTCATTGATTGTATTCAACATTAAAAGTGGTGAAAGTGATGAGTTATAAACATGTGTTCTGTTAACAGATGTGACAACCTGCCTCTTGAAATACTGTAGTGAGCCATGTTTACTCAGTAATAGAAATAATAGGATCCTATTGGTTTCAGTTCAATAATAGTATTGACTATGACGTGGTGGGCTGTACTTCTTGTGCGTGGTTTTTCATTAACAATATATTGGTATTAGACTTAAAAAAATAAAGATGGCATGTTAATGACGATGGATATGCCAATTCATATATTGCCTTTTCCAAATTATATAAATTCAAGGACATTCCGTTATGATTTCCTCGTGTACATCAATAAGAAAAGGTGTTCTTTTCTTTGAATATGGCTGATGTGTTAACTCATTTAATCCTTCTTTCAGGTGTCGAAACATTGACACATAAGTCAACTATGCCATGGGCTCTACTGAAAAAGAGACACTGGAAAATCAGATTTTCGTAGCAGAAAACATACAAGACTCTATATCTGTCTCCAGGCCATACCACAGACAAACCTGACGTTAGGAATGCTGAATGACAAACATCAATATATTATTGTGTGAAGTCGCTGACACTGTGTAAGATGAAATTCGTGCTAAAATAACAGTGAAATATATTCTATTTATTCCTTTCTTTTATTATAGAAACAGGAGATTGTTTTTATACTAAAGCATCGTAAATAACACCCTTTTAGGACTTTCCTCAATTCCGCTTTATTAGAAAAAACTCATCAAACATTGTTATGAGGATATTATATTAAGAACTTCAATGAGTATGTGTATGAGGATATACATAAAAGTCTTATCTTCTTCCTGGCTTTATCAAAATACCAACAATAAGGAATACCCATTGGTACACATCAATATGATACTGTTTAGCGATCACCTTGACACTCTACAATCTAGATTACAGTTTGAACAATCATAAATAAATATTTTGTTTTTAGTTCGTTCTATGAGTTTAAAACTGACATTTCTACTACAAAATAAATGTTAATATAACAACTTAAGAACACTTTTCATTGCAGTTTACCTGGAGTTTAAGTGAAGTAAATTTATATAACTTGCTTTAGGATATTATATTAAAATTATCATAATAATCCTGACATGTTTGTCTCCTGCAACTTTGTCTGATGTAATAACATTATATAAATAAAATACACTATTATATTAAATATATATCCTGAGGAATGAAATGATTCATCTTACTGTGTCACATAACATGTAACAGTGTTTCATAAAATCTTATTGGATTCCAGTGACATTCAATATTTTATGTGAAACGCGATTCAACGCCATTCATTACCTTTTCAAGTGATATGTTAAGGGAGAGATTCAAGTTTCGTAATTTTAATGAGATTTATGAAAATAAATGTAATCAAACCAAGGCTTTTGCTTTATAGAAACTTGGGACATGTTGACATACTGTGAACAAATGCATGTATTTTATGTTTCTTTTATTCCTTCACTTATTGCATTAATTTTCATTGTTAAGAAATCCATTGTCTGCATAAATAAAGAAAAGAGAAAGCATGCGTAAAGTAGCACACACATTTTAAGGTGAAAATAATCACACTTTTATGTTAAACTGTGGCAGTCTTACTTCACACGTAAGGCGATCTAAGGTGGGTAACCTCAGCTGCCTTGCTGTATGTTAGCTAATTCATGGTATAAGGGACGCAATTGACTTTATTTGTTGATGTTGTAAGCGACACTATTATTTCTGCGTTCAGTTTTAACCAATCCGCCCACTCAGAGGATTGATTCATTGTTGTTGGGTTTGAAATCAAAATGTCTTATCTTCAACATCTATGTACATGCGTTAATGTTTCAGTTACAATTTGCAGTATGATAGCTAAAATTTCCTGTGATCATGTTTTTACTATGTAATAATAATAAAATAAATGCATATTTATATTGGGTCTCTGGCGTGAGAGGCCACCAAGTGTCTACAATGTTATTTTCTAAATATATTGAGTGGTTAGTACTCTGAGATCGACTATGTGCTCGCTTAGTTGGGTCACAGAAGACCTGTTGCCAGACATAACGAAGTAAACGTTTCAAATGGTATCTGATGATTACTTCTACTCTCATTTCAAACGTGCACATACGAACTAACATGAGTCATGCCTGACATTTACGTTTTATTTTTCCTGAAAGAAATTGAAGTCAGGAAAACTTTTTGTTCTGACACGCTGTGTTCTTAAATGGATTTGTTGTTGTACTTGGTATGGGTACTTGGCTTAAACAGATAATGTAAAGCTAATCAATCACTAGTCTGAATGTTTAAATATAATATGAACGTAAAACTAACTATTTGTTACTGGAATTACTAATGTAGGCTATTTTTCAATATTTATCCTAAACGAGAAAGGTTTTAATCAAATGCACAGCATCTTTTTGTTATCATCCCACTGTTGGGTTCCGCCCCCTTATGAGTGATATAGCAATGGTATTTTGTTTCACCACTTGAGTTGTTGCTAGAAGGAGCAGTAAAATAAAAAAATAAACCGTGTTCAAAGATGCGAAGCCTCTTAGAATTTGAACTTTTTTCTTTAAAACAGCGCCATTCAGAGTAAACAGTGATCTGTTTGAGTGCATAAACATCAAATAAAAAACTTGTCTTTGATGTTTTAGTTTGTTTCACTTTTTATCTTATTTGTTACTTATCTTGAGCAACTCAACACGTTCACGTTGTCTTAGGGATAGTAGACAAACGATGTTATTCTCTAAATGTCGAAAGTATGTGTTATTGACTACATCTTTTGAAATTGAAAATTTTACTAATATTTCCAATGATAGTTTTCTTTTCTGAGATATCGCTTGAATTATCAAAATGATTGCTGGAAAGTGGCTTCCTATAACTCCTATGTTATATATACATGTTTATGGCCCCGAATCTGAGATAGCCTGTTTGTCCGAAAAACTTTAACCTTTGTCATAACTGTTTACCGCTGATATGCCCTTGATACTTGATGTGCATATATTGTAATACGACCTTTCATATGAAAGTCTTAATGTTTTACCTTGTCATCTTACCTTTGCAAATGAAGCGTTTTACGAAAACGTTAACCTGAACATAACGTTCATTACATTGCATTAGTCAGTGTGAGACCTTTGATGCATCACATGTGCATCCCTTATTACTAGAACTTTCCTGATGTTTAAAATACCTGGGTTTTTTTAAAAACCAGATTAAATGAGTTTTATGTTTAACGAGTTTACACTATGTAAATATCAATAACGACAATGATCTAACGACCTATTACACGGTATCGTTATTATGACGTCACGATGCTAACGATGCACCTGTAAATTTCATTTAAATGAGATGGATAGGTCCTGTCATATCAGCAACTGAAAAAAACATCAACAATATGCAAAGATGGATGCCAGACGAGTGAAAGAGTATATAATAGAAATAGAAAGACTATAGGGATGTCTGGGGTGGGAACAACGAATGTCAAAATTGCAAGAACATTTGTTGATACGCCTCTGAAATCAAATCGTATGTTGTTCCTATTTTGCTGATCTTCAAAATGACCTATACTCTAATTTGCCCATGAGTTTATATGATAATGCATTCTAAATACAATTTTAGATCTATATTCTCTTCAGAGAATAAAATTTCAAACCAATGACACAACATCAATTCGTATCATAAAAAAAACAAAATACTTTTAGTATCGAAAAAAAATGAAAGATGATTTCGCTTATTAATCAATAGTATCATTATAAGAGGTTCCATAATCATCTTTTGAAGAAAAAAACGTACTAAGATGTTCAAAGTTAAATACATTACTTACATCATGAAACGTTAATCTTTACTATACATACCATGTTATATTGGGAGATTAAAGCTTCCAAAACAACCCGATTTGACAAGACTGCTAATTTATCTTGAAAGAGAGACTATTAGCAGTTTTTGAATTAGCTGAACTTACTGAAATAATAATTACACAATCTTTGAAGGTATCTTTTGCTGACAAGCTTGCAATATCAAAATATAAATTGTGAAATATTCATTTTGGTGAAAAAAATTATCTGTAAAAAACAGAGGATTACTCTATTATTTTTGGTTTGGTGTAAAATAAAGGGGCGAATATTTCTCCATAAATATTACAAGAACAGCATAAATAGAAACTGACAAAGACTTTGCATATGTTGTAATGAGAATTGTTCATGCTTCTAATATGGAGCATACACAATACAACAGTTTTACGAACTTGTTGAATTTGTGTATGCTTTTAATGAAACATGTGTCCTGAATATAACTTAGTAACGAAAATAGCAAGTCACAAAAACAATTTTCAACAATCAACATCCTCTTGTTGTACTGAGTGTAAAATGTCAAAAGGTTATCTCTGGAGTAAAATGTTTCCTATCATTAGTATCCCTGTGCTTGTGCTTGCTTGGAGTATATTTTATTACAGCTATGAAATAAAGTATCACTTTACATTAATTTATTATTTCTTATTTAATATGCATTAATTCACAAATATTTAAATTTTCATAAATATATTGATTTATCAATCAGAAAGAGAAAGACACGTCTTACAGTAAATTAAATTTATAAAACACAAAAAAATGTTTCCAACTGAAATACCTTAAAAAAGAATTCAATAAACAGGGGAGAACACTTCTTATCTTCTTTAGTAAATTCATTTCTTTTGACCTTTGTCATTCCAAAGAGCTTATAAAGCAAAACGAAACATTTACGAAACGAAACGAACGGAACGTACGATGTATATTGCAGCATTGTGTACAACGAGGTAAGCCTTGTTATATATTCTTGTAGAAATCCTTGAATATGGATCTTACGATCTTACTTTACGTTCATTTGCAAACACTGTTTCATATCAAGTGAAGGCATCTGTAAAATCAGTTACGATCCATTAGTTAAATCTCATACACATGTCTGTTTCCACCAATATGAGATCTTAAATCTTGTTGATTAAACTTGTTTTTAATCAGGGATCTCTGAGGTAATTAATTAATTATTGATTAAACGTACAAACAACCTCTTTCTTAAACAATATCTTTAGCATCTGTACATACTGTTTCCACTCCTTTGTATTGTCTTCAGGATATTTTTGGTGATGAATAATGTGTCTAATTAGCGATCATAGCATTCCATACACATGTTCCACAAGTCAAATTGTTCAATTGGGATGAATATCAACAACGAATTTTACACATGAGCTTTGTCTTTAATGAATATATACTGATGGAAATGAATGAAGGACCACTTAAACTGTGAAAATTGTTCTTGAGGGATAACACAATGTTTGGACGCCCAATACAGATGTACATCTAGCATGATGGGGTTAGGTCGTAAAACCGCACACACATCCTGACTTGAAGCACGTGCATTTGGGACTTCTACAAACCCATGAGTGTGATTTCAATACTCTGGAACCTCTATCGGCAGACTTATGAAGTCAAGATGACACCTGATCACGGGGGTAAGCCGAAAACATCAAGTAGACGAGATCGCTGATAAGGGGAATTACTCGGCGTGACATATTCTAATCATCATCCAAAATTAACATAAGGTCCCGTCAGATTACTGGAATACCTGTTTCAAATTGAACTCTGAGAAATCGACTGCAAATTACTGGTCTGAAAACACGTCGTCCATTTGTTGGTGTGCGGATGACAGCTGAATACAAACGTCTGTGAATGGAAGGACTAGAGTTCATCATGGTCATCTGCTGCAACATTGGCGTTACCCGATGTTTAGCGATGAATCTCACTTTAGACTGGACTTTGCAAACGGACAGAAGTGTGTCTGGTGGCGACGAGATAAGTGTTAAGTTGCATTTGCCGTATTTACAGTGAGATCGGTATGGATGTTGCTCTGTTATGGTGTGTAGCGGGATAACGTTGCAGGCAGACTTACTGGTGTTCTTTACAGGGCTGAAGTTTTGTTTCCAGCAAGATAACGCTCTAGATTTATGTTACACAGCGTTCAAACCTCATACAGGCTCATTAAAAAATCCTAAGCAAACCAAACGTTCCCTTATTCATTTCTCTGAGTATATATTTTCAAACGTTTTAACAAAATATGTACGTACGAGCTAACATGTATATGTAACATATGTTTCTGGTTATTCAGTTACGATCAGGAGACCATATTTTTTTTACTACAACATTATTTGATTTTCAGACAGTTACGACAAGGTTTGACATGTTATGAAGACAATAACGGCAAGGAAGTAAAGTCGTGGTATTGTTTAGGATATAAACCTACTGTGTCAGAGATATGTTTTACTGGATTGATAGCGAGTAAATTTAAAATTGAAACCGGACGCTACTAGCTATCAATCCAGTATAACATGTCTCTGATTTTCAAACACAGTAGGTTCATCTCCATTCTACCATGACCGTTTCACCACGGGACTATTTTGGTCGGATGCTGACATAGGGTACAACGACAGCGCGCGAAAACTCCAAAGTTGACAAAAGCAGGCATTTCGTAAAATACAAAAACTTTCCCCCCAATAAGTTCTCTCTTAGCTATCTAAACACATCTACACATATTTTATCCGAATTCCACATTTTTGGAATAACCCGCATAAGCATTTGACATTCTGGTAAGAAATGCACATTCTAGTTATCAACGTAGATGTGCAAATGAAATGACATATGTAATACTTATTTTGCATCAAAACGTTACGCTCGGTTTTTCAGAACCATTGCGTCAATGACATTGCGTTTGCTCGCCTTCTCAACTGCATCAAGTGTCGCTATTTGGATAGATCTTGATATTGACGAAGTTTGTCTTGCTAATCAATCTAATGAAGCTCTAAAACACGCTACATGAAAAATTAATTTGATTAATATAAGTTAGTTTGATGTCCACTAGTAGAGCACACCTTAGAATCGGCCGTTTGTTCGGATAGATTGTGACGTCACAATGTAGATGCGTCAATACGCGATGAAGCGGCGCTAAATCAGAGGAGGTTAAATCCAGAATTGATCACGTTTGATTTTTCTGAAGAACCAATCAGAATCGAGTATCCAGCAATGTAATGGTAGAATGCTCTATAACGACTGTATCGGCTGTATCGTCAAAGGCAAAATGTGTTCTTTCAAAACACCAATATTCCATATATATCAATATCCGACCAATGTGTATGTTGCCCCAAGCCACTGGTGTTATATCACATGTCAAATATACCAAGTTTCTTGAAGTTGACATTTGTCCTTTTGTAGGATTAAAAACGTATAAATCAATTTCTTCAAGTATGTAAGATCGCCGTTAATGGCTGCAATACTGCCGAAGCGGCGTTAAACAATAACTCACTCACTCAAGTAAGTAAGAGATTTGGTTGCAGTTTTGTACTTTGTCTATCAAAAATTAAAATAAGGTACCTGATACTTGAAGTTGCAACATGGTGTGTCGTAATTTACAGGGTTATTGGTTCTCAGTGGAAACTGGTAGACAAGGTAAAGTATCTTTGTAAGATCTACAACAACACTTATATTAGGGCATTGTTTTAACATGGACACCATTTTTTTGTTGCAATATTATTTTTCGATGATCTTTTTGTAAAAAGTTATTTAAAAGTTAATTTGTTATGCCACTTTCTTGTGCACGAAATAACTATACTGCTTATATACGCGAGTCTATCCTCGTGTCTTTTAATGATTTTCTACGGAATTCTACGCATTTCTAAGCTGATACAATTCTGGTCTCTATCCAAGACAAACAAATTTGCAATTTCCACTTGAAACGATTCCATGGCATGGATACTTCAGACTTGATTCCGCCTATTCAAAATATCAATGTCTTTCATAATTATTTACAGAAAGTGGATTCTTTATAATTATATGCAACAGCATCTTACATTTTGTTTCTAACCAAAAAGTACACAATCATCGAGTCATTTAATGTTGATAATTGAATATATGGAATATTCTGGATAAATGTAACAAGGAACATGTTACGGAGATCTGTTACGGTAAGAACCCCAGCATAACCTACATGTACCATATGAACATAATTGCATTTAATCACAATGATGGAATGTCCATCTGGAATATGTAAGAAGCATGATATTAATTCAATTTCAAAGATCTACGCTTCACACCTTAAGAATAACCCGGACGTGCATTATGTTATCCAGAAGTATAACATTTCAATCACAAAGCAATTTCAATACCTCGCGTGTACTTGAACAGCCACAACGGATGATACCCTGGTGTATGAAATTGCGGGTTCCTATTTACAAATCATGTTCTTATGAAATGCAATCAAAATCGACTTTATCCGGCAGCAGTATTTCTTTTTGTACATTGCTACGTTTCTTTTGTGTATGTATGTGATACTAATTACATGATAGTGTTTCATATAATGAAATATAAAAAGAAACATTTTGAACGGTAGGCTTGACATTTAAAGAAACTCGTCGAAACCAAAAAACATGAGTCAGTAGTCATCATCTAACCCTTTACGGTTTTAATTTAAAACCAAGAAATAGAGGCATATCTGACATTCGTATTGAACTATCCTTGGCGACGGTGGTTTTGATATTACTTTTCCATCCAACTCGAAAGGAAATTGAGGAAAATGTTACTCGCAAAATTGCTTTTTAAGGCAAACCCATTACAGAATAATTACCTATGCTTAGAGAAAGATGTTTATGAAGTTAGGTATGCATCTACCTCGAAATGAACTGCATGGTTTTAAATTTTATATTGAATCCGCACATAATGCCTATAGTGGAAAGGATAACTAAATTAACATCTTACAGTTGTAGAAACATAGGTGGACGCATACTTCCCACTTTTTCAAAAAGTACGACTTGAGACTTAAACACGTAATAATTGTTTCCTCACAGTTGTTTGTGAATATTTCAGCTATATTTTGCCTTTATGTCTTATTTCTTCGTACGTTGTATATATTTTGAATGTATTTGATAAGAAAACATAGATACTTTCTCTATATTTATTATAGTGGAAGGAAATTGTTATTCCCTGTTTTGCTGGTGAACAGATTCCCGACGCAAGACATAACTCTTGTCAGCCTCCATAACTGGCTGATTTAAGCCTCGCAGTATTTCAATCTTTTTTTCCGTGCTAAGATAGTGGAGTACTATACCTGGCATGCATAATGGGCACTGATTACCTAGCATGGAAACCTTAAAGAAATGCGGCAATACCTAACTCAGTTATGGAGGCTGACAGGAATTATATCTTGCGTAGGGAAGTTGGTTTGTGAACTGTTATTACGTTTAGACATCAACACAAAGTGTTTCAAAAAGAAAACTATAGTACTTGAATCACTGTATATAATGTGATGAGCACAACACATCAACATCTACATCATTCAGATTCACGTATTTACAACTTTTAATATAGAGAAACGTTATAAAACATCGTTACAATCAGATAATATTTCAAAGAATAAGCAACATGATTTATATTTCCTTTTCAATGGCATGTGTGAATGTGTGTACATATGTATCATACTATAGATTGAGAAAAAGCCAGACGATCGTCTGTTGATTTCTGAACATGACAACAACAGACATAATATGAAAAAGAATGACTAACATTATCTTTAGACAGTTATGTTAATCTCAAAGCAAACTGATTTGGTACAGTATAAGCTAAATAAAACTCTGATTTCCGTTCTCTAAAGAGCTTACAGTGTGTCATTAGTGTCAGACATTTGACCAATAAATACCAACGTGACTCCAAATGTCTTTCTCTGTGTTTTTGTTGGTCTAGACATTAGTATATAAAATACTAGAAACATGTGCATGTGATGCACTGTGATGTCCCCCGCTCCAACTTTCGATCCAGTTTCCAATTCAGTCCTCTTGACATTATTTGTCACTTATGATTTTGAGATAGAGATCTGAAAAGGTTCCTTATCCCTATATGCACTAAGTTCAAACTGTTTCCATGGAAACCAGAAAAAATCAAAAAAATCAGAATAACCTAAGTAGCAAAAGGCACCACTCCACCACTAGGTCTAACCACATACCAAGTTTCGTAAATAAATACTTGATAGATTTTAAAATAGAGGCCGGAAAACGTCCCTACCCCCAATATGCACTAAGTTTAAATTGTTGCCATGGAAACCAGTAATAATAAAAAAATCAGAATAGCCAAAGTAGCAAAAGGCACCACTCTGTCACTAGGTCTAAGCAAATACCAAGTTTGGTGAAAAAATATTGAACGGTTTTGGAGATAGAGGCCGGAAAACGTCCCTACCCTCAATATGCACTAAGTTCAAATTATTTCCAAGGTAAACCAGAAAGAAAAAAATCAGAATAACCAAAATAGCAAAAGGCACCACTCCACCACTAGGTCTAACCACATACCAAGTTTCGTGAACAAATATTGAACGGTTTTTGAGATATGGCCCGGAAAAGAAAGCATTTCGGAATAACGGAATAACGGAATGACGGAATAACGGAATAACGGAATAACGGACGGAGGTGAAAACATTATGTCTCCCGAAAAAATTTTCGGGGGACATAATAACATGGTAGTTAATATGATGAGAAACAAACAGGATAAATTGTAACTGATACCATCAGCACCCTATTTTTACCCAGGATTAATAAAGTGAATAACACCCAGGATATAGATATATAAAGAGATATATAGATGAAATAATATAATGGTATTGGGTACATCATTACAATCACATTAGCTAACTAGCGCTTTCAGCCATGTTGGCTTTTTCAGGTTAGGCTTTTAATCAACAATCAAAGCCTAACCCGAGGAAGCCAACATTGCCGAAATCGCTGCTAAGTATATATGTATAAATGATCATGTGATAAAGTGTTAAATCGGTCAAATGGTATAGCCATATACGTATTTCGTATTAGTAGCAAGCATTGGAGACTGTCAAACTTTCACGCACATTTAAGGTGAGGTAACGTAACTAATGGCGGTTTATGAATTTGCAAAGTGTTACTTCACTTATATATCTGTCACTTTAGAAAGCTTAACCTTTGGTAGTTCAATACTTCACATACAATGCAAGTCACACATTCGCAAACAGATCCTTTCAATGTACACAGAAGTTCTATTTAAAAAATAGTTCATGTGTTGAGATTCAATTTCTGAGAAAAATCCAGAATGTGTCCTCTGATGGAACGCATCTATATCCATTGGAATTAAAACAAACATAAAAGCATTCAAAATCATCTATGTTTACAGTATTCAAATATTGTTATTTGAAGAAGTTGGGACAAATCCCTGGAAATGCAACTTCTTTATTCTTTGTAGGCGACGCTTTTAAATAACTCATCTCTCCTATTCTAATGTTCATTTTATCTCTAAAGTACTTCTCATGTGTCTCTTGCATGACGACATTAGAATATATATATATTTTTTTAAAAGTTTAAAGTTTCTCTACTGATGACTATTCCTAGAAAGGAGACAGCATGTTCAACATATTTACAATTTATAATTTGTTTATTCATGAAAGCTCCGAAGAGTGTATTTTAAAGGTTACATGTCGTACCCATCGTCACTTTCGTGATTCGTTGAAAATGGATTTCAATTTGACGTCTTCTAGACTTTAAATTTCTAAAATCGGCCCGTGAATTATTTATATACGACTAAAGAGTGCCTAATTATGCCCCGGCGGGGCGGTGATCACTGAAGCGTATCCTGCTGTGACGTACGTGGAGGCATCTCATTATGGCCGCTAATCATAATTTAACGCGTTTTCCCAACTTTTAAACTGCTCATATAAGACAGAAATCTTCATCATACGCATATGCTGATGATACTCAGCTTGCAGAGTTCTATGCCCTCAGTGACCTCGACAAGCCAGACTGTTTCTCCAACATGGAGTCCTGTACCCAAGATGTCAAAAGATGGATGACTGATAACATGCTCCAGTTAAATGACTAAAAAACAGAAGCCCTCTTCATCGGCACTTCCTCTAAGCTCAAAGGAACACAAGACCGCACACTAACTGTGGGCACTTCCAGGATCAGTCCATCCTCTGAAGCCAAGAACCTTGGTGTTATTCTGGACTCTGAACTATCAATGACAAGGCACGTTAATGACCTATGCAGGAAATGTCATTTCCATCTGCGCAACATCGGCAACATACGACATCTGATTACACAGGTGGCAGCCGCAACTCTTGTGTGCTCCCTTGTATTTTCAAGGATCGATTACTGCAACAGCCTTCTTACTGAAACATCACAGAAGAACATCAAGAAATTGCAAGCTATCCAAAACAAGGAAGCTCGGATCGTGACTCTATCCCCGAGACACTCGCATATAACCCCTGTCTTAAAATCCCTTCATTGGCTGCCTGTCTCTGAGAGAATCACACATAAAGTCCTAACTCTTACCTACAAATGTATGAATGGCCTCTCTCTTTCATACCTCACCGATCTCGTCCAAATATATGAACCACCTCGACAACTACGATCAGCACATCACAGTCTTCTTTCCGTACCAAAATGGAAACTAAAATCTTTCGGCTTCCGCTCGTTTCAGTACTCTGCAGCTTGCTGGTGGAACAATCTGCCAGAAGATATCAAGTCATCACCGAGTTTGGACTCTTTCAAAAATAATCTAAAGACGCACCTTTTCAGAAAGTGTTATGGCTAGACAATAGACTGGACTTTTTTTTATAATTTTTTATTTTTGGAACTCCATACATGGCAAACTTATTACAGGAAACAGTTCATTAACATGGATATATAAATCGGTCTTGATGATGTACACAGGTATTCTTAGCAAGCATTTATATACATATATATATATATATATATATATATATATATATATATATATATATATAGAAAGTGGACAAGTATATCGCATATTTGATGTACAACATTGCTCAAAATAGATCATGACAGATTGACCAGAATTTCATGAAGCTGTCATATTTGCAATTTGAATAGGAGTTAAATCGGTCAATGTAGTACATGGTCTTTATGTCTTCTTTAACATGTTTCAAATTTGGTAATTTTTCCTGTTGTTTCATTTTGAATATATTGTATTTTACGACTATTATTATCAAGTTCAGTACATAGTTTCGCTTTTCGCAATATCCTAGGAGTTTTTTTTTCTGGAGAAGCTTATATTACATCCGGTTTTTTCAAATAACCATTTTTCTATTTCTTTCCATATAGTTTTAACAGCTTTACAGTCATGTAACAGATGTATAAATTGATTCTTTCTCGGTTTTACAGAAAGTACAAGTATTAGTTTCTTTGTATCTCATTTTTTTAGTAGATCATTCGTTGGTAAGAACCTGTGCAATATGCTATATTGGAACCAAGAATGTTTTACACTATTATAAGACTTAAATGTTATGCGTTCTGTCGTTTCCCATGTTTTATCATCGATGTGTTCGTTTAATTCTTTCTGCCATTTTTCTCGGTATGTTAGTGTTTTGGTGTTTTTTCTGTGTATGAGTATGTCATAAATGTCTCTACAACCTTTTGGATTGCCGACAATATTTTGCAAGAAGTACGGTAAAATAGGTAGTTGAAGTTTTTTTTGCAATATGACATTTACAGATTTACAATAAAATTTAATAGCTTCTATTATTCCTTGTGTTTCTAGGAAATTAGTTTTGCATCCGAATATCTGTTTTATTTGTTCCGAGGTTAAAAACTTCCCGTTGTTATCTACGATGTCATTTATATATGTAATTCCTTTACGCGAGTAATGTTTATAATTAACTGGTTTACCACATATCTTGATATTTTCATTTAACCATAAAGGTTGGGATAAGACATCGCTGGCACTCGAAACTGTTTCTGCTTTTTTTGTCATAAAGGTGCCCCATGATTTTAGAGTTTCTTTCCAAAAGTTATTTGTTCGTGGTGTTATTACAGATTCAAGTATGTGTGATTCGCAAGTTTGTATAAAACTGCTTGTTTGGCATTGAGTATTTATATGTAACAGTTTACTTATTTTTGAATCAGTGTTAGATATTCTTTTTATCCATGATATCTTTTGTGATTGTATGAGACTTACTATATCTGGTGCTCGTATTCCACCTTGTTCATAATTTGTAGTAAGTGTGTCCCGGCTAACTTTGTCAGGTTTGTTTTTCCATATAAATTTATAACATAGCTGTTTGATTTCTCTTATTGTTTGATCATTTGGGTTGGGTAAACTTGCAAATAAATGGTTAAGTTGTGGTAAGAGTAGGCTTTTTAATACAGTATTTCTACCAAGGGGAGTGATATCCCTAGCTAACCATTGATTCATAGATACTTTAAAAGTCTTAAGTTTATCTTTGTAGTTGCGTTCGACCATTTCCGCGAGATTGTGTGTAAATATAACTCCTAATAGTGTAAAAGAGTCGTTCTTCCAATCTAGATTCCAGCTTCTACAAAAAGTTATTTTGGAATTCTTTTCTGAACCTATCCATAATACCTGTGTTTTGTTGATGTTTATATTTAGGCCTGAAAAAGAGGCATATTGACTAAGCGTTTCTAATGTGGCTTGCAGGCATTTTTCAGTGCCATCTAATATAAGCGATGTATCATCAGCGTATTGGGAAATCAGGTAGACTGGACTTGATTGAACTTTTGTGTAGCGCTATGAGCATGTGATTAACGTTGAATTTAGCGCATTATAAATGTACATATTATTATTATTATTATTATTATTATTATTATTATTATTATTATTATTATATCAACCCAAATTTTCGATAAACGGATTACTTAACTATTCAACTAACGATGTCATATGGTTACAACGGCCTGGCCCTGTTTAATTGGAGTGCATTTTCACTAATGTATATTATGTTTGTAGCAATTAAGCGCGGGACTGCTGTCATGACACATAGACTTAGGCCGTATCACGGATGAATCAAATGCCAGTTCAAGTGACATTGAAACAAGGGAAGACTCTCACGAGAATCGGGGAGAAGAGAGATTAAGTAGCTTCAATTGATCAAATTATGTTGAATAATCGACATGTTAATTTTGTTTTGTATGTATTAATAAATTATGATATATGGTAGGTATAATTTCATATACACTGAACGATTGGCTGTTCAAACAAGCGAGACAACATTGCAGATTTATAAATAACATTGTGTATTTAATATAAAATATTACTGTATTTGAAGTTTGTCAATTAAAATATTCTATATATGATGTAGTGCAAACCATTTTCACTTCACTTTCATGAATATATACATGAACTTGATTGGTCAAACAAGCTCAGTGAAAATACATGAATATTGCTCCATTGTACATGCAAACAAATACATTATGATTATACAGATTGATATAGACAACGAACATTATCGAATGAAATAATTATGTTACCAGTAGCATCTTATTGTCGATAGGCTATTGAATCATATATTATCTGCAAAATCATATATTCAATATTTATATATTAATTAATAGGCTGATAGCCTTTACGTGTCGCTTCAAAACATAAACACACAATTCTCAATTTAGCGTTCCATATAGATGTTGCTTCCAGATCAAAGGGGAGAAGTATTGTTACAGCAACTTAATTTACACAATCAGGAAGCTGAGTCGGTGAGAAGGAATGAGTGTTATTATGTTTGTACAGTTAAGTTTGCTGGACCGATTTAATTATATATAAAATAGCATGTCGGTGACCGGCATGTCATATATGTTTATTGTCAAATGTCCTGTAGGAAATACACATTAACGCGACATTCAGTCTAGATATTGTCAGCCAATGAAAGTAAGGAACATATGTCTATCAATGTTAACCAATGGAATTAAGGAATAGGATGGCTTTTCTTTGTCATTTGAAGGAAAACATTTACTGAGGATAAACAACGATATCTACATGGATTATAAAGCTCATGATGAAAACAGGTTCGTTATTCTAATCATTGGTCACATTGTAGGATGTTATTCGCATGCGAAATACTTGCACTATCATTACAATGTATATAAATGATTGTATGTACTTTTGTTATTTACAAAATGATAACGATATACGCCGCATGTAGGCCTATGTTTTCTTGGAGAGTGATACATAAGTCCTTGGCGAGTTGGACGATCCACTTCTTTTTTTACTCAATCTTGTTCACAAGAACGTATGAACAAGAACATAAAACGTTATGGAATAGTTGACACATTAAAATAATATTTCAAACTATGGCAAACTTTTGACAAAGGGATTTTAGAAGATTGTTCAGGAATATCTTGAGACTTTAGCAGTTATCAGGGCATGCATGTATGTATACTGAAATACAGACAGGGATAGATTAAACGAAAATGATGTATGTCTGAAGATTTTGGGCATGACTTTAAATGGAAACCAAAGAATATGGTAACAAACCGAACGCTAAAGTAATACGATCAAGACAACGACCAACGACCAATAACGTCATATGGTTTATTGCTCCTAGCTCACCATGCACCTGTAACTTTCTTATAAATGAGATTGGTAGGTCCTGTGTCTTATCACAGCTACTGGAAAAAACATCAAACGTATGCAAAGATTGATGCCAGACGAGTGAAAGAGTATGTACTAGAAATAGAAAGACTATAGGGATGACTTGAATGGGAGAGACGAACGACAGAATTGCAAGAACATTTGTTGATATGCCTCTGAAATCAAATCTTATGTCTTTTCTATTTTACTGATCTTCAAAATAACCTATACTTTATTTTGCTTATGATTTTATATGACAATACATTCTAATTACAATCTAATATCTCATTTCTCTTTGGAGAATAACAATTCACAACAATTACATTACATCAGTTCATGTCTTTTGAAAATAAATCCAACAATATATACTTTAAGTATCGGTAAATAAGAAAAATGTTTTCGCTTATAATCTCATTATCAGAAGTTCCAGAACCATCATTTGCCTAAAAAACGTAGTAAGATGTTCAAAAGTAAATACATTACTAACATCATGAAAGGTTAATCTTCACTATAAATACCATATTATATTAAGAGATTAAAGCTTCCAAAATAACCGACTTTGACAAGATTGCTTATTTATCTTGAAAGAGAGACTCTTAGCAACTTTTGAAATACCTCGACTTACTGAAATATTCATAACTCAATCTTTGAAGGCATCTTTTGCCGACAAGCTTGCATTATTAAAATATAAATTCTGAAATATTTATCTTTGATGAATAAAATCAATTATTTATACCAAACCATATTCTCTGAATAACTAAATATTACTCCATTACATTTGGTTGGGTGTCAAATAGAGGGGTGAATATCTCTCCATAAATATTATAATAACAGAAAAATAGAAACTGACAAAGATCTTGTAGTTTGCATATGTTGTAATGTGAATTGTTCATGCTTCAAAGAGGGAGGGTACACAATACAACACTTCATGAAATTGTATAATTTTTGTACGATTTTAAGGAAACATGTGTCCTGAATATAACTTAGTAACGAAAATAGCAAGTCACAAAAACATTGTTCAACAATCAACATCCTCTTGTAGTACTCAGTGTATACTGTTGAAAGTAATCTCTGAAGTAAAATGTTTCCTATCATTATCATTATTATAATTATTCCTATCATAGTCAAACTATTAAATATAACGATTAATTTTCCACACAAGTTCTTTCTTTAAATGACTATATTCTCAAACGTGGTACAAAATATGTGCATACGTACCTTCAGAACATATGTTTGGGTTTATTCAGTTACGATCAGGAGACTTGTTAAACAAGAAACACGACACCATAATTTTACAACATTATTTCATTTCAAGACAGTTGAGCTAAGGAACGCGAACTTTATGAAGATATAACGGGAAGGAAGTAATAAAATAATCAATCTCCTACCAACGTGTAAGTTGTCCCAAAAACTAGTTTGAAATCAAATGTCAAATATACAAACTGACATTTGTCTTTTTGTAGGATTAAAACAAGTATAAAATCATTTTCCTCAAGTATGTAAGAGATTTCATTGCAATTTGATACTTTTTCTTTCAAACATTACATTTTTTTTTTAAACTTGAAGTTGCAAAATGGCGTGCCATAATTTACAGGGTTATGAGTATATTGGTTCTCGGTGGAAATTGGTTGGTATCTTCGTGAGCTTTACAACAACAACCTTTAAAAAATCACGTCATTGTTTTAACATGGACAACATTTTTTTAATACCGATTTCTTTTTCGAAGAACGTTTGATTTTATTGGTAAGAATTTGTTGGGCAAGTTTCCTGTGCACAGAATAACCACACCGCTTTTAAAAGCGAGTCCATTCTCCTGGCCTTTAGCGCTTTTCTGTGCATTTCTCAGCTTACATAATTCTTGCCTGTATCCAGGGCAAACAAATTTGAAATTTCCTCTTGCAACGATCCATGGATACTTAAGACTTGATCCCGCCTATTCAAAATATCAATATCTCAGATGTTAATGTAAAGAAAAATAGATTCTTTTTATACTATCTATAATGGAGTCTTATTATTTGTTTCTAATAAAAAAAAAGTACACACTCATAGAGTCATTTAATGTTTATATACTCGAATAAATGGAATATTCTGATTCATTAACAGTAAAAACCTCATCATAACCTACCATGTGGACATAATTGCATTAATTGTGGTGGCATGTGGTCCTGTGCGTAGCTCAGTCGACCGATTTCAGTGAAGTTCAGCAACAATGGGCGCGGCTCGCCGCATTGGCTGGTTGCCCGCTACATTACTAGATAAAGTGAGACATAAGTTGAGAGATTTGTGGTGTCACCCTGGGTAAGTGACTTAGTTCGAAGTGTGCCTCTGTCCACCCAGCAGTGAAAGGGTTTCTGGTATGATACGATGGTAGTCTGAATTTGAACCTTGAGCGCCTGACAGGCGACCGGTCATATTCTCTTGAGGGAGTGTTCTGTACTCGTTGACCAGGGGTAATATGTCGACCAGCGCTTTGATAACGATGCGTTCCATCAGAGGACAAATTCTGGATTTGTTTTCAGAAATTGAATCTCAACACATGAACTATTTTTTAAATAGAACTTCTGTGTACATTGAAAGGATCTGTTTGCGAATGTGTGACTTGCATTGTATGTGAAGTATTGAACTACCAAAGGTTAAGCTTTCTAAAGTGACAGATATATAAGTGAAGTAACACTTTGTAAGTTCATAGACCGCCATTAGTTACGTTACCTCATCTTAAATGTGCGTGAAAGTTTGACAGTCTCTCATGCTTGCTACTAATACGAAATACGTATATGGCTATACCATTTGACCGATTTAACACTTTATCACATGATCATTTATACATATATACTTAGCAGCGATTTCGGCCATGTTGGCTTCCTCGGGTTAGGCTTTGATTGTTGATTAAAAGCCTAACCTGAAGAAGCCACCGTGGGCACGGTGGCCGAGACGGCAAAGGCGTCAGGTTAGCAATCCAGCGAGCTTGAGATGCCGGGTTCGAGTCCACCTGTGACCGGGTGTAAAAACCTTGGAGTCAACTTTGAGTGCGGACTCTTTCAGTGTTGTCACAACCCCTAGTGTACAGTACACAACCCCGTGCACTTTAAAGAACCCACGAATCCGTTGGTAAATGACCAGATGGTGGCCACATGAATACGTGCAGATACCTAGTTGCAGGTACAGCAACGTGCAGTATCCTTGGACAAAATACTGTGACTGTGTCCTAGTTCACCCAGCTATGAATGGGTACCTCGTAAGAATGAGCATGGTGATTTAACTTGGTGCGCCTAGCGGCTGCAAAAGTTGCATACTCCAAATGGAGCTGAGATTGACAAGGAGTGTCGTTAAACAGTGACATCCAATGATCGGGGCAAACAGAGCGCCTTTGAGCAGCTGAGCTTAGCTGGGTATTGGCGCTATACAAATGTTTATATGTATGTATGTATGTATGTATGGCTGAAAGCGCTAGTTAGCTAATGTGAATGTAATGATGTACCCAATTCTATAATATTATTTCATCTATATATCTCTTTATATATCTATATCCTGGGTGTTATTCACTTTATTAATCCTGGGTAAAAATACGGTGTTGATGGTATCAGTTACAATTTATCCTGTTTGTTTCTCATCATATTAACTACCATGTTATTATGTCCCCCGAATTTTGTTTCGTTATTCCGTTATTCCGTTATTCCGTTATTCCGTTATTCCGTCATTCCGTTATTCCGAAATGCTTTCTTTTCCGGGCCATATCACAAAAACCGTTCAATATTTTTTCACGAAACTTGGTATGTGGTTAGACCTAGTGGTGGAGTGGTGCCTTTTGCTATTTTGGTTATTCTGAATTTTTTTTTCTGGTTTTCATGGAAACAATTTGAACTTAGTGCATATTGAGTGTAGGGACCTTTTCCGGCCTCTATCTCCAAAACTGTTCAATATTTTTTCACCAAACTTGGTATTTGCTTAGACCTAGTGGCGGAGTGGTGCCTTTTGCTACTTAGGTTATTCTGATTTTTTTGATTTTTTCTGGTTTCCATGGAAACAGTTTGAACTTAGTGCATATAGGGATAAGGAACCTTTTCAGACCTCTATCTCAAAATCATAAGTGACAAATAATGTCAAGAGGACTGAATTGGAAACTGGATCGAAAGTTGGAGCGGGGGACATCACAGTGCATCACATGCACATGTTTCTAGTATTTTATATACTAATGTCTAGACCAACAAAAACACAGAGAAAGACATTTGGAGTCACGTTGGTATTTATTGGTCAAATGTCTGACACTAATGACACACTGTAAGCTCTTTAGAGAACGGAAATCAGAGTTTTGTTTAGCTTATACTGTACCAAATCAGTTTGCTTTGAGATTAACATAACTGTCTGAAGATAATGTTAGTCATTCTTTTTCATATTATGTCTGTTGTTGTCATGTTCAGAAATCAACAGACGATCGTCTGGCTTTTTCTCAATCTATAGTATGATACATATGTACACACATTCACACATGCCATTGAAAAGGAAATATAAATCATGTTGCTTATTCTTTGAAATATTATCTGATTGTAACGATGTTTTATAACGTTTCTCTATATTAAAAGTTGTAAATACGTGAATCTGAATGATGTACATGTAGATGTTGATGTGTTGTGCTCATCACATTATATACAGTGATTCAAGTACTATAATTTTCTTTTTGTCTAAACGTAATAACAGTTCACAAACCAACTTCCCTACGCAAGATATAATTCCTGTCAGCCTCCATAACTGAGTTAGGTATTGCCGAAAATTGTCCATGCTAGGTAATCAGTGCCCATTATGCATTCCAGGTATAGTACTCCACTATCTTAGCACGGAAAAAAGATAGAAATACTGCAAGGCTTAAATCAGCCAGTTATGGAGGCTGACAAGAGTTATGTCTTGCGTCGGGAATCTGTTCACCAGCAAAACAGGGAATAACAATTTCCTTCCACTATAATAAATATAGAGAAAGTATCTATATTTTCTTATCAAATACATTCAAAATATATACAACGTACGAAGAAATAAGACATAAAGGCAAAATATAGCTGAAATATTCACAAACAACTGTGAAGAAACAATTATTACGTGTTTAAGTCTCAAGTCGTACTTTTTGAAAAAGTGGGAAGTATGCGTCTACTTATGTTTCTACAACTGTAAGATGTCAATTTAGTTATCCTTTCCACTATAGGCATTATGTGCGGATTCAATATAAAATTTAAAACCATGCAGTTCATTTCGAGGTAGATGCATACCTAACTTCATAAACATCTTTCTCTAAGCATAGGTAATTATTCTGTAATGGGTTTGCCTTAAAAAGCTTCATTTTACTCTATTTCCTTTTATGTTGGATGGAAAAGTAATCTCAAAACAACCGTCGCCAAGGATAGTTCAATACGAAATGTCAGATATGCCTCTATTACTTGGTTTTAAATTAAAACCGTAAAGGGTTAGATGATGACTACTGACTCATGTTTATTGGTTTCGACGAGTTTCTTTAAATGTCAAGCCTACCGTTCAAAATGTTTCTTTTTATATTTCATTATATGAAACACTATCATGTAATTAGTATCACATACATACACAAAAGAAACGTAGCAATGTACAAAAAGAAATACTGCTGCCGGATAAAGTCGATTTTGATTGCATTTCATAAGAACATGATTTGTAAATAGGAACCCGCAATTTCATACACCAGGGTATCATCCTTTGTGGCTGTTCAAGTACACGTGGGGTATTGAAATTGCTTTGTGATTGAAATGTTATACTTCTGTATAACATAATGCACGTCCGGGTTATTCTTAAGGTGTGAAGCGTAGATCTTTGAAACTGAATAAATATCATGCTTCTTACATATTCCAGATGGACATTCAACCATTGTGATTAAATGCAATTGTGTTCATATGGTACATGTAGGTTATGCTGGGGTTCTTACCGTAACAGATCTCCGTAACATGTTCCTTGTTACATTTATCCAGAATATTCCATATATTCAATTATCAACATTAAATGACTCGATGATTGTGTACTTTTTGGTTAGAAACAAAATGTAAGATGCTGTTATATATAGTATACAAAGAATCCACTTTCTGTAAATAATTATGAAAGACGTCGATATTTTGAATAGGCGGAATCAAGTCTGAAGTATCCATGGAATCGTTTCAAGAGGAAATTGCAAAGACCAGAATTGTGTCAGCTAAGAAATTCGTAGAATTCCGTAGAAAAACATTAAAAGACACGAGGATAGACTCGCGTATTTAAGCAGTATAGTTATTTCGTGCACAAGAAAGTGGCATAACAAATTAACTTTTAAATAACTTTTTACAAAAAGATCATCGAAAAATAATATTGCAACCAAAAAATGGTGTCCATGTTAAAACAATGCTCTAATATAAGTGTTGTTGTAGATCTTACAAAGATACTTTACCTTGTCTACTAGTTTGCACTGAGAACCAATAACCCTGTAAATTACGACACACCATGTTGCAACTTCAAGTATCAGATACCTTATTTTAATTTTTGATAGACAAAGTACAAAACTGCAACCAAATCTCTTACTTACTTGAGTGAGTGAGTTATTGTTTAACGCCGCTTCGGCAGTATTGCAGCCATTAACGGCGATCTTACATACTTGAAGAAATTGATTTATACGTTTTTAATCCTACAAAAGGACAAATGTCAACTTCAAGAAACTTGGTATATTTGACATGTGATATAACACCAGTGGCTTGGGGCAACATACACATTGGTCGGATATTGATATATGGAATATTGGTGTTTTGAAAGAACACATTTTGCCTTTGACGATACAGCCGATACAGTCGTTATAGAGCATTCTACCATGACATTGCTGGATACTCGATTCTGATTCGTTCTTCAGAAAAATCAAACGTGATCAATTCTGGATTTAACCTCCTCTGATTTAGCGCCGCTTCATCGCGTATTAACGCATCTACATTGTGACGTCACAATCTATCCGAACAAACGGCCGATTCTAAGGTGTGCTCTACTAGTGGACATCAAACTAACTTATATTAATCAAATTAATTTTTCATGTAGCGTGTTTTAGAGCTTCATTAGACAGATTAGCAAGACAAACTTCGTCATTATCTAGATCTATCCATATCGACACTTGATGCAGTTGAGAAGGCGAGCAAACGCAATGTCATTGACGCAATGTCATTGACGCAATGGTTCTGAAAAACCGAGCGTAACGTTTTGATGCAAAATAAGTAATACATATGTCATTTCATTTGCACACCTACGTTGATAACTAGAATGTGCATTCCTTACCCGAATGTCATATGCTTATGCGGGTTATTCCAAAAATGTGGAATTCGGGAAAAATGTGTACATGTGTTTAGATAGTTTTTGTATTTTACGAAATCGCTGCTGTTGTCAACTTTGGAGTTTTCGCACGTTATTCGGAGTTCGCGCGCTGTCGTTGTACCCCATGTCAGCATCCGACCAAAATAGTCCCGTGGTAAAACGGTCATGGTAGAATGGAGATGAACCTACTGTGTTTGAAAATCAGAGACATGTTATACTGGATTGATAGCTAGTAGCGTCCGGTTTCAATTTTAAATTTACTCGCTATCAATCCAGTAAAACATATCTCTGACACAGTAGGTTTATATCCTAAACAATACCACGACTTTACTTCCTTGCCGTTATTGTCTTCATAACATGTTAAACCTTGTCTTAACTGTCTGAAAATCAAATAATGTTGTAGTAAAAAAATATGGTCTCCTGATCGTAACTGAATAACCAGAAACATATGTTACAGATACATGTTAGCTCGTACGTACATATTTTGTTAAAACGTTTGAAAATATATACTCAGAGATATGAAGGTAGTGTTATCCCAAATATAACCATGTTATATTTCCTCACTATCTAAATGGCAAGTATTTCTAATGCATTCAGCCTAGGGAGCTGTGCCAAATTTACGTCTATCAGAGAGGTATTGAATTTTAAAATTAGCTTAACTATCGATTGTTGGACCTCGATTTTTGTCGAGGCGAATTGGTCGTGTGGTAAGCTGTTGGTACAGTCAATGCTGGCGATAGTTGCCTTACTCTGAGGGCGTGGGTTCGAATCCCGCATGGGACTCGGCCCGAAAAAGTACAAGAATTTGTACTATTGAAGGTAGTGTTATCCCAAATATAACCATGTTTAAATTTCTAAAATCGGCCCGTGAATTTTTTATATACGACTAAAGAGTGCCTAATTATGGCCCGGCGACTTGAATGAAAGCGGGTGGGGCGGTGGTGACTGAAGCGTATCCTGCTGTGACGTACGTGGAGGCATCTCATTATGGCCGCTAATCATAATTTAACGCGTTTTCCCAACTTTTAAACTGTTCATATAAGACAGAAATCTTCATCATATAAACCCAAATTTTCGATAAACGGATAACTTAACTATTCAACTAACGATGTCATATGGTTACAACGGCCTGGCCCTGTTTAATTGGAGGGCATTTTGCACTAATGTATATTATGTTTGTAGCAATTAAGCGCGGGACTGCTGTCATGACACAAAGACTTAGGCCGTATCACGGATCGCTGCTCAGCACTCACCTGTAAGAATCAAATGCCAGTTCAAGTGACATTGAAAGAAGAAAAGACTCTCACGGGAATCGGGGAGAAGAGAGATTAAGTAGCTTCAATTGATCAAATTATGTTGAATAATCGACATGTTAATTTTGTTTTGTATGTATTAATAAATTATGATATATGGTAGGTATAATTTCATATACACTGAACGATTGGCTGTTCAAACAAGCGAGACAACATTGCAGATTTGTAAATAACATTGTGTATATAATATAAAAGATTACTATATTTGAAGTTTGTCAATTAAAATATTCTATATATGATGTAGTGCAAACCATTTTCACTTCACTTTCATGAATAAATACATGAACTGGATTGGTCAAACAAGCTCAGTGAAATTACATGAATATTGCTCCATTGTACATGCAAAAAAATACATTATGATTATACAGATTGATATAGACAACGAACATTATCGAATGAAAGAATTATGATACCATCTTATTGTCGATAGGCTATTGAATCATATATTATCTGCAAAATCATATATTCAATATTTATATATTAATAAATAGGCTGATAGCCTATACGTGTCGCTTCAAAACATAAACACACAATTCTCAGTTTAGCGTTCCATATAGATGTTTCTTCCAGATCAAAGGGGAGAAGTATTGTTACAGCAAATTAATTTACACAATCAAGAAGCTGAGTCGACGAGAAGGAATGAGTGTAATTATGTTTGTACAGTTAACAAGTTTGCTGGACCGATTTAATTATATAACAAATAGCATGTCGGTGACCGGCATGTCATATATGTTTATTGTCAAATGTCCTGTAGGAAATACACATTAACGCGACATTCAGTCTAGATATTGTCAGCCAATGAAAGTAAGGAACATATGTCTATCAATGTTAACCAATGGAATTAAGGAAACGGATGGCTTTTCTTTGTCATTTGAAGGAAAACATTTACTGAGGATAAACAACGATATCTACATGGATTATAAAGCTCATGATGAAAACAGGTTCGTTATTCTAATCATTGGTCACATTGTAGGATGTTATTCGCATGCGAAATACTTGCACTATCATTACAATGTATATAACTGATTTTATGTACTTTTGTTATTTACAAAATGATAACGATATACGCCGCATGTAGGCCTATGTTTTCTTGGAGAGCGATACATACGTCCTTGGCGAGTTGGACGATCCACTTCTTTTTTACTCAATCTTGTTCACAAGAACGTAAAAGGTTATGGAATAGTTGACACATTAAAATAATATTTCAAACCATGGCAAACTTTTGACAGAGGGATTTTAGAAGTTTGTTCAGGAATATATTGAGACTTTAGCAGTTATCAGGACATGCACGTATGTATACTGAAATACAGACAGAGATAGATTAAACGAAAATGATGTATGTCTGAAGATTTTGGGCATGACTTTAAATGGAAACCAAAGAATATGGTAACAGACCGAACGCTAAAGTAATACGATCAAGACATCGACCCAATTGTCCACATATGTACATTCAGTACATTTATCTTCTATAACATTTTTATACAATTCTATTTCATCTTCTACGCTGATCCGCTAGCTTCTATATATTATAAATCAAACAGAGCAAAACTTTCTGATAATGTTTGACATGCTTTTAGAAAGAAAAAATAAGGCGAATATGCAAAAATTATGACATCATATGGTTTATTGCTCCTAGCTCACCATGCACCTGTAAATTTCTTATAAATGAGATGGATAGGTCCTGTCATATCACAGCTACTGGAAAAACATCAAAAGTATGCAAAGATTGAAGCCAGACGAGTGAAAGAGTATGTACTAGAAATAGAAAGACTATAGGGATGACTTGAATGGGAGAGACGAAGGACAGAATTGCAAGATTATTTGTTGATATGCCTCTAAAATCAAATCTCACGTCTTTTCTATTTTACTGATCTTCAAAATAACCTATACTTTATTTTGCCCATGATTGTATATGATAATACATTCTAATTACAATCTAATATCTCATTTCTCTTTTCAAAGCAATGACATAACATCAGTTCATATCTTTTAAAGATAAATCCAACAATATATACTTTAAGTATCGGGAAATATGAAAAATGATTTCGCTTATTAAGTTTATAATCTCATTATCAGAAGTTCCAGAACCATCATATGCATACAAAACGTAGTAAGATGTTCAAAAGTAAATACATTACTAACATCATGAAAGGTTAATCTTCACTATAAATACCACGTTATATTGAGAGATTAAAGCTTCCGAAATAAGCCAATTTGACAAGATTGCTAATTTATCTTGAAATAGAGACTCATAGCAACTTTTGAAATACCTCGACTTACTGAAATATTCATAACACAATCTTTGAAGGCATCTTTTACCGACAAGCTTGCAATATTAAAATATAAATTCTGAAATATTTATCTTTGATGAATAACATCAATTATTTATACCAAACCATATTCTCTGAATAACTAAATATTACTCCATTACATTTGGTTGGGTGTCAAATAGAGGGGTGAATATCTCTCCATGAATATTATAATAACAGAAAAATAGAAACTGACAAAGATCTTGTAGTTTGCATATGTTGTAATGTGAATTGTTCATGCTTCAAAGAGGGAGGGTACACAATACAACACTTCATGAAATTGTTGAATTTTTGTACGATTTTAAGGAAACATGTGTCCTGAATATAACTTAGTAACGAAAATAGCAAGTCACAAAAACATTGTTCAACAATCAACATCCTCTTGTAGTACTCAGTGTATACTGTTGAAAGTAATCTCTGAAGTAAAATGTTTCCTATCATTATCATTATTATAATTATTCCTATCATAGTCAAACTATTAAATATTAACGATTAATTTTCCACACAAGTTCTTTCTTTAAATGACTATATTCTCAAACGTGGTACAAAATATGTGCATACGTACCTTCAGAACATATGTTTGGGTTTATTCAGTTACGATCAGGAGATTTGTTAAACACGAAACACGACACCATAATTTTACAACATTATTTCATTTCAAGACAGTTGAGCTAAGGAACGCGAACTTTATGAAGATATAACGGGAAGGAAGTAATAAAATAATCAATCTCCTACCAACGTGTATGTTGTCCCAAAAACTAGTTTGAAATCAAATGTCAAATATACAAACTGACATTTGACTTTTTGTAGGATTAAAAAAAAGTATAAAATCATTTTCTTCAAGTATGTAAGATATTTCATTGCAATTTGATACTTTTTCTATCAAACATTAAATTTTTTTTTAAAACTTGGAGTTGCAAAATGGTGTGCCATAATTTACAGGGTTATGAGTATACATATGAGTACAACAACCTTTAAAAAATCACGTCATTGTTTTAACATGGACAACATTTTTTTATACCGATTTTTTTTTCGATGAACGTTTGACTCTATTGGTAAGAATTTGTTGGGCCACTTTCCTATGCACAGAATAACTATACTGCTTTTAAAAGCGAGTCCACTCTCCTGGCCTTTAACGCTTTTCTGCGCATTTCTCAGCTTACATAATTCTTGCCTGTATCCAGGACAAACAAATTTGAAATTTCGTCTTGAAACGATCCATGGATACTTAAGACTTGATCCCGCCTATTCAAAATATCAATATCTCAGATGTTAATGTAAAGAAAATGGATTCTTTTTATACTATCTATAATGGAGTCATGTGGTGGCATGTGGTCCTGTACGTATCTCAGTCGACCGATTTCAGTGAAGTTCAGCAACAATGGGCGCGGCTCGCCGCATGGGTGGGTTACCCGCTACATTACTAGATAAAGTGAGACATAAGTTGAGGTGTCACCCTGGGTAAGTGACTTAGTTCAAAGTGTGCCTCTGTCCACCCAGCAGTAAAAGGGTTTCTGGTATGATACGGTGGTAGTCTGAATTTGAACCTTGAGCGCCTGACAGGCGACCGGTCATATTCTCTTGAGGGAGTGTTCTGTACTCGTTGACCAGGGGTAATATGTCGACCAGCGCTTTGAGAATGCAATGTGCATGGATATATGCGCTTTATAAATGGACTATTATCATTATTATTATTATTATTAGGTCTTCAAGACATAGTCTGGAAGACGTATTGTTATTATGCGAATCCTTATTATTATTATTATTTCCAAGATTTTTTTCCAGAGATTCCTGAACTAACGGCTGAAGCGATTTTAATGAAACTTTCAGTAATGGTAGAATTCAATGATGACTTAGAAATGTGTCGAACGGATTTTTGATTGCTTGATCCATTAAAGGTCCAGTTCGATTCAAAGTTTCAATTTTTAACATTGGAATTTTTTTTTAAATGCACCTAGAGACTTGGAACTTTTTAAAAAAAGATGCGCAATGACAATGCGAGCAAAAAAGTAAATCATGACGAATTTGTAGGTCACGTGGTTTAGCCGCCATTTTGATTTGTGTCACTTTTTAAAAGTGTCCTACCCCATGTACCTTTGACAATCTTCTTCTCTGAAGCTACTTGCACCACGAATCTGACATTTATTGTGTATGTAGCTGAAGCATTGGTGAATAGAATTTGAATTTTGTAGAAGGTTAATCGTAATCCTTTTTGCACAATGACCTTTCAAAGTTGACCGTTTTGTCACGCGGGACCTACTTCAAGTGGACATTACTCCAACTTCCCGATCTCACAATTACATGAAAATTTAAGGGTTACTAGATCAATATAGTGTCTTTAGGAATCAATAATAAAATAGCTCGCGAACAGTCATTTCCGGTCACAATTAAGGCTGAAATATGACAGAAAATCACGATTTCGAATTTTAACATGGGGACAATTTTCAAAATTGACATAGAGACTTGAAACCTTTTTAAAAGATAGGCAATAACAATGCAAGCAAAAAAGTCAATCATGACGAATTCGTCGGTCACGTGGTTTTCCCGCTGTTTTGATTTAAAATGAAATTTATGATTTTTTCAGGCTTTCTCAGTACATTATAAGATGTTACGAATGGAAGTTTTAACAGAACAATGTTTGTGACATTCCTCGATCAAACATGGAGCTGAGGGTCAAACCGAAGTCTTGAAGACCTAAATATTGACGCGTCATTCCTAGTTATTATTATTATTATTATTATTAATTACAATTGCTGATTGTCTGTTTTGAATATCTAATAAGCATTACTTTTCTTCAATTCCAAATATCTACGCTGGACGTCAAAATAATAACCCGGGCTTGCATTATGTTAACCAGAAGTAAAACATTTTAATTTCAATACTCCAAGTGTACTTGAACAGACATACAAATAAAATAATTATACCCTGGTGCATGCAATTGTGGGTCCCTCTTTACATATATCCTAATAAAACATTCAAAATAGACTTTCTCCGACAGAAGTATTGTTGTTTTTCACATGGTTAAAATGTGGTGACGTTTCTTTTGCGGTTGCATGTATGTATGTGATGTTTATTACATGATAGTGTTTCAAATTGGAGACTCATCATAATTATTTTACTTTTATAAACTACTGCCATGATTTCAACTCTCCTGGAGCAGCGCTCAAATAAGCCCATGTCTTGTTCGCCAATCCAGATTTCATTTTGTGAAATAAAAATATGTTTAAACAATTTAAACCCTCTTGATTACAGTACCGATCAAAACAATCAATTAGTCTCCGATTTAAAGGTGAGTCTTTTCAATGTTGTGTGAAGGATTTGAGGGTTCAAGTGTCACGAAAATCGTATTTTAAATGAGAACCGGAATGAAATGTTAAGTAATGTTCTCAAAGCTGGAATTGATTGAAATGTAATCGATTTGAAATCTTTAAGGTTGCTTTTATTCAATTATACAGAAGGAGGTTTGAAATTAAAGCCTGTGTAGTTACACTTCAAAGAGAAAGGTAATTGGAAAATTAATATTTGGTTATTTTACGTTTCATATAATGAAATGTAAAATGAAACATTTTGAACGGTAGGCTTGACATTTAAAGAAACTCGTCAAAACCAATAAACATGAGTCAGTAGTCATCATCTAATCCTTTACGATTTTAATTTAAAACCAAGTAATAGACGCATCTGACATTTCGTACTGAACTATCCTTGGCGACGGTGGTTTTGATATTACTTTTCCATCCAACTCGAGAGGAAATTGAGGAAAATGTAGCTCGCAAAATTGCTTTTTAAGGCAAACCCATTACAGAATAATTACCTATGCTTAGAGAAAGATGTTTATGAAGTTAGGTATGCATGTACCTATATGTACCTCGAAATGAACTGCATTTTTAAAATTTTTATATTGAATCCGCACATAATGCCTATAGTGGAAAGGATAACTAAATTAACATCTTAAAGTCGTAGAAACATATGTGGACGAATACTTCCTTCTTTTTCAAAAAGTACGACTTGAGACTTAAACACGTAATAATCGTTTCCTCACAGTTGTTTTGTAAACATTTCAGCTATATTTTGCCTTTATGTCTTATTTCGTTGTACATTGTATATATTTTGAATGATTTTGATAACATATACACTTTATCCATATTTGTTATAGTGGAAGGAAATTGTTATACCCTGCTTTGTTGGTGAACAGCTTCTCGACGCAAGATATAACTCTTGTCAGCCTATATAACTGGCTGATTTAAGCCTTGCAGTATTTCTATCTTTTTTCCGTGCTAAGATAGTGGAGTACTGTACCTGGAATGCATAATGGGCTCTGATTTCCTAGCATGGAAACCTTAAAGAAATGCGGCAATACCTAACTCAGTAGGTATATACTATAAATGATCATGTCATAAGGTCTGAAATCTGTCAAATGGTATAGGCCTGTCGTATTACGTATTAGTAGCAAGCATCGGAGACTTCAAACTTTCACGCACATTTAAGGTGAGATTTAAGGTGAGATGACGTTACTAATGGCGGTCTATGAACTTACAATGTGTTACTTCACTTACATATCTGTCACTTTGGAAAGCTTAACCTTTGGCAGTTCAATACCTCACATACAATGCAAGTCACTCATTCGCAAACAGACTCTTTCAATGTCCAGAGAGGTTCTAGTTGAAAAATAGTTAATCGAAAGTGTGTTGAGATTCAATTTCTGAAGACAAACCAGAATTTGTCCTCTGATGGAATGGAAAAGGGGTTTCAATTTGACGTCTTCTCGACTTTAAATTTCTAAAATCGGCCCGTGAATTATTTATATACGCCTTTTTTTAAAAAGTGCCTAATTATGCCCTGGCGACTAGAATGAAAGCAGGCGGGGCGGTGGTCCCTGGAGCGTATCCTGCTGTGACGTGGAGGATCTCATTATGGCCGCTAATCATAATTTCCCAACTTTTAAACTGCGCATATAAGACAGAAATCTTCATCAAAACAACCCAAATTTTCGATAAACGGATTACGTAACTATTCAACTAACGATTTCATATGGTTACAACAGCCGGGCCCTGTTTAATTGGAGTGCATTTTGCACTAATGTATAGTATGTTTGTAGCAATTAAGCGCAGGACTGCTGTCATGACACATAGACATAGGCCGTATCACGGACCCCTGCTCACCACTCACCTGTAAGAATAAAATGCCAGTTCAAGTGACATTGAAACAAGGGAAGACTCTCACGGGAATCGGGACGAAGAGAGATTAAGTAGCACAAATTGATCAAATTATGTTGAATAATCGGCAGGTTATATTTTGTTTTGTATGTATTAATAAATAAAGCAATATGGTAGGTAATTAGTTCATATATACTGAAGGATTTGTTGTTCAAACAAGCGAGACAACATTGCAGATTTATAAATAACATTGTATATTTAATATATATATTTACGTGTCGCTTCAACACACCAACACATAATTCTCAGTTTAGTGTTCCATATAGATGTGTCTACCAGATCAAAGGGGAGAAGTATTGCTACAGCAAATTAATTTACACAATCAAGAAGCTGAGTAGGTGAGAAGGAAGGAGTGTAATTATGTTTGTACAGATAAAAAGTTTGCTGGACCGATTCAATTATATAACAAATATCATGTCGGTGACCGGCATGTCATATATGTTTATTGTCAAATGTCCTGTTTGAAATACACATTAACGCGACATTCAGTCTAGATAGTGTCAGCCAATTAAAGTAAGGAACATATGTCGATCAATGTTAAACCAATGGAATTAAGGAATAGGATGGCTTTTCTTTGTCATTTGAAGGAAAACATTTACTGAGGATAAATAGAGAATCTCACCCAAGCCTCGGATATTTGTAACTTTAATCAACTCGTGTTGATATATTTGATATCAGAAGACACGAGGGTGAGATTCTATTTATCATCCAAAATCATTCTTATTACGTTTAAATGAAAATATTGTACATATCTGAGTACATTTCTGCCATTTGACTTCCAGTGCGGTGAGGTCATAGCATTGTGATGTCATTACTCGATGTCGCAAAAGCATTGTGATGTCATGCAGTTGACTGTGACAGGGCATTGTGCAAAATCTACTGCCAAAAAGATATCTCCTAGGAGATATCGCTTGATCTCCCACAAGCGATATCTCCTGTTGAACACAGTTTTGGATGATAAACAAAGATATCTACATGGATTATCAAGCTCATAATGAAAACAGGTTCGTTATTCTAATCATTGGTCACATTGTAGGATGCTATTCGCATGCAAAATACTTGCACTATCACTACAATGTATATATA
This sequence comes from Gibbula magus, assembly GCA_936450465.1. Lineage (NCBI taxonomy): Eukaryota > Metazoa > Mollusca > Gastropoda > Trochida > Trochidae > Gibbula > Gibbula magus. Next base: position 30,999,445 of record OW388290.1, on the reverse strand, counting down.
ACTGATTTTATGTACTTTTGTTATCTACAAAATGATATAGATATACGCCGCATGTAGGCCTATGTTTTCTTGGAGAGTGATACATAAGTCCTATGCGTGTTTGATGATCCACTTTTTAAAAAATCATAATAACAAAACATTACCAAATAAAACAAAAAGATAATGATTATAAGTATTTGTTTCGATTAAAATACATTCCTATTCACGCTTGAATGCCAAGTAGTGGCGAGTAACCCAATGTGCAAATAAAACAATCTTCAGGAAAGTGCTCTGAACACAGAGGAGAGGCGCTACAACAGCGCTCTCTTCGCTCGAACAAAATCGGTGTATTTGGCTTGAAGCGAGACATCAAAAAGAAACTTGTAAAGTGAAACATGATAACCAGGATTACTCGAACAAATAATAGCAGAACAGCTGTGTGGCATTGTTGCAAATTATAGATATAACATTTATCAATAAAATTGATGTGTTTAATACAAAGTAGAAGAATGTTTTTATCTTTATTAAAGATATTGATATATCTCTCCCAAGGTTTACTCAAACTTGTTCACAAGAACGTAAAAGGTTATGCAAAAGTTGACACATTAAAATAATATTTCAAACCATGGCAAACTTTTGACAGAGGGGTTTTAGAAGTTTGTTCAGGAATATATTGAGACTTTAGCAGTTATAAGGACATGCATGTATGTATACTGAAATACAGACAGAGATAGATTAAACGAAAATGATGTATGTCTGAATATTTTGGGCATGACTTTAAATGGAAACCAAAGAATATAGTAACAGACCGAACGCTAAAGTAATACGATCAAGACATCGACCCAATCGTCCACATTTGTACATTCAGTACATTTATCTTCTTTAATATTTTTATACAATTCTATTTCATCTTCTACGCTGATCTGCTAGCTTCTATATATAAAAAAATCAAACAGAGCAATCTAAAACTTACTGATAATGTTGGACAAACTTTTCAGAAGGAAAACAAAAGGCGAATATGCAAAACGGTCGTTCGATCGGTGAACTTCGGTGAAATTATGACATCATATGGTTTATTGCTTCTAGCTCACCATGCACCTGTAACTTTCTTATAAATGAGATGGATAGGTCCTGTCATATCACAGCTACTGGAAAAACATCAAAAGTATGCAAAGATTGATGCCAGACGAGTGAAAGAGTATATAATAGAAATATAAAGACTATAGGGATGACTTGAATGGGAGTGACGAACGACAGAATTGCAAGAATATTTGTTGATATGCCTCTGAAATCAAATCTTACGTTTTTTCTATTTTACTGATCTTCAAAATAACCTATACTTTATTTTGTCCATGATTTTGTGATGTGATAATACATTCTAATTACAATCTAATATCTCATTTCTCTTGGGAGAATAACAATTCAAAGCAATGACATAACATCAGTTCATATCTTTTAAAGATAAATAAAAAAATATATACTTTATCGGGAAATATGAAAAATGATTTCGCTTATTAAGTTTATAATCTCATTATCAGAAGTTGTAGAACCAAAATATGCATAAAAAACGTAGTAAGATGTTCAAAAGTAAATACATTACTAACATCATGAAAGGTTAATCTTGACTATAAATACCATGTTATATTGAGAGATTAAAGCTTCCAAAATAAGCCAATTTGACAAGATTGCTAATTTATCTTGAAAGAGAGACTCATAGCAACTTTTGAAATACCTCGACTTACTGAAATATTCATAACACAATCTTTGAAGGCATCTTTTGCCGACAAGCTTGCAATATTAAAATATAAATTCTGAAATATTTATCTTTGATGAATAAAATCAATTATTTATACCAAACCATATTCTCTGAATAACTAAATATTACTCCATTACATTTTGTTGGGTGTCAAATAGAGGGGTGAATATGTCTCCATAAATATTATAATAAAAGCAAAATAGAAACTGACAAAGACCTTGTAGTTTGCATATGTTGTAATGTGAATTGTTTATGCTTCAAAGAGGGAGGGTACACAATGCAACACTTCATGAAATTGTTGAATTTTTGTACGATTTTAAGGAAACATGTGTCCTGAATATAACTTAGTAACGAAAATACCAAGTCACCAAAACATTGTTAAACAATCAACATCCTCTTGTAGTACTCAGTGTATAATGTCGAAAGTAATCTCTGAAGTAAAATTTGTCCTATCATTATCATTATTATAATTATTCCTATCATAGTCAAACTATAAATATAACGATTATTTTTCCACAAAAGTTCTTTCTTTAAATGACTATATTCTCAAACGTGGTACAAAATATGTGCATACGTACCTTCAGAACATATGTTTCGGTTTATTCAGTTACGATCAGGAGATTTGTTAAACACGAAACACGAAACCATAATTTTACAACGTTATTTCATTTCCAGAGGAACGCAAACTTTATGAAGCTATAACGGGAAGGAAGTAAAGTCGTGATAACGCTGCTCTATAGCGGCTGTTATGACGGTATGGACAAAGGCAAAGCATATATGTTCTTTTTAAACAGCAATATTCCATCTATCAATCTCCTACCGACGTGTATGTTGTCCCAAAAACTAGTTTGAAATCAAATGTCAAATATACCAAGCTGACATTTGTCTTTTTGTAGGATTATAAAAAAAGGATAAAATCATTTTTCTTCAAGTATGTAAGAGATTTCATTGCAATTTGATACTTTTCTATCAAACATTAATTTTTTTTTTGAAACTTGAAGTTGCAAAATGGTGTGCTATAATTTACAGGGTTATGAGTATATTGGTTCTCAGTGGAAATTGGTTGGTATCTTCGTGAGCTTTACAACAACACCCTTTAAAAAATCACGTCATTGTTTTAACATGGACAACATTTAAAAAAAATTCTGATTTATGTCTCGATGAATGTTTGACTTTATTGGTAAGAATTTGTTATGCCACTTTGCTGTGCACAGAATAACTATACTGCTTTTAAAAGCGAGTCCACTCTCCTGGCCTTTAACGCTTTTCTGCGCATTTCTCAGCTTACATAATTCTTGCCTGTATCCAGGACAAGCAAATTTGAAATTTTCTCTTGCAACGATCCATGGATACTTAAGACTTGATCCCGCCTATTCAGAATATCAATATCTCAAATGTTAATGTTAAGAAAATGGATTCTTTTTATACTCTCTATAATGGCGTCTTATGTTTTGTTTCTAATAAAAAAGTAAATACTCATAGAGTCATTTAATGTTTATATACACGAATAAATGGAATATTATGATCCATTAACAGTAAAAACCTCAGCATAACCTACCATGTGGACATAATTGCATTAATTACAAGGGCTGATTGTCCGTTTTGAATATCTAAGACTTTTCTTCAATTTCAAATATCTACGCTGGACGTCAAAATGATAACCCGGACGTGCTTTATGTTAACCAGACGTATAATATTTTAATTCAAATACTCCATGTGTACTTGAACAGGCATACAAATCAAATGATTATACCCTGGTGTATGCAATTGCGGGTACCTCTTTACAAATCATGTCCTAATACAAACATTAAAACAGACTTTCTCTGACAGAAGTATTTTGGTTTTTAACATGGTTAAAATGTGGTGACGTTTCTTTTGCGGTTGAATGTATGTATGTGATGTTTATTACATGATAGTGTTTCAAATTGAAGACTCATCATAATTATTTTACTTTTATCAACTACTGTCATGATTTCAACTCTCCTGAAGCAGCGCTCAAATAAGCCCATGTCTTGTTCGCCAATCCAGATTTCACTTTGTGAAATAAAAATATGTTTAAACAATTTAAACCCTCTTGATTACAGTACCGATCAAAACAATCAATTAGTCTCCGATTTAAAGGTGAGTCTTTTTAATGTTGTGTGAAGGATTTGAGGGTTCAAGTGTCACGAAAGTCGTATTTTAAATGAGAACCGGAATGAAATGTTAAGTAATGTTCTCAAAGCTTGAATTGATTGAAATGTAATCGATTTGAAATCTTTAAGGTTGCGTTTATTCAATTATACACAAGGAAGTTTGAAACCAAAGCCTGTGTAGTTACACTTTAAAGAGAAAGGAAATTGAAAAAATTATCTTTGGTCATTTTCCTTTTCATATAATGAAATGTAAAAGGAAACATTAGAATAACAGGATTGACATTTACAGAAACTCGTCAAAACCAATAAACTTGAGTCAGTAGTCATCATCTGATTCTGTACGGTTTTAATTTAAAACTAACGCACCTGACATTTCGAACTTCATGTAAACTATCCGTGGCGAATGTGGTTTTGATATTACTTTTCCAACCAACTCGAGAGGAAATATAGGGAAATTTAGCTAGCAAGATTGCTTCTTAAGGCAAACCCATTACATAATAATTACTTAGGCTTAAATGAGATGTTTGTAAAGCTTTGTATGCATATACCTAAATGTACAGCGAAATTATGTTTTAATTTTCACATAATTCCTTTAGTGGAACGGATAACTAAATAAACATTTTACAGTTGTAGATGTAAAAACAAAGGTAGACGCATATTCCCTCCTTTTCAAAAGTAACATTTGAGACTAGTACTAGTACTAGTACTAATTGTTACTTCACAGTGGTTCTGTGAGCAGTACAGCTTTATTTTGCCGTTATGTGTTATTTCATCATACGTTGTCCATTTTATACATATATATATATATATATATATATATATATATATATATATATATATATATATATTCAAATGGTAGTTAAAAGAATAACTAAAGCCGATTTCCTCCTACATGTTTAAACCTGTAGGAGGAAATCGGCGTTAGTTATTCTTTATATATAAAATATATATACATGTGTGTGTATATGTTAGGATTACTCTTGCCTGTCTCCATAACTGACTGATTTAAAACTTGCAGTATTTACTGCACCTGGAATGCATAGTGGGCTCTGATGTCCTAGCAGAGAAACCTTAAATAAATGCGGCAAATCTTAACTCAGTTATGGAGACTCGTAGGATTTATAACTTGCGTAGGGAACTGATATTACATAAAAAGGCTGTGTATGCTATCCGTATTCATAGAACATTGTGCGACGTATAAGACATATAACGCGACATTGGTGTGGAACTCTTCAGTGTGAGAGGTAGATGTGTAGGTCTCATGAGAATTTGAGAGTTCAGACAACAAGATGGTAGATCATCTATCATTGTACCATATTTAAAACTTTACTCTGAGTGTTTAGATCTCGCTGTATTAGTCTGACCACTTGAACTACCTTCCACGAGCCATTTAATGTGAACACATTAAAATGGCTGCTCGATGGGAAATGGACTCGGATGGCTTAACCGAACCATGTACATTCGTTTTAGAACCTTTTTTTAATTGATCACGGATTCTTATTTTGCAATAGGCAACACGTATTTGTATTTTTGTGAGAGCAGACAGAAAACGGTTCTACAGCGCCTGTAAGATTAAGACATCAACACAAAGTGTTCAAAATAGAAAACTTAAATACAAGTTTTATATAATGTGCAAACAAAACTCATTAACATCTACATCATTCAGATTGACAACCTATATTTCTTTTTCAATGACATTTGTGAATTTATGTACATACATTGTATGTATCACATTGAGAAAAAGCCAGAAGACCGTCTATTGATTTCCTAAGATGACAACAACAGACATAAAATGAAAGAAATGTCTAACATTAACACTAGACAGTCATGTTAATCTCAAAGCAAACTGATTTGGTACCCTACTTTTGGCAAATAAAAATCTGGTTTCCGTTTCCTAAAGAGCTTACAATGTGTCATTAGTGTCAGACATTCGACCAGTAAATACCGAGCATGACTCCAAATCACTTTCTCTGTGTTCTTGTGGGTCTAGACAGTAGTATATAAAATAAAACATGGTAGTTTTATGATGAGAAATGTTCTGTAGACAGGATAAATTGTAACTGATACCGATCAACAACTTATGTTTACCCAGCGTAAATGACTCATGTGTACTGGTATGCTCAGTCAAATAACATCAACTATAAACATAAGTACACATACATATTATTAGCAATTATAATTGGAGACTATCAAACACTCATACAATGTTCAAGGCGACGTGATATCACTAATGGCATTTTGTTGTCTTGCAATGAGTTACTACGGAAAGCTTAACCTTTGATCGTTTAAACTTTCACATATGTCACAAATTCACATGAAAATACTTCCAATCCACAGGGGAGTTTTACTTGTTGACGTGTTGAGATTCAATTTCAGAAGAACAAAATAGAATTTCATCAAAACATCAAAGTGTGCATTTTGGCTTATCATAGAAATAAACAACCATACTAATATTTGTTGAACTTTTATTTTAATCCATAACATTAAGTACCGTTTGTTTGTGAAAGAAAGGGAGCACATTTTTTTATGTATAAACTATTCATCTAATGTTTATTTTCTTTCTAATGTACTACCCTTTGCCACTTGTTTGACAACTATATCAACAAATTTTTAATTATTGTAAAAACTTTACATTTTCCTACTGATAACTATTCCTTGAAAGGATACATCATTATTAACATATTTACAATTTGAACATAACAGCTCCGAAGAGTGTATTTTAAGGACTTCCCAATAACAATTTCATATTGGAAATTCAGATGATAAAATACAAAAACATATTTCTTATTTCTATCATAATGGTTATCAACATGTTTCTTTGTCAGTCAATATGAGATTACTCCTACGACAACGAAATATCCTATATCCAATATCTGTAGCCTAAATAACTCCATTGACAGTTAATAAATTCTAAATGAGAGACTTTTCTGGCAATAGAGCCATGGGCTCTGTAGCTAATCAGGATCTGTAGTGTTTGCAAAACCGAAATAAATTGTTCTCAGCCAGTTCCATAGCGTTTCATACTGGAAAATAAGTAAAAAATACGTTCTACAATTTAGAATCCCCATTGTCTAAAGACTCTCTACACAAAATTTCAGCTCTCTACCTTTTGGTACTGGAGAAAAAGATGAAAATAGGTGTTTAAGGTCGTGGCGCCTGTGACCCTATATGTATTTGGGGTCATGGGGTCACGAAATCTACAATTTAGAATCTTCATTGGCCAATAAGTCTGCAAACAACTATACCTTTTGGATCTTGAGAAGAAGATGAAATAGGTTTTTAAGGTTGTGACCCCTACAATGTATTTTGAGTCATTGGGTTACGAAATGTAGAATCCCCATTAGCCAAGGAGTCTGCACACAACTTTTCAGCTCTCTAGACCTTTTAGAACTGGAGAAGAAGATGAAAATAGGTTTTTAAGGTTGTGACCCCGGTGACCCTATTTGGGGTCACGGGGTCACGAAATCTACAATTTAGAATCCCCATAGGCAAAGGAGTCTGCACATAAAAGTGCAGCTCACTAGAATTCTTTGGTTCTGGAGAAGAAGTCGAAAAAGCGAAAAGATTACAGACGGACGGACGGACGTCAGCCACCATGCCATGCCATAAGCCCATTGGGCCTTTCAGGCCTGATGAGCTAAACATATTCATCCTGCAGTTTGTGAAAAAGCATTGATATGATTTTCACCATCAATTAATGTATCTGACCATTTAGTGAACGGTGAATGGTATGCGATATTCTACGCAATGATACTGATATTTGCCTTTAAAACCTCTGGGCATAAATGGGTAAAACATTATCAAATTGTTTACCCATCATTACATTTTTCATAAGATGGAATAACAATGTTACCCATGAAACTAATTTTCCTTTTGGCATTTTGTGAAACAGAAAATCTTTACTCTTTTTCAGTCTGACATTTAAAAGCTATATTTGAACACATAATGCATTAAATCTTTAAAGAATGTACGTAGTTTACTACTTCGTGTTGTCAGTCTGCTGACAAAAATAGTGTGTATTAAAGTATTAACTATATATTAAGGCATTACTATATTTCAGCACATATATTATATTCTCAATGAATACCCACCTGTGAGAGGAGAGAGATACAAGCAAGTTCACTCTCTATTCTTAAAGATACATTAAGCATGTTATTTGGGTCGGATAATGTTAAACGTTATAAATGGTGTTATTTTATCGAGAAGAATTGACCTTTACTGCAAATTCTAATTCTAATGCGAGTTCATACAGTGAAGGGACAGTATAAAGCTGAACGCGATTTATGATAAAAAGACGGGTAATTAAAACTACCTTTAACACAAAATGACAACAACAATGTGGGTTGGTGATTTTTAATACAGTGTAGGTCAGGTAACCACTGTGTACGTAAAATGTACACAAGTGAATTTTTAAAAACTTATATCTGTACTTGTGGTCTTTCAGCAAATACACAAGTAAAATAAAATATTATTAAAAATGCTCAATGTCATTTTAAGTTTCAAGACAGGAAATTTATTTTGTTGATATATGGTTTTGTCCGTGTCTTGTTCAATCCAGTGAAAACATAACATGACATATATTGCTGTGTTTCCAAATATCATTTTACAGAAAGTTTGTTTAATGCATGCTTTTAGGGGATTTCATGTTTCTGTAAAATATATTATATCATTCTTTGAATGAAATCATTATATTTTTCATTTTTAATTACTTGCATTGTAGACGTTTCAAAATGGTACACGTACAAATGTATGCAAACACAATATTATTGAGAGGTCATGTAAATTGGATATATATATACATGTATCTATGCAATAACGCGTACGATTGCAGATAGCTCGATATAAAAAAAAACCACACTACAAATATTGTTGAAAGTTCTTTAATACCATCATCGCTAATGGCTGCAATACTGCCGAAGTGGCGTTAAACAATAAATCACTCACACATTTAATATCATAAAGTACACGAGTGTTTAGAATAATAACAGTAAGTTATTACACGAGGAAAGCCCATTTATCAATAAAATTGACGTGTTTAATACAAAGTAGACGAATGTTTTTTATATTATTTTTTATATAAACGATATTGATATATCTCTCCCAAGGAATACTCAATCTTGTTCACAAGAACGTAAAAGGTTACACAACAGTTGACATGTTAAACTAATTTCAAGCCATGATAAACTTTTTACAGAGGGATTTTAGAAGTTTGTTCAAGTACATCTTGACATATGTATACTGAAATATAGACTGAGTTGAATTAAACAAAATTGATGTCTCAACGACATTAGGCCTGGCTTTAAATGGAAACCAAATAACATGCTAATCGAGCGAAAGCTGAAGCAAAACGATCAAGACAACGATCAAATCGTCCACCTATGTACATTAAGTTACTGCCGTATCTAAGCTAGATCCAGACTAGGGAATTTAATATGTACCATTATTGTCATACGGTATATTAGTAATGATTCCAAATGTATTATCACTGTGTTTAGTGTTGGTCTTGTACGGTACCAAACCTGATTGGAATTAAAATCAGTTTTATGACCAAGATAAAGTGCATTAGTCAATATTTTCTTGTCTCCCTTTAATTAAATCGTGTACATAAACCCGTATATCAGTTTGGGAACATTATACGGCTAGCTTTTATAGATTACTACAAATGATTGACAATATGAAAACAAGATAGTTTACCATCTCCGAGGTTTTCCCATATTGAGACAGCGGACGGAAACAAGAATTTTTTTTTTACTAAGATAGACTATGTAATACTAAATAAGCATTCCACGTCAAACAAAGGTCTTTGGTGCGTTAGAAGGTTTCGGGCTAGGGTATTTTAAAATGTATTTTCGGATTGAGGTAGGAAAATATCATTTGTGTGTGTTTATACTTCATACTATTTTAATTTATTTTACAAATTGATCCTGTACTTCAAAACGTGACAAGAATGTTACTGTTTAACACTTTCATTAAAGCTAATGAAGAATGATGCTTGAGAACACAACGAATCGCTTGATATTACTCATTGAAAGAAATTGCGGCAAATCTGGGAATATCTAAATTGATACAATCCCATCAAATCGGAATATTCATATCCTGGCCCGGGTTATATTAGCTCCTGCTTCGCAGTGATCATGACTCGTGATCTTTCTGTGACCTTCAATTTCAATACATTCGACCTATTGAGATCTCATATGCAGCATTTATATGGAATTAAGCTAATGGTTTTCTTACTTTGTTGCTGGCCGTTTGGAAGTGACACAAGCATAACCTTGTCGTTAATAACTTGATATTAGAAGAGCCATGGTGATATCCTTAATTTATGCAACGTTTAGTTGGGTTATACAAATGTGACATTAATTGTAATCAAATGTTTGTATGATTATTTTGATATGGGTGATGCACAAAACAAATGTATCACACTTTTAATTGTATCAAGGTTAACCGAACAGATACAGCGATCATATACACAAAAAAGTTAAGCACCCCCTGATATTTTCATATAGCTTAATGTCAGAAACAAGTAAGCTTTGCTATGACCCTAAATTAGTCTGAGATTATTATTTTTCCGATAGAACAGCCATCTGGCAAGACAGAAACGCAACAATATGTAGCTGTTATCATTATTTAATAGCGATGACGTCATGTTTACACAGGTACTGTTTTTACCATGAAACAATGTCCACAAAAGTATGGAGCTGCAAGTTAAACAAAACACATTCGCATTGGTATTGCCACTTCTAAATGTTCTTTGTAGACCCTAGTGTACATGTTCAATAAGAATGATCAGTATCTGGTAGTACCGCCACGTACCCGGATGACACACTGCACCCTATGTCTCATGCCTCGAGTCAGACGTCGGATCAGTTCTTGTGTCAATAAAATCCACTCAGCGTGCAGAGCTGCTACCAACTCATGTAAATTATTTACTGGAGGGTTCCGAGCCTGGAGTCGCCGCCCTAGAATATCCAACACATGCTCCAGAGGGTTCAGATCTTGGCTTACTGCTGGCCAGGGTAAAGTTGTCACTGCGTTGTTTCGAATGCAATCGACAACGGCACGTGATCGGTGAGGCCGGGCGTTGTCGTCCATGTACTGTGGTAGTGTAGCATGGTTATCGAAATGAGGAACAATGACCGGACGTTTAATTACCCTTCTTGCCTTTAGTCCTGTCGATTTGAGGCGATTATTGACTGTTCTGGAGCTGATGTTTCGATTTGGTAACCACAGACTTCTCAGCTGAGGTCTTGTCAGGAAGGGTTCTCGGCGTACATGTCGAAGAAGGTGCCGGTCCTCTCGAGGTGTAGTGGCAGTAGGTCATTGCACTTCCTGTCTACGCATGCTTCCGGACTAAACGACTAACAACAGTGTAATGGTAGCTCAAATTTCGTCCTTCAAGGACATTCCTGCAGAATGCATACCAATAATTTGATTTCTGAGATCCATTGACAATCGTCTTCGTGCCATGTGCAATAGATATGCTTGAATGGCTATGAAAAGCAACGTTACATACCGCCACATGCAGTTGGGCCATACTGCGTTTTGTGATCCTCGAGCGTAGCATGTTGCACGTACATGCCCCGAACGTGTAGGCCCGACTGTCACGCATCACTGGTTGGAACGTATCGCACAAACACTACTCTTCTCATAAATGAACGTTCTTTAACTATTTAAAATATTCTCGAAAAGATATCACAAATATCAGGGGATGCTTAATTTGTTTCTTTGTGTATACTATACCAGCTGCATCCATGATCAATGGTTCTTTGTATTTTCCAAATTAATATTGTTGAAATCCCAGAACATATTCGTTTTGTCAAGATGTGGTCAATTTATTCAGAAGAATACTAGGGTCTGGTAACGCACAACATAGTAGCACGACAATTTCTGGAATTTCAGAATAATGCATATTGAAATTGTGTCTGTTGTTTCTTCGCTTTTCGGTACAGCAGGTGTTACATTGAAAGCAGGACAGGTAAAGTTGACTTTTCACGATTATACTGCAGCAAATTGTTTTTGGGATTAAGATCTGAAGGTCAGTGAAGTGATAAAATTCATAATTATAAACTGTACTCTCAACGTTATGCCATTGACGTTTTGGTGACCTTCCACTCTTCCAGCAACATGGTGGTAAAAATCAGTTTTAACATGACAATGCAGTCGTCACCCCTACCACCATGGTTTGGTACCCTAGTAATACATATCACCAGATATGAGTCTTACTGTTGATGGGATTCTTTTTTTACCGATCCTCCACGAATGTAATGTGTCAAGGCGACCAAGGCGTTGTATGATTAATAAGATTGAATTCTCATATATCTGTCACACCCTTATTCCGCTTGACTACGATCAATTACACTTTTGTTGCATTTTCAAAGGGGGATTCAATACAGAGGTTATATTATACAGAAATTGACAAGTATACATCTCAATTCTGGATAAGACCTTTCATGTCGAAATCGGTTTGGCATATATTTGATTTAAAAGCTACGTCTAAAGAGAAAGTATTTAATACATAATTTATCTGACATGCCAACATATACAGTATAGAAGCTGACACTCAAACGAGAACACGTAAGGTATTGTCAAAGTTGGTACCACATCTTTATCGCGTTTAAACATGCGTTCTTCTCTGAAAGATTTTGAGCATTGTTAAAACAAGAGATTTAACTCTTTTGATAATTCTTTGAACGCCTCTTTAAAATTGGGGATGTAAAGAATTGTCAGTTCTTTTATTTTATTTTTGTTATTCAGAAACTAAACATGCTTCAGAGAAAATCTTAATTCGGTGGTAATATTTAAAACAAAAATATTTAAGAAAGAATAAAGTCAATATTAACATGAATTATGTTGAGAGCAAATGAATATCAAACAGACGAAGAACAAAATGTAAAATCTTACTTAAACCTCATTGTCCGTCGCAACCATTCATAAATGAATCTTTTTCCATATCAATATCAGGAATCTTTCATCGGACACTTTGTAAACAACTATTTGAGAGAAGGTTAAATACAATTTTCAACGACAAAGACATCAACAATGATGTGGTCATTTAACAATAATATCGAAACAAAACTATTTTAATCAACAATTTGTGTTTGGCAAATATATGTGTTATCCTGGAAAAAAAATAATAAACAAATAAGCATAGCTTCTGATAAACCTAACACCCCAACATTCACAATTTTTGGAATGTTAGTTTAGAAATAAATGAAGAAGCTAGTTTGAAACATTAATTGTTATATTTTATTAAAATTGTAATAACATAATTGATTGATTACCCAGATTCAACGGATTGCATGACACATACTCTAGAATCACGTGCTAATATCGCTTAGATCGAACATCCATAGTCCTACACAGTACAATACATTCGGTACGCCAGGGATCAGGCCACAAACCACTTATGGAAATTCAAATAACTTTTAATTTTTCATGTTATTTCACTTCGAATAAGTGAGATGTAATCCAGTTATCACATACATTGTAGCTTCTTCATTGCTTCGGGAAATATGAGGACGCTCCGTCAGTGAGGGACGTACTATCTACCAGTAACTATTCATATAACATATTCACATTCTCATGGCTTAAAATGGAATAAAATAGTTCATATGTATTGTCCACGATTCTAACAATCTATTGTGTTAGCAATTAAACATATATGTATGATGATTGTTAAGTTAGGCCCAGCCCAGTGTCTAACATATGTCTCTAACAAACTGAAAATAAAAATAATGAATTACAACCTTACACTTTATACACCAAATATTTGACCCGCTAGTGTTCCTTTAAAAGTGGACTGCATTCTATCTATCTGAGTATACGTGCATATAACATTGTAATTATCAATAATGATCTAATTATCCACTGACGCACTGATAACTTATTAACAATTAAATTTCAATATATCTAACTTACTTTGTCTAGTATATATAAAATAAAGGAATAACTTAAAAATATTTAAAATAACTTCCATGTGTTCTGCATGCAAATACAAACTTTACAATTCAGTTTCTCTCAGTACATCAACAATTGATTGAATTTGACACCAATCAATTGTCTGAACCATTGAACCTTTAAAGGCGCTATATACAATTAACATCTAAAAATATATCGTTACAGTTCTTTTAATCACAGATAGTGCCATTAATGTTGATAGACAGATTCCTTTTACAACCAATATCAAGAAACAAAAAGGAGTATTTGTTTTCGTTATCTTTATGAAGATAATTACGACATATGTAAGGTTTCAGAGGATAAGTAGACACTATCAACTTCTGTCTGTCAGGTTCCGATTCAGTCTGCAAGACATCAAAGTCACTCCTCAAAGTTTTAAATTATCAAATTTATTTGAATTTATTATTATTTACAAGGATGAAATAAAGCATTTATGATTTAATCATGTTATTCATTATGCCAATCATGCGAAGTAATGAAGCAATGGAATGACGATATAAAAATACAAAAGAAAAGTTTAAATACGCCATTTATCAATATGAAAGTTATGACTTTTTGTATTTCGGATTTATATTTTATATGGACAATATGGACAGACTGTAAGGTTCTAAGCGGGAAGCAAATTAAACTTGGTTGCCGAGATAACATTTCTGTTGTAACATAACCGTGAACTCGATCCCTAAGTATTATGCATTCCCATCATATCCACAGCAATTAGTTTTTTCAATTTTTTTGGTAAAAATGTTATCATATAAGTTTGGTACACATGAATCTAATTTATCCATGATCCTCACTTTCTGTATGTCTAAGTAAGCAAGTGTTATGAATTAAGCAAAGGAGATTCAGTCCCAAATGGTGATATAACATGTACACTTACTACAGTTGTGTATGGAGGCCATTTTGTTGTTTAATTTTGAGGGTTATTTTTTTTTAACGTCATAATCAGTAGTATTGCAATGTCCTAAAACATAAATCTTCAAGAAATAAAAGAATAGAATACATGCATAAATACATCGCTCACCAGCCACTATAACATAAACATAACTTGTGATTGTAATGTGATTCAAAGATATTCCAAATTCCAAATTATTATATGACGAGCAATGAAATACTGGGATTTATAAGTGAAATAAAACGTATATCAAGCTACAATGAAAATAACTTATATTTTCAATGCGACCAGTGACTAATACAATTTAACGTCATAAAGTCCTAGTTCTACATTTTTGAATTCATTATTATTGAATCAGTAAAAGTGTCGCGGTTGTTTACGACGTTTCATAAGCATTATCAGTTCTGACAGCAAACAGTCAAAATTTGTATTTTTGTGTATTTAACTTTATAACCATGAGCATATATAGAGACTATTTCATTGTTTTTGCCGAATGATATCCGGTAAAAGCAATGAAATAGTCTATTTATTATATAACTTTAATCTAAACGTGACATTGGAAGGTCAGAGCGGTCTTGATGGTCATAATCCTAACAACTCCCCGCTATAAGTTCACGGTAAACGCAGTGAGAAAATATTTCGACTGAAATAAGACAATATAAAACAGAACAATGTTTTACAAAAATAAATCTGTTGTGATTGATTGTAAATTTAAGACCAATAATATGTTACGGTACCACCTAGTCAAGTTAACATGTCTAAGACATTGAAGAATGCAAGTTTTGTCGTTATTTCAAACGCGAAGTGATACAACGAGTGACGTTCGCTGTGTCTTGTCACATCGCCTCACCAAGTTTTTCACGAATAAAATAACTACTATGCAACTTATCAACAATAAACGAAGATCAGAACGTTATGGAATATTGAATATGATATTAAACACCACAAAAGGTCAACAGTCATTGACTGAAACATCACAACATTGGCGTCCACCGTACGACATGGAAAGCAAGGGAGATAATAACTTTACAAAGGGAGATAATTTCATTTCAAAGGGAGACAATCATGAAAAGTAATTCCGGCCACACGTTTGTCACTGCAGTGAAAATATGTCTTTCTACTGCTTATGCGCAAATATGAATTATATTTTCATCATATAATCACATATTTCACTGCTAGTTATATAATAAATGTAATTAACTATAGAATGACATGGGTAAATCTAAAATGTTAAATGAGAAGTTAAGAACTCTTTGTTTATCAAAATAACTTAATTCGATATTTTAAGTTGAGCATATGATTATCCATTTCTGTTGAGGTGAAAGTTAACTGATTACCGTTATCTAAACCTTATATAATCTGTCACGTCAGATCAATATGCTAAGGACATGAAACCTTCCTTTACAGTATATACATTGAAGTTTTAATACAAGCATTAATGTGATTTTGACCATCAAAATATGATCTAATGTTTTATCGAAAGCATTTATTAATTCTTCAAAGACCAACATTGAAAATTGCATCTGAAATATCTTAACACCAAAGGGTATTGTAAGCCACCTGACCAAGAACCACGAACAAGAACTTAAATTAATAACATTTTATTAACAATCATCAAGACCACCTAGTCACTCGATTTCATCAGATCATAACAACACATGAAAAGGAATAAATATCAAAAGCTCGCTATGTTCATGACTGGCTTAAGTGTATTTTGGCTATAAAAGTGGCAAATGGAAGAATGGAGAGTCTTACTTATCTTACTCTATATTTCTCTACAAATAATAATAATATATTATTATTTGTTTAATTAATGGATATAAAATAACTTTGTGTGTTTCCTTTATTAATAAATTTATCTGAGGGTATTGATAACTTACAACTAAAGGGGTGGGTTTTTTGGTTTCAATGTTGGTCTCAGGTGTTGTCACCTCAGAGCCAGAGATGGAATGTCTGAACTGTCAGCAGTCGCTGCTTATATAGGCTTCCGTAAGGGTCACGTGACACGTTTTATCCAATCACGCATCATGTAACAACTTTGACCAGACATGAGACACGAGCTACTTTCTCAGTAAATGGTAAATATCTATAAGGTTCTTTTACGTGTAAATTATGCTCCGCAACGTTTCCAACACATCATAAATTTCTCTATATAATGCACTTTACAGAATATCAATGCACCAAGAATTCATCAAGAAATGTACAAAAATAATATTGATATGGGAATTGCAATATAGTGGAAGGTTATGGTTTACTTCCGTATAATTATTACTATTACTGAATAAATACTGGGGAGCATGCTCTGCTCCGGTTAAAATCAGCGGAGCAATAGTAAAAGCAATGATAATTTATGCGGAGCATATATTTATGGTCTGATGCTCCGCTGGAATAAACAATTATTTACAGTCAGCGAATCATTCGCCCTCGCGCATGAATACAAGATAACCTAGTTCCAAGACTCGTCTCAAATACAACTTTGCAACAGCATATAACGATTGAATTACACACAAAATGCATCTTTGGCAACTAGGAAATATTTACACTTCATAAATATTAACATCAAACGATGAAATACAACAGTGACATTGGTAGGCATACGATCGCCGTCATTATCAAAGTTAAAATGGCGGCCGCCGATAACTTCAGACGATCGACAGGACGGAAAATAACAAGTAATTACAATACTTCTGGACGTCTAAAATGCGTGAACAATAACCTACAATAAGTAAGGATGTTGAATGATTTTGGATAAGCTATAATTACGATAAAAATCTATCTCTGTGTTTACCTTGCATTCATTCTGCTTCGTTATTTTCGCTAGGGCTCCAAAATCGGCTATATGTAAATTAGACATGTGATTTATGGTTAAAAATAGCGTTAAAAATAATGGACAACGGTAGAAGGTCATTACACCACCCCCTTACTTCTAAGATTTTACTCCGTAAAACTTTTGATATGCTGTACTTATTAATGGAATTTACTGAAATGAAAATACATCTACGTTTACGCTAAATTTTAATAACTACCCACGTCAATCCGGAGCGGGATCTTCGCATTCCGCAGCTTGAAGGTGATCCAATCTATGGAAGTATCTCTTTCTTTTTGAGCTGCCCTCAACTTCACTATGGTGGAGGTGTGCGTCGATGAGTCTGTCCTGTTGAGGGCAATGGCGGCCACGGACTTATACAAATAAATTCTGGCTTTTCTTTCGTTAGTCGAATTGTCCTCCTCCTTTCTGCTTGTCATGGTCGTCCCTGGGAGCGCCAACATGTTGTACTTGTCTCTCAGCAATGTGCGGTCGATGATGGGCACTGTCCTTTTCGTCCCACGCTCCAATGTCATGGCAGCGAACTCCCACTGGTCCGATGACATCTCTCTCCAGTTTCTTGGGGGCCAGCTCAGCGAAGGGCCTCCCTTAGTATGGGGCAGTTCAACAGCATATGTCTGCCCAGTCTCTCCGGACTGGCGGCAAGAGGGGCATGCACCCGTACGTCAACAAGCTAGATGCCTCTTCAGCTTCTGATCTGACGACTCTCCTTGTGTCCGGGGGGTATGGGAGCACAGTTCTCCTCTTCTCCGGTGGCGAGAGGAACTGCTTCTCGTGAGTGTTTTGATTCCTTGGTGATGAAGCCTGTGTTGGTGAATGTCCGCAGGTTTTGTCATCCTCCACGTCTTCATTCAGGACGTCCTTGAAGCTCTCCGGGTCCTCTATCTCCAGGACATCCTGGCTCATGTCCGTGGTCTCAGGTTCTGCTTGCATGCACCACCTTTTGACCGAAACAATTAAGCTGGCCTCTATTCCCAAGATCTTGCAATGGAAGCTCCGCGAATGGTTGCGGCCTGACCGTCCAGCGTGGTGGATTCACTGGGCCGGTCATCCATGAAGGGCTCCAATATTCCCATTTTTCGAGTCAAAGAGGACATTGACTGTGGTGACGTCAGGATTCTTTGGTTGATTGATGCCTCATACCACAGTCCACTGCTGCGGAGTAGAACAGTGGCACCTTCCTTTTCTAGTTGGATATCAACAATGGACAAGATATCTTCCTTCAGACTGGGGGATGCCGGGTCATATCGACGGGCCTTCGACGGAGGCGGCGAACTGTCGTCCAAGCTTTTCATCTTCACTCGAGACCATCCCTCCCTCCATTCGTCCTCAGTCTTGATTGGCCTGCCCTGATTGGTTGTCCATTTAAGGACCTGTGCACGGAGCTCTTCGCCAACAGAATCTTCTTCAGGGCAAGCCATGGCCCTGGCATAGTCCTGTGAGTGGATCGCCAGCCAAAAACAGTTCTTTTCATCAAAATCGCTGACTTGGCAAGCTGCCTTTGGGTGTTCCTCCGTTACGTGATTCTTCAGATCACTAGTCCTCCTGCACACGTTGGTGTCTGGACACCAGGGACACAGGACACCCAACCTGCGATGTTGAGACGACATCAGATGATTTTTGAGGTCCTTCTTGTGAAGGAATCTCTCCGTGCAGCTTCCCACTCCGCAGATGTATTTCTTGCTAATTTTTCTAAAACATAAGAATAACATAAGAAGATGCTCAAGAGGAATCTCAAACAGATAACAAATCTAAAAAAATTATGTTATAGGACTCTCCATCTTTGCCATGTGAATTTTTTAACTACTTCTTTGTGGCCTTTAGACACCTAGTCTAGTCCCTACTGCAACTCCAGCAAACTTGCCTCCGGTCAGGGAACAGGTTGATCAGGCCTGTCTATCATTGACCCAACAATGTTCATGAATGCTTTTAATCTGCTATAGCCTTAATTTCCCCGTATAAAAATACATAAGCAATTTCTCCGTCCGAATAACTGTTGCAGCAACTCCAATGTTGCCCATTGGAATAAAATACCATTGTAGAAAAGAACAATTAATTGACAGGAACCCAAAACGAACATTGAACATCCTAATCGTCTGCATTGATTATCTTCATTTGACGACGAATCCATGGAGGTAAATTTCTAGGGGTGTAACAATACATCGAACTATCGATGCATCGCAATAGTTGGCTTGGCAATAGTACTATATGGATAGTATATACAAAAACACTATCGCTATCGCAATAGTAAGGTTATCTATCGATAGTATCGAAACTATTAAATTTCCATTAATTATGAATGATTTACACAAGCCTCACTGCATTTAATTAATTTTTTTCATTTTAGAATGTCAAAGGTGAATAACTAGAGATAGGAAATAACAAAATGACAAAAAGTCTTTTCATTTATGATTTCTTTACTGATTTTGGTTCCATATTCCTTACATCAATAAAACATTGCTACTAAAACCTAAAAAACATCTAGCTGATTATTGAGTATTTGTACAAAAAAAACTATCGCAATAGTTATTGCAATAGTGAGTTACAAAGTCTATCACTATCGCAATAGTAAGTGGCAATAGACTATCGCTATTGCAATAGTCTCTTTAGGTCAATTGTCACCCCTATAAATTTCGCCCTTTGTACGGAATAAGGCGATCGCCATGAATCACTTTTGCTGGCTGACCAGCAGACCTCTTCACTAAATAGGTCACCCCGTCCAACTTTCTCGTTATCAGGAATGGTCTCTTCCAAGAGGAAGTGAGCTTCCGACAATCACCAACTTTCCTTAGAGGTTGGTGAACCCACACTGCCTGACCAGCCTTAAAGGTCTTGTCTTTACTCCTCAAATCAAAATGCCGTTTTTGATATTGAGTGTTCTTCTTCAGGTTTTTCCTTGCTATGACATGAGCTGTCTTGAGAGTCTCTTGCAGTTTAACAACATATTCACGAGCATCAATTTCCGTTTTCTCTGTTTCAGGTTTACACACGACGGCCTGCATGGGGAGAGTGATTTCCTTGCCGAAAACCATCATGTTTTGAGTTTTACCTGTTGATGCGTGTCGGACGATCGGTAGGCCATGAGCACCTGCGGTAAGTACTGGTCCCACACTCGTTGGTCCTTCTGACAAAACATTGTCAGCATGACCTCCAGAGTTCTGTTAAATCTTTCAACATTGCTATTAGACTGAGGTCTCAACCCGCTTGTTCTTGTTTTGTGTATCTGAAGCCATGAACAAACATCCTGAAACAATTTAGATTCGAAATTTGTGCCTTGGTCTGTATGGACTTGGAGTGGCACACCGAATCTGCAGATGAAAGTGTCTACAAATGCTCTTGCAACTGTCTCTGACTCTTGATCTGGTAGAGGAATGGCCTCTGTCGATTTGGTGAAACAGTCCATTATGACAAGAATGTATTTGTTACCTTGCTTAGAGAGAGGAAGTGGGGCTAAAATGTCTATCGCAACCTTTTCCTTTGGTTCCCCAACTAGGTATGAACTCAATGGTAATGGCTTGGTAATTTGTGGACGTTTTCGTGCAGTACACAAATCACAAGCTGTACAGTAGCTCTCAATGTCTTTCTTCATTCCCGGCCAGTAGAAAGAAAGTTTAACTCGTTCAAGAGTCTTTTCTAAGCCAAGATGACCTCCTGACGGTATGTCATGATGATACTTGAGGACATCTTCCCTCAAAGCTTCTGGTACAATCAGCTGCAGTTTGGTTCCAGATTCTGAAACCCATTGCCTAAAGAGCATTTGATTGTTTACTTCCAGTCTATCCCAGTGCCTCCAAAGAGTCTTCGTGGATGATGTGAGATGAGATATCTCAGACCAGGGGGGTCTTTTGGCCTCCATTACAGACAGGAGAATAGGCCTGACAGCAGAATCTCTGAGCTGTTGTTGCTGGACCTCATGGGGATCCAAACCTTCCAGGAGAACTGGTGTAGCGTCAGACTTTTGAGGAGCGGATTTGCCTCGGGTTACAGCTCTCACATCAACTCTCACATTGTCGAGAGAGACCGAGCCAGTGGGCGGGTTTGCTTCTTGATTTGGCAAGATGGGATCATCATCCTCATCATCTGAACTGAATTGGTGATCTTCTTGGTTCTTGCAGGCTTTTCAAGGATATCTTGACAGGGCATTGGCATTTGAGTGTTTGCGACCTGCTCGATGGACAACAGTCAAGTCATAGTTCCCAAGTTCTTCAAGCCATCGAGCAACCTGTCCTGTTGGCTTTTTCAAGTTTCTCATACAGCTGACGGCTGCATTGTCTGTAGTGTTTGAGAGCGCAAACAACTGCCAGCAACTCTTTGCGAATGACGCAGTAACTTCGCTCATGCTTATTTGAGGACTTGCTCATGTAAGCTATGACTTGCTCCGCACCGCTGTTCTGCTGTGAGAGTACAGCTCCCACTGCATTCCCGCTGGCATCTGTATCGAGAACAAATGCAGACTCTGTGTCAGGATATGCTAAAATCGGTGCTGATGTTAGAGCCTCTTTCAGAGTCTGAAAAGCTTGTTCACTCGCCAGATCCCACTCAAAGCGATTTCTCTTCTCGATGAGCTTATGAAGTGGTCTGGCGATATCAGTGAAACCCTTGATAAATCTCCTGTAATAGGAGCACAAGCCCATGAAGCTCCTAACTTGTTTTGCATTCTTTGGAGTCGGCCATTGTGAGACCTTGCTGATCTTTTCAGGGTCAGTTTGCACGCCATGTTCAGAGACTATGTGTCCCAGAAACTTAACAGATTTCTGGAAGAATAGGCATTTCGACGGTTTCAGTTTAAGATTGGCTTCTAAAAGACGCTGAAACACTTTCTGGAGCCGAACGAGACTTTCCTTGACAGATTGACCAGGCACTATAATGTCGTCCATGTAAAGGAGACATTCTTGCCATTGTAGGCCTCTCAAAACATCTTCCATCAGCCTTTCAAAGGTTGAGGGTGCATTGGCCAAGCCAAATGGCATGACCGTAAATTGGAACAGACCTATACTTGTAGCAAAGGCTGTCTTCTCTTTGTCTTCTTCGGCTAAGCCAATCTGGCAGAATCCAGAGTTCAGGTCCATGGTACTGAACCATGTAGAGTGTGCCAGCGCATCGAGACACTCGTCTGTGCGAGGTAGAGGGTAGGCATCGATCGACAGGACGGAAAATAACAAGTAATTACAATAATTCTGGACGTCTAAAATGCAAGAACAATAACCTACGATAAGTAAGGATGTTGAATGATTTTGGATAAGCTATAATTACGATAAAAATATATCTCTGTGTTTACCTTGCATTCATTCTGCTTCGTTATTTTCGCTAGGGCTCCAAAATCGGCTATATGTAAATTAGCCATGTGATTTATGGTTAAAAATAGCATTAAAAATAATGGACAACGGTAGGTGCACGTGGTCATTACAGTATTTAGTTATTTGTAGAATTCAACTACACATATAGTTTATATGTTTTGAAATGATTAATTATTATTATATTAATATCATTAATTGAAGTATAGCTGGCCCCCTTGGGTTTATTTTCCTTGCACACAAACACACGTTCTAAAATAGTTTGAAAATTATTGACTGAATCAGTCGTGTTGATAATAATGTTGATTTTTATTAACTTAGTAAGTTTGCAATTACAAATTCTTGAATACGTAATTCTTGTCGAACACAAAGTATCTCTGATATAGTGAGGTATAATTTGTATTTGTAATATAATCTATGCTTTGCACGAATGTCTGTGGGTATAGATATTTCATTTTCTTGTTTTAGTTCCGTTGTATTCATATTGTGTGTTTTGTTTAAGAAATGAATGATAATCATAACAATTTGATTACTTTATAACAGTGTTGACTTTTCTTTAAGTGTCCCCTTTTTGGACTTGCATTCAGAAAATATAAATTGGCTATCTGAAACTTATACCTACAAGAAGTAAAATGAGAAAATCAAATCTATCATTTGATTGATGTGTATGATCTAACGTCTGGAAAACATAATGGAAGATATTTAAAACACGAAAAGGTATACATGACTCTCACGAAATAGCACCCCATCTTCATCAGTGAGAGAGGTTACACAATAAGCGACACATTCAACTAATACGGTAGTTCAAACACCAGGCACGCATTTGGCATGCACCTGTTTCTTTACAGGGGTTTAGAACTTTTCTTGTTCAAGGACATCTTTTATATCTTGCATTGTGACGAGATACAAAATAATATGTCTGAATACTAAACATAGACTGAAATACAATGTCATTAGCTATGTCTCCACAATGTAAGACAAAACGTCACGTTAATCAATTGAAAGCTGCAACAAGATCAAATCATCATCTAATTTTCCTGACCTGGGATGGTATCTTCAGTAGAATAGGATTCAGACTACTTATATGCTTCCATTGACGGCAATAATACTGAAATGGTTCCTAATATAGTATCACTCTGTTTGTTGGAATTGGACATTAGCAAATTGGTATTGCAAGTTAACAAAAACACAGTAGGAAAGGAAATATGTTTTATAACTAGAATAAAAGGCATTCTTGAATATGTTTTTGTTATGATGAAGTGTCCTTTATTTCCACTATTTCATGTAATTATAGAATGCTAGCCTGTACACGTTTATTACAATATCAGAAATAATTCTCATCCAAAACAACACAATGCTTGGAACGGTTTTACCAAAGTGTTAAAACAAAAGTTTAATAAGTCTAAGATGCCTAGCGGTTAGAACAATCGAAAAAAAGGTACTTTATCAGACAATAAAGGCATAGTTTTTTTGATGGCGTAACAATCGAATGTCGTTCCCGCTGTTCCACGCCACTCCCTCGTGATCAAATGTGCCCATGGTAACGTAACGTCGACTCGCTTCAGCCGCCTGAACTCTTACATCGCAACCAATAAAGCGTGTACTACTTTCTATGATTTGCAACTACTGCAGTCGGTTGAAATTGGCGGTGGGAAAATAAACATCAACTTTTATGATAGCAACAAACGTTCCGCTAACACGCTTAGACTTGATCAAGCTCTACCCACAATTCTTTTTGGAATGTTAGTTACGTGATCTTAGTCTATCTTAGGGGGTGGGTTTTACACGTGGAATAGCCGTCCGTTGGCCCTGTTCATGGATTATGAATATAAAGAATGTAAATAATATTTTTATTTCCAAATTATTGGACGCAGAATGTTACCTGTATCTGATCATCTGGCATCTTAGAAAAAAAATAAAGTTCGCTGTACCCCAATGTGTTTTGTCATAAAATATAGTTTTGCCCTGAACTATTATTACGTCAAAGCACTCGGACTTACGTCCTCGTGCTTTAACTATAATAGTTCAGAGCAAAACTATACTTTATTACAAAACACATTGGGGTACAGCGAACTTTATTTCCTAAACATTGTCTTAAATGCTCATCTTTCATATCAAACGACTTTCATACGAACACCAACATTTTTAACTAATTTTGTTCTGAATAGTTTATGTATAGTTATGCAATCATGCTAAATTAATGGTTAAGTTGATCAGTAGTAATTCACATTGTTTAAATTCAAATGACGCTCTTTTTACTTACAAAAAATGTCTGCATACAAAATGTGCCATGTTGCGAGAACGCTTTACGCAATGATCATATGAATTATAGGAATGCAATGGCAGCGGTAAGGAGAGATATTATTATAAATATTTTAATTGGACGCCTGCCTCGAATAGAAGCCTGGCTCGAGTAGCTGCCCCTTTTTGGCTCAAAATCTCATATTGGTACCGCTCCGGGATGCAGCAAAGAATAGTATAGTGGTGGTGAATGTATACTTTATGTAATAAAAATTGTACAATCGAAACTAACGCCGATCATTCCATGCTATCTCATATACTGTAGTTGACTAGAATGGAGCTAATTTAATTATCTCTTTTTCTGTAATTGACGAGTGACTTATATTTCAACAATATATTTCGTTTGACTGTCATATGTTTAATTATCTTTCTTATATAATTTATTTAAATAACTATATTGTATTGCATTATATTGTAATGCACTAAAGATGTTCAAAAGTGAAAACACTTACAACATTTCTAATTAAGAAATAGAAGACGAGTTGGCGTGCTTTATCGTTGAATAAAACATATCTATGTTTTATTCTACGATAAAGCACGACAACGAGTTTTCATTTATATATGAGATGCCCATAAACAGTTACTCGCTTTTATATAAAAGCTGTGCAGATATTATGTTGTTTGTACATTGTATATATTATGTTTTTGAAAATATTAATGCCTCCCGTCGTAGAACACGTTCACTAGCATTGAACAATCAAAGTGACGTAACATGTGACGTAATTTGCAAAGCGACGCTCAAACTTACGTCTAAAATCACGAGCATGTTTTATTGCCTCATAAAGCACGCTGTCGATCCCATTGACCGCCTGTGTTTTATTGTCGTGGGTATCTTATATATGCTAATATACAATTTTAGATAGAATACTAGATAAGCAGAGCAGCTCCGAAACTTAGGGTCTCGCCTTTCCCTGTGCCGCCTTCTCGTCAGCATCAATAAAATGGGAATTCTTTTTAACAAAAGTTTGTTCATTATTCGAGTTATTACTAATCATCACTGGGGTCACTTTTCACAAGTTTGTTCTTAAAACCTATTTCTTCTTTCAAAATTTGATCAAAGGATTAACGTGGCCTTAACCAATATCTCATGACCTTGACCTTTGACCTTCAAGGTCACACCATCAATGATCACTTTTCATCGCGTATAATAATCATGCAATGACTCAAAGTGTTCATAGTTAAAATACGGCATATTCACAAAAGCATGCTTAAGTTTTGACCTCACTGTGACCTTGACCTTTGACAGATTTTAGCGAAAACGTTTTCAAATCTTGGTCTTTCTCCATAGTTCATATATACCAAATAAGAACCTAATAGCTCAAAAAAGATTGAAGTTATCATGTTTACAAGGATTGTTGTAGTGATTTCAGAACTCATGACCTTGACCTTTGACCTTGAATGTGAACATGTCAAAATCATTCACCAGGTGTATAAGAAAGAAAGTAAGTTATCTATATGAGGTGTTAATATCTTCATGGAAAAAAGTTACATAGTGATTTCAGAACTGGTGACCATGACCCTATCTCGTGACTTGACCTTTAAAATTCAAGGTCACACAATCAGTGATCACTTTTGATTGTGTATCACAATCATGTAATGATTCAAAGTGTTAATAGTTGAAATAAGACATTTTTGCGAAAGCATGCTTAAGTTGTGACCTCACTTTGACCTTGACCTTTGACGGATGTTAGCGAAAACCTTTTCAAATCTTGGCCTTTCTCCATAGTTGATATACACCAAAGGAGAGCCTGATAGCACAAATATTTTTCAAGTAATCGTGTTTTAGCGATTTCAGAACTCGTGACCTTGACCTTTGACCTTGAATGTGAACATGTCAAATAAATTCCCCAGGGGTATAAGTAAGAAGTATGTATATGAGTTCTCAAAACCTAATAGGAAAAAAGTTATAGCGAATACAAAACGCGGCGGCGGCGGCGATGGAAACTGCGCAAAAACTGATAGTGCTAGCTTATAAGACATACGATGTGATGTTAGAGATATTGCAGTTGTAAACGCCTCAGATGTCATGTTCAAATTCTTAGAAGCAAAGTATTTAGACCAGGTCTTTAACGATTAAACACACTCAATCTGACAGCAAACATCTAAATAATATAAACTGTCACTCAAACTTCAATGAATTTTCTAACTTATTGTCACAGATTGTCTCTAATATTGCATAACAGCTTTTAAAGTTTTATTTTCAGAAGAATATATCAAATGATTGAACAGGGCTTAATCGTTTTACTATACCTTTGATAGCCACTTATGTGTAGTTTTAATAACTGGTCGAACCTGTCTTGTATTTTTCACAAAGAGAATGAGGAGCTTCAGAGAAAATAGATTGCACATATAATTCATCAAACGCTATCTGTTTAACACGTACATGTTCGTTGCACCTTACCAGTCAGATCTGAGCTGCAACTGTCCCTTTAAAGATGGACTCTGCCCTGTCCTTGGAAGCAGCACTTACATATGTCACGTTTTGTCATCTGATGCATGAGGTGGTGACACATACGGATTTGTGTTTTCTCTTCTAGTAATTACGATCTATGGTTTGACGGGTTAATCCATTATCTTGACATAGTGTTGTTCAGAGACTATACCTTACATAACTTTATAAGAATAATCAACTGCGAGGAATTACGGATTATCTGTCCCGAGTTAATTATTGTGATAAACTCCGAGCTTTAGCGAGGAGTTTGACATTATAATTCACGAGGGACAGATAATTCGTAATTCCGAGCACCGAGTTGGTTATTCTTTTACCCAAGATCATGTTAATGCATAAACATCGAAAAACAAGACTCGAAATCACGATCTTTGATTAGACTGCAAAATACGAATTGTATTCATAATCCATTCATAAACTCTCTCACACGTTCAAGATGCGCAAAAGTAAATAGTTTACAACTTGCGCTCTTTTTCCCAGAAAGATTCTAAAGTAACTGTTGGATTTTATTCCCAAATGGTTTACTGACGTAGTAAACAACTCATTTATTTCGTAAACAATGTCGCAGAATAAAAGAAAATTTGTGGAAACTGATAATCGCTCTGTTGGAATGCAAGATAGGAGTGTAATTACGCCACCAAATGACGTCCTGGTTAATGACGTCACAAAGCAATGACGTCACGGCAGTACAGTCGGCGACTCTTGCATGCTGCTTCGCCTTGCACGTTTAGTACTGTAAATACAGTCTCGGAAACATAGGTTGAACATGATTTTATATTTAATATGTTTTACTGACGTGTGACTTCAAGTTGGTATGCTCGACATTGTTCAATTATGTGATTTAGCTTGAAAAGGAGAGCTAAGCAATTCGTGAATGAGCGCAAAGTAGTTCCGTCAACCAATCAAAACGCAAGTTATATTTAGAAAAACTGTAATTCCCATGACCATTATGAAAACTTTAATACCCGGCATATCTGTGCCCGCTTGGGTAAGAATATACAATTATACATGACCTTTATATGGGCAACTTCGGATCTAATGTCCTTGGCACGACACAGTAACTTATGATTACATTGTTTGTCACAAAGATAAGTATGTTTTGCTTATCGTGATCAAGTATCGTGTGAAGTACTAAACAAATTCAAACAGGACAACTGTGAGTTTAATTAACTTTCAGAAACAAACTTACAAATGAACATGACCTTATTTGAAATCGACACCTACGTTGAAATATGCATACCTGATATATTTAAAGTTTTAAGACTCTGTGGGGAATTGTAATCTACCCATTTAACCTTTACAGTTCCCTCACAAATGTATATAGACATAGTGCCATTAGTGTTGATAAAAAGATTCGTTTTACAAATAGAAGTCTTTATTTTTAGTATTTACATCATTAAACAATTATATCTTAGACACTTTGACCTTTAGAGACTTAAAATTGGATTACAAACAAATACAGCCATTTACGTCACCAAAGTGATTATATAAATGGATATTTATCTGACAGACCTCACAATTTTGAATTCTACTTTGATCACGACACTTCTTCGCGATTTGAAATTTCTTGTAAAAGTATGTTCAGTACTAGTGAGTGAGTGGGTGAGTTATTGTTTAACGCCGGCAGTATTGCAGCCATTTGCGGCAAGAAATTTAAGTTAATTGCCCAATTTAAAAATATTTGCAAAAGCTCAGTAATAGTATAAAGAGAAAAGAATGTCGTTTCATCCATGTACGCCATGATACTTCCAGTCGATGACATTATAGTCGTTACAGATAATAAGAGGGCTTTCAAGAGGATGAAAACAATTAACCATCTGCACTTGAAGTTTCGACGTCAGAACCAACGTTAAAAATGCAATAATCAATATTATGATGAAATGTTCCCCACTGAATGATTTTCAACATTTACCATGTGAAAGTTTATTTGAGCATGTGGACATGAAGGTATGATCAGTTTTAGAATCCGAGTCTGTGTTTTCTATGATATGATTTTTCAGTGATAGTCCATCCTGCCCATGTAAATTTAGGTTCAGCACTACTTCGAAAAAACTGCTCACATAGAAGTTTCTATTCTTTGTCGATTATACATGGTAATTACATGATTTTAGATTGTATTGCAGTAATATTGTCCGTCGATATTTTTATGTGTGTCTTTGTTACAAATCATCATTTTCATACACTTACGCTTGTCCTTGAGTTTGTATCTGGTGTTTGTTTAGGATAATTACCAATATGATTGACTGAAGTCCAGCTTGTGCCATTGCCTTACTTCGTAGGATATACTTTATACCTAGACCGAAACCTCTGTCGTCCGAATGCTCTACCTCACACAGCGAGCCGCATACTAACGACAGAAGACGGCTATGGTTAAAACTGGGTGGAAATCTTATGTTTTGATTTTGATGTGACAGTTTGCTTAAAATGCCGAGGATCACTACTTGATAATATTTTAAAATATTTCATAACTTAATATTGTTCTATCAACGCTGTTCTGTTTTACAATTCAAGGTAAACATTTCACTCCTCGGCACTTGTCGAAACAACGTTGGGCGCTGCCATTTTGGAAAGCGCCAGCCAATCAGAAACGACCTCGATCACTAGCGAGGTCACTGTGAATAAAATTAGCGTCACCTGGCTTCTTGCGATATCTGAGAGCGGGGACGAATTTGAATTTGCCATTATTATTTGTGAACATTGTAAAATAAAATATTTATAAATATGGTTGTTACTCTTCAGCAGTTTGATTAATTGACAATGTAATTTATTGATTAGTTGATAATGTTCATTAAATGCCTTGGCTAATGGCTAGTCCCGTAATGAATAGACGTGCCGACATGTAGTCTAGAAGGCGTGCATGCATGTGGTCCAAACGGAACAAACTATTGTCTTGTAGTCGATCCTATGCAGAAGAATAATTTTATATCCATGTAAAATTAAATAACAACATCTTTTTGTTACGATAAGGTGTTGTTGATCAATAAAAATCATTTGTTAGTATATGCTGACAAAATATAACCGATTTTATACATCGCGCAAAGTGTTCAGTAATCGACGCTTATAAAATACGAGCGTAACTATTTGGTGTAATACGGGGTAAAATTAATTTGACACTAAGGTGATATTTTACACTCTACAGTGGAAATTACTTCATCATATTTGTTTTATTCGCACGACAATACAACATGGGAAGAAAGTGGGAAATTGTCGGACTTCCATGTGATGGTACAACAGGTGCCGTAAATGTCGTAGACATGACTAGTGCCTGCTAAATGACCAATACACAAATAAGTTAATAAGTTATCTGACTGCCGATTTGCTTTACGATCTTTACCCATAGATCGGAAAGCATCTCTGCTATAAACACATAAATTCAATGTGGATGTAGATTCTTAAAATGCATGCCGCATAATCTTACTTTCATGGTGATCTATTGGAACATGGTCTCCGTCAATCAGTAATCAACGGAGGGATAACGTAATAGTATGTACGTTTAGGTAAGTTTATTTCAAAACGTTCTGCAAAAATTGGCAACAGTAAGAATCACGTTTAATTTATTAAAATTATTCGTGCAACGCCGTGATACTAGTAGATTGCAGCATATGTTGTTTTTATCTTCTAATATCGTACCTGATTATAAATACAATGGTATACTATTATGATACATTATAAATTATGATTGTCTTAACATACTTTTGCCGTACGCAATGTTAATTAAACTGATATTGAATTAGCGTATCTAGCCGTGAATTTTGATGAATGTTGACTTGTATCTTTTGTGTACACAATACGATTTCCTTCATAATTTTCTTGCATTTTGAAAAATAACCACATTTTGTATCCACATTTATTTATAAAGCATTATCGATGAAGATAGTTTTATCTTTTGGAAAATTTCTTGCATTTTGAAAAATAACCACATTTTGTATCCACATTTATTTATAAAGCATTATCGATGAAGATAGTTTTATCTTTTGGAAAATTATGTCGCGTTTCTAATTGCTGTAATTTTTAAAAGGAAACATATGTTATCGGATGCTACATATGTACGTAATTGTATTGATTTCTTAGAAAACAAACAGTAACTAGAATGTATTTCTTCTTAACATTATATTTCCATTTCTCAGAGTTTCTCCCCTTCAACAGTTCGAGAAGAATTTACGTAAGATCTCCCTCACTTGCTGGGTCTCCCAACATCGTCAACATGCGAGGTCACCATGAATAAATTAACTCCACGCTGTATCTATTTTTAGAGTCGTATGACGCAATTTGATTGGTCGATGCAAAAACCCGGTATACAAGATGGCGGTTTTTGTTGATGTTTCAGTCGGCCGGGACGCTAGCAGATTTCGCGGCCGAATAAAGAAAATAAACAAGCGATGTCGACATTATAAATAGGTGAAAACAATTCTTGCAAGTGATTCCAATCGATAAAGCATAATTAGAATATGTGTGCGGCATGCGAAATAACCGCAACATAGCAAAAACGATGCATACAGTACTGTATGCGCAAATCCCCCCTGTTTTAACCATAGTCGCTCTCTACCTGCTATCCACTGGGGTTGCAGGTAGAGCCTCTCGACCTACTTTATACCCTGCAGTACATCAAAGATAATTGATTATGCGAAGCTCATGTAAAGTTCTGATATAACGTGTGCTATACTTCCTGTTCAAAACACAGTATTTATCAGAAACACTTCAAACACAAGCACTCGTACCACATATCAGCTGTCATCGGTCACAGGACATCTCAGAGACCTAATAAACCATATTTTAGATTTATGACTGTCTGGAATTTTTAAATTCTAAATACTACAATTTTTAAATTTGTCTGCCAAAAATCTCGACTTATCCTCAAAATGAAGACAAAAACATATCATACAAGGAATTCGAAGTTAAAGGCAGCGATCCCTATAAAGAAGATATTATCAGAGACACATGCATTATTCTACTTAGCCAAAGAAAGGTTTTAAACAATTGGATTCGAGTAAGAACAGAATGATGACATACCACAGCCATGATACATCATTCATAACAGTAATCTTTATACAGACATCTTTTTTTTACAGTAACGTTGAATATCTAAATGGAAAATTTGACTTTCCTGGCCAAATATCATGACATATCTCATTGAGTAAACATTTTATATTTTTACCCATGACAATATTTCCTATTTCGGCAAACATCATGTATATGGTTCCATTATGTATGTTCACAATTTCAATAGTGGATGAAGATAGGATCAGTTGTCATAGGTGTAGCTTGCTATGAAATAAATATGAAAATCGTGCTTTTCTGCACACGTTTTGAAAATTTGACAATCGTCAGCTAAGTTGAACATCTACAGAAATAACTACAATATGTGTATGTACAGTATGTTACTTCAAACAGCGTTTCGTCTTGACCCGAGCAGTCTAGAAAATGTTCGCAGATTGAAATAAGAACGGTAACTTTCACTGTTACGAGATTTTTGAGAATGGTCGAATATTGTCCAATTCTAACAGATCTGCAGCTGGCGTTGGATGAAATGACTTTAGAAACCTGGGTGGGGGCAGATTGGCTGTCGTTCAGCATTGATATAATAATATTTTCTAAAGCTATTGCACTTGGAGCGAGATGATATTAATACCGGTTTAAAGTGATATGGAAGTGATGAGTTGATATACTATTCAAAAGTCAGAAGGATGGTTTAATGTTTAAATGAAAAATAATCTGATAGAGGATTTCTTCACTTTTCCAATATTGGACCGGGTTTGCGGTATTGACCCAGTTTTGGTGTATTTGTCCAGTTTTCTGGTATTGGTCCTGTTGTCAAATGATATTATATGTTCGATGCAGTAGATGCTGTCATGTGACTGATAGTGAATGAATTATTTGAGAAAGACTGAGAGCATAATCGTGTGCAAATGCCTTAAGTTTTCAATTCATTGCTTGACAAAGAAATGCATTTGAAAATACCACGAGCTTCTGCGAATGACCATACCATCATGATGTAATCAACTTGTCGTTATTATGACAAAAATGGGTATAATTTATTTATTTTTTAATACAAATTACTCTTAACTATTTCTTTACATTTTCTGAAAATTACGGTGAAAGTCACATCCAATAATCACATTAAAGTCATAATGGAAATATGACGTAGGTCACGTGGTTCAATCAGTTGCCATCGTCGCATTTGATAACTTGACCGCGTTATGCAGCTATGTTAATCAAACATGTTACTCCAGGTGACTGCTATTAGTATCAATTTTTTTCTCGGATTTAATTGAAATATTGAGATCGAAATACAGCTGCATTTACACATCTTAGTTTGAATATTTAGGGTCCTCTGGTTAATAAAGAGATGCGTTAAATGATCCAAAATTTTCAAGAGTCAATACTCCATATATATTTCGGGGTGAAATTAAAATGTGACACATAAATATAGATTGATAGTGACTCGTCATCAAGACTGAACGGGTCATTATAATCTGCGGCAGATAACAATGTCATGAAAGACCCACCCATTTTGCAATAATATACCTTACCCTAGAGATTCCGATTATAAGTAAGATTTTCAGGGGCAGAAAATCATCACTCGATAAGAGTCGTCTATAAATGTGAATAGAACCTGCCGTGAAATCTTTTCTGGAATCTTGAACAATGTCAATATACCTGTTTCGCTGCAATGTTCACTGCGCATGCACTGTGTGTTGTTTGCTTCTTGACCAGTTTCAAACATATCCACATCCATCACATTGCTTTGTCAACATTCCAGATAAAAATCCACTGCTTTGAAGTAAGATCACGCCTTTATAAAAGAATGGAGTAGGATAATACATTTAAAAGATAAACCTATTTCAGGTATGTCAGCAATATGTTAGGAGTGAACAGAAATACATTGTAATATTTCTTGCTAAAGCATGTAATGTCGGATTACGGATTGTATAAACTATATAAAGGCCTCGTTTTTGTTGCGTTAATATCTTCGTGAAAAGTGTAATGCATTATATTTCTACCAAAATCTGTATCATGGAATGTATAGTTCAACGCGTGTGGTAAACTGGAATGTGCAGTCCATTGAAATACCATCTACAGTATCGTTATTTTAGTGAGACAAATTTGCATGGCTGTCAATACCCTGTAGATGGACTCTCCTAATGATGAGAGTACCCTGCGGCTCTACACTCATTTCTCTGCCAACCACCAGTAATTTACATTAAAAGAGCTTAACAGACAACCCAGACGAAAAAATCACATCCCATGTCATCCCTTAGGAAAAATATGTTTTCATGACTATATTTAAGAAGATAGTAAAGTGAACATTAAATAACATTACTAAAACTGGATAAGAATTAGCGCCTAATCATAAGTAAGAACATTTGTGAAATTAAGCCCAGGTTTATAATCAACAAGTGGAAGCTATACTCGGATACTGGTTTAGACTTATGCATACTTTTTTTTATGCTTTAGGTTTCTTAGAAACAGTCATACCATTGTATCATGAATGTCCATGTTCAAAGAGGAAATAAAACAATTTGTTTATCTTTCTTTCTAATTAAGACACGCTTTGTTTTGGCCTTTTCAATTTGAAATAATTTTGTGAAGATACAAGGTTTTCATTCGCCATTAATTTTCAAAAAAAAGATAATAGCTGTTACAAGCATCTACAGTGAATATTGAACATCAAAGTATAATGTTACATGCAGACCTATTAGTCTTAATGACACACCGATATGCAAATATGTGTCCAAATGACAATTAGTCCTTAAAAGAACTTTTACACAGTTTATCCTACATCAAATGATCATACATTTGAACATCGTTGTTCTTGGCATATTAATTTTCCATCAAACACATTATCTCAAATAATAGTCCTGAACAGGTTTTAAACTAATCACTTTGTAATATATTCCTAAACAGCAATATACAAGATATGAAATATTGATGTGATGAAATCTGTATTTCAAAAATCAATAATGAACATAAATGTTTAAACAATATATTTATTTTGTATTTCATGAATTTATTATCAATTCTATTATATTTTTAATTTCCATCAACACTTTGATTTGAAGACGGTTCTCACAGACAATAGAATCTGATGTGTGACATTGTGCAAGGGTTCGTCAGAAGAACTGCATGAATATGAATATGACAACTGTAAACCACCGCGCATTCAGACCGAAACCATCATGGGCCATTGTTGTTTAACCCTTAATTTGGACTTACATTGAGACATTGAGTTCGCGTTGTCAGTCGTTTTGGTACACCAAATTGCATCCATTTCTATGCCAGCAAGCATGTTCCCTTTTTTTTATTCAAAATGAGTCATTTGATGTTAATAGTTACTGATAAAATAACATTGACTTTGCTATAAACCGTTTAGAACAGAAACCAACCGAAGTTGTTAAGATTTTGTATGCGTCAACAGATTAAAGTGTTCATGTTTTATTTAAAGTCTAGTATGAATAATACTATATAATCCAGATATGCAGTCTGTGATTGTTTTAACACCTTCATGGCGGACAGTCATGTGACATAAAAAAGGGCGGCGCCCATGACTTTGGGCATATACTCGTTTATAGCTACAATGTACATAATGAAAATAACTCTAAGCATTTCAATTACAATTCAAGTCATCTTTACAAATTCAAAAGCATAGTCTTACATTTTGAACCAATAAATGAC
The DNA here is from genome assembly GCA_936450465.1 of Gibbula magus. Classification (NCBI taxonomy): domain Eukaryota; kingdom Metazoa; phylum Mollusca; class Gastropoda; order Trochida; family Trochidae; genus Gibbula; species Gibbula magus. The sequence continues at coordinate 30,963,182 of OW388290.1, read as the reverse complement.
ACGTCATATGAATCATCATAGAAGAAGTACTAAGTAAGTGTAATCAATGTGAAAGTACCTTTGAATACAATTCATTTGTTCGTGGATGCAACAGTTACTTTATTAGAATTTTAAAAAATCGAAGTTGGAAAGCTTTATTTCACACGAACGTTTCCTGGTTAAATTGGGATTTTTGCCTGAGGTAGTTAACAGATGTGAACTTTTGTTTATGTAAAGGATTACGGATTATTTGTTCCGATTTAATTTATTGTGTTGATAAACTCTAATCTTTAGTCCGTTGCTGTTTGTATTTAAAGTTTGCTAGCTACTATTGATTTAATTCATATTTTTACAATGTACGAAGGTATACGAACCCAAAGGAATTAACGTCTACGAATCCGTCTGGTCTACGCTTTCACCTGCAGTCTGTGACAAGATGTTATGTTAGAAAATCTGTCTAAAAAGCCATTCCACCAATCTATAACCTATATAATTTCATATGCATGTGAAACACAACTATCAAATGCTATTTCGGAAAACGAGATAAGACTTGAAACACACATTGTTACCAAGCAAAGCAGTTAATTACATAGGAATAACATATATATAAAGTAGGAGTATTTATAGTAGGAGTGCTAACTGTCAAACCTACTTTACAAGTGTGTAAAGCAGTAGTTACATGTGCAGTTTCAATCTCGACTCAGCTGATGCAACTGTACAATTTAAAAGAAAACACGCAAAGATAACAATAACTCAATGTCTCTCTATTTGAAGAGATATTTCTTATCTAACTATTTTGACAAAAACTTCGATATCAATTCTACATAAACGAATAATAATTCAATGAATGATTAATGGAGAGATCACCAGGTCCCGGGTTAATGAAAAAAGATCTGAGCTCAACATGTATATTTCACGAAACACTTATGGCGTATTGTGAATATGAAATCACACTTTTTAAAAGATAAACCTCATTGTTATTTGCAGAATTTTAAAGTTCAGGAGTAAATTTGGGGCAAACCTACAGGTTCATTAGGCTCAGAATATTGTGTTTAGCGAAATGTGTCTGAAACATCGTGATCATAGGACCAGTTTATCGAAGAAAACAGGGCCTACTTGTGTCTAAAATGTATTATCCTCAGGCACAAGACCCTAAAAACCAATAACGCATACCTATATATCTATATATAACGAAGGTTTAACAAAAATTAAGCCTGACAGCGGAAACTAAGAAAGGTGAAAAGGTGGAAAGTGTTTGAAGGATGCATGTGTATTTTCTTGTATACGCAGTTTCGATTCATGACTTGAGAACAGTACGTATTATTGTCTGATGATAGATAATAAAAAACTTTCTTGACATGATCAAGTAGGTTATTTCACAAACGAAACAATATTGGGGAAATATTATCAAGATGAAGACTGGATTTACATGGTTATGAACTGTACATGTAAAGGTGAGCTAAGTCGAGTTGGGGTTTAACGCCGCTTTCAAAAGTATTTCACTTATATCGCGGGTATTATGGCAGGGAAAACTCCGTAACACCAAGTGGTTATGCAATGCGGTGAAACCTGCGAGCATGGGCTGGAACTAGCGAACCATGGGTGGTACTACGCTGAAAAACCTTACTGAGTGTAGAACAGTTCTCTACTGCAGACAAAGTTGCAAGCCCCTGGCGGGATTCGAACCCCGAAGCTCTTGATCCGAAGCTGAACGTGCTAACCACTGCGCTATGCCGCTCCCCTCAAATATTTGAATTAAGTGTTGAACAATATTTGGTTTTATCGTATGACCCCTGATTTGAGTGATCTTCACTTGCTGCTACTAGAGTGCAGGATTGAGATCCTTAGTGCCTGCGTGGTGCTCCACCTAACTTATGTCTTCCCTCCACGGACAAGGACAGCGCTCTCTACAGTACATTGAGTAGCACATATACTCATGTGCAAAGGAAACGTTCCTCGAATAGCCTTTGGGATCTTTTTTAAGGCTTTATGTTTTACCATATGACAAGCAATGAAAACTGGGCATGACATGGTATGGTGTCCGTCCATCCGTCCAAACCCTTTTTGATTTTTCGACTTCTTCTCAAGAACCGCTCCGGAGAGCAGTGATCTTGTCTATAAACTCCTTGGCTTTATCCCGAAATGTCTAAACCTTTCTTAACTTCGCCATACAAAATACAAGATATTTCAATCCACGAGCGATACATGAGACTGTAATAGAGTTTCACCATGTCATCATAAGCCAACTTAACTAAGTTTGATTATTTCAAAACATTATCTGTTCATATTTCTAGGAAACACACGTTTTAAGAAATCATTGTTTGTGAATCTTCTTCACTAGACGAGACAGGAGAGTCAAAAATAGCTTCTTTGTTTCTTTTATGACGTCCTAAAGAAATGATGCGTTAAAAAAAGTCCAAGCAGGTTATTTATCTCGATATAACATCTTTTATAAATCATATTTCTAGGGACAGCAATATATATGAATTATTTTTAATTCTAAATTCATTTTGTTCCAACTAAAATTATATATATGGAGTGTATAGTGTAAGGTCAGATGGAATTGGACTCAAATCTTTGGTCCATCTGTGTAATAAAAGTGGGACTCATTTGGAAGTCTGTCAAATCACTCCCTGTCTGTGAGATGTCCTAGTGATAACTGTACCTCGCGGGTCTACTGTTATCTTCTCTGACAACCTGTAGTAATTTGAAGAGATTAAGACCTTCAGTTCCTGAATATATTTGGGCGTGACATGGTTGTCAGTGAGGAAATTATAGTTTATAAGCCGTAGTATGCATTTGGTGTTTCAGAATTCTCCAAAAAATACAAATGAGTGATACTTATGTATATGAAACTTGACAATGGAGGACAATGATTTAAATAATACCACGTCTTCTTGTTCAAGTATTTGTCTTAAAATAAAATTGTATAATAATTATCAACAGCATGGCAACAGTGAGCAATGAGATAACCGAAAAAGGCAAATGATGGTTATGGCATATAAAACATTGACATTAACGGTGCTTTTAAACTTGTTTTAACCCCGCGGGGATAAATATAATTATAATTCTATTCTAATGCTAGATTTGATAACTTGAATCTTATTTGTAGTTGACTGGCCCACGCACCCACTAATCAAAATTTCGTCGTGAAATTATTAATGAACTGGAAACGACACAACATGAACCCTAATGTTTATGTCTTATCTTAGAAGGTACTCCTGGCATTTCTAATCAAAATAATAACTAATGATGATATGAAACTGATCTTAACAAAGGAAGACATTTGTTTCATTGGAGCCATACGAACATGGATTTAGTTCTATTTACATGTTCTTTTATATTTGAAAATACAGTCTCACACTCACAAGACTCGTACTTTGATGTACAAAGACAATGTGTAAAGTACAATATGGTAAAATTATATGCAAAATTAAACTGTAAAATATGAAATTACGGAACGTCTTAAATATATCATAAACAATTTCCCACTTGCACATACAAGACACATTCTGGTATACAACCACTATGGTCATGCTTGACTGTCCGTCGGAACATTTGACGTGCGATGAAGCGGCGTGCCATTTTCCACATTCATAAATTATCCAAGGAGGTGAGGTGAGGTGAGTTAACGCCGCTTTCAAGAGTATTTCACTTATATCGCGGCTGCTAGTATTATGGCAGGGAGAAAGCCCGCAACGCCTTGTGGCTATGCATTGCGGTGAAACCTGCGAGCATCGGCTGGAATTAGCGAACCATGGGTGGTACTACGCTGAAATTAATTGTAGCATTGCACCCAAACCTTACTGCGTGTAGAACAGTTCTCTACTGCAGCATCCCTAAGGACATGACAGATAGATAGACAGATTTTATTGGTATATATGGCCCGGAGACCAATAGTACAATGTAAATGAATTTCACAATAGAAACAGCGCTACCATGTAATAGGACAACCATAACATCAAAGTAATATTTTTACAAAATAAGAGGTTTACAATTGGTGTCGATTTGATCGATAACGATTGATATGGTATAGGACTAGCGATATTCTGTACAAAAGCTGGACATTGTTTGTAGTTAAAAGTGATATAAACTTTTCTGTAGTTGGGTATTTACAGAAATATAAAGGTAAATATTTATATCTTAGACATGTGTATTGAGGACACTCCAGAAGTACATGATATTCATCCTCCATGAGGTTACAATAGTTACAGATGAAGTTTTCAGTATCTGGGTCCTTTGAGAATCGTGCTGCTTTTACTTTAAAATCATGACCATTACATCTGAACAAAGTAACAATTCTACGTAGGTGCAGTGAAGATAAAGATGATAAATACAGTTCAGGCTTAATACATGTTTTAAATTCAGCATAATAACTAATACTTGTCGACGAACTAACATCATAATACCATTCCTGTTGATATATGTCTTTACATCGTTGCTTAAGCAATTTTAAAAATGAATTCCTGTCGCCAACATCTTGTGCGATCCAAACGTGGCCAAACCCGCATTGGAACAGAAATTCACGCACATTTGAAACCCAATTTTTATCCCCTTTGTCATCTAAAGCCTTTAAAAGTTCGTAACTATTTCGGGATATTCTGTTCACGGGTTGCCTTATTAATCTTATCCAGAACGATATTGCTCTTCAACGGGCATTGATAAATAAAGGAAAACGGCCACATTCAGCCAGAATAATCTTAATTGAGGATTTATATCCACATTTTAAAATAAACTTGCAAAATTTAGTGTGAACTTTTTCTATGTTCTTATCAATTTTAAAACCCCAAACTTCCGATCCATACAAAAGTATTGGTTGGATTTTTCCATCAAATAATTTGAGTGAGGATTCAATGGGCAAATATTTATATTTACAAATAAAACGTTTTATAACGTGCAATGCTCTTTCTGCCTGCATGGCGAGTGTCTCGCAAGCTTTGGAGAAAATATTTCTACATGAGAATACAATACCTAGATACTTATAGTAAGATACAACCTCTATTTGGTTATTGCCAATAAACCATTTTTCACATTTTGCAATCTTACCCCCTTTCTTGAATACTATAATTTTCGTTTTCTTAATGTTTATTGCAAGTCCCCACTTTAAACAATATTCCTTTAAAACATCAATCTTTCGCTGTAAAACAACCACAGAATCTGCAAATATCGCAACATCATCGGCAAATAGTAACATCGATATATCATGAATAGTTTCATTAATGTATATGCCTTTGAATCATTTGCCATCATTTCCTTTACAAGTTCTTCTATATATAGCAAGAAAAGTATAGGTGACAAAACGCAGCCTTGTCTAACGCCAGAGTACGTATAAAAAATATCTGTCATTTCACGTTTACTAAGGACATGTAACACATACAATATATGTTTATTGCAAGTACTTTGGAGGTTTATTAATCCAACCTGACCATTTGCTAAAACACTTGCTTTTGGTACGTGAGCGGCGTCGTCTCCGAAATCGTGGAGCAGTGTTATTGGAGTCATCATACATTGTAGCTTTAAACTATTTTAGTTGTCTGAACTGCATAAACCTTAAAAAATAATTGAATATATTGATTATAAGACAAACAGTTTTCTTTCACGGCAACTTGCAAATATTCAGTACCATACTATCCATCTATTTACCGAGGCTATTTTATCTTGTCTATAACGAAAGTGCATCAAACGATTCCTTTTAAAAGTCTGTTCTTGTCAGAGGTCTACTGTTAAAACTGTTTGTCCACTTGGGATATCCTGCTTAACAAAATAGTTTATGTCGGGACAGATTGCTTCAAGTTAAGCACTTTGATTTGATGTACGGAATTATCTAATCGAGTTACTTAAATTTGTAATTTTTAATATTTCAGAATCGACCGTGTTGGTAAACTACATCAACAGATTGATTTGTACTTTTTAGATAGTTGATCAAATTTAAATGTGATACAAAGCAAAAATGGGATTCGAATCCTGACACTCAGTATTCTCGGATTGCACTTTAGCTTTTAAAATGAAGATTTAAGTAAGTGTCTGAGATATTGCTGTATCATTTCTCCATCGTCACCATTCCAAGGTAAATTGCGTCGCAAAGTAATTGCATCGCAAACTATCAGAGAGAGTCAAAATGCATCACTTTCAAACACAACGATCCCTTTGTAACAATCACACCATTTACAAGTTTCAGAGGAATAATGACGTGTGGAAATGTAAATGTAAAAATGGAAACCTTGCAGAAACGTTTTGTTCTAACCCTCTACGCTGTACACATGCTGTCAATGTACTTGAGGGAAGTTATAGGCCAGTAGGAATTTCCCCAAATTTAAATGAACCCGGACATTTTCGATAACAGACAAATAACTGTAAAAAATGAAAGAATGCATGTCCCTTACTCTCAGAAAAAAACCAACCAAAATCAACCCTTGGCAGAAAAAGTTATGACCACTTGAAAATGTCACAGAAAGGTGTGCTGAGATTTCCTGATGTAAAATCAGTTGTATGACAAATACTGTCTGAGTTATCTCCCTTCGTAGCAACTGCTAAAATGGCTGACATTGTTGTTGACAACAGAAGTTTGGAAGCGGTGAAATATGATATTAAAGGTAAAAACAGTGAGTATTCTATAGTGAAATACATGAAGACATTCATATAAAAGTATTAGACTTCACAAGATTCCTTAACATTTTCAGATTTTCAGCGTTTGATCAATACAAATTTTAACATGGTAAATTTATTATTTTGACTCCAAAGTAATTCAGAAACTAGCAAAATATGCCTTTTCAATTATGGTTTGTAATATGATAGTAATGTAACTGATGAGTAGAAAGGTTTAGGAGATGAATTAAATTTAATGTCAAGTGAAACATTGTGTATATAAATTGTAAAAAAAATATTTAATCAGCTGGGCATGCCATCATACTGATACTACTTTCACGTTGACTGATTTCATATGAAGAATGCGCCTGTTGATCAGTCCATTTTAGGGTGATTTTAAGTTAATAATAAATAATATTTCAAGAAAACTAAAGAAGTTTTTCAATGCAAAAATAAGAGATAGTGTTTACCACACAATACATTATTGGTCGGTAAAGATTAAAAGATCATCAATTCATGATCTTGATCTATAAGTATTTTATATAAATCTATTTAATTAAAAAAAGTCCTTTGTTTTCTGAAATTTAAAGAACGAATTAAAAATTATCAATTTACGAAGACCCAAATAAAATCACTTAATTATGTAATAGCTAAATATTAATTAAAAACAAAATTATATATGTCCTTAGTTGTGGGAAAATCATATGACAGAATATTATTTGTCACTTTATTTTATTCAATTACACAAAAGCATTAAAAATTGTCCAGTGTCATGCTTGTCATTAATGTCAGAAAATGGTTATCTTTTAAATTACATAACTTGAGAAAATTGCACAAACAAAGCTTTTTTAATGCACAAATTGACTTAAAACTTTCAACATGCTGACAGACAAACACAAAATGTTTACATCATAAAAAATGACATATTATTTACATAGAAATTACACAATACTATTAAAATTTGATTCAACCAATATTACTGAAATTCCTCTTTCTTTACAGAAACATGAGTCTCAAATAGTTCTCCAAAAATGAGTTGCCACCCATATAAGAAAACAAACAAAACAAAAGCCAACAATAATATTACTTAGTGGATTCTATACTTATGAAAGTATATTTGGAATGTTTACTCAATTTGATACTTAAGCAGAAGGTATCATAAATGAAACAAACTGATCATTTGTATCATTAATCAATTTGTTTTTCAATTCTACAGGCAGCTCTCTGTCATTTGTGAATCTAACCACAGGGGCTTGTATCGGTTAGAAACAGCGTTTGAAATACATATACCTATATAGACCCTACCCTATTATATAGTAATAGGGTAGGGTCTATATAGGTATATGTCTTTCATAGTCTATATAGGTATATGTCTACCTATATAGACCCTACCCTATTACTTTATAATAGGGTAGGGTATATATAGGTATATGTCCTTCAAACGCTGTTTCTAAGCGATACACGCCCTTGTGAATCTAACAACCAGAGACTTTGTGCTGTGCTGAGTCTGTCGGATCTTAGAGAGCTCTAATGTTTTGAGGTGTGGTGAGGTGAGTTGGGGTTTAACGCCGCTTTCAAGAGTATTTCACTTATATCACTGCTGCTAATATTATGGCAGGGAGAAAGCCCGCAACGCCATGTGGCTATGCCTTGTGGTGAAACCTGCGAGAATCGGTTGGAACTAGCTAGGTGGTACTACCCTGAAATTCAGTGTAGCATTGCGCCCAAACCTTACAGCGTGTAGAACAGTTCTCTACTGCAGACAAAGTTGCCGTGCCCCTGGCGGGATTCGAACCTGGGACCTCTTGATCCAAAGCCTATAAGGTTTTGATGGACCCCATGAAAGAAGTTACGCTATTTCAAACTTGAAAAACATTTCCCCACCATAATGATACTAACCTTGAAATAATAAATAATCTGTACTTGAAGGAACACACTTAGACAAATCCACCGTCAAGTTTTTTTTTTAGCCTGGTGAAGATAATACAAGCAGTTGCAGTCAGATACCATAAATAATTTCTTCGGGTATTTACAATTCATTCTGATCACAAAATATTTTACGATATTCTCAACATTTTGGGGATTTTACACCAAACTGACAAGTTTCCTAAGATTGATTTTGGTTGGATTTTCTTCAATGAAAAAGTATCTAATTGAGGTTCATTTAGTGATAAAACTGTCTTGTTGTACTACATGGAATTATTTTCACAAAATATTTGGCTATTTTGTCCTCTTTTTTCTAAAAAGGATTTTACTCCAAAATAAAAAAAATCCCAATGATTTTGTAGGAAAAGTAACACATTTGGGGTCTTTTGGTCATAAATTTGGCTTGTTATCCTAAACATTCCATTCTAATCACCACAACAGTGTATTATGCAACATATATTTTTAAAGAAAATATTCAATTTTCTTTAATTTTTCAAGGTTTTTGACCCCAAAACAGACATGTTGTTCAGCTAAGAGTATAAATGACAACTAGAAGTATGCCATAGTGCATGATCTATGATACAAGTCACTATAAAAGTGTATTATGCAATAGTTATATTTTAAAATAAATTATTCCTATTTTCTTTCATTCTTCAAGGTTTTTGACAAAAAAAATGACATGTTGTTCAGCTAAGAGCATTAATTACCATTAGAAATATGCAATGGTGCAATATCTTTCATTTTAATTACCACAAAAGTGTGTTATGCAACAGGTGTACTTTTAAACAAATTATTCCAATTTTCTTTTATTTTTTTAAGGTTTTTGACCTCAAAACAGACATTTTGTTCAACTTATAGCATCATTGATCAAAAGAAGTATGCAATGGTGTACATGTATGATCTATAGTGTTAATCACTAGAAATGTATTTTATGCAGCAGATAATTTTTTAAGTAAATTATTCCAATTTTCTTTCATTTTTTAAGGTTTTTGCCCCGAAAATGCATTTTGCCAATGGTTAATTTTGGTTGGGTTTTTCATGGTTCACGAGCACTGTCATAGGGACCATTTAAAAACAAAATTTGTCTGTTATCGAAAATGTCCGGGTTTTTCATAATTTCTACTGGACTATATCTGGCCCTTTTTTTCCATCTTCAAAGTAATTACTAACTTCAAATTCCCTTTCGACACAATTACATTTTGTTTCATGAACACTATCTTATAAATTTAATTTCTTCCCGAAATACTGTTTGTGATATTACATACATGACTTAGAATACCATTTTGTGTCTAACCTATAACGTTAGCCTAATAATAAACATTTAAAATCGAAGTAAGGTAGGATGTGTGAAATATGAACTTCGAGGCGACGTGTCAGGTCCTGAAAGTGAAGCTAATGAACTCCTCTGGTCAGAATAATCTGAGTTAATGGGACTCTGAAGCTTGAGGGCACACGCGTGTCGACAACGACAGATGCTTATGATAAAACTTGCAATAATTCATATAGAGACCAAGACGTTCACCCCCTGTATCATCGATTTGTTCAATAACCTTGATGTTGTTAAAGCGCTGGTTCTATTGGATTATTGTTTGTGAAAATGACATTCAAGGGGACTTTAATGTTAATAGAAGTATGTTATTCAATATATACATGAAACGCGATCCATTTGAAACGTATTACTTAGGGTAATATTTTGGCGACATTTGACAAAGAATATCGATTAAAAAATAAAACACTAACTGAAATCCAATACATCGGCTCTAAAGCATAAACAGTTTTGCTACGGCTTAAACAAGACATTGCTGATCGATCTAATGAAAATGTATGTGTAACATAATAAAACAAATATTCACATATACATGTTTCATTATTACACAGTTGTTAAATTAATAAAACTACAGCGTTTATATCATTTTATGTAATACACAACAAATGGTGGGCACCTCAATAGAACTTTCCTTCAAGCGAAGGATTCCGAACACAGCTATTTTGCTACAGATTTGTAATTTGTCTGATAAGATGCATACATGTCACCCGTCTCTAAATTGATCTAATTTAATTACCAAAAATATGGACTCACACATTTCATTAAATGTCAGAAAGACCTGTCTTAAACATGATGAAAAGTTACTCCAAATTATATCCAATTACAATGTCTTGAATGACTGTTAAGGTGAGGTGAGGTGAGTTGGGGTTTAAAGAGTATTTCACTTATATCGCGGCAACCCGCAACACCACAAATGCGTTGCGGGCATAGACTGGAACTAGCGAGGTGAGGTGAGTTGAGGTTTGACGCCGCTTTCAAGAGTATTTCACTTATATCGCGGCTGCTAGTATTATGGCAAGGATAAAGCCCGCAACACCATGTGGCTATGCATTGCGGGGAAACCTGCGAGCATCGACTGGAACTAGCGAACCATTTTAACTGCTGTTTAAGAGGAGGAACGCGGGGGTTCTTGTGCTCCCAGAGCACTCTTTTTGTACTTGTACAACTTAAAATAAAAGGAGATAGACACTTCTTCTTGAGGTATCATGTCTTATTTTAAAGATCCACTCACTCACCTGCGAGGGATAAAGGTAACATCGGGGCGGGATAGCGCAGAGGTTAGCGCTATCGATTTCGGAACAAGAGGTCCATGGTTCGAATCCCGCACTAGAGAACTGTTCAACACGCAGTGAGGTCTTTTGTCTTATTATTCAAGGTAGAGAATGCAAATATGGAGGTTAATGAAGCTCGATAACATGCCCAGTGGTTGAGGTATTCACTTTTAGTTTTAGAATTTATTTTAAAAAATCATGGCCACTTCCGGTGACCTGACAATTCACATACCAAGTTGTCGCTGTTTGATGAAGGATATAATTTTTTCTCAATCAACATTTGGATTTTAAAAGTTAAATTTAATATAATTATATATTTCATTCCAGAGATAGAATGATGATATTGACACTTTACATTTTTTCCATACTCTTTTTTAAACTAAAATACCGTCCCAAAAATGGGACGATATGCAATACAGTTAACCATTGTCTGGTATTGGGGTGGTGTTTTGGATATGCTATATGGGCACTTGCATTTGCATGCTTTTCAATTTCAGCTCTCTGTAATTTAGTCACATGAACAACAGTAAATGAGGCACTGGACTTGCTTGTTTAGGATGATAAGGAAAGTACTAACATATACATGGGACAGGAAAAACACTGTAAACTTTGATTAGAATACGGTTTCATATTTCGGTAATTTTGGCACCATACAATTCATCAAAGGGTCGGATTCAAGATGTGGGGTCTTAATTTTTAACTTGGTATCTTTTGCACCTTCTGAGCACCTTGTGCACCTTACAAGCGTGCTTGAACTGTGATTGTGATAGCTCGCACAGGTATGGGAGACTCTGCTGTACTGGACCTGGTGAGTCAGCTACAACAGAAGATGTTCCATACTGTACTTTGACAATTTCTTTACATCCTTGCAATTACTGGAAGCACTAAGAATAAGGATTTGCAAGGAACAGGTTTCAGAATTTCACTCTTGACAAATCACCTTCCGTGAAAATTAGCTATAAAAGGAGATCCTTTGAGTGGCACAAGTACTTCTTCTACATTCTATGGAATGAATTCCCTTATGGCCTATGCAGCGCAAGAAGATCACGTAGAACGACAAATATTCGTACAGCCCTGGAAATGCCAATTAAATCGGGGTGGGGGGGGGGGGGGGGGGGGGGGGGGGGGGGGGGGGATTATATCAGGATTCGCAACAGTGGGGGCAGTGCCCATAATCGGATCAAAAGTAGCTCTTGACATCGTTATGTCCAATGTGATGCAAAGACCACACAGATATGATCCAGTTTCCTGATTGTCATCTTTGTACCAAAGTCTGTTTCAAGCTCTGTGCCATTGACAAACAATCACAGTGAAAATATATAACGAGGGACCATATTGTTTTTTAAATATTTTAATAAGGGTATATTAATGCTCAATGTTTACAGATTCTTATCTGCATAACATGCACCATTACTATTCTTTGAATGTGTATGGCACTTGAATGAGGCATCTGCTTGATGGTGATGAATCATTTGTCCAGAGAGATAGTTATTGTACAATAGCTTTTAAACAGATTCAAAGAACACTGGATAACTTTTTTAAATATTATTTTTTATTTTTGAAAACACCGGATAACTGATATAAGCAGTCAAATTTGATAACTTTTAGAAGAAGTTATGATGCATACTTAGCAAAAATATCTTTCATTTAATTAAACTAAATATTTTGTTGCATTTTAGCACACAATATTTACTCAGAGAATCCCAAGAAAAACTGACCCAATTTCATTCATTTACTCAAACAAAACGTTCCATGTGTTGCTGTCGCAATTGTATGCCTTGCAAAGAGTTCACCTATTAAAATCTGTAAAATCCTGTACCCTTCCGTGCACAACGTCCCATTTTTGGGACGCACTTTTTACGTGTAAAAAAGTATGGAAACAAATATTTAACGATTATCCCATTCCTTTCATTGTGTGACAAAATGATGTAGCTCATACAATATGAAAAAAAATCGGACACCTCATGCATATATGGGTTAACAATTCTGTGATAATTTGCTGGTGTTTTTACGACCTTCAAGTCGTTACATGCTTGCTTTTGGAAAAAAAAATGAAATTGGGCAATTTACTTAAATTTCAGTTAAACATAAGTTTCACCGCAATGCATAGGCACATGGGCCTCCTCTCTGCCATAATACTTGCAGCCGCGATATAGGAAAGCAGAGTTAAATCCCACCCCAACTCACCTCACTCCCTTCTTGTTCAGAACGTGTAGTTCTTGGTTGATCATCCAGAGTGAGACTGATGGTTTACTCGCGCTACAGCCTAAATACCCTTCCGTAGCGGGAACCCAGATCACAACAGTAAAGGAGAGCAGCGATTGGCCAGCAATCCTGCCTCCTAGGCAAATCGAGCGCTCCTATTAAATGACCTCTAACGGAACTAAAACATGGCTAACACCACAACAAACTGACTGACGACCTAGGATAGATTCAAATACTTACTAACGGAAATATATAAGTCGCTATTGTACTGAAAGCCTATTTACCACACATTCATATGTGAGAACTGTACGATTGTGAAGTTGCGATATAATACGATATTATTATATACCCATGTAAACTTAAGATAGTAATACAGGGGTGCAATACGGTTTCCGTGGTTGATTTCCGTATTGCACGGTGAATTCCGTATTTCAGGGCTGACGGTTCTACTTTCTCTAAACTTCGGCACTTCTCGGAATTTTCCGTACTTTTCAATGTTTTCCCAATTAAATCTCCGGAATTTATGTTTTAATAACACTGCTAGTATTTTTTCAGTTGATTAAAGTATCAGCATGGATTTGGCTTAATATTAACAGCACAAGCAGGGAAAATGTCACTCAAATTATCATTAACAAGGCAGAAAAGCGCAAAGTGTAAGGGGAATCGAAAGCATTGCTGAAAGCTTCACTAGCGATGCTGCGTCACTGTGACGTCACAACCGTTTACTAGTGTGACGTCATAACCATGGTTACGTCATTCGAAAGAAGCACGACGGACGGAAGCCTGAATGTTGTTTCTTATTTTCAGTTCTTTGTAATTAAATAATAGTAAAGCAAATTTAATGGTTTAATTATGTTACTACACTGAAGAAAATTTCACTTACAGCTCTATTGGGTTGACAAATGAGAAAATAAAGATATTATTAATATATCAAATCGTGAGTCGTGCTGGTCAAGCAACCGTCCGTGTATCAATACGCAGCACGTCGTCCCAGTAAGTTTATGCAACTTTATTTGATTACACATTTGCTAATAAAAAGGGGTATATAATATAGAACATCACACTTGTGCATTTGGATCGTTTGTATTGAACTCGAAGCTGTCATGGAACTCGTTGTTCCTCCGCTTCCATGACATCTTCTCGTTCAATACAAACGATCCAAATGCACAAGTATGATGTTCTATATATTTACCACATTCCTCCCCCCTGAGGATTAAAGTTACCCTAACTTTATCATACCAAAAATCAACACACAACATGATATCATTCTTTATATTTAATACAATAACAACAAAATCGTAAAACGAAATTCATCTTGGGTATAACAAATAACAACAAGTGTTTGCCACTAACATGGCAATGTCCCCCGCCCATAACATTGAGTTTAAAAGACACATCATTTGGTCAAAATGAGCTACTTCATATATTGCATTACTGGTAAGGCCATCCACATTTTTTTTTATGCTTCTCATCTCCAAACAGATGCTAGTAAGGAGCGGGCGGGCGAAAAAAAAAAAAAAAAAAAAAAAAAAATTCCCACTCTGAGGGCATTTTACAGCAAATCTGTTATCTAAAAAGTTATTCAAATTCATTACTGAGGTATTTAAGACTTCATTAAATGAAAATGACCCATACAATACTTCACTATTGAATATATATATATATATATATATATATAACACTTTTACATCACAATTCTCAAAGGCTCTGTTAATTCAGTTCACTCCGTGTATTAATATATCTAAAGAAATCTGTTATTATGAAATTTATACCTGTAAACTGTGCTGATACATTGCACATAGAAATATGTATAACAACTGAACAAGATTAACAGGGCCTCTTGAAGTGTGACACTTGATCAAGACATCAGAAATGAACAACAAAGTCACTATTTCCAAGTGCCAGTTTTATTTAATGTTTTCAGATACAGGTTTTAAAGAGGGATTGCTGAGGCTGCCAGACTTCAGTTTGGTGGTTAGAGATGGCGGAACTATCACCTACAATGTTTTAAATTCAGATATTAGAATTGTAATGAGATTTATAAATCTTCAGAAAATCAATAAATACATTTACAAAGCAACTTGAAAATGTGAAAACTGACAGATAAAGAAAACTGCTTTTAATACTTGGTTTAAAAATTCAATTCAAAGATATATTAAAGGAGCACTGTTTTGATTTTGGATATACATGTATTTCATATTTTCATGCTTGTCAGATAATAATTTAAGGAAGAGAATGAGAATCAAAGAAAATGTTCTATACATATTTTAAATAGCAAAATTACAACTTACCCTCAGTGACCTTTCGTGGCCTTTTTTCCTCTAGTCACAGCCTGCCTTCCCTCTTCAGCACAGGCAGTGCAAGTTCTCAGTACAGTTGTGAACCTATGTTGCAGATCATCTCCATCAGTGGGAACCATCACCTACAAAATATTTCAAATATAGAGTATTTATCATAGCAATATTGCACAAAAGGTTTCAATCAATCTTTAAAAATTGTGCCTAGTAAGCTATAGATTATATGTTCAGTGTAAATTTAATATTCAAAGCAACATCCTATAGAAACATTGCTTGATCTTTATTTCAGAAGATGTAATTAAACTTTTTAAAAACTATTAAGACTTCATTTATTTATTTATTTTCCTTGTTGTCTGACAGATGCTGAAACAAATTCAACTATGAAAGTAACCAGTAGGGTTAATGCTTGCAGAAATTTGGAAACCAACCTGTATATAAACATGCATTTATTAGCACATTTAACACTAACCTCAGAATCCCCATACCAAACACACTGATGGGAACAGGCGGCAGGAGAAGTACTGGAATTCCACAGGGCTGTCACAGGTGACGTTCCTCCTGACCTCAATCTTCTTGTCGTACTCATGATCCTCAGGAAAGAGAGCAGAGCCACAGGTGTAGAGGATATCCTGAAATTCAACATGATCAAACAAACAATATTTAATAAGACATGTTTTTAACAAGATTTTGTCTCAACCAATATTTAATACAATTTTACGTGTATTAATTCAAACATTAGAGATGAGGGGGAAATGACAAAGCCTGATTTATATGAATTTATAATCTGTAGTGTTTTAAACAAATGCTGCCACAATAAATTTCAAAATGATTAATACATTCTTTGACTTTACACTCAAATATCAAAACATTAAACAGAAACTTCAAATCCTTTGCATATACACATTTGACATAGAAATCAGAAATGAAAATCAACATACCTCCAACTGCATATTTTAGTCCATTTCAGCTCTTGTATACATTCTCTTGTCAGAGTATATTACCCTGGGTTTGTTGCATGAAATGCATCTGACAATTCTTCGGCTTTTTTCCTTAGTCAGGAGTTTCTTTGTATCCTTGTCCTTGTCCAGTTTTGTGTGTGGTCTGTCGACCTCCTGTGTCTCTTTGCCATTGACATCCTTGAATTGCTTGTATCGGTCTCTCTCATTTTCATCAAGCTGCGGATCAGGAATCCAAGATAGCGACATGAAGTCCTCCAGCCCTAGCCTTGGAGACTGACATATTGTACAGGGAACTTCACTGTCAACCTTCATGTTGAGGTCTGTTAGTGGCATTCTTTCAGTTTGTAGCTTAGATTGCTGCACAACGAACCACAAGGATTTGCAGGTTTTTGCCTTGGAGGCCACAACTGAATATGTGTCTCTACTCTCTTGGCTTGATGTTGTGTTTGATGTTATCAATAACTGTGCTTCTTCCTTCATGGTCTCATTGCATGGTGCTTCCTGACATTTCTTCAATTGAAAAGAGTACTGTCTTTCTCTTCCATGAACTGCAATGAACTGCATGAGACTTTTATGTTTTGACAGTTGTTTCTGTGTTGTGTGAGAAGGCAATATCTCTGGCTGGATGTTCTTGACATGGTTGAAGAGTTCAGTAACCTCTTCAGTAGGTACCTTGTCAACAATCTTGAAGGGTACTTCTTTCAAGCTTGAGGCGACTGAAGCGCTCTGACACCACATCAACGACAGGCTGGATGCTTCCTCTCAAGGCATCTTCAAGACCATTTGATCGTTTCGCTTTTCCTCGAAGTTCAGACATGTTTGTGCATGACCGTATTGTATGCTCAGTTTCTCTGTCCATTTCAGCCCTGCTCAGAGCCAAACCATACAATCCAATGTTCAAAATCGACGTGATTTTTTCCGCAGGGTTGATCCAACTTCCCCCTGGAGCAGTCATGACTGCTGACAACATGTCAAGGTTACTGCTGACAAAATGAGCAACAAGAGACACTTTCACTGACCCAAACCGAACATTGTGATCAGGACCTCCATCTGAGAGCAAAACCTCAACTGGTTTCCTTGGGATGTCTGAAACCGCTTTCTGAAACTCGGCCATGTGTCTCAAAGCTGATGATGCATCAAAGAGGGTATCCTTCACAGAAACAAACACTTGACCCCTGTAAAAGCTGCCATCAACTTGTTCTGGAACATCACACACCAGTAGCACAGAAGGAGTTAACTTAAACCTGTGAAAGTCATGATCCAGAGCAACTGGTTCTCTCCCTTTGTACATCAGTACTCGCTTACCTCTGTCAAGGGAAGCCAATGGAGAGTCTGGTTCACCAAATTTATACCATGTTTGTCATCCATGCAGTACATCATGACATCTGTCTGGTGTAAGACTGCAAATAAGGAATTGGCATATTTCAACAATGCCATGCAATAATGACTATCTGCATGACTTTTGTGAATACTCCTTGACTGCACTGCATACTTGATGTCAAATCGACCTGTGTAATTCAGAGCTGCATGCGACCTTGGATCCTTGGGCCAGAACTGAAATCGGATCCAAGTTTCCGATGGAAGTTGAACAGATGGTTCCATTTCCTTAACTTTCTTGATGAAATCTCTAATCGACACTGCTACAGGCAAGTTGCCATGGATGTTGTGTCTTCTTTGATCAGCTGCAGGGGGAAACTCCACGTGAAAAACCCGTTCTAATGCAAGCCAGAATCGTTCATACATCTCTGGTCTTCCAACATTATTCTCCCGAAGATTAATCACAAGTTGTGGATCAGCAGACAGCAATGCCTGGTTCATTCTCTCATCAACCGCTTGACTGACTGCAGTGGGAGATTTGGATGCATCTCCTGTCAAGTAGGTGTACATTGCCCTGAACACAAAACCAGGAATCTTGGCCCAATTAGAAACGTGTTGTTGGGACTCAATCTTCATACTTCTGGTGTGATAGACTGGGATTTGTTTTGCAATTTTGTTACAAAGTCTTGCGAACTGTGAATCATCCCTCTCCTCAACATCATCAGGAAGTTTCCAGAGGTGTTTTAAAAACTAAAAAGATGTATTAGTTTTATAGGCAAAAACCAAATATGGTGTACTGAGCATGATAGACTTAGTGGAATGACTTTGAGTATTTGCTGTAACTACTTAAGCAGTAATTGATTAAGTAAAACTTGCTTATATTTTGTGTGAAATTATAAGCTCGGGGGCCCCTGTATTCTTTTCCAAAGTGAAAAGAGAGGGGTCCGTGTGCAAGACAGAGTGTAAATTCGTAAAGAGTATAGATTAATGCAGGTGGCATGTACGACTACGAGAAGTGTAGTAAAGTGAATAAGGATTTTATTAAAAAATAAAGTAAGGAGGTATACGATTTACAGAAAAAATTATATCTGTGAGAATACACATGGCAATGTTTAAAAACATTAATGTCAAGGCACTGGCGCATAGACTCTGCTAGCGTGTTGAGAGGGTCCGGTGTATAGATAGCCCCGTATTCCGGTATGGGGGGCATGATCATGAGGGCACATTGTGTTTATCAAATGACGGCAATACTTCCCACACTTCAGTAATAAGATTATTGGCGTCAATGTCATGTCCCCAGTTACTTAATGGGGGAAATGGAACCTGCCCGTACATAATAACCCACGGGCATTTCCCGTGGCCTGTGGTTGTGAGGGCAAGTGGTGTCCCCTATGTGTTGGTGTTGGTGTGAGACGTGGGAGCAGCAATCGGTGTGTGTAGTTAAGGCAGTTTTGTGTTTATCACTAGCAATAATCACTAGCATGGTCGAGCGTAGAAAACAAAGTAGCTCCCCTTAACGTTTCGAGCATCTCATCTATTCTTGGAAGAGGGTAGGCATATCGAAGAGTGACGGCATTTAACCGGCGAAAGTCCACACAGGACCTTACATTGCCATCTTTTTTCCCGACCAATGCAACAGGAGCAGACCATGGACTATTGCTTCCGACTGAACTTTATGTTGCAGTAAGCAATAGATATTTACTACAAATGCAACTGATAGAAGCAACATGTATTCTAGGAACAACACCTGAATGTTTATCCCTAGCTAATATGGAGTGATGAAATAACACTTAATATAATGAACTCTAACAATTAACTGTGTTTTAAACTACCTTTCTCTAATAAATACAAGATGACTAGAACCACACCGCTGGCTTTGAAATGAACCTACCATCCCGTCTAACATTATGTTCTATATGAATATATGTTATTAATCAACACGTTATGAAAACAGACTCGTTCTTGTTCAGAACGTGTACCCCTTAAACAGAGCTTGCAGTTCTTTGACATATATTAATGGCACTCTAAGACCTCGATCAGCTTGCTGACGGTCCAGACTGATGATTTACTCACGCTACAGCGCTTAAATAACCCTCTGTAGAAGGTATCCAGATCACCACAGTAAGGAGAGCAGCAATTAGCCAGCAATCCTGCCTCCTAGCCAACCCGAGTGCTCCTAGTAAACGACCTCGAATGGAACTAAAACATGTTTCCACCACAACAAACTTTACTGACTGACTGACGACCTAGGATAGATTCAAATACTTACTAACGAAAAAGGAAGATATAAATCGCTATTGCTGCGGTAAGTACTGAAAGCCTATTTACCACACATTTACCTACCACACATATTTGAGAACTGTACGATTATGAACTCGCCATAAAATACGATTTTACAACACTAATATGCAGACAATATGAAAACGATTCATCAATTTACTTTTAACAATAAACAAAGGTCCAAAATGACATGCTTTTAAGATAATAGCTGCCTTTGCAAAATGCCTGGGATTTATTGTTATTCATCATATGCAAGGTTAGTTTAAAACTGAAAGGCGTAAATAGGCTCTTCATTCCTGTGTCATGATCTCAACATAATCCTCCCTGTTGTTTGCTAGGGACACATGACGACGCTGCAACAGACGCCTTCCTAGTAACCGACGTGATGGAAAATGCAAAACAATTGTCAAAATTTCAATCTGAGGTAATTTTTCAGCGCAAACCGGAATAAAGGTTGTAAACTGGAATAAAGGTTTCGATATGATGAGACTGGAAATTAGGTTTAACGCCGTTCTTGAACAGTATAGGTCAAATGTATTGGAAGACATAGTATAGTATAGTGGTGGTATGTGGTCCTGTGCATAGCTCAGTTGACCGCTATCAGGGAAGTTCAGAAAGAACCAGCGCGGCTCGCTGTATGGATAGGTGACCCGTTCAAGGCTGAATAAACTGAGAGTTTGAAGAGTTGATTATCTGCGCCATACAGAGACATGAGCTGTGAAGACTTGTGGTGTTACCTTGGGCAAGTGACTTCATTCTTAGTTTGCCTCTGTTCACACAGCAGTAAAATTGAATACCTGGTATGGAAGTGAAGGCAATGTGAGAGATAACCATTATAGCGCCTTAATTGGCAGCTAGATTGCATACTCCAAGAGTTGAGAATGAAAAAAGGAATAATGTTGGTCCTTACACCAGGGTAATAACGTGTGTGTGCTTTGAGCATGCCCTTTGCGGCTTTGAGTTCAGCCCGGTATAAATATCCTTTTCATTATTATTATAATCTTTTACAAGAGGGTGTACATGTGCTGGATTAAAATAATGGATAATGTGAACCATTCACTATGACCGTAATTGCACATATGCCAACACAAAACCATAACCTTCAATGACATTTTTCTTTAATTTGTCTCCTTTTGGTGTCAAGATATTCTGTGCATGAAACAAACCCAAAATTTTCGCCTAAAACCGAATACCAGTAACAGTAAAATGTACCATGTTGTCATTGAATTCATCAATATGAAAGACACCTACAAAACCTCAAAAAGCATAGACACCTAAAATGTGAAAAATCGTAACTTGCATTGTTGTTCTCAAAAGGATATGACAACTTCACTCGCAAGTCATAACTTTACTATGTTCAATGATTACACTAGCCAGTGATGGTCACGAAGGAGAGGTCCGTGAACACAAACAATTATATCTCAATTAAATGCAATAAGTATTATGGAATTCACCATTTCCAAAATATGTAGGTATTTTCTGTCAGAAAAAATGGTCATATCCGAGTATCTATTAAACCAAAATGAAATATCAATATATGTAATTAGATATATGTAAGAGGGAAGAACATTATTGGTTAACAGCTATACATTGGAAACACACACGCTCTTGTAATTACAAGAGATGTGTTTTCTTGATTTCCGTCATTTGTTAACCCACCCATTTGTTATTCCATCGATATGTGATACCCTGGGATATAGTCGTCTCCAAAACCCTTCATCATATCTTCCCAGAACTCTTCATAGAAGCGCCTTTGATTTGGACGTTGTTCAAGAAGAGGTTCCTTTAGGGAGCAGAACTCAACAAACCTTCTTCACCTAATCTTCTTGAAACTCTTATTGTGTATTACCCTCCTACTGAAGTGGTACTTTAAAGAAGTACTTTTACAAATTATGTGGGACATAAGGATATGTCATCTTCTGATAACTCTTGTTTGAGCCGCTGTCCATTTCTTGGAGACACTTGCTGTGACAGTCAATGACAGCATTGGAATAATATGATTATCCAGTAACGGGTTTAGCAACTTAACGTTATTATACCTATAGGTCGTTTGTCTCATGACGCCGGGCATTATTTCGTATATGTGCATTGAAAGTATTGACACTTAAATGACAAGTGACCTTCAGGGCCGTGCACATACATAAATAAGACATTTATAGGTAGTTCAACAGGACAAACAACAGAGACATCCCCGTTGATAAATGATAGTAAATTAATATATCGGATCAAGTCTAATATGATCATCTCACATAGTGTATAAAATGCTGATGCCTGAAACAAAGAATTGATTCCTACAATGTACTGTGTATGACTGATAAAAGAACTAGACATCTCCATGCTAAGTTTTGAAGTTTGGATAAAATATGTGATAAAATTAAAACAAATCCAAATGCTGTGTGATATGAGATTGAATATATGTTTTCTGAAATAATATTCATGTATCTGAGCTTGATTTTGGGTCATAAACAGTTAGTGTTCCAGGAATAGAACTTGTGTCGGTGAAAGCAATAGTAGTCTACTTGTAAAGGTTTAGCGGCATAGAGTTAGTTCCCTTCCCTTCTCGGACTTTACGCAAGTTTCTACCAACTTCCGATCAGGGCAAGAATGCTTGTAAACGATGTTATTGAACGATCTGGGAGGCTATGTCAGTGTATTATAGTACTTTCAAGACACAATGGGTGTAAATAATGCTGTTTTAGGAAAGGACTTGGTAGATAAACTCGTCTCATGAATCGTGAAACGAAGGCAAAGCTACCAGACTTAACATCACTGTTTAGTGCTAACAACAGGATGCCGAATTTATTGAGCTATACCATAAACCACACTGATAAAGGGTAGTGAGACATAACAGCATGTCATTCACAGATACACACATGGGACCAACATTCCTTTCACATGTACAACAGAATACTTATGAAGGAACCCATTGTACTGTTTTGGGGTTGATTGTCTCAAGGAGGCCATAATGATCACAATGGTCATAATTAAGCGTCACAAGGAATGCCTCTTGTCTCCATCGCTCGCCACAAAAGTTGCATGCCAACAGTGTGAGTTTCTTTCACAGTGGGTGAACTATGCGTTGTTGTGCGGTAGTTTCAGTATATCCTGAGAGTCAGTGGTTTGTCGATCAGCATCTCCATCAGTTTCACATACTAATTCTGCTATGGACAGTCTGGCACCACATATTGTCATCTATTCACGCCAGCAACGGGCTGGCACAATTAACTGGTCGCACAACCATATCCATGCAGTCCTTCCCTGTTGCATAATCAGCTTAGCCACCATAGCAGCCAGACCAGCAATAACTGCCATAATATATAATATGCCATCAATCGAGCGCCAATTGCAGCTCTGCCTAAATAAAATTCATAAATGGTCATTGGAAAACGGCTTCAAATTTTCCAAAGCTAAAACATATTGTGTGCATTTTTGCAATATGCGCAAAATGCACCAAGATCCAGAACTTTTTCTGGATAAAACTCCAATCAAAGTCGTTCCTGAGGCCAAGTTTCTTGGTCTCACTTTTGAAGCAATTCCACCACTCAGTATCAGACTTCAACAAAATGTTGAAGATTCTGATATCGACCTAACAACAATAGCAGAGCACAGATTACTTGCCAGTCCGCCATGGCAGGTGGTCAGGCCCGGTGTCAACCTCTCTCTATCTACTCATAACAAATCAAATACAGACCAAGTAATATTTCAACAGGCATTTTATGAACTACGTGATTTTTTCGCGGATTATAAACCAATTTACACTGACGATTCTAAGGATGGACCCACAGCAGCAACTGTGACTCCTTCAACAACATATGCTTCAAGGCTGCATGATGACAGCAGCATCTTTACTGCAGAAGCCAAGGCCATCCTTAAGGCCATCAATCACATTAAAAACTCAACTAATAATTACATTATTTTTTCAGATTCACTTTCTTGCCTATAGCAATTACTGTAAAAAAACTGTAAGAGTGAACATCCAATTATCAGGGATATTTTATTACTTCATAATTCTTGCATTGTCTCCAATGCGACATCGTCTTCTGCTGGCTTCCTAGCCATGTGGGTATAAGAGGTAATAACAAAGCTGACTCGGTAGCTAAATCAGCATTAACCTCAAACATATCAGCATCTCCATCAGTTTCACATACTAATTCTGCTTATAAACCTGCAATTAAATTTTACATTAAACAACGTTGGAAGTCCCAATGGGACCAACAACAGCATAACAAACTTCACACTATTCAACCTCATTTAGGTTTAAAATCTCTATCTTCTTTACCCGGCAGGAAGCTTGTGTCTTACGACGATGTCGTATTGGACACACACATTTAACACATTCTTTTCTTTTAAAGGGGGAAGATCCTCCATTTTGTGTTCCCTGACAGTGTCCCTTCACTGTTCAACACATTTTATGTGAGTGTTGGGACACTGCACATATTAGGGAAACTTTTTACCCCAACATTTCTATTTCTCAAGTTTTTATTCACTTCGGTGAGCATAGACTTTTTAAAGGCAGTAAACCATTTTGACAAATTATAACTTTTATACATTCAAAATCAGTTTTAAAAATTGTTATAATTTGCTGGCCTTCGTGTCGTACTCTTTTTGCCTTTGCAAACGTTTTTAAATTGGGCAAATAAATTGAATATCTGGCCGCTAATGGCTGCAGTACTGCCGAAGCGGCGTTAAACAATAACTCACTCACTCCAGCCGATGCTCGCAGGTTTCACCACAATGCATAGCCACATGGCGTTGCGGGCTTTCTCCCTGCCAAAATACTAGCAGCTGCGATATAAGTGAAATAATCTTGAAAGCCTTGTTAAACAGCAACTCACCTCACCTCTTTTTCACTAGCAACGCTAGTTGACCTGAATTTTGTTTTCTGAACACAGGTAGTGATGCTTAGAACGCTTTCATGTACCAAAGCATACAGTGAATGTACACTGATAACACTAAGAATTCAACTTGTTAGAATACAGAACTGATACGTAACAGAAACACATCTGTCCACTCAAAATATATTAAGCGCATTAGCACTGTGCAATCTCTGGTAAACCTGAAGCAATGTGATGTAGCAGAACAATGTTCTGGAACAACGATCTGGAAGGCTATGTCAGTGTCTATTACTTTCTAGAGACTCGAGCTCTTTAGATATAAATAATGCTGTTTTAGGAAAGGACTTTCATTCTATACTTTTATTTCTCTGACTTATTGGATGATCTGCACAACACTGACAACAAGGCTTAGCTCACTTTCGCGGATCAAGACTGTTATCTAATAGACATATGTAGAGCTCTTTTAGTATATTTTGACCTACTATATTTCTATAGTATCTCATTTGAAAATCTGTGAAGTTAATCTAATTAATTATGTGTAAAAATGGAATAAAAAAAAGTGTTTTGTTTAATTTGTTAGTTTACTCTGGGGACTTCATTGTCTAATTTGCTAATCATAACACGTGTAAAAGACAAAAGAAATAATATTCCTATTCGTTGGCCTCATGCATTTAACTGTTAATTCTCATATGCCATCAATGTTATCTGTGTAGCGATAGGAACTGTAATCGTTCATGCAAAGTGAAGCATGAGACATAAACAGAACTGTAGAGCATACCAGGTTCTGGATTAGGCCTAGGGTAAGCAATACATGACTTGTTTTGAAGTCGCAACCTGGTGCCTTCTCAATTCATTTTGTTTCAACCGAATTTTCCATTTAGTGAGTGAGTGAGTGAGTTATTGTTTAACGCCGCTTCGGCAGTATTGCAGTTTTCCATTTAAATCGAGTTAATATTTTGAGGTCAGGTTGGATTTTCATTCAAATTTACGGTCTATCAAAGTAATACAAGTGAGACTAATTTGAAAGTCTGTCAAAGCGCTCCCTGCGGATGAGCCGTCCTAATGATGACTGTACCCCGAGGGTCTACTGTGATCGTCTCTGACAACCTGTTCTAATTTGAAGAGATTGAGACCTTCGGTTCCTGACTAAATATTCTGTGTGACAAGGTTGCCAGGACTGTACTTGATTAGAAATTTCAAAAAGCGTAAATAGTGAAAAGATCAAAGTAGAATTTTGAGTTTTCAGGTTTGTCAGATATAACTATGTTGGTGACTGTAATTGTGAGTGTTTTGGTCACAATTTAGTATCTAAATGTGATGTACCCCGGTGTTTTGATAACTGAAAGTCTACGTTACAGTGACGGTTTTTTGTTACTTTGGGTCAGCCTCTATAGTCCCTGTTCGTAGTCATGTTTAATGTATAGACTTTCGAATTAGGAGATAAAGCTACTGTGTTTTTAAATTTTTGTGAGTTTAACGTAGATTCGATACCGATTTTTATCATTCGGAGCTGGACGCGTCAGCCTGAGGCTTCGATTGATAAAAATCGGTATCGAATCTACGTTAGACTCACAAAAAGTTAAAAACACAGTAGCTTTATCTCCATTCTACCATGACGAGTAATCAGCGTATTTTAAACGTGCTGCGGAAGTGAACTGAGTGATGCGGTAATCGGTTGAACCCATTTTTCTTCAGGTATGACGCATCACATTTCCGTTGTTTTCGATACGGTTGAAATTTACTAACTAGTGAAATTAACAATTCCTTCTTATCAAAATATGATAAAATTAAGTGATAACATAAATTTTAATCAAATAGAAGATACAGGTTTGTAAATCGTAACGTTTCTCCGCCTTGAAAGCTTTCCTCCACCACTAGTCAAATTGACGCAACCATTCATGTGACGTCATAACTGATTGAGCATATGACGTCCTGTATCCGAACCGGCTTATCGCGGTCTTGATCGACTACTGTAGTTTCACTGTTTAAAACATCGATCCAAATTAGAATAACCTTCCAAAACAGATACACAGATTAAATTGCGTAGAAGGAACACATGATGGAAACCGTAAAGTGAAGATAACTGATTTACGCATGTTTATTTCAATGACTCGTAGCTTGGCCTAGAATCTTACGTCACCATGTATCCAAACGCGGTAAATCGCCGTTCACAAAAATCGTGTTCGAACCTCCGTTCGACCATAAAATAAACCAATCAAAAACAAGGATTTTAAAATGTCATGGTAGAATTCACAATGTTCTACCTTCAAAATAATGTTTAAATCATGCAGTTTTATCGAGTTTGTTAATTTCAAACTATTCATCCATTTAGATCATCTAAATATCAAAGTGCCTAATGATATATAGAGGATATTTGTGTTTTCTCGACAAATACCATGTTTATCTCATGGAGTGAGGTAGAAAGTTTATATCATCACGAGTGACGCAGCCACGTGTGTTAATATTTAAAGTTCATGCTCACTCCATGAGAAAAACATGGTATTTGTCAAGAAAAGAAAATTTTTCTATTCATTATATGACCATATCCTTGCGTTTTCATCGAAATCGACTTGCATTTACGTTAAGTCGGCTCCAAAATGAGCCTGTCGCCAATGTGACGTCATGAACGTGTCATGACGTTGGAACATTGTTTTATGACGTCAGGTCATTGTTATATCAGTCACTAGTGACTCATAACACGTTCCATTGTTATTTTCACTATGCGGGATTCGAACCCACGATTGACTGTACCAAAAGCTTACCACACGACCATTTCGCCTCGACAAAAATCAATGCTGGCGATATTTGCCTTACTCTGAGGACGTGGGTTCGAATCCCGCATGCGACTCTGCCCGAAAAGTACAAGAATTTGTACTATTGAAGGTAGTGTTATCCCAAATATAACCATGTTATATTTCTTCACTATCTAAATGGCAAATATTTCTAATGCATTCAGCCTAGGGAGCTGTGCCAATTAACGTCTATCAGAGGGGTATTGAATACAAAATTAGCTTAACTATCGATTGTTGGACCTCGATTTTAGTCGAGGCGAAATGGTCGTTTGGTAAGCTGTTGGTACAGTCAATGATGGCGACAGTTATCCCGCATGAGACTCGGCCCGAAAAAGTACAAGAATTTGTACTATTGAAGGTAGTGTTATCCCAAATATAACCATGTTATACACCTTCATCCCCTTTGTGAAATATACAAGAATGGTTATTAGATCCCCGGCTTTGATATAAGTGTTTTTCAGGGGTATAGTAAAGTGATGTTATTCTCTTTTATCATTATTCGAAATATCCTTTAGAAATATTTTTTAAAATTTTAACTGTGACAATAAGTTGAGAAAACTCATTGAAGCAAAGTTTGAGTGACAGTTTAATAAATTTAGATGTTTTTTTGTCTTATTGAGTGTGTAAAATAATTAGAGATTTTATCCAAATACTTCGCTTCTAAGAACTTGAAAATGGAATCTGAGGCGTTTCAAATTGCAATATCCCTTTAACGTGACCAACGCATATTTTGAAACATCACATTGTATGTCTTATATTCTATCTTAAAGTTTATATTACACGTTGCATGTAGTTGCGACGGTAAAACTTGTATTATAGGAATTGTACATTTGTCATCACCATGGTATATGTTGCTGTATTCCGGAGATTTTGATGTTTACAATCTAGTTCCTGGCTTTTTAAACTATGATTTCTAAAAGCAATGCTCACTCTACTGTGTCAATTGTCAAAGGTA
Organism: Gibbula magus; assembly: GCA_936450465.1. NCBI lineage: Eukaryota > Metazoa > Mollusca > Gastropoda > Trochida > Trochidae > Gibbula > Gibbula magus. The sequence continues at coordinate 30,934,454 of OW388290.1, read as the reverse complement.
CTCATCAAAGTAGTTTCTAATATGGCGATGCATCTTGAGGATCTTCCCGTGTCATTAATATTCATCCGTTGAAGATACTGGAGCTAAAGGCGTGTAATAGGCAAAATAGGCAAAACTGTGAGGACGCTTTTAACATTGTAACATTGTAATATGGTACAGTATAGTCTTATGAGATTCAGAGAAATCCATTATGGTAGAGAGAAATTAAAAAGAAATTCTTCTGCCGACGTTTCTGACATTTACCAACATATCTACTGTTACATCTTTTATTGTTAATTAGAATAAAATACACAAGATTTGGTCTCATTTGACTGATATCGACATTAAAGATTTTTAGTGCGCATCGTTCAGTCTTGTTAAGCAGGCCTACCATACATGGTCAACTGATCTTCAATATGAGCTCAAATACACTAAACAGGATACAAATCATCAAAATAGGAATAAGAACCTTCCAAAACTGCAACAATACCCTCACTATAGAAAACCAAGGCGTCGAAAATGGAACACAAGTTGTTTTAAATGGAACCCAATTGATTTAAACATATTGTATTCATGATACAGTTTACATGAATATGTATTGGCGCAACAAGCCATTGGCGTATGTAAGTGCCGCGCCAAAGATATAACAAAATACAAGCAATAATCAAGACCAGTGTACACAATCATTAATCAAATAGATCCACAAAGGCAAAGAGCGAAACAGTAATTAAGAAAATAACAATAAAGACACATGTTGTAAAAGAGCTTAGGTTATTATTTAAATCTTTGTAAGTCTTGAATAAAGATATGGACAGATTCGAAGATATGCTGATTTGTTATTTTTCTTAAATATTTATTTCCTTTTAAAATAGTATATACATATCAAAACCATCTGTGTAAAAATATTTATCTGATCAAATCAAGTCATAGCAAGAGCAAGTAAGGAAATAGTGGAGAGAGTTTTCCCATGGGTATCCGCATACGCAGTTTGAAATATTGGAAATATGCCTATCAAATCTATCGGTGTTCACGTCACTACAACCCAACCTGAGGCGAGCAAGGATACTTTGACAGAATCTAGATCCAAAAGTTTTATCAAAGAAAATATTTTCCTTTGTGGTCTGTAAACGGCTTTTGAAGGAATTCACTGATTGTGAGTTGATAGTTTCGGTTGGTAAATTATTCCATAAACGTATCGTATCTGGTAAAAACGAACGGGCATACGACTCGCGCATGGAACCCAATTCCGATACACAATCAGTCAAATACGGTGAGTGAGCGGTCTACAATAGCCAAATCATCCTTAAATAGTGAACAAACCATCAAGGATCGGCCAACATCACCTCGCAACATAACATCGCATGGGACCGATTAAGTAAGACTACACTATGAGTTGACCCTGAATATGACACAACACTTTAGGCTTGATCTCAAAATATACCCTTCTACTCTCTATAGCAGAACTTTGTAAGAGAAAGGAGCTATGTGACACAGAACAACACCTGCAAAATAAATGTATAAATCGCTGCAGACAAAAAACCCATCAACTTAATTATTATCTGATGAACAATTGCAAAATATTCCGAACGATATGTGTCATTCTATGAAATTAATATTTGTATAAATTTGAAGGTAAGCATTTAAGGAAATGTTACTGATAAATAATTGTTTAAACACCTTTGCAAATCATTTCAAGCTGCTATGCAATTCTGTCTTGGACAAAAACAGTTCTGATATTGTGATAAATGTGTACAGGCTATCATTTTATAACCTTAAACACAGTGACACATGCTTTTTATCTCATCTATAAAATATATTTCCATTTCTATCTTTTTTGTCACAATGCTTTTATAATAGGAATTTGCTCATGTCCAAATCATTCATGTACAATACACAGCGATAATACATTTGAAACAATTGCAGTATTGTTGACATAAATGAAAGCGCATTAGTAGTCTGAATCCTATTTTACTGAAGATACCATCTAAGATAAGGAAAATTGGATGATAACTTGATCTTCAGTTTCAGCTTTTAATTGGTAACCAGAACGTTTTGTTAACCATTTAAGGTCGTGTCCTGCATCGTTGATAAATACATGATGACCGTGTGTCTAAGTCTATCCAATACTATATATACATATAGCATTGGATATTGCATGATGGAGCGGCACCTCTAATAGCGAAGGGTGGTCACGTTTTGAAACATGGGAGTCGAAATCAAACTCTGGCGTGTACGCATTGGCTTTAAAATACAACCAAATAGGGCGAAAACATCGTTTAAACATGGTTTGTCACTGTCATGTTGTTTTTGGAAACGACAATTGCAAATTTTGCAAATAATAGGCATTTTGCTTATTGTAAGTGGCAACGTGGAGTTACATCCGGGTCCCCGAACACGTCAGACCCAGAGCAGACTGTCGCTGTCTTCCACGGGTGTGCACCGAGACAATATGCTGCAGTGGTCGGGGCAGAGGACACGCTCAACGCTGGTAATACCAGAATATTGCAGGATATCCAGAAACAACTTTCAAACTTGAACAGTAAGTTTGACAAATTCGAAACCGCAATTGAGTCCATGAGGTCTGAGCAGGATAACATGTAGAAACTAATTGAGAGATTAGAAGACGAGAATATTCTCATGTCAGATAAACTAGAAAAACTCGAGTCCCAATCTCGGAGGAGTAATTTGCTATTTTTTGGCATTAAGGATGAGAACAGAAATGAAACTTGGACTTGTTCAGAAAATACAATTAGAAATTTCTTGAAATCTGAATTGAAGATGGGTGAGAGTGAGAGAGCACACATATTACCAACTAAACAACAACCTCGGCCTATAATAGTGAAGTTCTCTTCCTCCAAAGACAGAGAAATCATAAGTCAGACATCTCGATTCACTCTACGCACCAAGAAACCTCCTGACTACACTCAAACTGTGAGGGACACTAAGAGACAGCTAGGCGAGTTCGTGAGGCGCTACCGGGATCAGGGTGACGATTGCTACATCTCCTACAACAAACTGATCGTCAATGATGATGTTTATGCTTATGATTGGAACAGTAAAACATTGAGGAAAATAGGGAGACGAAGACGCCCCGATGATATCCCCCCGGGCAACTCCCTCAGTGGTGGTCACCACGGGAATGACAGTAGCAGACGACACGACTATACTGCCCCGGATGTGGAGAGGCCAACTGAGCGTGATAGTTACGGGATGGCCGAGGCCGAGCAAATAGTCCTACTCAAACACAATTAAGTACAAATAGCCTTTCTTATACAATACAATCAGTAAATCTAGTAAAATCATTAAACATATTTACCTGGAACGTCAACGGGTTATATTCTAAACTACCACCAGATAATAACATTCTAGAATCCTGCTCAAATTATGACATTATAGGTTTCCCAGAGACATGGGCAAAACACGCTTCCGATTTTGAATCATTGTTTTCAGAACATCAGTGTTCCCAGTGTATCAGAAATCGTCGCTTTGATCGTGGCAGATACAGTGGAGGTGTTGCAGTGTACATCGCTAAGTCGATTGTCAACACCTTAACCAGACTACACGCAGACTGGACAGACTGTATATTCTTTCTTTGTAGTGCCTACTCCACACCAGTTATATTCGGTTTTGTGTACGTCACGAACTCTGAAGCACCTACCTGCCCGAACGAACACCTCACGGGTATGGACCTACTGGAAAGCAGACATATTACTTTACTAGTAGAGTACCCAGGGACCGTTTTGTACTGCTGGGTGATATGAACGCTAGAATAGGTACAGAACAGTGCTTCATTGAAAATGATGATGTGTCGTATCTACCACTTGATGAATTTGAATATGAAAATGATTGTTTTGATGTGCAAAGATCATGAAGGGAGGCAATTCTTATCTATTTGCCGCAACTTCAATATGCATATCTTGAATGGGAGGCTAGACAAGGATAAACATGGGGATTTTACTTATATTGGAAGCCAAGGAAATACCGTAATAGATTATTGCTTAGTGTCCACATCCTTGTTTAAAAAAGTATTTAACTTTGAAAGTTTAACTAGAACTGAATCAGATCATCTCCCGACATCCGTAACGTTATTGTGTGATAGGCCAGGTCACGTGGAGACCAGCCTGTCGCGGTGAGTTCTACCAGTATTTCCTTAGTATTATTGATAAGTATTCTTATGAATTTAATAGTTTTATTGACAGCAATGTAAATCATACGGTAAAACAGACCAATTCGTTGTTTAGCGACTGCTTTAACGCTTAATGAACTCATATCCACGTCGCAGCAGCAGTATAAACAAAACGAAGAAAATTTACATTTATAAACAACAACCCACATGGTATGACATTGACTGCCAAAACCTTAAGAGTTATATAAGTTGCTAAATAAATTCAGGAAAACAAATAACTCTGTACATGTACACTGCCAACAATATCTTGACGCAAAGAAAGAATTTCAAAGAACGTGCCAGGATAATTAAATACATTATGAACATTTCGTTTTAAATGACATTATTGATGCTGCTAAAAAAATAACTGTACTAAATTACTAAAACTTTTAAAGGCTACTGTCAAAATACCCTGATCAGAATCAGGATATTACACCAAAATCGTGATATGATTATTTAAACAACTATTAAACCCAGAACTTGGTAACAATAAGAATTTTAGTAATCAGATTTAAGTAAGACTTTCTCTCAAACCACAATATTGAGGAGTGTGATTATTGTAGTGAGAGTGACAATGGAATGGCGACTGTTATTATAGACCAAGACATATTACAAGCGGTAAACAAACTTAAAAATGGTAAATCTCCCGGGGAAGATGGTATACCGACTGAAGCCATTAAAGAAGTATGCAACATTATTCTACCTCTATTGAATAAGAATCTTAGAAACTGGTTCATTTCCATCATCTTGGAATGTAGGGTTAATCGTACCTCTTCATAAGGCCGGACCAAAATCTGACCCCGGAAACTATAGAGGAATCGCACTACTTGATGTAATCAGTAAAGTGTTTCTAGCTATTATAAATGACAGAATTCATTTTTGGATTGATACACAGGATCTTATCTCTGAATCCCAGGCAGGCTTTAGGGAGGGATATACGACCAGTGACCAAACTTTCATCCTACATTCAGTTATCCATAAATATATAAGAAAGAAGAGTTGCACATTTTATTGTATCTTTGTGGATTTCCAAAAAGCCTTTGACTCTGTCCACAGAAATAAATTGATGTATTTATTACTTCAAAGAGGCATACATGGGAAAATACATACCTTACTTAGCAGTGTAAGCTTCGGTATGATACAATACGTCGGCAATGACTAATGTTTTTAACACATCATGTGGAGTGCGACAGGGATGCATATTGTCACCGGCACTTTTTTATATTGTATATTGATGAACTGGTCAACGATATAATATCATCCGATACCAGTGGTATCTCTAAAAACACTATCTTTGCTGCTATTTGCGGATGATGTTGCTGATACAGTTGTTAATCTTCAGAAGAAAATAGATATGTTAGTAAGTTACTGTGGGAAGTGGGGTTTAGTAATAAACTCTTACAAAACGAAAGTTGTAGTCTTCAAAAAAGGTGGGACACTATCGAAATATGGTTTATTAAGGGGAACAAAGTAGAAGTAACTTCTTATTATGAATATTTAGGTATTGTCTTTTCATGTAGGAACATGTTTACTAAAGTGTGTGAGACTTTATCCCAAGGCATTATTTCCAATCAAACGTTTTATTAATAAATTAAAAAATCTGCCCGTTGAAGCTGCTAACAGAATATTTGATGGAAAAATTAAGCCTATATTGTTATATGGCGCTGAATTATGGGGTTGGGAATCCCGAAAACCTATTGAAAAGGTGCACACAAACTTTTGTGAAACTGTTCTACAAGTTGGTTCTAGATCCCCAAACAAACGATATAATAACATCCGATACCAGTGCCATATTCATTGATGAATCTCTAAAAACACTATCTTTGCTGCTGTTTGCGGATGATGTTGCAATATTTGTAGATACAGTTGTTAATCTTCAGAAGAAAATAGATATGTTAGTAAGTTACTGTGAGAAGTGGGGTTTAGTAATAAGTAGTTGTAGTCTTCAAAAAAGGTGGGACACTTGAAATATGAACAATGGTTTATTAAGGGGAACAAAATAGAAGTTACTTTTTATCATAAATATTTAGGTATTGTCTTTTCATGTAGGAACAATTTACTAAAGCGTGTGAGACTTTATCCCAAGAGGCTGGAAAGGCATTATTTATAATCAATGAGAATTGGGTTTCGAAATAAGGAAACTGCTTTGCAAATAATGCTTTAATTCTATATGGACGAATCAGACCATTGTAAATAAAAAAAACTATTTCCTGGAAAATGTTAAGCAACGATGTAAAAATGTATACTTCCAAGAATGGAACCGTGAAATGTCCATATCAAGCTTTCTTAAATTGTATTCTTTGATAAAACATGAGTACTTTCCTGGGAAATATTTATCAATCAATAATGCAGGATTACGGAGATGCCTGACAACATTACGCTGTAATATACATGGTTTCAGGATGAATGCTTATAAATATTATAAAAAAGCAGACACTTCTTGTTCATACTGTAAAGCACAGCTTGAAGATGAACTACATGTCATCCTGGTATGTCCAGCATATACAAACTTGCGAATTAAATATCTTCCATCATATTGCCATCACCATCCATGCATTTACAAACTGATTTACCTTTTAACTATGATTGATTATGATAACCTATTTAAACTTTGTATTTTCTTAGATAAGGTCTTTAAACTAAGAACCAAAATGAATGCATCGTATTAAACTTAAACGTATATTGTCAGTGGCGCAGCAACGTTCTTGTTATATTTTACACATATTGTACTGTTGGCCTCATGGCCATTTATACGGAATAAATGATTGATATAAATATAGCATTCTACCTAATCAAAATGCACGATATAAAAGATGTCCTTGAACAAGAAATATTTCTGAATGCCTGTCGAAATTGTTCTTATATTTTGAAAGATTAATTGAATATTTTTTTTAAAGACTATCTCTATTAGACGAGGGAGATTGAGTGAAAATGGTACATGTTCCTAATCCCTTCATTATTTTCATCATTATTATTATTTATAACCTTCTTTTGTCCTATATGATGATTTACACCGTTAATAATTACCTAGTAATTCGACGAGTGAATAACGAACATGTATGTAGTGTGACAATACTCAATGCCAATGTCATGTATTTGTACACGGGAAAAGGGAATAATGATAGTTTATGTCATTTATATTTACTTTACATCTTATTACATTAAACCAACTATCCGTAGTGGTAACAACAGTGTACTGTATAAGAACAAATTGCATTTCATTGTTAACACAATTTATTATTTCGAATGACAAAACGATTTCCATGGCTTTACGGAATCATGCACACTCATTTTTAAAAAATTGATGTACCGAAGAGAGAAGGGTGTTTCACTACTAGTGACATTATTTTTCAAATACATTTCATCGACTTATTTCAGCGAAAAAACGTGCTACTGGCCCTTTAAAAATATATAAATATATGTATGCAGATTGGCGTGTTATTATGTAACATGCATTGTAGGAAAGGGTATGTATAACGTGCCACGTGGCCTTCACACTGGATAAAGTTTTTATTTTAAAACTAACTTTTTTAATTATTGTATTCAACTTTGTATAACATTCATCATTCTAATTGATGCAAGTGACCTTCTTATTACCGGTCTCATCACCACACTAATCACGTATCATGATCTTAATTTCTGAAAAGAAAATAAGGATGACATATAAATAACTTTCAATACTGATATCTACTAATAATAGGGAATATTCATTATATATGTGATTCTTTGGAGATTTAACTAGGACTTCTTTTTAACTAGCCTTCCTTAACATTATGTATAATCTGTTCTGCAATTAAGTAAACATATTGAAATTTGACTATTCACATACCAAGACCTATTAAAACATAATTAATGTTACAATTTAAAATCACAACATAAAACAAATAATGAAATATGAATATTCACATGCCACGGCCTTTTAAAACATAATTACTTTTTTCAATTTAAAATCACAATACAGAAAAACATTGAAATATGAATATTCACCTACCACGGCCTTTTAAATCATAATTACTTTTTATCCCCCGCCGCGCGTTTAGCGCGAAGCGGGGGATATAGTATTCGGCTGCGTCCATCCGTACGTACGTCCGTACGAAATGGAATAACTCAAATACCATTCTCTGGATTCTTTTCATATTTTGCATATAGGTTCATCATAGAAAGAGTAATGTTCCTACACAGGTTTGTTACCTTGACCTTCATTTCAAGGTCACAACGAGACCAAGTCATTTTACCCTTGTCAGCGGGATATCTCAAGAACCATTCGCTGGATTCTCTTCATGTTTTACACATAGCTTCTCCAAGGAAAGATGACGGACTGATTAGATTCTGGTGACCTTGACATTATTTCGACATGTTAATGTACATGTAAAGCTTGTCAGCGGGATATCTCAAGAACCATTCTCCGGAATTCCATCATTACATACACAAAGCACCTTCTAGGGAAGACGACGGGCTGATTAGATTTTGGTGACCTTGACATTATTTTCAAGGTCACAGCGGAACTTTGAATTTTTCGACATGTTAATGTTCATGTAAAGCTTGTCAGCGGGATATCTCAAGAACCATTCTCCGGAATTCCATCATTACATACACAAAGCACCTTCTAGGGAAGACGACGGGCTGATTAGATTTTGGTGACCTTGACATTTTTTTCAAGGTCACAGCGGAACTTTGAATTTTTCGACATGTTAATGTACATGTAAAGCTTGTCAGCAGAATATCTCAAGAACCATTCACCGGAATTTCATCATATCTTATGTAGCAGGGTACACTTTGTCAAGGGAGAACAAAGGCTGCTTGGGTTCGATTGGAGAGTTTATTCACATATCGATGATATATGGCGATACCATCGTACGGTGGTAGATAACAATAACAGTAATTATTCACCCTGAAACAATACATAAAATACATTAAGGATATATACAAATGAAACACATGGTACATCATCATACATTACATGCATATATGAGAATGAATATTTAAGTAATTGCTTCAGTGCCACAGATACACTTACTTCTGTGTCATAATTGATAGCATCCTAACACAGTACAATATGTTAAGAATATATATGAAATGCTAAGCTACAATATGGTATGAAACTGCACAACAGTTACACAATACATAAATAGAATAATACCATGCAATACCTTTAGTAAAAGATATGATGAACAATCTGTCACACATATAAAGATAAGGACAGATGACACAAAGTATGGTTGTAATACTTATACAAAATGAAGATAATACAATATCATACAACATACCAAATATATGGTACTCAGGTGTCCACTACCATGAGTGCATATGACGTCACGTCGTCACATCATGACATGATCCTGTGATGTATGGAAGATAGAGTTGTAGATGTGAGAAACTGTCCAGTGAAAGTGCTGGTCCAACTTCTTGTGTGTCACATCAGTGAAAATATTGCAGTGCAATTAACGATTGGTGTTGGTTAACTTTATAAACTTTCAAAGCGTGCAATGTAAGGAGTGCGCTTACCTAACCATAGATAGAACAAAGGAAGGAGAGCTGAGCTGGTGTACTGAGAAAGCAGTCACACCAGAGAACAAAAGAGTAGAAGCTAACAGATTGATTGAATGCTTGTAGATTTCACAGGCCATGAACATTGTAACTATATAGCTACAATAAGATACACTGAAATAAAATGATGCATTAGAACATAGAGTGAGTGAGTGAGTTATTGTTTAACGCCGCTTCGGCAGTATTGCAGCCATTAGCGGCGAGCATTAGAACATAGATATATACAATTAAAACATACAATATTAAAATATACACTCTGCCACACACTTCCCCCCTCCATCAAATGACGTCCTCGTCATGTGTGTTTCCCAGTTATGATGTCTACAAGAGCATCCGTAGCCTTGGTTCCAGTAGCAGCAAAGACTCCCTTTGCTAGAAGTGTTCCAAGATACTCTGCTCTTTCTTTCCAGTCTGGTTCAGCTGGCGCTGCCATGACGTAATCCCCTGTTCTCTGCCAATGTGGTCTGTTTCTTTCTCGTGCAGATCTTCTGGGCTCAGGAACTAACGATTCCCCTCCAATAGCTCCTCTTGGCTGTGGGGTAGCAGACTGTTCCTGTGACTCTTCCTCATCTGCTGCTTCAGATGATGTTGCTTCATCCTGTCCTTGCTCCTGGTCAGTGACTTCAGCTCCATCATCCTCCTGATTAACAGTACCTTCCGTGGCAGCTTCTGTTGCATCCTCTTCCAGAGCGGCATCCGTAACAACTTCAACCTCTTCTTCCTCAGTTGGCCCGTCAGATGATGTCTCATCTGACACTGAAGGTCCTGGAAGTACAACAGGGATCAACTCCTCCTCCTCAAGGTTTTCGCTGACAGTGTCCTCCAATTCATCCTTGGCTGATGATCCAGGGGTTGTTGGCTTCACTGTAGCTCTCTGTTTCCTTGGGTGTGGATTTGGTTCTGGCACATCGGGGGAAGACAGATATCCTATAGGAAGTAAGAGGTTCCTATGTAATGTCCTTTGATGTCCTTCACCAGTTTCTTTTCCTACAATGTAGACAGGGATGAGTGGATCAGGTTGCTTGAGAACGATGTATGGGTCTTCTTCCCACTTGTCCGCGATCTTATGTTTCCCATCGAAAGCAACGATCTTCACCAACACTCTATCGCCTATCTCTATTCCAGCAGCTCGAGCTTTGGTGTCGTAATTCTTCTTTTGTCTTCCTTGTGACTTCTTGACATTCTCTGTAGCGAGGTCGTAAGCCTGTCGTAGTCTTTCTCGTAGTGCTTTGGTGTACTGGGATAGCGTCTTGGACTTCCCTGGCTCTATGTCTAGTCCAAATGCTAAATCCACAGGTAGCCTTGGCTGTCTGCCGTACATCAAAAAGAAAGGAGAATATCCAGTTGTCTCGTGCCTTGTCGAATTGTAAGCATGAACAAGAGGTCCAACATGGGTCTTCCAATCTCTTTTCTTTTCTGTGTCAAGCGTTCCTAGCATGTTCAACAAGGTGCGGTTAAATCTCTCAGTCATGCCATTGCCCATGGGATGATATGGTGTGGTTCTTGATTTTGACATTCCTGTGAGATTACAAAGCTCTTTCATAAGTTTCCCTTCGAAATTCGCTCCTTGATCTGAATGGATGCGCTTGGGCAAACCATAGTGCACGACGAAATTCCTAAAGAATACCTCCGCTGTGGTCTTGGCTGTCATGTTAGTAGTGGGATAAGCCTGGGCATATCTAGTGAAATGGTCTGTCACTACTAGAATGTGCTGCTGTCCTCCTTTAGATGGCTCTAGGGTCAAGAAATCCATGCAAACGAGTTCCAAAGGCTGAGTGGTAGTAATGTTGACCAATGGAGCTTTGACAGATGTTGAGGCTTTCCTTCTTAGGCATCTTTCACAGGTTTGCACATGGCGTTCAATGTCCTTTGTCATTCCAGGCCAAAAGAATCTCTCTCGAATCAGGGAATGTGTTCTGTCTCGTCCTGGATGTCCGACCTGGTCATGAAGACAACGTAAAACTGATTGGCGACATCTAGTTGGCAGTACAAGCTGTTCGAATCTCTCACCATTTGCTGTTGTTATCCGATAGAGAACACCTCTTTGCAGCTTGAAATTATTGAAATGCTTGAAGAGACTTGTCATCTCAGGATCTGTGTTGACTGTATTATACTTCGGTCGTGTTCCATTTCTGAGGTGTGCCATGATAACATCCAAAGCTGGATCCTTTGCTTGTGCTCTCCTCCAGTCTCGAGCATTAACTTCACATGTCTCTTCTGTGATTGTTGGTGTTTCCTCTATGATCTCTGTTGCTGATGATACACTTTCCACTAGACTTGGAACTGATACCATGTTGCAGATGGTTGCTAATGACTCTGCTGAGATATGACTTTCAGTACAATCCTCCGTTGGTAGTCTTGAGAGTGTGTCAGCATCTGTATTTGCTTTTCCTGGTCTGTATGAGATGGTGAAATCATATGCTGATAAAGCTGCAAGCCATCTATGTCCTGTGGCATCTAACTTGGCGCTTGTGAGAACATAGGTCAACGGGTTGTTATCCGTGAGTACTGTGAAGCGATGTCCATACAAATAATCATGGAATTTCTCCGTGACTGCCCATTTCAAACACAGAAATTCGAGCTTGTGTGCTGAATAGTTGCGTTCCGACTTGTTGAGTCCTCTGCTGGCATATGCAATGACCTGTGGTACCTCTTCCTGTTGTTGATACAGAACTGCTCCCAAGCCATGTGTGCTGGCATCTGTGTGCAACTCAAAAGGTTGATCGAAGTCGACATATCCAAGCACTGGTGGTTCAGTAAGGTGTTTCTTCAGTTCTTGAAAGGCAGCTTCTTGTGAGGGTCCCCATTTCCATTCAACTTTAGCCTGTTTATTTCTTGTCCTTTTGTTGGTCTTTGGCATTAACTCACTGAGTGGTTTGGCAATCTTAGAAAAGTTCCTCACGAATTTCCGATAATATCCGGCAAATCCCAAGAATCTCCTGACATCCTCTGGTGTTGTAGGAGTAGGCCAATCAGATATCTTTTCCACCTTCTCAGGGTCAGCTTCAATTCCACTTTCCGATACGATATATCCAATGTACCTGACCTTATTCTTGAAGAACTTGCATTTCTTTGGAGCTAATTTCAATCCACATTCCTGTAAGCGTTGAAATACACGTTCGAGGCGCTCAAGATGCTCTTCAAAGGTTCTGGAGAAAATAATGAGGTCATCGAGGTAGATAAGACATATCTTGAGATTTAATTCTGACAAGCACTGTTCCATCAATCTCTGGTATGTGGCGGGAGCGTTGCATAGTCCAAAAGGCATTCTGTTAAACTCGTAAAATCCTAATGGCCCGACTGTGAATGCTGTTCGTTCCTTGTGTTCTTCTAGGAGTTCCACCTGGTGGTAGCCAGACTTCATGTCAAGAACTGAGAAGTACTTCATTCCTCCAAGGCAGTCAAGTATCTCATCAATTCTTGGCAGAGCATAATTATCCTTCAGAGATTGTTTGTTGAGCTGTCTAAAATCAACACACATCCTAAGTTTACCATCCTTCTTGCGAACTAGTACCACGTTGGATGACCAAGGGCTATGGGAAGGTCTGATAATACCGGCTGATAGAAGCTGTTGCAGATGACTGTGGACCTCATCAAACATCCCTGGTGGAATGCGGCGGTGACGTTGCTTAAAAGGAATGTCGTCAATGAGATCTATCCTATGTCTGACTAGATTGCTGTGTCCCAAGTCGTTATCTCCCTTTGAAAAGATGCCCTTGTAGCTGAGGATGAGTTCAATTCCTTGATCAAGTTCAGTCTGAGTAACATTCTCTTGTCTGACATCAACTTGTTCCAGAAGAGTCCTTTCATCTTCAGCTTGATGTGGTATATTTCCTTCGAATAGTACAGGTTGTAGTTCACATAGGACGGCTTTGGGTTTCACCACGATGGCCTGAGTTGTGACATTAGAAAGGTGAACATCCACTTGTCCAGGATTCTCCCAATCGTAGTCCATGAGCGTTGGAGCAACATCTATATCTGTGTGGATGGTTGCACTGTTTGAAGGCTGTAATAAGGCACACACTTTCGGATAGTTGATTGGCTGTATCACTTGTCCTCGGATTATGACTTGACTGTTGGCCGGGATGATGATATTACAAGTTTCATGACACTTCACAAGTCCTATCTTTCCTCCATTCCGTTGTAGCTCCTTCTCCCTGATGGTCATTGTCCTGAATGCTAGATACCAAGGTGTAAACAATGATGCTTTCTGGAGAAACTTGACACTGTGAGTTGCTTTGCATCCCGTGATCAAATGCTCCAAGATGTTAGATCCAATGAGGGCTGGCACTCTTGAGTTGTATTTGGTATCAGATGATATGAGAAACATACATGAGATGGGTTGTGCTCGTGATATTCCAGATGAATCCAAGTTCACAACAACATATCCTGAATATGGTAACGATTCTCCTCCGGCGCACTCTATATTCAGCATGTTTTCCAGCGGTTCAATGGGAAGGTGAGAGAGGTGAGTGTCATAAAAGGACTGTGCAAGTACTGATACAGTGGCTCCTGTGTCCAGTAAAGCTGTAGTGGTGACTCCTTCTATACAAACAGTAACTTCGTTAGAAGATCCCACAAGTCCATCTGGCACTCTGTTTCTTCTCGTCGTGGGGCGCTCAAACAAACCTATAGGCGGCCCCTGCCCATAGGCCTGTGCCAGTTTAAAGCCTGTCCACGTCGGGTGTGATCCAGCCTAATGGTACATGAGTATTGCATGTGGCCCATCTGTCCACATCGCCAACATGTAGGTCCTGGTTCTGGCTCTTGACCTCTGTAGTCCTGTGAAGGTCTCTGTTCTTGAATGTAATAGGGTTGACCTTGAACTTGTCTTTGACCTAGTATCTGTCTTGGTCCTTGAGCTTGAGGTACCGAGTTAGCCTGTGTGGTTCCTTGATTAACTATTGGTCCTGTCGCTGATGCTTTCATGTTGGTAATCTCTGTAGTGAGCTTGTTCAGCATACCCATTACCTCAGACATTTCTTTTCTCCACTCTTGCTCTTCCGGAATAATCTCCTTTACTGTGTTAGTCTTGGCTGGAATATGAACTTGATCTGTCTGGTCATTCTCTAACTCTTTGAGGGCTTCCATGAGGCTGTCAAAATCATGAATGGCATCAAACTTGTGTCCAGAGATACTCTTCAGTGCTGGCTTGAGTCCCGACCACAACATGCTCCTCAGCATTTCCTCTCTGTCATAGTGAAGATGTGGGCTATCCTGGATGGCGTGCGACAACAACTCCTCAAGTCTACATCCCCATTGCGAGACGTCCTCATTATCCTCCTGTTTGGCACTATAGAAGTGAGCCATCCTTGATTCTCTTCGCTCTGAAGACCCAAACACTATCCTCATCTTCTTTAAAAGTGTATTGAAGTCACTTCCAGGTCTCATATTCACAGCGATCTTGGCTGCTTCGCCCCTGAGGGAGTTCCTGACGGCGTGCTCCTTTGTCTCCTGGATATAGGCATGAGAGTCCAAGAGAGTTTCCACATGGTACCGCCACACATCGTAAGGAGTATCCTTTCCACTTCTGTCTCCACTAAAAGGTGGTATCCTTGGAGCTTGATGACATACTAAAGGCGTAGGTATAGAATCCTCCTTCTCCTTTGGGCTTGTCAAATCAATGCTAGAATTCGGTGAAGGCGATGATACCGACTGGCAGGATAATCCATGAAGCCATTCCTCAAATTCCTCAGGAGTGTTAGCTCTTGGTCTGTCCTTCTGGCGTCTGAACACCTCCAACATATTCCTGACCTCCTCGTTCGTGAAATACATGGTTATGTGTGGGTATCCGGGGAGTCCAACACAAGTATGAAGCTTTCCACTTGCAGGCGAAAGTCAAACACACAAGGTGTCACACAGTAACTATCCCATGGTACATATCCAAATGAGTAAAATAGTCTCCCATGAAGTAAGGTATCCCAAAAGTGAATTACACTATCACACAGTAGGTGTCACATGGTATCCAATAGGGTATCCAGGTAATGGAAACACGCAGATATCACATATATAACACTGATTCACACAAACACAAATCACATCCACTGAGCACTGAATTTGTAATCCAATTCCTGAGAGGGAATAGCGTCTCTCTAACGTATGAATCCGGAGAGGGATATGCGACTCTCTTAGGGTTTGATTAACACATAGTTTTGTTAACTGAAATAAACATCACATTAGATTACATAACCTGAAAGAAAAGGTATGATTACGTTATAAATATATTTACAATACTATTAAACTACCCTGAAATAGAAACCACTATTAGATACATTATATATGAAACAAAATGTAATGTGTATGGCAGAGAACTAAACAAGTCAAAATGCTGAAAAGAAAACTGGATTAAATTTCACATGATATTACATTAATACAAAAATAACATTTGAAAATATAACATGAAAGGCATAGAATAGGAAGATGAAATGAGAAGTAAATGTTTAGGCATGTTAGAGATAAATATTTATGGTGACATGGTGCAAATATATTGTGATTAACAATTGAAAATGTGGCAATGTGCAACTACGTCTGTGTCCGTCAAAGAGTAGAGACAAAGAACAGAATGTGTACCTAATACCTACATGATATAGAATGAATTAAGTACTTATTTAGCTATAATTATTTAATTCACACCCACACATTCAACACTCACACACAACGCACAGCTACATGCTTAAGCTACAGGCATTTGAAATAACTATGTACTTACACTAAAGATATACTAATGATTAATAACTATCACCAATAGACTATAAAGAATACTAAAGCATGTTGCTAACTTAACTAACTTAACTAACTTAATACTTAATTAATGATGATTGATTGCAACTTAAATTAGTGATTTCCTTAAGATAAACTAAACTAAAGCCGGCAACTAACTAACTAACATTAAACCATGGTTAACTTAATGAGCTCAGATGTAAAACAAACTAATATGGGTACTCAACAGTCACAGGTCACAAGTCACTTGTATTGTTCCGAGATTCAGCGTCCATCACAGTTGATGACAATCCTTGTGACGTCACTTGTATCCTCCGCACTATCTCCAGTCTCCTCAGATCCACTCCTTCAATCTCCAGCCTCTCCAGATCCACTCCTATCTCCAGTCCCTCCAGATTCACTCCTTCAATCTCCAGTCCCTGTTCGGGCGCCATTTTGTAGCAGGGTACACTTTGTCAAGGGAGAACAAAGGCTGCTTGGGTTCGATTGGAGAGTTTATTCACATATCGATGATATATGGCGATACCATCGTACGGTGGTAGATAACAATAACAGTAATTATTCACCCTGAAACAATACATAAAATACATTAAGGATATATACAAATGAAACACATGGTACATCATCATACATTACATGCATATATGAGAATGAATATTTAAGTAATTGCTTCAGTGCCACAGATACACTTACTTCTGTGTCATAATTGATAGCATCCTAACACAGTACAATATGTTAAGAATATATATGAAATGCTAAGCTACAATATGGTATGAAACTGCACAACAGTTACACAATACATAAATAGAATAATACCATGCAATACCTTTAGTAAAAGATATGATGAACAATCTGTCACACATATAAAGATAAGGACAGATGACACAAAGTATGGTTGTAATACTTATACAAAATGAAGATAATACAATATCATACAACATACCAAATATATGGTACTCAGGTGTCCACTACCATGAGTGCATATGACGTCACGTCGTCACATCATGACATGATCCTGTGATGTATGGAAGATAGAGTTGTAGATGTGAGAAACTGTCCAGTGAAAGTGCTGGTCCAACTTCTTGTGTGTCACATCAGTGAAAATATTGCAGTGCAATTAACGATTGGTGTTGGTTAACTTTATAAACTTTCAAAGCGTGCAATGTAAGGAGTGCGCTTACCTAACCATAGATAGAACAAAGGAAGGAGAGCTGAGCTGGTGTACTGAGAAAGCAGTCACACCAGAGAACAAAAGAGTAGAAGCTAACAGATTGATTGAATGCTTGTAGATTTCACAGGCCATGAACATTGTAACTATATAGCTACAATAAGATACACTGAAATAAAATGATGCATTAGAACATAGAGTGAGTGAGTGAGTTATTGTTTAACGCCGCTTC
Source organism: Gibbula magus (assembly GCA_936450465.1). NCBI lineage: Eukaryota > Metazoa > Mollusca > Gastropoda > Trochida > Trochidae > Gibbula > Gibbula magus. The sequence goes on along the minus strand of OW388290.1, from coordinate 30,916,643 downwards.
GGCAGTATTGCAGCCATTAGCGGCGAGCATTAGAACATAGATATATACAATTAAAACATACAATATTAAAATATACACTCTGCCACATCTTACACAAAGCAAAAGGTCTGATTAGATTTTGGTGACCTTGACATTATTCTCAAGGTCACAGTAGAATTTTAAATTTTTCGACATGTTAATGTTCATGTAAAGGTTGTCAGTGTGATATCTCAAGAACCATTCACCGGAATTCCATCATATTTTACATAATGCAGCTCCTAGGAAAGACGACGGGCTGATTAGATTTTGGTGACCTTGACATTATTCTGAAGGTCACAGTGGAACTTTGACTTTTCTGACATGTTTGACAGTCGATTTTGCTGATTTTGACATTAGTTTTAAATTTTGAAGTATCAATTTGCGGCGGGGGATCATGTCACCTTAGTGACAACTACTTGTTTCTATTTATAATCGCAATATAGAAAACATATTGAAATATGAATAACCACATACCGTGACCTTTAAAAACATAATTACTTTTTCACTTCGACGTGTCGAATTTAAACATTTACAGATAAAGAAGGGATTCTTAACTTTTCCATTGACATTTGAAACTTACACATGTGGACCTTAAGCTCGTATATCCAAACAGATGGACATAGTATGTTTCTTTAATCAGTCGATCTTGCAATTGTCATATGTCTTCAATGATGAAGCATAGTTATATCTCCTTCCACATACATTTGGTTTGTAAACATGCGCCACTTTTAACCATTAGAAATGCCTCATATACTCACATTTGACATATTGTTGATATATTTTACAATTATTCATGACAAAATTAAAAAAACCATTCATGATACTGACACCACAATCAGTTGATATATGGACAATGCACAAACATTTACCATTGTTACCTCTGGGAGACGCTCAAGTTACATTCTGTGATGGAGTTGGCTCCTGACCTGTACAAAGGATTGAGGTGAGGTGAGGTGAGGTGAGGTGAGTTGGGGTTGAACGCCGCTTTTAAGAGTAATTCACTTATATCGCGGCTGCCAGTATAATGGCAGGGAGAAAGCCCGCGACGCCATGTGGCTATGCATTGCGGTGAAACCTGTGAGCACTGGCAGGAACTAGCGAACCATGGGTGGTACTAAGCTGAAATTCAGTGTAGCATAGCACCCAAACCTTACTGCGTGAGGAACAGTTCTCTACTACAGACAAAGTTGCCATGCCCCGGGCGGGATCCAAAGGATTGAACAAATCAAAGATTACATGGTCACACAGGACAAAAAGTGGTGGAATCCGCTTGCCGGATCCTTCCGGATTCTTCAGAATCCGCTAATATTTGGTAGAATCCGGAAGGATCCGGCAAATGGATTTTTTGTCCTGTGACATGGATTGACGATGATGCCAAGTGTCTGTCTTCCATCTGGAACCACAACACTTCGTCTGGACCGAGGAAAAACAATAGTTTGGAAGGATGACCGTTCTCAAGAGATTCAGTATCCTCATGGACCAATTTCACCACCGCGTAAACAAGTATGTATATGGGTCTGGATAACAGAATAAACAGACTGAAGTGGCAGCCTAAAAGTGGAAACACTACATTGGATTTTTTAAAAGATGTGGAGCATTTGATTTTACTTTGACAATAACAAGTTTATATTAATTGTTACAAGTTTGTGTATTCAAACAGACACTAAAATAAAATGTTATATCTACAGTTCAAGTTGTTTTAAAATGTTCATTAAGTGTTTGTTTTCCAAAACAGACACCGACCATTTCACTTTGAGGGAGTGCATCATCTACAGTTATTATTCAAGACAACCCATTTTTCCTACAGTTTTAACCCAAATTTCTAGTTGAATTGAGAGCGTCGGGGAACTTTTGGGACACCAACATAAATAGGTAGTGTCCTAAAAATATTTGTTATGGATAGAAATTTGTATGCGATTCTTGTACATTGACATGACGAATGTTGTTGATAGTGATCTGATGTAGTTTTTTTAAAGGTTTATCGGTCCGAATATCTACTGTGATGTTGCAAATGACTGAATGTTTGCCATGGCATACTCTAAAATCACATTAAATTTAATTTGATGCCAAACGTATAAACATTTCATTGTTATTGTCTTGATATACCTAATGAAAACAAATACTGATATCTGTTTCTTGATATTGGTTGTAAAAAGACCCTGTGTATCAACACTAATGGCTTTAACTGTGATTAACAGCGCTGTAAATGAGTAGATTATGTTGGTAGATAAAGACTTTAAAACTTTAATGGGTCAGGCATTTTACATTTCAACTGACTGGTATCAAATTCAATTGATCATTGATGAACTGAGAGTATTCGTAATATACAGTCGCTTATTGAAAGCAAATTAAATGCACGCTTCTTTACTGATTTCATAGATGTATTATTTCTTTTTTAATACTTGTATTTCAGGAGAATTTCATACAAGATTTTATCACAAATGATAAAGGCCCTATAGCACGTTTTTTTGCAAAACATTTTTCTCCAATGTGCCATTCTTCACAAATGTCTCAAAATATCTTGAGTGAATAAAACATTTTCTCAGATTCAGTAATCGTAAATAATAGAGGTTATAAAATATTTAAAAATTCATTAAGTATCTTAAAAGCAAAAACTATTTGTAATCCCCTTACCTACCGTACCGTCCCTTCAAATGCGTAACATAGTTAGGAAGACAGTGTCTTTAACCCCTAAGCCCCGAGTTTCCTTAGGTACTAATTGAGGTCCAGCCAACCTAGTGACCAAGTTAACGGAAGATACCTTAGGAATCAAAGGGGTGCACCGGTTAAATTTTGTCTACTACCATGCCCTTAATTTTGAGAGAAGGACATTGAAATTGAAACATGTTAAGGCTCAATCGAACAAAGATGATATTCTAATTATAGGATATCTAACCATCTTACCCTTTCATATAAAGCTTATGTCCCGAGTGAAATAATTGAAATTATTTCACGAGGGACATACACTTGATATGAAAGGGGAACGAGTTATGTATCCTATTTATTACCAACATGTATTTCATACGATTTATTGTGTTGTAAAATATATTTCTGTTGTCCCTAGAAAGGAACGGAACAGCGAAGTAATATCAACCCTGTCACAGCATCTATAAGTTCATAATATTACGACGTAAAATATTCACGCTTTTAAAATCAAACCATTCTATAATCCGTGATGTTCGGTATGGCAAAACCAGTTGCACTAGTCATGCTGAAGGAAGCGTACGTAATATAACATCTGCTTGGGGACATGAAATAAGAGTTATCCGTCCTTTGAATAACGTCATGTCATGGTGGCCGCCATTCGCGTGCTTCTTGTCGTCGGAATGTGTAAACAAGCTAAAACAACCTCATTAAATGTAAGTTTTAAGCCCTGTTTATACGACGAATTTTGCACATATGCGATATTGCTTATGGTAGTAATAATATACACACATGAGTAAAAGTAAATTTACTATGCGTTCATGCGTGTTTAATTTCTGGCTAACTCTTTTGATATAGGTATATACAATTCCTAAAGAATGCCACTTAATATTTTTAGATGTAAACTAAATAAATGACATTAATTTATATCTGTCAACATTGTTTTGACTATATCGCCCTAATTATAATGAAAATCGGATAGTCAGATGGAAGAAGGAGATTATCCCATATAGAGAACTTGAACAACAATATTAAGTTTCTAAAGTTCCCTAATATATTTTCTCAACCTGTGTGAAGTCACTGTCTGTATACGACGAACTTTTACTAGAATAGTGAAAATACAATATTTACTCACGGTAGTAAACATTTGCACCTGCCCCTGACTAGGTGCAAACTTGCTTAAGGTAGTGAAAAATTTGCTTACGTTATTAAAATATACATATGTGCAAATGCGTCTCATATGAGAAAATTATGCATATGTCTAATGCTTTACTCAAAAGCAAACACTCGCCGTAGAAACAGGGCTTTAGATAAACATCGCTGTTAAAATGGTTAAATTTCCTTTCGGTTATGTTTGCCTTGTGAGTATAAATTCACTGTGCACCGTTACGAACACAATCTTTTCACAGAGATACTGAGCGTTTGGTGCAATGCCATTCCCAACGGTAAGATTGAGAGCAAAAACTCTTGCGGCATTCTAAACTTTGTGTTTATTAGCTCTGCTCTGCATGGTGTATTTGTTAATTATTCATTAAAATCAGTCATTGCGGTAAGTACGAGTTCTGACTTGAGACAATGAGATAAATAATTTTTAAGTTTTAATTGTTGTCGTAAAATACTTGTAATTTCATGAATGAATTCACGTTCGTTTTATGAAGACGTAGTCCAGGCAATGTCAAGGTTCATCGTTAACCAATCAAATTACTTGAAGGTGTTACATATACACATATGTGTCATAACAGTTTTTTATGAAACCCCTTCACGAAGTACCACGTGGGTAATAATTTGTTTAGCTTCCTAGCATTACTAGTTTCTGGTCAAAATAAGCTTTGAGGGTGGGCACAATGCCAAACCTTATTTAAGTAGGGATCTAAATCAAATTAGCAAACAAACAAACGTTTTGCTGAAACAAAGTTTTCCTGAAAATTGTAACGTCCCACCCGAAAAGGTTTCAGATCATACGTAGAATAGTCGTTAACGTTTTTGAGATAATGCCCTGCGCCGCCCACATTTGAGTGGACCAGAACCAAATGAAGATACTTTGATCCCCTTTTTTTTATTCCCCGCCGCTCGTTTAGCGCGAAGCGGGGGATATAGTATTCGGCTGCGTCCGTCCGTCCGTCCGTACGTCCGTACGAAATGGAATAACTCAAATACTATTCACTGGATTATTGTCATATTTCGCATATGGGTTCATCATGGGAAGAGTAATGTTCCTACAGAGGTTTGTGACCTTGACCTTCATTTCAAGTTCACGACGAGACTTTGTCATTTTACCCTTGTCAACGGGATATCAAAAGAACCATTCACTGGATTCTCTTCATATTTTACACATAGCTTCTCCAAGGTAGGACAAAGGGCTGATTCGATTTTGGTGACCTCGACATTATTTTCAAGGTCACAACGGAACTTTGAATGTTTCGACATGCTAATGTACATGTTATTCTTGTCAGCGGGATATCTCAAGAACCATTCAGAGGAATTTCATCATATCTTACACAATGCACCTTCTAGGGAAGACGACGGGCTGATTAGATTTTGGTGACCTTGACATTATTCTGAAGGTCACAGTGGAACTTTGACTTTTCTGACATGTTTGACAGTCGATTTTGCTGATTTTGACATTATTTTTCAATTTTGAAGTATTAATTTGCGGCGGGGGATCATGTCACCTTAGTGACAACCACTTGTTGCTATATACATGTATTACAATTTTTTTCCCCCGTACATTCCGTCTGGTTTTGTGAGCTTATACTCCGAAAGGTCGTGTATTCTCACATTAAAGAAGTTGTTATCCAGAAAATATTCCTGTTCTCTGTATACATGTTATTACATGCATTTAAATTTCATTTATGTCTTGTTTTGTAAGACCTAGGAGATAGCAAAACATCTTGTGTTCCTGTTGATATGACAACTGTCTATCATTTTAATAAATCAATAAAAACTACTTTGGCTAGTATTATTAAACCTGATAGACATGATTAGATACACGACTTATGTAAAGGGAGACAGGGAAATATTCAGCTGTTCACTTATCTTGGTCATAAAACAGAGTTTCATTCCGATAATGTTTGCTACCGAGCAAACCATAGTGATAATACATTTGCAATCATTACTCATACATCATTATAAGTGACAATAATGGTATGTTTTAAATTCATCAGTCTCGATCTAGCTCAGATACCAAGATTACTGAATACATATCCGGACGATTGGATCGATGACGCTCGTATTGCTTTAGCTTTCAGTCCATCACCATATTGTTTGGTTTCAATTTAAAGTCATGCCCAATATCGTTGAGACATAGATGTGTGATCATGAGTTTGATTTATCTCAGTGTATATTTCAATATACATATGTACTGATAAATGCTTAAGCCGCAAAATGTTATTGAACAAGAAAAAACTTTGAAAACACTTTGGTTTGAAATATAAGTTTAACTATTGTATAACCTTTCTTGTTCTTCTGAAAAGATTGAGTGAATCTTTTGGAGAGATAGATCAACTACATATTTCATGAAATCGTTTCTTCTACTCTGTATTAAATACATCAATATTCATTATTTTAATATGTCATGATTTTAAATGCAAACACTCCCGCTTCATAACGATATTGAACAACTGACAAAGTTATTTAAATTGCTTATTTGATATCACATTTTCTGCATACCTGACAACCTGACATTGTGATTTTATGTGTGTTTCATCAGGTAACGTCTTCAATGCAATTAATGAAAATGAAATTTAAAAAATGAATTACTGTGATAAAAAAAATAATTAAATAATCTATAAAGATGAAGGCAACTTAAACTAAGCACTAACCCAAATCTCATTTTTCAGTCTGATTAACATCGACCTTGTTTCTCGGAATAAAATTTGCGAAATAATGCATCTACCGGGATACGACCAGGTTCTGTAGATTCCTCGCCACAAGGTCCGAGAACACTCCGTACAGGCGAATGTTCCGAACTAGTTTAGCACAACTAAAGCCCAGTCAAATAGCTGACCAATCACAACGTAGTTTTTAAACGGTCACTGTTTTGAAAGCATTCGGAACAGACCAACGGATAGCTGTTTGGAGTTATCTGCCTCTATCTTCTCACACCGAAAGCATTTGTTGGGCGTCTGTTGATTGGCTACCCGAATTGCGCTCGAACACGCGAGTCTACGGGCTGTTATCAGACGGTTTGGCGTGGAACCTACGACTGATATGAGTTCGTATCCCGGTAGATGCAGTATTTTGCAATTTTTATTCCACGGAAAACCGTCGATTTTAATCAGACTGTCTCATTTGGAACCATATCGATATATTACATGTTATGTTTCATTTGCTTTACTAAGATACCGACAAAACCATTCAACATGGATTTACTGTTTTGAAACCTCTTGCGTCTTCAGAATAGAGGATGAACTTGCGTTCAATGGAGAAAATTTATTATTTGCTGTAATAAAATAATACCGTAATTATTATCCAGACTGGCAATATTAAGTAGTTCACTACATGTATGCTGTAAAGATTTAATGAGTCATGTATTCATAGCATTCTGTTGAATGTCAAGCTCATTTAGAATTTTCCGTTTCACAAAATGCCAACAAGAACTGTTCGCTTCATGAATATCATTAATATTCCATTTAATGAAAAATGCAATGATGGGTAAAACTTTTGAAATTAGATCTAGTTTACCCTTTGATGTCCAGATGTTTAAAAATTTTAAAGGCACATTTCAGTATCACTGTATAGAGGATCATCTTTCAATATACATTAATTGACGATGAAAATTACATTTCGGCTTTTCACAGTAATATTATTCGATTTTTAGATTTTGCAAAAAACATTTTTCAATTTGTTTCTTCAACCAGTGACACTTGTCAAGTATCTTTGAACAAAGATGAAACAGAATAAACGTGTGTCCATCACTACCAGGGGTACGTTTGAAATGACATTTATTTGAAATAATTCTAACTCTGAATTAAAAAGTTCGATACCGCTAATGAACATTTATAACAACATTTGTTGTTATCACATGTGCTCATTATTTGAGCTCAAATTAGATAGCATGTAATTCTGTTCTATATCCATCGGTTATTGTCTAATGCTAGGGCTTTCCCAATAATCAACTCCTAGTTTCAGGAATGAAATACGTTGATGGCGGTGTCTACTATCAGGGAATAATTATCAGTAGGACAATTTTAAAACTTTTAAAAAATCGTTGTTGTTGTCAAGCAAGTGATACATGAGAAGCAAATAAGATAGAAATTAAACAAGTTTTTAAAAATAAATTTGAGATTGGAACTGGGTTGCTTATCAACATCGCCTACACATAATAAAGCGTTATATACACATGCATGTATCTAGAAAAGTATCCTCCTTCTTGCACGAACAATCTTAGAATAACTTCAGTAAATGGAACTTCGAAGTTTTATGGATTATCAAAGAATCTAAAACAAGCACGACTGTTCCTTTTGTGATACGCCCATACATGCCCTTACTTTGATGCTTCTGATTTCAATGGATTATGTTTAGATCCTGCAGTAAGGTTTCACCAGAGGACACATTCTAGAAAATGATGTTTTCTTCTGAATTTGAATCTCAACAAGTGTTGGATAATATATTGTTTACACTTTTAATTCACAAGTGACATGTTACAGTATGATACTTGTTATTAGCTATACTATATGCTTGTCAGAACAATTTACCCTTTCGATTAGTATCAAGCCTAATAAAAACAATCCAAGGTAAGTTTAGAAGCTGCCATACAAAATGTATATGACAAGCAAATATAAGCCATTACACAGTTTGTCATTTTGAATTTTTTTTAAATTCAACACTTGTTAGTCCAATATGAATATTTATAGAGTTTATGGTTTCAAATCTTGAATTTTTGCACATTTACATAATTGTTGTTGAGCTTCAATAGTTGTTGAACTTTTGAACAGTGCGATAGACTGCCATAAGTAACTTTGCGTCGCCTTTACTGTGCATAGGCATTCTAGTATAGCCATTGCTTGCATTGAACAAATCTGTATTAGTATAAATACGATCTGTGTGCATATTTATTCGAGGGTATGCCATCGTCCTGCTTCTAATTAATGAGCTGCAATCACATTTGCTGCCGGTTGACATTCTCATTAATAGCCATTCTTGAGACATATTTAACATGAACAAGAGCTCGAGTTACATATAACCACAGGGTAACTCTGACCATTGGTGTATCGTATTGTCACATTAACGTGCCCGGAACGTATCATTTTGTAATTATATGCTCACACTTTACGTTCTCTTCGACTGCCATTGCAGATAAAATTGTGGAGGGACACTCACAAGTATTCTCAGAAAACTTGAAGAGAACAGTGTTTCTTTGCACAAAAGAATTGTAACGCTTATAGATAATTTCATGGCCATCATTTAACATGATTACACACTACTGCTTATCCCCATTCTTTGTAAGTTGCGTTTAGCAATTCTTTTAAATTGGGCCGAGAGCGATGCACATAAGTCGTCATCTGTTCGTGGTAGGTATGCATTTCATTCGCAGTATTTGCTGGTCTCCCGCACCGCATAAACCCAATACCAAAAGAAACTTTGCACCCATCTTCTTGTCTTAATAAATCACATAATAGGCAACGATTGGATTTGGGTTTTTAAGTATTGTAATAATTATTCAATTTTACATTCGATGTATGAAAATATTCATTTCAAAAGTTTATTTAAATAAAAAGTTTGGACGCATCAACATACGAGGGGTATCAAAATGTGTTTGATCAATTCGTCTGTGATTCGGTTGTGGTCTCGTACTCGGTGGTCTTTGCTAATGGGTAATATCAACGGACTGTTTCAGTAGAGCGTTAGTCGCTTAACATGTGTGTCTTGTCACAATTAAAAGTTTAATTTTTTAATTTTTTTAAAATTTCATTTTTTTGTAAAAAAAATCAAAACTTCTGAAAAAAATATTTGACTGATGACAATACGCCATTACTTTTCAGTTTTAGTGTACGATGTCCAAAACTTGAAATATTTGTAATTGAAAAACATACATATGATAAAATCAACTGAGATGCAAAGTTTCTTTTGGTATTGGGTGTATGAATAGCGTATGACAGACGTACACAAAACATATTTGAACTCAAAGCGTGTTTCAACACAGTGTACGTGTAAATACCGTTTTTCTGGTAATCACGAAACGCATTGTCCATTGTCCACAGAACTTGTCATTATGTGTGACAAGCATATACAACGCTAAAATGTAGCGTACATACCAGGTTACTCAGAGATTTGGCATAACTTTGATATGTAAAGGGTGAAGAAAACTGGTGTTTTTTATTACCTTGAAATGAATTCGTTTTCACAGAGCATATACTAGATGACAACATAAATATCAATTTAAAAAACTTTCAAAAGAGATAAGAGATTAGCTTGACTAAGAAGATAACTGGACGTTCAATATGTGTTTAAAAGAGAAATACTTTGAGGTATAAAAGATGTTCGGGCTCATTTAATCTTGGTGATTGCCCGTGTGTAGCGGAGGACGGGAAGTAAAAGCTTATACTCTTGAATTAAAACATGACCTGAGTCATCATAAAGAAGTGAAAGATTATCGAAAGTAACCCCAGCTATTGTACTAGCCGATTTTACAATTTTGTTGAATTTTGATTTGCATTGGGCTGATTCGAACTAGCACTGAGAGGAGAAAGTGAGTATACTCTGGAAAAAGAAGTGTAAAATGAAGTGCAGTATATCTTCATTAACATCTGTTTTATCAACTTCAGCAAATTATTCTACGGCTGAAATTAGAAACATCGTCTTTTATTCCACAGCATCCCATAGAATATCAGTTTACATCTATAGCAATGTGTTTTGCAACTCTAATTTAAAAGTTTGTATCACAATCCATGAAAGGTTGAGATGTGATACTGTGTTCTTATCATCTTTGTATAACAGCATACTCATGTAATTTTATGTACGTGATTCAATTTCTTCATAATTCTTAATGTTCTCTAAAAATGTCTCCCGCCTTGATATACCCAACATTTCATCTGATGACGGAGTAAACATATACTCCGAAACGTCGTGTATAATCACAATATAGTTATCAGATACATCTTGTTTTCGTATTAAATACTTCTTGGGAATTCGGTTGGTCCTTACATTTGATGTTGACAGAAATATCCCTTCGAATTTCGTCTCACAAAACTACCAACTCGAACTGTCTCTTTTAGACCCGAGGACAGAGACCAGCATGTTTCAATGGAGCTGTTAAATACTCTTAAGATATACCAGTATGTACCTTTACCGCCAGGGTTTCGTATATAAGGAATACAATTTAATATAATTCTTTCAGTTTTACCATTTGACACACGTGTGCCATTTGATAAAGTACACTGGCAAAGTTAATTAGTTCCTTAATTAAAAAAAAATTAATTTGTGTTTGTGTTATTGATCTCTCAGTGTAATTAATTCAAATGGCAACTGAGATCAGCTAAGAATTGTCAGTACATGCTTTTAAGAGTACTTCTCTATATCAATATATTCCTAGCTGATAGATTACCCGTCAATACTAGTATATATCGATACAATATATATACATGAACTCGTCTGTCTGAAACAAACTTGACAAAATGTTCTGTCTCTGTTGAAATATTAGTTTAACTATTGTATAACCTTTCTTGTTCTTGTGAGAAGATTGAGTGAACCTTTTGGAGAGATAGATCAATTACATCTTTCAAGTCCGCATAGTGACGACACTGCCGTCTAGGCGAGTTGTATTTCGATTTTGTTTGCAGGTAGAATCGACTTAGCAGCGTAATTTGGGGCGAAAAGTAAGTAAGTTAACAAAAAGTTGCCCATGTCCAATTAGCATGAAACCTAATAAAGGATCGGCGGCAAGTTTTGTTATATGTCGTTGTGTATGTTTTGAAATATAAGTCACAAATGTAGTCGAGTCGAGAGGTTTGAAAAGAAACCAAGATGGCGGGTGTCGCTCCTTTAGCCTATTGTATAGATGGGGCATGGATACTTTTATATACATTGTTTACATTGAGATATTTGGTATCCTCAATTCCCTGTGCTTAAACTAAGCACTAAACCAAATCTCATTTTTTGGAACTATATCGATATATGTCACATGTTATGTTTCATTGGCTTTATCAAGACACCGACAAAACCATTCAACATGGATTTACTGTTTTGAAACCTCTTGCGTTTTAAGAATAAAGGGTGAACTTGCGTTCAATGGAGAATATGTATTATGTGCGGTAATAAGATAATACCGTAATTAATATCCAGTACACGTTATTGTGTCAGCAGACTGGCAACATGAAGTAGTTCACTACATGTATGCTGTAAAGATTTAATGAGTCATGTATTCATATCATTCTGTTGAATGTCAAGCTCATTTAGGATTTTCTGTTTCACAAAATGCCAACAAGAACTGTTCGCTTCATAAATAACATTAATAATCCATTTAATGAAAAATGCAATGATGGGTAAAACTTTTGAAATTAGATCTAGTTTACCCTTTTATGTCCAGATGTTTTAAAAGCACATTTCAATAACACTGAAAAGAGGATCATCTTTCAATATAATTGACGATGAAAATTACATTTCGGCTTTTCACAGTAACATGATTCGATTTTGAGATTTTGCCATTTTTTTCCCCTAATTTCAAGATTTATTACCTCTTCAGGATTCATTAAGGTTTAAAATGTAAGGGAATGTTTAATTTCATTGGCGTAATTTCAATTTAGTAATGCTGTTTATATAATTATGTGTTAGACAAAGGTGATAACAGAGCACATCAGTATTTCAACACAAAGATAGATTGGTTCGTCACGTTGATTAAATATTGAATAAATACGTTTTACATATCAAACGTGACTTTTACACATTTCATTTGAGACATGCGCATGTAGTGCTATAACTAATTATCTTTATTACACATGTTGAATGAAATATGAAGCAATTTGTTTCTTCAACCAGTGGCACTTGTCAAGAAACTTTGAACAATGATGAAAGAGAATAAACGTGTGTCCATCACTAGTGTAACACCTATAGATGCCACACACATTCGATATGTATAAATGTGACATTTCATTTAATTCTAATGAAGACGTCATTAACTGTTGATATCACAGGAAATTCCTCTTAAATGTACATGTAGTTTATACATAAGCTATCGTCTTCACTTTCATATTTGTAGTAAACGTCGACTGTAAGAAGAATAAAATATTCTATTTGTTTTGAATTTCTTGAAAAATTGCATATTAAAGAAATATTCAAAACTCATTATCTGGGTATTTGATCTATTTGATCTATTTTATTGATGGTTGTTTTTTTTTTACCTACAAACAGGTAGTCTTGAACAATAGATTCACAACCCAGGGGTACGTTTGAAATGACATTAATTGAAATAATTCTAACTCTGAATTAAAAAGTTCGATACCGCTAATGAACATTTATAAAAGAATATATTTGTTGTTTTCACATGTGCTCATTATTTCAACTCAAATTAGATAGCATCTAATTCTGTTCTATATCCATCGGTGATTGTCTAACACTAGGACTTTCCCAATAATCAACTCTTACTTTCAGGAATTAACTACGTTGATGGCGGTGTCTACTATCAGGGAATAATTATCAGTAGGAAATTTTTTTAAAATCGTTGTTGTTGTCAAGCAAGTGATACATGAGAAGCAAATAAGATAGAAATAAAACAAGTTTTTAAAATAAATTTGAGATTGGAACTGCTTATCAACGTCGCCTACACATACTAAAGCGTTATATACATGTATCTAGAAAAGTGTCCTCCTTCTTGCACGAAGAATCTTAGAATAACGTCAGTAAATGGAACTTCGAAGTTTTATGGATTATCAAAACATCTAAAATAAGCATGACTGTTCCTTTTGTGATACGACCATATATGGCCATACATGCCCTTACTTTGATGCTTCTGATTTCAATGTATTATGTTTAGAAAAGGTTCCGCCAGAGGACACATTCTAGAAAATGATGTTTTCTTCTGAATTTGAATCTCAACAAGTGTTGGATAATATATTTTTTACACTTTTAACTCACTAGTGACATGTTACAGTATGCTACTTGTTATTTGCTATACGATATGCTTGTCAGAACAATTTACCCTTTCGATTAGTATCAATCCACGGTAAGTTTAGAAGCTGTCATACAAAATGTATATGACAAGCAAATATCAGCCATGACACTGTTTGCCATTTTGAACTTTTTTAAAGATGACACTTGTTAGTCCAATATGAATATTTATAGAGTTTATGGTTTTAAATCTTTTATTTTGCACATTTACATAATTGTTGTTGAGCTTCAATAGTTGAACTTTTGAACAGTGCGATAGACTGCCATAAGTAACTTTGCGTCGCCTTCCCGTGCATAAGCGTTCGAGTATATCCATTACTTGCATTGAACAAATCTGTATAAGTATAAATACGATGTGTGTGCATATTTATTAGAGTGTATGCCATCGTCCTGCTTCTAATTAATGAGCTGCAATCACATTTGCTGCCGGTTGACATGCTCATTAATAGCCGTTCTTGAGACATATTTAACATGAACAAGAGCTCGAGTTACATATAACCACAGGGTAACTCTGACCATTGGTGGATCGTATTGTCACATTAACGTGCCCGGAACGTATCATTTTGTAATTATATGCTCACACTTTACGTTCTCTTCGACTGCCATTGCAGATAAAATTGTGGAGGGACAAGTATTCTCAGAAAACTTGAAGAGAACAGTGTTTCTTTGCACAAAAGAATTGTAACGCTAAGATAATTTCATGGCCATCATTTAATATGATTACACACTACTGCTTATCCCCATTCTTTGTAAGTTGCGTTTAGCAATTCTTTTAAATTGGGCCGAGTGCGTCGCACATAAGTCGTCATCTGTTCGTGGTAGGTATGCATTTCATTCGCACCGCATATGAATAACGTATGACAGACGTACACAAAACATATTTGAACTCAAAGCGTGTTTCAACACAGTGTTCGTGTAAATACCGTTTTTCTTGTAATCGCGAAACGCATTGTCCATTGTCCACAGAACTTGTCATTATGTGTGACAAGCATACACAACGCTCAAATATAGCGTACATACCAGGTTACTGAGAGATTTGGCATAACTTTGATATGTAAAGGGTGACGAAAACTGGTATTTATTATTACCTTGAAATGAATTCGTTTTGGATCACAGAGGATAATAGATGCACAGAACATAAATATCAATTTCAAAAACTTTCAAAAGAGATAAGAGATTAGCATGACTAAGAAGATAACTGGACGTAATATGTGTTTAAATGAGAAATACTTTGAGTTATAAAAGATGTTCGGGCTCATTTAATCTTGGTGATTGCCCGTGTGTAGCGGAGGACGGGAAGTAAAAGCTTATACTCTTGAAATTAAAACATGACCTGAGTCATCATAAAGAAGTGAAAGATTATCGAAAGTAACCCCAGCTATTCACAGGATCCCTCCGGATTCTGTTGGATTCTTCAGGATCCGCCGAAACTTTTGAGAATCCGAAAGGATCCGGCAAATGGATTCCACAACTTTTCGTCCTGTGATTGTACTAGCCGATTTTACAATTTTGTTGAATTTTGTATTTGCATTGGGCTGATTCGAACTAGCACTGAGAGGAGAAAGTGAGTATACTCTGGAAAAAGAAGTGTAAAATGAAGTGCAGTATACCTTTATTAACATCTGTCGAGTAAAACTGTTTGTTTATCAACTTCAGCAAATTAGAAACATCGTCTTTTATTTCTCAGGATTCCATAGAATATCATTTTACATCTATAGCGATGTTTTACAGCTCTAATTATAAAGTTTGTATCACAATCCATGAAAGGTTGAGATGTGATACTGTGTTCTTATCATCTTTGTATAACAGCATACTCATGTAATTTTATGTACGTGATTCAATTTCTTCATAATTCTTAATGTTCGCTAAAAATGTCTCCCGCCTTGATATACCCAACATTTCATCTGATGACGGAGTAAGCATAGACTCCGAAACGTCGTGTATGTTCACACTATAGAAGTTATCCGATACATATTGTTTTCATATAAAATACTTCTTGGGAATTCGGTTGGTCCTTACGTTTGATGTTGAATATATCCTATATATGCGGACAAACAGAAATATATCCCTTTGAATTTGGTCTCACAAAACTACCAACTCGAACTGTCTCTTTTAGACCCGAGGAAAGAGACCAACATGTTTCAATGGAGCTGTTAAGTACTCTTTAAGATCTACCAGTATGTACCTTTACCACCAGGGCTTTGTATATAATTATAATAAATATTTAATATAATTATTTCAGGTTTACCATTTGACACACGTGTATCATTTGATAAAGTACACTGGCAAAGTTAATTAGTTCCTTAATTAAAAATAAATTAATTTGTAATATTGATCTCTCAGTGTAATTAATTCAAATGGCAACTGACATCAGCCAAGAATTGTCAGTACATGCTTTTAAGAGTACTTCTCTATATCATATATTCCTAGCTGATAGATTACCCGTCAATACTAGTATATATCGATACAACATATTTACATGCACTCGTCTGTCTGAAACAAACTTGACAAAATGTTCTACCTATGACATTTGAAGAGGACGTTTTAAACTTGCAAGAAAATAATGGTTACATCATCAATTCTTTTTTCAATATTCCCAAAAAGCGGATATTACTAGTTCACCATCTGTTTCAATTTTGTATTTCATTGATATTTTCAAGCAAGATTCAAGGTTCATTCGGAAACAAATCATTTTATTATATACCCATGTAATATTCTGATAGTAATACATACGTGCAATACGGTTTCCGTGGTCGATGTCCGTATAACGAGGCTGACGGTTCTATTTTCTCTAAATTCGGCACTTTTTCGAAGGCTTCGATAACGTTGTTTCGTTATTGTGACGTCAAAACCACATGATCATATCGTTTGAAAAAAGCAAGACGGGCCAAGTTTCACTGAGCTAGGCCTTACAGTTTTCGATTTCTGGTCGTAGCTCATTAAAACTTGCTGTGTGGAACAATCATCATGCGTATGTGCCTTTGGGGGTTTTCAACTACTTTGGAATTTCATGTTTAGCCGTTTCCATGGAAACATATTTAACATTTTGTTTCTCACCCAGAATTGAAAAACTCTAAGGCCTACCTTAATGAAACATCGTATGTGAAACAATCATGTGTAAATGTTTTTTTTCTTTAACCAATCCGGATTTTTATTTTTAGCCGTTTCGATGAAAAACATCTTCCTCTTTCCGGAGCATTACTCAAAATGCTTTTTACAATTTCGTTTCCAAAACAGATCTTGAAAACTGTTATGCAGATAATAATACATCTTTGGAGGTACGTGTATATATTATTGTGCAGCATGAATTTATTACTAATGAGTGATTTAGTTGCAGGGGATATATTTGACTAAGTCTGCTTGTTCATGTTTTGTTCATGTTTGCGTGTATTTTGTTGAAAGTATATTAAAAAGTTTCCAAAATATTCTTCTGAAGCAAATTACAAATGCCATATAGCTTCGAAATATCATTGCAGAAAAACAAGATTGAAAAAAATGCCATGACCGCCCTGAAATTCCAATTTCCTCAAAAGATTATCACTAAAAATGAGAAATAGGTGAATGCTAAGCTTATAAAAAAAATAGTAAAAATAATTCACGCTGAACATTGTCGTGACAACATCACATCAGCTCTATTACAAATAACCACTATCATGTGAGCATAATAAAAAAAAAAATTATATCACAACAACGTGAAACTGTATCTCGTTTGAACAGCAGTCACTGAACAAACTGAATCAAAAAATATCAGCACATACATGTACACTTAAGACCAAGTTACAGCATTACTTTTAAATTTTGGAAATTGGTCCTGAGCGATTGTAAAAGTCTCAACGACACTTGAAAACAAATTGGGATTGATTTTACTGGTCCTGATTCATGTACACGTGACTTTACACATGAATATTCGGGTCGTGTTATTTAGTTTATGTTAGGCTGGAAAGCAATTATTGGACGGTCGGGGAATGAGAAAAAGAAAAACGCCATCGGTTGCCTTTACACAAACTGAAAAAATGGTAAATTTTCCTCAATTGTCGAATCTTCCACGAGTTAAAACATACGAAATATCTTGATATCCCTTTTTGTGTTCGGGGTTTTCATGCGTATTTCATTTGGTATTATTGCAGAGAGAAAGCCCGCAACACCAGTTTGGCTATGCATTGCGGTGAAACCTGCTGGAACTAGCGAACCATGGGTGCTGCATTGCGCCTAAACCTTACTCCATGTTGAGCTGTTCTCTACAGCAGACAAAGTTCGGGATTTGAACCCCGGACCTCTTGATCCGAAGCCGATTGCGCTATCCTGACCCCTGTTTTACAAGTTCTAATGATTGTAGAAGCAGTAGTAGACAAACACAAACCTATCAATGTACGAGTTAGCTATGTAGTAGCAGTGGTGACTGGCAAATGAATGTGGTAAACATGGCGAACAACTCTTCTTTGGTTTGAATAAATTATTTCTAATGTTAAACATTTGTGCATATGATGCCAATCCAGTATCTTCATCGATATTTGGTCTTCAAAACCAATTAAATATCCTTGAATCTTTTGGGGATTAACTGCCAGCCATGATAATAAAAAAATGATTTGTCTTCAAAAAGAGGGTGGTTTTTTTCTCTTTCAATTAAGGAAAGGTGGTTTTACATACGAAACCATGTCGCCACTGTAAATAGTGTTACAAATACCTAGTTGCCTGGTTCTCAAATAATTTAAAAATGTTTCAGACTTGACGTCGGAGTAAAAGAGCGCTGATGGAAATCTTTGCATGTGAAACTAAACAAAATTGTAACGGTTGATCCGAAAATAAAATTGATAAAAATTAAAAGAATTTGCCGATATTATTATATGGCTGTGCGAAATGGGAAGCGAACTCTGTTTAAGGTTGGAAAAAAATCCTTGTTGTTATATATATGGCGAATGTGGTCGCTACCAAATTTATATAAATGCTTACCTTTTTTCGTATTTTAGGATATTGGTTGAAAATTAATTTCCTCAAAGTCGGATATCTTCTTTAAGTAATAGCCAAAGATAGTGATAGTGAGACTATAAATGAATTCATATTTGAACCAGAAAGATACCTTAATAGAAAATAATAAAGGTAGAGGGCATTCAATTGAACACGTTTTACGCATATGTTACGTTTGTACCACTGCAATAGAGGATGAATAATCATTTTACCCTCGTATGTCAATTGTATTATGATATGCGAACATTTCCTCCGGAATACATTTTGTAAATATCTTCTATTAATAGATGTTTTGTATATCTGAAATTCTGATTAGACACGTAGAGTAATATATTTACCATATACAAAAAGAAATATGTCTTTAGAAACACTTCAAACTACTTGTATACAGTGCAAACACTGTGTATTAATTTTTGCATATTGTATATTTATTGTATATGAACCATTTGCCTCATTACATATAAACTCCTTTAACTTGACTTTGATTGGCCTTGCTGTTAGCTTCTTGTGCGAACACAACACCAACTGTATACCATGATATTAATGTATACATTGTTGAGAATTGGTGCAATTTTACATTTATTTGCAGCAGTGAAATGACGACACGGGACACAATGCGGAGAAAATGTGTTTCAAATGTCCTCATTTTGATGTGCCTTCTTGTGGTTTATCATGTGCTACCAATACGGTCCTTGGTAAAGAAATATGACAGACTGTCAAGCATTACAAGATCACAAGACATGCTGTCCTTCAATGAAACACTGAAAGTAGCAGGGACTCCAAATAACGAAAGATATGTCAATCTGACATCTGGAATACCACAGGGGAAGTGAACATATTAAACAGTGAACAATTAAAGAATATTATGTATCTTAATTGAAAACTACAAAAACATCCATTTGTGGTAGGAAAGAAACAACGCTGCAAGTGGTGAAGTTGAATATATGCCAAGTTGAACATGAAAACACACGCTGACATGCTCCCCGCCAGGTTTTCTTCACTCACGCATCTTCAAAGGTTAACAAATTGGAAGAAACTCTTCTTTTATAAATACATGATTAAAAACAAAAAGCAGTTGAAATATATTACTAAGGGTCATATTTTGATTACTTAAGATTTGACAATTTGACAAAGACAAGCGCACATTCGTTGATAAAATAAAAAATCCATGAGAATTGAAGCCATTCATCTGTGCTAATAAAACCGGCATAATAGGACATTGTTGATTAGTCTCAGGATCAACCCTTTGTATTACCTCTTTTAATTGATATGTTTTATCACAACTATGGATTTTCTGCACTTTGGAAATTTCATTGTTTGCTCTGACCAATACATTTCAAGCATACCGTAGTAATGTTTGACACAATACACTACCAATTTCGTTAAACGACATCAATCTTGTCACCGCGCTCATCCATCAAAGGATTGTCACTTAGGCCCCCTTTTATTGTTACAACATACCCGTCACACACACCCGTCAGCATGCCCCCTTGCACATTCGGAATTGTACAATGTCATGCATGGTGAGTTGATCAAAGTTCTATAATTCCAATTCTTTCATTTGAAAATGGGAAATATACATATACCATATCGTTATCGATTCGATTTAAACAGTATTTGATTTCCAAAAAACACATGAATTGACCACAAAACTTACATGCAATAGGAAATGTAAGGAAAATGGATCAGCAATGATTCTCCATAAAAACATTGTTACAGATGAATACATGTTCTGCTTTTACTGTAAAGTCTAGAATGATAGAGAGTTGAAATCCTGAAATACATTAGGGGATACATATGCAAGTCGAGTGAGATGATTTGGACGTAAATCGGTACATTGGATATATTTTGGCATTTATATAAAATTTAACGAACACAGACTTCACACAAAACATTCAACACCAAATTAAGACTAGATGCTACCTCACACAACCGACTCTGAAATTTGCCTCCCCATTACTATACATTTGTACTTCATATGGTGGATCCCCAATAGCAGACTATGATGGCTGAGAGGGGACATCGCTCTTTCACCCTCTGGTAACAACGCGATAAAGCGATATGGCAACACGACAAAGCGATATAGTCACACGACAAAGCGATATAGCAACATTGTGTGGCCATATCGCTTTGTGGTGTAATCATATCGCTTTACCGCGTTGATACCAGGGGGCGAAAGAGCGATGTCCCCTCTCGGTCATCATAGCAGACACTCCGTCAGTTTGACACTAAAAAATCCTCATCACATGGATGAGAGTACACATAGCACAAGGCTGTTTACCCATAAGGAAAAAGAAGCAGCCCAACTCTTACCCAGTTGTTAGACAAATATGACATTCAAAGATCAGATTCGATTTCGAGAAGTTTTATTAATCACTGCATGGCACAGCACATACTTACATACTTAAAAGTAATTCCTATTTTGAAAATGTTCGTTTACACAATCTTAAATATTTATAGTCACTACGCAAAGGTACACCTAACTATATGGTCTATATAAAGTTTAGAGTTATAGAGTTTGGTAGATTCCCACTTAAAATTAAAACGCAGAATAGTATATTTATATAATATATATAGTTTATAACCGGTAAATCATCAAAACGATGCCTTTGATCTATTTACTGATATTCTTCGTATATGCACATATATGGGCATGATATTGCTAAAGAATGTTCGACGATCTTGGACTGAGTTTTATTTCGAAATCTTAAAATTTCAAAAGTACCATCACTTCACATCACTTCATATTGTACTCGACTCTTTATACACGGCTAGACACACACCTAAGGAAGTTTGACGGGGACATAAACAACGATGCCTAATTAAATTCTCTTGCCTTTCGACTTCATGCAAGGATTCAACAGAGGAGCACAATTTTTTCCAAATAGGAAGCGTCTGTCGACACGTCATTTTGAGAAAGCAACATAAAGAACATTTGCTATGAATTCAGTTCAAATCATGTCCTTTTTTAAAACTGAAAGATTATTTAAGATTATGAAAATTAAAAAATAATGACAATAAAGGTATTCAGAAGATAGCATTATAACTTACAAATATTACAAATCGTGATATGTAGTTTCTTACTTGTGAACTTAAACCATTGGTTTCGTTGTAGGCAAATGCTCGCATTGGTGATGTTGCAAGACATGACCTAAATATCTTGATGGTATTCACAAGATGCAATGAAGGGTCCCCGGTATTGGTGAGGCCCGGCTCACTTTTTTGCTTGTTTTCTTATAAAGTACATTATTTTGTTATCTTACTTGCTCCGTTTTTCGTAGATGCATATAATCTCTTTTTGTAGAACTTAAACAATTAGGGATTACATTTTGTACAATTATCAATAGGGTGTAATCTGAATAACGTTTCAACTTTTTATTCATATATTTCCGATTATTATTCACAAGTGTTCTCAGAATTA
The DNA here is from genome assembly GCA_936450465.1 of Gibbula magus. Taxonomy (NCBI): domain Eukaryota; kingdom Metazoa; phylum Mollusca; class Gastropoda; order Trochida; family Trochidae; genus Gibbula; species Gibbula magus. The sequence goes on along the minus strand of OW388290.1, from coordinate 30,894,493 downwards.
TCTGTGTAATATTCCAAGATTAAACATGACATATGAGAGTATGAACTTACACCTTAATCGGAATGTTGATAATTTTAAATTACAGTTGAAACACACATGCACAAATACAAAGCAAAGTAAACATTAAAAAAAGTTTGCAATACGTCAATCTTCTAAGAATTGATCATGTGGTTGGTTTCATGATTTTGCCATCATTTCATATAATAATATCTGAACATATTTTATAATTATTAGTATAAAATCCTATTGTCCCAGATATAATCGTCATGTTCACACCGCGTGTTTTATTTCACGGAATGTATTTATTGTGATCGCAAGATGCAGTTTCAATTCGCTATTTTAGAAAAGAATACCTTGTTTAAAAAAGTACCAATAAAAACTGCATATCATTATCCTGACTTAGTTGATATGAATAAATATGATAACGAGATTGCCAAAAAATTAGATAATATGTAACATTGCGAAATATAAATTAGCCTTTTTCATGTGATCAAAAATGTTGAATAAAAAATCAGTTGTTTCCATTATTAAATAATATATAATAGTTACCAACACGGCATAAACAAACAAGTCCATAAGATGGTTGGACGTATCAACGACTCTTAGATTTTTAATTGAGAAATTTAATCATTCCTGACAGAAAACTGTTTCACAGAGGGATTTATTCAATAAACAATGACCACTGACCTGTTATAAAATTCAACAAGTAGCAGGTGTCTAATCGAAAAATTCAATGAATTGATACTTTCATAATTTATTGAACATCATTAATGTCGGCATTTTGAACTTCAGCCTTTGTTTTACAACCATTGACATAATGGCCACAATCATACACATTTGCAATACAGTTTTTAGCCCAATATGTTAACTAAAACTTTGACATTTAATTTTGTGAGTTTGAAGGTTTCTACTACTTGAATAAACTCCCTTGAGTTTAAAGTCAGACACTAACATGTCAACTCACATTACAACACACAACCAGAGCTTTTTTCTTAGTATATTTAAAGAGCCATCAAGGATGTTAGTGTTTCAACTACAAACTTATTTGTGGAAAATATACTTATAACGTCAATCGCTAGAAACATATTTTATCTACAACGTGACATGTCATGAATAAGTGATTGGTGTCTGAGTCTGAGGGTGTGGGTTCGAATTCCGCAAAGGACTCAACTCGAAGAAGTACAGGTATTTGTACTATTGCAGATAGTGGGATCCGATATATTATGACAATGTTATATTAATTTACTATCTAACGGAGATGAATTTATAATGTGTCAATGGTCGTTCCTATTTGAATAGTTTATGAGAATAAGTATTGTTTATCACACATATGGCAACAATTACTCAACATGTTTATTAATTATTTCAAAATCCTATATAAACCATCTCATATTTCACACTATCCATTCATTTATCCAGATTTTAAAGAATGCTCCGAGAAAAAATCGATCATAAATTACATGGTGTATACACACATGTACATGAATGCAATTGCTGTGTCTGTTTACATCAAATGTCGTCTTTGAAATTAATCTAACAGCGTGAAAACTATTGTCTAACTCCTGACAACGTAGGCGACAATAATGAAAGACTCTAAATTTATTAGATTACTGTGAACATATATATAGATGCTTGCCATTTAACATTGTTAGATAGACCTCACACTCCCAGGAGAGTGTCACAAGATGAATGTGACTACATTACATCCATCTAGCTAGACGTGTCGGTTTAAAAGAAACGAACGAGCTGTCTGCATGGATATGGTCACCAGAACATAAACTATTGAGTTTTAACATAACAAATGTAAACTTTTTAAAGGCCCTTTTTTCCATGTAAACAAAACTTCTGACCTCCACATGGAAGCAAACACAACCAAACCGAAACATCTTGTTATTAGGTGTTAAAATTTGATTTTCACGTGTATGTTATCTTTAATATCTGAAAGGCAATCGTCATGAGTCCCTACTCTTCGTACTATTATTATTGTTCATAGTTCGATGACAATTATTATTAGAATAATCCGTGTTCATGTAAGTTAATTCAATCAAAATGAGTCATAATGCAAATGTGCGGTACGTTTAAATATGTACAAACCTTTATGTCGATATAGAAATAAATATACTCTCCTGTATTCGATATGGATAATGGATCATGAGCAATGGATTCATTAAAAATAGTTTATCATTCACGAATCCACTGCAACGAATGGATTATTAATCTTAATCAACGCGTGACGTCATTCTGCAGTTTCAATAATCATAATTCATTCCAATTAGTTGACACAAACTTCCTTATTTCGTAAATTTCGGTGTTCTTTCATTGGATTTGCGATACTTATCTGCTATAAAAAAAAACATTGACTCTACCATGCACACGCAGCGAATATCTGTTTGACAACCATATGCCTGCCTTTCACGTGTTCTGTTTACGTTCCCTACGTGTGTTTCCTGACTGTCTATTTAAGAATTGAGCGTTCCTACTGATAATAAACCGTGTCTTTTTTCATAAAAAAATAACGAACTAAGGGTTCCTTTTCGAATCTTGTATCAAACATAACAACATAATTTTGTCCTTTTTGAAATAGTTAAAGATTCAAATATAACACGAGAAAATACATCATCGTTCAACAATGTACTCATGTACTACTGCACGTTTGGAATATTTGTTGACACCCTTCATGAATGGGACAGTCCTTATGCAGTGGATGCATCTGATACGACAAAGAGATGACCAGTGCACCGATACAACCGCACCATTTGATAAGAATAACCGTTTCTTATCTTCTTCAAACTGACAAAAAATCAATTGTTGTTTATGTTAAAACTTTGCTGCAGTGACACGTCTCCAAGATCGATAAATGCGTGCAGGTGTTTGCAACCAACCTATCAGTCCTTGTCTGTTATTTGATTTTGGCATCTTTAATTAAGTCATTTAATACCACATCTGAGACACTAAAGCGACCTACGACTAACACCTTCTGAGAGATGTCATTTCTTCTTTGATCTCAGATCATTGCCTTCATTGCTATACTTACATGTACATTCAACATGTATTTAACATGACCTAGTTTCGCGGGTCTGCAGGTGTTGGTACATAATGCCAATCTACTAAGTAACATACTTACACCGTTGTTTCCCTAAATATAATGCCAGTGATAACATGTACTTTACTAAACATACCGCCAGACATAGACGAAGTGTATTTTTGCTTTAAATAGTAAATATTACAGACAGAACTAACTAACTTAGACATTAAACGTATTTACGAGTGTAGATTAGACATAACTTCGGACCGGAAGTAAACCTCTGACCTCCTGAATAAATGCTTCAGAATCTGTATCTGGAGATTTGAGTTGAATGTGCATTTCGTGGCACATATCCTAGAAATGTAACACATGTTGAGGGCAACGATCAAATCATCCTCGGTTACCAAGATTTGACAATAGGGAATAAGGACACATGTCCTTCATTGTTCCTTCAATTCTTGATATTCAAATTAAAAAAATATTCTCAGGCAATAGGTGAAAATACACGTGGTTCACTTTTGTGGATACATAATCTGTATATGTGTCGAATAAATATCGAATGTTTGTGTATCACAGATATCCGCAGGGCTATCGTGGCTTGTTGGTACATAGTAAAATATACGCAGTAGACATTCAATTAGGACAAGGTGGAATGCTTGGAAGGAAGTTGAATATCTAAAGTAATAAAGGCACCAGCTTCCTATAAAAGAGCTCGATAAATAAAAACTACAACCTAAACAGATATATTCAGGGAACAACAACAGCCAATCTGGTTCAATTCGATTTCAGCCACAAAATATAAAACAGTTCTGTGTTTACTCTGTTGACCATGACTATGAGTAATATTTGTAGACATTCAGATTAGATCTACAGATGAAACCATAATTCTAAATGTTCTATGACCTTAATGCGATCTTTGATTTTATCTACTGAAGTTTGTGCTCATTACAAAACTCATGCAAATGTTAGTTGGCTTCCTATCTGACCCGTTCAACTGAGTGTCCCCTGTTGTTTTAATAACTAAATCTACTATTCATAAGTTCAATGTCGAACAAGTAAAAAGTCATACAGATGTCATGCCATGCCATGACATAAGCCTATCAGGCCTGATGAGCTAACAGTGTGTATGGTACCAGTAGCACTCTTTGACAAACTATCCTGATCAGCAAAAAGGTAACGGTTATTTACTGCTTTACTGCTATTTAAGTTTTGCTTATTAGTTTTTTTTTTATATGTGAAACTATCAACCACCCCTCGGCAATACGAAGTAAGACAATCTTTTTACTCCACACATGAAAGCAGGAAGCACCGTCTGGCTGTTTTGAAATAATTGCAATAAATGCGATTTGATAGGCAGCCGTCGTTTCAAAATGATTTTTTACAGTCATTATTTTCATCCATCAGCGTACACCCAACACAAATGAAAAAGGTTATTTGGCCATAAAAGATTCCCACGTCTTTGGTGTTTAGTGTAAAAGAAAAGTTTCATTTCCCTACGTCATCAGCCTGTGATTGCAATAGTCTAGTGCTGACACAGATGATTCACCCGTCACCTATCTTAGCATAAAAAACCTCAGAGAATTCATGTTATTTCCAAATTCCCCCCCCCCCCCCCCCCTTTGGTAAGAGGAGAAAGTTCAGAAATAAACTAGTTAATAAAGATTTTTTACTTTTAGTTTTGTAAGGAAAAGTTCTTTTCTTTCCATGTCTTCTGGATGTTAAGTACACATTTTTAGAGCGATACAGAGAAGACATTTTCGCCAATTTGGTTTTTCGTTCATGGGTTGTATAGAAAAACAAGAATTTCTGGATGTTTATTTTGAATAGGTGACTTGGATAGGTAATAGATACATGATGACACAAGTGGTGTATACAAAATATCATCGAGCTATCATCTCACGAGGGGGCGGAGCCCCCAAGTGAGTGATAGCGAGATGATATTTTGTATACACCCACTTGTGTCAATCATGTATCTGTTTTATCCAATGGGCAACGTTCGACAATATGCGCCTGTCACGTGACATGATTGTCGCGCTTAATAATCAGTCTGGAGAAATCCGCTATTTGAGATAGTTGACCCGTTTCACTTCAGGAAGTCAGTTGGGCTTTGGAACCAGTCCCGCGGACCCCTTTTTCGGCTGGTGTTTCCGAGCCACTGTGCGACAAAGAAAATAAGTCATGTGAAATTTCTTCATACATCAACATACAGAATTGTGACCAAATGGTATATTCATGATTTTCCGCTGGATTGATTGCCTTCGTGTTAATCAGTGACGATTTAAAAACAATGGTGTTTTTTTAAAGATATTTTTTCAGTTTCTAATCAGCTGATCATTTGTTTTTATCATTAAAAGAGTACTGAGTGGCACTGACATTAGTTTTGTTTTTCTACTGAGCGGCATACAGCCCTTTGATGTCATCTGATTTTGCAACAATGTTGTAATTACTCAAGGTCGTCAGCCAGGTGTCTCTAGCTCCGCCCTGTGACCGCCCTGCTGCTTCACGATCGTCCTATCAGAGAGTTTAAAATAACTGTAGCTGATAAATAAGTGACGTCATAGATATAACCACACTTTTCTTGATACATGATATATCGTTTAAAAAACATCAAAGGGAATTTAACCGGCCATTGGATAATGGATACTTCTTTAATGTTCAGAAACTGAAAGTGATGGTTTCAGTTTCACTGGAAAAGTTGCTTCTTAAATCAGAACTTAAACCCTCGACCATAATGAAGTCCTCACTCTGAGGAGACAACTAGATGCTCATCTTGCTCTAAGGGTTGACAATAAGAATAACTCACCTTGAAACGAAACACACACAGACCAAGTTGAATTGTGTGCATATCCCATTCCCTGAGCTTCGAAAACAAGAGAGAAGAGAAACATCTCACAAACAAAATCAAAAACAAACTCCACATTTTGGTAGATGCCCTCGCATAGCACTACTTGAAAATGTAGTCAATCATATCAATGAATGGCAATATCTTTCAACGTTCCCTCCTTAGTTGTAAACAAAGTCATACCATCATGACATCCATATATATCATGACATCCATACACAACTTGAGAATTTCAAGTCGTGTAATGTTTGCGTTATGCTCTGGAAACGAAGTGGTAAAATTTACCTTTTCTAACGCACGCAGAGCGCTAAACGACACGAATACGTCATCAAAGGACAAAGTATTTATCGAAAAATCTAAACTTCCTTTGAAATATCAGCTCTCAGAAACAGAGGGAAGGCAATGTAAATATGCACCAATGTTCACAGATAACGGTATGAAGTGATCCATGAAGCAGCGGATTGCATCTGGACTTGGTAACATCTGAGAGAAAAGTCTTGCAAAGAAAAGGCGACGAAACATAGCAAAGCTTAAATTAGCCAGTGGGGGAAGTTTTTTGACTACTGTAAGATATATTGTCCATTCAATGTAGATTTTTTTCATAAATGACATTACGTACGGATTATGGATGATTTATAATTACATGTTTGAAACTATGTTCTTTTATAGAATTGAATACAAAATTAAATTATACTAATTAAAATATCACGACCAAAAGGCATCATTAAGACGCAACGGTACGGAGGCTGCGGCACAGTGTAAATATTAACCAGTTGTATATAAAGTTTATTAGCTTCATAAGAGTTACATTTAGACTCAGCATGATCTATGGCTGCAATTAATAAAATCATGATGTAGCCATTATGGAATCATGGAATTGATCCTTGTTTCAAACAACAAAACACGTTTTCACACCGCTTTTCTATGACCTAAGGTTGAAGAACAGTTATTATATCGACAAAATGAATTTTAACTACTTTGTACCTGTTTGCTTATGCGGTGTGAACTAGTTGCTAGGATATCTGTAAATTTCATCTATGAGTATAGTGTTTTAGTCAACCTTGACCAACGGTGAGTGAAACATAGCCTCATGAGTACTTCTTGTCAGTTTACAGCATATCCTCCGCTGAGAAACTGGCGCCTTCACCTTCTTGAAATACCGTCAAGTTTCGAGGCCATTGAATAATAAACGTCATTAGATATATGTTAGCTACTAACGTTATCCCATAACATTTTTCTATATCTATCAAACCTCATCTGTAACAGTATTTCAAAATCTTACTAAAATGTGTTCAATGAAGCCGGGTCATGTAAGTACAAGAAGTCAATACAAGAAATAAAAAAATTGTAGGGATTTCATTAAGTCATTAATTGGGATTTACTGAATTCGCTAAACAACAGGAATTTCAGGAATACCCTAGTGCCGCAATCTTACCAAAATATATCTTACGATATATAGTATTAGAACGAAAATGTGAAGATTATATTTTTTAAAGAGAACTGGGAACAAAAGACTCATACAATACATGGCATTATATTATTGGGTTATCTCACTTCCTCCACTCGTTGTTAATGGATACACCTAACCTGTTTTTGTATAAACGTTTAGAATTAGAAAATAAGCAATGATGAAATGAGACAAACAGAATAACCTGTGAACTTTATATTCGTATATTTCAGATTACTATTCATATGTGCTCTCAAAATTATCTGTGAAATATTCCTAGTTTATTCACAACGTTCCGGGAGTATGTACTGTATGATTGTGAGGAATAATAGGGGAACCATATGTACATACATTAACGCGAATAAGCTAAACATTTTCAAATTGTGCGTCACACGTCTACAAACCTACACAGATTTTATCACCACTTAGTATTCAAATATTTATATCTACTATCAACATAATTTATAAGTGTAATTATTAGCAGTATTATTATTAAAACTTCTGATGTTATGGCCGTTTTCACATTCTGTGTTTTAAATCACAGAATGCGTCTATTGTTATCGTACAGTTTCAATAAGCCGTTTTAGGAATGAACTGTGTTAACAAACAACTACTAATGAAAACGGCGTATCCTCATCATGACGTATTTGATATGAAAATATGATAACGAGCTTCCAAGCCTGATAGATATGATATGTAGTTTGTCACAAAAGCAAAATGGAGCCTGTTTCATGTGATTAAATCAACACTTTGAATACAAAAAACATGTACTTCCATTGTTAAACAATGCTATTAACAAAAGTTGTTTAAGCTATCTACAACACACATAAATATAAGTGGTTGAACATATCAACGACCTATTTTCAGAAATAATTATGATCTTATGCAAATCGTGGATTAATCGAGAGATTGAATCATCCCTGACAGAAAAATTTTCATTAAAAAAATGACCATCGACCTCCTTCTTAAGTACACTTTGAATTTGAAGCATAAGGTTTTAAAACCCAAAATTAATTAATCACATATTCAAACTATTACCATTGATAATAGGCGACATGTTTGTGGAACTCTTCAATGTGAGAGGTAGATTTGTATGTTTCATTGGATTTTGAGAGTTCAGACACCAATATGTTTGGCCATTTCATCATTGTGCCATATTCTAAATTTATACTCTGAGTGTTTTGGTGTATCACTACAGCAGTCTGTTCACTGATAACTGAGAACACCTTACAATGGCCAGAAGCGAAATGGACTCATATGACTTATCAGAACCATGTATGTAGAGTTTTAGAACTCTTTGTATTGATGGATATGTATCATTTAACAATTTGAAATACTTATTTTCTTTTTCGTGAAAGCATTTTATTTCAGTAAGAACGCGTGCGGCGTGCTACAATGCCTTTAAAGTCACCCCCTCCCGATTGTTAATATATTTGTCATCCTTTGTTGATTGTTCCATTGGCTGAGTGGACACGTGCTGGCGATTGGTGTCTGACTCTGATGTTTTGTGTCCGAATCCTACAAAGGAATCCTAAAAAGGACGCGACTCGAAAAAGTAAAAGAATTTGTGGTATTGTGATTCTAAATATGAAATAGTTATATTTCTTCACTATCAAAACAGTATTTATCTAGCAAAACGAATATGTGTTGTTTTTTTTTATCACATTTCAAAAAGTCTCTATATTTTGTTTTTAAAAAGAATTTCATACTTCACACTATCGATACATTCATCCAGATGTCAATAAATGTTCGTGAGAATCGTGCGAACTGTTGTATACACACATGTTCATAAATACAATCGTCGTGTGTGATAACGTTAAAGTATTTAACTTTCGTCCTTGGAATTTAATATCACAGCGTGGAAACTATGTCTAGCTCCTGACAACGTAGGCGACCTTAATGAAAGACTCCTCTAAATTTATTGGATTAGCGTGGACATATAGATGATTGTCATTTAACATTGTTAGATAGACCTCACACTCCCAAAAGACCGGCACATGATGAATATTACTGCATTATACCACATCTAGCTAGAGACGTGTTAGTTTAACAAGGACGAATGAAGTGTGTATGAATAACTGGAATTCAACGTAGTGTTTCTTTAACTATTGGGTTTAACAAAACAAATATGAACTTCTTTGTAAGGCACCATTTCATACTCTCACAAAGTTGACAAAAGAAGGGTTGCATGTTCAAATGCTGTCTCAAACAATACAGTTCGACCTATTTGAAATAGTTGAATAAGACCCTATTCAAATATGCCACGACAAAATACATTATCTTTCAAGGGTGTACTTTGGAAAGTCGTGTTCTTTTGCACATTGCAATGTGGATTCAAATGAAACGGACACCGCCAGTGCACCGACACAACTATACCATTTGATAGGAACACAACCGTTTTTAATGTTAGTCTTCAATCGAATAAATACGCTAATCCCAAAAATCGATATATGCAAGCGGGATCTGTCAACAAACACCTCAACCCTTGTCTGTTATTTGTGTTTTCGACATCTTTGATCAGGTCATTAAACAGCATCTTCCAGCTTCCTACGACCGACACCTTCCAAGAGATGCCATTTCTTCTTAGATCGCAGAGCATTGCCTTCATTACTATGCTTACTTCCAACATGTATTTGACATTCTAAAAGACAGACGCCGTCGTTTTTTTCTCGAGATGGAAGAAAAATTGTAACACTCATTTCTTAAACCTAAGAGTGAAATCATGCTATATTATAGTAGTACATTACAGACAGAAATGCTTGAAATCCTTCATAAAGTTAAACTTGAGAACATAGTTGTTACAAAATGTAATATTGATGCACCTGCATTACAAAAGGAGGTTAGAGGTTTAGAGGTTAAACACTATATAGTCATAGTCATCACTTCGGACCGGAAGTAATCCAATGACCTAGAGCTCCAGAAGGAATGCTTCAGAATCTGCAATTGCAGACCAAAGTGCAATGTACTTTACAAAGCAAACATCTTTGAAAGTTAAAATCAAATTTGGTGTCTGAAATATCTACCTTTCAGAATATCAGATCGCACAGCAATTCTAAATCAGTCTCTTATCCCTCTGCTTTTCTTTTCAATTTCTACTGAAGTTCAATCAGAATGCAGTCTGGTCCACAATGTCCAGATGGTTTACACATGTGTTGTTCACTGAGAAAATGGTTAGGAACAAAAGAGTATATCCTCTCCCTACACAAATGTTTACGTATGTTTACATTACTATAAAGTGACTTGACAAAAAGTTTTGCTATTTGCGCGAGCTTTTATTATGACATGTATATTGCTTATTGTGGTCTATACAATAGACATTCAAACAAATAATGAAAGGAATTTTCCACAAGTATATCACATACATACTTAGGATCTGTCTTAATTCCAACTTAGAGTTAAAATCAGAATTCCAACAACTTACTGAATAGCGCAACTATTTTCTAACTACGGGAATATTAGCAGTTGCAATGGCCAGTTGCTATGTCAATGCTTTTAAAATGCCATACATTTCTTCGATTGTCAAAAGTAAACACGTGAGGTTGATGATAACATGTTATTTCTCTTTAACCCTTCCATGTACCAGTAGCACTCTTTCACAAAGTATCCTGCTCAACAATATGTATTCAAAAGAAAACACGTTAATTGGCTGCTAATTTTTTGTTTATTAGTTCAATTTTATATGTGAAACTTTCAAACACACACCCCTCAGCAATACGAAGTAAGACGATTCCTCACATGAAAGCAGGAAGCAGTGTCCGCCCGTTTTGAAATACTTGCGATAAATGTGATTCGATACTCAGGCGTCGTTTCAATAATGATTTTATAACAGTCATTATTTTCACCCATCAGCGTACATCCTATCGCAAATGAAAAAGGTTCTTGGGCCGTAAAAGTCTACGACGTCTTTGATCAGAGTTTAGTGTTTCATGTTCCTACATCATCAACCTGTGATTTCAATAATTTACTCGTGAAACAGATATCATCCCCTTCCATCAATTCACCATAGAAATTGCAAAGATTTATTTATTAGAACTCAGTAAAATATATTAAGCAATACGGAAGCAAATCGTAAAGGCACAGTTCAATATGTTGCCATGGAAACACAAAAAAACAAACAGGATCAAACACCTAAAAGGCACATCTACATGATATGGAAACAGCATACTTAATTTGGTGAGGATTGATCAAGATAATTTAGAGATCTGCTTCGGAAACAAACCGTATCGTTCAAAAAGGCAATGTCAAAATTGTTGTCGTGGAAACAGCTAAAATAAATAGAGCCCCTGGCTCTGTAGCTCGTCAGGCTTTATATACATTAAATAATTCAAATTTCAACTTCTAGGTGATAGGTACAACAACTAGGAAGCACTTTAAATGAAGGAGATACAAAATTAAAGGTTTTAAGGTCCTCTCCGTCTTTGAGGCCAGAGATAAAATCCCCCTCAAATAAAGACACACTTGAATATTTAATTCATCACTGTTGTTTCCTTTAAATTACCTCCCTTAGAAGAGCACATTAAATCTCAAGATGTAAATAGCTTTTCAGGTCATGACCTCTATGACCTATATTTGGGATCGCAGGATCACGCACGTGTCTCAATCTTTCCCTTCGCACAGCCATCGAGGTTCCATCTTGTTACTACTTGTCATTATCGTACTATCATCGTCTGTTCATCGGTACTATCGCCACAATATGAAACAATTTGCTTCCCGATTGCCATAAGAAGGCAACGCGAGTATCTACAATCCTTGTGATATCTGCGTATAACAATCGTTTAGCATTACGATGCTATCACGATGGAACTAAAGTAATAATATTTCAAATACTTACTATATGTTTAATATATGTTTAATGTAATGCATTGCATGCTTATATATATATGTATTTAATGATTTTTTTAGTACAGATAGTAAGGTACTATATATATATTTCATACTCATTGTGATATTTAGAGGTATTGTTACATATATAACAACAGTTATAATATGTAATCTATTTAAGAAATAGATTTCATAATGTGTTTGTTCACTGGCTTATAAACAGTTTGAAAGGTGCAAGTTAAAGTGGTATAAATGCCGGAGCTTGACGACGGCCTTTATACTACAGCTTAACATGAACTTTCAAACTGTTTATAAGCCCGATGGGCTGATGGCATGGCATGGCATGGCGTCCGTCGTTCGTCCGTCGGTCCATCCGTCTGTAAAGTTAACCTTTCGCTTTTTTTACTTCTTCTTCAGAACTAATCACTCTTGAAAGCTAAATTTTGTATGCAGACTCGTTGGCCAATAGGGGTTCTAAATTTTAGATTTGGTGACCCCTTGGCCACAAATAGGGTCACAGGGGTCCCAACTTATCTATTTTTAAATCTATTTCCCCCTTTTTTTCCAGTCCCAAAAGGTTTAGAAAGCTGAAATATTATGTGCAGACTTTTTAGAAAGTGACCCCAAATATGGGTAACAGGGGTCACGACCCAAATAAAACCATTATTAAATCTACCCCTATCCCCTCAGTTCCTCAATGACTATGAACAGCTGCCCTGGTACCTGTTATAGTTCTCTACAGGTTGGCAAAATAGCTTTAAGAATAGTAAATATAGAAGAAGAGAAAAAGTATCAGCAAATGTTTTATCATTGTGTGTCATGATATGGAGATTATGTCTACACTTTTTGAATTGGAAGAGTCACCTTCTCTTTAAAGTCCATGCAGAAATTGTGTTATGCACTAACACTGGAAAATGTTGGTGACCATGGACATTACATGTCAAGTGATTGTGCTTTATCTGGAGAACAATTTCAGTCTTCAACATCAAATAATACAAACCCTGATGAGCTACAGATTCTATCAGCCATAAAACACATGCCTCTTGAAAAGCTGTTCATTATGGCTGAAAGGCCAGATGGCCATGAAGGCCATAAACTTATCATTTGTTCGACTTCTTCTTAAGAACCAGTGACCCTTGAGCTACAGATCCCATGGCTCTATTTTTTGCAGTTTCACAAGTACACTAGTGTGTTAGAATTTCTTGACCTTTTCAGAAAATATATGCAACTTTGACATCTCCTTATAAACCAATAATTAGAACTGCAATATTTTATGCATGTTCTTTGACTGCTATTTCCATGTTGTAAATTAGGAATTATTTATTGTTCAAGGTGATGGGAAGAATGGGTAGCCCTGGCCATTGTGCAAAGTATTGCACTTAAACTACTATGGACTGCCACTCCAAGAAGATTCTGGACATGAGGGTGGTGGACAAGAGGGAGACTCAGCTCAACTCCTCAGTCATGGAGAACTACGCCTTCTCACAGTCCATGGATGTGTTGAAGACTGCAGATGTGAAAGTTGTGGAAGTATTGACATATGCTCATGTCCAGATGTCATCAAACATGAGTGAGTGAAATTTTTTAACATTAAAGTAATGACGTTCGATTGTGTAAGTAAATTATTATCCAACATAGTTTTGCCTTTCAACATAAGATTCACACAAATGTCAACTCCTTCATCTTTTATTATGTTTTCTTATCACATTTTTATACTCCTTAATGAAACATTCATAATCACAGCATAGATAAGTAGAACTGAAACTGAATAATGTTTACCCGATGGGCAACAGAGCCATTGACTCTATTCTGATATTCATGTATTATGTGTACTTTGGATATCAACATATTTTGTTCAGGTTGCTCGTGAAAAGGGAGGGAGGGATCTTTTCCCATGGATTGGTGACATAACTAACCACTTCTGCTACTGTGAAGAAGTTTGCAACCACAGGGAATTGAGGATACCAAAGATCTAAATGTAAACAATGTATATAAAAGTATCCACACCCCCTCTATACAATAGGCTAAAGGAGCGACACCCGCCATCTTGGTTGCGTTTTCAAACCTCTCGACTCGACTACATTCGTAGCTTATATTTCAAAACATACACAACGACACATAACACAACTTACCGCCGATCCTTTATTAGGTTTCATACTAATTGGACATGGGCAACTTTTTGTTAACTTACTTACTTTTCGCCCCAAATTACGCTGCTAAGTCGATTCTACCTGCAAACAACATCGAACTACAACTCGTCTAGACGGCAGTGACGTCACTATACTAAATTGACATTGAATGCCTCTACGCTCTCTCTCAGCTATATATAGATACAAAGCATGGTATGAAACCTAATAAAGGATCGGCGGTAAGTTTTGTTACATGTCGTTGTGTATGTTTTGAAAATATAAGAATATATGAAAACCCAACCAAGATGGCGGTTGACGCTCCTTTAGCCTATTGTATAGAGGGGGTGTGTATACTTTAATATACATGTACATTGTTTACATTGAGATCTTGGGTATCCCCAATTTCCTGTGTTTGCAACTGGAGATCTGGCAATATTTGTGGTAAGTTCAACTGCATATGGCTTCAAATTTGGTATACTATTGAGGTAACCTATATGGTGCTGTTGTGCCTTTTAGGGGTTTTGAAATCGCATAGTTGAAATATATTTGACCAAAACAGTATAATTTTTGGACTTTATGTCAATTCAAGAGCATATCTCGAAACCTATATGACTTTGAAACTTTAAATTTTGTATGGATGAATGTTACCTTAATGGAGGTGTTGTGCCTTTTATTAGTTTGCTTTCTCATCTGGCCTGAAAGTCCCGATGGGTTTATAGCATGGCATGGTGTCTGGCGTCCGTCCGTCCGTCCATCCGTCCGTCTGTAAACGTTTTGAATTGTCATCTTCTCCTCCAGAACCACTTGGTCTAGGGAATTGAAATTTTGTGTACAGACTCCTTGGCCAATTGGGATTCTAAATTGTAAAATTGGTGACCCTGTGACACCAAATATTGTAACAGGGGTCAGGACTTTAAACACCTATTTTCATCCTTTACTCCAGTTCCAAAAGGTCTAGAGAGCTGAAAAGTAGTGTGCTGACTTGGCCATAGGGGTTCTCAATTGTAGATTTTGTGACACTTTGACACCAATCTAGGTCACGGGTCATGCCCCAAAAACCTATTTTCATCTTTATCTCAAGTATGTAAAGCTCTAGAAAGATGAAATGTTGTGTAGAGATTCTTTGGTCAAAGGTGATTCTTAATTGTAGGATCGGTGACCCTGTGACTCTAAATGTGGGTCACAGTGTTCATGATCTAAAAACCTATTTTTTGCTTGTTAACAATGTATTACTTGAGAGAAGTTAGATATTCGACCTTAGATAAGAAATCAATGAAATCCTGATGAGATGCAGAGCCCATGGCTCTATTTTTTTTTATTAAGTACCAGTAGTCTTTTATTAAATTTTCAGTAACAACAAATATTGTTATTATTGAGATAATTGACTAGATTATGCTTTCAAACTTACTAATACTGTATGAAACTACAGCCTGGATCATGTGAGCTGTGCTCATTTTTTGCTTTGTTGAATACATCCTATGAACAAGAATTTGTACTATTGAAGGTAGTGTTATTCCAAATATAACCATGTTATCATATGAACACATAGTAAAAATAACGATAGACTCGGTCTGAGATGTGACTACCCTGTAATCAGTACTAGAAAATGAATTGTGTTGAGCAGCTACATATTATTGAATCCCCAATTCACAATTTGTGTCTTATCTTTAATTATATGTTTACAGGCATCATCGAGGACATTCCAGGCAAAGCACTGGCGAGTCTAGCCATAGAAAGTTCCTAAAACGTATTCCTACCATTGGAACATCATGCAAGATGTCGTCAGACTATATATTGACTCTTATGTCAGAGTAAGAGGAAAGGTCTACCTCAGTGCAGAACATTCAAGGAACATTTCAGCTACCATAGCTCCTGTACCTCCACCTTCAACAAGTTCAATTGTCAAAAGTCAAAATACATGTTTTAAGTTCAAATAGATGATTTTCAGATTTCTCAGATATGTTTAACTTGGATGATAGCACCACATTTGATCAAAACAATGACAGTTGGTGCATATACATCATCTGGTAATGTTAGTCAATTGCTCTTATTTGTGTCCCAGTTGGATTATGTGTTCAGCAGCATATGTGCGACCGTCAGTCTGTCCGTCCCATTCGTGACAACTCCTTAACCTATGAACTAACTGTTGTCATATATAACAGTCTGTATGAGTATTACATGTAAAACTGTTATAGCATCCTGCCAGGGCCCGGCTAACTATTCTAAATGCAGTAAGGTTTTGTTGCAATGCCGATACTAGAAGGTTTCACTGCAATGCATAGCCACAATGGTGCTGCAGGATTTATACCTGCAATAATACTACTACTGTGAAATATTCTTTGAAAGCAGCATAAACCCCAAACTCTTGTTTGTCTGGAAATGAGGCTGAACATTTTTAATTCACTCTAAGAGTGAAGGTTTTTTCTCTGTGTAAATGCCTTGGGGATCTGGACATTTGTCTCTGATTCTTTTAGTGCAGCAGCTTGACACAACTCTTTGGTTGCCAAACTGCCACAAAACAAACTGTCTATAGCATGAATGTCTAGACGAGGGGATCCAACATGTACAGATCCATGTTCAAATTTTACGAAACTTGATATGTACAATCACCATGATGTGTACTTCTACCTTTTGTATGTTTCATACCATCATTTGCATAATTTATGCAGATTTTCTCAGTTTTTTAACTTCGCCATTCACACTTCTGATTTACTCATAACTCAGACACTAATTGTTCAAATGTTTTGTAACTTGATACATATAATCATTGTGATGTGTACATCTACCTTTTGTTGGTTTCATAACCCACGTTATTTTCTCCAATTTTGGACTTCGTCTTTCACAGTTTTCTGTTTCACTCATAACTCAAACAATAATTGTTCAAATATAACGAAATTTGATACTTATAACCACTGATGTGTACATCTGTAATTTGTATATATCATAACCTCATCTGCATATTTGTATATTTCATACCCTCATTTGCATATTTAATGCAAATTTTCTAAATTGTTCAACTCTTACTTCTAAAGCACTTTTACAAGTGTATTTATGAAGACATACTTACTATGAAGACATATATACTCTGCTTTCATACAAATTCTGTGGTCTGTTCATACAAAAGACTAAACATTGATGTCCGTTTTCTATTTTGAAATATTTTTTCTTTGACCAATGTTAAAAGGAGGGGTATATGAGTGAGCTGTGCTCACTTCTTCTCTTCTTTATCTTCCAATTGTGAAACTGATCCAATCCATGACATTGATATTAGTAAGAATAGACCATCAGTGATTTATTTATTTATCTAAGGTTGAAGATTTCAGCAATCTGAAAAAATACATTGTTAATAAGAAAAAAAACATGACCCCTGTGACCAACATTTGAGGTCACAGTGTCACCAAATTTAGATATTCTCCTTGACACTTCACAACCATTACCTGAGACTGTCATAACTGCATTGCTGGTGATGTCTGGAGTTGAGCAGAATCCCGGTCCTGACACACGTACATCTACTAAACAGTTGCGTCTTTGTAGTGATGAAGGTGACAGTAGAGTGAATTTGATCGGCTTATGGAGCAGTTTGACAAAATGTCAAACAAAGTTGACAATGTGAAGCAGGAGCTATCCGACAAACTGAAAACTCTTTCAGACTCTATGAACAGCATAACACAATATGTTGATGACCTTAGTGAAAGATGCAGTACATTAGAAAAAGAAAATTCCGATTTAAGAGATAACTGCAATACCCTAAGCGATAAGATCGATTACCTCGAGAACCAGAGCAGACGAAATAACCCATTGTTTCATGGTGTAAAACGGTCCAAGCCCCGGGAAACCTGGTAAGACTGTGAATCGATAGTTAGAGAGGTGATTAAGAAAAACATGGGTGTAGATGACAGTGGTATCAATATAGAACGTGCACACAGGGTCCATAGAGGTAAATCTATCATTGTCAAGTGTTTAGACTATACTATGAAAGTTGCTGTGCTGAGTCAGGCAAAGTTACTGAAAGACACTGGTCTATTTGTAACTGAGGATTTCTCCGTTTTAGTAAGGACAAAACGACAAAAACTTAAACTTATCATGGACAGAGAGTACGAGAAGGGGAGTCGATCTCGTCTCAAATTTGATAAGCTGTTGTTTCAAGACGGTGAGGTTCTCACATGGAACTTAAGTAACAATGTTCATGTAACTCTGAAGGTTAGGACGGAATTTCGATCCCCTAACGTTGTAGGAGATAACGAAAGTTATGAATAACAAAACGGCCGGGCCCAATGTAAACAACACGCTATTTCCCTTCTAGCGTGGAATGTCCATGGTCTTTTGCGTAAACTTTATTCATTAGATTTCTCAGTAGAGGTGGCGTTGCACTCCTAGTACATAAATGTCTACTAGATGGTGTAAAGAATGTTGGTTTATCTTTTGTTGACTGCATATTTATAACCCTTGATTCGTCATATTTCCACTTGGTCAAAGATACTGTCATCGGTATTGTTTATGTTCATCCAGAACACAGTTCTGTTCTAACTGATCATAGCGATGTCAAAGGTATTGAGTATATTAATGATATATTACTTGGCCAAATATTGAGATGTCGCTATTCTGATAGGCGGCGATTTTAATGCACGTACTGGCCATGTCATGGATTATGTAATCCAGGAGCATCATGATTATATTCCTGAATTCAATGATATACACGATATCACTGACAGCTTTGATATCCCCCGCTCATCTAGAGACAGTGAAGTAAATGAATATGGGAAAGATCTAATAAATGTATGTCCTCAATATGGACTACACATGTTTAATGGACGTTTCCAAGGTGACAAGGACGGGTCCTTCACATGCTTCTCTAACAAAGGTGCCAGTGTAGTAGATTATTGTATTTGTTCGACAGCACTGTTAAATTCTATTAAAGATTTTAGCATGAGCACTCGGACAGAATCCGATCACTTCCCGAGTGAGTGTCATATACTGTGCAATGCAGAGTCTAATGCTGCACCCGAAATATCTATATGCTCGGATATAAGGAGATTTATATGGAAACCAGAGGTGAATGATTTATTCAGTGAAATGATCAGTGCAGACCTTAGTAATCTTAGTTTAGTTGACTTTAATGATAACGATACATTTGACTCTACCAAAGCGGTTGATCAACTTGTGTCTGTTATCCACTCCTCTGCTTCACGTTGTAATATGGCCTGTAGGAAAACCAGTGTTAAACTTGATAAGTGTATTAAATCACCTTGGTATGATCAGGAATGTGATAATATCAAGAAACAAAAATATGACATTCTGAATAGATTCAGATTGACTGGAGACAAGTCTCTTTTATCTAAATTCCATACATCACGCAATAGATTCAGAGAAATATGTCGTCAAAGGAAAGAACAGTTTCTAGTGAACTCTACTGAGGCAATTTTGGATTGCTATAATAATAAAAACGCAAAGTCATTTTGGTCACATGTCCAGTATTTTAGTAAACGGTCTGTGCAGTTATCTACTAACATCGGTAGTGACTAACATCGGTATTTGTGATGACTGTACTAATGATGTTTACAACAATATTCTCAATCACGATATTACCCCCAATGAAGTTGACTTCTAAAAATCTCCTGGTCCAGATGGAATTGTACCGGAAATGCTCAGATACAATTCTCAAATATTTACCACGTACCTTTGTAAATTATTCAATTGTATCTTTAAATCTGGCAATTTTCCTGAACAATGGTCGAAGAGTATAATATTCCCCTTACACAAAAAAGGTAACATTAATGATGTTAATAACTACAGAGGTATTTCCCTTTTAGATATACTAGGGAAAGGTTTTACGTATCTTCTCAATAGTCGCTTAAAACATTTTATTGATGAATTTGATAAGTATCCAGAATCACAGTGTGGTTTCCGGAAGGGTTACTCAACAGTTGAAAATAAGTTTACCTTACAAAGTCTAATCCAGAAATGTTTATCTAAATCCAAAGGTCGTTTTTATTGTTGATTTGTTGATTTTAGAAAAGCGTTTGATTCCATAACAGAGATCTACTGTGGCATGTTATTGCATCATATAACCAAATACATACAGTTATGGAGCAATGTGGTGATATGGGTATTTTTGTTGACTCTGATTTTGTAGAACTGTTCCTGTTGTTATATGCCGATGATTTATGCTTGTTTTTTCAGATTCTGTTATAAGTTTACAAAAGAGAATTAATATACTTTCGCAGTTTTGCAAGAAGTGGGGTCTGACGGTTAATCTTGATAAGACCGGAATTCTGTCTTTCGAAACGGAGGGAAATTAAGAGCTTCCGAATACTGGTACATGGACGGTATTAAACTAAATGTATCAACATACTGCAAATATCTTGGTTTAACATTTTCAAACAGATTATCTTGGTCTAAATGTGTACAAAACTTAGTTATGAAAGCAAATAGAGCAATGGCATCAATCAAAATATGTTCTTCAAAATTGAAAAATATATCTCCATGTGTGTTATTTAAGATGTTCGATGTACAGCTGAAGCCTATCATATTGTATGGATCTGAAATTTGGGGAATTCACAAATGGGAAGCTATTGAAAGATTTCATGTTCAATTTTGTAAATATGTTCTTGGTGTGAGTTATAAGTGTTCAAATGTTGCAGTGCTTGCTGAATGTGGAAGAAACTATGTACATATTGACACCCTTCAAAGAGTAATTAAATTTTGGTTTAAAATATTAGAATCACGAGGTATCCAAAACAGTGTTATAAAATGATGTATAAGCTTTAAGCAGTAGGTCGGCACACCTGTGCTTCGGATGTAAAGAAGATATTGTTCATGTATGGATTTGGTTCTGTATGGGAAGCTCAGGGTGTCGGCAACAAAAGTAATTTTCTACATAATTTTGTTTTAAGAATTAATGATTGTTATATACAAAGCATATTTGCAGATATTAATGGCAGTTCATCTTTAGATTTATATTCTAACATTAAACACACTATCTGTATAGAACCATACCTACAGTACTTCATGTTAAATCGAAATAATCATGACGGAGAATAACTTTGATCAGAATAGGTGCACTATTTATAAGAACAAATACTGGAAGAAATTAAGGAATACCTAGATGTTATAGATTTTATAAGCTTTGTGAAGATAATGTAATTGAAGATTAACTACACTTTTTATTCAAATGTCCAATTTTTAAAGAATTAAGACGGAAATATATCCCACATTTACCTTATCATGTTGATATTTATTACCTGCAAAATATTTTACAACGTCAAAACTTAGAAATTATTGTATCATATTCATATGTCATAAGAGATGCACTTGCCCTACGCTCGAAGGTTTTATTATCAATTTAACTCACAATGTAAACTTTATTTATTCTTCTCTCTGATGTTTGTCTGTTGTTTGTATATAATGTGTTTTTGTATGTGGGCCTAAGGCCTTTTACTGAAAAAAACGAAATTGAAAATTTAATTTAGAATCCAGATTGGCTTAACAACTTTTAAGCTTTAAAGAGCCTTAATACTGTAATATAATATAAAAATAGGTTTTTAGTTCATGGTCCCTGTGACCCAATTTGGGGTCACAGGGTCACCAAACCTGCAATTTAGAATCCTCATTGGCCAAGGACTCTGTAAACGACATTTCAGTTTTCTAGAGCTGTTCATACTGGGGAATCTGCAATGTTATCCCTCCTCTATGTCATACAATGGGGATAAAGTTATCACCCTGTCCGTCTGCCCATCTGTAATGACTTAATTACTGGAACAGAACTAGAAAACCGTTCATAACATCTTTGTTAAACTTTCTATGAGTATTACCCACTAACTGAAATAATAGTTGATATGTCCATAGAAATGCGTTGGATTTGGACTTTGTTCAGGGATAGGTTCGATTCCAGAGTATAACTTCAAAACTCTTCATCTTATTATATTCTTGAAACTCTACATGACGTGTATTACCAATCTACTTAAGTGGTACTTTAAAGATAAAATGCCTTTAGAAGTTAATGAAGGATAATGATATTAATTTGTATAGATATACCAATATGGATTATGATTTGAAAATTTGCTGATCAACTAAACTGTTATAGAGATCACATAGGCAATGCTTTATAATTTGATATGTTAATGTTGATAATGCAATAAATATCTGATTAACCTATAATTAATGGCTGTATTTTTTAATTTGTGTAATACGTGACTGTGTTGAAGGTGAAACATTTTATATTTGTCAATGTAACTGTGAAAGAAGACTTTAAATTACAAAATTTGATAATGACATGACCTGGTACACAGATTTGTCTGAATTGAATGTTATCATTTTAGCAAACTATGTCGTTAATAAACATTGTTTTGTATTAAAAGCCATTTTGTTTTGTTTTCCCAACATCCATTTCGACAAAATTGCACAGTGGTGTGTCAATTATATTCTTCCCTTTAGGTTTTTTCCATACATTCCAAATTACATTTACATTTTGTGCATCATGAATGATTTTCATTTAATTACAACAATGTCCCAAACATGTTGCATGAATTGCCGTTTCCCCATATGATCCCATGTTATTATCCCCCGCCAGGAAGAGGAAAGGGGATATAGGTTTGAACTCCCTCCGTCCGTCCGTCCGTACGTACGTCCGTGATAAAGGGGACAGCTTTTCCCAGAGACTATTTAAGATAGGATTACCCAATTGGTGTGTGGCTTGAGGGCATAAATACCTTGATGGAGTTCGAAAATGAGAAGCACACAATTATTTTTTGCGTAGTTATTGCCCTTGTTCCGTATATTTGGACTCTGTTCAAGGTAACTCCAAATGGGACAGCTTTTCTCAGAAACTATTTAAGATAGGATTACCCAATTTGGTGTGATGCTTAAGGGTATTGATACCCTGATGGAGTTTAAAAATAAGAAGCGTGTGATTATTTTGTCTGGAGTTACTGCCCTTGATTCGTTTTTGACTCTGTTCCAGGTATCTTCAAAGGATATGAAGGGCTCAGAACCAAAAGGGTACTAATGGCATATTTTGGTGGTTTTAAGTTATCTATCTCAAATGAATCTCTGAGGTCCCTTCCATATAAACATGCATCCTCCTGGGCTAATGTTCAATGAATATGGCCCTAATTGAGCATTAAAGTTTACATTGCAGTGGATAAAGGGCCTAGTGGCCATTAGGTACCATTTGGAACTATGGCAATGTATGACACATGCCACAAGGCCTTTTTGCTTTTCAACCAGAAGTCGGTTTCCTCGATGGACATGTGCTTTCCAGGAGAGGTAAGTTTGATGTATTTAAGTAAACTATGAATGTAAGTTCGGTATTTGTGAAAACCAATTTAAACAAAACGTTTTTTGTTAATTATATCAGCTATCAGCTGCAATAAAACTCCTAAAACCCTTAAAATATAGCTGTAACCAAATATTTTACAAGGCCCTTTTGATTCTCAATATATCCCTGGGTGGTTGCATGTAAGATGACATAACTTTTTAAGAAATAAATGAAATGCAAATGATTTTGCTAACGAATGTATATTATAAATGACCACTGTGTTTGCCAACGCCTTCTAACAGTCTTAAAGCCAACAATTGTATGAATTATTCCAAGAGTTGCCACTAGGCCCCTATGGTTCTGATTTTGTGATTGTCTTTTTTGCAGGATGTGTTTCCTCCTAGAGCTTCCAACCGAGATACTGGTGAACATTTTCAAATACCTCACTCTTGAACACTTGCTAACCATTGCCAACAAGGTGTGCTGGAGGTTTCATGATATTATTGAAAGTAATAGTATCTTATGGAGACATTTCGAGTTCAGCAGACACCTGACATTTAGTGAAAACAGATTGAACCGACTGTCCGACCACTTGTCATGCCAATTTGTTTTGGACATTGGGTATTCTTCAGTACTAAATGTGGATACTCTTGTGAACAGACTTTGCCGGGTTCACAACTTGGTATACTTGAGTCTAAGTGCTACTCCAATAACATCACTGAACTTTCTTTCATGTATGCCAAAATTGGAAGTTCTGTTGTTAACACATTGTCAGAAAGTGAAAGAACGAGAGTTTCAATATATAAGCACTTTATCAAATTTGGAGCAACTGTCTGTCAGTTATTCAAATGCGAGATCTTCAACTTTAGCCAGATATTTGCCACCAAAGCTTGTTGGACTCACAGCAGCTGGAATTGAATTCAGGATTGATGAAGTTCAACTTGTCTTGGCAACTCTCTACCAAACGTTGGATTCGTTTACATTTTCTCTTTCTGGACCAGGAAATAGAATGGACATAGCACTTGTTTCTGAGTTCTACTGTGATTGCAGTTTGAGGGTTGTTTAAGATTTGAGGACAATGTCTAGGAAAATTTCATTGGAGAAAGTCATTGCTGATATTCTTCACAGCAGTGATGTGGAAGAAGATGATTTGCCTGACCATGAATTGAACATTGGAGCTGAAATTTTGGTAGAGAGTGAAACTGTTGAAGTTCAGCCAGTAATCCAGTTTGATTCACATCAAGATACCATAAACAATAATCATGTTCCTGATATCTATGAACCACTAAACAGTGACCAAGATGAAGTGAGAGATCCAACCTTTAACCCTGATACAGACAAGGGTGAATACAGCACCGAATCTGAAACAGATGCGCAAGATGAAGATGTTATTCGGCAGTCCGCACAGGTGAATGCAGATTCATCTATTGAAACTATTGGGCAACCTAATGATGTACGTGAAGTTAATGAAGAGTCAACTGCAACCCACAAATCAAGAAAACGAAAGAGAAATCCTGACCTCTGGAAGAAAAATATCATTAAGCACAAACGGGCCAAAGGGTTAGAGTATATCAGCCATTCAGGAAAAGTAGTACCTAAGAAAGTGGTTGGAGCAAAATGTTCATGTGAAAAGCAATGTTTTGATCACCTGAAAAATGAAATTGATACTCTCCTTTCAACATTTCTTGACATTGGAAACAAGGAGAAACAAGACTTGTTTTTAATTGGTTTGGTGGAAAAATGCACAAACAATCCAACGAGATCGGACAGACCTAAAAAAACACGAAGCGCGAGCGAAAATACAGCTTTGTATACAATATCAAATTGGATGATGGTACTCTCTTTCGTGTGTGTCAGGCAGCCTTTCTATCCATCTATGCAATCGGCAGGAAAAGACTGAGGAGACTTCAGCATCTTCATGGATCTTCAACACCATCTGAGAAACGTGGAGGATCTTACAGGAAGACGGACGAAGCTGTTATTCATCAGATAGTGTCCCACATTAATCAATTTCCTGCCAGGCATAGTCATTACTCCAGGAAGAATAACCCACACAAGCGGTATCTCTCTGCAGATCTGTCAATCAAAAGGATGTGGCTCCTTTATCTGAAGGAACATGAACCTGAGGCAGCTAGTCGGGTAGAAGCTGGTGGTGATTATGATGGGAAAGTCAAAGAATGGCTTTACAGGCATGTTTTTCTCAACCAGTTTAACTTGTCATTTGGCTACCCAAGAAGTGATACATGCATCCGTTGTGATGAATTTGATGCCAAAATAAAGGCTGCATCCACAGAGTCTGAAAGATCAGAGTTGATGGAACAACATAACCAACACATTGATGCCGGGGATCTTGGGTATTCCAGTTTGGCATCTGACACAGAATATGCTAGACAGTCGTGGAAGGACAAAGAACGTGTATTTGGTGTTGAGTCATGTACATGTGCCGAAGCAGTGGACATGTATACCTTCGACTTTCAAAAGAATTTCCTCATACCAGTACTTACTAATACTGAGGTATATTACAGTCGTCAACTCTCTGTCTATAATCTTGGTGTTCATGATACCGTGACAGGAGAAGGTGTCATGAACCTATACGACGAGACAACTGCTGCCAAGGGTGGGGCAGAGGTGGCATCTTGCCTCCAACATGTCTTGAAACAGCGTCAGACTGGTGCTTGGGGTCTTATTCTCTATTCTGATTGCTGTGCAGGACAAAACAAAAATCACGATGTTGTTGGCTTTCTTCAAAAGCTGATACATGAAAAGCAATTTGAAAGGATCGATCACAAATTCATGACAAGTGGACATTCAAGATTACCAAACGATCGTGATTTTGCATCCATTGAAACACAGAAAGTGAAAGAGAAGCCTGTTGTTCCAAGTGATGTTGTCAAGTTAATCTCAAACTCAAGGAAAAAGAAGAAGTTTGTGGTTAACTCCATAACACAAGAAATATTTCAGGATTATAGGCAGATGTCTAAAGAGAGCATCAAATCAAGCTTTAGGGATTCCCCGACAAATAATCCTGTCCGGTTTCGTGAGGTTCAGTGGTTCAGCTATGGTCAGAGTTATGAATACTCCTGGGAGAATGATCTGAACGAACTTAGAAGTCACCCGTCTGAAGTTTGGTGTAGGTATACACTCAATCCACGTGAACCATGGATGAAGGTGGCATTCTTGAAGAAATATCCATTTCAAACCCCCCTGAAACAGAAGTACAATGACATCCTTCCAATTAAGTCTGCAAAATACAAAGATTTGCAGAAATTGTCAAGGTTTCTGTTTCTCCGCTCACAGAAAGTGTTCTATCAGTCCTTGAAGTTTGTTGGGCAGAGGGATGAAGCTCCAGCTGAGTCAGAAGACGAGGACGTCGACAATGACGACCTTGTCTATGATAAGTGAAATGTGACTCAAAGTTATGGTTACTGCTCATACATTGGTTGTGTTCCATTTGAGATGATAGTTTTTGTCGTTGGATCTGTTTTAAATCCTTTCTTCATGTATTTTGGTGCAACATGGAATTGTTGTACTTTCATACTGTCCAATCCAATTTTAACAAAGAATCCATTATCATTCTAGGTATTATTCTAAATCAAAAACTTGATTGACATTGACCTGAGTTAAGAGATCTTCTCTATGATAAGTGAAATGTACCTCAAAGTAACTCTTCATAATGCTTACTGCTCAGATATTCGTTGTGTTCCATTTGAAATAATTATAGTTTTTTTCTGTTGAATCTGTTGGATATAGTTTGATCCTTTTTTCATGTATTTCGGTGCAACATGCCTTTTTGTACTTTCATGCTGTCAAGTTTTAACAAAGAACCAATCTTTTTTCCGGGTTTTATTCTGAATACAAAACTTGATCGACCTTGAAGTGATAAGTGAAATGAACATCCAAGTAACTGTACATTTTGCTCACTGCTGAGATATTGATTATGTTCTATTGAAGATATGGTTTTTGTCGTTGAATCTGTTGAATCTATTTTGAATCTATTTCATGTATTTTGGTGCAAAATGCCATTTTCGTACATGCTGTGAAGTTCTAACAAAGAACCTAACACTTTTCTGGGTACTTTTCTACATGTTAAAACATGATAAAAACAGTTCAGTTCATGTTTAGGTTGTTTTCAAAGTTTAAAATTTGATCCAGTTATTGTTATGCCTTGGAATTACTTGAATAAAGTATGATTATGAATTCCAATGGGTTTATTTTAGTTTTTGTTTGAATTTGACTATATTACTTCTAAGAAGAAGAGATAAGGGTTTATTTTAAACCCTTAGTTGTGAAATTTAATGCAATATAACATATTAAGCAATGTAACCAAAAAGGCCTTATGGTGGTTTAAGGTCCTTCTGGCACTGAGACAAACTTATACAGCTTATATTTTTTTATTAAATGATATTTCTCCCACTGAAGTATCCATATTTTTACTTCATTATGTCTCATCTTTCTATGTGTGAAGGATAAAAAACATTGATTCATGCAATACCAAGATGTATGTTTTCAGCCTATATCTCAAAACCAACAAAATCACCATTAGTACCCTTTTGGTTCTGAGCCCTTCATATAGCTTTTCTCAGAAACTGTTTAAGATCAAATCAGTTTTGCGGCTTGAGGATATCGATACCTTAATGGAAAGAAAATGAGAAGCGCACAACTCTTTCTTCTCGAATTATTGTCCTTGTTCTGATTTCTTTTGTCTGAAGGGGGATGTTGATGACTATGTCTTCTTGTTTCAATGAAGCATGGATAATTTGAATCTCAATTTTCAAAACATTTTACTGATAATTGACATGGAAACAGCAACAATACCAACTTTCTGATTTTGGATACAATGGTATTTAATAAAACAGTTACTGTATATTACTGTTTATAAGAAGACTTTTATATACCAGAAAATAAGGGGTCAAAGAAGGGGATCGCCTTATGGACTATGTTTACAATATTGAGATATGACCATTTTATCAGCCCTTTAGGCTGTACATTATGGTGGCTATGGGGAAGTGACCTTACTGTAAAAATACCCGATAGTTTGCCGTTTTCCAAAACCAATCTTAATATTAATGAATTTGAATATTATAAACATAATCTCAAGATATTAGATTACAATCGTGATCAATTTTATAAGTTTCCGTTTACTGTCACGATCATGAAAACTAGTTATGCTACATTGAAATAACATGGGACCTTATGGTAAAACGGCGATTCTTGCAACACTTTTGGCACCGTGCTCTATATCAGCCAATTTACCAACATAACGTGAAAAAGAAATCATTCTGTTTTTCACATCTCTTCGTGGTGAGCAAATTAATAAGCAATGTATGTAATGAACAATGAAATATATAGACTGAACTAGTATGTATGAAGAGGATAGAATCTAATAGCTGCTGAGGGAAGCAGACGATAGTCGGATTCAAAAAAAGACGCGCAACGTGTAGATGAAACCGGGACAACAAGCATCACATCAACGCGTGCGACAGATTTCAATGTACAGAGCAATTGTTTACACTCCATGTACGGAAAATTCCCGCGTAATTCCCGCGGACCGCTTCTACGTTTTAATTATAAAACAAGTCAACTGTTAGGAATATTAAGTATTTTATGGCATCAATAGGAAGCTAAAGTGTATGCGTATATGCGTATATGCACTAATAAGTCGTAAAATAGCTTAATTTAGGTCGAAAAACCGTGCTACAGTGCCTTTATGATGCATTTACGAATTGCCCAATTGCTTACGATCCTTTGCTAATTTAATATTTTCAAAGTCGTGTTTCCATCTTTTGTCAAATTCGGGACAGTGTGAACCGCCCTTTGGTCATAGCGCCAAGGATACACACAGTCCGTGACAATCATAGTGACGCACACCGAGCTCTAAACGACCCGAAGACGTCACCGATGAGCTACATTTACCAAACGCCTGAACAAGCGACTCAGAGAAATCTCTTGCGCAGAAAAGGCTACGAAATGCAGCAAGGCTTAAATAAGACAATGATGAAGGCTGGCGCAATTTATTCCTTGCGGAGGAAGGTGATTTCGCTCATTTCAGATATTGTGTCAATTCCATTTTCCTTACAGGCTTATGGGATATGTTTGAAATAATGTTTTATAGGATTAAATGCATTTTCTAAGCCAACTAAAGGTCACCACACCGACGGCATCATTAAGACGCGACAGTAGGTGGCCTGCGGCACTTTTCAATGTAAAGAATAACCAGTTTTTATATAAGTTTATTAGCTTCATGAGAATTACATTTAGATTCAAAGTGAGCTATGGCTGCAATCAAAAACATAATGAAGTTGCCATTATTGAATGAAATTGATCCTTGTTTCAAATAACAAGACAATTTAACACGATTTCACTCTGCTTTACTCTCGCTTAAGGACGAAGAACAGCTATTTCAGCGACAAAATGATATTCAATGTAACTGCCTGTTTGCTTATGAGGTACATGTACGGACTAGCCATCTTTCAAATTTCTCTCTGAGTACAGTCTTGTAGTTTTCATGTACATGCTATTCTGGGGATTAGAAGATGGATTACGACTCACGAAAGTTAATTAATATATGGATTCGATATAGGTTTCGCTACGACCTTTATCCCAATGATCTGACGAAGTGACAGACAGTCGGAAAATCCCCCTTAAAGGGACAACAAAATTGCCTCACTCGCTGTCATTAGTTGATAAATGGAATGAGTCGTCTTAAATGACCACAGTTCCATTACCGAAGTCCTGATATCAAAGGAATGTTTCCATCAAAGGCTCACTAGACCGCTGGGAAGCGGAGTTTAGACTTTATATACCTCACTGACCTCCTGATGCGGATACACGCTTGTAGATGTTTTAATATATCCGATTTATCAGATTCCGATTGGAACACGCTGTCTGTAAGGGCTACGTTTGTCAATCGATATCAGTGGCATTCGTCAATATTGATGACGGTTTTCTTCACTCTCTCTCTTTAAAGTGAACACCTGATATCCAGTACAATAACTTTCATACCATTTTTCGAACTATTACTTTCCATTACTAAGTTGGTCACACCATTCTGTTTATAACATTTTCACCTGTGAAGTATAGGTTGCAGTGTGTGCTTTATGAGAGTAGAGAGAAGGTGAGGGGAAGTTTACATTGGTGCAATAGAACTTCCTGGTAGCCGTATAAACACACCAGATTCGTTGTATCCATACCAGCACCGGTAACACGAGACGGGAATACAGGCGACACGACGGACAGGTGGTGTTCTACGATGATGATGTATGCTGGCGCCAGTCAGTGACAGCATAGCTGTGGCAGTGACAGTGGCGGGAACGACTAATGGGACGTTGTCGTTCTCGGGGCCAGTAATACCGACACTGCGGTCACATACATCGTGATAGCGCTTCAGGACTCTTGTCCGTCTTTATCGTTACCTGTGGTGCTTCCTCATTTTCCTCGAAGTGTCGCTTTTTAGGCAAAATCACAGAGTAATAATGGAGAACATAACTAACTCAAATAACGGTTCTTTCGCAAACCATTCGATCGTTGACGAAACCATTTATTACCCTCTCGTCAAACAACCTGCATATATGATTGTCATTTTGTCTTTAGCGTATGGAGCTGTCTTCTGTCTTGCTTTAATTGGAAACATCAGTGTTATTGCCGTCATTTACAAAGACAAAAGGTTTCACTCAGTGACATATGTGCTGCTTGTTAACCTCGCCCTGGCCGATGTGATGGTTGCCGTCTTCTGTCTACCTATCACCCTCCTTACCAACATCTTCAATGGTGAGTAGCCAGTGTTGTCTCGGTTGAAAGTCTATGAATATTTCATTCATCTCAGGTTTCAGGTCGACACAATTGATTTTTAGTTTAACTTCATATTTAGCTTTTTCTAGCCTTTATATATACTGGGATTCCGCACACTGTTTGACTATTGAATTTATCAGTGTAGAGATTACTTAAATCTGCGTCCATGTTTCTTCTCTTTCAGAGTCTGATGTCTTTATTAACACACACACATTGTATTGTTGTTTTCTGTTAACTGCTATTATTGTACACAACACAATGACGAACACAATGAAGCAACGATAAATGAGCTTCAATCGAACTTGGGATCATTAGCAGCTGTTCTGTAAAGTACAAATAACGTTCTCACCGCAGCACATGTTCGGATGAATCTCTCAATTTTAGTTTCTTGTAAACTGAATCTAATCCCATGTTCGTCTGGTAAATCAATACTTACCTGTACAGTGAAAGTGGAGCAAGGCTAGAAGAAATGCCTTGAGAAAACTTGATGTATGACTTGTGTATGTTAATTTATACTCTTGTACTGGACAAATTATTTGGATACTTATGTTTAGTATATACATATTAGGTCAGCTTTGAATGTAGTGTCAGGAATGCTTTTACTATGAAAATAAATAGTATTTTCAGTCACTTGTGACAACTACATTGGAACATGGTACAAGACACAAGTAACGAACTATTGTCCTGACGTCAATGCACGCTCGTGAAGACATATTGTTGTTGATGATGCTACAAGCAGCTATTTGCGCTGATTCAACAAAACATAAATCCAAATACTAGGTAAAAAAATACTATGTACGATGTATACAATGGAGAACCTTTGTCTTTTCACGACAAACATTATGTTCTCTTTGACGCTATCCTACCCTTTCTTGCTAACTTTTTAAAGATTATGTATATCGTGTGATATTAGGTTACATTTGACCACACTGCCACAAAGTACTGACATATATTCCCTCTCATTATCGTGTCTGTCGTCGATGTTTGGACATAGTTAGTCTATACTTTTGCAATGACAGTATATAACAATGAATACACGATTTGGCTACTGTTATAAGTGTATTTGTCTGCTTAGAACATTGACAGTATATCGACTGCGGATACAGCCGTTCCTTGTGAACAATGCAGGTTATTATCTCATGAAATACTATATGTTTTTAAAAGGATATAATAACACAGCAACGGCGTATTGATTTCTATCAGCTTTTAACAGCCAACATGTGTTCATATACACTCGAAAACAGAACAGTTATGCCTTCAACAATCTCCGTACTTAAGGTAAAATTAATCATAAATGACAAGCATTTATGGTAGATAAATTAAACAGTTTGCAGCTAAACATTTACAGAAAAATAGAATTGAAATCTTTACCAAAAGAATACTATAAAAACTACACATAGTGCATTATACATACACAATGTATGATAGAGTTTTTTTGTGTGCAATTAGCCATATGTTTCACATACATTTATCTGCATGAATGAAGGACAATTGATTTGTATAGCGACTAATATTCAGGTTATATTCAGTGTCGCTTTACATAACAAGTAAGTAACACAAACATGGGGCAGTGATTGCTGAGATAATAAGATGTACCTACAGGTAACTACATGTAGTATTTTATTATAGTTCTATATATTGTCTCATACTTTGTTCTAATGCTATTCAATCATTCGTCATTCTTAACGTATGAACTCGTTTCAGGAAGTGATAAATCGTAATTCATGTTTCTCATAAGATCTTTTCTATCAAAATATATCACAGTCCACGCACCATAAGAATTCATTCATATGGATTAGAGTAAGTGTAGTTTATAAGTAGTGAACTGATTCTGAATTTTATCAATTTATAGATTTACAATTCCTTCAAATAATGTGAAAACCAATGTTGAAGAAGTTTATTAACAGATTTAACAGCTCTGAGTTGATTTTCGATGCATTATTGTGTAAGGCCTGAGATTTGAGTTATATCACTCCAGATTGATAAAGCTCAATAAGGATCAATACGTTCACAGTATGAGCTGCCGCTTAAACGCTTTCCTTAAAACTTGTACACATTTAAACGGGTATTACTCCGTCCATTAACAGCATACATACAAACACACCACATGACGATTAAGGATATTACGATAACGAGAGTTTGACATTCATGGTTGAACTTTGTTAAGAAATGTGAAACATGGAAACTGGAGGTCAGTTAACAGGTAACCTCTCTGATAAGGAACTGTGAACATGCAACACGGCGTCTTATTGAATCCAAACCAAAATAGGTTTATCTTGATGTTACAGTGTTAAATTTGGAATCATCTCTTGACAAAAATAAACATTAGAATACATGCCATTAAGATAGTGAACAGATATAACATTGTTACATTTTGGATAACGCTACCTTCAATTGTACAATTTGTGTTACTTTAACAGCTTAACACACGGCTACAAGGCCTCGACGGTAGTGTCATCCCAAATGTAACAATGTTTTAAAAATAAACATGCTGAAACTGTTCAGGATAAACTTTAAATCACAACCAATGCACCTATCATCATCACACTTATCATAATAACCCAATTTGAATCCTTTTAACGTAATCTTTCGGACGTGGAGTTGCGTCTTGTTGATAAATTGTTGATAAACGCAGAACAAAGAACTGATATTCTCTAAAGGCATTTAAGAAGAGACATTACTAACAGAGGACATATTGTATAGCTACGTTTATATGTTTATTACGACGCATTGCGCATTATTCAAGGAAGGACTATAAAGGAAAGCAGAGGCATCTTAGTTAGATGTTACGATTGGTCCTTTATTAAAACCGACGTGAAATCTTGAGATGGTCGTAACACGTATTCTCAAACCAAAATTACGGATATTGGTTAGTCTAAGAATCGACCCAGACGTGTGATGTAATTTCAGACATCGTTTACACCATGTGCTCAGTTCATAAAATATATACATAATCGGATTAACGTTTGAAATATAAAACATGTTTCACAGGTTGCTAGCGAGATATAGATTGAAGTAGTCGAGGGGAATATTGTATGTGGAGATACCTCACGCACAAAACACATCATCACCAAATTGATCGCACCCAGGCCGTTACACTGTGAACACTGTTTACAATTAAAGATGTGTCTAATTAATTGATGTATGTAAACGGCACACACCGTTCGAAAAGATCTGTATGTTGTTCAATTGTCATTGTTGCGAATACAAAATTCACATTCAAAGACGTTTGCTAGTAAAATGTGTTTAAATGAAAGGATTAGCTTTGTTTGAAGATCCTCAACAGTAATTTCAGCAACACGATTTAATATTCATGTTTTCCCGAGCCTCTACAAAGGTAATGTTCTGGGTATTCATGGAAATCATTGACACGAACAACGGCTGTAAATTGATTTTTTCCAAAATCCACATACAGTAAGCGAGCCCGAGGACTGTTGTCATCATCTGTATTCTATTCGTTATTTAATTGTAGTACATGTACATGATAACATACATGTACATTCCTATCGTCGCACAGGCTGTTACACATTGTGACAGAATAACAGAATCTTGGGTTTCTGTGAAAATAACAGAAATACATAAAATGGTTTCATTCAAGAGTTAAATTATATATCTATGTTAGAGTATTAAAAGAGACATACAACCGCTAGGGGGTATTCAGTTGATCACAATCATGAGAAGGTTGAAAGGTTATTTAAGCTGTATCTCTTTCTGGTATATCATTGGGAGCGGAATACTTTAAGATAACAATTTGTTTTAAAGTTTCCACATTTATAACAAATGTTAAATGAGGTCACGATGAACAATGTATATAATAAAGATGACCCAGACAATGAGTTTACTCAAATAGATTTGTCTGTCGATTTATTTTCTCAGACTCGACACTGTGTACTTGTGTGCTGAAGATAGTCAAATGGTTGTCATCTGTTAAGGGAGGGATGTTGCTGACTGATTGATAAGAAAAAATGCTTATATGACCGAGTCACAATGTAAATTTGTAGAGGGCTGTCCACGTATCGCCATCTTGTGTTAAAGAACTTAAGATATAAGTGTTACTAAGTCTGCGATCATTTCATAGTCAATTGTAATCAAACATGTGTGTTCAGTTTGCTTGAAACATTGAGTACATGGTGAGCGATATTAGCATAGCTATTCGTCAACATTCTTAAAATCTGAAGTTAGTTCTTGCTAAGCGAAGTTAACTTCATGGAGACCTTAAATCATAGATGTTTAATTAACCACAACCAGCTGAAATCGGTATTGTTTTGCTCTAATATTACACATATATCTAAAATGTGCATGTTCAAAGTATTAAGTACGTTTTATAACTTCATTATGGCTTGCTTAGTCACTCATATGTAAACAAATGACGTTAATACACCGTAAGTGAGTCCACACATCCCGACACCCTTTAGACCGCTTACAAGTGTATGCAATGCAGGATTAATGATTCCCAGATAAATTGCTGATGTGGCAACAAAGGTCAACAGTTAGAGGACCTGGTGAGGCACCTATGTACAGTGCACT
Source organism: Gibbula magus (assembly GCA_936450465.1). NCBI lineage: Eukaryota > Metazoa > Mollusca > Gastropoda > Trochida > Trochidae > Gibbula > Gibbula magus. The sequence goes on along the minus strand of OW388290.1, from coordinate 30,858,658 downwards.
AAGAGGTTATAACACGGCCTCCTAACGTCGCGCTGAGTGTCAGATACATTGGATGGTAATGAGAACTGCATGCTAATCATTGCAAGATTGTCACTAATATATTCCTGATTAAATCTATTAGACTTTCAGTTCTTGCGCCGCCTCACACCATGCACGCTCGCCTCCCTAGGTGAATGGTAATGTAGTTGGCGTCTTCTACTTAGCCTGAGTGATGCGAATCTCAAACAGTGCTGTATCATTGGTTACGGATTTGTCTGCAAGGTGATTATCTTTGATTTAAAACCCCAAAAGATAAACAGTTACAATCCGAGTGGTTGTACAGACTTGTTTATAATACGTTATGTTGTCAAATGAAACCGATCGAAGACATGCGCTAAGGCATCACTATGGTATTCTCTGTCCGTGACTTTTGTAATACAATATGGAATTGCCAACTAATGAATCATGTTGCAGTAGAGGTACATGTAGGAGTTGGCTCCGTCCCGGAACCGTGCACATGCTGACGTGCTATCCTGTCGGCTTAAACCAATCAGAACTCTGCCCTTTAACGTGAAAAGTTAATTAACCCCCTCACCACTGACAAACCAGATCGCTTAAAATTACGTTTTCTGGCCTTTGTAGAAACCTGTAGGGGTGAGAGGGTTAAGCTGAAAACTTCTTCCAATTTCTGTTAATCTTTGAAATAATTTAATATATCATTTTTTAAGACGTTTTAACACTTTGTCTGATGCGGGACCTTTTTTTTAGAAAAGTCTTATTTTTACGACTACAACTCTATAAATGATAGATGTAAATAGAGATTACATAACGAGTGAGTGTTGAATATCGAAAATATTCCAACGAGATATTTTTAAATGTTGTGATTTATTCACGAGCGAAATCAAGGACGGTTGTATGAAAACAGCCGGTCAAGGAATGACGACCTCCGTCGACGTCAACAGCGTCAATGTTTGCTGTTAAAGTGCTTCTTGATCTTGATTTAGGACATTGATGACGACAAACATTGTGATAATGATTGTGTAAATATGATGTTTTATGTAGATGCGAGCGAAAGCGTAACGGAAAACGGGACTACATTTTTCACTGTTTTACGGTTTGATTCCACCTAGATTAATTACCCAGTATTAGTATTATTTCGCGGTAATGTCGCGCATAGTCTGATGCTTGTCTTAAATGAATATAAAGTTTCATATGTAATAAATAGATTACATAACTCGTGAGTGTTGAATATCGAAAATATTTTTAAAATTTCCATATTTCATAAATTTTACCCTAAAATAACAAATATTATATCTAAAAGAAACGGCAATTTTAACATCCAATATGTACTATCAAATAGTACTATTTAGTGACTATTTAATAGATATATCCTAACCATAGACATTCACAATCGACTCTATCCGGCAGAAATATTTTGTGTTTGAAAAACTTGATACAGTTTCTATTGCCCCTCGCTAGTTTGAAGTACTCGTCATACGTTTTAAAGAGATGTACAATGACACTACTCCGATTCAGGTATAGCGTATGCGACATAAACCCTCTGGGGAACCATCGGGACATTGCCGAGAGCTTATTACATGTACATGTATAGATCCATATACAGGACTCGTTATCCTAATTAGATTGTACATTTATGATTAACTTATGGTTTTTACTGGCCAGATTAATACTGGCCATATGCGTGAGTTTAAATAGTCTATATTGCAAAAGAATTACCCAATGCTATAATCGTTTTTTAAAAGTCATTAGCTCATATTTAAGTTATATTTTGGTGTTGTTAAAGTGGTCCTTTCCCGTACTCAAAAACAAAGAATTAGATAATGTTTTGATCAGTGTTACTTCTCTCTTGTGTCTTCTTGGGATAAAGGTCCTCGCTATTGCTCAGGTAATACAAATATCACACTCGTTTCGTAAAAGTCATATAACATATTTACTGAGATAATAATTATATTCAATACGTGTACCTAAGAGGACAATCATATGGAGGTTAATTTTTCCACACTCTTCTCTTGACCAAACTTGGGAATGTCATGGGTATAAACCCTGTTATTACCCATAGGGTTGAAAATATCCAAGTTAATATTATTGATATGAGTACATGTGCACATATCACGTTTGCCTAGCAACCATTGTTTCACCGCGACTTCCCGTGACGTCATAAAACTATTGTTCGTGACGTCACTGTAGCTTGTCCTCGGAAGAGAAGTTGGCTAATTTTACGTGAATCAAATGGAGTAGAATGGGTAATAAAAAAATTATTACACTCGAAAGTGTGCCATATGACTTTTACGAAACTCGTGCAAATTTATGTATAACCCTCGCTCTCGCTCGGGCAATACAAAAATTCACACTCGTTTCGTAAAAGTCATATGACATATTATTCCTCGGGTAATAATCTCTATTTATGTCTTCCTTTTCTTCTTCTTTCGTATAATATATTGCTTTCTATATGCAGCGACAGTAGGCAGGCAAGTCCATGGCTGATAGCTATAACATTGTATTTTCTTTCTTCTTTTCGACACTTTTGTCGATTATCACTTTATTCCCCATGCTCTCTAACAAAAAACTTATGACATGAACACTCATGTAATATCCTCTCTGTACGCAATTGACGTGACAAGAGAATTACAGATATATAATTCACATTCGTTAGTGCGACTGCGTCTGTTATATTATATGAGATAAACCTCTGAAACTTATCATTGCCATATATCACCACCGGTTATATAAATACATACAGAATTGGGTACATCATTACCTTCGTATTCGCTAACTAGCTCTTTCGGCCATGTTGGTTTCTTCAGTTTAGGCTTTGAATGTCAGTTGTAGTCACGTTGATTGTGATGTAATGCTCTTTGTGACATTATAGAGGTAGGTACGTCATGAGCGTAAATTCAAGGAAAATGACATTTAAGCGTTCAGTAAAGACTTAAATTGTTTTATAAATTCACGTTCAATAAGTTCCAGCAGCTGCGGATTATCGTATCTCGTTTAATAAAGGGAAATATTTTATATCTTCCACCAGAACAGTTTTCCAAGTGACTGCTTAGAGGTATAGTTCTATTTTCTGGCCGGTTGATTTGTGAACGGTGCAGATTCATTCTTTCATTTAAACGTCTTTCTGTCTTGCAAATGTACAGTTCATTGCACCCCTCGCACATGATGACATAGATGACATTTTTGGAATGACAATTCATGTTTCCTTCAAAAAGAACATGTACATTGGCAAGACAGAAAGACGTTTAAATGAAAGAATGAATCTGCATCGTTCACCAGAAAATAAGTGTTTCTTTGTGAAGGAAAACATGAATTGTCATATATATATATTACACAAACATGAACACTGCTATCTGGTAGCTTTGAGTAGTTTGAACCATAGACGTAGAATTCTCTTTAAACAGTGTATGCGGCCAAAGCCGAAACATGATAACCTCCTGAAAAGAAAAGTTGAATTTGGTCCCAGAAGACCAATTTCACTTAAAAGTTATATGTTTCCAGAGCCTTAACGCATCAGTCAAAGCTTTGAGTAATGCAGTAACTGTTTTATCTCACAGTTAGTTACTGAATCTTGGCGGAACAAAATACATGTAGACAGCAACAGCGAGAAGAACCTTCAGATATAAAACTGATGGTAATATTTTGTCAGCAACGAGCTCTGTCCGATAATCCTTTTGCTCAGATTGCACTTTCCGACAAGAAGTCTAAACCAGCTGCAGGTTAATATATACATATGGAAAAGAATTAAGCACACCCTTTATTCAAAACTAAAATGTGATGATGTGGGAACTTTACAATAATTGGACTGAATTAAACACTATCGACATGAAAAAGCAGATTTTTCAAAGAAAAATTATTCATGTTGACATTTTAAGAAATTTGGATTAGAATTTGTAATGATACTCATTTTCTACAAAATAACTATTGTCCTCATGCCTAAACTACGTGATTAAGTTTAGGTTTCAGATGTCAAAAACACCATTTATGTTACCAAGTTGACTTTTATACATCAACACATCTTTTATCTTGCAAAATAACGAAGTAATTGGTTGTTGAAATGTCATCCTCCTTTCAACAATTATTATCCATTATTGAAAAAAGGCTATAATCATACGATTTTGGAAACATTTGGCAATCTTTTAAATTAAAACCATTAATTAGCCGTTTCCCTTTGTTTTAGAGGTGTCTTTACAGATAACACTAACCAGATTTTGTCGTTAGGCAACGTTTACTGAGTCAGTTACTAAAGTCAGTAAACTAAAATACCAAAAGTAGTGAATCGTCATCTGAATGAACTGTTCTTTGTTACATTGATAGATAATGTCACTATCATATCATACAATTACTTTTTTTCTGACGCAATGTCTTCTTTGAAATTCTTATTAGACAACTTTTGCTGGTGAAAAAACGTGGGTTGCTTAACGTTTCCCATGAGTATATTTTCTTGAAACTCAACACATTAATCGAGCAAGCAGTACATGTGTCTTTTCTAAGAATATCCGAATATTCTTGTCCTTTTTTAAATTAAAAAATGGACTTTGATCGGAGAGAATGATATAGCTTAAAATAGATCAAGACATTGCATGAAACTGCGTGCATGTATTAGGTACAATACATGCGTTTTGCAACTTAGGAGCGCATTAATCTGTGGAATTATGATCAGAAGGGCGACTCGACTTCACTGAGAACGGTACATTTTATCATCATAAAACGATTTACATGCATGTATCAAAGTTGTTGTGAAATGGTTTCCTTATCTAATGAGTCCAGTTAAATTGGTCCGCGTCTCAAGTATAATTGTTATATACAACAATGAATTTTAAAATTATTCATTATTAAAGATTTGCCAATTTACCCGCAAAATCAATACCAATAACGGGCCAAGCTACATTTACAATTTCAAGAAGGATGTAAGTGATGCTGTCATGGCAACTAATGACATGTGAGCCGTCCTAACTGAAGCGTATTTTGCTAACTGATGAGGACGGGAGTCTAAATGGGAGGATTTACTCATGCGAAAAATGTGTTCGCTAATTTTGAATCAAACAAGGTACAAAGAGTTAGTAGGTTAATGCCATAGTCGTATTTATGGAAGCAAGCCGACGTCATTGTCATTGGATCGCAATCCTTGCGGAAGTAAAGCTTTGCAATAGTAGAATAAACTGAAAGCATTAAAACAAACGGCAAACATTGGATTCAATTTAAACACTTTCCGATTTCAAAATAGAGGTTAAGGAAAACAATAGCATATACCACGAATATTACATTCTTTTGTTTCAAGCGTTTGTGAGGATATAGGACATACAATTCATAAAAAAAATAGTATTTGCCTGGTACAGTTATGAGTGTCAAAATAAATAATCACAATCATTTAGTTTTGTCCTGTCATGTGACGAATAGTACCTGCTCACAGCAATAATTAACCTACATGTATGTTCATTTTGATCTTCCAAAGCAATAAGCTAATGTCTTATTCCCCTCTGAAGCAATTTGCCCCCATTGAGTTAGACGGTTAGTTCTATTTTGCCAACAAAACAAAAGCACTAGTAGGACATAAGTAATGCTTCTTTTAGATTCACGCGGTGTTTGTAAAACTTCCTCTAAACATCACTGGGATTGTCAGAAGTTACCTCAGTGTACTTGGATCGGATATGCTGGACTAAAGCGATGAATTAAGTTGCTCGAAAGAAATGAACTCTTAAGCACCACATGTCAAGGACCGTGTACTAAGCTTGCATTGTAGTTATCCAGGTAATCCTTGAACTGTAGGCGTTTGTGAAATTGAGTTAGAATCGTATCAAGTGTTATCTACCGGTAATTGATAATCAAAGGCTAACAACTATATATGTTATGTACAGTCGTCCTCTTCTCTATAAATGCTGTCACATAAACTTTTAGGCATGCTAAAATGGAACCTAATTTTGCTATATAATGATTGTATTATGTGATAAAAGTACATACTGTGAACTGTTTTATTCCTGCCAGTCACACTATTCAGTGATCATCGTGGGATGTAGATCTATAATTGGGAGTAAACATTTATTTGTCAAGTATACTTTTGGATTAATTTATTAAGAAGAAAAACACTTTGGTTGAGATGTTACATTCGTAGAAATGTGATATGAACTTATTGATTGCCAGTTCATACATATTCATGTACGTTATTGAAATCAAAAGCACTATTATAAGCAGTCTTAATTGACTGCAGGGCAAATAAGTCATTAGTAGCCCCATTAGCAACTTTGTCGGGGCTGCTATCAGATTTTGTGCAGTTTCCGTCGTCGCCGCCGACATCTCATGTACATAACATCTTTCCTACACCCCTGGGTATTTTTATGACATGTTCACATTCAAGGTCGATCAAGTTCACGAGGTCTGAAATCACAAAAAAAAGTCATTGTAAACACGATAACTTGAAAATTGTTTTATCAACTATGGATAAAAGCCAATATTTTAAAAGGTTTTCACTAAAATCCGTCAACGGTCAAGGTCACAACTTAAACATGTATTTGCGATAACACTGTATTTCAGAAGAGAAGGATGTTATGGATGATAAACTTCTTTATTAACAACAGCGATGTTTCAGTATAGATCCTCATACCGTTATCAAGCAAGTTGATCATCCATAAACTCCTTGCCTTCTTCATCACACCAACTTCTAGAAGGTATTAAGACTTCATATACATGACATTGAAGGTTAAATGCCAAAGGTCAAGATCATGAAATATTTGTTACGGCCATGTTAACCCGTTGGTAACCCAATTTTGAAATCAGAATTGTGTAAAGGGACACCAGTGATGATTCAACTTGTTAGTTATAACTCCAATGATGAAAAGATTGTGTTATAAAGTTTGCCCATTTTATTATTGTTGCGGAACAAGGAAAAGCGATACCCTCAATTTCGGGGCTTCTCTGCTTTTGCGGTGTCCTACAAACGATAATCTAGTACCAGATTAATATATTCCTTGCAGCATTATGATGAAAAATATATGAATATATTTTAAGCAAGTGCATCTTCAAAGATACATCAGGTACATGTTCTTCATTTTCTACCAATACTGACAACCATTTTCTATATAAAAAGCTAATCGGGTCGTGCAATGTAATGTTTTACCCTCTAATGTAACAATATATTGTATAAACTTTAATGATAAATGACACATTTGAGAAAAATAATACATGCAAAAAACATGCTTCAGCGCCTTTATGCTATTTCATCTTCAAACTTCTCAAGGATTTACCATGTTCTATCAATACTATTTCTATCTCGAACCTGTGAACCCTCCAGACTAAATAAGAAGAGACGTGAAGCGATTAAATGCTAATATTAGTTCAGCCAGTATGAACAGACAAAAATGAAACTTATTCCTCTAAGGAATGGCATGTGACCACAAATTTAAGGTTGCTGTGCCATTTACTGACTTGTTAGATGATATAACTTGCATAATACTATATCGGATTATGTTTAATAATTCATATACAAGTAAGGAACTCAACAGAACTTTTTGCTGACATCACATTTAAATTAACTTTGCTTTATTCCAAGTTTATGAGATATAATTGTAAACTTTTGGAAGTATACAAATTGAAATAAACTAGCACAATGTTGACTTTGCCCCTTTTTTCTGCGGGAACGTCAACTTTCATGTCATTACTATTTGTAATGTTTTAAGACATGATGAAATATACTTATCTTCACGTCACGTTAATAAATACCAATATTCCGTGCATACGTTTGATTCTAGACTAATAAGTGCAAAAAACGTTGATCAGAAGATTGACATATGAATCATGCTTTGTCCTTTTTCTAAATACAATTTGTAGCAACTAAGCATGTCAACATGTTCGAGTACACCTGTACGTTAATATAAACTTCTATTTGTAACGAGCCACACATATATACATTTGTTTCTGTGCAAGATATACTATTTCCTGTTGATCTCGTTCGATACCTTCGATTTTTAAAGTGTCCACCAACAAGCGATATCGATATCGATGTGAAATTTATATGAAATGGAGGCCGCATTTGCCCTGTCCAAGACACTTAAGTTGGACTATACAGATCCATATTATGTACAAATATATCTTATTGAAAATACATTAACAATTTGGATCGAACGTTACAAATCTCAAGCTGTGTGCATTTAATATATCCAGATGTAAGTCTATCCTTGATGTGTTTTACACGACACGCCTTGTTAGACCTTGTTAGACCTCGTCATGTGATACTTCTACCCCTCTTTATTACCTGGGGTTCATTTATATCGAAGCCGATGCTCGCAGGTTTCACTGCAATGCACATGGCGTTGCAGACTTTGTCCCCGCCATAATACTAGCAACCGCGATATAAGTGAAATACTCTTGAAAGCTGTGTTAAACCCCAACTCACCTCACCTCACCTCCATTTACATCGAACATATAGGAGTGTCGAAGGAGGCTCTATAACGATATCGTTGTTAAGTTACCATTACCAGTATTCTTCAGGGAACATGCATGCATGTAACTTAACATTAACATACAAAGAAGGTTGTGATTAAATCCATGTTTGTCATCCTGTACATCGCTATGTTCTCCAGTATACCAGGTAGACCATATGTTGACACTGAATAGTTCCTAGTGATCCATTAGCAAACAACGTTGTTAGACCAGTCGTGCGACCGTTATTAGATAAGAAGTAGCAACCAGTCACCACCAATGCCTATTGTACATGTAAAGTTACAGGACAGGTATTTGTATAGGAACTTTGCTGACCATTGTCCTAATTATATGCCATGACCATTTCAGGCCCTAAACTAGGACAAGTTAGACCAGATTTATACAGTGTCAGTTGGGATCTGTACAGAAAGTCATGTTGTTTATAGCAGTTTCACTTCATAAGAGAAGGACGTAATTGCATTCAGTATAGCACGAAGACTTGCGGTTTTGGTTAACCAATATTAGTGGAAAACTTTACAATCGGCTCGTGAGCATGTTTATCCTTGAACAGTGCTAACACGCTAATACAGGATTTGAATTGCAACTGCACTGTAAATATTAGTTATAGCATTAACCCAATGCCATGTAAAGCCATCCCTTCCATCTGAGCATTAAGAGTAGCAATTAACGTAGAAAGCCTTCATTTTATCAGCGGAATAATGTATTTGTAAACTCACGAAAGAAGGGGCTTTATTCATTAAAACCAAATTATATTACGTTTTCTTCAGGTTTATTTGGCATTTCAATAAACAAAAAACGTGGTTTTCGATAAAGTAGACTTTATGTCATTGATACCCATTTATAATCATTAATTTCACTTTTTAGTGGTATGTGGAACTAATTATTTGAAATAAAATCAGTCTCAGGCCTGTTCTCCTACGAGCTCAATATGTAAGAGACCACTGAGAATAACAGTAACAGGAAATGGCTGCTATAAAGCGGAATATCTAAATGGTAATGCAATGTCTTAGTGAGCTGATTAAATCCAAGCCAACGGCAAATCTACTCTGTTTTGGAAGTGGAAAACAGCAACAAGCATGCAGACAATCCGGTTTGACATTTATCCACTAGATTAGTCGAATATACCCTTTGGGACTTCGGACACCAGCGGAAGCAACTGGTCTGTTCTCGTAGGTTGCCTGTGTACTATAGTTTGCCGAGCTTTTGTAGTCTTTTTATGGTATATTAATTGCCTCAATAAGGCGTTCGAAGTTAAATTTGATGACATGTTCATCAAGCAATATATTAGTTCTCCAACTTTCTATATATGATAGCACTTTTTACGTGTGTAAGGAAAATAATAAGAATGTTATACACATATTGTTTTCTTACTGTCAACTGTGTCAATTTGTTAGCATTATCAGCGTGTGATAAATCTTCACATTGTCTTTTTTGTCGTTAGATCCGTTATCCTGTATCTGGGATCATATATATTTGGTTGATGTTTCATTACTACTTTCATGATCGATGGTTGCTTTATATTGGGGCGGTATGAACTGAGAACTGTGTCATTATTATACTCGAGTCACAATAACATATCATACCTACAATAACCTATCATATCTTACTAATTGAACACAGTCTGACAATAAGGAATGAAGGATATGACATTAAAACACAACAACATAACACATTTGCTTTTTTTCTTTTCTTTTAAATGAGTTGATTAATGTTTTTCTCTAAAACGGGTTTTTATTACATTGACATATATCCACAATCAGTATAATAATGCTTCTTCGCAATACGTCTTCTCTACTTCAGAGAGACGCATGGCAGAAAATGTAGTTAATGAGTGTTGTCGCAACTCATCTAATTCAATTCTAATTTCATTAAAGTAGGTTTAAAATAAAAATTACCAGATTTGTCAACTGAAAACCGATTTTTTTGTAATTCAATAAATGGGATGTTTAGATTTGAATGTTTGCTCAATATCAATGTATAAAAATGGAAATACGATTGTTTACATTTTGTGTTGATCAGTTGAATGAGTTGTCACATTTCTATTTTGTTATATAAGTCCCAAATGCCCTACAAAATAACTGAATAAGGTTTTATGGTGCATGTAAGACATGTTTCACAAGAAAAATATGAATATATATAGATCTTAAGATATATAAGCTATTAAACTGAAGTGATAAGGAAAATCATTTTGCTTTCGATAGAAGTTTGTTGACATATTTTGATATGTTTGAATTCGAATAAATATTGTACTATTTTGATACGTGTATTTAAAATAGTCACGAGCTTCATTTATAGAATATTTAAACAAGGTCACATGATATGTAACGTTTAGTCATTTGCAGCTCTAAAGGTTGCATTGATATCACTGATTTATGAAATGTAGACAGACATAAAGCGGTCATGTGGAGATATTTTCACTAAATTTAGTATCAAAGGCACGGATGAAGGTAATACTATTTTACCAGAATTAGTAATAAGAAGGTAGGACCTAAATCAGATCCCTGTTTGAGGCCTGTTTTTTGTGTATAAGACTTTACTCTCGATGTATATATATGTAAATCAATCTTGTACATGATAAGGAGAGGGTATTTTAAGTTGGATAACTTGTTCCGAATCCTTTTTCTTGAGAATAAAATATGTTAAAACTAAACTCTCGATGTCACTCGATTTGGCAGTTATGTGTAAGATTTATTGACTGGAACAAGAAAAAAAAGAAGGAAAAGAACATTGATGAAATAAGAAATAAATTAATACTTGAAAACCAAATGAAAGATCATGTTATGTTGAACAATGGTTTCCCTGAAGATCAATTATTACATAGACAGGCAGACAGAAAGAAACTTATTCAAGATATTTCAAACCACGATTGATACTGAAATAAAATTGAAATTTCAAAAACTTATCTGTCATTGTAATTTTCGAATCTCCTTAACTAGATGAGATAAGTCAAAAGGGGATTTTTGGATTGTTTTATAACGTCTTATAGTCTTAAAGATGCATCAACAAATTTAAGTCCAAAAAGGTACAGTATCCCGACAGCATCTTATAGTAACAAAAGTTCCATATTTCATAAATTTTACCTGATGTGAAATATAAAGTACCATTCTCTCATGAACGAATTTATTTTTATATCTATGAAAGAATATTTCCTTTTCACATTCATTCAAAATCGACTTTATCGGGAAGAAATAGTTTGTGTTTAACACTGTTGAAAAGTAGTTTTGAGAACTAATCATACATTTTACAGTGATGTACGATAACGCTACTCTGAATCAGGTCTAGCGAATGTGACATGAACACTCTGAGGAACCATCGCCAAAGCTTAAATCTTTTAGATAGAACTCAGATATCTAATTATGTCACCCAATACAGGACTCCTTTTCCTATTTAGATTGTACCTTGTACGTGTGATTTGTATTGGCTATATAGGTGAGTTTAGGTTGTCTATATTGCAAAAGAATAACCCACTGCCTATCATTTATTCAAAGTCTTTAAACATGTGCTTAGTATTTGGTGGGCTAATTATCCAACATAACATATTTTATTCCAGTCATAATTGGCGTGGTTAAAGTTATCTAACCCGTACTCAAACACCAAGAAATGAATACTGTTTCTGATCAATGTTACATCTTTCTTTTGTCTCCTTGGTCGTCGCTATCGCTCAGGTAATACAAACATCACAAGACAATAATTATATCCAATACCTAAGAGGACAATCATATCGAAGTTAATGTTTTCCCACACGAATCTCTTGGGCAAACTAAAATTTTGTCACGGGTATAGGCACTGTTATGTCTTCACGTTGCGTATATGACGTTACTTGCCATATGCAGCGATAGCAGGCAAGCAGGCTATTTTGGACATAGAGTTGTTTTTACGTACTTGCATGTTCGTCAATTTCATGACTGATATATGGAACATTATATTTTCTTCCTTGTTTTCGACACTTGTGTCTAAATATCGGTTTATTTCCGATGCTCTCTAACCAACATAATTTATGACATGAAAACTCATATATATCCTCTATGTTTGCAGTCGATATCACTAGAGACTTACAGATATTTAATTCACTTTCATTAGTACGATTGTGTATGCTATATTAAAAAAGATAAAGCCCTGAAACATTTTAATCATTGCCAAGTTTCACTACTGAGAGGTACACATACATGTAGATTACAATCTTGTAGTTTTGAATATGGTACAATGATGGAATGGTTAACCATCTTGCTGTCTGAAATCTCAAAATCGCATATGACCAACAAATGTACCTCTCACACTGACGCTGTATAGTCACATCATTTTCTACCAATACTGACAACCATTTTCTATATAAAGAGATAATCGGGTCGTGCAATGTAATGTTTTACCCTCTAATGTAACAACATATTCTATAAACTTAATGATAAATGACAAATTTGAGAAATAAAAATACATGCAAATAACGTGCTACAGCGCCTTTATGTAACTTCATCTTCAAACTTCTCAAGGATTCACCATGTACACAGTTTCCATCAATACATTTCTTTCTCGAACCTGTGAACCCTCCAGACTAAATAAAACACGCATTAAAAAAAACTCAAAACATTTCAATGGCTTAAGTTCAGTTTTAAACTGCTGTGAGTGGTCCTACTTATAAAAACCCCATATCAGCATCTACTCGAAGCCATTTCCGGAGACGGACTATGTTGCATGAACATGATACTGTCCAATGATACTTATCTCAGTAACTTTTTTTCTTCTTTTTTTGAAGCAAGACCATTTTTTTTCACATTTCTTGTGTGTTCCTTTTTCAGAAGAGACGTGAAGTGATTAAATGCTATTATAAGTCCAGCCAGTATGAAGAGACACAAATGAAACTCCTTTCTCTAAGGAATGGCATGTCATCACGACTTTTAGGTTGCTGTGACATTTACTAACTTGTTAGATGATATAACTTGCAGACTACAATATCAGATTATGTTTAATAATTCATATAAAAGTTAGGAACGTTTTGCTGATATCACATTTAAACTTTGCTTTATTCCAACTTTATGAGACATAACTGTAAACTTTTGGAAGTATACCAATGGAAATAAACTAACACAATATAGACTTGCACCTTTTTGCGGGAACATAAACTTTCTCAGTATTCAATATAAAGGAAAAATCTTCACCTCACGAAGGCATACTGGAAATCTGTCATTACTATTTGTAATGTTTTAAGGCCTGATTAAATTTGGACAATGCTACGTGTATGCTAATCTTCACTTCACGTTAATAAATAATAATATTATAATAAATATATGTATACTTTTGATTCATTGATAGATTAATTTAAGAAGAATGACAAAAGGAATCATGATTTGTCCTTTTACAAAAGACAATTTGTAGCAACTGAGCATGTCAACATGTTCGACTACACCTGTGCGATAATGTTAACTTCTATTTGTAACGACCCACACACACACACACACACACACACGCGCGCACGCACACACACACACACACACACACACACACACACACACACACACACACACACACATACACACACACACACATCATATGATACTTCTACTCCTCGTTATTACACGGGGTCATGTTCTCCAGTATGCCAGGTAGACGATATGTTGACACTCTATAGTTCCTAGTGATCCATTAGCAAACAATGTTATCACGTCAAAAGTAGTAACCAGTTACCACCAATGCCTATAATACATGTAACGTTCCAGGACAATCTAGTTAAAATTAGCTGTAATTTCATATGTCTTCCAAATCCGTCATTACATTAAAACCTCTCATTTAAAAATGTAACGTTTTAAGACTATGCCTTATGTCAGAAATTATTTAATAATATTTTCACTAATATAGTTCAAAGTTTATACATAAATAACTATTCTTTTTTAAAACCACCATGAAAAGGCATGTGAAAACGAGATATTTTAAAATGATGGCATATATATTCCTATTCTCAAGTGTAGGCTCTTTGTTAACATTTGCTGTGTAGACCCTATTCCATTCTAGATTGTCCCAAGCTCATGTACATTTTGGGAACAAATAATCTACCAGTGACATGATATGTTATCTGCTAGTTAAAAGCTGCATGTTCTTGATTACAGTCAAGGATAAATGCATATTGCACTATTAATTCTACAGGATGTAATATTGCTAACATATTTTGCTAACAAAGGCTACTGCTGAAACTGAAATATCGATTTGACATATCATTTGCCAATGCAATTAAGTTAATAAAGGTCATTGCAATAGGTTTAAGGACTTTAGTTCTTAAAACCAAATAATAATATTATAGATGACAAGGATATTGATTTTAGTTCTTTTTTCATGAAACTATCATTTGAACCCTCTATGATTTGTATAAAATAATTATAATTTTATTGAACCTAAGACAAATAATATTTTGAGTTGTTCCTAATGTTCAAATAATGTAGATTCATTAAATGAATGACCTCATATCATATATAAGGTGAGCGATATTAACTTCTTACATTAACCTGCATAAGTTATTGAGACTAATGAACCATAATTTTTTACTTGAATTTTAAGTTCAAAATTTATAAAACACACAATAAAAAATAAGTTCAGGTATTGTTTAGTCCTTTGCAATTAGTTATACCGTTGATATAAAGGTATCATCGTATACACGTACCTGTGCCTAACCGTAAACCCTGTGTCAATTATAAATCATATACAGTCACATGGCCCTCACGTTTGAATTACTAGTATGTTTGACACAATCACTGAATTCTGTGGGAAAGTGCAACATGTTATTGTACAGCCATCGACATATTTCCTTCCGCCTTTAAAAACGAATCTACACGTAATTGAAATAAACCCATTGAAGCTAATTGGTGGTTGACCTCATTTAATATTTTAAATAAATTTTGGAAAGGGGTCTTATCGTCTGGGGTCGGGAAGTGTTAAATGAGAATAAATGTAGCCTTCAATTGATGAGATATTCATTTTATGTGATTCATCCTTTGTTTACATTTCCGCCGTTGTCTGCATAGAACTTTACATTTTTGTCAGAAACAAATGATTAAAATATATTTGTCGTTAAGTATAACATACCGTTAAATATTTTCAAACAAGGTTATTATGTAACAATATACTGTAGCTGTTTGACAGACGTTTTCACTCAGTATTGTTTACATGTTGCCTAGCAATCATGTATAGAGAGCTTTATAATTACTTTCTAGTGATTTAAGATGTCTACATTTGTTCACTATATCCTCAAGAATGTGCGTGTAGCAATGAAAAGGCTATGAAAATATCCTAAGCACCCGTTTTAAAAAAAATAATCGGAAATGCATGTGAGCTAAAACCGGGCCTATGATTGGCTGAATATGACTTCCTGCCCTCGTTTCATTGGTCGGTCAATGTTCACTAAAGGTCAGCTGAACGCGAACTCTAGCAGTATTTCGTAAGATGTAATGACGGACTTCGTGGGCGTAAATAATTACAGCTAGTTTTAACTAGATTGGGTATTTGTGTAGAAACTTTGCTGACTATTGACCCATTTACATGACAGGCCCAAAACTAGGACCAGATTTATACAGTGTCAGTGGGGATCTGTACAGGAAGTCATTTTGTTTATAGCAGTTTCACCTCACAAGAGAAGGAAGTAATGACATTCAGTATAGCACGAAAGACGATTACCTATATTAGTTGAAAACTTTACAATCGGCTCGAGAGCATGTTTGATCCTTGAACAGTGCCATAACATGCTAATACAGGATTTGAATTGCAACTGCACTGTTAATGTTAGTTATGACATTAATTCAATGCCATGTAGAGCCATCCCTTCCATCTGCGCATTAAGAGTAGCAATTAACGTAGAAAGCCTTCATTTTATCAGCAGAATAATGTGTTCTTAAAATCACGAAAGTAGAGTTATATTCATTTAAACCAAGTTATATTACGTTTTCTTCAGGTTTATTTGGCATTTCAATAAACACAATTTGTTTTTGATAAAGTAGACTTTATTTCATTGATACTCATTTATAAACATTAATTTAACTTTTTAGTGGTATGTGGAACTAATTATTTGAAATAAAATCAGTTACAGCTCTGACTCAGGCCTGTTCTGCTACGAGCTCAATATGTAAGAGACCACTGAGAATAACAGTAACAGGAAATGGCTGCTATAAAGCGGAATATCTAAATGGTAATGCAATGTCTTAGTGAGCCGATCAAATCCTAGCTAGTGGCAAATCTACTCTGTTTTGAGAAGTGGAAAACGGCAACAAGCATGCAGACAATCAGGTTTGACATTTATCCACTAGATTAGTCGAATATACCCTCAGGGACTTCGGACACCAGAGAAAGCAACTGGTGTGTTCTGGTAGGTTGCCTGTGTACTATAATGTGCCGAGCCTGTTCGTCTTATGAAATGTTATGCCTCAATAAGGCATTCAAAATATACTGTAGGAAGGCTATAAATTTGGTGACATGTTTATTAAGCTTTTTGTTTTCCCCTTTTTTTCTAGACAGTACTTTTAGCCTTGCAATGAACGTAAAACGAATATCATACACATCTCTTACAACTCCATAATCAACAATTCCGTCTTAATGGCAACTGTATTAATTTGTTGTCATTACCAGCGTGTGGTAGATATGTCCTCTTCACATTAACTTTATTGTCCTTAGATCCGCTATCATGTAGCTGGCATCATAAACGTTTGATTGATGTTTCATTCCTTCTTTCATGATCGATGGCTGCCATATATCGGATCGATTTTAAACTGAAAACTTTTATGCCCTAGTCACAGTAACCTGCAACATATAACTTTGAATAAAAAAGTGTTTGAACACAGGCCTGACTATAAAGAAAAAACACAACATAATATATTTGCTTTCTTTTTATTTAAATGAGTTGATTATTGGTATATGTCCAGTATCAATATTGTAACGCAACCTTTTATTGTTATCACGTATTGCCGTATGACTACCTCGCAATGTGTCTGCCGACAGATGACTCACGACAGAAAAAGGAATGAATGAGTGTTATCGCAAATTCACCTGAATCAATTTTAATTTCATTGCGTAAAGCTTTAATATTACCTTTCCCCAATAATTTTTGTATATAATGTCATTATTTGGAAGTACAGATTGAAATAGTTGCTGAATACCAATATGCTAAAAACTGGAAATACGTCTTCTACATTTGTCATATTGATATATACAGGTTTTGAATGCCTTTCAAAGACTGGATACAGGTTGTATGGCGCATGCAAAACATATTTACGAATACACATCTAAAGTTGTTTAAGCTATTTAAGTGAAATGATATCGAAACTCATTATGCTTTTGATAGAGGTTCGTTGAAATATTTTAATATAATTCACTGATGTAAACAAACCTTACCAAAATAGTTTTCGAGCATGTACATTACTAAAATCATGTATATATCAACCATTCACTTATACTCGTAAAAAATATTTCTGAAAAAGTGCAAATTACAAAGTGACACTTTTTTGTACATGTAACCTACATTGCTACATTTATTGAGTATTATATGAAAGATTCAACAAAGCCATATGATATGCAGTTTTAACTTATTTGCAGCTCTAAAGCCTGCATTGATAGCAATGTAATACGCAGACATAAAACAGTTCTGTGGAGATACATTCGCTAACTTAATTGTTATGGCACGGGTGAAGGTGGTACCTTTTTACCAGCAGAAGTAATAAGAAGATAGGACATAAGTCTGCTCCTTGTTGATGCCAGTTTGGTGGATGTAAACTTACATTACTCTCGTTGTAACTTGATTTGGTAGTTCTTAGTAAGATTTATTCGACCTGAATGGTATGTGTAAGCTTTTCCGATGTGATCATTTGAACCTATATGCACATATGATTATTGATCTGCTTCATGTATAATGTGACAATAACTGCTGGAAAAAGAAGCTTACTGCAGGTGTTCCGAACTTATTATATATATATTATTACAAAAGTAAAAAAGTTTTGTAAGATACTTTTTCTGAGCTGCATTCTATTAGCAGGGCTTTAAAAATGATACTGCTGCTGCTGCTGCTACCACTACTAGTTCTACTATGAACTGTTTGTTTATGAAACTCTGAACTAAGGTTCACTTTTAGGATGTAGTCGCAAACCTTTGCATAGTATTAATGGTGCTAAGTTTTGGAAAAGAACATTGATGAAATGTGAAATGGATTAATTCTTATTTGAAACCCAATAAAAGACTATGTTCTGTTGGAAAAGGTTTCTTTGAAGGTCCCTATTCATATTCAATATCATGACAAAGACGCACAGAAACTTTATCCAGAAATTTAGGCCTTATGACGACTTTTTCAGTAAGATTTGGTGTTGTAACGTCACGTGAAAAATGACACATATTCACAATCCAAAGGGATTAACTGATATTTCCCATTTACATATGATCTTATTTACATATTGTTACATAAAAGAGGGATTGGTGCAATGTTTTCTGTCAAATATATGTTAAGCAAATAGGAAAGATAGTATTACTTATTGTCATCAGAAAATTCTACACACGAATTAAGGTTTTGGATGTTTACAAAGCAGTTTGAACAAATATTAACTTCCTATTGCATTATGTCCATTTTAAACTCAATAAAAATACCACCTTTTCTGAAAATAATAATACCTGCCTTTTCAAGTCCACTTCAGGTTAACATTAAACTGTTTCTGATGGTTGCTAAACGGAAATGGTAATAAATAAATATCTTCTGCGGAATAATATCAGCATTATATCGTGAACCAAAGACTCACGAAGCACGTGGTTTTTATACATGTTAGTTACATGTGCCGATATGAACAATATGAGTAGAATATTTATAGCGCACCATTCTTCCGTACACCAGTTCACTTAATCCTATCGTTATTAATAAATAAAAGCATTTCTGTCTAAAAATTTAATCAAAAAACCATTCTAAAATCAACAAGACTCAGTATTAATAAACTTTTCGGCTATTGGTAGTTTGTCCCAGAAGCTTGAAGGATAACTAAATTGTCTGATGGTGACAAATTGTTTCATACTCCAGCTTCCAGTTCTCCACGTTTTTCTATCACAGAGAATTTCCCAGTCTATTCAAGGGAGCATTACCCCTATATTTATTTGCTATAATTGCAGATTTGTAATAATTACAATGTAAATTCGGAAATTCTTAGTGTGGCACCCAACAGCCACTGTGCAGCGTCAGTTCAAGCGTTGTTCTATCCTTATAATGCTGAGTTTCAAGCATGGAAGCAACAACTCCCATCTTTTAACGTCTTTTTGGTATGACGCGGCCGGGAATCGAACCCCGACCTTTCGGGTGATGAGCGGACACTCTACCAGCTGAGCTACATCCCCGGTTGTATTATAAGTAATGATACCATAACGTATATTCATTATAAAATAATAATGCTTTTAACATGATATTCCTATTCAAGAAAATGTACCAGGAGCAGCGAATACGTCGAAAAGAATCAACGAGCACAGAAGGGCCGAGTTGGATCTTTTTCACGACTTCCCTGCTCCGTTTACATGCTAATCCATCTTAATACATATCTGACGCCACGAAACTCGCATTTAATATTACTTTAGACCTTTTGTACAGTTACCTAACGTAAAAAGTATATATATTCAAGCAAAGGCCGTCAATTAGTGTTTAATCCAAACCTGGATGGTATACCAAGATGATTCTCTTGAACATTTCTTCCTGCCTCGGGCACATGCTAATTATGGTTTTCATTTTCTTGTACTCGAACACAAGTCCGGTTTCCTGTCATTTCAAGAATAAAATACCATGTTGAATAAAAATCTATGTTGTGTATGTCAACGGAGAGCATGTAGACCATCGGTCAACGGTACTTACATCACACATCATTAGTTGAAATAACACGCATGCATCATCATCTAAAATATGTATCTATAAATATACTTTTTGAAGCAAGCGGATGAGCGCAATTGTATAGTTAATAAAGTACAAAGTAACAACTAAAACTTTAAAGATTAGTGTGGGCCTTCTATATAAACAGAAGATGATGTTATTTTTCAATATTACAGGTGTTACAGATGTTATAAAATTAACCCTTCATGGGCTCCTCTGAATATTATAGAACTTTCCCGTTTTTATGTATAAACTATGATAACTACAACTTATGATGATGTGATAACTACAACGAAAACGAGCTAAAAATGTCCAAGAAGTATCACTATTTAGTGATGATAGACATGTTTAATTGGTGAAAACCGTCTTGAACTAAGAATAGTAACTTCTATAATTTTCAAGACATTTCAGAACTATTTCGCAGAGCGCAGTGCCATTTCTGTTCAAAAGTGGCAAATATCACAGATTATGGCTTAGTTACAATGTTCATTAAATGGATTCTTCCACGCACGTGCAGTGGTAATCGTCCACGCGATGCCGTGCATTTAGTAGTCAAACACATGTTGAATGTAATGTGAAATGTGGACTGGAAGGCCTACAATTCCCAAATAAACCTTATATATAGTAGTCAAAACGCTGCATTACAATTATCTTACCGCGTTACCCATGTTCTCTACGTTCGCTTCACATTTTACCCATCTAGTGAGCAGCCCAGGGTTCTTGCTGACTCAGCGTTTTTATCCAACATTTGAGACAAAAAGAATTCGTTAGAAACGAAGTGCCTTATGGATATACACGCTGACATGGCAAACAAAGATGTGATGCTTTTAAGAGACACCAAGATAAAAATTACAATTCTGAAAACATGTACTCGAGAAAACCCTGTATTACTAAAACCAAAAACCTTTCGCCCTTCTAAAATGGGGTGAGCAGCAACAGATTCTTAAAAAATAATCCACCATTAAGACAATAGAGAGACGCCATCGTCACATAGTAAGGACGGATATTGTTTCGATGACACCTCACCACCATGGCAAGTAAATTCGAACTAAATCAGTAGATTACAATGGTTCTTTGATTCTTCTTGCTGAACATCATTTGGCAGACAAAGAGTTCTCAGCAGTGGATTACACTCCATGGGTCGAATAGCAGTGGAAATCTGTCATAGTTGTATTTATATCTTTCCTACTATATCCTCTGTAAAGTGACATGATACATGTAATCAAAAACTAAGTTAGGAACTAAAAAACAAAACTAATACGTAACAAAGCAAGTAGCAAGTTATTTTTACAAAATTTATTTTTTTCAAATTTCCCACTTATAATGACAGGTTATGTCATTTATATTTACTTTACAGGGTAAAACATCTTATTACACACACCATTTTCTCTAGTGGTAAAAACTGTGTTGCATATAAAGCAAAAATTGCATGGCGGACATTTTATTGTGAACACATATTATTATTTCGAATGACAAAAAACGATTCCTTTGGCTTTACGGAACCATGTGCACTCAATTTTTAACTTTATTTTCGAAGAGGGAAGAGTGTTTTACTATTGGTGACATTATTTTCAAATACTTTTCATCGACTTATTTCACCAAAAACACGTGCTACTACTCCTTTAAGATACTTATACTAATTGTGTAACCAGGTCATGATCAGTTAAAAGTTTGGCGTTGTGATTGTTGTGTACAGATACATGTAATATCACATTGTCATTGCGTATCAATAGTAAATCAATTACCAAACCGTTGTATATGCATATTTATGTGTCTGTATACATGCATGGCGATATGTGCAGTCAATCTCAATATTTTCCTCATTATAGTTTCCCAATGGCAACTCATACATCTTCCTAACGTTCAGTATTTTAAGGAAGCTCCACGCTATCTATCATTATGAGATATCCAGGAATTCTGATAGAACTTGCAATACTATTAAATATGTGAACAATATGTTGACAGCTAAATGCTGTTGTAATTGATAGCTCTTGTCAAAGTCCAATATATCACAATGGAATTTTCATGAAATTGTATATGCATCTTTAGGTATGTCTTCATTTTTCAGTATGACTAGATCTCACGTGTCACTACGTCTCCATGTTTCAGTATGAATCTACATTTCAGTTTGTGTCTCCATGCATTTAAAGGAGGACCACCCATTCCGCGTTAAATGGATTATGTAAAAGAATGTATTAATACTGCACCATCCTATTTTGTAAAAACATTATGAAACGGATGTTTAAGGGTTCGGCAATGGACAAATTAGGAGTTTAAACAACTTTATTACTGATTTACATACATCATTATTGTTATGTTTGTTATGCATAGGATGACCAACGAGCTTCCCCTTTATATCTCGATTGAAATATAATTTCTTTGTTCCAAGGTTTGACCAGGGACAAGGGACACAAACTTGATATGAATGCGGAACGAGCTCTATATATGTATCTATTTATTATGAACTTATGATTTGTGTACGTTTTAAAATCTGTTTTTAATGTCCCTATATAGGAACGTGACAGCGGAGTAATATCAACCCTGTCGCGGGCTCTGAGTTATATAATACGTAATAATACGAGGTTAAATATCAACACTTTTGTCATTAAAATTAATATTCTATTTATTCATGCTGTTGCACTAGTTTTGCTGAATGAAGCGTACGCAAATACAAAATCTCATCTCGATACTCTACCTATCTGTCCGGTAAACGAGTAAATTGCCAGTATCTCGTTGTCACAGTTCAAATGAATACGCGTTTTTTGTTTGAATGCCTTTAATATTTGTGTTTTTTTGTTTAAATCAAACGTTAATGTAAGTTTCATACTGGCAACATGACTTTATTAAATGGTGTCTCACTCATTTGAATTCACATTCATCTTATGAATAAAGAAAGAAATCTAGGCAATGTGAAAGGTCATCGTTAAAAATATTAAATTCACCTTTACTTCAACCGTGAACGATATGATATCCATCGGAACATCAAAATCATCAAAATCAAATCAAGTCATCAAGAATCAAGATTTCGATTTAGATTAATGACATTTCCATTTCTAAGACGCTCCTATCAAACATGAACTAAATGGCCAGTTTTCACATGAATATTTAAATAAATCAGCTTTTACAGAGATTATAAGTGCTATTGGTTTTTTCCTGTTTAAACGCACGATTCAAACTTGCTTCCAGGTATTCAAGTACTTCTGGCGCAATGAAGGGAAACATGTTCTATGGAAAGTCAATTGTAGCTTCTTTATTAGCAACGTTGTCGTGCAAGTGATATACAGTATTTGAGCGAGGATAATATAGAGAAGAATGCAAAGGTGTACTTAACTTTATACATGGTAAGGTTGATGTACAACATTGTTGCATCATTGGATATTTATTAAATAATTTCATTTCTTTTTCAGATACACATACATATATATGATATTACATTCATAGTTTTCAATAGAAGTACAAACACATATTGGTACAGAACAACTGCAAAACAAAAATACAGGATTATTTTCACTTAGAGTTCTCTAGTTTCTTTCTTAACCTGGCATTTTACATTCAAGAAGTTTCAGTGAGTTTTAAATGGTAAATAGAGTATGACATACGGACCAGAATTTAGAGAATTTCGAATAGTTGCATTCTGAGTAACATACGAGTTTGTCAATGTCATAGGCATGTTTTAAATCTTGTTTTATTGTATTAAGTTGCGGTAAAGATACTTTTAATTTGGATATGTATATATTATACCTTGAGGTGTTATAATAAGGTTGAGAATCATATTTTGTCTTTCAGGATATCCGAGACATATATTACGTTTTGAAAGGTTCAATTTGGAGTCTGTTTTTTGCTCTATCCAGGTCCTGATTATATCCAAGATGTTATTCACAATCGGACAATCATAGAATATGTGAACTATAGTTTCTAAAGACACTTTACAGAAGGTACATTTGTTTATGTCTTTCAGTTTCATTTTGAATAGGAGATCGTTCAGAGGGAGAATTTTATATATGATGGAGTATTGAAACCAAATTTGCTTTGTGCCGAGATGTGATGAAAATGGCGTGTTATTTATTTCGGTCCATTCTCTAGAAGTAATTGATTGATTTAAATCCTTTTCCCACTTCTGCCTGTATGTATATGTGTAACCATTGGTAGAGCTCTGAAACATATCATAGAATAGTCTGCATCCTTTAGTTGGAATTACGATGTCTGATATGAAGCATCTTTGGATATGTTTATTACCTTTATTATCCCACCGGTATGTAATACCGTGGGATATAGTCATCGCCCCGTCCGTCTGTCCGTCCGTCCGTCCGTCTGTCCGTCCGTCTGTCCGTCCGTCGAAAACCGTTCATCATATCTTCCTGAAACTTTGAATGTGTATCACCCACTAACTGAAGTGGTGCCTTTTGATATTTTCAGATTTCTGAAAATTTTATTATTTTTTCGTTTCCATAGAAACTTGTTGAATTTGGATTTTGTTCAGAGACAGGTTCGTTTCCGGAGCACAGCTTCAAAACCGTTCATCATATCTTCCTGAAACTTTGCATGTGTATTACCCACTAACTGAAGTGGGGACTTTTGATATTTTCAGATTTTTTCTGAAAAATTATTTTTTTTCTGTTTCCATAGAAACATGAGAGGGATGTAGGTTGTTGTTGATTTTGACTGCTTCTGGAGCTCAAGTCTAAAACCCTTAACATACCTGAAACTCAGCATCTGCAATACCTACTAACTGAAGTACGGTAGTAGATACACAAGTATCTGTCAAAGATGTGTTTTACAAATTTTGTGGAACCGGTAGGATATGTCATCTTCTGATGACTCTTGTAATCCAGTAAGCTATAAAAAAGCATAATAAGGAATAATCCGGATGACAAAGTTTCAGTTCTCTGTTTCAAACATTACCAGTTTACAAAAATACCATAATCGCAAGAACAGGAAAACAATTTTATTTTACGTTACAAAAAAATATTCATTATTTTCATATTTTTAATTTATTTTATTATTATTATTATTCTCATGATGTTCCAATCCATCGAAAATGAGTGACGGTATGAGGAAGATACTCGACGTTTAAATTCATTTAATAAAATTTAGCAAATTCAGTATCTGACAACAGTGAATAATTCTCGCATGATTTATTTAAATTCTGAAATTATACGACAGTACAAAAGCTTATTTCCTAATGTAACGTGACCGTATGGCAATGAAAACAATCTCGTAGAATACCGTCAGTTAACAATCGATTCATTATTCAAATGTTCGAATTCGTTATAACATTCGTAATTTTACCAAGGAATATTCCACAGATATGCAAATAATAATTTAACATGTAAATGAAATATCACATATACAAGAGAATCACGGGTAATTGTAATGATAATTTAGGGCGATAAATGGATAACAGGAAACCTTTTGTTCTACATAGTTGGTCAACATGTTTCAATCATTACTTCCCGACTCACATGAATGCTCTAGATGTGTCTCTCCATCAGCTTTAGTATAGATGTTCACAATCTCAAGGAAAGCTTTAACCACTAGAGTATGTGTAAGTGTTTACAAGCGCTATGAAAAGAACTAATGTAAATAATGTTCTTTTTGATACATATTTTGTATCGAAAATCAGTAAAACAATCGTCTTCTCTCTATTTCATTTACTAGCGTGGGAAGCTAAAGAGCACAAAAGGACGTTATATTTTATTTCACGATGACTTGTTAAGTAGAGACACTTGCAATTGGTATTTAGATGTAACTTGACGTCTTCTTACATGCTGGTTCTTTTGAAACTGACGCTGTTTGTTTATGAATATTGAGCATTTACAATGTTTAAGTGGCAGGTATAATATCAACCACAATATGTATATGCCAAATATCAACACCATATACTGCTGAAAGATAAAGTCGATATTTAATCTTGAATCTATAAAGGTAGAGAGTGTAATTTCCCTCTTTTTATTCAAAATGGTTCTGAAGAATGAACATTAGCATTAATAAATAAAAATGTCGTCGATATAATTTACTTTCTTGTTGTCATAAGTTATAAAAAATTACAAAAGAGTCCTTGTTCGCTCTCCTTCGTCACCTTGTTGAGCGAATTCTCAAACGACATTTTTAAAGGGTTGATTTTTGAAGTTTTCCAATTCTAAGTTTTAAGTTTAGTTGCCTTCTTGAGGCATGACGTCACTGTGTTTCAGCCGTATCTTTCTCTTGTGGATTAAACTTTCTTGCATTGTTAATGCTCCTGACATTTTCCCGGTCAATATCTATGTGGTTGCACGTGGTCTTGTGCATAGCTCAGTTGACTATGTATGTATATATCAGCGAAGTTCAGCACCAATGAGCGCGGCTCGTCGTATGCGTGACCCCCTCCACGACTGGCTAATCTGAGATAATGAAGAGTTGAATCCCAGGCACACATCGAGACATACCTTCACCCAATGGTACCCCAAAACTGTACCTGGCAAAGAAGTGAAAACAATGTGAAAGATATTAGTCACTTTGTTCATCCATCAATATGTTAAACTTTAAAATAGTCCGGAAGAATGGATAAACGGTCAGCATTCCTATCATTTCCTAACATTTCTGAACTCATGGACGATAATTAACAGGAAATGGCAGTGGCAGTCAAATGATAAGTTCGAACTAATCGAATCATGGCCAATAGCAAATCAATTCAAGGAAGTAAAATACTGTAATAAGTATGAAGGCACGTGTGAGTGACATTTTGAGATTGACGAGGAACACGAAACCTTTAGGTAAACTCTAACACATTTCACTGACAACACGCTTGCTTGATTTCACTTAATACTTTTTGAACACCCCATTAGTTCAGAGCTCACATAGAAGTGATTCAACAGAAAATGTATATGCCTGAAGCTTAAAGTCTTACCATTTAGTATACAAAGTACAATCCCGTCAGGGTAATAATGTACATAAACGCACGGAGTCCATTTTTGGAGATTTGTCGTTACAATGAACAATTCATTATTAAGTATATTATTATCATTATTATTATCATTAGTATTATCCGTTCCATTATCATAACACTGGGTGTCTCCCTGGTGTCTCTTTCTCGTAAGTATAAAGTACATGTACAAGGTATATTTATACAACATGGTTTTTGTGTGTAGTATGTGTACAACATAGTATACACAGATATCATATACTACATTTTGTTTATATAAACTTATTTATCCATTCAGTTGATTTTATTCCGTATAA
Organism: Gibbula magus; assembly: GCA_936450465.1. Lineage (NCBI taxonomy): Eukaryota > Metazoa > Mollusca > Gastropoda > Trochida > Trochidae > Gibbula > Gibbula magus. The sequence goes on along the minus strand of OW388290.1, from coordinate 30,831,153 downwards.
ACACAATAACACTTTCTGTAACCGTTGTTATTTAATCGTTCTAAAAAATTGTAGTGATATTTTTCCTCACTTTATTTTGAAAGATGAAACATTGTGACTTTTCGTATTATTCGTTCTGCAGAAGAAATCCAAACATGTATGTACCCTTTAGGTTATGTATATAAGCAATCAATACAATTTTGATGTGGTCCTTTGTAACATGTCCAGGGTGATGTGCATCTTCCCTATGCAAGACATAACTATTGTCAGTCTGACTGACTGATTTAAAGAGCCATCAAGTGTTAGTGTTTCAAATACAAAATTATTTGGGGAAAATATACTTATAACGTCAATCGCTAGAAAAATCTACAACATGACATGTGATAAATAATTTTCATATCACGACAATATAATGAAAGTTGGTTTCAAAGAGATGTACTCCTTCGAGAAACTCGCGTCAAGGGTATCTGACGTCATATACCCGGTAAACAGAATTCCCTTTCGGGTTTCCTAAGCGTGAATGCTCGTCTATAGAGCAAGTCGCCACAACAACCCATGTGCTTCACGTGCTTTTCTTGCAAGTTACCCTTGTCACACATTACTGAATGTGACGATTGCTTAATAAACAATGTTTCTAAGTGTCCTGAGAATATAGAAATTATTGCCTGTGTAATGTACATTTTATTGAGATAAGACCGGCAATTTATAACAAACATATTCTCATTGATTATACAATTCAAGCAAAATACCTATTTGGGTAAAACATTTATTCAAATATATGTAACAAATACATAATTAAATGAAATGGTAAATAAATAACCGCCAAAAATTATATATTTAAATTTCTTTCATTGCTCATTAACTTTGTTTTTCATTCGTGTCTTTGTATACAGTGTGTGAGTTAGACCATAATGCTTTGCGCTTGAAAATAATAGACATGATCTATATTTAGACTGGAAAACATCTTTACTAATTAGTGCAATTTCTCGGCCATTTTGGGTCGAAAAATCTGTGAAAAATTAAGTCTATATATTTCACGGAGATAGAATTTTGGCAATTTTCTGATATTTTCATCAACACCCTTGATGGCTCTTTAAGCCTTGCAGAATTTCCGTAAGGTTTCCGTGCAAGGAAATCGGAACCCACTGTGCCTATTAGTATAGGTGCAGTGATCCACTATCTTCGTGGAAAAGTGAGGGAAATACTGCATGGCTTAAATCAGCCTGTAAATGACGACTGGCAAGAATCATGCCTAGCATATGGAAATTGGGCGATGTTTCCATTTGGACGTCAAAGAAACTTCAAAATATGAATAAGTAACTATCTATTAGTTTTTTTAAATGATAAAAAATTCGTTACTGTCAAACTATTTAAAATTACCCTTTTTTCAACAAGGGCACAGGGAATTGTACCAAATTATAATCGAGTTACCAATTAGTGTATAATGTCATGTACCTACTCCTCCAGATATGTGTGAAATCGTCACAATGGTTTAAGTTTTATGTTACATGTCAGAAAAAGAAACAATGATAAATCTCACATCTCTGAAGCAGTCTGTGGGTGTAAATGTCACTTAATGTATCAGTTCTGTGCAGAGGTTAAGCTGTTTTGAATTTCTGAAATAAAGTACTTCTTTGATAGACATTTTGGTAGCTGGCGCAATGAAAGGGAACATGTTCTATGGAAACGTCTTTATTAGCAACGTTGTCATGCAAGTGATATATAGTATTTGAGCGAGGAGAATATAAAGAAGAATGCAAAGGTGTACTTACATTTATACATGGTAAGGTTGGTTTATAACATTGTTGCATCATTGGATATGTTTATTACCTTTTTAATCCAGTAAGCTATAATCAGGCATAACAAGGAATAATCTGGATGACAAAGTTTCAGTTCTCTGTTTAAAACATTACCAGTTGACAAAAATACCATAATCGCAGGAACAGGAAAACATATTATACTCTTGATATTCCAATCCATCGAAAATAAGTGATGATGTGAGGAATACACGCGAAGTTTATTTTCATTTAATAAAATCTCACATCTCACATCTCTGAGGCAGTCTGTAGGTGTAAATGTCACATAATGTATCAGTTCTGTGCAGAGGTTAACCTGTTTTGAATTTCTGAAATAAAGAGATCTAATATGTATCTCCAATCATGTAAATGCCTAAAACGATCTTGGACATGTGTCGTGTTAATTCCTCACCAGATACATTTTGCAAAGAAACTGCATGTACTATAAACGAACATTTATTTTTGGAGGTTGAACATAAAGGCTTCACGGGAGGTAAATAGCAATGGAATGATTTTCTCTAAAGAGAAACAATCAGCCTGTGACAGCTCCTCTAACGTTTGATTGGTTTCCAGCTTACTAGAAACAAAAGAACAAAACAAATTCGTCCTTTAAAAATTTAACACAATTTTAATGTGTAACGCTTTAAAAAAAAAATTAAAACATTACCTGCGAACAAAAATCATATCTTTATTCTGGAGCAAATAATGTTTTGCTCTTTTGGACATAATGTGACCTTTAATATGACGTTTACATCGCCTACGTACGTTTAAACGTCGGCTCAGATAATAGATGAAAAGTATCGTCACGTCATTCCAGCGTTGTTTTGTAGACTGATCTGCATGTCATCGTGTCAGGACTACACACTTGCAACAAATGGATACATTCGATATTGGTGTTGGAACAGAAATTTAACTGATTTGGGAAAGAATAACATACAATGCAAGTAGTCGATTTGATCCAATGATACTTGTTACAGAGATATTGTTTAACACCGTTTGGGCAGTATTGCAGCCATTAGCGTGTCCTATTACAGAAAAAGCTCATTATGCATCATCGTGGGCGAACCTGATGCTTGTTTAAGATAAAATGATATATATTAACATACTTTTAAAAAAATTTGTCATAAGAGTTTATCTTGATAATATAAATATTCTAGGTATATATGTACGAAGAAATGTAAGATAAAGAAAGAGATCGAATTATGATCACGATCGCGTAATAAATATTGAAATGGATTCGGTGGGAATCAAGTTCATTGTTTATGGCATTTTACGAGAGAAAACTGAGAGTAAACATGTCACAAACACTTCACAAATGCAAAAACAAATATCATGACCTCTTCATAGTAACATTTCGAAACGACTGGCACCTTTTAGATATGTTGTGAGCATACATAAAGGGGCAATAATTCTTAAAACAAAAAAAAGAATGTTTTTAATTTGACTTTGCCGCTTCATGTGAACATTGCACATGACTGTACGTCTCCATTGAACACTCAAAACAGTAGTCTTTTAAGAGAAAACGTCTCTCATAAATTCAAGATTTCATGACAATAAACTACTTTCATTGCACTGATAAAGTGGAAACTGTATTCAGTCGATACTGATAGGTTTAGAATTAGAGATAAATACAATACAAAATGGTAAAACCCCAACGTTCAAACGTTGAACTTTGTTTTAGCTTTGAAATGTGTGTGTTGATAATTCCTGTTTGTGTTGTAGAGAAATAGCTGGTCCCATTCGGTGGTATAACAACTAACATAGTGTCGAGAGTGTAGGACAGTACATGTCTAGGGCTGCGGAACACACCTCAAATACTTCAGGCGATGTGTAGGCGTGTATCGATATAACCCATATTACATTATCCACTTTTGGTGAACCTATGAATTCTGATACCAGACCACATTTGATATTTTATTTCTTAACTATAGCATATGCACCTATAACCGTACATATTTTACGAATACATCAGAAGCTTTATGCTTGTCCCTCGGTAATACCGTCTGATGTACGGTCATTTTACCAGTGTCTCCGGCGCCGTCGTACCAATCCCACTTTATGATCCGAAAGTGTGGGTTATGAATATACATTCATCTTGGAAAGAACGCACTTATAATCATGTAAATATATTACAAAAGCAAATAACTCTCTTCCAAAGTTAGGTGAATTGGGCAAGTATCATGTTTATGTTCATATCAATGTCAAACTTATGAGCAATTGGTGTATAGTTCAAACTGAAACTCGTTATTTGTCCGCATTCTTTACAGCAAAATAAAACTTAAGTCATACATCCAGGGTGCTAATTAAGACCAAATAAAATAAAAACAATCCGTCTGGCTCTTCTATATTTGAGAGTCCCCACATTTCCCTAGCTTCCAGTGGTTAAACCATCATGGCAAAATCTCACTTATTGACCAGTTGAAACAATTAAGGTATGCCAATGCTAAAATTCTTCAAAATGAACTTCATTTATACAAAAGTTTCCTTCATTTAGACCTATATTTGAGATTTCCCATAATACATCATATTTGGTAAACACAATGTAGAACATATAATCACAGATTACCTATTGAAATGGGAAGATGGCTTGATATTATTACGAAAACGCATTTAATGTAAAACATGGTAATTGAGTGTCATGTTATCTTACCGTGTTCACATATCATTCATAAACGCGATAAGGTACCCATCTCTTATTATACTACATTCCTACTCAAATTATCACATTTTACACACACTTTCTTAGACCTTCGAAAATGAATAACATCTCATGAATGATTGTACATCATACTTTTAATTATCATTTTTGATTGTTTATAAGGATGAAATTCTGTTCTGTTCCAACAAAAACAAAACGGGAACACAACTTTTAATTGTAGTGTGTTCTCATAGCGATATTAGCTTCCTTTTAAGATTGGAGCTTATTGTTGTCAATGCCCCATTCAAGTCTCCGTCTACTGTATAACACTTGCCTCTAATACGTAAAATTATCAATAAATTTAAAGTAGACGCAAAGATCATTGATTTGCAATATCATAGCTTTTCTGATGCGACGCATTGTAGCTATAGGGTTTAATGTGAGTGAATGAGCAATATCTTAGATGAAATGAAATTGAGATGAAGGTATTTCTGGAAGCATTTGTAATGTCTTCAAATGCCAATAAATAACAAGGTCTCTAGGGAGGGTGAGAGGTCTCGTCTTCAGAGGGGCAGATGAGACGCATGTCCCGTCCTTAAGCACGGAGCAAGTCTTATGTAGAAGTACAAGGAGAAGTACTATAGACAAGTCAAGCTTAAAAGCTTACCTATTGAACCATACAGAATCAAAGAGTCGTTTTAAGCTAATAGAACATATCCTTTTTTACATTATAAAATCGAAGTATTCACCCTTGCTTTATACTTTTTTCCTTGACATGTGACTCATGTCTACCAGATACGTCTCATTACTCACGTTTCTTTAATTCTACAACACTTATCGCGTTATTAACGTTTGAAAATGATAAACATTCACATGATTGCTTATAATGATTGTCAATGTGAAACGTCCAAAAAAATAAAATAAACACGAAAAAGTAAATCAGAAATCAATCAGAAACGATTACTTAACTGTAGGGTTAATGAAAACAATTGTTCATACACATACATATACACATGTCAAACAAACCCTTAAGAGTAAGGTATAAAGTCACTAATCGATACAGGAAACATTAACGATCTGTATTATCATTGGACATTAGCGCTATCAGTATGGCATACCCTGAAGCCATATTAAGGATAATTAGTTATCACAAATTGATTCAGACCAGAACTTATGAATCTATTTTAAATTGAATGTTTCAAAGGAAGAACTTCATGTAAAGTCACTGATATACCACTGAAATTGATATTAGCGATTACAATAACGATCAATCGAAAATTAATTATCTGTCATTTAAAAGCATTAAACCGAATGACTCAAGTTTATGGATAATTACCATTTTTATACATGTATATAACAGGATGAAGTTTCGGTATACCGTTATAGATATAAGAACACGTATTCCACTGAGTCATGTTTCAATTAGAAATTTCAATACAATTTTACCAGCTGCTTTGACATACATGTATTGTCATGTTTAAAAATAGAAGTTTTGTAATATTCGTTTCACAATTCATGTTATTCAATATTAGAAAAATCTGTTTACTTCTATATCATATACACTACATCTGAGAGTCTCTCTGAAGTATAATGTCGCACTGATCTGGTATCGCCTGATAATTCGGTATTTATCGGTTGACGTTTTTTGTTTCGAAAATAATCCCATCCAATTATATTATGAAGTCAATTGATTATCAACGTACCAAATTCTGCCCTAAACGATCTCTCTTCTGACAAACATAACAATTCGTAATGGTCTCTGACACTTTCAACAAGATACCTACCAATTGCTTTGATACAGCTCTACTATTGCACCAGACGAAATCATTCAATGCCTTCAAAGCATTGAGGTCAATATGAACGAATTGGATCCATAACTTCTAAACCAATTATTTTAACTAATTAAAACTGTTTAATTTTTTATAATTAAGATTAAATCCCACATTGAGGAAGGTTTTGAAACATAAAAGTAAACAGATATTATGAACATGAAAGAACGTAATAATGATGTTGTCCTTTGTTATGTCTGTTCTGTTATGTTAGCTTTAGATCTTCAAGGTACATCCATTGTGTTGTTTGGGGTCACATTTGCCAAACGCTATACATAATGTTACTTTATCGAGGAGTAGTGACTGTTACAGAAAATTGCCATTTTGATGTCAAGCGACTCAGTATAATATAAAGACAATATAATGGTTAAAGTACCGATTTCTGACCGAAAACCGGACAATGCAACACGTGTGGCGTCATTTAGTCAAACTTGGAAACTTATTTACACCAAATAAACCGACAATTTTGGGTTGATAATGTTTAATGGGTCGTATAACTACTGCGCACGTAAATGAAGCGTGTTTTTTCCAGATTCTGCATATTTTATGATGTTGCTCGATTTTAATTGGAAACCAGTAATTATAATATATTTGGTGACATAGGATGAAAATGCATGTTGAATGAAATTTGAACTGAAATCAGCACATATCGTATGTTGTTACGTATTAAAACCAAATACAATTTTACGAAACACAATGGATGCATCTTTAATGGGAAAGATCTGGAGGCGCAAAAAGTCATGCTTTTACATACACTTCATTTGAAACATACAATGTATTCAGTTTCTCGTAACTTTGATCATGCATATACAATCTATACATTCGACAATCAATTTAAGAATAAAATGCACGTGTCTTTTAATTATATAATTTCATTCATAGCGTTTTATTTTAAATATCATACTAAAGCGGGACATATATCGGAATACACACGGTACAAACTTTCCCCGTCTTCATGTATGTATAGTAAAGTGTACACAACCTTTAATTTAAGCGCGTTCGCGTGAAATAGATCAATTTAAAAGTTCCAGAAGTTGCGTTAACTATGCTCCTTCGAGGTTAAGTTTTCAAGTCATATTCCTCCAAGACCTTTAGGTTATTACAATTTACGAAAATAAAGACTATTCAATTCAACTCATATTACTATTTACGTACATGTATTACAGTTTGCTTCAGCTTATATCACAATTTACATCAAGAGTTATTGCAGTTTGCGACAAGTATTATGATGCATGTGGTTACTATGATTTACATCATAAACATCAATGCCCATGTAAGCAATTAACCCAATTTTATTTGACGACAGAACATTAATTCGCACTTAACTGATAGTTTTTCATAACATTCATTACATTTTGTAGTTTTCAATTATTTTTGACAGTTTTATTTGTTTTTATATATTGAAGTTCAAAAGATACTTCCCACCTTTAATAAAATGGTTATTACCATGAACCTTTTGGACCCAACCTGCCTTCATAAGTTAATTTATTGATTATTTGTTGTGTGGTTTTATCAACTTTTTGCACAATCGAATGAAAAATTCTAATTGATTTTCAAAACTGTATTAGAGTTTGTTTTGCTTTGAAAAGCTTGCAAATGGAGTTGGAAGTTTCTCAAGAAGGTAAGTAAAGAGATAAACATTCCATCAATGCCTTGTAAGCTACAACCATGTTTCTAGTCCACTATTCTAATGGCATAACATGTCGTTACAATTAATCGCTAGAAAAATATTTCTTTTATAGCATTACATATCCGAAATAACGTTCATACATTGTATCACAAACCGGATCACTTTCGAACAAACTACATCACTTACTGTGAGTATTGGGTTTTCCCTTCTTGCGTACCACGTAATCTTCATTGAAGAAGACAAACACAAGGAATCTTGGAGGTTGAGAGGCTGTACAGCTAGAAATTGCTACTATGATGACGCGCGTGAAAAGGCATCTTGCCGACTGAATATTACACTAGGTTTTTACTGTTTCTCATTAGGGATGGTGACTTTAGTAACATATAGTGACCTGTGGACATGTAACTTCCTGACAATTTTACGTGTAAACATATTTTTATTTACTGTAACATATGTATGTTTATATTCTCCCTAATTATATGATTCAAGCAAAATACCCATTTGAGAAACACAATGTTCAACATCTATAGAGGAACTACATTTTTACATAACTGAATAAAGTTAATTCAACGGTTAATGAATCAAGATGGCGTCAAAATCATTATATCTCCATTTGAGTATGTAAAATATACTTCGTCCTTTTGTTACATCGTTGTTCAGAGTGTGAGAATTCTTTGAAGGGGAAAATAATAGACTCGATATAAATATAGGCCGTGAAGCACCGTTTAATGAATTACAAATTAGTGTGAACTATCTGCGAAAGATTATGTGTATATATTTCGATGAGATAAAATTTTGGCAATGTTCTTCACAGCTATATCGACCGACTGACTTCAAATATCTTAGCATTTGACTGTAAAGTGTCTTTTAGGATCTGTCCTTCGAATATGTTTAATGTAAATAACACAACATACACGTTTTTCGTAACCCTATTATATTTCTAATATATCTTATCCAATTGCTAATCTGATTAATTTTGTGTTTTAGTCAATAATGATAGTAAGGCTTGTTGTTTGCTGGTTTTCTCTTGTGACACTTGTAACGTTGTTTACAACGATACTTTTCTTTTTTAAATAGTAAAAGTGTACATTATGCTAAATCCTCCTTCCCCCATTATAATTAGGGATTGCGTAACCGTGACTGACAAGATATGAATAGTAATACCTAGCTTAGGAGCATTATTTGCTTTCACAGATGTTATTTTGAAATCTCAATGCAATTTTTGCAGCCAAGTGATGACGGTTTCATCTCTTTAAACAGGTTGTAACCAACAGGGGTCAACCGTTCTTCTACATTCTTGTTGTATAAGAACACATGAAATATTGGGCGTTGTACCTTTAAACAATAGGGTTCACACATTGTTCTGAATATTTTGTGTCAGATAATGTATGTTTTCCTTTTAACCACTTAAATTCGCATGATTTGGGATACTAAGGTCTTGTGATTATGATGTATATTTTGTTTGACAGATTTGTATTTCTTTAAACAAATTTCATTAAAAAATTGCTTTAAGTGACTCAGGTGCAAAAGGATCAGATTTCAAGTTGTAGTCGGAAATGTCAAAATGGATTTTTCTTGCAACTTCCTCGTACTTATTTGTTGCCAGGTGGCCATGGCAGTTAGTTGGAAGAGGGTTGTTAAACTGCGAAAAAACTCATAGTCATGAGCAATTGCATGTAAGTTCAATTAAAGAGAGGTTCAAACTATCTATTTTGTATATTTCAGTTTCATGTCCGCCGTAATTTCACATATGGAAACTGCAAAAAGTTGGAAAAGTTTTTGTAGATATAAGCAGGTTAATTAAAACAGATAAAGTGAGCACAAGACATGTTCACCACAAACTCTCTTTTCAGTCGTTGATTGCTGATTTTCCTCTATGACATAACATTTTAATTCGAATATATCTTCAAATAATTATTTAATTATTGATAAAGTTCGTTATATGAATTGGTTGCTATTGTTGCACATTTGCTTGTGGTGAAATGGGGGGGGGGGGGGGGGGGAAGGGTAATGTTTTATGAAATGTATCTTAAGATTCATAAGTTTTCCCACTCAAACTGAAACATGTTTGGTAATAGTTCGTCGTGGTTATTGGAAATCAACGTTACACAATTTCAATGAATGGAATGAATTCCAGACTAGAAAGCCCATTTCGCTGAATTATCCTTATAGGAGACATCATTAAGCAAAAAGAGTTTAAACTAGTAGTCTTGCGCCATTACTAAATCAATGAAGACTTTTAAGTGGGATTAGCTTGTCTGATAACTTCTTTGTAGCTGATGGTTGTGACGTATGTAAAGTGACATGTCTGAGATGAAATGAATTTAAAATGGATGTATGTCTGGAGTTATCTCGCCACCAGATAGGAATAAACTTTCATGACAGTAATGCGATTGATTCTTATTTGCAGATCTAGCCGTTTAGAAAGTTTTCTTGACCACAAAGAGAAACATATGCTTGTGCATTAAATACAGGTACAGTTAATTGGTCTTATAGAATATTGATAGTAGCTAATAAGTAAGAAATAATTGTTGGAACAATTCCGCAATGGATGCGATCACGAAAATACGATGTTTTTTGGCGACATTACGATAGCATATCCTGTATGATCAATGAAACCAATCACAGAAATGCACAATCCTACTTATATATTACGATCGTGTCAAAGAACAGACATTGGGCCGGGAAGCTTCTCAATACAGTACATGCATAGTCTACAATAAACTGGACACCAAAAAAGTTGTTAGGGCCAAACATTCTAGGTATTTTTTCAAGAATAAGAAAAATTGTCCCATTATTTGTTTAATGATGTAGCTTGTAGTATTGGTAAAAGAGAGAAATTTTAAGCAAATTGCATCAGATATATAGCCACCAGTTATCAGATTACAGTTAAAAGCCTCATGCATTTACCATGTTTGAAATGTATAATACACACTAGATACAACACGATAAACTGAAGGGTGACGAGCGAATACCTTTGCTTTATTCTTGTCACTCATTCTGACGATTTGGTTAAGAGTGTGTTTTGTAAACGCAAACTATGAGTTATCATTAAACGTAATTTTCATCATTTTATAAATTTACCTGGAAATGCTCTTCATTAACTCAATTTCTCTTAATTGAAAGCAGAAGGATTATATAAGGTGTATTATCGGAATGAAGAGGCTTCAAGAATGTTTAAAATAAAACTCCGCTCTTTAAAATAGATAATGTCATTTAAAATGGTAACATGTACTACTAGTCAATCAGACGAATATCGTAACTTAACGAACTTACTTCCAGTAGCTATATGAACATTAAAAACCTCAATATCATATTCTTTTCAATATCATAAACATACATATAACAATCCTGATAATGTTCTATGTCTGTGAAAATTACACGTTTTGATTGTAATGTTAGTCATTCGATCTCCTGCTATTTTCGTAAATTGCCATGATCTCATTGCAAATACGTAAGTGCAACTCGGTGTACTAACACTTAATCTCTAAAAAACTAAAGTCCCATTAATACTTATAAATATTAGAAATAAACCTCAGAGAAATTGACATTCAAGATATTGTTTGGCCCCAAATTGTTTTGGCTTTGGGTAATGCTAACGTTCATGTTAATTATTTTATAACACAGTCTTTTAGCTAAACAAGTAGTGAAAACTGTCTAGTTCGCCGTAGTATGATTTGTTATTTAAAGCTCTTTTTGAAATTTTGTGAATAAATTTTAAGTTATACGTATAATCCCCTTTTATGAAAATTCTTGGATTTGATTTATATGTTCTTGCCAACACTGCTTCACTAAATCATAAAAAAGAGTTGATAGCTAAGTTCCGTAAGACTTTCTACACAACCCAAAGCCAACAATGACATTTTGATGCTGCAATATCCTGTTAAATGCAGAAGCATTTGATTGTATCCACATATTTATGCCACTGTCAATGGTTTCAATAAAGGCAGATCAAAGAGATACACAGGCTCATAGTAACATGAAAGAAAGTAATCAATAAAGATGTGGTCTGATTTCTTCGACTATAATAGAAACTGTTAGCTGTAAAAGATCCAAAGAAAAATGACAACCTACAGTGCCGGACAAAAGTCATGGGAGTAAAATTGCAGTATTCCCGCGATCGTGTCGGAGCACAGTTGGGTCGTGATTGCGTTATTCCTGCGACAGGATCGCGACAGTCTCCCGCCAAATTAGCGTCTCCGTCGCACGATAATTGCGAGATGATTGCGTTAATGTAGGCGGAGCTATTCTGATGCGTCCAGGTCGCAAATTAAGCCGCTAAGAGCTGATTGGTCTACTACTGTAGTGGGCGGTCGTAAAGATGAAATGTGCCTTTACTGTCAAATGATTGCTGAAGTTGTCGTCATGTCGAATAAATACCATAGTGTTATGTTGTGGAATTTACCGGCGGTAACATTTCTTACTTTATCCAGTGTGTATGAGATAATGTTATGTAATAGTGACAAAGTGACACAAATTCAACATATGTGTATATTTTATTTTAAATACGACATAAAATAACTAAAATGTGTTTAAAAACCAGCCATTAAAAGTTATCATATATATATATATATATATACACATACGAAAAAACGAAAACGGTAAGAAGCAGAATGTCTAAGCGATATATATTTAAACTGTATAATGGTAGCAGACTGACGTCTATAAACATACTTGTTTCGGTTATTTTAAAAAAACATTTTTTGCAACATCAACTATAGAAAATAGATTATTAGATATGTTCGTAAAAGTGTACATTTGGGGATCTAAATAATTAAAACGAAGTTCTGAATAAAACTCCATTCTGACAGGTACTAAAGGTTTATCAGTGTAATGGTATTACTCACATTACAACAACCACTATTGACTCAATGTTTCTTTTTGTGTGGACAAAATTGCTTTATTACACTGGTAGATGACGCTCCTGTCATATCACACAGTTTCTTTTTCTGATACATTGTCTATTTTCTTATCAGACATTTAGGGGTACAATCCTTTTTTTCCTGTGTATATTTCCCCACGGTAAAACAATAGTGTGGCAGTAAGATGGATTAATGTTAGTAAAGTGTTTCTCAAAGTACATACATGTGTATAGGGTGTGTATGTTTGTATATTATACATTTCCTTAAAGTATATATCTTACAAAATATGATATATAATTCTGTGTTTATTTACTTGTAATAATTATAGTTGTACTTGTATATAATTCATATAATATATATAATAGATTATAATATAGAATATAATACACGGTGTTTTGACTGGTTGCACGGAACCGTAAGACACATGTATATTCCGTATTGCTCAAAGGCACCGTTACCCCTATGCTCATTGCATCACCGTGTCTACCGATTCCCATTCAAATGGCAATTTAATCACATCAATGGATACCGCCGTGTCGGACACGCGTACCGGCACACTTGTTGATCTCATGATCTACTTCGAATATCACGTCTCTCATAACACCATAGTGGATGGCTCGATGTTCTACCCAGTGGCGGATCCAGGGGGGGGGGGGGGGGTTAATTTCTCTAATGCTATTTTACTTTTGTGGTAACCATCTGCTTCTTGTGTTGTAGCTAGATAACGGTTGGTGAGTAAACGTCTGCGTGTCCGGCCGTCTGTCCGTGTTCACGTCTATTCCGGAGCAAGTACTTGAAAACTTGAAAACTCCTTCTTGATCAATATACACAAGATACACCTAATTTGGTTTACACCCCCCCCCCCCCCCCCCCCATATCCTGTAGATGAGCCTTGGGGGGGGGGGGGGGGGGGAGGGCAGGGGGGGGGGGGGGGGATGGGGGTAGTTTTTTACCGCTAAAACTGATTATTCAACTTATGTGAGGCCCGGGAGATATGCCACCTCATGATAGCTCTTTTGTTATCAACTTGTGACACTTAAACAAACTTGTTTGTCTGCATGCCTGACTATGGCGAATTAAGCATGTTATCTTTCTCTCTGTGTATATTACGAGGGAGACACTGTTCACTCAAAAACGTTATGTAATATAAAGACACCAGGTGGTAAATTCACTCAGGCGTAGATTAACCGTTACGCCCGCGTCCCCCTTGTCGCAAACCGTCGCATTTGGTGTCGGCCATAACCTCGCATTATCATAATTAAACCAGAGACGTATATCCATCTAATTCCTTGCCTAGTTTATTGATTAAACAATTGATATCGGCTCTTAAAGGTACATCCATTGTGGGGTTTTTTGGGTCACATATGCTAAACGTTCTAGATTATGTTATGTTATCGGGAAGTACTGACTGTTGCCATTTTCATCTTAGTTTACTTAGTACATTGTATATTGACGATATGAAGCTAAAAGTAGTGATTTCTAATCGAAAACCGGACAATGTACCGCGTGTGGCGCGCGCCAATGATTTAAACGTTATTATGGAATCTTATTTATAACAGACAAACTGATAAATTAGGGTTGATCATGTTTAATAGGTCATATAACTACTGTGCATGTAAATGGGACGTTTAGTTTTGGTTTCTGCATATGCATAATGATGTTACTCTATTTTAATTGGAAACAAGTAATTATGAAATTTGGTTATTCGGGATAAATATGCAATCCGAGTAAATTTATTTGCGCTGTAAACAGAACATATGGTATGTTTGATCGTATTAAAGCTTAATACAAATTTATGAAACACAATGGATGCAGTATTAAAATCATTACCATAAAAACGACCTTGTGCTGAAAACATTTCGACATGTTTCAAATAAACAACCTGTAGAAATATTGTCTTGATATTTTCCCAAAGATATGACGATACACAAGTCGAATGAAACATTTCAAATCTATAGACTGAATGTAACCGAAAACGAAAGAATTTGCATTTGGAATTTGAAGGCGGTAGGTTCACTAGACCAGTGCCTTTTTCGGGATTTGAACTTACATTCTCAGCGTAAGGCACCAACCACAAGCACTGACTGTACCAACAGTTTACCAATCGGTAACCGTGACCTCGATCAACGTATCGCTTGATGACAAAAAAATCAACACTACATGTAAATAGAAGATCATCACTAGCAGTTTGAACGAATAACGATGCGTTTGTTTCACACACTATTGGAAAATCAAATTTTATATATTACATGTGACAGAGAGTTAGACAGTTAGTTTATTAAAGTGTCACGCATATAACTCATTGTACAATATATAGCACAAAGTATTAGTAAATGCCAAGCCAAATTGACTTATGAGACACATGTTACGTTTTAAAACATACTATCCACAAACTCTTGTCATATCGAGCGAGACAATATACCCGGCGAGACGCAAACTGCTTAAAACAAGGGACGGGTTGTGTATTGAAAGTAGGTTGTGTATTGAAAGCGTGTATTCAGTCGCTAGTAATAAATGATATACCGGATTACCTAACATACATGTAAGTAGTCGCGCGTTTATCACAATATGTGATCCACTGGTCACCCACTGATCAAGCGTAATTAAAAAATTCCAAATATTCACGATTTGCTAACACTCATGTAGGTGTTATGTACATTGATAGTGTCAGCGACGGTACGCTTTTATATTACGGTTTTATTCACTTAATTGGAGGAAAATTTACTTATACATTGAAGTTCACAAATTATGTGCATATGCGCTGTTCATAAACTAGGCTAATTATCTGAACGGTTCAAGTATTGGACCTTGGTATTCTGAGTCTATTTGAATTGCTTAAGACGCGCGATAATAAAATACTTAGTGTTTTTATTGTCATTTTCTTTAAAGTCGTGCCGACAATATACTTCCTTTACTTTGATCTTCGAATGTAGATATAATTGCATCAGCTAATTATTTAATCTACATGATTTGATACATGTCGCACATTTTGGATACATTATGTAAAGGATCGAGCATCTCAACTTCACTTCACAGTTATTGGCATTTAAACTTTTGTTACAGATCATTCAGCATGTACATGTATCTCGGTTTTTTTCTGTCACAGGGCAACAATCCCTTAATCTACCTAAACTCCCATTCTTCTAGCCCCAATTATTCACTAGTGATTTCTTTTTAACTCATATATTCGCAGTGCTCTGTTAGCGGAAATATAGGTACGCTCTCATACTAAAGTAATACTATTGAATCGGTTATGTTAATTTATAATGATGTCTGAATGGGTTAAAAAAAATCAAGGATATAACATGTCAGGCTATAAATGTAAATGGAAAACGCCGTTTTAGTGTATGGTGACATGTTAATATAAATATTCGTTTCCATTTATGTTTATTAAAATGGTCATGTCAACTGTGTATTAAATTTTTTTTAAACAATCTATTTAAAATCTCAATATAAAATCACACTGAACTAATGTTGTGTACATTTTAGATCAAATGTCATAGGGATTATATGAATATAAATTCATAGTTTATTCATGAAATTATACATACAAAATTCCACTTAGAAGTGTAACTATATTCACTAAACAAACTAAGAAACCGAAGCAACAATAGTCCACATACATACAGTATCTACTATCTAGATAAACTTATTTACATTCGTCACACATCTATCGAAATGCAATAAACATCATACATGTAAATCTTTATAATGTACAGTAATAGTTGTCTACATGTATCTTATAGACATGCATACATGTATTTGGGAATACATATTTGAACCTTGAATGTATATATGCGTGTCTTTTACAGATTAACCTGTCAAATTTACCTCAAACTAAAATCCAATATCTTGAAAATGTTTTGTTTGAAAGTACATTTATTATCATTGAAAGATTACTACATGGATGTTAACGATTTTAATTTATGCATCTGCCTGTATAATTAATTACACACTTCATAAACGGGAGCGAAATTAGATAAGCCAACAGTTTAATCAAATCCACTAACATACAGAAAGAAACATCCCCGAAAGAAGACCTAATTTAATGTGTTTATGACAAATGATAAGAAAAGATAGTCCTGTGGGGTTTTGATACTTTACTCCCATATAACGATGTAAATGTAACGACGCCCTTACCAAATATGTTATTGATAATGTTAATAGAAATATAAATAAAGGTATATCAAACCATATTATTGTATAACATTCTTCAATGGAAATGAAATATGATTATGGCTTCGGCGAATCGTTCCTGAGATGTTTGGTGATTATATCATCGGCAATGAATAAAGTTGAAATTCATTTGCCGTTATGGAAATGACCCTTCCGACGTCAGTTCTATATGTTTATGCAATTCTAAATGAACACAATCAATGTAAAATACAACTTTACAGCATACTATATCACTTTGAAAATCGAGTCTCATTTCGTTTCCTGATCATCAAAATGATCGGTTCTAATTTTACCCACAAGCATCGTCCAAACAATATACATCATAAAAGGATTTTTACCGGAGTTCAAAACCGGCTTCATGGGAATACCCGACCCACAACTTCCCCATACCACACGAACACCTACACAAAATATGTATCCGTTAACATATCCAAGCAGTTTACTTTTACAAGAACAATAATAAACACTATACAATATGTACACACTGTGTCACTGAATATAATTCTAAATACACTATTATGTGGACGACAATATTCAAACTTTATATAAAGTAAATTTCCCCAGTACAATTGCATGTGTTTACAGGAATGCTATTCTCTCCAATCGCGTTTACCTCACAATAACAGTGAATAAGAAATTTAGTTTATTACAAACTGTCTCACTTTGTTACATAATCGGACAGGCGTACATTTGTACATGTACATGTAGGACTTTTGAGACCCACAAATAAATAACAATAAATTCGTTATTAAGATAAATATCACTATATCTTTAGTTTATTGAGTCAACCATCCACCCATGACCATCTTACGCACATGTCAATTTATGGCCGCAATAGCATTGATCGCAGTAATCACGAGCGCGTACATGTAAGCCCCGCCCTCCCGGTAGCCACTGAACCGCTCAGTCGACCAGGACTGCAACTCTCCAACTCTTTTACTGCGATAGTAGCGCAGAAATCACGGACCAGTCCTGCGAGCCGACTGCATTCCCGTTGCGATAATAGTGCAGTAATTTCACTTTCAGACTGCAAGACAGGGGAAGTGACTTTTGTCCGGCACTGTAATTGATTACAGTTTAGACACCAATAAAACTACATTCAGCAAGTAATCCAATATGTCCGACTGTCTAAACAATAAGCCAATTTTGATTTAGAGAATATACTGTGAATGTCACTGACTGGCATTGTTGTCGAAAACTTTTTAAAAGTCAGAAATAAGAAGTGAAAAAAATGATTAGTTTGATGCAACTTGATCATTACAGACATTGCTTTTGTGGCCATGATATATCATAAAACAACGAAGTTAAAAGTTTCCTACTTTTACATATAACAAAGTAACAAACTGTTCCATACTTATTTTAGCCATTTTAAGGACATAGACGTAATGATAAAAAACACTTTCTTGACGTCAACATTCACCAAGGTCAACAGTATTTGTTCATTTCGTTACATAAAATTGAATTGACGTTACATAAATAAAAGATAAATTTGAATGCCACTGGTACACATCCACTTATCAAGTATTATACATGAATGGATTTGATTCGTTTTATTCGTAATTGTACAGTTCCAAGTTAAAACAACTTTGGCAATATTGAGTTTGTGAATCTTGGATGTTTAAACCAGGGAATACAAACTTCGTTCAATAATCCAAGGTTTTAATGTCCTGGTTACCTTAAATATACTCCATTATTTATTAGTAATATGTTATCAGCATTATTTATTGAATACTTGAGCCATAGATTTCCCAGTGTCATTTCTAAATCAATGAAGGCTATGAAAGAGATTATGTTGTCTGATAGGCTTCTTTATAACTGATACTTTTCATGTAAGTGAACGTGAAAGGTCTGAGATTAAGTCATTCTAGATGGATGTATTTTTGGAGGTAACTGGCGATCGAAAGGAAAAAAGTTTCATAGCAGGAGGTGATTCATTCCGATCGGTAGACGGAGCAGTTGAGAACCACGTCTAGCCCACAGAGAATAACATTCATGCTATAACACGTACCCAATGAACAGTAGAACCAAATGTTTTTATTAAGCTACATGTATCACCGATTAAACCCATCAAATAAATGCATTATTCATTTGCAACGTCATAGTACAATATGAAAATTGCTTCCAAAAAACAACAGACAACATCATGTGGCAATATGCAGGATTTCAAAGTAGCTGTGTTTTTGTTACTTTAGTGACAATAATAATATATTGATTTTTGAGTTATTGTGAACCTCATTTTGTTTAGTTTATAAATTGCTTGTATTTGTATTGCAGATTGATGGCGTTTGTTTGACAATGAAAAAAACCCCCGATGCTTAGTTTGTTTTCTTTCTACAATTGTGTTAATAATTCATGTTGGTCTTTGGTACTTACAAATAAACAGAAAAAACTTAAACATTTACAGAAAAGGAATCTATTAAAAAACCACCACTTTTAAGAAATTGAAATAACATATGTGCTCTTCTCGTATTAAATTCATCTCATGTTATTCGTAAACTAATAAGGCGGAGCTTTTCTGAGTCAGGAATGTCAGTTTTTCTCGGACAACTTCGAGATAGCATTACGTACAGAATCTTGCCAGCTGACAGGTCGAATGGGTATTTCATTGGAGTAGTGTCAATTGTGTAGTGTCATCTGCCTGATGTCTCACACAAAAGCTTGATTTAAAATGAAGAAGAACGTCCAATTAGTGATAACATTTTCACTGAATTATCCTGCATTTTAAGATTTTTTCTATAGAAATCAAACTTCTACATCACAATAGTGATGTAGCAGTTGCGTTTGAATTATGGTGTCTGAAAATGGATCTATGTCACTAGCCTCATGGCCGTCCATGCAATTTCGCAGAAAGAGCAAGTTTGAGTTGTATCCATACGCATTGACACGATAAACGCCGTCATTGATGATACCTTTCTATAAGTTTAAATTCTGACCGTCTACACTATACGTAATACAGAAATCACGCACTCGCGCAGATGTCAAACGTGTTCTACACTCGTTCCAGTAAAATTATATTTCCCGAGCGAAATTTAAAAATATAATTTTACAGTCGCTCGTGTTGTAAATTAAATATGACATCTCACTTGAGTATTAATCTCTATTTATGACACAGACAACTCAGTCAATTGTGATCTATACATCTGCTATAACGTTCCTGGCATGTTGTAACATGTGGCTAGCATATTATATACATGTGTATTTTATATATCACATGAGCGTGTATAAAACTATTTAAATGCAACCATGTGCTAATCTTATTTAACTTGTTATTTTCTTTTATTTACTGAAATTTGACTGAATCCCAGGAAGCTGTTTATTGTGCCCACTTACTTGTATTCAGATCATTTGAATTCAAAACCCTAAGGTCAATAATGTCGGATCTGAGCTAATGGCATAAACACAGGTTACGTTGTTGTCTCTCATTAGACACATCCTGTGCACTTCATCATTAGTTCCACAGCAGTAGAGGACACTTCCATTACCAGAATCAGCGTGTTACCAGAATCAGCTCTGAGTAGCATTGACCATCTCTGTAAGATCCCCTTTCTCCATCCTAGCATGTGCATAAAATCTCGAATATTTGGTGTCGCTAAAAGTGTGTTATATCTATATGAACACGTCATTCGTGATATACTCAAATCAGTTGTGTTAATCTTACAACGGTATCTGTTCAAGGTAGAAGAATTTTTACTTGAGCAAAGAGATAATGGAAACAGTCTGCTGTACTATGTTTAGAAGTACTAGAAAACTAGATGTAAAGTTGATTCTATAGTTTCAGAGGTGTTTCATATCCTGATTAACATACATCTTATCGTTGAAACATAAGGCATTAAACGTGTTGTTTTTGTTTCTAGGGAAACATAACCAGGCCTAAAGTACAAATGTATGCGGTTGGCATCTTGTGTCATGTTTCAAGGGAAAGCAATGATATCCAGGTGTAGATCTTGCAAAGGAAGCATCAAAGTACAAGTATCATGGTAAGGGGTATGAAGTTCGGTTGGACTAGCTTCTATAGTTTCGGAGATACATGTACTTTTGTATGCTCCAGACAAAAGTACTTTCTGATAAAATCATGTTTCCATATATGCTGTATAACTAATCAACATAAATGTACGTACCCTGTAGTCAGATCGCATTGGGGTCTTAGCATAGCTTAGTCTATTTTAAATAAATAAATAAAATTTAAAACAAATTAAATTAAAAAGGAGACTCTGAGGTGCCTTTATTCCTTAAACTAAGCGTTTGTAGCCTTGTTTTAGACTTGCCACGGCGGTTAAAAATTAAGGGGTCTGGATGACAGACTATTTGTTGCAGACCAGGACAGAAAATGGCCCTGGCAACATAATTGGTAACTTCACTAAGCCAATTGCATATCGTTTATTCTGGGAAGTAAAATGATTCAATACACATCGACCTAATACCATTAACCACTATGATATACAGCTACTATTTGAGAAATCAATCCTCACTTTAACTCGCTATTAACTTTTAGTTCAGTTCACTATTAGCTATAGATAGTTGACAGTTGATGTCAGTCATGGAATCTCATCGAATGTGTGACTGGGACAATGACATTGAATAAATAATTAAAAGAATTAATGTCTCTTTTTGAGAACTTGTTTTATGATTGATACTGCTTATTACGTCATAACTGATTTCATTAGCTCCAAGGAATCACTTTATCTTGATAAAATCAATGGTTAAATACGCCTTTTTACCACATATCATGGGCGGGGTAGCGCGATGGTTGGCAGTTCTATTCCAAAGTAAGGGCTACATATAATGGGCGGGGTAGCGCGATGGTTGGCAGTTCTTTTCCAAAGTAAGGGCTACATATAATGAGCGGGGTAGCGCGATGGTTGGCAGTTCTTTTCCAAAGTAAGGGCTACATATAATGGGCGGGGTAGCGCGATGGTTGGCAGTTCTTTTCCAAAGTAAGGGCTACATATAATGGGCGGGGTAGCGCGATGGTTGGCAGTTCTTTTCCAAAGTAAGGGCTACATATAATGGGCGGGGTAGCGCGATGGTTGGCAGTTCTTTTCAAAAGTAAGGGCTACATATAATGGGCGGGGTAGCGCGATGGTTGGCAGTTCTTTTCCAAAGTAAGGGCTATCAGCATGTAAAGTTTGGTTGTATTCTGGTAATGACATCACAATTCAATGACGTCATAAATATCATGTCGTCACAATGCTAATGGCATCACAACAGTGCAAGTCAAATGGCATTGCTCTGCTGAAACTCAAAGATGTACCTTTTTTATTGTAACGGATGAAGAATTATTTTGAATTATAAATAGAATCTCACCATCAAGTCTTTTGATATGAAATATATCAACACTCGTCGATAAAAGTAAAGGTAGCCTAGGCAAGCCTAAGATATTTGTATATAACTTTTATCAACTCGTGTTGATATATTTGATATCAGAAGACATTTATACTTTATAACATTAGTTGTTATTATCAAGGATCTTATTCTGTGAGCTGAATCTCTCTGAATTTATGAACGTGGCCAAGTGGTGAATAAGATGTTTGATTAAATTCATTCGATTGAAAACGATATTTTCAGATTTATTATCTAAGGGTTTTTAGTGAGGAACTAAGGTATTGAATTTATTTATGTTGGCTTTAATGTTGAACATGAAATCACTATCGAATACTTGACCTCATCTGGATTTCACTTTAATTTGAATCAAGTTGAAACTCAAGAAGGTTGGTGCAAGAAGGTTGATGGTTCAAAATGAAGGCTGAAATGTCAAATAGGATTTCCGTTTCTGCATCCAGAGCACTAAAAACACAGTACTTGAGTAGAACACACATCCACATGCATACTTGAAAACCTGGCTATAGATTAGTGCAATACATCTGTTTTTCATACTTCCGTATTTACAAAACTCTTAGCGAGGAGAACAATAAAATGTGGCATACATATTTTTGAAGCACAAATATATGAAGACATATAATATAAATGATGATCTCAATTAAAACATTCTTCAAAGTTTGCAAGTCAACGAGATTGAAGTACACATACTTATTATCATTAATGATATTAGTGGAAGTTCCATAACAGTTTACAGTGATCTGTTTCGAATATTTCAATTACATTTCCTCCGTATTTGAAGAACTCTTCTTCAAGGGGATTAAGACGTAGCATAGATACTTTTTTGTGCTGAAGCAACATAACCGTAGATTACAACGAAGCAATTATTTTTGTAACTATCGACTTTTTAATTTAATTATCCAATATCCAGAATGTCTGACTTGAATTATGTATTCCACTTTTAAATGCTATTCATAAGCAAAATAAGGGAAATTACTTAATTAAGCTCATGTAATGGGCTTATCGTTTCTGTTAAAGGTTCATTTTACTGACAATTTTAATGTTGGTGATTGCGTAATGTCCGAGATGGATTTGAGGTACATTTAATTTTAGAAACGAATCTACCGCAATATGCCATAAAGACTACAGTCTGATACAGGAAAGGGGGTGGGGTGTTCCAATCTCCACAGGAACCAGTGGAGGCACCTGCTTTGTGTACTAAAACGGAATATGTCCTCAAAAGAAGTCAAGACGAGACCTGCTATAGAAAAAAAAGTGGAAAAAAGAACAATTCATGTGTGGACACAATAGCGTAACGAACATTGAGTTCGACGTATTTGAATATCTTACTCTGTATCTCCTGTATTACAAAAATAATCAATCAAAGAATTACATGATGCATTTATACGATCGTGAAGAGATGAAGACTCATGTTATAATATCTGTATATATACAATGTAAGAGGCTCACATACACGTATACTCTGAACGTTAAGTTAAACGCCACTAACAGTAATTATATATATTTGTTATATGAAGATCGACATATGCATTGTGAAATAGTATGACCAGCCAGCTGTACCTTGAAGTTCATCTTGGATATCTTGCGCAGTGACTTTTCTGAATACCTCGTCCAAAAATTAAATTCTCAACAATATAAGAATTTTCATAGAATTACATTTTTGTAATCATACGTTTACGGTTTTCTTAAGTCGGTGAGCTTAGCGTCAACTGAAAGCGTTTGACACAAATACTTGAAGATCAAATTAAATCTTCATATTAAATGCATTCGAAATTCATCTAGCATCTTATTATGAATAGCATTTATGGTTTATGGTTGGTATTCAGTGCACACATGATAAAAACAAACATACAAATCAATCAATGTCAATTTCAAAATAAAGAAGAAAACTGTTCCCAAGATTGTGATTCTCCTTATATCAATAAACCATGAACATATATATTTTAAAACATGAATCATTGTTTCTTTAGGGATTTAACCTCACAATTATCACAACAAACCAAACATTCATTGCAATCGTTTTTTATATTTTAGGCTTACAATGTAGGTGTTACAATCACTACTGTCTCATTTTATCTCAAGCACCAATGAAAATCGTATTTCAACCTCAAACACGTATAGAAAACATTATTTGAAAGAAAACAAAAACATAGACCTAAATAAATACATTAAACAAATATGTGATTAATTCTATTTTAGATTAAAAACCTTTAAAGTATGAAATGTATTATTTTCTTCAGTTTTTATTTTAGATTACAGAAGTTACATCACTTAAAAATGGCATGAGAGTAGAAATTCATTCTTAGCTAAAAGTAAGTCTAAGAAGTTTATAAAAGAACTCCTACGAACATTGTACTTTTAGCAGAGTGTGAAAATTCGAATAATCTTTATGACTACGCCCCCTGAAGTTACACCAGATTTAACACCTACATGTTGTTATCAGATGGCGCTAAAGTTAATATTGCTGTGAGAAGTGTATGTAGCTCCGTTTGCATGCTATCTTGTAGACGGCGTTCTTTGATCTGTTGACACATTAACAATAGAAAATACAATATTATTTTTTTTAAACTCATCGGCAAAAGGAGCTTATCACTTTTCAAATAAGATTTTGCGATTGAGACAGCTATAAAATATCAAATATGCAGAAATCATTCGGCCAAACGCATTCTGTGGCCTGGTAACAATCATTTTATAATACAATGATTTTCGGTAAATTTCATGCAATCATTTAAAAGCGAAAAACAGAATAATTGCCATTTCTCATTCTGCACATGCGAAATGTTTGCATAAATATCGACGACATATATGAGAACAATGATGTAGTATAAAATAGAACATGAAAGAAATGCCGAAACAACGTCACATTGCAAGACCCCGTCAACTGCAGCCTAGCAACCCTAAACAACTTATTGAATTGTTGTCAGCAGACAGGCCAGACACGAGACCATCCAAGATCGGATCAACTTGGGGATAGGTTGCCTGCTTGAGGACCAATACAGCAGCTTGAACTGGTCTTGTTGTCCCCCGCCGCAACGCGGAACGGGGGACTATGTATTCAGCGGCGTCCGTCCGTACGTCCGTACGTCACATTTCTTGTTTACGCGATATCTTATGAAGCGTTGCATCCAAAGTCTTCAAATTTCATGTCTGCCTACATTGTGGTAAGACGCAGACACCAGTCAATTTTGGTGACCTTGGTCTTATTTTCAAGGTCACCACGACACTTTGACCACTTTTTGAACTCTTGTTTACGCGATATCTCATGAAGCGTTACATCCAAAGTCTTCAAATTTGGTTTCTGCCTACATTGTGGGAAGACGCAGACACCAGTCAATTTTGGTGACCTTGGTCTTATTTTCAAGGTCACCACGACACTTTGACCACTTTTTGAACTCTTGTTTAAGCGATATCTCATGAAGCGTTACATCCAAAGTCTTCAAATTTGGTTTCTGCCTACATTGTGGGAAGACGCAGACACCAGTCACTTTTGGTGACCTTGGCCTTATTTTCAAGGTCACCACGACACTTTCACCACTTTTTGAACTCTTGTTTACGCGATATCTCATGAAGCGTTGCATCCAAAGTCTTCAAATTTGGTTTCTGCCTCCATTGTGAGAAGACGCAGACACCAGTCAATTTTGGTGACCTTGGTCTTATTTTCAAGGTCACCACGACACTTTGACCACTTTTTGAACTCTTGTTTACGCGATATCTCATGAAGCGTTACATCCAAAGTCTTCAAATTTGGTTTCTGCCTACATTGTGGGAAGACGCAGACACCAGTCAATTTTGGTGACCTTGGTCTTATTTTCAAGGTCACCATGACACTTTGACCACTCTTTGAACTCTTGTTAAGGCGATATCTCATGAAACATTGCATCCAAAGTCTTCAAATTAGTTTTCAGCCTACATTGGGGGAAGACACAGACACCAGTTTATTTTGGTGACCTTGACCTTATTTTCATGGTCACCGCAACACTTTGAGCACTTTTCTAACTCTTGTTATCACCATTTATTATGACCGGTTGGACCAAATGTTTTCAAATTTGGTGTCAGTCTACATTGGAGGATGACGCAGACGCCAGTCGATTTGGTGACCTTGACCTTATTTTCAAGGTCACTACAACACTTTGACCACTTTTAGAACTCTTATTAACACGATATATCATGAACCAAAGTAGCTCCAATGATGTGTCTTACTAACTCAATGTCACCGGCGGGGGACATTGCCATGTTAGTGGCAAACACTTGTTGGATTTGTGGCGAAGAGTTCTTGCTGACGTCATCCAGCGACTGACAACATCAATGCGGAGACGTGTTCTAACGTGCATTGATACAAAGAGTGGCCACACACGCCACTGAGAATATGTTTGACCATTTGTAGAATTGTGCGGCGTTTTGGAAAAAAATGTTTGTTATTTACTGTCACTTTTGCTCAAACTTATAATAAATATACTATTGATAGTCGGACTTCAGGTAATTTAATCAAGTCTGGCTAGGTAACATGAATAAATCATTTGACATACGTATATACACAAACAAGTGAAAATCTAAGTGAAACACTGCAAACACCTTATCTCTTTAGTCTACATTTTATTTATTTCATCTTGTCAACAGCCATCGGTTATAATGCTTGCTCTCGAGCATATTGAACGCTTTATTATCCCAGACTGAATGTACAAGCCTTTGGAACTTTCCTGAATTAACAATGTCAGTGACCACTGACGTAAACAATTATCTATAAAAACACTTTGTTTTCAAGGTACTTCCTGTTGTACAACATCAATTTACAAATAGCCGGCGGTGCTCGCGGATTTATGTAAGAAGTATTTTGACGTGTCTTCGTGCTTATTAAGAAAAATAGGTTCTTTGCAAAAACCTTTGTATTTTGTACTTTTTATCTGATAATGATGTGTTTACTGTAGTGTTAATGTCAGTCATGACACCTTGCATTATTTCCAAAATTAAAATAAAGGTTTCTGATCTTAGATTTGTGTTCAAAGGAGATGTTAACCATAACAGATATCGTTTGTAAGCCATATTTATGTCAATTATTATTACGCATTTTACGCATAAGTAATAAGGATTTTCTCATTATAGTTCCCCAGCTGAACGTGTTTTGCACGATTATACATTAAACGAATTTATTCATAGTTTCATCGACTATTTCACTCTTGAAACACTTACATTTCCAAAGGTGTATATTTGTCTGTTGTAATCTCTCGTTATAACCTCCTTGCGTCCAGGCTATTCTTGTCCTTCGTTATTCGAAAATTATTCATTACACATTTCATGAAAGTTTGCATTTGTATTAAGCAAAGCAAGTCGTATAAATGTACCTTCTTATTTTGTAAGTTGGTGTACACAACATGCATACGATTGTGATGTGTCGTTTGGGTTTTCCACGTTTTTGGTGTTTCCATGGAAACGGAAATTAAAAGTTGTTTCCGGACCAGAAATAATGAGTTGTTAGTGTGTTCCATTTCGGCGTGTTCATCTGCTTGATTACTTTATAATCAAAACGCGTAGTTGTGCAAATACAGTTACTTCAATAATTGTCTAAATTATACAACTATTATTGGATAAAAACTGTTGATATCCGTAACCCCTGGATTTGTTGGAACAGATCATTATAGCCTGATAAAGTTAATCCGAATATATTATGAACATTTATACCCAAAAATTAAATATCAGTTTAAAATTAAGTCTTATATATTGAAATTCATTATAGATACAGAAATATATTGCTGTCACATGCATATTTTGTCCGTATAAGTGCCATCATTGCTACATGTGCTGTCAACTAGGTGGCTTTGAAGTTAGTATCCCGTATGACCAATTCGTACTGCAAGCACTGCATGACGCCTCCTTTGTACAGATCGAAACAGTTTTAGAATAGTTTGTTCTGGAATCTCCATCCATTTTTCCTGCAGCATGTAGAATACGTGTTGAGAGTTCAATGGCGGATTAGGAAGGCGACGTACAGGTTTATCGATCTGATGAGATAGAGGTCCAATTGGGTTTAGATCCGGTGACCTGGAGTGCTAGAGAAGGACATTGATGTAGAGATTGGCCAGGTAGTCTGTTGTGGCATGTGCTCTGTGAGGCCTGATGTTGCCCTTTTGGAACAGCTCCCGCTGATTGTCATCAAGGTCATGGACGTGCGGGCGGAGAATCTGGTCGATATCAAGATTGGTCGTTAGATTGCTAGTGGTGAGCACTAATCCCGATCTGCGGGTGTATGAGATATCCTCCCACACCATGACACTCCCAGACTGATGCAGTTGGGCACATTGTTCACGACGCTGAGTAAATAACGTGATTCAACACTGAACAACATGCACTTCCGTTTTTCTTAGTCCCATTGCTGCACCGTGTCACACTTCCTGGCATGTTAATGTAGTCGTGTCAGAGAGGCCTTGCGCGTACTCTTGCCAGTCCAAGAAGGTTCTCGGTTATATAGCCAGACTCTCACCGGGCCCCAAATCGTTCTTGTACTGTGTTCCGGAATGATGACGGTCACGTTCGTTACTTTGGTATACCGATCTTAGTCAGGTACTGATGGGTTGTTGATAATTAATATTGGGACAATCAAAATCAACGTCAGCAACTTATTATCACATTTTATGAATTTGTCTCAGTTAAAACGATTCTTTATTGGTGTAATGTAATTTTAAACCAAGCATCAATCTATGTCAACGATTACTATATATAACGCAGAGCGTGGTTACAGAGGCGCTGGTCCACTGAGTTCTACAGCTGCGGGTTACACTGTAATCAATGAGCAATGGGGATCATGGAATAATAACGTCATTTCTATCACACGATATTATTTAAAACGAAAATCCTAATCCCATATCCTCTGTAACGGTTTCATACTGATACTGATATTTGAACCATTTTTTAACATTACAGCCTTATCCCTTCCTATCCTACAACAGTTTCCATCCAATTTTTAATTAAATGTGATTTTATCCGTGTGTTAGGAGTAGTAATGGTGACATGTTAACGTTGCTTTGATTTCATGAACATGCCAATCGTAAATACAAATAACAAGAGTTTTAACACTTTTTAAGTTATTTTATATTTGTAAATGACAATCATGTAAATTTCAAGACAGCACAAATGTTTTGTATTGAGTTGTATGTTGTATTACTTAGCTGACTGTGTTTGCAATCAGTGTTTTATTGTCTTAATTTCAGATTAATCTACATAGCAATGTATGGCACTGCAATTGATTACACGTCTTTTTTTTCAGAGGTCATATCACAAGTATAATATGTCAGGAGAGCGACTGCCCCCACATTTCACCATTACCAGCCAGATATTCTAGTTACTGTATAGAGCTCATAGCTTTATAGTACACTGCAACTTTATGCTGTCCAGATATAAGACCCAATTTAGGTCAACCGTTCTGCAGCCTTCACACGTACTTGCCAGGAAATGGAAGTGATAAAAGCGTGGTAGCTAAATGGCAAGTTAAGCATTTTACGGAAACGATCAGATCTTGACCAATGGCAGAACTACTTTGTTGCAGCAGGTAAGATACACTAATAATACACTGGAAACATGGCATTAGATGAATCTAAACCTTTGGAACAACACTGAGGCATCACCTTGACTGCTGCGTTCTGGTTTTTAATGTCTCTACGAGCCTGTCATAATTTCTATTAAAACGTAATGCAAATCTCATCTGTCATCCCGATATAAGAGGAAAAAATAAAGTTGTCCTCTTCGGACTTCACATTTTGGCAATTATAGATTGACACATTCTGCTCCTTCAAAATTATTAATATTTGATGCTCCTCTTCTTTCCAGAATATCTTCTTTGACTTTTTTTTGTAATATATTTTACCTCCTTTCGATATAATACATCGTATAATTTATCTTGTCAACCTATGACATATAGTGATTTGAAATTTGGCGGTCACTCATTTGTCTTTTCAGCCTACCAATATAGCCTAATTTAAAATAATGTTATTGGATGGTTATTTGTAGCGACATACGAACAATATTGATGAAGGCTTGACGATACTGTCAAAGCTTATTTTCGCCATAATGTTTGGACTTTTTCAATTCATTCGTACTGACATCTATTATATGACAATGAGCATTACACATACGCCATAGGCAACCATGTTTAGCTAGGATAATAACCTATTCTCCATATATACTGTTGGACTCCATATTACAGTGTCAAAATCATATGTTATACTATCTCGAAACTGTTGGTTCACTACCGTTAAGTCACGTGACCGTGCCAGGGTCAACCCTGACGATCCTCGTCCATTTCAATGTATTGTCTCACATAGCAGACGCAGCAGTTGGACCGACATGAAGATCAAGAATAAAACGTCATCAACGGGAGCAATTGGACTCGATGGTGAACGTGCAGTTCTAAAGTGGTATGGATTATGATTTTATGTGAAGTTGACTCAAACAATATATAGGGAATATGTACAATAGATGTCTAGTAATCAAAATATAAATCGGAGAGCTTAGTCAGTTCCTAGAAACAACAGTGATGTAATAACATGTACGTTGCTACCGCCATTAAGGATTAAAAAGAAGGATGACAGTTTAATAAGCTTAGCTAAAACACTGGTTGACTATGTCAATATAATGCTCATTGTCAAAGTAGACATAGCATAGTTGTCAATACGAATGAATTATAATTGTCAGAGTTGACATTAAGTCACAAATAATAAGATATGCCGATACAAAATGTCCTGATTGAGCAGGATGAGTTTGGTTAATCCCTCATTTGCTCGTGTACATCAAACGATAACACAAATTATCTTATAAAGACCACTAATACACTTATAAATAACCAGCAAGTCGGGACCTATGTGATGTAAATGATAAGCTATATATCATCTGATTTCAGTTTGACTTTTAATTGGTTTTCAATTAGACTTCAATGGAGCTCAAACAAGCGTTCCTGAGAGGCTGGATTGCTTGTTGACAACGTCATATAATTGTCAATTATCGTCCACCTTTTAACCTGAAACATTATGATATAAATGTATGTTACTGTCCGTGCATACGAAATATCCTCGGTCTTGAGCAAGGCATTTGAGTGCTACCGAGGAGACCCACTTTCACAATTAAGTGCATGCAAGATGGCAACATAATAATTTAATATATACAATAAATACTTACCAAAAACCTCATTAGATGTAACCTGTTTCGTTTTGAATGAATGATGCAGTATTAGAGGTATACATGAAGTTATGAAGATGAAGGAAGAGATACGTTATGCCAGGGGCACAACACAATATTTGTGGTGTCTCCAACGGGATTTGATCCTTGGCATTTGGCGCCAGAGGCTAGCACGCTAAACACAACACCACTATGCACCACGTTACCTGATCTAGCCGAAATGGAGAATATACCGGGGTTATCGACAAAAGAACAATTTTGTATATTTACGACACAGGATTATCTTACAGTGTAGGATTGTTCAAGCTCGTCACGATCATTTCTGCTGAAACATCTCTAGTTTATGGTAAAGGAAGTAGAAGATTTAAAGATTTCTAGTGTTATTAATTCTAAAATGAATGGTGGATATTTCTAAGATATAATAGCATGAATTCATGTACAGAACATAACCATTTGATGATCACTTTCATTATGGAAACTCATATTGATAGGAAACAATTATACAGTCAGTTTTTTTGTATCCGAAGTTGAATTATCGGGAACGGATTAACATCTATCGTTGACGATATCGGTGGTTCAGTTATTCTCGTCGTCGATGTTTATATATCAATCTCATTGCGACTCATTTAAGTTTTAAGGTGATGATTCTATCGGCAGAATTTTGAATTTGGCATTATTTAACACACGCTGAAGTTTTATTACTGTTCATAATAAAACATTATAATGATTTATTATTACAATGTCCTGGTATGTCGTAGCTGAGTTTTTTCTTTGGTAACGCCGATGAATGGCTTCACATGTCATTGACTTCTTTCAAAGGCATTTATAAGTTCTTTCGATGAAGGAGAACGAATGCTATGGATAAACAACTTCTTTATTGCAGGAGTTCCTTGTCATTGTTTTTGGTTTTTAATGAATGTGCGCTGGCCTTTATCAACTTGTCAATTACAAAGTCATCAAATAATACTCTCAGTAATATATTTCAACTGACTTGCGTTATAATCAATCACGTATTAATAACATAATACAAATAATGATTTATTTTGTAAAGAAGAATGTCCCCTCGAATTTCATTTCCACCCAAAATAGATAGAACCCTCTCTTTAAGACGTGAACCTCACTCTGGTGAGTGAAACTCCTTATAATCATTCGAAATTGTCCACACATTTAATAACTTTCCTGACATACTTAAATCCTACAATCAGGAAATACTTAGATGTCCTTGATCCTTAGGATCAAAGTAATCTATCCACCAGGGGGTTAATTTGTCAGTAGCGGATAATGGGACACTGGGAAGAAATCGATAAAGTTGAACAAGCAATGCTTCTTACATCTAACAAGGAAATGAACTAGGATATAGCGAAAAATAACTCTGCTGCATTTATGTGTATGTTGTTTCCGCAAAAAAATACTATTTGATCAACCATTGACATTGCAAAGGGTTATTTAAGGGAAACTATACCGAGTACTAAAACTATGGATTATATTTTATTGACTTAACCTAAAAAAAAAGCCGGAAATCGCAATCAGCGTCCTGTCTTCCTGGCTTTATTTGCGCCTACTCGCACGCGCTTACTCGCACCTTCTCGCGCCAAACTCAACCGCATACGCCTCTATATAAATTGACTGCTTCTTGTTACTTTTTATATAACAGTCTAAGATTGTTCAATGATAAAAATAATGAATCTGTTGTCATCATCAGAAAGATAATCCTTGTATAATATTATATACTTCTTGGATTTTATCCTTCATAATTCAACAATTATCGTCCAAAGACGTGTCATTCAAATTAATATTATCAACGATGAAACAGGTGAAGATGAATTTGCATTTTGCATTGCTTTAATATAAAACCACGGGGAAAATAAACTCGTTTATACACGTTGAAAAAGTTTGGATAGAAACCTAGGTATATGTAGAACCTTGATTCGATACTGTATAAACAAACATAAAGGTGAGCGTGGCTCACTATTACCACTGACCCCTCTTGTGCAATATCTTAATAATAATAACACTTTATTATCCTAATTACAAAGTAAGTTCGGAAATTTTGCGTGCCGTTGGCACCCGACAGCCACAGTGTAGCGCCAGTTTGAGCGTTGTTCTATCCTTATAATGTTGAGTGTCAAGCAAGGAAGCAACAACTCCCATCTTTTAACGTCTTTTGGTATGACGCGGTCGGGAATCGAACCCCGAACTTCCGGGTGATAAGCGGACACTCTACCAACTGATCTACATCCCCGATCAAAACGAAATAAATTTGACATGATTTCACATAGCTTCATCAGTTTAATACATTTGTAAAATATCAATTTATTATAATTATCGATGTCAATCTAAAAAATATTTGTCTCAACGTCATATATCGAATGAAAGGAGGATTTAAGAAAAAGGTAGATTTATAAATCTCAGTCTCCATCTATCAAAGGTCATATACCCACAATGTGATCTTTTTAACAAAACTGGTTCATGGGAATATGTTGCTTAAAAAATTTAGGGTGATCTCCCCACTCCTGCCACGCCCCTATTTGATAGGGGGTCAGGACCAAATGGATACATTACATTCTCTATGAAATAAAACTGTTAATCGGAAATTTCAGCGTCTTATGTCAACCGGTTTCGGAGAGGAAGTCGTTTAAGGGTTTCGCTAATAATGCCTGCCACGCCCATATTTGACTGGGGTGAGGTGCAAATGAACAAACCTTGATTCCCTAGGTGCTATGTACCTCCCCACAAAATTTCAGCTTTGGGGTTGCAGCAATTCTGGAGGAGAAGTTGAAAATGGAAAAAGTTTACGGACAACGCCCGATGCCCGACGGACGCAGGCCGGACAACGTACCATGCCTATATAAGCCCTAAAAAGAGCTTAACACCAATTCTCTATAAAGTGGAGCCAATAGCCAAACGCATTTTTAAAAAAACGTCTTGATTGAACGTCCACATGATCTTGGTCCTCCTACCACGCTTAGTATTTCATGGAATGGTACCCATGTTTCATCTGCACTCCTCGGCCACCTGAAGTGACCTGACTTTCTCCATGAAAGAAACCCGACATTCCATATCCTCCATGTCAACATGTTCGGTGCGACCAATGTACCACTGACCTTCGTACATAGCAGCAACATATTCACCTTCTTTGGGCTGGATAACAAGCTGGTTCTGAGGAGGATTTTCATCTACGACTGGGGGTGTGTTCCTTGGACAGTTTCATCAAGAGCTGACTGTTCAGTGACATGAACATCCTGATGATCCACTGGAGTGTCCTTGGCAATAAGAGACGAGATCCAGTGTGCATGATACTGTCCTTTAAGACATAGACTGCAGTAGCACGAAGTTGTTCCATTTCGGACGACACCACAGGACACCGACGTCACAGCATGAACATTCATTGTGCCTTTCAGAGGAATTACATTTCTGGTTAGCTCTTGTAACTCCTCGCGAATGGGCGTGATATTACTATTACAAGAAAATATCTTGAGGTGGTATGATATTCTACTCCTCATGCAAAATACTCCTTGGCATCCTGAATTGTTACTTTTCTTTGTCGGACTGCAAGATCTGCCATTCGTTTTACTCATAAACTTGCTTATTATTCGACACGGCAAATCTCCTAGTAAAATTGGTGCAAAGTTTGAAAAAGAAGCGAATGAATAGTTCCTCTGTAAGCGGTCTGACGGACGGACGTATGAATCCTTAGTATTACTATATACCCCCGACCAACGGTCCGGAGGTATAAAATGCATACTCACAAATCACCATCCATTTCTAAGGGCAGTGGCGAATCTGCAGCACGAGTTTTCGATGGAATACGTTTTTTGTCTTTTTTACCTGTCGAAAATGCATCAGGAATCATCAGTGCTAGAATGACTATAAAGTGTGCTGAGAAACCTTCCTTTGCATTGCATTGTTTAAATTTCGCCAAAAGAATGCGCTATCAGCAACACGTAGCCAGATGTCTCCGCCATGTTGGTTTGGTTTATCGACCCTTGATGGAGAAACGACTTTGACCCGACAACTTAACATCAACTCAACTGAATGAGATAGTACAGTGACGAAATTAGTGATGTTAATGATTAGAGCAGGTTCCGATTGTTCATTGATGACGGCCGATTGCGAGTTTGCCATGGTAGAGGCGAATGTATGTCATGTTGCTGCTTCCAGAAATGCACTCCATTGCCGCTAATTGGTGGTTATAAATGCTACCCTCACCTCAACGGTTATATCAAACAAGACTCACCAGAAGATGACATATCCCACCGGTCCCACACAATTTTTTGACACACATCTTTGAAATATATTTGTCCATATTTTAAGTACCATTTCAGTAGGTGGGTAATACACATACAAAGTTTCAGGAAGATATGATAAAGGGTTTCGGTGTACATGAGTTTAGAACAAAGTCGAAATCCAAAGCTTTTCTATGGAAATGGAAAAAAATTATTTGTTTTCGCAGAAATCTGTAAATATCAAAAGACACCAGGTCAGTAAGTGGCTCATAAACAACTGAGTGGCAAATGTCATGTCATTGGTCAATAAGTATTGCAACCAGTGAAGGTTATTGAATAATTTCATATTGTTAACAGTGAGGGTATCCATCTGTATATTCATCACTTACATATTAAATACAGTAGAAATTACAAACTGAGACAGTGTTTCAGACAAAACAAATAAATCAAATGTCAGAAAAATATTCTTAGAACATAATCTTATTGAAATTGGCTGTCAGTTGGAAATGCCACAGACAGCAACGTTCGTCATGAAAAGCGCAATGCAAATGGTTTTTTTTAACAAAGTTTGAATTATTTACTTATATAAAGGTCACAGTCTTCACACCATTTAATTGCACTGTGAGGACCAGTAATTATAACAACTTGAACAGTTAGCAAAACTTTATTGTGATATGTAAAGTAAATGATTGGAGAATTTCGAACCGGTGTGAAAGAGAAGAACTTTAATGAAGTTTATAAGTTTATAATATCTTTCATTAATAATGAATTGAGTATCGTACATGTACATATAGTTTGTGATAATAAAGTGTTAATTTTTCTAAACAATATTCAATTTCAAGGAACGTAGCCATCATGATGAATTTATCAAACTGAATGTATATACAGTCGTGTTCACGTACTCGGTCGTCGTGCTTCATTCAGTATATCAGTATAATGTCAATGACGAACACATACACCAGGATTGGAATACTGTAGTTTAGGCGAACTTTATCCCTTATCAAACAGTGTGTATATATCTGGCGTTAGACGCACTTACTGTACACCACGACATCTACATCCGTGACTGGTGAGAGAAAACACCTCTGCAGGTGACCTATAGACTAGTTAAGGTGCCAGAGTGCTACAATCTTGCGCGTAACGAGCTCCTAGACTGTGAAACACGCAGTTTAATGACCGACCCCGGCGGGAGTGGACCACCTTGGTAGCTCGTTACATGGGACTTTCACTGACCTTTAGCATCATGAGTGCTATTAATGGTGAGAAACTGTGGTCACCTGTGAATATGTTAGTAGGTTGATATAATATATGTAAATCTTTCCGCTGAATTATGTGATATGTATTAGTGAAATTATTCAGTTGAAATGCTACTTTTCTCAAATTACTGAGCTACTGCTACTTATGAACTATTTACTATTTATGCTCAAGTCACCCTACTCTGAGAACTCTTCAGACTTAATTAACTTACTCTTTTGTATTAAACTCTTTATAAAATTCTCCTTACATGTACATATAATGTTTCCGGACATAATGATGTCAAAACAGGTAAATTGTAATAAAATGTAATATAAATCGACATTCAAAAGCCCAAGGTACAGTATCCAATGTTTGCTAGACTAATTAACGCCATGTAAATGATCAAGTATCAAATACTTGGTAAATTGACATTGAATATGAACCTAAAAATAGAATCATATTTTATAATGCTACGATATTTATTTCATATACTGATTTATCAAGATCCCATCGACTACCTTTTATATTTCAATGCCACTGTTTTATTTGGATAATGTCGTTCACAATAGCCACTAAACCTGAAATATACGTAATGGTTATACGCGGCTCGTCGTATAACCAACAATACGAGTCGTATAACTTACTTAAACCATGACTACGATCAAATGTCACCTTTTCAGTACTAAAGAATGTAGAATTTGTCAAACAATTTGGTTAGTGTTCAGCGCTATCACAAAACTAGTGAAGCGGCTTGAAAAATACCGTATATCCTCTATACCAAATATTTTTTACAATACAATATCTGCTGTCTATCCGAAACTAAAACACGACTTTATAATAGAAGGTTTACGGTATCTTGTTTACGTCTACGATCGAGTCGTGCTTTTCACGTGCAGAGAAGGAAATCACGTGTTGTCAAAGAGCACGGTACGCCTCAGTCATAAGCGACGCGGCGTTGTGTTGACAGCTTGTGCTCTACAGGCAGAATGGAGGTAGATCTAACTTTCAGCGACGATGATTTAATACCGTCTAGTCAACCCAAACGACAAGAAAACGACGAAATTTCATCAGAAGATGAAGACCTTCTTGTCGCGTCTTGCCAGCAGGCCGAGGAAAGTGTTGCAGGGATGCGAGCTGAAAGGGAGTCCTTTGGTATGTAACTGTCTTTCATTTTGCTTTACTGTATTATGAGGACGAGTGTTTATCGGTAGAGTCGGTGAGTTGTTGGACAAACATATTTTGCTAATTTAGGAATTGTAGGCTATCGATGTGCAGTGACTGTTCATGAGCAGTATTGTGTTATAATTACCATTCTGATATGTATAGTGTATCTACTCCGCGATTGTGATCGAAAACCGGACAATTATGTCATCAATTATTCGAACGTTTTCTTTACAATGTACAGCAAACGGACACACAAATTGAATTTATTAGTATACTATTTGATAGGTCACATTACTAGTAAGCACGAATAGAGCTCCTGTAATCTCGGCTAAGGACATTTTAAAAGCAATTTCACCCCGAATAGTCATAAAAACACCAATCTCGTTGAAGTAAGACAAATACTTTCACTCGTACCTCGCTGCGGTTGTTCATCTGAGTCATTTGGCATGGGGTCATGTCATGTGGCCTTGACGGTAACCTTTCACCTTGCAACGTGCTACAAAATAAAATCGGCCTGATAGTTTCCCAGTCTTGTCGCTTATTGGCTGGACTGGACGTTCACCTAACATGACTCATATGACGTGGTACTAAGATAAACAAATGCAGCGAGGTACGAGTCAAAACCTTTTAATTTGATTTGAATTAGATTGCAAAAACTTCTTATATTGTACTTTCATCAATGACAGTTTGGTAGAATGATAAATTACAGATATTTCTCTTTATTTGCAGAACGTTTTCCAGAACCGAAAACTGACAAGGAAATTGAGGATCTTGCTAAGAAAACTATGCCAGAGAATACAGAGAAAACAATTAAATGGGCATGTCGAGTATTTGAAAAGTGGCGAGAAAGTCCCGAATAAGAAATGGTACTTGTGGTGACCAGAGATTGAGTATAATTGATATAAAACTCGAAGACCTCCACGACGATGAGCTCAGTTTTTGTTTATGTAGGTTCCTTTGCAAGACCAGGAAAAGTGACGGAAGCGAGTACCCGCCTAAAACACTGAGGCAACTGATACTGTTAATTCAAATGCATTTGAACAATCAAGGGCGACATGTTAACTTCTTGTCTGATGTAATGTTTAACGAATTGAGAAATACACTCGACAACTTGATGAAAGCCGGTGCAAGGTCGGTCATGGTCTGCAGAAACGGCAAGCTGATGTCATCAGTGTTGAAGAGGAAGAGAAGATGTGGGAACTTGGATTACTGGGGGACAGATCTCCTCAAAGTCTTTTGGACACTATGGTGTTCCTGATGGGGTTGAACTTTGCGTTGCGCAGCGGTGAAGAACACAGAAATTTAACTACTGATCAGCTGCGTCTTGAGAGGAATGCTTCTTGAGAGTTACTGAGGTACACCGAGAAAACCAGCAAGAACAATCCGGGAGGCCTGAAGACTTTCCGGGTGACGCCCAAAAGTGTTTGTTCATATGCTGCACCAAGGAAAGAGAGATGTATAGTGAATCTTTACAAGAAATACATGGACGTGCGTCCAAAACAACCGACGTCGTTCTACCTCCGCCCACTGATGAAGCCCACAGCAGATATGTGGTACTCTGTTGCCCCAATTGGTCAAAACACCCCATCGAAAACTGTCAGGAGACTATGTCAGGCTGCTGGCATGAAAGGTAAATTATGTTAAAACTGGTAAATCTGTTAAGGAGAAAACATGACTCCGAGGTCTTCTGCTCTGAGAATAACCTGAAGGGAGGGATAAAGCCCCGAGGGCGTTAGCCCGAGGGGCTATCCCGACCTTGAGGTTATTCTCAGAGCAGAAGACCGAGGAGGAGTGTTTTATCCTGCTTATAAACCGTCAACTATCAAAATTTACGAGTTATAGTTTCGGACGCTCAAAGGGCCTAATTCCTCCGCTTAGACCATTTTAAAAGCAGAAGACGAAGGAGGAATGTTTTCTTCCTATTTATAAACGTCAAATGTAAAAATTTACATTATATAATTTTTGATTCCCAAATCGTGTTTTTATAAAGGGTATGTCGCCCTCGGTTGCGTTATATCGAGGCAAAGAAGGTATGACAATAAATGGAGTAATTCAACTCCACTCATCATCTCGGTCTGCATAGCCGAGCGGTCTAAGGCGCCAGTTTAGAGAGCGAAATCCAACTTGGACATTTTTAACTGTGTATAATTTTTCGATAATAATTGCTGCTTGTTGGCTATTGCGTTGCAAGTCTGAAAAATTATTCTAAGTGCATTTCCAGGTCTTACCTTAGGTTCAGGTCTTACTTTCAAAAGTAAAACCTCATACCGGGTTATTCTCGGAAGTAAGACCTCATTAGAGGTTATTCCAAGAAAAGAAGATACCTACAAAACAACAGACAGAATCCGACCTAGGTTTATAAAAATTTGTATTTAAAAAAATAATAGTTTCTTTTAGATCAATACCGTATGTGTCTAAGTTCCTACTCTGTGAACCAAAACTGTTCTCTTTTGACGCTGTGTGTATTTTCAATTCAATATTTTATTAGAAAAATCCCAATGGTGGTATATGAATAATACAAATATTACAACGTTAAATATATTTTAGTGGCCACAAAAATATACAGTGAATTAGTTTTTATGTGACGTTAACTTCCTTTGCAGGGCATTATACAAATCACTCCTTGCGGGCAACATGTGCAACTCGACTTTTTCAAAGTGGAGTTGACAAACAACTTATCTGCAAGACGACGGGCCACCGAAGTAATGCAGTTCGGGAATACAAGCGTGTCAACGACGACCAGGAGGAAATGATTAGCAGCATCATCCAACGTGGTGCCAAGCGAGCAGCAACTTGCACCCCAGCAGCAACATCTACCGGTCCGATAGAATTCACAGTCACCGTTATGATCCCCAAAAGGTCTTAAGTCCTGCACAATCGTACAGACTGTAAAAATTGAGTGAATAAATGTCTGATACCAAAACTTGTTTTCTTTGAAAGTAGTTCCGGATCCTAAGACCATTGTATAACTAACAATTTGGTTGGTTATACGATGGGCGGCAACAAGAGAGTCATGGTTTAAATGCAGGTTAACATATAAATACGGATTCGATTTCGTTATTTGAAAATAGGGAGAAAGGAAACGTGACATTAACACCAAATCGAGAACAAAATTGACTTATTTGAATCAACGTTTTCTGAACAAAAGGGGGGCGGGATAGCGCAGTGGTTAGCGCGTTCGGCTTCGGATCCAGAAGTCTGGGGTTCGAATCCCGCCAGGGGCACGGCAACTTTGTCTGAAGTAGAAAACTGTTCTACACGCAGTAAGGTTTGGGTGTAATGCTACACTGAATTTCAGCGTAGTACCACCCATGGTTCGCTAGTTGCAGTCGCTGCTCGCAGGTTTCACCGCAGTGCATAGCCACATGGCGTTGCGGGCTTTCTCCCTGCCATAATACTAGCAGCCGCGATATAAGTGAAATACTCTTGAATGCGGCGTTAAACCCCAACTCACTCACTCACTGAACACAAACCGATAGAGCTAGCGTTAGAATAGCGTCACACCATCCTTCATATTCAGTACCATTGTTGAAAACAGTTGCATATTCGACAACAATATACCATGACGCATTTCATAGCGATAACTTCAGTTAAATCTGTTCAACCCTAGAGAGGCGTGAATATTCATGTAAGTGGACCAATAATATGTTTTAAATGTGGTTAGAATATATCAAGGACTGCAACTTTTGCCTTTGGAACCGCATTGCAAATGCGTTTTTGGATAGATATTAGAATTATTTATAACTAACAAAGTTACATTCGTCACAGTGAGCTATTTGCCCTGTCAGGGGAGCAGCACAAATGTCTTTGAGTTGAAATAATTACCTCATGAACAAGGGGAAGACACTCGGCTGCATATTAAGTCCTGAGGTATGAAGACAATACCGTTGATACATGTATATTTGAATACGTGGATAGATAACCCCATACATCATTATTATCAATTAACACTAATAAAGTGCACATGAATCCGCATACAATGTACATGGATAGCTTTGAATAGAACGTAAGGCTTAGGAGAGTGACCTGTTGTATTA
Source organism: Gibbula magus (assembly GCA_936450465.1). Lineage (NCBI taxonomy): Eukaryota > Metazoa > Mollusca > Gastropoda > Trochida > Trochidae > Gibbula > Gibbula magus. Next base: position 30,789,081 of record OW388290.1, on the reverse strand, counting down.
TTAAGGATTCAGCCATATGTACAGTCTGATAGCCCTTACTGGGCACACGCCAGGCGAAGCTTTTGGGCCCAATCGATTCATCCATTAAAGGTCCAGTTCGAATCCAAATTTATATTTTTAACTTGCGAAAATTTTTCAAAATACACCTAGAGACTTAAAACTTTTCCCATAAGATCCGCAATGACCTTGCTAGCAATAAAGTAAATCGTGGCGAAGTCGTCAGTCACGTGGTTTAGCCGCCATTGCCGATTTTTCAACTTTTCGGACCCCATGTACCTTTGCGGAAACACCACTCCGAAGATATTTGCACCTAAGAGCTGAACTTTCACTTAACATTTGGAAATAACACGTTTGTTCCTGTTTGTGCGAATTCCTAATACTTTTTTCACAGGGACCTTTCAAAGTCAGGCAAATTATGAAAACCGCGAACTTTCAGGGGCGATAATTAAAAAACCTAACGACCGAATTAATAGAATTTTTCAGGAGAGTAAGACAGGTATGTGGTCTTTATGATTCAATAATAAAATCGTTCGCAAACAGTCACTTCCGGTCATAATAAAGAAAAACATTAACATGGGGAAATATTTTACTTTAAACTTGAGACTTGAAACTTTTTTGCAAAAGATGCGCAATAACAATACGAGCAAAAAAGTAAATCATGACACAGTTGTAACTCTCATGGTTTAGCCGCCATGTTGATTTTCTTTTCTTTGATTTGAGATGTACATATTGGGTATCAATAATCCTAGGGAGATGCTAGAAACGTGCTACTTGTTTTAAAAGGTGCACAATGACATTTGAAATATGTCTAACAATCATTTAAGCGCTGAATCCGTTTATCGTCGCTTGCGACTATTATTATTATATTAATGAATTTGTTTGATAGCAACCAGGGCTAGATAAATAGTTACAGTAGTATGTCATATCATTCAGTTGAACAATGTATCCGTGATTTATATAAATGATGCCTGTGGACGTATGATGATTTTGTATCAAGATCCACATTACCCTTTAAAATCCAATCAGTGTCTCAAATAAACAAACTTATCACATAAAATAGACTTGCAAGAGAGGTGCATTGATGTATAATCTCAGTCTAGTATTATCAGATATCAGCTGTGGCATTTATATAATGGTTTCATAGTTTTAATGGCTGTGTAACTGTTTCGAAACTTGGTTTATCTGATCTGTTGATACCGTTATTTATGGCAATATAAGTGATATTAAAGACGGAAGATTTTGTTGTTAAATGGCACGGGTTACATAGTTATTTCTTGCACATTCGTTTTATATTCTTCATTGTCTCCAAGGGATCTTCAAAGTAAATTTATACTGACGAAACTGACGTTTTATTATCATACAAGTTCTTTGAATGTTAACCAGTTTTTAGTACATTAATATTACGTTTACGATATTGTTCAACCATCTTTTCACAGACTCGTTTTTGTAAATTGCCATCCCCTTGAATATATGGGTTAGATGTGTTTAGGCAGATGGATGGTGATTAATAATAAAGGTCGAAGTTACGTTTAATGACTACATGAATGATCATGTCTATTCACGGTCTATACAATTGGGAAACTTATTTCACACACTTGATATCACCCATGCTTTTGGAAGATAGCATTACTTATGGTTTGAGATAACTGTTTCCTTAGTTTTAGTTTAACAACGTAAATACTTGATGTCTGGTACCGGTATTTCATACAAGTATATATAAAGTGTTTAGTAGGAAGCTTCATGTGGGGGTATACATGTACCTCTGTTGCATGAAGATCATTTTCTCGGAACTATACGAGCACTAGTGTAATACTATGTTTATTACAGCAACACTGAATTCATGACTTACAAGTAAGTCAGTTTTTCAACATATTATTAGATCGGGGCATCGACATGTCACCCGAGTATTATTCTAGCATTACACAAATTGCTAATTAATTACCTTTATATGGTTGGTGTCGAAGGTACTATTCAGACTAAGGTCAACAAAGTGTATAATTATGGAGATGTTACATCAAAGAACATTATATATTTGAAGGGGTTAGGATAACACCGGGGTTATCTGCCATTTTAAATTTTTGTAGTAATTTTAAATTCAATTCAAATTCAAATATTTAATTTTGTTTTCTTTAGGTCAGGAAGTTATTTAAAAGAAAGCTATTAACAATATGTCTATGGAAATGCGAAAGAAAAAGGTTTTCATACACTCCTCAATCAATAACAAGAGTTCCAAAAACAAATGTACCATGTTCGGTTAAGCCATGAACGTCCATTTCCTTCATTTTGATTTCAGAAGAGACCATATCCGTATCAAAAGAACCGTTCTATCCATTTCAATATATGTATCAATCGGCGATATGAAATAGAGTTTTACTAAAGGGCACAAGTGAGAATTATTTGTTTTCTATAGAGAAACACAATTTAAGGATAGGATTGAAATGCTAATAACATCGGTATTTTAAGAAACATCAAAGAAGGGCTTCCGATACAGATATTCAGACTGATCTTCATAACAGTACATCAATCATCATACATTCTGGTTCGTAAGGTGGCTTCATACGTGTTCAAAGGGTTACGACACTCACTCCATCGTGTCAAGGTGGCCGAATAGATAAACTGGTGGTACAGTGCTGGAGAGATTAAAGCCCATTACCCCTACACCCCATTACCCCTACAACTCATTATCTTACACCCCATAACCCTTACAGTTAGTTAAAACAACACAAGCAGTCTGACATAATGAACTCAACCTAACGAGTGATAACGTACGGAGTTGGAATAAATGTGATTCAGCTAAATACTATCAATTGACTCTATGTTCAATATTGGCCGTTCCCTTTTATTGTGAGAGGTAACAGGCTAGGGATTTGGAGTGCGGTGGACCGTTAACTTGTTTTCACCCTGTAGGGGTTATGGGAGACTACCGCTGGAGACGGTGCCTGAATCTGAGGATTTTGATTCGAACTGCTTAAGCTACTCTCACAGAGAAACGTTGATTGAAGATAGTGTGATAAACATATAACAATGTTACACCCAAGCCCCGGTAGCACGTAGAGGTTCGTGTTGTTGAGATATTGAGATACTCCCGAGTCCGTCAGTATATATTTGCATTGCGTTGTTTTGACAATATCAAGTGGTCGTTGGTGAATAAATGGACGTACACACTGGCTGAAAACTACATCAAATCACATACAAATGAAAGTTTAACACTTTTAACGTACATTGCAGGGTTCGTGTGTTAAACATATTGGGGTAATATATACAAAGTCATATATCAGTCAAGCTTACACGGGCCTTAGTCTAACATTTAGCCTCTGAATGAATTATTTCATAAAATTAAAACAAAAATAAAATAAAATAAAAAGGAGCCACTGAGATGTGTTCATTTTAAACTGAGCTCTGCAGTCTTGTTGTAGACTTGCCAAGGCACTTACAATTTAATGGGTCTGGATGACAGACTAACACAGGCCTGAGCGAGTCGTGATGCACGTGCAACACGCTGAAAGTTACAAGTCAATACAAAAGACCGCATGGCTAGTGTCAATATCGCCAGTTTACACCTCGTCCAACACACTGTAATTTCAATATAATACAGTTTACCTACATTATTCCAGGAAATGTAACAACCATGGTTTAATGGTTAATGTACTTGGCCAGAAACCAGTATGTCACAGGTTCGATTCCATGTTTTGACAAAATCATTTGTGAATATGATTGGTCTTGATCCTCTGCTATTTTATGAGGCATCTTCACTTAGATTTTAGAAAAAAACATATATATATATATATATATATATATATATATAAATAAATACATTACTTTCGCAGCAAAATGATCATATCAAGAGTTCATGGCCACACCGGGTGTTCACAATGAACAAAACATTTTATACTGAGTAGCGGGAGACACTTAATATCAGTTATATTGCATTTTTGCACGAAAAACAACAATGTCGAATTGTATTATTTTTAAATATATGAAAACTAATAATTTTTCAATCTCTTCAGTCCCTATTCGACTTTCACAAACTTTCATTCATCCTCCAGAAAAATGTAACCAGTGGTAACCATGAAATCACAATTGTGTGTATTGTTTGGTGTGATGTCTGTGCACGCTGGTTGAAAAGTATAAGCAGGGAATTATTTTATTCAAACTTACAAACCTGCCATCTGAAAGGCAAACGTAAAACCTTGAAACATTGACGTTGAGGAAGATCCTGGGTTAAAAACTCCACATAAACTCATTTACGTTGTGAACGGAGATAAGCAATATACAACAATGAATGAGAGTTGTGGATGAGAATGAGAAATGCTTTTTTCGAGTGGCACAGATAGAAGGTTGATCAATCAACTAATCGAATGTGTCTTTTGAGGTTCATTGACGATAGTAACTATGACGGAAATAGTACATGATAGAGACCCTAAGCACCTAATGATCATGGGCAAAGTAAAAGGAAGCTATTGGTATAATGATTGTTTTTCTTCAAAGCAACTGCTTAAGTTAATATTTGTATGTACATCTTCAAAGGGAAAATAGAAGAATAATGCTGTACAAAACTCTAAAAGTTAAACATCAGTTGTATTCAGGATTGTAATAATGATTTAATCATAGTTTGGCATATCAATGTCCTTTCATATGTTGAAATACAACCACCTATCATTGAGCTTTGTTGTATACAGTGTCAATGGTTGTGCGGAAGTTTGTCGGAAGGCAAAACTTTATTTATGTGTATTGTTGCGGTTAAGTGCTTTCAGTAGAATTGAAAACATCAACAATATTGCCAAATCATAATACATTATATCACAACAATATATTTAGACAGTTACCCCAATAAGGACACATTTTATGTTTATCTTTGTTCTCACAAACATACGAGAAAAAAAGTAAATATGCAGGCTTTCACTTTGTATGCATTATATCATTTCATTGTAATGTTTTCTTCACAGCGAACGGTGTTTATTACAGGGCCGCGTCATATATAGAGAATACTAAACGACGTCCCGTTTAATCACATATTTATGAAACGAGTGAGTGGTTTGGTATTTAATGAGCGAAAGCGAAAGTTTCATAAATATGTTAATAATTGGGACCGAGTTTAGTATTTATTACGCGCCAATAAATCGTCAATAAATAGGATAAACTTCTTTGCGATCGCGGTGATGATATTGTGACGTCATGTTTTAACCATTATGACGTCATGTCAATCGAAAGCACGCGATGTTATTACACTAACCGTGATATTTTCAACGGGTGAGTAATAAAGCTTGTCATCGCCGATGAGTGTTAGTGTGGTCTGATGACCGCCATTACATTTCAAATACCAACGATGAATTCACTATCAATGATTTGCACTTTAATCTCTACCAAATGCTGAGATACAGTTAGCTGGTGATGTGTGTGGCGATTTATTGAAATTTGTTTTCGCCCAGCTGTACAACTGTATCCCTATGTCTGAAGGTTAAGAGTGTGAGAAAATATATAACTTAAAATTGCCTAAAATGGCTTGTTACAATACGGAGCACGGAGTAGAGATAATTGATGTTCGTTCATCCCAATGAAATATTCGGAAACGACAAGAAAACGTCATTACTTATATTTTTACATCGTCAACAATGTATTGTTCAAATATAAGAATTGGAAAACAGAAAATGTTCCTTTTTGTGAAAATGTCAGAAAGGAAATATGCAGGAGTGGAATGAGAACCAGGTTTGTTTCATCAAGTTTAATGTGCTTTGACAAATATCCCAAATGTCGATGATGTCTTTTACATGAATGTTCGTTGAGTGATTGATACATGTACTTCTGTTTCTCGTAACCTCTTTAAGTTCCATAATAGTTTAACTACACTGTATATTTCTAATATAATATACTATATTCAGATGTACATAAACCAAACCTTAAGATACACATATATGTACATGTATGTATCTATTCAGCCACAATATGTTTCCAAAAACTTCTTAAAGGATGGATTTTAGGTGCTTTGATTTCTTTTTTCCACACTTGTACTGTGGGCCTGACCATAAATCAGTAACTTTGACGACATCATATAAAAGTTACAGAATAATCGTGTTCCGCTGTGACCTTGAGAATAATGTCACCAAAATCTAATCAGCCTTTTACGTCTCAAGGAGAAGCTATGTGTATGATATGAAAATAATCCAGTAAACGGCTCCTGAGATATCCCTCTGCCAAGGGTAAAATGACAGTCTCGTTGTGCCCTTGAAATGAAGGTCAAGGTCACAAAACTCTGTAGGAACATTACGTCCCCTATGGCGATCCAGTTAATTGTACTTGAGTTATTTTATTCCGTGCATACGTACTGTGAACTTGATATCATGTTTTGCATGTGGCTAATCTATTCCCAAATTACTTTGTTATATAAAGTCCAATATGTGTCCATTGATAGGAAGTGATGATTAAAAACATTTCACTTTGTACCGGTAATCTCCATTGTTTAACCCGGACATAAAACACGGAAAGTAACTGTTCTATGACTTGAATTTGCTGAAGTTTGAAATACACATTATATGTATATCTACAACACTAGAGCCGTTTGCAAAGTATGGGTATTATGACTGAATCCAGGATCACTAAGGAAAATAGTGAACACAATGAGAGCATAACGCTGTCTACATCCCGCTGTTTATCATACCTCGATGATGACCACAGACGGAATCAATCAACACAAACTAATCCATCCTGGCAAACCGTCGTCTTCTTCATCTCAATAAAGCGACGATTCAGCGTAAGTAATCTCTCGTTAAGAGCGACGACCATCAATTGATCTTGAGACTATCTTATGGTTCATGCAGTATATTGTCCTTGTTCTCTCCACATTCTTCACACAGACAGCTATATAGACTGTTGAGATACTGGTGTTATTTACAATGGATCTAGGCAACAGGTTGTGACTGTCTGTATCTCCGGTCATAATCCCCTCACACTACGACCACGAATTCCACGAATCGCCACAAATGGTAAATTTGAGGATTCGTATTTGAATCCTATTCAGTGTCATTAGGTTTAATGTGCTTTACAAATATAACAACTATCGATGATGTCATTTACATGTACGTTGGTTGAGTGATTGATATATTTATCTCTGTTACGCATGACCTTCATAAGTTCCAAAGTAGTTGAACAACATATATCTCTAATATACATGTACTATATATATAGATACTAATCGGCCTTCATTTCAACTGTTCAAAGTTTCGACAACGAACTCCCGATTGAAAATTTAAAAAAACGTACATACATATGTCGTAGTTCCTTCGTAGGAATCAAAGTCAAAGATGTTAATTTTACTTAAGGTCTCCGGCCCATATACAAGTATTACACATTTACATTATGTATATGATACATACGTGAACATTACAACAAATTACAGTTTTAATAATAGATTGCTTCTTAGGGTGACAGCGTGTTTTAAAAAGAGCGCTAAGCTGCGTATAACATTTTCATTTTTGGAAGACAAGATGGAAACAAAGGCAGTTGAAGGATATTTTAAGAGGTAATGATTCGGGATGTACTGTGGATGTCATTATATTTTGGACATACAAAAGCAATGTGAATTTCATCCTCTATAGCTGATTTACATAATGGACATATCCTCAAACTTCTCTCTATGGAATATCGTCTGCCCCGGCCTGTATTTACAGTTAGGTCTAATAAGCCCAATCGAAAATTAACAAATGTTCGTCTGATATTTCTTGATGTCATCACATATAGATATAGTTCTGGTTAGTTAACGTATTGTATGATCGATACAATTGATATCTTGTACTGTTGTCTAAAATGGAATGCCATTCTTGATAAAACATATTAACAGATTGTTCTCTAAATTGCTTAAGAAATAAATTAGCATTACCAACTGTTTGATTAAGCCACACAAAGCCAAAACCATGTGAAAATAAAAGATTTCTAATATGAGACATCCATGTTGTCTTACCCATGTCATCTAAGTGTACAAGCATGTTATAAGCTATTTTTGGTAATCATTGCTCATGCATTCATAGGATCCTTAACCAAAACTTTAAACATTTTATTTGTGAATTTATATATACTGGATATCTACTACATTCTCCATAAACCATGCTAGGAGATGTAATTTCTCTATACATTCGTGACGTTGAAATCCCCAAATTTCAGACCCAAAAAGCATTATTGGTTGGATTTGGGTATCAAATAATTTGAAAACTATTTTGGGAGTTACAATGCCAAAATTCTGGGAAAACGTTAATAAGAGTCAGATGTATAACACTCTTTTTAAGATTCATAATATAGGGAAACATTAATCCGAGATAAGTAAAATTATTTACAATAGATAATTGTCTGCCATTCAAAATCACTTCTCTTTATTTGCGACAGGACCTCCTCTTCTAAAGATAACTAGGTTTGTTTTTTAAAAATTAACATATAATTTCCATTCATTTGTATACCGTTCGAAAATATCAAGCTGGTTTTGTAGGCCGACGATAGTATCTGAGACTAAAATAACATCATCGGCAAAAAGAAGGATACAAATTTAAATCATACCATGTTTTCCTGGCTTAGAAATATCATGATAAAACTCGCTTATGAAGAAGGAAAACAATATTGGGCTTAAAATACATCATTGCCGAACACCTATGGGACAGTCAAAATAATATTTGACATCATCACTGCAACGAACACATGATTTGATGTTAGAGTACATAGATCTTAAAATACAATACATTCTCCCTTGTAAACCAGTCTTTCGTAAACATTGCCATAATTTACAACGATCCACAGAGTCAAAGGCGTTTTTAAATGAATAAACTTAATGTGTTCTACGAGATAAACACTTTTGTATTATTGCATAAAGAGTAAAGATGTGATCAGCTGTTAAGTATCGTAAATGAAACTTATCAATTCCGAAGCATCGTAGCTGGATTCGGTTCGATTCGGGAGACCGGAAGTACTAATCTGTTACGAGTACGTTACGAAGCTAACTTGAGAAAAAAAATCACATGAATTGTCAAGAAAAGGCACGAATTCAGTTTAGGCTGTATTTAATTCGTACATGCATTTGGCGTTTTTCGTAGCGTATTCCTGACGTTCCTGCAACAATCATAATACATGTTTAATCGTAGTGAATTCTTGACTTTATCTGTACGATTATAGGCGAATATCCCAAGCATTCCTAATTCTATCGTACTTATGAATCATAGATAGATATCGTAGAGATACAAGACTTGAACTATAAACAATGAGAAATCCTCATAAATCCGGATATAATTTCCATTCGTGGCGATTCATGGGATTCATGGGATTCATGGTCGTATTAGGAGGGGGCCATTATCGAACTGATAGAAGAGAGTACACACATTTGTAAACATAAACATACCTAATGAAATAACGTGTTTCATTGTGTTTACAATGTGTACTTAAACTAATGCATTATACATGTATATATTATGATTTTGAAATTGGTTACCATTGACGCAATGTAATAAAAAGAATAAAAAATCAATAATGAAAGGCTAAGAACCCGAAACCCAGTTCTCAAACTGGTACGATAGTACTAAAAATGAAGACAATATTATTTTGTAGTGAAAATACCTTTCACTGAGTGTCTGCAGCATGTTAAACTGTTTTAACTGTTAGAAACCAATGCTTCGAATAATTCATTGCTAAATATGTAACAGTAACTGTTTACCATACAAGATAATGTTACTAAAACGAAACACGTCACGTTTATCTTAGTTGGTACATTGGTTGTATTTAACGCAATACTAAACTCAATATATATCACTGCATCACATAATATAATTAATCATTGCACATATCCAAGTTTGCTCATATGAGCAAAAATTTGCCGTATGGACGCATTTGTACATATGTATATTTTACTACCGTAAGCAAAATTTTCACTACCGTAAGCAATTTTGCACCTAGTCAAGGTAGGTGCAAATGTGTACTACCCTGAGTAAATCTGGTATTTTCACTATTCTAGTGAACGTTTGTCGTATATAGACATAGTGACTTCACACAGGTTGAGAACATGAATTAGAGGACTTTAGAAACTCTTAATATTGTTTTCTCTATACAAGTATAAGATAATCTCCTTCTTGCACGCGATGACCTTCGAAATCCATCTGACTATCCGAATGTCATAACAATTAGGGCGATATAGTCAAACAAATGTTGACAGATATAAATTAATGTCATTCAGTTAGTTTACATCTAATAAATATTAATTGGGATGTTTTAGGAATTCTCTATTCATATATTAAAATAGTTGGAAGCCCATTTGCTTAGGCAGAAATTAAACACGTATGAACGCATAGTAAATTTACTTTCACTCACGTGCGTATATTACGACCATCAGCAATATCGCATATTTCCAAAGTTCGCCGTATATTATCTATTTGATACATACTCATGGTAATAATGGTAGACACCCCCTAATAGTTATAGGAATGAAATGTTATATAAACAACATAACGTGTCAGTTTCGATAATTTATTTGGTAAAACATGTTACTACTGGATGTCTTTTTTAAATTGTGTCCTTGAGCATTTGTTATTTCTCCACTTGTACTTTAAAATACGAAAGGAAGAGGAATATACGAAAAATGAAATTTATTCAAAAGAGTTCATTCCTTGTCTTGAGATCCTGGTATTGGTATATCGTTACAGTATTTGAGGGTTCTCATTTTGGTTCTAGTAAATAATGAAAAGTTGCATTTAAAAAAAAATATTCTGCTGAATCCAAATATACCCAAAATCGTTCATGGAGTCTCATTCGCACACAATACATAAATGGCAAGTATTATATATTTTACATCATGTGTTTGTGCCATTTGATTTCGTAAATACCATAATATCGAACAATATTAATTGTCCATGCATTTTATTTGCTAAAATCCATTTTCTGTTTAGGGGTGTCAACCATATTTACCATGAGTATATATTCAGAATGTTTAACAATTAAAAGTGACACGGAAATATGGATGTCATACTTATCTATAAAACTAGATTTCTTAACTTCATAATACGTTATCAGCAATTCAATTAACACCACCGTTGTAAGTCAACTGTGCACATATATTTATAGTATGATCATTGCGCAATGCAACACGTTTAACTATCCATTACTGTCAAGATATATTCTGAATTGACACTGACGTAATATTATACGATGGAAACGATGCTTGATTAGATTAGTGTCTGGTTTTATCGCAATTATATATATGATATTTATAACGGACATCTCAAAGGAGCTTACTTGGTAGTGCAAATAGCATATGATGACAAAAGATCTACCTAATACCTCATGCATAGTGAATTTAATGTCATGTCATACATCATTAGGACATTGCAACAGCTAAGTGTAGATTGAGTAATGTTGTATGATTAACAATGACGACAGCTTGTGTATTCATATCTTAGGCCTACACATTATATAGAGCAGGAATTACTAGTTTTATATTGTGAGACATTTTTGTTTATTGAATAATGCAATTAACTTATATAATGTTAGCGATCCTATTGCATCTTAGTTCTCCCACTGTAACTAGGGGTATGTTTAAATATCGTAAGTTATTACATTAATTACCTCACCTACACCGAGCTTAGATGGCTTTTGAAAACATGATGTAATCCAGTTACATGTTGTACACGGTGTCGTATGCATCGTATATGCAATGTATTATCTTAAGTACAACAGTGAAATTATATATGTTATATTCGGTGTGCAATATGCGAGTTTGTTATGAACATACCTCCGTATAATCGTTCATTTCAGACAGTCTTTTCAAGATCGTATCACATGGTAAGTATTGGTTATATTTTATATCACTCGGTACGAGGGATTTACAACGTTGTAAGTCACCCCAGGAGGGTTAACAGAGACAGTTGTAAACCCTGTAAGGAGAATTTACAATAATTGTAAAGCTTGATGTGTTTCCTTAGAGGATGATGTGAAATCATAGATCTGAAGAAACTATCTTCGACTGATTTTGAAAAAGAATTTCTCAAATATATAGTACAATTTGAACCGCAAATGTTTTGACGAAGGTGCGTCTGGAACCCGTAACCAGTAAGACCTGTGGTTCGTGAGCTAACGCTTTAACCAGGAAGATGGAAGCAACTTACATAGACACCGTGGCCGTAACAGGGATTTCAGACGATTTCAGGGATTTTACGAACGACTCTGTATTTACCAGGCATCTTCGATAACGTTTCTTTTGCAATTTTCTTTTTTTAAATTAGGCATATAAATTAAATATCTCGCCGCTAATGGCTGCAATACTGCCGAAGCGGCGTTAAACAATAACTCACTCACTCACTCACTCACTCACTCTTCGATAACGCGATAACAAAACGTCTTTTAAACTTAAAAACGGTTGATGATATGGAGAAACCATGATACCGAGGATATGGTAAAGTTGTAGACCCTGATAGTCGCATCCACGGGGTTTTCTTTCCTATCAGGGTCCACAACCTTACTATATCCTCGGTATCATAGTTTCTCCTTATATGCTCTCTCCTTCGTCAGATCAACATACCTCCGTATAAGCAGGCACTTACAACGTTGTAAGTCCCTCCAGGAGGGTTTACAGATTATTGTAAACGCTGCAGTTAGGAGGAATTACAATGATTGTAAACCCTGATATATGTTTCCTTAGAGGATGATGTGAAATCATAGATCTGAAGAAATTAGAACGATAATTGGACTTAATGAGTATGCTGTGCTTTCAAATGATATCTCTGGTATCATCTGGAAAAATATTTTGATAAATAACTGAATAATTTTAATTATTGATTGATGAATCAATATTTCTTTTAAAAGTATTGTTCAAGGTTACATTCTGTGAAATGAGGTCTCCAGTTCATTCGCAGTAGTGATTAGATTATCCACAGGCAGACAATCTTTTAGTCCATGGTCTGTAGATCAATAAACTACCATTGCTGCAAACAAATGGATACATACCTTAAGGGATACTCCATTGACATAATGAAAGCGCAACGAATTGCTCCATTTCACTGATTGTTTTATGTAAATCGATATAATCAATTCAGAGTGCTGTGTCCACTCCTGCCGATTTACAGTTTCATTAGTTATACACCAGGGCGCTGGAATTAGTATCTCTCATGAACAATTGGGTTTCTAATGTAACCATAAATTCAAAATGTTGTAAATATTTTATATATTTTACATACTTTAACCTGTCCTCTATATTTCAAAATAATTTTTAAAATGTGAAAATAGTGAACTATAAGACCAGTTATTACAAATATTGACATTTCAAATGTGTAGTTAACGTTGATTTAACTTTGATTTCACTTTCATTGCAATTGATTCAAACATATCAAAGTTTTTACAAGTAAGCCAAAAAATGGACAACAGCTTTGTAAGTATTGCAGAATGAGGATGAGAAAGAAGATGGATGAGAATACATGTAATGAAAAATAGATCAGTTTTGACACAAACGTGGCTTTCTCGAAGAAGCGAGCTTAATTGACAATACTCCCGATATGCCCGCCCCTTCACTTGGGAATCACAGATGTTTAGTTTTTTATTACCCAAATGTCATATCTTAAAATGTCTGATCTACCATTGTACAGAGCCAGTTAGTTCGTACAAGAACATGCGTGTGGACAAACGTTTAAATATAATAATACATAAGTTGACTTTGTTAATACCCTTTCTTCACAATTAGTATTGCAGAGAAACTGTAACACATTTCTTCATGATCAAGTAAGTTAGTTTGGTTTCTGAACACACAGAAAATGAAGTAGTTGATAAATTGTCAACTTCTAATTCAACGAAAACCACTTTCGCTAATGTACTTTTGTACACAAACAAGAAACAGAGAAGGCCAACATACTCATTATCATTTCCACCATGTCAAAATTGAAAGGGCAACCAGAGATAATGAAACATTTAAAATTACACCAGCTGCTCGACAGTCAAAGAATTTTTTGGTGAACTATCTAAAGAGAACAAGGACAATATACCAAGGAAGCAATGACACAGTCCTCATTGAATGTTTGCTCCAGTCCCAAGATCAATTGATGGTGGTCGCTCTAAATGAGAGATTACTTACGTTGAATCGTTGCTTTATTGAGATGAAGAAGACAAGGATTGGCCAAGATTGGTCAGTCTCTTTTGGTCGATTGAGAATCAATTCCGTCTGTGGTCTGTATTCCAATTATGTTAAATGTTGGTCACAGCCACACCGGTAGTAGTAACATAATGGACATTCATTTACGATATTTTCGAAATACATCCCCCTGCATTAAAGAATGATAATGCAAGGACATTGAACATATTTCTATATCAGTTTATCGCTCAGGTCCTAACACATTCAGAAAAGAATAACTATTAAACTATTTTGGAACCATCCGTGATTTCATTTGTCAATATTGTGTCATCAAATATCTGGATACAATGGAAGTACATGTATGCAGCTGATATAACTTCATCCCAGTTTACAGAAGCATTACTGAATCAGATTTTAAATTGATTTGAATGTCAGTCATTTTCCTAATTCTTACCAAAAACGTAACCATAATGTTAAGAGCATTAAACTGCAAACTGTAAATACTAGAAAGTTTGGAAACAAATCTTTCATTAATGAACAAGTATAAATATATACCAGCAAACAATTTCTAAATAAATTATTTCAGGAGCAATTGAAAGTGGTTAACTGAAATACATATATTAACTATATATCTTGCTTATTGCAGCATTCATGTTGTACCAATATTAATTTTGACATTGGTGTGCAATTGTTTGATATAAATTAACTACATGTATTATTTTATCCTTACTTGTTTGCTTCTATGACAATTTCTGTTTAGATTTGCTTTCAAACCAGCTTAAGTGATCGTTTGTAAAGATTGATGTTTTTTTGGTAACGGCTATCATACCACTATGTCAAATTTAGCTTAATAAAAGAAACAGTTTTGACATATGAGCTTTAGATGGAGCTTTATTTTGGGTGGAGTCCAATGAATATCTTTTAAAACCGATTAAAACCGATAACCTGAAGTTAACGAATCACTAGTCCTCCAAAAAAAGCGTTTATTGCGAGAAGCTAGGTTCACGTTTTTCCAGAAAGTCGGTTTCTTGAACATTGTTTCAACAAATCTTTCTGACTGCATTTAACAGTGAGTGGGTGGTTATCAGCAAAAACATTAACGTTGCCGTTGATAGTTTTCAGAAGAGAACATTTAAGTTAAATTCGAATGCAGAAAATAGGTTTTATTGAGTAAATAAACTATTACGTTTGATTCTGGATGTGTTTGTAACCCTCCTCTCTTTATGTAACATACTTCAAAACTATTGAATAATTTGAACTTGATTTTTTTTAAACCCGTATTTTCACTAAGTGAATAAACAATCTCAATTACATGACGTCGTACATGTAGTAATAAAATGGCGTCATAAGATGACCGTGATAATGCTAGGTGGCCATGGGTGTTCAATTCATAACATCAACGTAATTTACGTATACTTTGTGAAATCTAATAAATAGAACATTTGACATAATGATTTCTCGTCGAATATCACGTATATCTCATTTCCTACAATAAAAATAACTTATTTCCACTCGTGACTACGCCACTCATAAAGTACACATTTCTACTACACTTACATGGAACCCGACAACATGTCAGATATCCGCGAGCTCAATCTATTACTTGCAACTGCGCATGTTTGAGCGTTTCCTAACCTATTATTCCGTATAGCGTAGATACTGCCAATAATTTGGTATGTAACATTGAAATTAATGGAATAATTATTATACTAAGATCATCAACTGTCCATCATATAATTAACAGGGGAGGAATGTCAGTTTGAGTAGGGTCACTATGTATGTAGAGTTCTACTATTTCGGATCATATTACAGCATGTTTAACCCTTTTGACAACTGCGGAATCCGAAAAAGGCCTTAAATAAAGTCTAACACTAAAGTAAATAAACTTAACCTACGTTATTGTTTATAACAAACTTGAAAGGATATGAATATCTCGATCATTTTGAATACAGACGTGAAGTGATGGACGCGAACTAACACTTGTACGGTCATCGGTATAGTATACATGATAACATATGATAATGCGTGTCTTTCATTCTTTCATGATTTTTACGGTTTTATCGGTTATCATACCTGAATTCTCAAATAATATGTGTTATAAAACAGAACGAATATATATTTCGTTCCTTTCTTTAGATGTCGTTAGTACAGGTAGCTGTTTAAATGATGAAGCCGCCATGAGGATTGTTTGCATAACTTATAAAATGCTCACTTAACATTGTTTATTAAGCTCTAAAAAATAAGAAGTAGAATAAAATATGATGTATAATATCTATCATATTACAATGACGTAGTTTATATTCTAAATTAGATTCAGAAAAGCTAACCGAGTTTATTAACTTTACGGATATAGAAGGACATTATTGAAACTTAAGCAATTCAATCACTTGTATTCTGACTGATGTTGCAAATGTCTAACTTTCTGTGAAAATAACTATGTTTCCATGGAAACGAGTAGGATGTGATAAGCATTAGTTTCTTTCCGGCATATCGTTTAAAAAGTTAATTTTCCCTTGTCATGTGCAAACTCCATGTGCTCACGGTGCCTTTTGAAATTTTCTCCTTTCTTTTGTTTTCATTGAAACGTTTGATCCTTGATTGATTACAGAAATCAGTTTGTTTCAAGCTGTACAATATACCTACTTAAACTAGATTTTTTGATGTTTCAATTTGCTTTCATGCATACGAGGAAGACATGCATGTAGTCGATAATGATAAATAATAAAAGCAGCACAGAACTAAGATATCTCTCCATGTGTATGATTTTAGTTTAAAATAACTTCTTGCCTGCTGCCTACATAATCTTAACTCAACCCAGCTTTGTTGCAAATGTTCATTTGTTCATGATTACAACGCACACCACAAAGGTTAATGTAATTGCGATTTTAGAGAGTGATGATATGGAAGAGTTATATGTTCTCTTTCAACTTCAATGTACATGTATCTTCCTAGATATTGATTGAAAGGGGAAACTTTACCAATTTGTAATATAGTCGAAGTTTCCTGACGAGATCCACATATATTTACAAAACGTTCTTTTTCTAATAAACCTATGTCCTATCATTCGGCTATCATCTTCCAAGTGTCTTTATGGGCTACAGTAACTGATTAAGACAGATTTAGCCGAAGTAAATAACTATAAGCACTGCAGTGAAAAAACTCATTACTATCCAGCGTCAATAACTTTGGAGCTTTGATATTACTTAAAATAAGGACTCAATATTGTGACAATGTTTTGGATATTTACTTTTATGGCACTTATGCCCACTTAATACATATACATGTACAAACTACGCTTATAGATATGTTCATGTAATTGACATTATCGAGAGTGGTGATATCTGTCTTTACACACCCAATGTTATGTAACGAGCCCTGATTTTCTTCCACTTTAATGTTTCCTCACATATGATGAATATTAATTGACAGGAAGGACTTTCTTTACCAATATGTCATTATAAAAAGGAACATAATACCACGTCCATATATAAATATAATAATCATTCACTTCATAAAAAAGTGCTGTTCTCCTATTGGATTCCGAGTCCCATTGTGGATTCCGATGTCTATGGTGGAAATGATGCAGTTGATCTAATCTGAAGATAAATGTCAATTTTACTCAGATCAACAATATCGTCTCCAGTTCGAAAAGCGATAACGTGGACATAACAGGACTAAAACTCATTTGGATATTGACAAATATATCCGTGCTCAGTACATAATCAGGGTCCTACAAACGTTGATTTTCTGATGATATTATCATATGTATGATTTTCAATTGGAAATATCTCACGTTTGCAATGTCATAATCTTAAACTGAAATGTACAGGCGTTTAGTCAGCAGTCAAATAATTATTCTACATGTCTTTAATTTTAAAAAATATAAAATTTATGTATTAAATGTGCCTGATTCTTCACACAATTACAACATTTTAAACATGGTAGGGTACATGTTGGTGTCAGTTTCATTACTTACCCCTGTCTTCATTAAACAAAGATATTTTAAGTAAAATCTAACGACAGTCACCAATTAATTGAATCAAACTACTGCAGATAAGTATTATTGTATCGTGCCATACTCTCTCTCTCTCTCTATCTCTCTCTCTCTCTCTCTCTCTCTCTCTCTCTCTATATATATATATATATATATATATATATATATATATATATATATAGGAAAATACAATTGTCGAAGAAATCACGATGATTTATTCATAGTCCACAAGCATGCTTTCGACCATCACGGGTCTCATCAGGTGAATGACGTTGAGTCGGTTGATGCGTCATACAGTGTAATTATGACGTCACAATACATTGCATAGATACATTCATAGATACAATGCATAGAAATAGATGTTCATTGACTTGATAATGACATTACATTTTAGAATTGAGTCTTGGCTTATATTTATTAATAAACAATAATTCTTGTTCTGCCAAGCAATCAGATTCACAGATTCACAGAATATTCATTTTTTCCACATAGTTCTAGATGCGCACTAAGAGGGATAGTACGATTATGTTTTTGTTTAATTTGAGAACGATTAAGATTCATTCTCCTTTTTAATTTCAATTCTGTTTTCCCGATGTATATTTCTTGACATCCATGACAAACTATCATATAAACGAAATTTTTTTAATCACATGTCATATTTCTTTTCACAAAAAAAACATTTTATTTGGTAGGATACTAACTGATGTGCCCTCAATAAAAATATTACATGTCGCGCATCGTTTATGACCACATTTTTTAACCTGAGGGGTATCCGTATTTGAGTCAAATTTGGATTTAGTCAATATTTTCCTTAAATTTCAGGGTTGCCTTTCACTATTAATAATTCGATAATTTTTCAAAATTACTTAAAATACATGCAGAGGGTTTGTTCAAGTGTACAGTCAGTTTATATTAAAATGTTAGTTAAAAATAACTAACGCCGATTTCCTCCTACATGTATCAACTTTATCCTCAGCGAGGTTTACAATACATTCTGTGACGTTGCAACAATACACTGAATGTGACGTCACTGTTCTCTGACGTCACAGACGCGGCTTCTAGTTGTAACTGGCTTAGCTACATGTATTAAGGGATGGACACAATTAATCGTCATATCTGTTTTCCAAATTTCTAGGATGTTTCAGTAAAATTACATGTTTAGTTATTGATGACATTAGGGACTGCGTTTTGAGCGACATGAATGCAGGTATGTCCACGTTATTAGATTATGGACCTCATATTCAGCTATTTTCAGTTAACGTGAACATTACATTTCTCTATATAAATACAATCTATAACGTATGATGACTGTGCAATGCATCTCATCAAAGTATCAACAACTGCCAACATGTATACAATTGTGACATATATGTAAAGTATTATGACTGAAATAGTTGCATGTTACAATGCATATAGTTACTTGATGCATGTACATGTATACTTGGCGTTGACAGTGCATGGACTCCATGATCACATACTTAAATATAAGTTTAGTAACTATGATCAGCATGCGTGCGTCGTTGAATCCGTTCGTTCAAGCAATTGACCAAACATTTTGGTACATATACAGTATGTAATATGCAATACAATTATTTGATATTCTTTATACGTTCTTGTCTCTACATCACGTGGAAGTAGCTCCATCTTGTTCATTTCAGTAATCCGAACGTTTCACTATCCAACCATGTTTGAGGATACACGGAAGTGTTCGGATTATCGAGGTATGACTGTATACATCGATTGAAATCTGATAGTAATTGACTATCTATTGATTTTTGTGATGGAAAACAAGCCTCATATGAAGATAAAGATATAGATTAATACGAATTCGTATTAGTTAAACGGATGTTGAATGATAATTTTGTACATTTGAGAAAATATGGTGGCCTTCCTTGTTTTCGATTCATATCTTACACATTATATACAAATACAGTTAGTAATTTCATATACTGAACTTCACCGATAATTACAGCTGATTTTAAACACTTTTTAATTAATATTTTTTTCGATCCTGTGAAACTTAAATTATGAAGGAAGTTAGAAGAGTCTACGACCGAAACGTCGTATATGTTCACAAAAAAGAATTTGTAAAGTTAGTTAGTGTCTTATTCAGTTTATTATGACTTTCACAAATCTGTCGGTATAAGCACGAAACAACATAACACTAACCGCATTACATCTACATATGACAGACATACCTTTTAAACGAATAAGGATGTCATTAGAAAATATAGTTTTGAAAAGAACATAACAGATAGAACACAAAACACATATAAGTACACTAAGTACATTATAAACGTATCCTTGTATAAACTTATGAAAAACATCATAATTTGAGATAATTCCTGTAATCTATATATGTCAAGGCTAACAGTTCAAAGTCTTATCTAAGGTAACTATTGAAATTTTGATCCCAGTTTTATTCACAGTAGTAATTGGAATATTCACAAGGAGACAATATGTCCATTAGTGTGTAAGCCTCTGGTCTTTAGATCAATAAAATTTCATTGCCGCAAACGAGGCTTTACGTACCCTAAAGGGCTGATCTATTGAGATAAAGAAAACGACGATTTGCCCAAATTGCTCAGATTGTTTTGTACAGATCGATATACAATCAATTGGGACCGCTATGTCCGTTCGTATTGGTATACTCTTTCATCTATGTACAGAATTTACCACAAGGAATGGAATTAGAATGTGTTATATCAATTGAACACGTCGAAAGCTGTAATTGAAGTAATCTGTGCAGGAAAAGACCTCAAATTAGGCAGTTTTTAAACATTATCATGAAGTTGATATTGTTTTCACCAGTAGTATATGCTGAATATTTCAAATATCTAAGTTGGTTATTGTACTTTGAACATAAAGTTGTAATTGTTTCCGTTGTCTTTGCAATCCGTGACACATGGTAAACAAAGCAACAGTGATTTGTCGAACTGCAAGTTTTCCTTTTCCGTAGCACTTATGTTTAACTGTCATTTACTATTTTGTCAAATGCATTTGCATTAGATTGCAGTCTATATCAACATATACAAAAGTTTGTATGCATATGCTTTCAAAATGTAGCATACGAGGCCTCAGATTATAACAATGTGCTTTGGATTTCAATTTCATTGAGTTAAAAGTTCAAAAATGACTCAACATAGACGACTGGCAGATATGTTTACAGTAACACAAATACTCCCTCAGAACCAACAAAATGACACATATGTCTGTATGTTAACAGTGACTCATCTTAGAAGGAGGATAACCAGAATTTGCATATTGTAAATATAGAAACTACATCTCGTTTGAGATGTTCGTTGTTGTCTTAAAGAATCCCCGCTGAGACATCCGCCAACTGAATTGACAAAAGAAGATTTGCAGGTTTTCGTCTGGTAAATTGTTTACCATTGTATAGAATCGGCTAATTAGTGTAGAAACTAGAACACCAGTTGTAATGTTTACAAATATTCCAACAAGAAAATATATAATCGTTCACTGATGATATTTACGATTTAGCACACACATCGTTTTTATCCATACCAAATTTTACCTAGTTATTTCAGAAATATTGGATGTGACGAAGCGCATACTTAAGTTTAATAGTTCATGTGCTTGCATTTTGATGATAAATATGTGCACATGGAGGATCAAAGGAATTGAATTGTTGAAAAGTTTGAAATATGTTCTACTTGTCCAGTATCCCCTGTTGCAGAATAAGGGTGCGATCTCGATACAGCCAAGCTCGCAATAAATAAGATATGTCTCACTTTCAGAACTGACAAACATCATTCTCTGTACTATACAACTGCTTATACACACTGAAGAAGGTTATTTCTATCAAGCCGATCTCCTAATCATTCAATTTTCCAATTATCACAAGCTTGAAAAAACCTTTTTAAGGAAGAACTAATGAGCAGTCTTTTGATATTGGGAGATTTCTCAAAACGATAGTAAAAATCAATACGGGTTGGGGTTTTTTTCCGGGTGAGACCTAATGCTTAAATCTATGAAAATACAATTATTTATAAATTTTGTATGTAATAAGGATATTTGTTTTCAAGTTTCTAAACTTTTCTCAAAACGATTGGTTCTTCTGATTATTTCGAATTATATCGTTTTCAAATCAATTAACAAATTCGCATACACTGTATACCAAAGCAATAATAAAAACATGTTTTCAATTGAGTTATCGATTATTACTCATTTTCACACACAATAATTCCAGAATGTTGAAGACAGCATGTTATAATGGATATTAGTTGACGAAATAAGCTAAATTATCCTTAACGAATCCCTGTAGGTAGTATGCCTATTATATTACTTAGAACATCTAGTTTGTTCGGAACATCCGCTACAAAAATCTTTTTTAAAAAGACATGACACAATTACAAACACATTCTAACATGACACTATATTTAGAATGAAAATACTGCTTTCTGATTGGTTCCTCGTATCAATTTTGGAGTAATTATTTTACCGATAATCACCTCTAAATATTTGCGACCGATTCACATTGCGAAAATCAGGGGGCACAGAAATCAACAGTCGCTTGCTTCATACAACAGCGATTCATCCAATGAACAGAAGCGGCGTTAGTCCTCTATTTTGCAAAATACTTCCACTGCCTCCAGTTCACAATCCCAAATGACCCCATTTCCTTCCAAGATGTCCTCAACCATGACACAATAAAGCGTTCTTGTCAGGCTTTCTTCAAGTCTCAAACTCTTCGCTTGTAGTGAATAACTACTTTCAGAGTAGCGCCCCTTGAATGGGATTGGTCTTTGTCGGCCTTGTAGGGGAGATAGGTCGGACTATGTATTTACGTGAAAATCGCTTCTGTGAGTCTTTTGACTTCCAACATGGGTTTTCTGTTGATATTATCATCAATTGAATAAAGATAAGTTACATTGAAATAAGTTTTAGTGTTTGTTTTGATATTTTGATTGAAGCATGTTCTTTGAAAAGTGAACTGCACCGAAGGGTCGCGGGCGAGTGAAACCGGTCTGTACTGGTTTGACCCAAGCACAGCGCTTTGGCGCAAGACGAAAGAGTTCCTCATTATTTTCCTAATTAGTCATGTTAGAATGGAAATAAATCCATTCTGTTTTATATTTTGGGGTTGTATGTTGTGCATTTTTTACCCCTAAATTAACATTTCAAACCTCGCAAGCTCGGTTTGAAATTAAATTTAGGGGTAAAAAATGCACAACATACAACCTCAAAATATAAAACAGAATGGATTTATCTCCTAATTAGATTGTACAGAGCCGGTTGTTTAAAAGCTGACATAGTTAATTTCGAAGTGAAAAAAAGACTCTACATAGCCAAGAAATTGCATTAAAAGAATTGATGTTGGATGACAACATGGCTGTAAACGCAAAGACAGCCCCGGCATTTAAAAAACACGGTCCCTCAGAAATTGGAATTCAGAGCCAGGGATCCGGGATTCTTGGACATGTTAATCTGTTATCCAACTGCTATGTCCAATTTGTGATCAGCATTTGAAACCCATTCATCTATTTGATTAAAGATAACATTCATCATGAATATCTTATGGTATACGAGGTCGGATGTTGCAATAAATCGAGTTCCTCAATAACTGATTATGAATTTAAATGATACAATGATACATGCATTTATGTGTCACGTGATATTGCCTTATAATAATATTATTATAATATAATATTATTGATTTTCTTTGTAAAATAGTTACTATTAACGCATGTTATGAACATACGTTGAGTGAAGTCAGGCTTTTCATCAAATTGATTCTACTTCAGAACCAACCACTTCAGCTAATGTCTGTGGACATATACATCATTTACAGGAACGAGATGAAAGATAAAGCGCATACAACATCTGAAAAGAAACAGCATTTGTATTCAGGATTATAGAAATGACCGTCATATATTGTCTAACCAATCTCCTTATATATACCCTTAAAGACATTAATCCATATTTGGCGTTGTTTATTGTATCTACAGTCAAGCTGCAATCTGGCGCGAAGTTAAACACTGCTTGGGTATTACTGGTAGAATATGGGACATCGAGTCGTGTATCTATATAATTGTGTAGACACAATCAAAGACTTCAAACATAGCTGTGTAAAGTAAATTAGATATTAATGGTATATATTATAAAACATTTTCGTTTTGGACTGCCCTTGTCGACAATTTATTGATATAAATCGGAAATGAAATTAAAAAAAATGATAATATGCAATAAGGATCCAAAGAAATAGACATAAAGGTCAATGACTACATAAAGTCTTATATATCTCAAATATTAAATTATAGGTGTAGCTTTCTAGATCTGTAAACTCATATATATTTTTATTTTAATAGCACTCATTTTCTATTTGATTAAAACTTATCTTGAATCAAGTGTCTTGCCGTTTTTGTAGTATTGGAATATATCTGGTACCAACCGGAGATTAATACATTTTATAAAGAGTTTCCTTGACCTCCTTAAAAGAACATCAGTTCCTCAACAGCCAAGAGATATGTGTGTGAGATATTTGCAGAGAAGGGCAATATAGCTCAAGACACTGCTCATTGATTGTCGCTCCACTCTCAAGATCAATTGACGGTGGTCACTCTAAATAAGAGATTACTTACGGCGAATCCTTGCTTTATTGAGTCGAAGAAGACAGCGATTGCCGAGGATGAGTCAGTTTGTGTTTGTCGATTGGGAAGTAATTTTAGTCTGTAGTCACCATGGAGGTTGGAAAAACTGTGGGTTTTATACTGTTTATATTCCCGTTGTGTAAGCAATTGGTAGATCAATTTTGCTTTATTAAAATTTCATTCATAAAGAATCGTTGTCATAGTTCCACGAGCATCAATCTACAAAATATTTCTGTAATTAAGAAGTAACTATGCATCCTCGGATGCGCAAACAATAAGTACTTAACTATTTTAAACTCTACCATGTGACAGATAAAGAAGCTTATATGCAAAACAATGTGATATTTTGTACAATGTTTTAATATAAGTACTTTGTTTATCCTTCGAATTCAGTTGTTTCTTTGTCATATTATTCACAATCTATACAAAAATAACCATCGTGAGTTTTTGTGTTTAAAAGATGCAAATATTACATTTAGTTTCTATCTTAAGGGTAAAGAGCTTTAAAACTGATTTTCTACTCTGTTTTTTTTAGTATTTTCACACTGGAAAAAAACATGTTATAAAATGATACACATATATTCCACAGCAGCTGAACCTCTGAGTGTAATTGGGATAGTAATAGCAATGACATCATTCACACAAAACAACACTGAATCTTTCTTACAGCTTGAACGCATGACATTATCCTATTCCTACACCTCATGGCAAATGTCAATATTCTTTTAGATAATAGAAACAATTACAAGGTAAAGATACAAGAGAGATCTCATATCTTTATATACAGTTTGTGTACATTTGCCGCATATCACGGACTATGATTCGATACACACATTTATAATAATTATTTATAAAACAGTTTGTGACAGATGACTGTTGGTTGTTCTTTGATCACCATTGCGAATAGAAATATACAAACAGTTACAAGTTATCTTACAAGTTATATATAACTACTTACACTAACATGTTTTGATATATCCCATTATAACAAACCGTAATTCACTGTCTTATAAACAGTTGCCCTTGTAAAAATGATAACACATGGTACACCATAGACTGAGGCTAAAGCTTTGTTCACATAGTGTTCAGTAGGATATTAGCAGGGAGACAATAACTATTTTGATATGTAAGCCTTCCGTCACTAGATCAATAAACTTCCATTGCTGCAAACGAGGCAATAGTACCCTAAAGAGCTGATTTATTGAGATAAAGAATGCAACGATCTGCCCGAATTGCTCATATTGTTTTGTGTAGATCGATACACAATCCCTCCAGACCACCGTTTTCAATCATCTTGAGCTATAGTGTCAACTGTGGACACAGTTCCGCTATGTTACTAACGTCATCATGGTGAAAAGTCAATAGATTGGCAGCTGGCTCGGTGATGTCCTATATTTTATTTTCAGATAATTAAAAACAGACAACACTGGGAACGACATTGTAATTTCTTTCGAATAAGTATTATATAGATCCACGTCATTATGCAACAGAAACTGACAACCAAATGTCACCGCAATTCTATAAACGGATGCAATATGTTATAGTCCACTGTTACACATTTCACATTGGGGTCATGTGTTTGCTAAACTTAGGCTTAACTCTGAACCACATTGGTATCACATCAGGCATTAACAGTCACGTTATTTGTGGGCTATAGTTATCCGGTGAAAGGTAAAGAGACATGTGTTTGCTTTAATATATGTTTTATTTTAGATAGAAGTTCGATGTGATATTTGGTCCATGTACTGGCCTAGGTATGGTACTTAGAGATAGAATTTTACAACTTGCCCAGATCAACACATGACGTCAAGTCATTGCGCCAAGATACACTTCACTTTCATTTAATCCATTAAAAAACCCCATAAAAACTGAATATTTGAATTAACAAACGGAAAAACTTAAGCTTACAACGCCCTTGGTATTCATTTAAACATCTGCAATGTGTATAGATATTGTATAGTCAAGTATATGTTTCAATAATTTACCTGTTGTATTGGATAGGAACCACTTTGACCAAATCTAGATATCGATATCCTGTGAGGTTAGAAAAGAATACGATGCTGACAGCTTTCTGAAGGTATAGTTCACGTAAAAATATAACTTGTTACAGTGATTTACGTCTCTTTAAATTGTCTAATGCAATAATAAGATTCGTCTAAGTTTCATTTACATACACGACTAGATTCATCAATGAAAGCTTATAAGTGTTTATAAGGAATGTAACTTTATTTGCTGTTAATGAATAACTTTAGAAAATTGACTTTAAGAAAAAAAACAGTTAATATCTTGCAATAGCAATGTTGTCAGCGTTTGACAGCATAACCTTGGCCTATTTGATGAGGACCAAATGTAACAGGTTTTGTTTAATTCGGCTACTTTTTACGTTATAATACGATTGCAGAAAAACAACCATGAAGATATATATTGACAATTTTCTAGAGAATGACAACCAGACATACCAGGTGTTTTAAACGTTTTCCCAATATGTTTCAATGTCAACGTGGAAACATGAACTACATAAGACAATGTGAATGATGAAGTCAGATATTCATGTAAGATGAAGCCACGAGGCTTTACTGTTGAGGCTTTACTCTCTCACGAAATGCTCGATATATTTCATAACTGAATCGAAAACACAACACATTGAATTTATCTTATGTGATGGGACTAAGGGACTAAGAAACGGGCATTACGTTGTGTAGAATATATAAATTACGTTATATCATTAATATTGTACAGATGACTTCATCATCTAGCTGATGTTCACATTGATTTCCCACAGTTTTTTCTGTAAATATATTGTTAGCTTTTTAAGCGTTGGAGTATGCTGTTTGACATAAATTATGTACGTCCCAAACTGACAATATATACACATACTCATCGAAACGATATGTTTTACATTTATGTTGCATTATCGCCGAGTGACGACTGACGACGTCACATCGACAGTGAAGTCATTCCATTCAACAGTGACGACATATTTTCGTTGATATTTTCCCTTGAACGGAAATCTCATTGTTCGCAGCTTCATTTGTTGGTTAAAACCACAAACGAGTCAAACGACGGCTTCATGTATATTGTTGCATGGATGAATATTTATTGATAATGATCCATGCACTTGGTACCAAACAATAATTTACAAAACATGTGAACATTTCGAATAATTCCAACAGTCATAACTTTTGGCAACTAAAGAACAACTTACTATTGGTTAAGGTCTCTACATGATTCGCTGTTCAAATCTGTTTACACACTGCATCCAACTTTTAGAAAGGGAGTAGATACAGGAAAATTAGAACATCACGTTAGAAACGATCACTTTTGGAAAGGAACTACCGCGAAAACAATTGGCCTTATTTAGGACAGAAAATGTCCAATGTGAACTTATGTATAAGTGAAAGTATCAGGGCTATAGTTGGTAAGATCCCTGGGAATGAAGTTGCTATACATCAACAGTTTAGTTTGTAACTAGATAAACAGCTTTCTCTGTTTTATATTATCCCTTTATTTATATTATCCCTTTTGGAAAGGAAAACGTTCAACTACCGCGAAAGCAATTGACTGAGCCTTACTTGTATTTAGGACAGCAAATATCCAATGTGTACTTATGTATAAGTGAACGTATCAGGGCTATAGTAGGCAAGAACCTTGAGAATGAAGTTACTTTAAGTCAACAGTTTAGTTTGTAACTGGATAAACAACTTTCTCTGTTTTATATTATCAATCCACGATACTATTCCTATGATTTCAGTTCTCATAAACAAAATCCGTCATATATTTACAATATCAATGTATCGTAATATCGTTTCTTATTTCGAATAATAACAGTTTCTTGGTAATAACTGCCGTCATACTTTGATATTATAAACTCACCTACAAAGGAAACTCCACCATAATTTCATAACATGCCATAACTGAAATTTTCAAAGTCAAATATCTCGAGTTTTCTAACGTCGTATTAAAAAACTGCCACGTTAGAGACATTTGTCCAAAACATTATCTCAGCCAAAGAATACCTCTACGCAGTTTATAAAAATAAATTTAAATTTAAACCTTAAAATTCCCCAAAATTAATTTTGATAAAACACAATTGTTCATCGACATATAGCCCATTATGTGTGTGCAAGCCAATAAATGTGGTTCGTCCTGCACACATTTACAACATTTTGAACATGGTTGGGGTCATGTTGATGGAAATTCCATTTCTTACCCCTGTCTACTTTAAATAAAGATATCTTAGTTAAAATATGTTTAAATCGTGTGATATTATAAACTCACCTACAAAGGAAACTCCGCCACTATTTCAACAGAGACATAACTGAAATACTACTGTCGGATAAAGTAGATTTTAAATGTATTTCACTGTACTGACAATTTCATACTTCAGGGTATGATACTTTCATTATAATTTTGGCTGAAACATGGATTTTTGTCAGAATGTTTAGCAGTTACGTTTAAGAAATATTTGATATAAAAAGTTAATGAATTACAGATGTTGGCGACCTAATTTACCTCTTTGGGCTTTAATTCGTAGAGACATCATCATTGTAAGACGTCACAATCCTACAATCTTATGTTTGTCTCCTTTAAATACAAAGAACTTCAAAGTCTTCAAACCTTTGATAGAATAATTCAATGTGATTGATGCTCCCCCTGTATCTTGCAAACTATTAAAATACTACAATTTCAAGGAAGGTAAGACATGATTCATGTGGATGTAGGAATATAGCTTTCATCTGTTTCGTTACGCATTATGGATTCATTCATTCTGCACTGTATGTTTGAATGTGTTGTGTGGCATAGTGTTATTTCAGAACCATTGATTTTGAAAAATCATGTAATCATAACAAAGTACATGGAATAAGGTCGTTCTCTACTGTCTGTTCCCAAGAACTTGCAGCACAATATGGAACAATTAGCAGAAACTTACTCGAGTATTTTCCCTCTATTCAGTTTTCATAATAAATTAACAGTTACAAAGTTTGTCTCACATGTATCTAAATCTGTAAATATCATCGAGTATCGACTCGTTCTCCTATTTAATAACTTCATATATGTTTACTATAATTACCATTGAAAACAGCACTAGTATAAGAAGAAAATATTTTAAAAAGGCAAGCTTTGGGGCAACTGAGTAGATCTATTGAATGGAACATGAGGTGGTAATTTATTTTGTGAATATCGGTGCTCGATGTACACACGGTGGGACAATGCACGATGAGACTGTTGCTTGTGTGTTTGCGAGTCTAGTGGGAGTCTAAACTTTAAGAAATGACTGATAGTACTGTTTTATAATTAGGCCTACCATTAGAATAAACCCATGAATGATAACTGGTATAACATGACAACATGGAAAAAAAGAAAGAACACGAAGGTTAAACAACATGTTTTGATTGTTTTCATATGACAAAGTAATCGTAATTTTTTTTAATATGACAAATACAGTAAAATCAAATTCCACATTTGTTTAAGTCAATTATTTCGGATAACCCACAGTGTCACGTGGTTCATAACTTGCTGCAGCTCTGTTCATTAGTCATTAGAATTGTAAGATATAAAGACAACGCATGTCATTGGCTGAAAGTTGTTTTGAAAATTCTAACTGTAATTTAGCTTCGCAAATCGACCGATTATAACTTGGGGGCTTCTGCGTCCCAAGCAATAAGATGTAATTCTTTTAAATGTATATCAAGAATGCCAAACTCTAGATCTGATGTTTCCATTCCTCCATCTCGACTACTCGACTAAACTGTTTGAGGTATACAATTGTTAATACGTTGCTTTCTTTATGGATCATCAGCATGAGAGGATGTCACCATCAGCTGCTTACCTTGATCTGACAGACAGCTATCTCTGCTCCATCCAAGTATCATTAGTTGATTTGCATTTCATGTTCTTGTCAGAAATGACAATATAAGCCATAAAATTGAAACCAGGAAACCTGTGAGTATTATATTTTTAATTTCTCTTTGAAATTCAAATTCAGATTTGACGAAGATTGCCTGTGAAAGTCTGTACCTGTTTCTACTTATTGCGAAAAGCAGTCGATAAATACCCTTTGGTCAAAACCAGTCATGTTCAATAATGCCTTGTTTCTCAACTGGGTCACACGCGTCCCTTGTAACGACGTACTGTCAAGAGTTACCGCCCTTTAGCCCACTATTCGGTAAATACAGGGTTCACTACGCTGATTTGCGTACCGCTTTTATTTCACACTTACAGGTTAATTAAATCTACCAGTAAAAATAATTCGGTCTGCTCATTCGTAGTGAGGTTGTTTATCGGCGAGCCGTGTTCGCCCAGCTGGGAATGCAAACGATGACAACCCAGTCAGATATACAGCATTCAGTCTAGGAATAACTAACACATGTACCTGTACATTATGTCGTGGTGCCCGTACAATGTGTCTGTCGCTCGCATGTATTTCAAAGACGTCGGCCATGATAGAGATTCTAGAGCCGCTTCACAGTGTATATCGTGTGAAAACGGTTCATGCTGATCTGACTTGTTCGCTAGTATAAAATGTTTGTTGAATTAAGGCTTTTTGTTTATTATAAAACGCTTCTTCGAAAAGGAAACGGTCTTGTGACATCAAACTGTTTCCAGGGCGGAGCAAATGCATGAATCACATGACCGAATAATCAAAACCTAGGAATATTCGCATTACTCTGTAGTTTGATTATTTTGTGTGAATCGGCAATTTTCGACTGGAACTGTTGTTCGGGACTATACTATACTTCTCGTCATTAAAACAAAGGTATAAACAGATTGATAGAAATAAAAGAAAAGAGTTATACATCTATATTGGAAAGAACTAAAAAATAGGCTTACAATGTATGTAAAAGGGTTTGAAATATCTGCAACTCCGATAATGATGCCTTCGATATCGTCTGATATTGTAAAAAAGAAGGAATTTCGCAAATTATGTTGTACTAAGAAAAAGCTATACAAAGAGCGTATAGTTGATGAAATCAAAACGGCTGCTGCTGAAAGGGATTGTAAACAGTTTTGGCGAAAACTGAAGTCTTTGTTAAGTGTTAGGGGTAAGGAATCACCTATTGCACTTGATGTTTGGTTTGATTATTTTAAAACTTTGTTAAATCCTAACATGCTGGATAGTCAGTCTTTAGTTGATGAATCTGTTGTTAACTTTATGGCCAATCATGATGTTTTGAGTTGTGGTAGTTGTGATAACTCCTTTTTGTTATCAGAGCCAATTTCCGTATTTGAGATCAATAAAGCTTTAAGTTCCCTTAAGAGTAGCAAATCTGCTGGGGTAGATGGGATTTGTTAAGAAGACAGCAGTAATTGTTCCTTATTTTCAAATATTATTTAATTCGGTTCTTGACAGTGGTGTTTTCCCAGACAGTTGGAATACTGGTATGATTATAACCTTATTTAAGAAGGGCGAGTCTACAGATCCAAATAATTATCGTGGCATATCACTCCTGAATATTTTAGGCAAATATCGTAGAAGATAGAATCAGGAAATGGGCTGAATTAAATGGTATTATTCATGAGTCGCAAGCAGGCTTTAGGACAAATTATTCTACTATTGATAATATATTTATTTTGCAGTCATTGTGTCAAACATATTTAAGAAAGCCTAGACATCGTTTTTATGTAGCCTTTATTGACTTCCGTAAAGCTTTTGATTTAGTCAATCGACAACAATTTTTGTTTGTTCTTCATGAAAGAGGGATAGGTGGTAAATTATTTAATATTCTTTGTGATATGTATTCAAAGGTTAAAGCCTGTGTGAAGGCAAATGGGAGTAGAACAGGTGTGTTTAGTACTCTTTCTGATGTTCGTCAAGGATGTATGTTAAGCCAAGTTCTTTTTATCATTTCTATTAATGAGCTAATATCGGAATTTGAACAGATCTAGAGTGATTTGAGGGGTATATTTGTTCAGGAAGACATACAGGACATACTACTACTTCTATTTGCCGATGATCTTGCTTTGGTGGATGATACTGTAATAGGCTTGCAAAGAAAATTAGATTTCCTTGAGAAAGTTTGTATTAAATGGGACTTTGAGGTTAATTTGGATAAGTCAAATATAGTAGTATTTAGAAATGGGGGGTCATTGAAAAGCACAGAACGGTGGAATTATGCTGGTACAGAAATAAAGTGTCTTTCATATTATAAATATTTGGGTATCCTATTTTCTTCAAGATTAGTTTGGTCTAGAGCTTGTGAAACCCTGGCTATCCAGACTAGGAAGGCTATGTTTCCTGTTTACAGATTGATGAAATCACTTCCGTCGTTACCCTTTCGTACTGTTACCAAAATATTCGATTCTAAAGTTGTTCCAATCCTTTTTATACGGTTCAGAGATCTGGGGTCATACATTTAGGCAGTCGATAGAAAAGGCTCAAACTGACTTCTTCAAGAGATGTCTTGGGGTTTCAAGACGATTATCAAGTAATGCAATTCTTGGAGATATAGGGAGAAGTTATTTGTGCGTCAATTACTATAGTCGTTGTATTAGTTATTGGTGTCGACTTATTCGTATGGAAAGGTCAAGATATCCAAGGGCTTCCTATGAAATGATGAAACAGTTTGATGAACAGGGTAAGTTGTGCTGGGTCTCGCGTGTCCGGATGCTTTTGTTTGAAACCGGTTTTTCATATGTATGGATTGCTCAAGATTGTGGTAGTATAAATATATTTAAGAAAATTTTTTTCAAAGATGTAAAGATATACAATTTCAGAATTGGCATAGTAAAATTTCAGGATCGTCATTCCTAAAACACTACAACGGTTTTAAATCTATTTTATGTGTTGAAAAATATATCCTTGAATTGTTTCCCGAGAAGGACTTACTGAGGATGGTTTGTAAATTTCGTTGTGGTTCTCATAAATTAAAGATACAGTTACTTAGATATAAACGTTACGATAAACCTAATACATTTTGTTCAAAATGTCTGCTCGGTTGTATTGAAGACGAATTTCATTTTTTATTCGTTTGTCCATATTATAAAATAAGTAGACAACAGTTCATACCTGAATATTTCTATGTGAATAAATCCGAGTCAAAAATATATCAGTTGTTATCATGTGCAAATATAAAAGTTACTAGATCATTGTCGTTGTACTTAAAAAGAAATTTGCCTGTTTGAATGAGAAATAATATGCGCACTGTGTGCAGTCATTTTGTATTAGCAATATGGGTAACGTGGCCCCAAATGCAAATAAACTTGTCACTTGTCACTTGTCACTTGTGATATTGTAATTTAATTATTAATCCTTGGTTACATCTGGTCAATAACAAAAATAACAATCCCCAGGCCACAATAATTGTCTTAGACAAAACTTAATCCCTTGATCTTATAGATATATGGAGATAATTAAATGTTGAAGCAAATCAAAACAACAATCTCACTGGTTAATATTTCACGTTACTCTGATATCATACCCGGTAATAAATCAGACTACTCAGCTATTAGCTTAACTTTCTGAAACTATAGAAATAGGAAGAAGTTATTTGAAATTTACAACATGATTCCGCCTTCATCCTGATCTTGTTATATAGATCCATTTTGAGAGATATAATTGAACAATACTCAGATATTGAGATTGATGGTAATGATATTGCTTATGCTGATGTGAAACTGAAAACTAACAGCTTATTCGTAGAAACATTGCTGATGAATGTCAAAGGAACATCAATTTCTCTCTCATCATTTCTTAAAAGGAAACAGGAAATATGACCAGTGGATTGAAATTAAAACCAAAGATTGTGAAGACGATATAAGAAAAGATTTTCATAATATCAATGAAAGGCTGATATCTGAACTCACAAAATTGAAATTGGAACTACGATAAATTATAGAAAATATACGAGGAAATCAACTCAATGAAGATTGAGAAATACCAACACAATGACTTTTTTTGCCAATTACAAAATAGAAATTATGACAGTAAATCAATAAATAAAACAATTACTGATAAAAATCAGGAAATTACCAAAAGTAAATCAATATGAAATTATCAACATTTAAATACGCTTGAAACGCCAATGTTGAGTGACAAACTGATACACAAATTGGAGAAGAAAATTAACATGGATATAGTATCAGATGAAGTAAACAGCAGAAAGCTATTTTAAAAAGCTCTGGAATTGATGAATTTCCTTTAGACTTCTTCAATGTCTGTTGGTAGGAAAAGGGGTTTGGATTTTAAGAGTAATCAAAATGTATCTAGAAGTTATAAATTGTATCTTACCACGAAGAGAGGAGTTATCAATTGTGTCCCAAAAGCCAATATAAATATGACCTTTATAATAAACCTATACCATAGACCACCTATGGTATTACATGATTTGTATAAAACCCTCTTTAATTCCTTGTAACCAGATTTATTTCAGGTACTTGTAGAACAGTGAGTGAAAATACAGGATTGTCATATGATCTATTTCCTGAAAATAGATATACCAGTTTTGTAGATTTTAATGGACTTCAAGAAAGCTTTTGACACATTTATTAAAGATTTCATCAATTCTGTCTTTTTTCATATTTTGGTTTTTGTTTTTGGTCCTGAGATTATATGCTGAATTAGTTTCTTAACTTATGATACATCGCCATGTGCTATTGGTTGGAGGCGCAGACACCTCCAACCCGTATATACAGTTGGAATATCACGCTATATTAGAGTTGGAATATTCTAAATAATATTTCAACCAATCATGCTTGACCTCTCTATATTTTAGGAAAAGTATATTTCCAATGAACATAGCTGTAGCAAAGTTTTAGCAACGTGACCACGTGGGTTACCTGAAATAATTATCCCATTTTACTGCGAAAAGAGAGTTTGTCTAAACATCTCAAATTGAAACGACCGTTGTGTTATTTTGAAACTGAACGTTAGTAAACATAAGATTTTTCAATTAAAAGCTAGTTTACACCTGAATAAGCATGCATGTACCTATTCAGTGCATAGTTACACACTGCAGTTTCGGAAAATCCCAGAAACTTTACACGCACATATTATACACGCGACACAAGCATCTACTAATCCATAACATTAGAGGTCAATCAACACGCCAACCTTCCACTCAGTTATCAAATATTTCAATACCAATAAGATTTGCATTATTGTGCTCAATATTCTGATAATGTATTCATGACAGTGAAGCATGTACATGTATAACAAAAATATTGGGAAAATATTGGATAGAACCTTATTTATGTCCAAACTGAAAGCACCAAACATGGGGA
Source organism: Gibbula magus (assembly GCA_936450465.1). NCBI lineage: Eukaryota > Metazoa > Mollusca > Gastropoda > Trochida > Trochidae > Gibbula > Gibbula magus. The sequence continues at coordinate 30,753,179 of OW388290.1, read as the reverse complement.
TACCGGGTCATTATCCTTGGACTAAAAGTAGATCCATTTGCCTTCCTTCCACAGATAAACCGAAATATGCTTCATAATCAATCATATTGGTACTAGTACATTAAATCAGCAAAGTTTTAATAAATGGTAGACTGCTTGTGTCAGTGAATATAGGCATACATGTACTTGCTGGAATCTAGCAATGAAAGAACTCCCAATAAAGTTTTAATTAAATTCATAATAAAGGGCTACTTCAAAATGTTTATTGACTTGAGTAACGTCAAACGATTGTTGCATGACGTCATATGACTGTAGTCCCAGCTGTTTAAAGCAAACTACATTTTTGACTGTATTTCATTGTTTTCCTTTCATTTCTGTATTAGATACATAATACAACAATTATGAACTGGCTATTCGGTCAATGCCTGTTTTTATAGACCCGAGAAAACAATATTGACAAAGGACCATAAAACAGGTATTGACCTCATCACCAGTCTATAATTGTATAATATGTACGTACATTGGATGACATGTATATCCTTTTTATACTATTTCTAGCCTTAACAAGATGCCTCCAACCATGCCTTTTTAAAGGCTTTTTTTGTTAAAAATGGACATCTCTCTGGTTTCTTTCCAAATCATCGGATTTGCAGGCAAGGTGATCCAATACCTCCTTATCTCTTCTTTTATTTGTAGCTGAAATCCTCGGATGAATATATATGGTATAACAAAATAATAATAGTATCCATTGGACGATGTTTTGATTGGTTATCAAGAATATAAATTTGGTTAATATGCTGATGATATTGAAATATTTTTGGATGGATCAGATAAAACTTTATATGCCGCCTCATACCAGTAATACATGAACGCAATATTATACAATTATAGACTGGTGATGAGGTCAATACCTGTGTTTATGGACCCGATAAAACAATATTGACCAAGGACGAAGTCCGCGGTCAATATTGTTTTCTCGGGTCCATAAAAACAGGTATTGACCGAATCACCAGTCCATAATTGTTTTATTATGTATTTGACACAGGAACGAAAAGAAGATGTAATTTGGTTTGAAGAGCTGGAACTATGGTCAGATGACGTCATGGGAACAATAGCATGACGTCATGCAACAATCGTTTGACGTCATGCAACAATCGTTTGACGTCACTCAAGTCAATATTGCTTTTGGTCGGACTCGGGCTGGAGTCAATATGCTTTTCTATCGACGGTCACGTGATCGCCTCTCGACCAATCAGATCGCTGGAAAAACACGCTCACATAATAAAGGACGTAACGATACATAAAGATAAAATAATGGCGATTTGGATTGGCTAAACACAAGAAGTAAAGATATCGATTTAGATAATTATAGGATGGCAACGGAATGAATGTGAAATTTTAGGATTTACATTTACACCAGATTGGAATGATTGTAAAGACTAGGAAACAAATGTATATATGTGACAAAAATATAACAATATAAAGTTGCAGCACTAGTAAAGATTTAGCAATCCTAGCTAACTAACCAAACATAACAGCTAATCAACTTTTATGTTGCCTGTTTCCAATTGATGTTTTGATGAAACTGTCAAGACACAGCTAAGTGTAAGATCTCTTTGATATTTGATTTTAAATCTGAAATAAGGTTATGTTGATTTTGCAAGAGTTAAATCAAACTCAGATCCGATGAAATGCAATGATTGGATGGTCACTTGAGTGTCAGATACATATTTGCAAATTCCAATCTGTGTCAGCACAGCGTGTTGAAGTTATCCAATCACTCTTTATTGGTCACAGAATGAGATCCTCAGCGTTATTCACATAGTAGTGATTGGGCCATTCAGCAGAAGAGAATATGTCCTCTAGTTTAAAAGCATTCGCTTTCCAGATCAAAGTGCCCTATTGCTACTAGGCGATTCTTACACAAAGGGACTGCTCTATTGAATTGAGCAATTTCCCTGAATCGGTCAGATTGTTTTGTATGCATCGATATACAATCTATTCAGATTGCTGTGTCCAATCATTTTGGTACACAACTCCATTTTTGTACATATTTCATCACGGTAAACGACTTATACAATGGAGGTATTACATAATTGCTGAATACACTTCAAAGGGAATATTTTTATGATGTTTATTTCACTTCATAAGACAATTTCTTCCAGGTGTCTTCAGAAACAGAAAGTGATTTCCTATCTAAAATTCATTCCACGGCGAAGATAGATGTACATGTATAACAAAGACACGTATGGTTTATGAAGAGTGTATTATTTTGTCAATCAAATTAATAAAAAAAATTCACAGTTTGGTATGCGCACTTTCATGAGGTTGAGTACATTATTATAAACTCACGTGCAAAAGAAACGTCCCTATACAAAATACAAGATATTTCAATCGACGGGCGATATATGCGACTGAAACAGCGTTACATCATGTCCTCAGAACCCAACAATACTAATTATGAATTTTCAAAACATTATCTATTCATAACTCTGAGAAACACAAGTTTTAAGAAATGGCCGTTTTGGAATCTCCTTAACTAGACGAGATAGAAGCCTCAAAAGGCCAGTTTTGGCTTGTTTTGTGACGTCCTACAGTAATGACGCGTCAACAAATTTAAATCAAAGAAGGTTATTTATGTCGAGAATATCTTTAATTAATTACATTTCTACCTTTTCAATGTTTTAAACTTAAATACCAAATATTGTGGGCCAAACACATCTTTAAAAAGCGATTTTAGCACCCCATGTGTATTTTAAGAGATGTAAAAATAAAAGAAGCATACTCTGATGTATGAAATTGTGAAAACTTCTATACAAAACATGTGACTACCAAATACATTCAAAATCTACTTTCTCCGACATCAATATTTCATTTTATACTGTTTTCAAAATGTGGGGACGTTTCTTTTGCACGTGAGTTTATGTATTGTATTGTACTCATTCGGAATCCACATATAACAGCCAGCCGTATTGAGTGGAGACAAATTAAATTGTTGTGTGAAGTCACAAATAAAATATTATACTCTTGCATGTACACCAATCATACATATAACAGGGCTGACGATTCAACATCAGAATCATAAGAAGGGATATGGAATACATGTATCGATGTTTTCAGTACGTCTTTACTGCCCTACAAACAGAGGTTGTGTGTCGTTGTCAACTATTAATTGAACAATATTATCCCAGTATCGCAGCAAAAATATAGATATTGGCACATGAAGCTTATATAAGTAAAGTATTATTTTTTTTCTGAATTACATGACCCAGCTTTAATGTTAGAGTACACAAACGCATATTCCGTTGGGCAATAGTAAATATTTTTCTCTGCAAATAAACATAAATTTGAAAAAGCATGTTTTATGATACACCATATATAGAGGATATTATATGAGTCTCTATGTCATACTATGTTTACGACACGAGTGCCTGAATATTAGTATTTCCCGAGCGAGAGCGAGGGATATACCGATATTCAGACACGAGTGTCGTAAACATAGTATGGCATAGATACGAATATAATATTCTGTTTATTACCGAAGTCGTAAAATTAACGAAAACACGCTAAAATCCACTTTCAACCATAGGCTGGCGACCCGCCGTCACGCATTAAGAACGCAACGTCATAGACGAAACGTGACGTCATATCATTGTTTATGACGTCACGTCACCATGACAAAGTGATATGTTGCCCTAGGGCATCGTATGAAAATTTATGAACCCCGATATGATTGCCCTCGTAGGTAATAACTATTATGTATCTTTAAACTTAAATTTACTGACTTTTGTTTCATTACTTCAATGTAATCACCTTTGTCTAAATTCATTCTTTGTATCAATAAATGAAAAACAACGTAATGACGTAAGGGACTTACCTGAGGCGACACAGAGATGTTTTTAGAAGCAGTGAAACAAATGTCAAACATTTCTTACTGATCGTTTTACTGATCCGTCCTAACGGACATCGATCAATGAACTAGTGCATGTTGTAATTAGCTTCTCAGCATGCGTGATTGACTGAATTAGGAGGAGGTTACGTTGTCATAACGTCTTGTAGTGTTGCAATACTGGTTTAAATGATACTTAAAGTAGGAAAATAGGACTTAATCAACAAACTTTCTTTTGCGTTGGCTTAAACTTTTTACTCTAAGAGCCAATGTAACCGGTTTTACTGTGATGCGTGGCAATGCGTTATAAGCACATTTCTGTTCATTCAGTGTGCTACATTGTCGGTTGAGACGTGTTGAATAAGATCAAGATGTGTGGATTTTCTGTAGTCTCATAATAAAAATAAGTCTTAAAATGTTGCCTTTGCAAACAAGAAATATTTTCAAAGATCATATACATATGTTCAATTGTGTTATTATTGTTCTTTTTATATGGATACAATTTGACAATATATCTTAAAGTTTATATGAAATACGACATCGCATGGTCGTAAACAAATCAAATGCGTTATTGTTGCAAAGACAATTAGTTGAGTAAACTGCGATTACAGTTAAAATATGCATTCTTAGGACTGTTTCCGTTTATTTGATGATATGACGACAGTCACTATGACGGTATTTATCATTAACAATGAAATCTTGAGTAGACTGAAGTGGCACCTGCACTTTTGTAGTCTCACAAAGCAGTATGTAGCTAATTTGACAGATACATATCATAACAATGCTACATAGTTATTGAAATTGGTTCAACTTATGATCCTTAGAAAAAAGTTCAATGAAGCCTATACTGAACATATTAAAAAATTAATCTTTTATCAACAAAATATATTTAAAGTCTCTTAAACTTCTTGATCTGGAAATATACCAGTTCATCTCTTATTTCATATATGTACCCAGTTTATGAGCTATCTTAAATCATTTTCACACTATAGTCCTCAAATGGGGTTCAACAAATATATTTTCTGAACACACGGATGAACTTACTGCATTTTAACAACAATAAATGCAGATTGTACCATCTAAATGTAGACGTCATCAACCACTGATTGACATAACGAACTCGAATACAAAGAACGTATCATATAGCTCATTACAAAGCCAAGTGTACATTATGAAAGAATACATTTGAGAAAAAAAAATATTTTATGATTATTGGTTTACTTTATACACGCTTCAAATTTGATATTCGAAAATGAGTCTTTTGACCGAGTATTCAAAGGGATATAACTCCTGCAAAATTGTTCTTGTTGGGATCACACTATCAAGGTAAAGGTCACGTTGGCCGAATGGATAGACTGGTACTGGTACTGGTACTGGTACAGTCAATGCTGGCTATTGGTGACTGACTCGTAGGGTGTGGATTCGAACTAAACAAGGGACTTTTCTTGGAAAAAAGTAAACAAATTAGTAATATTGCAGATGCATTAGTTACATGTTTTCAATGTCGGTAATGGCATGTATCTCTAATGAAATAGCCTAATACTCCACGTTAGAACATTGTCCTAGTTGGGTCATTGTCTCTCCAAGAGTAATTTTGCTCGGAAAAGGTTTTTGTAAAAGCCTCTAATATTTAAATTCAATGGTGGTTTAGCAATTTCTTTCAATGACAAGAATTAAATTCGGAAAACATACCACAAATAGTCCACTGACAAATGGTATATACGCCATTACTTTTCAATAACATAAGGGTAACGTTGTTTGTCAGGGCATTATCATTTGCAGAAGTCCGAGGTCTTCAATTAACTGCCCGACTGTAAATCTGAAATCTTGGTAAAGTGCTTAAACGATAGGAATTATTAACTGATGTGTCCTACATGAAGATGGCAATCTGGCAAATGGATGTGTGGACTAGTTTTTGAGATATTGAGGTTTGATGTTTAAAATACAAAATCTAATTTGTAAAAAATCGGCCTGGTCTGTCTCCCAAATCTTTGCTTAGAAGGGATTGTCTTACAGATTTGATTATTGTCGGGTCCGAGGAGGACATTTTGAAGGTATTGTCCCGGCTTTCTGTTAAAAAACTAATGCAACAATGCAATTCACTTATGCGCCCTACTTCTAAAGCAATGCAAGAAAGTGTAGATGTCGTTTATTTTAAGGATTATAGTTTCTACTTACATGCATGTAATACCACATGGTAGAGATAAGTATTTAACAATGCAGAAACAGTAAGATAACCCCGGTAGCATGTCCCCAAACTTATATTTAACAAAGTCATTTTTTGCAATTTTGATATTGAGGTGTCCTGCAGTGCCAGCAATCATACTACACTAATTGAGAAATACCTAAAACATTCTTTATTGTCCGTTAAGGATAAATATACTTTCGTACCTTTATAACGGTGTTGTCGTATTCATTGCAATAAATACTTTGATTATCTACTAGACATGGAGGTGATTTTCCTTCATAGCAAAACCTTATTTTATGAGGTGTGTAGTAATGCAACTGTTCAGGAAGCTTTAGGGTTACACAGTGGCTTGATGTGAGAAGTGCCGTGAGTGGCTTTCTTATGTGGATGTGTGCACGGCATAAATACCCACCGTTACTATCATTATACAGGGGTAAATGCAACATTAAAACACTTCCAAACAATGAGATTTATTCACATTAGAATACTAAAACCACCAAAACTACTAATTGTCAGTGATATAAAATGCAGAACATATTATCATTATTCTGTCAGTGAAGCCGTTCACCATTTCCTAAATGTATCGATTTGATATGGAACTAAAAACTTAGACATGCTGAGCATTTACTCAGATCTTTATTTGTAAATACATCATGAATTGTGAGAGATATGCTATTGAGAACGTTAAAAGTTTTTTTTATTATTCATTTCCTTTAAGGTTATTTCAGTTTCTGGTGAATCTATTCTTAACTATCGTTTATTATGTGAGTAATGATCATTTAATGTTCTTAATGGCTTTTGTCAGATGAAACGGCCCTTAAGAGCAACCTATATGTATTAAACTTCGAGTTCATAATTATATTTAACCAATGCTATCTTCCTTCATATAAATTGCACAAATATTTGATATTAATTGCTTTTCATATACACGTGACAACGAACATATACATGTACTATACCAAAAAAGAAACGCATAGGCGATTGCTGTTTTTCAGAAGTCCCATGTAGGTTATTTTGTTACGATATTCATAAATATGTTGTACAATGATGTAGAGAACATGATTTGTACCCTTTTCCAAATGATAAGTGCAGCTGAAAACGGAAAGATTGAACTTGAGAGGTTTTTATCAGGAAGTAAGAAACACATCGCCAAAACGCACATGAATGTTTTATGCACGTGCAACTTGCAGCATGTGCAGCATGTATACCTTGGTTATAAAAGGCAGGTTGTTTTCGGAAATGTCATTCGTTTTGAATGAGTTGCAGTGCCATACCAAAATGCCACGTCTCGACATTGCCACAAGGAACATCGCTATCGGACGAATTCAAGCTGGAGAGTCCCAGTCTGCTGTTGCCAGGAGTCTGAATGTCAGTCAGAGCACCATCAGTCGACTCGTCGTTCGCTACAACCAGACCGGTACAGCAAACGACCGTCAACGATCAGGGAGACCAAAGTGACCAATGCAGCCAAGATCGTTACATCCGGGTCCTTCATTTGCGTGATCGCCGAGCCACAGCAGTTAGTACAGCAGCCAGAGTACCAGGACTTAGGAGGATATCCGGCCAAAATGTACGGAAGAAGTTGAGGGAAGCTGGCCTAAGAGCCAGAAGACCTTACGTTGGGCCCGTCCTACGTCATCGACACCGTGCACTACGTCTCCGTTGGTGCAACAATGTGGCCGCATGGGACCTGCAGAACTGGAGACGCCTTTGGTTCAGTGATGAATCACGATTCCTGCTGCAGAGACGTGATGGACGGGACAGGGTCTACAGACGAGCTCGTGAACGTTACGCTCCTAACTGCGTACGTCAAGTGGACAGATTCGGCGGAGGTTGCGTTATGATGTGGGCTGCCATATCCTATACCAACCGCACTGATCTGGTCCACGTCCAAGGAAACCTGACGGCCGTACGCTACCGGGATACGATTTTACAGCCACACCTCCTGCCAGTTATCGACGTCCAAAGTCACTTGTTTCAGCAAGACAACGCACGACCGCACACAGCAACAATGTAACAATGGACTTCCTTGCCGCAAACAATGTCAATGTTCTTCCCTGGCCTTCTCGTTCGCCGGATCTTAATCCAATAGAACACCTATGGGATGAACTTGATCGTCGTCTACGACAACGTCAACGTCAGCCCCAAACTCTCCAAGAATTTGTTGCATTTCTTCAGGAGGAGTGGAGGAGGAGGATTCCTCAGCTGGTTATCCAAGTTTTGATTCGCTCCATGACAAGGCGGGTGAGAACTGTTATTGGAGCACGTGGTGGTCACAATAGGTACTGACACTTGGAGAGAGTTATGCGAAAAACGTGATTGTTCTGCCACATGTCAATGACTGTAAGCCAAAGACATTCCCTTCTCCTGTACACATGTGAAAATTCATAATGATCGGAGCAAATTTCTATATAAAATTGGCCTATGCGTTTCTTTTTTTGTATAGTATATTATACATGTACATATACAACATCGAGAGACAACAATTCAGATTTAATTCGCAGTAGGGCAACTCGGTCTCTGTTAAGAAGTTTGTCATACTTTTAGAGCAACTGGCGAAAGACAAGAGTTACTTGGGCTTAATAAGTAATTGGATACGTTCATACATGAATTTATTTAAAGCACATTATTTCCATGTGTAACCGAACTTGTATTGTGAAACGGTCATTTGAGATTCATTATAATATTGTCTCGACCATCTCTTGTCAGTAAACGTTACCGTCAATAACAATATGATATAAATACATCACAGTTAACAGATACATTAATAAATGGTTTAAGAGGCATTTAGAAGAGATTTAGTAAAAACAAGCATTTTAGATATTCAATATCCTTACTGTAATGAATGTGACGTTAGGTGTTATCAAACGAACACCATTATGAATCAAGTGCCATAATGAAGTTGACATTTACCGAAAGTCGATTCCATTGCAATTAAGAGGTTGACTATCTTTACAAAGATCTTGGTTATCGTTGGTAATTTCGTAGTTAAAAAGTCGATTTATTATTTGACGAGCAATGAAATACTGGGATTTATCAGTGAAATAAACTGTCTATCAAGCTACAGTGAAAATAACTTATATTATCACTGCGAACAGTGACTGATATAATTTGACGTCATAAAACAATGGTCTCACGCGGCGAATTGGCTTATGACATCACAGTGTTGCTGTGGTGACGGGCTGTTCCAAGCGGCCATTCGGCGAGAAAACGAACCTTTTCGGACGTAATTACAAGGATAACCTCATATAATAAACCTCTCGTGAGGTAGAAAAGTTATATATTTTCAAAATATAACATTTCTACCTCACTCGATGAGATAAGCATGGTATAAGTCAAGAAAAGACAGATATCCTCTACATGTATGTATTGAACATAATTCTAAAGGATAAAAATATAAATCTGAAATAACTACTTGCTTCCAGCTGTAGGCTTACGGGGAATTTTGTTATACAACACCAACGTAATTAGACTTAATACATCATTATGATGTAGTTCATACGCAGATGGTTGATCTCTTTGGCTTAATGATCGTCAGCTTAACGTTAACGTTTATGTAAATTTCTTCACAGACGTATGACGTGAGTTTAATAGCTAAATGACCAGTTCCTAATCTATTCGAATGTGGTTAGTAGTTTTTATCATTCGTAATCGATGAATACTATAATTTGTGTTTATCTATTATTACATATTAGTCATTGTATTGTAAGATATCATCATTTTAAACATTTGATGGTCTTATTGTCTTAAGTTAATTCAGTAATAAACGTCGTTTATGATGTAATTCATAAAGAAAGGGATATTTAATAATGACATAAACATATGCCACAGAGACATTAAATGACATAAATAGACGTTATAGTCCGAGATCAACTTCGGCAGACTGCGTCAGGGGACGAAATTGAAGGGATCAGGAAAACATCGGTGTTATCTGCCATTTTAAAATTTTGTAGTAAATTAAATTAAATTCAAATATTTCGATTTTGTTTTCTTCAGGTGAGTATGTGTTTTAAAAGGACGCTATTAACAAATTAGAAGTGACTACTTATGTTATATATAATATATAGGTATGATCTTTTCATGTAGGAACATGTTTACTAAAACGTGTGACACTCTATCCCAACAGGCTGAAAAGGCATGTGGCCAATCAAACGTTTTTTATAAATAAATTTTAAAATCGCCCTGTTGAAGTTGCTTTCAGACAATATGATGGAATTTGAATCCCGAAAACCTATAGAAAAGGTGCACACAAAACTGTTCTACAAGTTGGTTCTAGATCCCCAAACAAAGCTATACTAGCTGAGTGCGGGCGATATCCGTTAAGTCTATATGCCAATATCAGACTACTTGCATTTTGGATACGGCTTCTCCAAAAACCTCAATATTGAAACACAGAAAAATGCTATGAAATGTTAAAAATATTTGACCAATCGGGCGACGAGAATTGGGTTTCAAAAGTAAGGAAACTGCTTTGCAAATACGGTTATAATTATGTATAGACGAATCAGACCATTGTAAGTAAAACAACTATTTCATGGAAAATTTAAAGCTATATACCTCCAAGAATGGAACCATGAATTATCCTTATCAAGCTCTCTAAAATTGTATTCCTTGATAAAATATGAGTATTTTCCTTAGAAATATTTATCCATCAATAATGCAGGATTACGGAGATGCCTGACAAAATTACTTTGTAATTTACATAGTTTCAGTATGAATGCTTATAGATATTATAAAAAATCAGACACTTCTTGTTCATATTGTAAAGCACAGCTTGAAGATGAACTACATGCCATCTTGGTATGTCCAGCATATACAAACTTGTGGGTTAAATATATTCCCTCATATTGCCATCACCATCCATGTATTTTCAAGCTGATTTACCTGTTAACTCTGACTGTTTGCGATGATCTATTCAAACTTTGTATTTCCTAGTTAAGGTGTTTAAGAACCAAAAGGAATTCATTGTGGTAAATCTAAACGTATGTTGTCAGTGGCGTAGAAACTTTCTTGTAACATATTTTACACATGTTGTACTGTTGGCCTAATCGCCATTTATACGGAATACATGATCGTATAAACACTATGTCTATGGAAATGGGAAAGAAAAAATAATTCTTCCAATATTTGAAAAAAAAACCTTCATATAGTATCAAGTTCTAAAATGGCAGATAACGCTAGCGTTATCCTAACCCCCTCAATTGAAATTTAACATTTTCAATTTCGTCTTTTGTGGCCTTCTGTTCTTTAATCAGAGAAAACCACGTATTTTAAGTCCGTCTAAACATTCAATGTTTGTGTATTCGTGTAGACTGACATACAATGTATTGAAGTGGATACGTTTTTCGCTCTGAAAGAGTATAAAAAATATTTTGAAAGTTGGACTTCGTCTTGTTCATTCCGTCTTAAGAAAAATACGTATTTGAAGAATGATAAGTTTCAATTTGATTCTTTGGTATGGATAAACATATCTAAAAAGCAAATGTCAAGAAAACGACAATGGAATCATACTGGTATCGAAAACAAAATTAAAATTTAAAAAAAGGTTAAGAAGCTGGAAAACACACAAAAGCATTCATTTGATGCATGTGTGTTTGTGCATGTTTGTCTGTGTGTGTGTATATATATATAATATATGCACGGACAAACATGCACAAACACTCATGCATGCGCACGCATACGTAGGTGTTACACATATAGTCACAGTAACCTCATGCTCCTGATAAGCATGGTACATATCAATGACAAGTCTCAAGTTTACAGCGTCTGTGAAAGTTACCAATCATAGAAACTTCAGGCTGGTTTCCTTCAAGTCTCCAATCACAATCTACTGAAACATTCTGGGGCAGGTGCGGTAATTACATTACCACGCTATCTTGTTGGAATGCTCTTAGGATGATGTTATGAGATTAGCCTCACTGAATGAATTAACCCAGCGATAGAACAGTTACATCAACGGTTCACCTACATGAGTAGCTATGGCATTTCAATTTAAAACTAGTGTTTGAATTATGATGAAAATTTACCATTTCTTAAGATCTGTTTATCGATTGCTCTCATACTAAGGAACGACAATTGCAGTTGTATGTTATCGTGAAACCTTACAATTTCATGGTCGAGGTTGAATGTCGAGGATAAATTTAATGAATTTTGGAAATTTCAAATATTAATTTTTAAACATACATGTATGTTCTTCAAGTCTATGGTAAGTATTTTCTTTTGATTACATTACATTTTGGTAATAAACTACTCAATTAAAAGTATTGTAAAACGGAGTTTTAAAAAAAAGTAACACAACGTGACCCTGAATATTCTGTGTTCATATTATCGCAATTTAAAAGAAAACAAATCTCTAGAACAAAATGTCAATAAAATCTTAAATAGTCGTGTAAACTTGGAAACATTTAGGAGATAAGAATGGTATGGATGAAACACCAGGAAACACTGATACTTAGCATACTAAAGCGGCTTCAAGATATTTTTGGTTCATGAAAAAATGTGTTTGATGTAAAGTTTTAAGATCACATTAATACAAAAGTAATATAGTATCATTTCTTCTTTGTATTAAGTGGAAACTAGCTTTATATCAAAGAAGAAATGACATTATTTTTTAACATTATGCTCTTTCGTCCATTAGTACAGGAAACATTAATACAATTTAGTTCTAAAACTATATTTACCGTCACAAATGATTCCGTGGTTCTCGTTATGTGTCATTAATATTTCAGAATGCTTCAAGAACTACTAATGCAACAGGCAGAATCTTTGATGTACTGAACACTTTCTAGAATAACACTTTTGTAAAATGTTTTTGTTTCCAATTTCAAAGTATAATGATCATAGTGAAAGTTTGATACAGCTATGGAGACGAATGGTCATTAGCAGTATTTGTTATTGCATAAAGGGCGATACAGGCATTAGATAATGGAGGATTCTAAGAAGAGAAAAGGGATGATTACAAATAAGAACCACATGATCATTACTTTAAAACAACAATATCCACTAATAGACGTTGTTGAGTACTTCTTCTGTGAAATAAATGAAGGATTAGGAAAGCAGGACCCAACTCTCTGTTGTCACGACATCGGGATTACACTGAACAACCTACAGAGTTCTCGGAAGATATAGGAGAGACAGAGGCTTCATGTGGGTGGAGGGATTAGTGTATGTCATCTGCTTCAACACGCCATAGTAGGTCGACCGGAACACGTACAGTTAGTGCACCTTACAAATGTGTTCTGGGCGTAGTTAGAGGTACTTCGTTCATTAATGCAGTTCCTGCTTTCTCTTAGCCAGTGCTTACAGGTTATAATAAATGCTTAATCGGCGTAAGTGCATTACAACGTCTTGTGCTCTTTCTTACACAACCCGTTCTTTATTTCTGTGGACCAGTTATTATCTGCCACTACAAAGAAGCTTGAAGGAATATAGAAATGCGTCTGTGTGTCCTTAATTGTTGAACAGAATCAGAACTCCAAACTGTTCAAAGATTATTCATCAACGTCTGTACATACAGGATAAATATTGATGTGATGTGTGCCATATAGAGATTTCTGAATGTCCCCGGTTAATATTACACACTACGTGTATAAGAAATCATTTATACAATCGTCTTCAATGAGATGAACTAATAGTTCGGATGGTTAAGCAGAAGTGTTCATATATTTGTACATGAACAAACGATAAATCGTTATGGACAGAAAGACGTATACCTTTATTGATTCATCTATTTATTAAATGCTTTGAAGCAATATTTGGCGAATATTTTCATTTCTTTAACGTTATCAATTTGTATTAATATTATGCAATTATAGCACGACGTTTGGTAGGGCAAACGAAAATTCGTCTTTTACTTACTTCCATGTCGACCACTGTCCGTGAGTAGCAACTGAGATGTCATAATCAGTATTGTCATGGGAGCGAGTGGACAATTTTAAAATGTGTATTTTTTTTTAAAATATGGTCTCGGGCACCTTAATGTTATATAACTCAAGAACAAAGGGTCCGTGATTTTACAAGAAATCTACGGCCATATATTTACAGATGATGTTTTATCAACATGATGTGTGCATTTAGTTTCATTTTGTTCGGAATCAGAATAAGTAATTTCTAAAACCATAATTTAATAAATTTACATGTTAGAGACAATGGTTGGAGCCGCACTTTGGACTATTTATTGCACGTTTTACAAGGAATTACTATCACTTTCAAAATCAATTATTGCACACATATGATCAGTTAGTATAGGTCACGGATCGTTTTGAGTCTCATCATGTTCAGATTTAGTAAGGCATTAGAACTAAGTGAAAAACATGTAAATTATTTCTGCGAATGCATATTTCAAAAATGTTGTAACTACTTGTGCATTCCCATCCGACAAATTTTATTTAAAGAATACAAATCCTGAAGTAATATATATTTATAAACATCGAATGATGATATTGTGAATACACGCGCTTCTTTCTAATTTGAACTTGGTTTTTTACGTCAATGTAAATCATCGTCTTCATTTAATAATGTGTATACTCTCTCGACTCCATCTTCTCTGTCCGGCAGAATATTAAATGCCATCGTGTGTAAAATTGTTCAAGTAAGAAAATTGAAATATATAATGAAACGTCACCAGAACAAAGGTGATTTTTTTAAAAATGAAACAAACAAAAGTAGCAATATTCCTCAAAGCATACGTTTCATTGACATTTACGAAATTTTAATTAAAATCCTGCTGAGGCTTCATATGGTAAAAACAAGACAAATGCCTAGATCGTTGAAGTCCCTCGGTCGACAGGGCCGCTGAAAGATGAGTTTTCATATTGGTTAAGAACCAGGTATATAGTTACTGTATGAGGTTACCCCTTTCCCACTAGGGGATATTGCTAAAAAAAGAAATCAATACTCCGAAAAATATGAGCGTATTTCTCTATGTACCCGAAACAGTAAGTATAGTACCACTTAATCAAACCTTTTAGGATGTCTTTGTGATTTTAAGAAAAGTTTCAAACAAGATATGCCCAAGATTTGTCAAAATGTTGATTATATTTATTTTATTCAACATAATTATCTGACAATCACGGATCACATTTCACGGATATTTTAACAGCTTATGGAAACAAGGTGTTGTGATCACTTTTCTCACCACCTACATTGTACGTACATGTATGAGACAACATTATCCAAAGGAAATTGTTGAAAAAATAGCGCTTGTGAGAAATGATGACGCTATTTGTCCTTTTTGACATGCTACATGTTACAAAGAGAAAAAAGTAACTGTGCAATGTATTTATTATGCGAGTATACAAAGATTAATCTTTACTTTCTCGACCGAGGTCGGTGTCGAATTGTTATTGCAACAACAACAGTAGAGGTCAACAGTAACGCTTAACGTTGCTTGTCGAAGATAGGTTCACATATTAATGTTCACAAATCAGTATCGAGTGTGACCACCGCGAGCATCAACACAGGATTGACATCTATGCCTCATGGACGATATCAGGTCAGTGAAAAACGTTTGTGGAATCTCATTCCAAATGTCAACCAAGGTTTGCCTCATTTCGTTGAGCTGAGATTGACGTCTTCTCAATCTTCTCTCCATCTCACCCCAAACATGATGATTAGGGTTGTGATTTTGAGAAAGTCGTTTTCAACACGCGCAACATGCGTCCTTGCATTGTCATTTTGGTATTCCATCTGAACCCAATGTCTTTAAAGAAAAGGCAACATGTGAAGCAGTAAAACTTCATCTCTGTTTCGGATGCCCGGTAGGTTACCTTCAATGACGAGCAGAGTTGTCTTTTGATTAACGGAGTTGCCACCCCAAACCATAACGCCACCATCGCCAAAATGATTTGCGTTGCAGAACGCATGCACGCATCAGTTTGACGTTCGCCAGGGCGTCGAACACCCGTCACCACTGTCGAGATGAAAACGAGACTCGACTAAGAACAGAGCAATCACTTCTCCTGTACCTCAGATACTGTCTAGATCTGCACCACAACAAACGTTCATCCTGGTGACGTTGTAACAAAACTGGACGTCGTGGCCTGATGTTCCAATCTCGAAAACGATTCCTGACAGTTCTTACATTAATATGCCTGGTAAGTGCTGTAGTTTGGAACCGATTTCTGAGATGTGTCAGTCTAATATGGTTGTCCTGACGGCGTGACGTGGCCTTCTTGCATGTGGGCGATCTCTGGTGCTGCCAGGTTGTTGGTGCCGTATTTCACCGTATTTCTATAAACACCAAAAGTACGAGTTATGGCATTCGGTGACATCCCAATCTCTAACATACAAACGACACGCAAACGATCATCTTTAGGTAGGCTTGACATCGTGTCATTGAATAAGATGCAATTAACAATGTTATTGTGTGGTAAGCGCTCTGTCAAAGATATCTACTGATATATACTGAAATCAGTTTAATGTCTTTGTCAAGGCATTTGGCGACTTTTTTCTTGCGTGGACATTTCTTGACGTGTTAGACGTGCCGCACGTGACAAGTCTGTGAGAGCCACATTGCATGTCAAACACATGCATGCTCAAATTATATTACCGTTTCTGTTATCTGTATACACCATTACCATCAAATCAATTTTTATGTAAAGCGCAGTTACTTTTGTCTTCTAGGATATATGGTCAGCTGAGGAATTTGTCACCATTTCTGGTGCTATGCAGTTTCCAACTTTACCACAGCGTGTACAAGTTGCATGATTGATATATTCCACGTATTCCGTACCTCGGGATGTAGGTTTTGATCAGGGCTGCACACAGGTCGTGGGATTGTACTGATGACTTCTTGCTAAAAAAAACTATTACTATCCTCGCCCCGTAGGTTATAGAGGTTATCATGAGAATGTGTTTTTGGGATGGTTAATATCCTGCATTAAGAATAAACATTGTATTTTGCGAGTCTTGGTGAGCACATAGTGTTTATTCCTAATGCAGGATATTTACAACACCAAAACACACGAGCATGATAACTTCTTTATCATACAATGTCATTCTTCATTCATTTGCGCAAAACATCTTGACAACAATAATTGCAAAGTTGAACTTTTCTTCAACTACGTATACGCGTATTGATATATGCAAATAAACAGCGCGCTATTCTCAAAGTAAAATGACATAAAATTATGCCTCCTAAATTATGCTTTCAGTAAAAATAATAAATTGTTATTTTGGCTTGATGTTGAGTTTCAATGTTTTAATATGTTTCAAAATGCGTTTTACAAATGAAAAATATTTAACGTCAGGACGGCGAATTCGACCTCGCGTCCTGTCGCTTTCGGATGCGGTCTCACAAAAGGACCTGCGAGAGTTGCTTCCCTTCCGCTCGGTTGCAAATTGCTACTCACATATCAAACGGGGAACTAAACTGAATATTAAGCAGCTAATTCTAATATCTCCTTCACACAAGTCACATCATAGAAATGTGAAGATTCGGACGTTCGGTAAATGAATATGTGACTGAAACTGTCTGTGTTGCCTGTGAGTATTTATAAAGCGTTTGCTCGGTAGATTTCAACTCGCGATGAACATGTTTTGGCACTGCTTGATCATAATAAATGTTGCCTCACTATGCATTGCACAATGTTTGTTTTTTTTCATTTCTCAAATTAATGTATATGAAATGAAGCATGTATAATTACATGAAGCTGTTACACTGTTACCGCAATTTACGTTACAATAGGCGTTCGAAATGTTAACGCGTGTGACGTCATTTCAAAAGAAGTTCCGTCACTTCACCTCTGTAATTTGCATCGGTATCCGTATATGACCCCAACGGATACCGAAAATATCCGTTGCCTTTATCCTGCCGAGAACACCATCCATTGTATGATAAATCCATGAAAATGTACGGGTGCGAAGAGGATGGTTGTCGAAATATGGTAGAACCTGCACTATACATGTAGTTTAAAAGCTGTTATTACGAAATTTTATCGCTGCAAGGAACAGTCCCTAGAATTCAGGAAGTTGCATAAAGTGGCATAACCCAATTCTCCAGTGTTCCCTTATTGTGTTCCAAATCAAGCTTTCACCGACGTGCCTTTCCGTCTCTAGTTCTGACATTTAGTAGTCTACTAGCCCGATATCCATTGACATAAAGGCGATTCCTGACATGAGATCAGATCCCCTGTGAGTTGGCTGTTGTTCTAGAAGTTACGGCGAACAAGTGAAGGGGCGATGTCGCTACAGGTCACCCTGATCCTACACTAACGCCAGTGGCTGATACCCACTTGTCTGAATTTAACTCTACAATACAGTCCGCTTTCTTGCATTCCAATTAGCCTCCATCTCTTAGCTATAGATAAACTATATGGAGGGAAATTCGTGTGGTCTTTTAAAGATATCTCCTCTCATTGTAAGTGTTATGTAGGGGAGGTTACAAAACACACTTCTCCACGCATATTTCGTTGCCCGGCACATCCAGAAGATTCACGTGAAATAAAATGTTAAAATAAATGCATCAATAACTGCCCAGAACATCACATTTCTTAATATGAATTTTGAAATTCCTATTGAATATACAAAAGTTTAACGTGAGTAATCACTTATAATATTTCTCACTATATATTGAGTATGTGTGGAGAGTATATATAACAAATTGAATATGAAAATATGTTTCTAATAGTCCATTATACTTTACATCATGTGTTTGTGCCATTTAATTTTGAAAATACCATAATATTGAACAATAGTAATTGTCTATGAATTTAATTTGCCAAAATTCAGTTTCTGTTTAGGGGTGTCAACCAATTTTACCATGAGTATATTTAAAACGACTCGTAAGGAACACATAGACCATATACCTTACATACATTTTGTATGTACTTGTAAACATAGAGTCATCATTGATTCCAATTGTTTTAGTTTAAACATTAGAAATAACATTTTGGACTGTAAGGGTACGTCTTTATTATATGTTGTAGTCATTAACTATTTGCGTCATGACGAAAAGCAGATAGATGACAACGGCCATGTCAACTCGGGCACGTAAAGAACTTCTGTAGTGGTATTGCTGTCGCTCTAAAGTTTCATGTGTAGCACCTCATGAGCAATAAGCACAATGAGCACCTTGCTTTGAATACCAGTACAGGCACATTCACATTCACATTATTAGGCGCGATGCACATACTGTTTAGTTTCCCTTATCTTAAAAAAAACAAGAACAAATTGGATTAAAAAATTATATTAAGTGTATTGTGATAACAATCAACACATACAATAGATAAGTATGATTAAATGGTGTATTCACCGACGTGCGGTTGGGGGGGGGGGGGGGGGGGGCACTTTGTGGTCGAATAAATAATACCTTTTCCGCATATCATAGCGGTCATTTTCGTTGCTGAATGAAAGTTCCTCCTATTTTAGTTGTTATACGTCGCAATTAAATAACCATGTACATATCAGGGTTTCATCCAAACAGCACTCTGGTTCTCTACGCTAGTCAAAGCTGAGTCCCTCGGCTTCAGTTCAATTCAGTTCCTTGATTACAACCAGTTTATTCTATTACTATTGAAAAAACGAAAAATGTGTTTCTACAATACTTTTAAGCTAATGTCATTAAGTAATCTATTACTTACGCCAAGTGTCCTCATGTCAGACATAAAGATAATGGAATAAACAGTAGTTAATGGATGGTCAGGAAGCTAACTCGGTTGTTTAGTTGTCTGAGCCACAGGACACCGTCTCTCTCCAGGAAACCTGACCATTAAAACATAAAATATCAGTGGATGGTGGGAACAAATATTACGAATCCCGTTTTCGTAGAGAGTACACGACGCATGAAAGTGGACGGAATGACATGACTCTAGCCAATGTATATTTAGTACATCGTGAAGACGGTTGCCAAACGTTTCTAGACACAATTGACCGAACGAATACCCACTTGCAACGATGTTGTTCAGTGTGTGTATATATTTCTGGTATTTGTGTTTTCCTCCGCACTTGCTCACGTTCACCAGTTTGTAGATCCCGTGTATAGAGATCTGGATACAAAAGGAGTTTCCTTGAAAGAAATGGGGTGCAAAAGACATATCTAATTTGAATGTCGAAAATATACCATTATATGAGCAAAGATATTATAAATTATAGACTGGTGATGAGGTTGATACCAGTTTTTATTGACCAAGGACCAAGTCCGCAGTCAATAATGTTTTCTCGGGTCCATAAACAGTGAAAACAATAAAATACAGTGAAAATCGGTCATTTGGTTTGAATGGTTTCAATGGCGTCACAATAACAATAGCATGTCGTCGGAAAACAACAATTGACGTAATCCAGTCTATTTAGTAACTCAAAGCAAATAAGGTTTCAGGTCGGACTCGGTATGGAGTCCGTATGCTTTTCCGTCGACGGTCATGAGATCGATTCCCCACCAATCAGAAAAATATGATTACACAATAAAAAGTGAAAACTCGGTAACTTGATGACAATAGGCCACATATAGACTGGTCATCCGCAGTTGCCTTGTCTAGAACGCAACGTCATATATGCAAGTTTGTCAGATAAACAGGTTCCTTCACAGAAGGCCGTTAAAGTGACCTAATAATCCCAACTCTTGAACACGATGACACTAGGCAGCCCTCGGCTTTAGTGAAAGAAGGTTAAGGTTCACCTCCACTTTATTTTTGCCACCAAAACAAATTACTTTAAAATGTTATCACATAAATGTGAGTAAAAACTTCTTTATCACCAAATTCCTCTCACTTGTTTACATACTGGATATTTGTGTCGGCTTTAGACAAGTGGCTTTACAATTGATTGATGAATTCACTGCTTAATAATGAACATATCAGATTAAGTTTACGTAAACGAAACATTTTATTTCAAATACGTAGAGCTTGTAAAACGTCTACAAGGGGATATATGTCAACCTCGCTGTCGTGTGCAGTTGCTTTGATAATGGTAGCTGATTAATACTCTATAATAAACGCAGAGAAAGGATTGTGGGATAATCCCCGCCTTGTCGTCGATGATTAAATCCCCACAAATCACACTGATGTATTGGTTCCGTCAAAACGGTTACTGAAAGTTTCAGAATTCGTTTACGCCTATTGTCATAGACACACATGGAGCGTACTGTCGGAACAAGAGCTACATGCTGCCTATAATGAGAGAACCCGTGAAAAAGATAACTGTCAGTGAACCCTTTGGGAAATATAAATGAAGACTGATCAATATCGAAATCATGGGATTAAATCTGAGACTCTAGACGGAAGAGTGGTCCCCTTTAACAATCACCTCGGGGTATGTATTGGGAGAGTTGATATATTGACCGAGTGGATTCGTTTCAAGTTAAACATGGCCTCAGCTTCAAGTATTTCGCACTAGTCCGGTGTCTAGCTCTTGGGAGTGAATCTCCGCCCTTAGCTTGCTGATATCACGGCCTGCTGCACCAGTCTCATACTCTCAGAATTACGTTTATCCCCGTATTAATGAAGTATATTTTAGAGACAATAGCCACTGGTTCTGATGCCTCGAGATTCGCTCTACTCCCTAGGGATTCAGCAGACGGTGTGAATATACAGAAACGATTAATGCATGAGACAAAGCTCTCCAGCAGACGGAGAAAGCTATGGGGAACTATCCGAGGTTATAATGATATATTGCTACGTATCTGTATCAGCTCTTATTGAGCTAGGTATTAACTATTACTGTTTACTACCTGAGGGCGCGATCATCACACATTGACCTTGTGTTGTTATATAAGTTGTATGATATAATTGTTTAACGACAAACAACAGAAATAGATTGATAACAAATGTATCGTCAATTAGTTAGAATACAATGAATACAAATTGAATGTATTTCATTCCCATCACAGACCAACTTCCCAATGCAAGGCATAACTCTCGCCAGTCTCCATTACTGGCTGATTTAGGCCTTGCAGTATTTCCTTAAGAAATCTGTGTTTAGAAATCCAGGCCCGCTATGCATTTCTAGTGCAGCGATTCACTATCTTGACACAACAAAGCGAGGGAAATACCGCAAGGGTTAAACCAGCCAGTAATGTAGACTGGCAAGAGTTATGCCTTTCGTTTGGAAGTTGATCACAGACATGAAATGGCACACGGAAACACACACGTGTTCTACGTAAGCTGATGTACCGACTAAGTTAATACAATTTGTGTTTCACATAATTTCTTACATGCAAACATAACAATACACTTTACAGATATATACATGTACATGTACTTTGATATTTTCCCGAGTTTTCGTATATATCTGTCAGAAAAAGTGTGAGTACTGATCCACACCCATCGCTTTAAACATATTGTGTGCGAACTTTACCACAGAAAATTTAGAAATGTTGATGTTGAATTTGGTTTAGACCAAAGAATAAGTTATAAAGAAGAATTACAGACATAACTTGTCAATAGTAATACATTTTCCTTTTTTTCTCCTTCTAAAATCACATTTGGATTTTACATATAAAGTTATCAATCTCGAAACTTCTGAAGTGTTAAATTCAGATATTCTTTCGACACCTCCAAATTGAAGCGGTCGACATTTAACCAACCAAGATCCAACAGAATGTGTTTTGTATGCAAACAAAATTTAAATCAATTTTAGTTTAGGTTGGTATGTAAATCTTAGATGATTTTATCTACCATATACCGTTTATCCAAATCTCATCATTCATGTATTCAATATGTTCAAACACTCAAGATATTACAAACAAACGACATACAAACGTAATAAGACTTAGAGATTCACTCTTAATTCCCAAATAACATATACTATTTGAATGTGTACTATGCAAATTGATTTATTTTATATAACCCTATGAACTATATGACCATTGTGCCCCACTGTGTTGAGGCGAGATATGCAAATCATACGCGAGACGAACCTGAGGTTGGAGTCAACTTTCAACACCGTTTGAACGCTTACAATTGAGGAGTACTAGTGTTCCGCGGACCGCAAGCATATCTTCTGTCTACCGCTGATTATCTCTTAATCACATATAATCCAACTTGAAGAGTGAGATGTTCAAGCAGGAAGCGCTGATTGACTCTTCATTGAAGTGGAACGTATGTTACATGCTTTTAGTAGAATTGATAGAAGTGAGCAGAGGGTTTAATTAACAATGCAGGAGACGGTAGATCAACGGAGATAAAGCTGCCCAGCGCGTAAACTAAAATCTGTGCACGAAGACTTGGCGTTTGTATTGACCGATTCACGTCAGCGAGTAGGCACGTTGTGGAGAAGGGTTCTTGTGATATACACTCGCCCAGCGCTGCCGCGCTATCAATCCAACTGCCCGCTAGTTCTATGAGTTATTCATAACTACCACCATGTCCCTACCAATATGTCTTCTGGAGAGGTCTCTCGAAGTATGAAAAGTTAGCAGGAGTATTTCATGAGCTACATGGAACTTGTGAAATGTTTCTACGACAGAAAAGAACTGATGGGAACATGCCTCAGTGAGACGAAACAGTACTGGAAACTTAAAACAGCGACGACGTCTAAAAAAGCGAGAAGATGGGGACATATAATTACAGCGATTCCAATTATACCGGGATGTCACCAGAGTACTATGAATTAGTCAAACAACCCGTGTACATGGTCATTGTTTTATCACTGGCTTACGGAGTCATATTTATTCTGGCAGTGTTAGGCAACGTGTGTGTAGTTGCCATGATTTGTCAGGACAAACGCTTTCATTCAGCAACATACGTGTTTCTTGTCAATCTGGCCATTTCCGACCTTCTTGTAGCCATCTTCTGCCTTCCGATCACTTTAATGGCCAACCTCTTCAATGGTAAGTTAATTACATATTCAAATTTCGCGTCTTATTTTAAATAATGAGGTTGTTTAGACCGCGGCTTCGCACGTTAAGTTAGAAATATAGCCGCAATTTGTTTTGATTTAGTACCGTAATTGCATAAGGATTGATATAATGAATGACATAGTTGTGTGTCCTGAGCGTACATGTTGTATGTTTATCTGTGTTAAACGCAGCATACTATGCATTTATTGTGATTTGTTGAGAAATTATACATGTAATTACACTAGGATTAATTGAACAACTATTACAAGATAACTACAGTTTCATCCTCTTAAGAAGAATGGTTGCATGTTTTCCGATACGTGTAGGCTAATTACAGATTACAGACCCTACTGATAGGATGAACTCCCGTAATAGCATTCCCATAATTACTCGCTGTCATAAATCTTAAGTGTGTCCATTCGAAGGGAACGATTTTATCCAACAATATGCCGTTTAATAAAATATGTGCCTAAATTGAGTTTAACGGAACTTCATGTACTTGTATGTCATTCCATCTGTAAGCGTCTCTTGAATACAGATGCATTAGATCTGGAATGAAATTAAGTATAACTATTTGTTCACTATGAACAAACAACCATATGAAAACGACAATGTCCAAAATATGGCATCATTTAAAACAAGATGCCTAATGACAGAAAAACGAGTTCTTGTGGTGTTATTTTTTAAGTCATTAATAATAAAAATCATTTATCTATTTATGAGGAGCATAACATATTTAACCTCTCATGTTTTGGCAAATTTTAACAAATGTTTGTCATCATGATATTTTATAAAATTTCAAATGCGTTCAGATTGTGACAAAATAAATAGTGTTTCTATCAGTAACATCCCAGTGACTTCATGGCGTAGTGTTGTGTGGTGTTCATATTAAACGTACCAATTCAGAGGACATGTTTTTAAATGCATAAATACAATATTTAATCCAATGTGAAGTTTTAAAAATTGACACAGGTTCTGAAAAATGTTTCAAAACTTGTTGCCCGTTATCTCTAATAATTTATATTGCAAATGAATAATTTATCTGCTTTCATTGGCATAATTGTCTCAGACAACTGGTAATATCAATATATGATGCAGTTAATATGTTAAATTGACGAAGTACAACTTTTAGTGAAATAACCTTGATTGCCACCGTCAGGCACATCGGAATGGAATGGATACCAGTTCAAAAGTAATGACCGAAATATACATGTGCATGGTCAGAAATCATGGTATGAAGAAGTTGATTTAAAATTTCATGCTACAGAATAGGTTATTGCTGCAGGAATATCTTGCAGACAAAGAAACGCAACTAATGGAGAAGTGAGATTGACACGAAATCAGTGTATGAGAACATTGTCTCAACTCTTAACATTCTGAGGGATATCGTACAGAAAAGGGTTGATTTGTGGATCAGTCACATGACAATCTCCGGGCAAGTTCAACAATTTCGGTTTAAATGCCAGGCACTCATGCAGAACACTCATTTTGAATGACTGGAGAAAAAACTAAGAAGCAATTGGAGAAGAGCACGCAGATTTTACTGGGGCCAAATTGGAACCATTTTCCTTTCGTTGACAAATCTATTTTCACATTTTTAGTAATATTCGTAATATGTAAGTACGGCTTCTTAAAAATAAGAGATACAGAAGTTATTGCCCAGAGGTGACTGTAAAACACCACCCCCAAGTCCATTTTTTGGGATAAACCCAATACCAAAAGAAACTTTTCACCCATCTTCTTGTCTTAATAAATCACATAATAGGCAACGATTGGATTTGGGTTTTTAAGTATTGTAATAATTATTCAATTTTACATTCGATGTATGAAAATATTCATTTCAAAAGTTTATTTAAATAAAAAGTTTCGACGCATCAACATACGAGGGGTATCAAAATGTGTTTGATCAATTCGTCTGTGATTCGGTGGTGGTCTCGTACTCGGTGGTCTTTGCTAATGGGTAATATCAACGGACTTTTAACATCAGAAACTGTTTCAGTAGTGCGTTAGCCGCTTAACATGTGTGTCTTGTCAAAATTAAAAGTTTAATTTTTTAATTTTTTTTAAATTTCATTTTGTGTAAAACAATTAAAACGTTCTGAAAAAAATATTTGACTGAAGACAATACGCCATTACTTTTCAGTTTTAGTGTACGATGTCCAAAACTTGAAATATTTGTAATTGAAAAACATACATATGATAAAATCAACGGAGATGCAAAGTTTCTTTTGGTATTTCTGCAAAATAAAATCCATAATGATTGCTCAATTATCTAAGAGCTGTCGTTCATTTTGGGCTGTTCGGAACATACCATAACTGGAATACCCTTGGCATTCCCAAAACATTAACCCTATTTAGACTCTCTGGAACATTATTGGTAGCGCAACTGCTGAGGGATTGCCTACTTTGCCAGGAGCTTTGAAAGTTGGCTAATACATATTGGTATTTTGTTTAAAAAGATACCCGTCGCAGTTTCCAGGAATTCATGTATAAACCAATACATGTACTGAGAAAAACAAAAGAGATTTATATTCCTGATTGAATGTACTTTCTTTTGATACTAAATAGTGCTACAATACAAACATTTATAAACTTGTTATTTGTGTATTAAGTCTCCAAAGTCATGTAAACATAGCAATGTAACAAACCTTTGTTGAGTACCCATTGTCATATGAGGGATAGTGGTTTTGGTACAATAAACCAATTAGTCCACTTGCAAGGACTACGTGTACCATTCTGAAATCTACATACAACTTATCAAATCCTAATACAGCTCTCCATCAGTCATGATGGCACTGCAAGTTTACAGGGGTTTCTGCGTGAATGAATTCGAAAACAGAATCTGATAATTACACAATGCATTGATTTGTATAACAATGTCACTGTAATACGGAAATTGGCAGATTTGTTCCAGCGTCTTTCATAACTTGATTACATGCAGCGCTTTGCGGGTATTCTCCTACTGTTATGCTTCAAATGCACAACCTGACTTGCTTTGATAGAGTATAGCCTACTGATATAACACATCATTGTGTATTTTTTAACAACGAACAAACGCTGCTAGGTTTTCCATAACCAAGGACACAACCCAAACAAGTAATAGCCGTTTACAGGAAGATAACAATATATTGAGTCAGCCGAAGGAACCACGTAACGCAACTTTACAACGTTGAAACTAGAGTTACTTCCCTTGTTCTAGTCAAGCACGTGTTTACATATTATTTTGCAAGTAAAAGGACATTCAGAACTAACTAAAGTTTGCTGACGAACTGGATATTATAAAAAATAATGTCCTTAATGTGTTAGGAGACACAGTATTTAACAGTACTCAATTATGGACTATCTCCATGTAGTTTAGAACTATATTTAGCTGACATGATGACCTTCACCTTGGTGTACTGTCGATTAAATTACTCCACCAAATCTGGGATACATCTCTATTAAGAAATCCTATTTGTGTTAGAAACCTAGAAGTTCAAAATGACATTATATGATTAAGAGATTAGGTTCGTCGTCTGATGCCGTATCATTAGATTGTAATTGGACTCACATAATGCAATTTGTGATCCTTACAAATTATATTATTGTAACACGCATTGTTATTACTTGAATAATGCTAATTATTTAATTATAACAATTGTATATGGTATTATAAACATACATAAACACATACATTCATACATAGTCTACAACTATTTGTTGATTATCAACAGCATATTCACAACGTTATTTAAGCAAACTTATATTAATATATTCATGAAGCTAGATAACATATCCTTACATATCTGGCCTCATTTTGATATCCCGGGGCGGGATAGCGCAGTGGTTAGGCTGGACGCACACTACGTCCGATTGTTTTTACGAAACGTCATGCGATGCGTTGCGTTGCGTTTTTCCGCACACTTCACGCGTTAAGAAAGTGCGTTACATATTGCGTTTTATAATGCCTCGTTTACACTAGACCACGATTAGGCCACGATTACACCGATCTGATACGAACCAATTATCGCAGTAGATCTTTATGATCGTGCCGCTTTTTATTTATTTTTTCGTTTTTGAACGTTCTGTTACGTTTTGATACGTTGCAATTCGACGTAGTACGCATTAGTACGAGATAATATCCGACGCGTTGCCCTTCAAAGAAGATTTGTTACGAATGCTTGACGATCTATAGCGACTGTTTACGATCATTACGATTCCATCATACGATCTGTTGCGATTTCTCGCGCTTTGATACGTTCACAACGATATGTTGCCTTTTGTTGCCTTTTATGTGACAATTACGAGCACGAATTACACGATTATTTCTATTGGTTTCGTAGCCACTCAATTATATCCGATTATACACGATTATTTCTATTGGTTTCGTAGCCACTCAATTATATCCTCTTTCTGAGTATCAGTGAAGTCTGTGTTGACTCTCTTCTTTTTGGCAGGACGAGGTTCAATTTGACTGACAGTCTCAACTTCTCAACTGCGACGGCATTGTCTGAATTGGTAACTTTCCTCTCTATGGTGTCTGGGTTAGAAGATGCATCGTTCTCATGCCTTCGGAGAGCGTTGGCAATTTTGGAGCCCTTTCCCTTGCCCTTTGCTTTTTTGGGCCCCATGATGTGTCTTGAATGACGATACTTGTAATGCCACTGACAGATCACAATGGTTGTCGCCTGGCAGCGTGAGACAATTTATAGGGAAAATCCCAACGCAACAGAACGTAGTGCAAAACTTGAGAGCGTTATATATCCTGACAGAGCGTAACAGAGCGAGGTACAGCGTGGTAGAGCGTGAACGGTATTCGTAGTACAGCTTGCTAAAACGTCCGTAAACATGCCTATAATGTAGACAACGTGACGCAACGCAGGAGATCGTAAAAAAATCGAAATAGAGCGCAATACATGTTGTTAGAATCGTGGGGACATTTGAAGTAACATCTTACACGATGTGTTACGATAAGCTCGATTAGCTCCATTGCGCTTTTGTGCGCTCTAATACGCTTTAATGCACTCTGTCCCGATGATAACGCTCTACTACGCCCTACCACGTTCTGAAACGATCACTAACAAAATCGGCATGATCGTGGCAAAATATTAAACACGCTTCATAAGTTGAGTTGCGATTTTTAAAAAAAAATTGAATCGTGGCCACCGTGGCCTAATCGTGGTCTAGTGTAAACGAGGCAAAAAAATCATATAGGTGCTATATATCTCTAGTGTATTGTAGTCTGCAGATATGGGTGTCAACATAGCTATATTCTTTTTGTAAGAGGAAGAAATGGTGATCATTTTCTCTGTTATCAGCCTCAGCGTATGTACATGTATATGTCGGCAACAACAATATCAAATATGTTTTCAAAACTATATAAAAAGCAGGATTTGTAATAATGGATCTAGATATAATCATAACACTTTCCATCATGTGGTTTGAGTGGGGAAACACCCTCGAGAAGTGTAAAATATGTCGAAAGATAGGGAATCCTCCATGCGATTTCGTTTGCGATGCGATAAAATAGGTGCAGCATCTATTTTCATCGGATCGGATCGGATCGCATCGCATTGACGCATCGGACGTAGTGTCCGCGGCCTATGAAAAATACACTGTCTGCGTTTTTTTAACGCATCGCATGACGCATCGCAAGAAAAATCGGACCTAGTGTGCGTGGTTCGAATCCCGCCAGGGGCACGGCAACTTTGTCTGCAGTAGAAAACTGTTCTACACGCAGTAAGGTTTTGGTGCAATGCTACACTGAATTTCAGTGCAGTACCACCCATGGTTCGCTAGATCCAGCCGTTGCTCACAGATTGCACCGCAATGCATAGCCACATTGTGTTGCGGGCTGTCTCCCTGCCATAATACTAGCAGCCGTGAAATACGTGAAATACTCTTGAAAGCGGCGTTAAACCTCAACTCACCTCACCTTACATTATTCCCATGTCTGGGAAAGACAGAAACATTTTGGTCCATGGCACTAAGCAACCAAAGGATTACAAAATAACAGACTGAGTCATTTACTGTTATATACTGCTTACTACAATAACGTGTGAAAACAATTTGATATATGGCCTCATTGAACAGGAAATTCGTCATTGATTTGTTCTACTTTATATGGAGTAGTAAAATGGTTTTTTTTACAAAGATATATGTCATTTTCTACGGAGGAAGGAATTCCTTTGGAGGTGAACAAGGCAAAACATAGTATGTAAACAATCAAGTAACGTGACGTAAATGTTACTGTAAACAGTATCTGTCTTATCTTGCTCTCTGAAGATAACAAAAATTGATAGAAACAAGGACAACACAAACTTGTGTTATGCATACCGGTTCTAACGATTTATGCACAAAATGTTAAACTATTAATCTTTTTATGAAGTCATTTAGCTCTATTATTGTGAATCATACGTTGTTTATATTCATTTGAATAGAGTGCATTGGACAATTATGTGTGAAATTATATACAAATGAATTAAATACTCAAGAAAAATTCACATAATCATAAAACCACAACTGATGATAAGATCATTGGGGAAACAAGAGAAAGAACGTTAAAAAAACTCGCATGTGTATTGCTACATGGGAAGTCGATATGAAATGATCAATAGAAAACGTAATAGTGTATGTTGATCACTAATTTAGGTTGATTAGATTGTTGTTGTTGATGAAAGCCATCTACTTGTGAAATTATTTTAAGGACAAGCCAATTGATATGTTGTCTCTGAAATTTCGAAGATATAAAATACAAAGGAATTTTTTAGATCTCTTCAATTTCAATACATTCAGCGTCCTTCCTAAAATAAGATATAATTGCTTTTACTTATATTTATGAAATTATGATAACATTGGCGATTGGCCAACATGCTATAATATATTAACTCGTTGAAGCAATGACGTTATACCCTGTCGGTAATTGAGACTATGTTTTGACAAATCATTCGATCCATGGCAAAGTCAACTACCATTGAACTGCCAGAAAACAGGATATTAGTTGAGTTACATAGTTTCGTACAGTATATTTAAACGTGTACACAGTAAACAAACTACACTCAACCGCAAATGAAATGTCGCCATTAAAAATACAAGAAAATTCAATCCACGCGTAATAAAGGCGACTGAAACAAACTTTAAGATACATCATGTCTTCCGAAGCCAACTGAACAGTATTTTAATTTCAAAACAGTATTTGTTTATGTTTCTGAAAATACCATGTTGTAAGAAATCGTCGTTTTGAATCTCCTTTACTAGACAAGATAGGAGAGTAAAATGGGCTTTTTGGCTTGTTTTATGACGTCCTACAGGACAGAAGCGTCATCAAATGTAAGTCAATGAAGGTTATTTATGTCGATTTTATCTTTTATTAATTTAATTTCTCTGTTTTATGAATTGTTAGGTCCGATGCTAAACATTCTGGCCAAATAACATTTGAAAAAGCGATTTCAACACCCCAAGTGTACTTGAACATATAGTAGAATACAAGTATTATACCCTGATGTATGCAATTGCAATTTAACAAATTTCCCCGGGAGCAGTATTTCGTTGTTTACACCGTTGTAAATGTGGTTACGTTTTTTTTTAGGTTGAGGGTATATCGAAATGAAACTAAAAGCTACATCAAATAAATTAACATATAAAAAGTAACACGTACACACTGTCTAGCTATATACTAACATATCTCGGATAGGGAACAATCAAAGAGTTAATCTTTGTTTCTTCTTTTCCTGAAAAATCGACATTTGCTTTATCATATCCTGGCTTTAAATAATATTAAATACAAGACAAACGATGGAGTGAAACCCCTATTGAAGTTGAAGCTTAGACTCTACTCCCTTCAGTCTCAACAATGTAACTGATGAATATTATAGTCACTCATGCATGTAATATCATCGATGTCACTGTTCTAGCCCGACTGTCCAATATAGAACGGATTCTTTATGATCATAGAATATCTTCACTGAGTCTTCTTCTGAAAAGAATTACCTTTACATCTTTGAATAACGATGCCTCACAGACTAAATAATGAAATGTGTACGCAGCGAAGGTAAAAGAAGAAAGACATCAAAGCCGGACGATGTTGTTAATGACGTATGGCGATTCTTTTTCGCTACTTCACTTGCGTATGTGTCATCCCCAGCCGATAAACAGGACCATACAGAGACACAGGAAATTAAAGGCATTCCAAAATCAATGAAATCTAAAATTAATTTCCATGAGATAGTTGTCTCCATTCCTTAACAAAGAAGTCTGACAGGCTCGAGGTTTAAGCCTGTACATTATGTGATGGCAGTTCACAGTGAACAATGTGAGTGCCTGGAAGGATATCCTTATAACTCCCGTCACAGCAGCTTGTCAGAATATATTTAGATATAGGTCAACGTACCACCATACTGTATTACTGATCCTTTCGTAGAACTCGTGTTGTGCTGAACAATTCTTCCAGGTTTCATAACTAAATTTTGAAATAGCTTTTGCAATTATATCATACATTCATATGGGTTCAACATGACTTGTATTTTCTGTTTTCTGGAGTGGTATTTTAAACCAATTACGGCTTTGTTCATTTTTAATGGAATTAAGTATGTTTAATCATAACTATTTTTACAGGAAGTATGTATATTTTAGATAAACAAGAGCATTAGTTTGAATTAGCAACCAAATATCGTAAATGACAAACAGAGGTGGTATCCACAGCGTCATGGTGTCACTTTGTAGTTAGATGTTAGTAACATCCTCAGTATATTACATCACAGGTCATCTCGGAACTTTCTGCTTTTAGAATATCCCAGTTAATGTTCACAACTACATTCTGCCGAGAGAACACCTTAAATGCTCGAACCTTTCGTCGAATGTAAGGGGATAAACACGCGCTCGTTGCAGAGACTCGACGATACAAATTATATTTCTGTTCAAGGCACTAACGACTTATATGTACGGAAGCGTATTAGTGTCACGGTGAAAAAAAATCTTTGAAACTATCTCCTACGTAGGACTTAGTATCTCCTACGTAGGAGATAGTATCACAATTATTTTTTTCATCGCTTCCGTATATATGAAATAATAAATAATAGATATATAAATCCGGCATGTACTTATATACATGGGAATATTCCGAATGTCACTGTTTATGATAAATGCAACATTGTATTCAATGAATGGGACTATGTAACAATATACATCGTCATTGATTCACTCGGAAAATTCTTTCAGAATGGAAAAGAGTAGTTATTTAGTTACTCCAAAAGTGGAAGTTGTATAGATACAATAAGAAGATATATTCACGACGAGAAGGTCCAAGGATACTGGTCTCACCTGCAGAATGTCGATACAAAGCAACAACCTTTTAGAAAGACAAAAATATAAGTGTGCCTGGTTTCATACATGTTTATAAATAAATATAATATAAATAATATAAAACCCATAGATATCCTGGAATCGCTGTTTTTAAAAAAAATATTATTACATTTGTAATGAATACGGATATTGTCAGGGGTAGCAACTACTGGACTGATAAGATCTAACTCTGACCATGCCTTTACACAGAATCGACCACCAAAATGTTAAGAACTCGTGACTATCTGCAACGACTACGACTAAGCGATTGTTGCCGATCATACTGATGAGAGTCATAATTCATCTATGAATTAAAGTTAATCGCATGGCAGTAGGGCTGAGCCCCCTGCACATAATGATGCTATCTGGGCAACAATAATGGGAAATCCCGCTTCCGTCTAGTTAGCAGTGATGCTCGTCAGCTCTCCTCCCTTGAGCCCCAATCCGCCCTCTTGTCCCTGTCTGGACGTGAGTGGGCTTCTATCTGTCCGTCTATCAGCAACCTCGCTATCAGTAATCTAAGACGACAAACAGCAGAATTATACTTTATGATTTGGATTCGATAGTCACAGAACCGTGAACGATAACGGTTGTACACAGTAGACAGTGTAAACATTACACAATATTTTTTTTACTGCAGATTTACACAACATGTAGATTGTAGAAGGGCAAACCATATACCAATATTACATGAACAGTGCAAATGAAAAGGTAATTAGGCTTAATTATCTGCCGTGTTTTCACAAATGAAGGAATAACATTATCTCTCTCATATCATATACATGTGCACGTCAATAAATAGAATGACAAATACCAAATGCGCATACGCTGTCAAGCAAGGGACATGAACGACTGCTAAAGGATCAAACATTTTCACCTCAGTGACAAATTAATGGATTTTCAGGACGTGTCAGATTTCTCATTTGTCGAGTGAAAGCCGCTACTTATGGTAGCTTGTAGGTGAAATATTCTCCGGAACACGCAGGGCACGCGAGATCAGATTCCTTGCTTCACGTATAGCTAGAGCAATTACATACTTACATCACGCCAAATGATGGCCACACCGTCAGCTATGTGTGTATGTCAAAGGTCAAAGATAACGGCCCCTAGCGACTTTTTAAGTAATAAGTGATGTTAATGCAACTAGCAACTTTGTGAATACATATACGTGATATCGCTAAGAATATTGCCCCCTGGGATTGGCCCCGTACATCCGATTCCGGTTGGAACTAATTAATCTCACATTACAGGCATATCTAGCGGCACGGGTTGACAACGGGCTACGCTATTAAGTCATGTAAATGTTAGAATCAATCTCGCAGGATGAAAGCTATGTACCAGAGGTTTCGGACTGATTCCGCGCTGGGATCCTGATGATATTTGTCAAGATCATTTAATTTAGTAACATGTTCAATATCACTGTGTATATTTCAAGTATACCATCGCGTGTCAATCACCTGTTGAAATTGATCTACGATATTGTTTTCAACACGATCAAGTAACCATTGACCTGTTTCATTTCAGAAGATGATGGGTTATAACTAGATATGTAATTTCGAGGAAATACGTGCATACATGTAATCTAATTGAGCTTATTTACAGGAGAATGAGCTTGGTCGGATCCCAAATCGATTAAAGGGGAGGTGGTTCACTTTTTGAAAGGGGGTAAGGGTAGAAAGGGTCCTATGAGGAGTTTGGTTCGAACCCCTGAACCCCCTCTGGATCCGCCATTGATGAGCGTATACAAGAAACACATGTTTAGGCTATTCAACCATTGTAACCTGACTCTGGTCTAAGAGATCAGATGACAGGTTTGCATCCGGCGGTGTCACTATATGATGTGGTACTTTTAAGGTTTTAAATCTATTACGCACCAAATGAAGCTACATCTGTTGACATACTTAAAATCTAGGATGCCCTACGTATGTCCGTTATCTCCGTATACGTTGGAAAGCATTTCAACCCAAATTCAGACACTGAACCAAAATATTAATATCATAGTATATAATATACAATAAAACCGTCTACTGGTCTATTCATTTGCTTGAGTTCTTTAAAATAGATTCGAAGATGATATTTCATCTTCATATCTGTTGTTCTATTCAGTGATCTTATAATATATGTTCAAACTAGTTCACCACTTGGCTATATATTTTAAACAGTTTAAACCATAAATTAGACATGATTTTAAAACTACTTTTCAAGAAGTGTACCAAATGGTGATGTGTGAAGAATCGAATTTCTGTTGTAAAGAAGAGGTCCCCCATAAATTCCCTTTGACGGACATGTCCACATCAGAATGAGTTCACTCGAATACAGACACGGCACAACTTCCAGCCTTATGACTCTATCACGTAGAAGTTTGTAGACGAGACGGCTGATTCAACCAGACTATGAAGCTACTCTACAAAGTTACATGTAGAGTGCCAGAGAGACAGAATATCGCTCCTCTTCAGTTCCTAGATGTAGACCAACGAAGAAACGCTGGATGTGAATTCTAGCAATTGAAAGCTCCTTTAATGCCATGTCCTTGGAGTACTGCATATATCTCCATAGCGCCATCCTGGAAAGACATACATATTCATGTATCAAGTTGAATTATGTCATAACAACTTCAGTTAAACTTAAATTATGTAGTAATGAAACTTCTTTTCGATCACAACAAATGCGTTATTGCATAGATTTTACAGCATTTCTAATACTTTAAAACGCTTGACAAGGCATCGCATACATCAACGTTTTCACACTATGCCTATTGCATTTAATTCGAAACGTTCACCTAATTACTCAATTATAGTAACTTATAGTTGTGTGAAGATCCCATGTAATCCCTAACACACACATTCATTAACGGCGTCAGAATTATCCACCACCATATCTTCTGTTCTAATACCATCTAATTTATTTAGACTCGACACGAAATCCTCACGCATGTTATAACATGCTTAAAACCCAGGACGAAGCTGGCGGTTTTAATTGAAATGCATATGTCACAATGTTGAGATTCCGAACTGGTACTCACACGTTTGTAGTTTTCAAAAATGTGGAATTATATCAATTTAATACCTTTAATATTTTACCTTGTATAAATTTCTCTCTCAAGGTTTCCAGTTGCTCCGTGGGTTCAGAACCAACAAATTCATGTGGTGATAGTAAAATGCCACGGGGAGCCTCAAACGCCTTGAAGTCTATCCTATTTCATGCCTGATTTACATCTGATGTAATATTTTATTTCGCATTGCAGGTTGGAGATTCGGTGCATTCATGTGCAAAGCAGCCCCGTATCTGCAGGGAATTGCAGTATGTGCCTCCGTAAACACATTGGCTGCCATCGCCATAGATAGGTGAGTCGAGTTATAGGTGGCAATGGAGAGTAATGGTCAAGTTGGAATATGATAAGATACACATTAGGTGACTCGAATATCAGGATTGTGTTATAAAAGCGTGATTAAAATGAAAAGTTGTACAGAACGTAACCGATCTGAGTACGAAAGAATATGAACTTTTGATGAACGGTTTTACCATCTGTTCCAGAACAAACTTAACCGTGTATGCAATTACACGCCGTAGAGCGATGGTCCGTATAGTCGTTCTCCTAAATGAACTCAAATATCACTAAACGAAATCATATTACACTATTGTGAATATACTTAATGGTACCTAAGCTTTCTATCCACATCTGTCTTCTCATGTTCACGTACAGGATTATTTGATATTTCAAACATTTCTAACTACAGAACGAATTTTGAAAATAATAGCTTCTTCTTGTTGTTGTTGGAGATTTAACGAGCGCTTTCAAGCTGAGCTGTTTTCATCTTTACTTGGCTTTCTGTTCCGTGCGCACGAAATCACGTGATATGACGTCACTGCTAGTTTTCCCGCGATACTGGTGATCAAGTGTTGTTCATCACATTCGGTAACGCCCATTCTTTCTTGTTTCATAAAAGTTTGTGTCGCGCTTTTTCAAACCGGATATCATCGAAATGATAATCATTTTATCGTTTTCAAGCGATATGGGAACATCTACAGCTATGGATAAATGCGATAAAGGAAGACGTGTTCTTCTGAGTGAACCCTCCAAGCGGCACAACCGCAAATTAAGCCTCGAAGGTCAATAATGACGTCCTATGCAAGACAGCGTATGGTATTTTCAAGCGATGTTGATGAAATAAATATTGCCACAGTCTGGAATCATTATTTTGTCCACATGGCATCATTTTGAGCTTTTAAAATGTTGATGCAATTTTCATTCCTAAGAGGTATTGTTCAAGACTGGGTTAGATCAGATGGTGGTCACATTTGAAAATCGTTGCTATATCTACCTATATCATTCATTTAACCATGAAGAGTATCTGTTGAGTATCTGTCGAGTTACTAAGTTACAGTTCTAAGTGATATTCTGGGGTTGCCGGGAACTAGTTTATCTGAGGTGAGGCCTTTATATATCAAGTTACAGTATGTTTATATGAATATATGCACAATTATATTCACTCAAACTGCACTGAAAATGTCTTGACAGTCAGTCGTAATGAAATTGAAATGTCCTCACATTTTTCGTTCAAACAATATTTGATATATTCAATGTAAATCGAATTTTGTTAACTCGGTCTCGCCATCTGACCGACAACATATAAACGAAATCGTAATATTAATTCAGATAATCAAGATGGGAACTATTATTCAACCCATCGATGATTAGATATTGAGAAAAACATAACCTACCTTTTATTTGTATGTATCGGTATTTATCTTGGAGAGCTTACGGTAAGTTTTACCCTTTATCCAGAAAGTGGTAGCACCTTATAAACACATTTTACAAATTCATGAATATACTGTCTAGAAAGAATATAAATGATTCTGGTTTTAGAAAAATGCGTATCATTGAGATCTGTTTAGGAATAACCGACTCAACGCCAGGAACCTTTATTTGTGGTTACACAACATTTCGTGTCAGGAAGACCTACAATCGAAGTCATTTGCCGGGTTTTGAGGATAGACTAGTTGCATATGGGGACAGGCCATCACCGTTACTAGCCGGGGAACAAGTGAAAACAAAAACACAGACGTAATTATATGTTTTTACATCACGCGTACTTGGTCTATAGGATGTTCATTTTGTGTAATATTACCAAATACTTCCGTTGCTCTAAAACCCTGAAATGTAAGATAGCCGTAGTGTAATCTTAATCGATAGCACTAATTTCAACTAAGTTTGCGTTCAGGCTGTTTATAGCAACCAACTTCCAACGATAAAACTCACAAAAAACAATCGATCTGCAATTAATACATATATGGTTGAACATAATCGTGTTAATATTTGCAGTGCAAACACATATGTACTTATCATGTTTGTTAAGCAAACATTGTTTTAGTGCGAGTTCCCGTATTTCGACGCCTATTACATCATTAAACAATTGTTCGTGACATCATAGTAACTTGCCGTCGCAAGAGAAGTGGGCCGTTTTCTTGCTATTTTGCGGGAATTTATATGGAATACAATGGGAAATACACAGATTATTACACTCTATATACTTTTTGCAAAACTCGTTCAAATTGTGTATAACCCTTGCTCTCGCTCGGCTCATACAAACGATCACGGTCATTTATTAATTGTCATATGACACGCATCCTCTGGTAATAATCTCTATTTATGATCTGATTGTTCTGAGCACATGTCAAGCCTACTACACCCTGTTTGGATCAAGGATAACGTCAAATATAAACCAAATGTTCTAGCTTCCTCCTGAAGATGTGTTCTCATTAATAAAAATTTGCAATATTGCAATCATGGGATTAATGGTTCCATTTTTCCGTTTTATGATAATAACATATTGATTTCTACATTACAATAAAACAAATCATATAATGTTTCTTTCTTTTTGTAATCAAAATGTGTTATTCAATATTTGTATTGATCATTTTGCTTAATCATTGTCAATATTTAGACTACCTAATGTTTTTGATACGGACAACATCTTAATTGGAGAAATCGTTCAATCACATAAACAATACACTGAAACAATGTTCCAAAACACAATTATCGTTTATATGGTATTTTTTCAAAGGCTCTCATAATTTTTGCACCAAATGAATATTCGAACGACTTAGCGTCTGCTGTTGTTCTCTTATCAATTTCCTGCATTGTGCTCATTTATCATCATCAAGAGTTAACATAGAAAATCAACGATATTTAAGGATGATGTATAGATCCTTGTACTGTTTGATACAGATATTGATAACGGTGCTTTATAAAGGTAGAATAATCTACATCGACTCATCGAGGGGCAACAGAAGCGAGACCTTATTTGTCAACATAGTTAAACCTAAACTTTGTATATTTGAATGTCGCTGATGGGGATATATATCGTAAAATGATATACACAATTTCATTCAACTGCGGTACAAAAGAAAATGTACACCCTATTCTTTCACTAATACAGTAAAAATAACAAAACAAATTGATATGATAGAACCGGGATATTATTCAATGTTCAATGTTGACTGATTCGGCAAACAATCATACTCGTTTTTTTCAAACATGCAGAGTTAGAGTCGCTGAAAGGACTAAGGGGTATAAAATCATTTTTACACCAACATGACCCCTACCATGTTTATATTGTTTATACCATATAATAATGTACCATTATTATAAATGTGTGCAGAATGAGGCACACTTATTGATTTTCATTTAGCAGATGTCTTACATGTCGATGAACAGTTGTGTTTTATCCAAATTTATTTTGGAAGAATTTATGAATTTAAAATTTCATTTTTTCCCCCAAAAAATCAAAACCACATAGAATTATTATGCCCCCGCTACGAAGTAAGCGGTATATAGCGGTCGTTCCGTCCGTCCTTCCGTCCGGTCAATTTTCTCAAAAACCGTCAAAGGTACATCAACCAAACTTTGTACAGTTGTTAACCATGTTCTTCCGATCGCGCACAGACAATTTTCAATTTTCTGAGATTTAAAGTTGTTTTCGTTTCCATGGAAACGTCACTTTTTGGACTTCGTTTTATTGTGTTCAATGGGGACAAGTTTTCTCGGATACTGTTCAACCTAGGTGAATGAAATTTGGTTGAGAGGACTCATGACCATACTCTTTATCGAGTTCGAAAACCAGTTCCGCAATATTATTTTTTACGGAGTTATGGCCCTTGAATCCGAAATTTAACTCAGTACCAAAAGAACTGTGATGCTCCAATGGGGACATGTTTTCTCGGAAACTATCTAGGTGAATGAAATTTAATATGGAGGTAGTCCAGATGATACTCTTCATCGACTTCGAAAACCAGTTCCGAAATATTATTTTTTACGGAGTTATGGCCCTTGAATCCGAAATTGAACTTAGTACCAAAAAAACTGTGATGCTGCAATGGGGACAAGTTTTCTCGGAAACTATCTAGGTGAATGAAATTTAATATGGAGGTAGTCAAGATGATACTCTTCATCGAGTTCGAAAACCAGTTCCGAAATATTATTTTTTACGGAGTTATGGCCCTTGAATCCGAAATTGAACTTTGTACCAAAAGAGCTCCAATGGGGACAAGTTTTCTCGGCAGCTATTACATCTAGGTGAATGAAATTTTACATGTATGTAGTCCAGATGATACTCTTCATCGAGTTCACAGTCCAGTTCCGAAATATTATTTTTTACGGAGTTATGAAGCCCTTGAATCTGTAATTGAACTTGGTACAAATTACTGGTGTAATGCCCTAATGGGAAAACTTAAGTTACCTAAAGAATATTACATCTAGGTGAATAAAATTTTGTAATAACAGTCAGTTCCTAAAATTATTTTGGACAATATTATGATGCTTGAAGCTGTTTTTTTAAACATAGTAGCCTTCACATCTATAATTCTCAATGGACGGATAGCGGATGGCGGGGGTATGTGAGCCATGCTCACTTTTTTCTAGTTCCTTGGCTGATGACTAAACGCCTGCTCTTTTCAGTTCTAGAGTACGAATTCGAAAACATAAGATATTTGTAATTGAAAATCAAACATATGATAACACCAACTGGGGTGTAAAGTTTCTTTTGTACCCCAGTTTACCTAATATGTTTTATCTATTCAAACACATATGGGGTGCTGAAATGGCTAGTTCATAGTTTTTTGGAATATTATGACCAAATGTCATGAACTAAGGAAAATATGTTTCTCTAAGATGTCGGCACAATGTACCTTCTTTGACCTTATATCGACTGATGTAGGATATATAATAAAACAAGCCAGAAAGCAATATTTTCCTGAGACTCCTATCTCGTCTGGTTAAAGAGATTAAAAAACAACGTTAAAAGCTGTGTTTGAACTGATAATGTTTCCAAAATAGAAATTAGCATTTAGAGACATGGTGTTACTATGTTTCAGTCATGTTCATCACTCTTTGATTAAAGTATCTTGCATTATGTTAGTATCGTTTCTTTTGCCCATGTGTTTCGTCGCCTTTTTATATAAAGAATTTGATCATCAATAAATATCCTTGTTTTTTCTATAACATGCCTTTCAAACTGTTCAAGAGTTAACATACTTCACAAACGAAGGCTGAAGGTGAAAGATGCAAAGGTTAATTATATTGTAAAACCAAAAGTCGGCGATAGTTATTATAAGGATAAACCATGATACCAAGGATATGGTAAAGTTATGGACCCTTATAGGAGGAAAAACCCGATAATGCTTTCCTGACTATCGGGGTCTTCAACCTTACCATAACCGAGGTATCATGGTTTATCTATATTATCAACCGTTTTTAAGTTCAAAAGACGTTTTGTTAAAGCGTTATCGAATATCCCTGGTAAATATAAGAGTCGCTCGTAAAAGCCCCGAACACGTCTGAAATCCTGGTTACGGCTATGATATCTAGGAAAGTTGTCTTCAGTCTGCCTCGGTGGCGCAATGGCATAACGCGTTAGGTCACGAACCACACGTCTTAAGGTGCGTTTACACTTGCACGAATTTTCCATCCGTATTTCAAGACCTCAGTGCGTGCCAATGCGTGAAGCATTGTTCATATATTTTGTTTACATAACAATGCGCACACCTCCGTTTGCGCATTATTCGAGCACACCTCACGTATATGTTGCGCATTTGACGCGCAAAATTGCACACAAAGTGCATTGCACGCATAATTCGCGCACAACCACGACTATGTTCCGTTCTGTGCACGCATATGTTGCGACTATGATCCGATGAAGTTGCGTTTTGGTACGGAGTATGCGCAAATGCACGCACCGGCAGGACTAAATCACGCATGCTTGTCAAGATCTTGACCTTTTTTAGTCACGCTTGGTGTACGGTACTGCCCGCATTTGAGGTGTATATAAAGGCAGTACCCCATTTTAAATCAGT
Organism: Gibbula magus; assembly: GCA_936450465.1. Taxonomy (NCBI): domain Eukaryota; kingdom Metazoa; phylum Mollusca; class Gastropoda; order Trochida; family Trochidae; genus Gibbula; species Gibbula magus. The sequence continues at coordinate 30,710,681 of OW388290.1, read as the reverse complement.
TCATTCTCTACTTTCACAAAGTGAACACCATCAACAACTCACAAGATATCGCCATTGTTGAAGAAAGGAAAAGGCTCATGTATCTGACGGTGGCTGCACTTCTAATTCTTTGAGAAGAATAAATAATACAGGAAGCAAGAAACGTTTTGAAAAAAGACTTTCGTGGGCTAAAACTAGCAAACACGTCCCGCTTCTTTGCCTCATGTGATACTAGCCACACAAGTATACAGCTTCAGAAGTATTGTTGGTAGAATCTGCAAGTTCCTACCCGAGGTTTGCAGAGTCATCATTGATGTGTTCAAGGTGGAAGTACTAAGGTGCCCCAGAACCCCACAATAGTGGAAGAAATGGCTCATGGTTGCAGTTCAAGACGGAACTACCACAAATGCTGGGGAGCTTTGAATGAAACAAATTGTCATGAAGAAGCCACCCAGTGCTTGGTCCTTCTACATGGGATTCCAAAGCATTGTACTTATGGCCCTTGTAGATTCCGTCTACACATAATTATATATGTAGGGTGTGGGGGATGACATGGTTGTCACACCTCATTATACGGAGGTACACGATGAGTGCTCCCATTGCTGATTGGTTCGGCCATGTTATTGATATTGACTTTTGCAGTGCGCCAAGTGCGCGACAGAGTACTGGAAATGCGTGAAACATCATTGAAGTGCTTATAGTGGTGAGATGATATTCGTGCCATGAGCAAGGAAGAATAATCACGAATGTTGTCAATTTCCTGAATTGCGTGCCAATTGCTTGAAATGCTCAACCTAGTCTTGCCTTCATCGTGACACAAGAAAACTGTGCACGCATTACACGACACAACAGGAATAAGATACGAACAAGTTGAGACAAGTTCGCGAATATATTGCGCAATTGGAACGCACTGGAGTGCGTGAAGAAATAACCAAACATGTTCTTATTTCTTTACGCATTGGTACGCACTCACGAACAGTTAACGAATAATTAACGCCGGTTTGCGATAAAGATACGCATTGCCACGAATTAATGCGTGCCCGTGCGGATTAGAAAATCGTGCAAGTGTAAACGCCGCTCTACTGGTTACTGATTCGAGACGCACTTTCGTCAACACATTTGCGTTTCATATTGACGTAAATGTGTTATATATTTGAGAAATTTTCAAAATCAATCTAAGATAGTTTCTTCAGATCTATGCCTTCACATCATGATGCTCTTCTATAAAAGTTCTATCCGAAGTGTTCTTACTTTCAACTTTCTATGTTGGTATGGGAATCTGTCAGTTCAAAATAAAAATAAAATTTTCAGAATTCTAAATACTTCTTAAAAAATTATCGGATTACCTCTAGAAAGTATTGGCTATTTCTATGAACAGCAAATTATTAAACATTTTAGGTGACTCATCTCATGTTTTGTTTTCGGAATATGCTATTCTTCCTTCAGGCCGAAGATTACGCATGCCAGCATTAAAAACAAACAGGGCACGTCATTCATTTGTACCATTTGGTATTCGAGAAATAAATAAGAAACGGGACTGTGTGTAAAACTGGGGTGGGATGTGGTGGGGGCGGATCGATGGTGTTGGGTGATGGGTGAATTTGTGACTTTATGTTACTTGATAACTATCTAATTGTGAGTGCTGTAAATTGGTTTATATATGTTTGTATTGTATATATATATATTTAGTTCTATGTGAAATATAAATTTTATCTAATTTTTGTTTTGCCTAAAAACAGTGTATAACAAATTTCCAATGGACATTAAAGAATTATCATATCTTAACATCCTTACATATCATACAATCAGTGTTATCCCCCTAACATGGTTTACAGTTGTCTTTATAAACCTCTAGTGACGTCACTCTATTGTTCTATTAGGTTCTACTTTTACCGGGTAAACCTCTATTCTCAGTTTGCCGGGCGTTCTCCAAGAATGCCCAGGGCTTTCTTCGAATAAATACCATCACAAACATAAGCTTTGAATGCCTGGTTTCGAACCCTGCACCACCCGCTTACTACACTGGCGCCTTTGACAACTCGGCTATAAAGGCCCACGAGAACAATGATGTATTTTCCACAGTGACAATCATGTGAACTCCACGAGGCAGATAGCGCATGCAGCTCACGTGCACGGCGTGGGTAGCGAGCGCAAAGCACGTGCAGGGCGCGGGTGTACTCTCTTCATAGCAGTTGAACTCCCAGCAGTATATACCAATGAAGCAACGTGAAGACAAAATATTGAAATTATATCTAAATCATAATTTCTGTCGGTTCATAAGTAAGATCAAAACCTGGTCCTCGGCTTTGTTTTTAGGAGTATGCCCTTGGCGTCGGGAAAGGGGGGCAGGCCTATCGGCCCTTCCCCTTTCCCTCCCCCGCGGGCATACTCCACAAACAAAGCCTCTGACACGGTTTTGATCCATTACCTATATACCGTCCTGGAGGTTCTTACAACATTGTAAGTCCCTTGTACCGGGTGATAAAGAAATTTAGCGAATGCTAACCATATGATACGATATTGAAAGACTGTCTGAAATCAACGATTATACGGAAATAGGTTGATAAAATACTGCTATCGACATTTCTTCGCCTGTGTGTTGAAATTTGATTTTTAATTTTTTACAATCATAAATCACGTAAGAAGACAAATTCACATTTCGTAATACCTGAACTCAGTGTGTCTCTATTTCAAATTTCCAAGTAGAATAAATTGATAGTTTTATTGTTTGTGGTGACCAGGTTCTGCAATTGAAGGCAGAGTGGAACAATAGTTATGTGATTAAATGTTACAAACAACACTCCACAATTACATAATGTTTTGAGAAAGGAGAAAAGGAGGTGGTATTGACAGAAACTTAGTAATGTAAACTGCTGAATCCGAAATCAATCTACACGGTTTAAAAATACCTGTTATTTCTACACAGCGATTTCCATCAGCTGAAATGTGAAGCTGACGTGTTTAGTGTTCCTGGATGAAACTACTTTAGTTAGCGATCTTCTTAATCCGCTTTGATGCCACCATTAGGGATATCTCCCTAACGACATCTCAAATTTATATTTCCTAGTTAAATTGCCTATTAATTACGGAAGACGACCTGAATAGTGAAATGCAGCCTAATTAACTACTGGATCCTTTCCTATAAGATAGATACTGAAAAATTGTTGGAGCTCATAGTTGTGGTAATGGAATCATGGTGAAGCAAAAAACGAAATTCTCCATCCTTTCTAGAATCAATTATTTTAATTGCGTATCGATGTATTTTACGAGGAATTGAGATATTAAGGAAAGAATGTTTTTATATTGATTGGAAAAACACTTCTCACTTTAGCAGCACGCATTATTTCAGGTAATCCAGTTGCTCGAGTTCAAAAATACAACCCACGTCCTTGGTTTAATTGATGTTTACTTGGTGCAAATATTCAAAGCTCTTTTGTTAACTACATGAATTTGATCTTGATCTGCCCTTTCATTTTAAGTCATCATTGTACATTTAAAATCCACTTTTTTCCCATTACGTTGAAATGAATGCAGTTTGATTTAAAAACTGTTACCACGTATCTCAATAAACCGAAAACTTCATATGCTAATAAATTATTTTTTCCCATAACACTCATTTTAACCATATTTCAGAATACCTCCACTTCAAATAGTGCGTGTTACATGTATTGTCTTCATTTCTATATTATTTCAAGACACCGATGTGATAATGAAAATAACAATACATTCATATGCTACTATTACGTATCAATAACCGTGTTACAGTTTTATTGAGAATGATAACATTAAACTAATTTTATTTTTTGTTTCAGATATTTGGCCATATGTTATGTGTTTAAGTTCAAAATGACTATGAGAATCGCACGTGTGATCTTGACGGTTGTGTGGATCCTGGCACTGTCCATCATGGTGCCATGGGCTGTGTTCTATTCCCAGGTGGAGTACCGCACAACGCTGCAGCTCCTCTACGTCTGTGCACAGAAGTGGCCTCGACAGGGTCAAGACCGAGAGTTCTTCCTGGGAGCCATCTTCCTCTTCTGTTACGCCATCCCTCTCAGCTTCATCGTTGTGTGTTACTCCCTCATCGGCATCAAAGTGTGGAACAGGGACGCTCCTGGCATCACTACAGAGAGGGGAGTCATTCAGAAGTCAAAGATCCGAGTTGTGAAAATGTTGGCCGTTGTTGTCTTTCTATTCGCCTTGTCCTGGTTGCCGTTGTACACTGTCACTCTCAAGTTGTACTTCTTCCCGCCCGACGGTATGGGCGATGAGATGCGCACCATACAGGACTTCGTCATCCCCCTGGCTCAGTGGCTGGGCACATCCAACAGCTGTATGAACCCCTTGGTTTACTGCCTCTTCAGCAAGCGGATACGGGCTCGGATACGTCTCATGCTCATCTGCGCGTCCTCATCAGACCGCCATCGGTCTCTGTTCAGTCACTATTACTCCAGTACCCGCCACATGACTGTGGACTACTCCAACGGTCAGGTGAAGCTAGCCTTCAAAAGGTATCACTTTAACGCTAACGGGGACGTGTGTAACAACATCAGCAGCAGTGACACATTACAGGAGGCAAGAGATACAGGATCAGTGTCTATGCTCTAACTCTATCCATCGACTGTCTCGCAGCGTACACAGCTTTAACTCTCACGCGGAATTAATCCTGGTGTCTCACCTCCTCATACAGATATATAAATGTACATACTTATCATATATTTTGCTATCAGTGTATTTTCAAAACTGTGTCGAGTTCTTGCCTTGCTGACTTCACTTTGTTTACTGTTAGTTGATAAAATACGTGTTGAAATTGTCTTTGTAGTACATTATTGAAAACATGGTATATATTAACCCCTAGTGAATAGTTTCATTTTAAGCTTGAGACGATTCTACATGTAGTCAAAATAGTAGCGGATGTGCGATAAAGGTCAGCCATAATTATCAAGCTGATATTAGGGTTGTGAGGATTTGATTACTTAGAGATTATCACGTTTGCCTACGGCTGAACGAATCACATATATCATTGCCCTAAATGAATTATACAAACCACAATTCAGACAACGCCAAAATGACTAGTTCCCAATGGGAATCATAACATGAATTATCTTTAAGTTTATACAGTAATACTGAATAAAATATCGATCTGTGCATGATGGATCCAAGTGATCATGAATAAACACTGGTAAGATCCACCATGAGCAGGTTTAAACACTTATAAGAAATATAACAAGTTTAAAATACCAAACAACTGACACGCTGTTTGTTTTGATAAAAATCAACGAGGGGCTAAAATCCCGATGTCAACCTTGTTACAACTTATTAGAACATGTATATTATAGCAAGTGAATTTATTACAATAAAATAAGGAAATATAACGTTTACTGATTTTACTTTTCATCGGTATATCCTGCGAAAAAACAAGCAAGAAGAACAAATCTGTACATATTATTATTTTTCTTAAATCAGCTTATTCGCCCCCAGGTTCTGTTCGTGTGCACTCTTAGATCAAAAGTCTGAAATGATTCTTAAGAAATCAACATAATCGTGGTACATTCATGAACCCGTTTAGTATAATTTTGTCACGATCGTGAAGTGATAATTTGGTCTCATGCGATTACCACGATCTGTATATCTTATATGTGTTACACCATTCCGTCGAGGGTGACATTGGGATATATTAGCCTCGTATTAGGTTGTATAAAAACCTTGTCAAAAGTCAAAGATTAGGAACCTAAGATGGAAAGATATTTTGAAAATATACATCATTCACGTGAGTGGTCAGTGCATTGCCGAAGTCAAAGTCATCGATTATAGATATAATTTAAGCAAACCTGTGATTAATAACTTAAATTTTGATTTCCACATGTTTGCATTTGTACATATGTATACCTATTGGCCTGGGTATACACATTTGACAACCTCCGAAAATGTATATGGCCTGCTCAAGGGGGTAATACCAGTTACCGTTCAAGGTCGTGTCAACCAATCAGACATCCGGATTATAACATGAAGTATGATAACACAAGTTATATGATGAGTTACGATTATCTGACAATGATCAAATATTGGTTTAATCACGGCCCTACGTAAACGGTGCATAACAATCACTGAGAGTTCATAAGGATCACTACGATTTGGATCTGCGATCCCTGAAGACGTCCGCCAAAAATAGAGTCAAGTAAACAGCGCTCAAGCAGTGCCCAGCTACTAAGATAACGCTCTAGTTGAATTATAAAGCCTAAGGAAGCGTACAAGAGGCATGTCGGCGTCGAAATGTTAAAATCGAACTAAATTTAAGTGATGATAGGCTAATGAGCCAGGGATTGTTGTCATTTCCATACACGTCTTATTTGCATTGTTTACAGTTTTAACAGTCAAACATTATTTTAAATTAAACAAAGTGTCAACCACGTTTCTTTAAATTTCGATTCACTATACTAGCGAATATAAATCACGCATAACTTCTCTTTCGACAATGGGATTGTAGTGGCAAGCGCGTTCGCTTTAGATCAACAGTTCCGATGTTCGAATCTCGCCAGGGGTTCCAATGAAGTGATGCCATGCATGCAATAAGCTTCAGGTGCAATTCTGCACTGAACGCAGTAGCATCCATGTTTGGCGATAAGCTATCAAGTTTCACCTTGTAATGGCTTTCTCCCTGTAGTAAGTTGAATGCTTTTAAAAAGGCGCGTCAAACCCAAATCACCTCACCTTATAATCAAGGGAGTCATCTCTTTTAAAAATGACATATCTCTCTCTCTCTCTCTCTCTCTCTCTCTCTCTCTCTCTCTCTCTCTCTCTCTCTCTCTCTCTCTCTCTCTCTCTCTCTCTCTCTCTCTCTCTCTCTCTCTCTCTCTCTCTCTCTCTCTCTCTCTCTCTCTCTCTCTCTCTCTCTCTCTCTCTCTCTCTCTCTCTCTCTCTCTCTCTCTCTCTCTCTCTCTCTCTCTCTCTCTCTCTCTCTCTCTCTCGATTGGTGGTCATTTGGCGAAAATCTGTTATTTTTTGTTCAGTACGGTTGCATGATAAAATACAGTGACGACGTACATCGACAATTGGCAAGTTGTCGGCAAGTTTAATAGGTAAAACGGATTAATATCTGATTTCGATTCGGAAATAACGTCTTCATTGTGATTCGGTAAACAACATTCAAATATTATATCAACATATAAATATACATGTGATATTTCAACGTTAAATGTTAAACGTTAAACAACTGACTATACGCTACAACCAGAAAATAATTTTCACTTGCAGTTGAAGCACAACATTCAAATATTAAGGAAACATAAGTTACATTTACAGGGTAACGTGGTCAAATATCTTCACAATCTGACTCTGTTGCATTTGTCTAGTAGCCAAAGGATATATAGAAGTATAAAGTTTAACTGACAAATAATACTTAGAAGTAGATGTTTTGTCTCGTAGATCATATTTCAATTTCTTTGAAATCGATTGATTTTTAATCTCTGTATTCTATATATGTTGACATAAAGGAATATATATTATCTTTTGTCATCAACAGATGAATTCATCATTGATTTTAGCCATTTATATTGATATCGGTAACTACAAAATGGGTCTCACATAAACCATTCAAAGCTGCCGTTCTCGTGTTTGCTGTGGTGACATTTAAGACGAATTCTTTAGGGATAATGTTCCGAAATCTCCGGGCATTGATTTAGACAATCGTAAAAGACTGATGTAGAATGAATACTCGCCAATTACGACCCAAGACCGAGACATTTCGGAGTCGGTCAAAGTAAATAAGATGGAAACGAGAGAACTTTCTGAAAATTCTCATCATTTATCATCTCTTAAGACGCTCGTTTGCTTTTTCATATTTTCAATGGGTACAAAATTGAATGGGATCAAAACGCAATAAATTTCCACTCAATCTGAAATCTATATCATCAAAAATCTTCATTCCATCTTGAGAGAGGTTGGCGGTTAATACCATTCTGGAATTCGTTTTTAAGAACATTACCTTTAAATACGTTTGCTAAGTCTCACATCATTTTGATCACTGCTTATACTCAGCGGAAACTCACAGACAAACAGTAATTAGTGACTTTGAAGTGATTGCTGGAGTTTAGCCTCCTCGTCATACAGCCTCAATCAGAGCGAACATGTTCTGGATCCAGCATCACACATTACCGGTTTCTCAGTTACCTAAACATAAAGGTATAATTATGTACCATGTTATCAACATGTCTCTTCATAAACATCTAATTATGAGACATAAGATGGTTTACGTCAGTTTGGAGCCATGGTTAGCTGGTTTCTACGAGACCACACATACATTTGGACATTAGTTTGGGGTCACACTGTGCGGTTTCGAAGGAAACGAGATGTCGTCAATCATCGTAGAGAAAGAAGGGCGATCATGGAGGCAGTAAAGAAGACAGGCATAGCGTCAATGTGTAGGAAGTGTATAATGATGTTTTAGTTGCTCAGTCGTCGGTCTGAACAAGCAATCTATTCGCATACTCACACGGAGATTGCCCGCTGGTTTCATGGCCACAGTTAATAAGCACTCGGCGTGGAAAACACATCACGGTGATTCCTAATTAACCACAAAATCATCTCCACACCAATAGTATTTCAGAAGAAATGAAACAAAACTACATAATTACAGCAAGGCGAAAAACGAATTACTCTTCAGCACGTGATTCTGAGGTAAATGCGCCAATAAGACTTAACGCTGCGGAATGCATGGTTGAAAAGAGTCGAATGCCCTGTCAAGAAAATCAGTATTTAATTGGAACTAACGTTAATGAGCAACCCACTCAGTTTAACAAGTAAGATTACCTATCGTAGATTGAAGGACGTTTTCTCTCTTAAAACAGGGACTTTTTACCAAACATTCAAAACGTAAATTACATTCATTTAAATTCCAGGTGGCTCCGCATCAGTAGCATTCACTTCCCACAGAGGTTATTCCCTTCAGATTTCCGATCCTAACCTATGTTCTACATGGCCTGAATCCGAGGGCAGAAATGGAATGTCATGATTGATTGGAATATAATCAAACTGTACAATCAGCGACGCCGTTGTAAAAGTGACATTTGCCAATGACACGTCATAATGATAAAATAAACTTTAGATAAACGTTTTCCCATTTATTGTTTTTTTCTCGAAATATGCTTTTTGATTTTGTGATAACAATTGATCATAAACATGCTGATAAATAAAGAAGACCAAATCAGAGACCAAAACAAAAACATTTTCATTTGTGTTATTTACATCAGACATATTCGAAGGACATATGCTAATTAGCAAGATCTCAAATGCCCAGATTTTTAAGACACTGTCGACATGGCCGCTGAAAGATGAGTTTTCATTGGTTATGAAGCAGGGATAGCGTATGAGGTTCGCCTTTTCCCCGCCGGGGGATTTTGCTGGAGTCTTAAAATTCAGGTCATGTAGAATTTCTACAGAGAGGGTCGGATCGGAAATCTGAAGGGAGTAACCTCTGTGGGAAGATAATACAATGTATATCAGTAGCCATATCTCACAACATTCAATGGTACCAAACATACTATAATTTAGAGGTCAGGAGATTTTTGTTATCTTCGTGTGAATACATGTATGTTAAGATTTTACATCATGCATCTATTTGAACACGTGCACTCACTAAGCATAAACACGTGCAAATTTATTAATTGAAACCTGGATTTGTTAACTATTCATAAGTTTGAAACTACCACCACAGCAGGTCAGGAATGAGTCTACTCTGCCAGGAAAGATGTTACACACAATTGTCATCGCGGAAATCTTTTTTATTTAAACTTGTGATTCATAATTGGGAATGTCATCAAACGTTATCCACCAAACAACTCTGCAGTCGTTGTGATCAACTAAGGCCTAGATAAGTTCCTTAAAGTATCTGTTTGAATTTATTAACTGAGGTCTTAAAGGGGCAGTAGCACGTTTTTTGGCTCAAATAAGTTGATGAAATGTTTTTGAAGAATAATGTCACTAATAGTAAAACACTCTTCCCTCTTCAGAAAATGAAGTTATAAACTGATTATAAATGGTATGGGAATCGTTTGGTCATTCAGAATAATAAAATGTGTTCACAATAAAATGGCCGCCATGCAACTTTTGCTTTATACGCAACACCATTATTACCACTACGGATAATTGGTTTGAGTAATAAGATAGTTTAACCTCTAAAGTTAATATAAATGACATAACCTATCATTATAAATGGGAAATTTGAAAAAATAAATTTAAAAAAAAGTGCTACTGGCCCTTTAAGATAACAAATCGCCAAAAGGTGTCAGTATAGCGAGTGTACCCGCCATGAGCCAGGATGTCGATCCGTCTCTTCATGCGTCATGTAAGTCTACACATTCGTTCCAAATGTAGCTTCTGCCACTCAAGAGGCAATGCAGCCTCCAAATCAGCAATATTCAGTGGATGAGGTTCCATTCTTTGGATTCGACGTCAAATGATGTCCCATACATGTTTCAGGGGTGGAATCTTAACTCATAGCAGGCCATGGTTGGGTGACTGTGTTGTTCTGAACATTCGCCTTCAAAGCACGGGAAAGTGAGGCTGAGCATTATCATCAATGAATAACGGAGGAGTTGCTAAAACATGCATGATTGTAAAATGTAGGTACTCTATATGACGGGGACAACGATGCCCCTGATGCATCGCTGGTGATTCAGATATCCCCGTACCATGAACAGATCCAGCGTACACTACAACCATTTAAATGCATCCTAAGACCATATTTGACCTTCCATCAAACGGACCTAAAGCCTGAATGTTTCGTGGCACATTTGCAGTATTTGCGATCCCCCAAACACGTTGACGGCAATCTGTGACGTGTTAAAAGAATCGGCTTTCGTCCTTCAGTTGCAACTCCCTCCATCAAATTCTACTGACGTCGGTCCAATCCCCAGGCCAATTCAAACGGGCTCTGATATGGACATACGTTTACTAAGTAAGTGCTGGACGCCCTACTGTTACATGTAATTGTGATACAACTATTTATAATCCTTATCATGTTACACCTTTTGCAACATCCGATTGAAAGTTGTTTTTCATTGATCCGTGTCTCTCATGATTTTCATGCAATTATTGTTGTGTTCGCGTGAAATTGGAAATCTGTTAACAAAAACTTAATTCAAAATCTTTACACAATTAAAAAATTAAAAGAAGGTAAAGGCTGTTAAGAAAATGTATCAGGTGTCGATTTATTCATTTCCATGTGTATATATGCATAGTGGATTATAAGGATAACACGAGCATATGGGTCATGCAAATCGTTTTAAACGAGTATAACGATTTGTATTACCCGTGCGAAAACGAGCGTTTCATGGAATTTGCACGGTGTACCTTCGAGTGCAATAGTGCAATAGATATTTAGTAGAGATTAATGCGTAAATAACGAGAAATACAAATCAGAGTATTTCGATATTTTCAACAGTTAAGTAAGATAATGTAAAAATCTTTGATTAAGTCTTTAAAAATCTAAAAAATTACGCAGAAAAATAATGATATAATGACATTGCTTGAAACGCGTCAGTTTGCTCATTAGTCTGATCGTTAGATGCATTTAAAATGACTTTTTAAGCAACTTATTGAATAACGAACATTACCTCATTACATCACATATCGTTATTTTGTCCCTATTATCCTCACTAGTTTGATAGACATTACACTGACTGCCCTATCTAAAATGACGTGTTTGATTATTTCTTTGGATACCTATCACAGACAAAAAGCCACAACATTAAATTAGAGTGTTAACATTCAGGTTTTTAACACAATTCCTAACATTTGTTTAACAATAGAATGTTGTACATACAGTTGTCAATATAGAGCGACATTTAAATCGGTAGTTATGCAACACATCTCAAAATGTCAAGTATAGGAGAGCATTAATATCCGCTGGATTATCATTATACGGTATCTAAATTTAGATTGGATTGAACTAATTATCTCATGTTTTGTTGATACTGGAGCACTGATGCAACTTTTTATTAAGTGATATGAGACGTTATATTTCAGTTTATAAAACCTAATTTGCTTGCTAAAGGTTATTATACTTCATTACCATTAAAGGGTCGGGAATGTATGATTGAAACGTAAACAATCATGAATCATACTGATGGCCTCACACATATATACTACATTAAATTCACGTATACTTTATACGAATTCTACAAGATTCAACAATAAAGCTGAAGGGGCTGTAGCACGTTTTTCGCCCATTTTATTTTTTCAAATTTTCGATTTATAATGATAGTCTATGTCAGTTATTCACTTTAGAGGGTAAACCATCTTACTACATAAACCAATTATTCGTAGTGGTAAGTTGATATGTTGCGTATAAAGCAAACATTGCATGGCGGTCATTTAATGTGAACACATTATTTTGAATTACAAAAAGGATTCCGATTGTTTCACCGAACCATGTACACTAATTTTTTAACTTGATTTTCCCAAAAGAGAAGGATGTTATACTATTGGTGATTAGTTTTCAAATACGTTTCATCGACTTATTTGAGCAAAAAAAGTGCTACTGTGCCTTTAAAGTTTCTAACTGAAATGATACAATGAGTTGAAATATCCAAGTACATTACTTTGATCTAAACAAACGAAACGCCACCATACAAAATCGAGATATTTCAACCATGTGATACACATGAGAGAAACAGAGTTCCAGCATGTCTTCAAAATCCAACTAAACTAAATTTGAATTTTCAGATTAGTATCTCTTCTTATTTCTGAGAAAAACACGTTCTTGGAAATCGTCGTTTTCAAATCTACTTAACTATAGACAAGATAGGAGTGTCAGAATGGGCTTTTAGGCTTGCTATTTTAATGATCCGTCAACATATAACCAAAGAAGGTTGTCGAAATCATATTTTAGTTAAATGCCTACATTGTATAAATGCTTAAAATACAAAATAAGCCAAACATACTAACACGCAGTATGAATAAGCGAATTCAGCACCCAAAGTGTATTCGAACAGACATAAAAATAAAAGTATCGTACTCTGATGTATGACAATGTGAGTACTTATTTACTATACATGTGTATATGAAATGCATTCAAGATATATATTCTTTAATTTCTCTGTTAGCAGTTGTTTATGTTATAATATGTGTGGGGACGTTTCTTTCGCACGTGAGTATACATCCGCGCATATTAGTTTGTGCCCAAAGGATAACAGAAGAGTTTGTTCATATTCATTATGACTAATATAATGGGCCAATCATATTTGGTTTGTAGGCTGCTAATGCATGCGTGGTTTCAAGTTTTATAGCGGATTGTATGAAAGGTGTATGAAAGAGCTGTGTTTGTGGCATGCTCATGGCACGGAGCCCATGTAGAATAGATGTCCCTGATGGCCCCAGGAAAGTGATAATCCAATTTTCATCTAATGAGATTATAAACACAAATCGATGCATGGATAAGAAGAAATGCCATCTTTGCAGACAATTCCTAACTCAATTTGGCCAAATTGTATTGATTATTGAACAATAATATCGTTCTGCATATAAAAGGTGAGCGCTCTGAATATAGTTGGATATGAAATTCGTCTCGACCAATAACATAAAGTGTGCCATAATGATCACTTGTTGAGCTTACACTTAGCACGCCGTTATAACATCGTTGGGGAAATGCCACATTTGGTTCGAATCGATAATACGGAAACGTGGCACTGGCTGGGCTAACACACAGATCAGATATATTGATATTGTTCTTACGTCATCGATTGTTTTGCGAACTATTTTTCAAATATATTTACTGAAAGTACTAAAGTAAATATATTTAAGAATTTATTTAAAGGTGCATCCATTGTGTTTCATAAAATTTGATTTGGCTTTAATACGTTCCAATACACCATATGTGCTGTTTACAATGAAAGGAAATTCACTCAGCTTGCATATTCATCCCCAATCGCCAAATATATCATAATTACTAGTTTCCAATTAAAATCGGGTAACATCATTATGCATGTGCAGAAACCGAAAGTACACGTTCTATTTACATGCACAGTAGTTATATGACCTATTGAACATTTTCAACCCAAATTTGTTATTTTGTCTGGTTTAAATAAGATTCCAAAATTACGTTTGACTCATTGGCGCGCGCCACACGCGGTGCATTGTCCGGTTTTCGATCAGAAATCGATACTTTTACCTTCATATACTACGTCAATATACTAAGTCGAGTATCATCAAAATGGTAGTTTTCGGTAACAATTGGTACTTCTCGATAAAATAAGACCATTTATAACGTTTAGCATATTTGACCCCCAACAACACAATGGATGTACCTTTAAGAAATAATTTGATAAAGCGGGAGAGTTTCGTAATGTGTAGCATGTGAAACAATTGGTGTAGGTAAAATGTCCTTGTTGCTCTCCCTTCCTTACAAATGCTCAATTCTTTTAGAATTAGAAAGTATCGTGGACATTGATTAATAAAATAGGGGACATACGAAACCAATGATTTATATATAAGCGTCACAATCCATTCAGAGTACTTGAAGAGCATGTAAAATATCTGGGATTTGCCTCTTTCAGTACAGTCTGCACAGTGGTATTAAAGATACTTGACATCGTGCGACAATGCCACCAGCTAGTGTACATGTACACATCTCTTGATAGTCAGGTAGCCACTAAAGAGTGAAGGTTGTCCTTGCAAGATTCATCATATCCTGTACAATGTATACCTGAACACTTTCTTCTGTTCTATACATTTGTAGCTAGGTTTCCCTAAATACATGTACTTACTATTAAAATGGTCAACTTATTTATTTGGACACGCGCAAAACGTAATAAATTGTAGTTTATAGTGTGTGACTGTATGACATTAAACTGGACGTACGCAGTCAATGTTCACATATTTAATTATATATATGTGTCATTTATGCAACAACATGTGAATTGGGGATACTGAGCACAATAATATGAAAAGTAATGGCTATGACTGAATATTAAACTTCAGGATACATAACCACAGTCGTGGACAGGAAAACTGATTAAGAATATACCCAAGCAAGGGCAATGAATTATAAAGGAGATAAATACATACTTTAGATATGTTAAATACTGTGTGCATCGAAATGTGTTATAACATGTTATTACATTATGCATCCTGATTGCATGTTTTGATTGAAACAGGAAGCCAATAGATGTAACCAAATTAATTTAATTTAATCCACACGCAATATATCGATACATATTGAGCAATCTCGGTCCTGCAAAAAAAAAACTCACCACTGTTTAGCTTTGTAGAACCTGCATTGGGGACATTCTGGTAACACACTACATGTGTATTGCCACTTCGTTCGTTGGTAAACAGTTTAACATTTGAGATTCATTATTCCCCAACAGTTCGGTATAATCCCATGTCTTTGTGCTAAATACATCGTATCAGTGAAAAATCTATCCTTGACTTCATGAACATGGGTTGGTTGAGTGAGTGAGTGAGTTGGTGTTTAACGCCGCTTTCAAGAGTATTTCACTTATATCACGGCTGCTAGTACTAGCAGCCGTGATATAAGTATATACTGTATTATGGCAGGGAGAAAGCCCGCATCGCCATGTAGCTATGCTTTGCGATGAAACCTGCGAGCATCGGCTGGAACTAGCGAACCATGGGTGGTACTACGCTGAAATTCAGTGTAGCATTGCACCCAAACCTTAGTGCGTGTAGAACAGTTCTCTACAATTGCTCTAAGTTTCCGTGCACCTGGCGGGATTCGAACCACGGACCTCTTGATCCGAAGCCGAACGCGCTAACCACTGCGCTATGCCGCCCCCAACGTGAGTTGAAGCAACGTCTTAAAATTTGAGGCAAAAATCAATAATAGATTTATTTTGGACCGTCGTGAGATAATATAAGCGTAATACTGTTTTTCAGGGCATTATCATTTACAGAAGCCCAAGGTCTTCAATAAACTGCCCGACGAAGGAGGCCCGTTCATTTCTGACAAGAGAGCGGTTGTATGATAATTCCATACATTTAAGATATAATATGTGTGACAGGACATACATATTTAGTTTAAGCTAATATAGTGATTGTGTTAATTTTACTTACTTGTCTCAGTACTCAAAGTGTATTTTAATATTTATCCATATCATATTATAAATTAGCTTTAATCTAAAGTTAAGGTTTACCATATAAACAAATCCATGTACTAAAAGTACACTAGTCTTGTTTTAACTAATCAATTAGGTTATGTAATGCGCTGCATTGTCCCTTGCTCAGGCCACTCCGGTCTCAGCCCTGGCTATTGTTCTTGGCTGGTCAGCTTCTACGCTTGGCCATACTTTTCATGTTCTTCTCCTAGCACTGTTATCTTCAAAAGTGGCTACCTCTTCCTATCTGTACAAATCTGTCACAGACTTGCACGGGAAAGAACTCACATTGGGGTAAGCTACTTTAACCTTATGTTGTAAATATGTTTGTTTTATGGAATAGATTAAACTGTATCTATTCGTAACTTGGTACAAGTACCTTATGTATTTATTGTACTAGTATTATACTGGTATCTGTATTATTAATACTGTATGGTGCATATGTCTCATATCATGTAATTAGATATGAGTGAGGCTTTTCATTTTAATTGTACTATGGTTCCATCAATGGTTCTTTGCTTTTATCTCATTTAAATATACATAAATATGTTAGCAAATATATGTGCGCACTATGTCATACATAAGTTGTATTGTTTATCATATAGGTATCCGTTTGTGCACAAACGATTTGTCTGCATCTGATGTTGATGTATATGCCTGCGTCCCTTAGACGAGGTGAGGGAATTTATATTGGTGTAATATCAATGTATTTGTATGAGCTATGTACTTTATGTCAATATGTGTACTATTGATGTATTGTAATAAGTTTTGCATAACTCTTATCATTATTTACAAAGTATTAATTGTTTAAAATCACAATTAATATGTATTACAATCACAATGTCATGTATGTAACTATAAGCCATATTCTGTGCAAGTATGTTCATGTGCTTAAGTATGTACATTGTATACTTATCTTATTATCATTTTATTTGAAGGGCATCGATCAATACTGGAGTCATGTTTGACATGACACGAGATGAATAAACCCGTATCGAAACACGCAGCCGGTTGTGTTTTATATCACATAATACCTCTGCGACAAATGGCATCCCCACGTTGGGCGCCAAATGTAACAAATACATCCAGTGGGAATCGAACCCGGGACCTCCGGACAGTTCTGCGCTCTACCAGTTGAGCTAAAGGGATATCCCACGAGCCAAAGCCAGTAGGAACACTTTCATCTCACCCTACGAAAGTACATGGTTCGGTTAAGCCATGCGTATCCATTTCTCATCGAGCGGCAATTTTTAAGTTGTGCACGTTTTTATTGCCGCTCGAAGGTAGTTAAATTGATCTGACTGATGCAGCGATACCTGAACACTCAGAGTGGAGATTTAAATATGGTACAATGATTAAAAGGTTAACCATCTTGCTGTCTGAACTCGCATGAGACCTACAAATCTACCTCTCATACTGAAGAGTTTCACACCACTGTCAGTTAAAACGTCACACCTTTTTCTTCCAATACTGATAACCGTTTTCTATGGATACGGCTAATTGGTCGTGAAATGGGATGTTTTACCCTCTTACCTTAACAATATTGTATAGACTCAAATAATATATGCCAAATTTGAGAAAACAAAATATGCAGAAAAGGTACTACAGCGCCTTTAACTACTGCAATCTAAAGGATTCTATAAATTTAAACAATATCCCAAAATATTTTGAGTGCGGCCATGTCTGAGGGTAGAGAGAAGAATTGATGTGCGAAATTACGAAAATCTATTGTACACTCGTATCACTACCGTGTGCAACCGTAGCTGTGCCGTTTGAAACTGTATTTCACCAGTGTAAAACCATAGCTTACAGTGGAAACATTTAGGCTGGGAAAGATGAGGAAGACTTACGCACAACTTACGGTGGATTTACGGCAATAACGGAAGGACTACGGAAGACTTACGATTTGTCTTTGTCCCTAATGGAAGAATTGTGGACTGGAAAACCGTGCGGTTGCTTTTTAACATGTTCAAAAGAAACCGCACGGTTTATGTTCGATCACGGAAGCTGCCGGTAGGACAACGGTACTTTACGGACTTTGGGGCAAGAATTTTGGTATTATAAGGGAGAATTACCAACACTCAGGGTAGACTTACGAATTCTCACATTCCAGAAGAATTCTCAATCCGTACTTACTGCTGCCGTAGCTTAGTGACATGGGGGTATTACAGTTCTTGAGTTCTGGTCCGAAAACGAGACTCATTTCATTTCTATACCCTCGGAAACGTCAGCAATTAGGATTACATGCATAACTCAATGTCAAGTGTGCACAGTCTTCTGTCGCAAATATAAAAATTCAACAGATTGTATGTGTATATCGGATATTATTTGTTGCAACTCAATAAAGATGGATTTTTTTGTTGGAAAGTGACAGAAGCTGAGAAAATGACAAATCGTTAGTATTATATTCACTGCTAATGTCAAAGAGTTGATGGCAGTGCCCCAATTAAAGAAATATGTTTCTCAAGTTACAACAGCCGAACACATAATATAACGAAACAATACTACGTGAGTTAACACAGTATACATTACCGATTCAAACACCCGAGTTTTGAGTCTTGTCTAGATCAGATACCATACACGTTATCAAAGATGACACACGCAATGTCATTACAGGAAAATCAGATACAAATAGGTAGAAGATATCACATATGATAATAGACTAGTCTAGACTAGACACGACATGCATATGATAGAACTGATAATAGTTGTCACTTAATCACCTATAGTTAACTTATCTTTTAGCGCTATAAAAGCCTGAACCCAATACAAGAAACGGTTTCATTTATGTGCAATATACTACCAGATATTGCAGTAACGTATTTTGTGTTATCTCTAAGGGCAGATTACCCTTTAGTTTAAGTTGCCATTTTCTAAACTGTGATGTATCATTAGTTTTTAACATGGTTATATTTGGGATAACACTACCTTCAATAGTACAAATTCTTGTACGTTTTCTTTGTTTGAAGTTTTTTCGGGTCGAGTCCCATGCGGGATTCGAACCCACATCCCCAGAGTGTGGCTATGTTTAAAAGTCAACATATTAACACAATTGAACACTTAAAGGTGCATCCATTGGGTTTCATACAATTTTATTTCGCTTCAATATGTTCCAACTCGCCACATGTGCTATTTACAATACAAATATTTTCCCTCAGCTTGCATATTTATCCCCAATCGCCAAATATATCATAATTACTAGTTTCCCATTAAAATTGAGTTACATCATTATGCGTGTGCAGAAACTGAAACTGCATGTCCCATTTACATGCACAGTAGTTATGAGACCTATTAAACATTATCAACTCAATTTGTCTTTGTGTCTGTTATAAATAAGATTCCAAAATTACGTTTGACCAATTGACGCGCGCCACACGCTGTGCATTGTCCGGTTTTCGATCAGAAATCACTACTTTTACCTTCATATCATCAATATGCTAAGTCTACTATCATCAAAATGGTACTTTTCGGTAACAGTCGGTACTTCTCGATAAAGTAACACCATTTATAACGTTTGCAATATGTGACCCCAACAACACAATGGATGTACCTTTACTTACATTGGATCGCCGCTAATGGCTGCAATACTGCCGAAGCGGCGTTAAACAATAACTCACTCACTCACTCACTCACTTTACTTACATTGGTCAATAGCGACCAAAATGTCTTAATATCAAGGACTTGCAGACAACGTAAGACCTCCAGTTAACCGCAGTTGCCTATTAAAAACAATATTTGCAAACGCAAAAATTAAAATAAACCTACAAATCCATATTAAAGATTAAGGAAATACGAGAAACATCAGAATTCACAGATAAAACGTCTGATCAGTGAAACGTTAATGGTACATAAATGGTCAATGATTTAGTTCACTGTTTGTACAATTTCTAGATTAAATGAGAAACATGTCAACCGAAAAAAAATCTCCTTATTGAGTGAGGCACGTTCATAATCCCTGGAAACCTTGACGTTTCATTAAGTATTCAGTGACATAAACGTCTAATATATATTAGGCATTGATGGAAACGCACTCATAACCTGTCTGGGCCTTCGCCCAATAATACTATCTTGTCAATATTTCATGGAAGTCCTGTTCAACTAATGATTTATTATTTCCTCTTGAAATGTCCCGAATATCGATATTTTATAAGGACGCTCTATTCGACACTTCCCTATAATTGTGCCCGAGCCACTACCATTTCTGTATTAAGGATATGGTTGCAACATCGTAAAATCCTCAAGGAAATGACGTATAAGTGACTGATAATACATTCAAGCATATAGCGTAGTAAATGGGATCATTGCATTGAATGACATTCAACCATTTGTGGAATCTACGTTCGAACATGATTTGTTACATGTATGTAGGGCGATTTACCACGTTTGAATTCTTATATATATATCATGACGTGGACAATGGCTAAACATAGAAACAAACATGTTTATTCAGTAACCCTCACTTTGCAATATTCATTACATCATTTCATCTAACTGTTCCATGCAAGCAATGTCGAATACTGATTGATGTTATAATAAAGTCACTTCAACGGCCTAGTTCCCGTCCCCCACACGAGTAAATACACATTGTGTAAATCAATCCATGCTTGTATTACCTTCATCTTGTTTTAGTTAAGCACTTATATCCAGTCAGGTGACTTTAGTGTAGCAATACTATAAATAGATCTATATATTATAGGAACGAATTAGTTTGATTTCTAGAGGCACACTGACTGAGATTCAGGAATTCGTCATCGTCCTTTCCTTAACTAGAGCGGGTTTAGTGAGCGGTCGATACGTTTTGTTTGTTCTGACATCGTTAGTATTAATAATACAATAACTTATTTTTAAAACTTAAAAGTGTACTTTCGAATTGAAGAAAGTAATACAATGTAGCTTCGCTCAAATAATTTGCAAAATTACCCGGCATAATGAGGCGATTATAGTAATAAGCCTGTGCTTCCGCATCTTCAAAGTATTCCAAGTACAAATTTAAAGTCAGCGTTATGATATAATGAATCAGGAGATAAATCTAGTGTGACTGTTTGGGATTCGAACGTACATTCGATACCTATGATATTTATCTCGAAGCCTAGCTATTCTACGACTGGCTGACTGTTTTAGACACTTCTTTCAATAATCAATATACACGAATATTATCGTATTGCAGATAATTCATTGAACTGCTTTGTGTAATTTAGTTAAGTGTGGTTTCGTACGTTTTCAAGTTTTAAATTGATGTATTCCAGTAAAAAGAAATTTAAACATTGACATCTGGCGTAAATACTTTAAATGTCATACATCTAGACTGCGTTCGTTTTGCACAAAGTTTGTCGCACGTGCGATAACATTTCTAATCGAACGACCAAAGTGTGCGCTCTAGAGTCTCTCTAGGCCCTCCTGCTGAATCGAGGAGGGAGGTCGTAATAGCTTTCAACAACCTGGTCAGCGATAATCGTCTCTCTGACTTGCTAACATATATCAATATAGTATATTAGCAGATGGGAGGCTTATTTTCTGTCACACTGGGCATGTACTCTCGAGGCGTTCCCAATATGTTCTAAAAGTAATTCTAACATGACACTATATTTAGAATGAAAATACTGCTTTCTGATTGGTTCCTCGTATCAATTTTGGAGTAATTATTTTACCGATAATCACCTCTAAATATTTGCGACCGATTCACATTGCTGAAAATCACGGGGCACAAAAATCAACAGTCGCTCGCTTCATACAACAGCGATTCATCCAATGAACAGAAGCGGCGTTATTCCTCTATTTTGCAAAATTCTTCCACTGCCTCCAGTTCACAATCCCAAATGACCCCATTTCCTTCCACGATGTCCTCAACCATGACACAAAAAGCGTTCTTGTCAGGCTTTCTTCAAATCTCAAACTGTTCGCTTGTAGTGAATAACTACTTTGAGAGTAGCGCCCCTTGAATGGGATTGGTCCTTGTCGGCCTTGTAGGGGAGATAGGTCGGACTATGTATTTTCTTGAAAATCGCTTCTGTGAGTCTGATGACTTCCAACATGGATTTTCTGTTGATATTATCATCAATTGAATAAAGATAAGTTACATTGAAATAAGTTTTAGTGTTTGTTTTGATATTTTGATTGAAGCATGTTCTTTGAAAAGTGAACTGCACCGAAGGGTCGCGGGCGAGTGAAACCGGCCTGTACTGGTTTGACCCAAGCACAGCGCTTTGGCGCAAGACGAAAGAGTTCCTCATTATTTTCCTAATTAGTCATGTTAGAATGGAGATAAATCCATTCTGTTTTATATTTTGGGGTTGTATGTTGTGCATTTTTTACCCCTAAATAAACATTTCAAACCTCGCAAGCTCGGTTTGAAATTAAATTTAGGGGTAAAAAATGCACAACATACAACCCCAAAATATAAAACAGAATGGATTTATCTCCTAAGTAAAACGCGAGAGAAGCGCAGTAAGAGCTTATATAACGTGTTAAGAGTCGCAGTTGAAGTTCTCAAGGACCCGATGGGAACTCCAAGAACGACAAAGAACCCCGAACCCTGCGTTTATCTTAATCATGTTAAACATGTTAAACAAACGTAGAGGTTCGGGGTTTTGGTGAGAGCCCCCGGGGAACGCAGTGCAGTCACCGTGACAACCGGACGGAAACCTCTTGGACATATTAGAAACGTAGTGAAAATTTTCTCGAACGATTTGGAAACGTTCTTCTTCACTCTGGATATTCATGGTGTTGCTACTACATGTACGCGCCCACTGCTTTCCGATTGCGCTGTTACTACAGTTCTATCACATCCCTTGCGTTCCTACTAAGTTCAAAGTGTTTTAGGGGGTTCACAACAAGTTTACACTTCGTTCAATTTGCGCTCTCTGCTAGATATAACACCATCACCATTTATAATTCCATATAAATAATGATCGGTAGAGAGACAACATCTTGTCATTGATGTTTTAGAGGACCGCTACTGATCATTAAACAAAATCATGTTAAAGTCCTAGAACCATGATTACACCGTTAATGTTAAGTCACCACTATATAACCTCATCAGCAAGACCCCCCCACAGGGGATACACGTGTCAAGTATCCAAGGTCTATCACCAACCAATCAAAAGTTAGAGCCAAAGTTAAATGGTCTGCCAAATAGTTCATGCTACAAGGTCACAAGGTCAAAAGTTATAACCTCGTCTGAAAGGTGTCGCCCCACAAGATAAACAGGCCAAGCATAAACCAATATATTAAAGTATATACATTAAGTTTGTACATTGTAGCCAAGGTGAAAGCTCAGAGAAATGCTCTCACCGCCAATTTTAACATTAAAAGTTAAGGAATACAACATTGAGGAAACCATGATATAAAACTGCTAAAACGAGAATATGTTGTAATGAGGCAACTCGATATTAACCAAACGGTAGTCAATATTTTAATCCGAAAGAACAATGACTACTTTGGATTTAAATAAAGAACACGAACTGGAAGACACTTAAACATGTGATTTTGACAGGCTGATGGTTAGACTTCCACGACGGGACCAGATATCAAAAGTCAGACTCCTAGAGATAGTGCGTCTCTAAAGCCCTGTTTATACGGCGAACTTTGCACATATGCAATATTGCTTATGGTAGTAATATACACAAGTGAGTAAAAGTAAAATTACTATGCGTTCATACGTGTTTAATTTCTGCCTAAGCAAATGGGCTTCCAATTCTTCTAATAAATGAATAGACAATTCCCTTAATATGCCAATTAATAATTATGTATTAAGCCCCGTTCATGCGCCACTGTTTATATAAATGTGCAGAAATACACATATATGTATATTTACATAGGTATGTAAAAGTGGCGCATGAACGCAATTGCATACATGTGTATATTTGCATCGTGTGCAAATTTGCACTGAGTCAAGAGGTAGTGCAAATGTATGTTTGCACATGTGCAATTTTGCACAGTATGCAAATTTGGCGCATGAACGCAAATACTGATTTACACACATAAGCAAAGAGAGAAAGAGAGAGTACCGAATGATGAACATGATCATGACTGGTCTTGCTCAGCCATCATATCCCCTAGCAAGCATGACAGGAGCATATCAATAGCAGCAGGGAGGGGAACCTACATGCAACTTCAACATAAATGTATCTCATGATGATTATGGGGATTGTTAAATCACAATCAATAGACTTGTATACACGTTTCATCCAGGATCAAAGCATTACTGCTATAAATAAGTGACTGGGAGACATTTTAATTATTTTTTCAAGACAAGGATCAGGACATCCTATGTTTTGTTTTCATTCAGTCTATTTACCATTCCAAGATCTCAGAGTTTGCAATATTGCATAATATGCTCTTCCCAGCTACAGCCCACTATAATAATAACAAAATCACAGACAACGTGCAACACAATCGAATAATCCCCATGATTCCGTGAAGTACTTCCGTGCAATATTAGGGATGTGGGACCCATCTATGGACGCTGCACAATGTGGAAAACCCCAAATCAGCTCATAATCAACCAGAACCTCCCGCAGTACATCCCCTTCTGGAAACTTGATGACTTCAGGCGCCATCTTCTCCATCAAAGCATTGCAGACTTCTGAACACATGTCACAGCCGTATAGATTTGGCAACACCAAAAAGATGAGCAACCTTTCTATATTCAGCTGTTGTTGCAAGCCAGTAGATTTGTAATTGCTATTTGAAGTATAACAGACAGTGTTTCATTTAATTTGTATTCGTTAGATTTTCCAGGGATCCAGACAGTTGTGCTTATATATAGATATAGTCAAAATATTCTTGTGACATCCATTATTCATTTGTGAAATTTTGAAGAACATGGTTCTTAGAACTGTTTCTGAAAGATATCCCTACTCCTGCTATTACTGGTGACCACTACGTCATCACCACAAAGGGGAAACATCCCCTTTGTCTCCACAGTACACCAGTGTCTACATGACCAAGGCTTGTGCTTAAAATGAAGGAAACTGAAAATTTATCCTATCAAAAAACATACCATCAGATGGCGCATGAACGCATAGCAAATTTTGCATTTACACACCTGAGTATATTTACATAGTGTGTATTTTTGCATACAGTGCAATTTTTCGGCGCATGAACGGGGCTTTAGATGTCAACTAAATAAAATGACATGAATGTATATCTGTCAACATTGGTTTGACTATATCGCCCTAATTATAACGAAAATCGGATAATCAGATGGATTTCGAAGGTCACCGCGTGCAAGAATGAGATTATCCTGTATAGATAATATGAAAAAAACAATATTAGGAGTTTCTAAAGGTCTCTAATATATTTGCCCAACCTGTCTAAAGTCACCATGTCTGTATAAGACGAACTTGTACTAGAATAGTGAAAATACCATATTTACTCACGGTAGTAAACATTTGCACCTGCCCCTGACTAGGTGCAAATTTGCTTACGGTTGTGAACAATTTGCTTACGGTAGTAAAATATACATATGTGCAAATGCGTCCATACGGCGAATTTTGCTCATATGAACAAATTTGCATATGTGTAATGGTTTACTCATATGCAAACGCTCGCCGTATAAACAGGGCTTTAGTTTGGTGAAACAAAGGAATAAATCAGATGGAAGTGCCTTCTTCTTAATCGACGTCCTTTACCAAACTGCAAACACGCTCCTTGAATATCCGGTATAATACACAAGAGGAGAGTTCATTGGTCAGATGACAATCATATGTTGTTTATGTTGTTGGTGAAACATTCGGGATATGTTGTCCACAATAATCAGCCCACCATCAATACAACATAAAGCATAAAGACATTCCATTACATTCGTGTAGACAACCTAAAGCCTAGTTTACATGCAACCGTTTTGACCCCGGGTTAAATTTGCCCATGGGGACAAATTTACCTTCGCGTTATGGCAATAAACTCTGCTCAGACTCAAGCCCTCGTGAGTTTATATGCCATAAACAGTGGTGTAGTGATTAGCATGCTGGCCTCTCACCACAAAAGCCCGGGTTCGAATCCCGGTGGAGACACCAACAATTTGTGACCTGGACCTCATACTGTGTTGTGTCCCTGGGCAAGGCACTTCATCCACATTGCGCTCAGTCCACCCAGCTGTTTAAATGGGTACATGAACACAGGAAGTACTGACCTATATGGTCGCGCGGAGCGCTAAGTAGCGGCACCGAACATACAATTCCGTCAGGGTAATATTATACCGCCAGTGAACAGTGCTTGCATTGGATATTAGGGGTTAAACTGTATATTATTGTTATAACCGCTCGGCACCGGGTCATTACTGAGTACACAATATTTTCATAGCACGCCTTCGACACTCCTTCCTTGATATTGAACTTTAATGTGCAATGGAGGCTCATAATTGCCTGCTAAGATACCTGGCATTTGACGTTCAGACAGATTCAGACAGAGGAATATTCCTCATATACAAACAGGAAGACTAAGTTCCTGCAGGTGGCACACTGGTAAATCTGGCTATTTTGGTGGGCTCACTCCCTCTCGCAAACCCATGTTTCCGGGATGGCAGGAGAAGGCGTGTTGACATTTGTATTCGTGCGAGAGGGGTTACACCTGATACTGACTGATTGTAAAATAATAACCTATATATGCTATGCACGTCTTCATAAAGAGTTGACGACTACTTGTACAGGATCATACTTTCCCTGCTACCGATTTTGTTTTTAATAGCCATTTAATGTTGTTTATGCAGTGTGAAATATTCGATTCACCTCTTTAATTTTCAAATGTCCTTTCCAATTGTTGGCCTAATGCACATTTCAACTATTCCCGCAAGCTGTGATGTTTTTTAATTTGTGAGCGTACATGTATGTATGATTTATGTTTTTTATCATATACCTTCCTGATACAGATTATGCTTCAAAAACTTTGTAGCAATTTGTCCTTTGAAGTTGTAAACGACAAAGTGTATATCCAGTGACTGAAACCACAAACTCAACATCTATATGATTCAACAGTTTTTCGATGATCTTGTTCGCTTTCCGGCATTATTCTATTTCGTGACACTCTCTATGATGTTTCCACAGCCTTCAAGCAAAAACAGAGATCGATGTAGCTCTATGAAGCTTATTACAGTGTTCAACTCGACAAGACGTAATCAATGTCACATTAACAGCTGCGACTGACCCATTTGGAATCAAATTTATAAATATATATAACTATCGACACCGAACCGTCGCTATTTGCTGTCGCCAAATTAGAGGGAAATAATACTATACGTGTATTGAAAATGTGTGATTGATTAAACGTCATAGTCCACATCACTGGGTAATTAAAGCCTTGTTACATTTCGATACAAAATACATTGCTTGGCATTGTTTTGGAGGATAATAAATCATAAAAAAACAAGCAAATATCACTGAGGTGACATAACCAATAGTGTCATGGTCACTTTTGAAAATGTCTGTATTAAAACAAATAAAGTTGTATCAAAAACTAAGCAATGTTTGCACTGTATACAACGACTTCCTACTAAGGATGAGGCTTGATATTTGACAGATGTACACATTTCGAAGCAGCAATTTTTTAATCTTAGAAGTATAATAAATGTTACCTTTGCTCCACGTCGTGATAATTCCGTGTTCTTGTAAGTCAGTGTTAGCTTTCTGTAAAGCTTCAACACACTGAATTTACTTTCCTGTTGACATAATGTGACCATCATTTGAAGATGATCAAAATTACAGAAAAGAAGTTTATTCAATAAAAGTCAATTCGTATGGATGTCAACTTCATTATTTGTATCTCGTGGCGTTTCTAGGTCAGTTCTTGAACATTTTTAAGGTGGATGAAGATAGACGAAGTAGTCCAGAAACATCGTGAGAATGAGATAATGGACCTAGCATTTATCTATACGATTTGACTTGCATTACGATGCCATATTCTAAATGCCTTTGAAAAATATCATTGACAACCTTATTCAAATTTAATAAAAAGATGTGAGATCGTATTAAAATATCACATCAGCCATTAATTACATACATTTGTTCAACAATTTTATTAAACAAGTTTAAATGTCAAGATTAATATGATTATATTGCTACTTTCCATTTTTCATTTATATAAACTTCAATGTTTTTGACACATGGATATAATGTAATAATATACTGTCTATTTAATCTTGCTGTTTTATTGCTCTCTTTGTCTTGGAAATATATTCAACATTATGCCAACGGTACGTTGAGGTCAGATTTTTCGTTTCATAAATTTATTGTTCTGTAAAACGGTTGTAATATCATCTTCGTACAATTGCTAGTACATTAAAATTGCTAATATTATTCGTTTTAGTGAATTTAGTTCAATGACGACAAAGTTGCAACTTAAGAACTAGTTTTGTCTTTTTAAGAGTTATTAATAAATAATTAAGTATTTGTATAATGTATTAAGTATATATGTATGTAAAACTATCAAGGTATAATGAATGAAACATTAAAGGGGCTGTAGCATGTTTTTTGCCAACAAAATTTCTTCTCGAACTTCCAATTTATAATGATAGTTTATGACATTTAAATTCAGTGCTTCTCTGGTATAAAGATGACAATCAGATAAATAGAGAGTAAGGACAAGGATTATCATTGTTTAATGACTCGAATTATTGAATAATTTAGAATATGTAGTTCTCTCAAACACTGATGTGATTACACACCTAATCAAACCTGATACTTTAATCAACTGAAAAAATACTAGCAGTGTTATTAAAACATACATTGCGGAGATTCAATGTAGAAAACATTTAAAGTACAAACAATTCTGAAAAGTGCCAAAGTTTAGAGAAAGTAGAATACGGAATTCACCGTGCAATACGGAAATCGACCACGGAAACCGTATTTCATTCATGTTCAAGCGTTCATTAATGTTTAATATTTGGTAAACAAGCTAAACATCATCACAACTTCTTTATTGTGAAGATAAACAACGTTTTGGTGTATTGTTAATGCGCGTATGTAATGCCATCCATTAATCCTTTTCTCTGAAAAAACATCTTATTACACAAACCAATTATCCGGCAGTTGCCATAGTAATAACGGTGTTGCGTATAAAGCAAAAATTGCATTGCGGCCATTTTAATGTGAATAATGTTGTTATTTAGAATTACAAAAAACATTCCCATGGCTTTACTGAACCGTGTACACTAATTTTTGTAACTTGATTTTCCAAAGAGAAAAGAATGTTTACTATAGGTGACATTATTTTTCAAATACATTTCAGCGACTTATTTCTGTGAAAAAGCGTGCTATTGTAAAGGGCGAATTTGTATTTTGAGATCCTGGTCGTTTATTTATTAATACAATTATAATACTGTCCGTGGTTTTGGGATAGACGATACTTGGTCCCATCATCTAAACAACGTATACGTAGTGTGAAGAAAATGAATATTAAATTCTGACGGAGATGGTGATATTAGGGCTGGGGATGTTACTCGACACCTCATGACATCAACGAATATCAATTCAACATAAGTGCTTTCAACATCATAACTGTTGTAAAACGTTTATTTATATTAAACAACATGGTTTTAAGTCACAACAGTTTAAGTAAGAGTCCATAGGATTTGAATTCTTACTTCAGTGAAAGTACTTGTAAACCTAAAAGATACACCTCAGACCTAGTTCTCGCCGCTAATGGCTGTGATACTGCTGAAGCTGTGTGAACTCACTCACTCATTAACTCCGCCCTACCCGTTGCATGCTTGCTTCAGAGTCACCACTCTCTTCCTGAAGGTTCAATTTATTATTAGATTGTTCATCAACGATCTAATGGAACATTATGGAGCTTCTTTGACTTTCTAGAGCTAGTGTGAGTTTAAGTAGGGCTGTTCATGTAAAGGACTGACTTTCTAGATTTTGGACATTATTTCTATTGGATTCTGCCGTTATGCCACATCAACTGTCAACAAGCTCATTAGAAATATAATTCATCAACTTGGAACCAACGCTTTTGGTGTCTGTATTATTAGTACTTTTAGAGCTCGATCTATTGATGTATCGGTAACATATTGTATCTTTATTGTATCTCATTAGAAAGTCTATATATTATTATCTATGCTGTTCATTGAGTTTAAATAACATAATACGTGTTAGTTTTCATTTGCTGGTTTCCTGTGGGGTTATCGAATTTGCAAATCGTTTATAATCTTTCAGTTATACAAAATCTTTTGAATTAATATTTTGAAATTAACTGTTTTTAATGGACCAAAACACCTGCAACAAACAATTGATTTTGATATACGTGTACCATGTTTTAGAACCTTAAAAAAACAATTATTATGACCTGTCTCAAATCTCAGTTTCATATCAAAGATAATTGAGAAGGCTGTCCATGCCAGACTGAAAGACCATCTCTCGAAACATCATCTGTTTGATGAATTCCAGTCCGCCTATCGTCAATACTATAGTACTGAAACTGCACTACTGCAAGTGACGAACGAGCTTCGTTGTGCCGTGGATGATGGGAAGATCGCTCTGCTAGTGTTGTTGACCTCTCCGCGGCCTTCGACACAATTGACCACCATCGACTCCTGTCAAGGCTCAATCATCAGTATGGACTTGGCGGCAACGCCCTTAAATGGGTCACTTCCTATCTAACTGACCGACAGCAAAATGTTGTCGTTGGTGGTGAGAGATCAAAGGCCACTTCAATCACTTGTGGTGTACCACAGGGATCAGTCCTTGGTTCGGTTCTCTTTGTCTTATACACAGGATATGTCGGCACCATTACAACCAACCATACAGTTCATCATCACGCCTATGCTGATGATGCTCAGATCCTGAAAGCATTTCGGCTGTCTGATCTGTCCACGTCCCTACAGTGCATTTCAGAGTGCACCCAGGACATCAATGCTGGATGACAGCAAATATGCTCCA
This sequence comes from Gibbula magus, assembly GCA_936450465.1. NCBI lineage: Eukaryota > Metazoa > Mollusca > Gastropoda > Trochida > Trochidae > Gibbula > Gibbula magus. The sequence continues at coordinate 30,679,714 of OW388290.1, read as the reverse complement.
ACTTAATGACACTAAAACAGAAGCTATTCTTGTTGGTACAAAACATCAGCTTGACAAGGTCAAAATCAACTTCGTGACAGTTGCCAATGCAGATATTAACTTCTCTGATGTTGTTAAGGATTTGGGTGTGTTTCTCGACGGCTCCCTGGCCATGGATGCTCATATCAACCGCTTGAGCAGGACCTGTTTCTTTCACCTGAGGTCCATCGGGAACATTAGGCAATACCTTACAACAGCTGCAACACAGGCCCTCGTTCGAGCTCTTGTAACGTCTAGGCTCGATTATTGTAACAGCATCCTTTCAGGCATCCTTTCAAACCTCCTCGACAAACTTCAGAAGATCCAAAATACTTCCGCCCGCATCATCAGCAAGACCACTAAACGATCCCACATCACACCTGTTTTGAAAGAGCTGCACTGGTTACCGGTCAGGGCCAGAATTAACTTCAAGATTCTCTGTTTAACATTCAAGTGTCTACATGGGTTAGCTCCCTCCTACTTGTCAGATATCCTTCATCCATATGTTCCAACACGCACCCTGCGTTCCAACACGCAAAATCTCCTGGTTGTACCACCTTACAAACTGAAGACGTTTGGATACCGCTCGTTCGCCCACTCTGCACCTGTGCTGTGGAACTCTCTGCCAAGTGACGTTAAGAGCTCGGGAACACTTGACATTTTTAAATCCAAACTTAAAACATACCTCTTTTCTGCATCTTATTCATCATAATGAACTGTAAATATTCTTGTAAATATCCTGTAGCGCTTTGAGCATGCCTAAGGGTATGGAAAAGGCGCCATATAAATATGCATTTATTATTATTATTATTATGAGTTGTGCATTTAACAACGTTCATTTGTTTTTTTAAACGAATCATCAAACCTTCACGCATACTCAGTCTAATTTGCACTTCGATGTAAACATAAACAAAACATCAATTGTTCTAATTCAAAATTTATGGATACCTTATGATAAGACCATGATTGTACAAAGAGGTGAACAATATTTTCTTATTTCGACAAGAAAAGACACATAGAGTTATACAAAATGTGCACAAATAGCTTCAAGTTAGCAAACATTGTATACACACATATGTAACAAGCAGCAGTGAACTGGAAACTTTCAGCGAGAGCGAACAGTATGATGCATTGATATATACATGTAACATGTATACACTGTAACATTATTCCTTTAATGGATGTTTAAATGAACAGAGACACACAATTTGTGTTTTTAAATCCACGTTTAATCCATTATTTATACATCCGATACATTGGTAGTCATTGTCTTAATGAAACATGCAAACATTCAATCGAGATGGCATAAATACATGTAAATAACCCTCTGTGGCTATGGACAATAATTATTATGAGGAAGTATTTAGAAAATAAAGTAGATCAAAGTTTTATATTATATGACACTTTGAAAAAGTATTCTTTCGCGAAAACTCCCCGGAGAAATTAAAACATGGATAAAAACTATTGCAGTCGAACTGTTTTTGTGTTTAAGTTACAAAACACAGAAGTAAGTTTTAATCTTATTATGCTCTGTTCTTGCATTTCGTCAAATACAAGTACAATTCTTGTTTTACACTATCTAAAAAAAATTCATTTATATACATATATATTTTGGTAGAAAAAAAGCCCAAAAGTTTGTCATGGTGTCAAGTCAATCACTTTACATGGCATTTGTTCTTGCAGAGTCTTTTTTACTTTACTACTTGAACATTTTCTACACACGTGCGTACAATAACTTGTTGATGCAAATACTAAACAATGAAACATGTAAACTCAATTGATGGGACATGTGTGTTTACAAAATAAGTTTCATCTGATAAAACATTCATTTTAAGACACTGTCAACCAAAACTATCTACATTGATTTTGCAACTTAAAAAATATAAATCAAGGGATTCTTCATCATCTTATCCTGAACTTCTTGTATTGACATTACATGAACATGACTTTAGAGACTGGTGGTCACCTTGATACTTTGTGAAAGGAGGCCCTGTAGTCAACAACTTGCGAAGAAACCCTGAAGAGACAACTTAGGATTACCGTGAATAGAATCTGCTTCACACGAGAGAATGTGTTCACTTCAGGCTGGCTTATAACCAAAATCAATGGTTTATGTGACAGTGTCGATAAATTAAAAGCTATTAAGCTGTTGGCATTTTTAGACGACCATAAGGTAGTCAGCTGTGCAGTTGAACTGATTGTAATATTTTCAGAAACTTCTCATAATGTTACAAACTCATCAGCTATGAAAGAATATATGTTAATATTTCAGGTCTTTGAAGAGCATTTAGAAGTGGTATACATAAGAACATGAAGATTTTCTGGATAACAACTTCTTTAATGTAAAAATACACGACATTTCGGAGTACATATTATCCGAGGAGTCCCCACCAATCAACACCTATCAGCTCCAATCACCATGCAACAACTTCAAAGCCATCCACATCAACAATTGGCCTCTCTTCCAATCAACTATAATTATTATTTGTCTAACAATTTCAATAAAGCCTCCCTCGTTTCATCATGTGTGTTTATTTACATCTTCAATAAAGCCTACAGGCCAGTGATTGTTTATCTAATTAATGTTTGTATTGCAAATCCTCATCATTCTCATACTTCATCTCCATCATGTTTGTATTACAAATCCCCATTGTACACCATTCTCATGCATGTTAATCCCCCCCCCCCCCCCCCCCCCCCCCCCCCCCCCCCGCCCGATTGAGTTACCTCACCATTGTTTTGTTTGCTATATAAATGTACCAAATTTTGTTATTTCCTTACATTCCACCTGATGAATGGGTGAGTATGTACTCCGAAACGTCGTGTATTTTCACATTAAAGAAGTTGTTATCCAGAAAATCTTCATGTTCTTATGTTAATATATCATTTATAAATTTAGCCATGTATAACTGGAAAAATAACTTGTAAATGTTTTATGTAAATAAACATCTTTTGTAAAATTATAACAGAAATATTTCACTTATGACACATATGAAGTTTAGATTTAAGGGTTTGTAAAATATTAATTTAGAATTACCAAATCCTAAATGATTTGCGATCTATGTTGAGTCTAATCAAGACGATGATGTGTCGAAGAGCAATGAACCTTCGAAGTACAAATATTGAAAGCTTGTAAATTCGAAATTGATGTACATGTAATGCTGTCACACTTAGCATCGCGGAGGAATTTCTGACCTGCCTGTTGCGTTTCTAAAAATGTGATACCATTAAGATCTCATAAATGCCATGAGCACACATACAACTCAGCAGGTGCCCGCTATGTATCCTAATGAGGCCAATTTCTTTGCAGTGTTTTTTTCTGTTTAATTTCGATGTTTATCGAATATCCATTGCCAGCCTTGTTATGTTGTTTCATCCTATGGAATAACTTTCAAGGATTGGAGCCACTTACATGAGTTAGCGTCAGAAATAACCATTCTCAGGATGTTTATTGTCATGAACATTGCATGCATGCATATTTATAATGGCCAAATATAAAAAGGGTGTGTTCATCTTATGTTCACACATCTTCATGTTCATCTTATGTTCTCTATGTTGTACAACATTAAAAGGAATATATACAAAATGATAAGCCCTCACAGGTCACTGATGGACTTGACACATTGAGGATTATTGGAACATTAAAACTCGGCCATCAAAGACTGAATATTCCTATGCTCTACACACATTACGGACAGTTGGAATATTCAGACTCGTCATCCAAGACTAAATATTTCTATACTCTACACACATTACAGAGTATTGGAACATTAAGACTGTCACCAAAGGCCGACTATTTCTATATTCTAGGCACAAAGAGTCAGAACATAAAGGCTCAGCCATCCAAGACTGACTATTCCAATACTCTACATATATTACGGAGAGCCTTAACATTAAACCTCTGTCTTCCAAAAATGAACATTCCTATAATCTGCACGCACTACAGAGATTCGGAAATCGGTCATCCAAGCTTGAGTATAGCTATCACGGAGTATCAGAATCAAGCTAGCAATGACCGTGGATTGAGCTCTACTGATTGTCACTAAAAAAATGTTCAGATATTCAGCAGAAAATAACTCAAAAAGATGGAAATGGTTACGTTAATCACGAATCCAAAATAAGACTTTTAGGATTCCCAAAGGAGAGGTCCTGTATATTGATGGAGGGTTGCTTTCCGTTATTGATTGCATGAGCAGAATCATTTCCTGTTGTTTATGTAGTTTGTTTGCGCTCCTCTCTTTTATTGGAAATGTTGAATTTTAGAACATCCCGATACAGTATTAAAAGAGATTTGAATACATTATTGCCCATGTATTTGCCATTTGCTTTTTAGCATCATTCATTAGTGAGCTTCATTGTCAGCGATTTTAGAGTTCCATAAGTCCATACACATCCAAAGTGTTAATGAGCTGTTTAAAACACCTATGATGAAATTTTTCTTTCGAACATGAGTTTAGCATACATATAAATCTTCGATCCTTGAATAAATGTTACTAGATACTTAGATGTACTCATAACAAACATTTAAAATAAATATAATTTTAAAACATTTTGCAACATAATCTAAGTTCTTTAATCCCTAAAAATCAATATCAAATTGACAGCAGCAAAAAGAGAGAGAGAGAGAGAGAGAGAGAGAGAGAGAGAGAGAGAGAGAGAGAGAGAGAGAGAGAGAGAGAGAGTCATTGTTAAGCAATTATTAAACCAGTCGCTCATGACCCGATCATCTACTTTGTATACTACATATGATACATCGATGTGGTACTTACTCCGAAAAAGTATAGATATTTAAACATTTGCAGATACATGTATTGTGATGCCGAAAACAACAATGTTATATTTGCAAATTATGTTAAAAGTCTTGTGATTCGAATATTTTTGGCAAACCTTAATGATACTTTCAATTGGTTGGTAGTATTGAAATTTTGTACAATTTTAACACATTGCAAATGTGAAAATACATTTTACATTTACATTAACAATATAAAATTATCACGAGGACTTGCAGATTTATTCCAGAGGGCAATACAAATAACACATCAATAAAACATCAAAGAATATTATTGACTAATGGAATGAATATCAATGCGTTAAACATCTACATGTACATTGTATAGTACATGTAAATGGGAACGTTCATAGCAATATATCTTCATTCACTGTTGAATGCACACATTGTTCCTCTCAACCACTTGACAGGTAGTGTCTATTCCGTCATTTCAACAAACATCCACCTAATCAACTTACTTATTGTATTTATTTGATTCAATCCCCATTCCCCGTTCCATACGTTACAGAGGTTTGATTTTCTACCAATCATTCCTGAAAGGCATACACGTAGGAGGTACTTTATGGCATTAAACATCACGCAACATGTCCCATGTACCATCATTTGAGTTACCCCAGTTAAAAAAAATAAATAACATAAATAACATTAAGGGTCACCTCATGTGTAATGTATTGTTAAAGACACTTGAGATTAAACATGAGTATTATTGAGATATATGTTTGCTTAATTTTAATTTTAATTTTCTTAAACTTTCATCTCTTATTTACTGTTTGTACACTCTTACTTTTTATGAAGGTTAATAGTTTGTCCGATGTACGTGAGGTCACGGTTTCCACAAGAAATGACATAAATAACATTTTTCGATTTGCATGACATGTTACTCTTCACATGGAAGTCTTTGTCGTTTTCAAAAGTTACTGATGAACCCTCCTTGAGATAGGGACATGTTCCACATCTTTTATCCAAACATTTGTTTACACATGGTAAATTGCGGTTATTTGTAAATGTTGCACATGTCAGTATCTTTTTCAGGTTTTTGGGTTGACGTTTACTTTTTATTATTTAAGTTTTCTTTTTGTATTTGTGCGAGACGGTCCTATTGTCTCATATTGTCTAAATTGCTCTGTAATTTCGGGAAGACTTCCATGTCGTTTGGGTTATATGTAGTTACAAAGGCTAGGGTATGTTCATGTTGTTGTTTATCTTTTGGTGTTCTAAGTGACACAATGTCTAGGTTTAGAGCCTTTGTTATGCCTTTGCTTAGGATAACTCCTCTCCATAAATGAAGTTTCTAATTCTTTGAGTCGTAAGAGTTAAGGGTAAGGTGACCCTAGCAACTGTTGAGGGGCAATTGGTTTCATTGCTTTGAGTGACTAGTTTCGTCTTGATGTAAGACTCATCAGACTCTGAATAAGCAGTGGTTTTGGCTCTCCTTATATACTCTTAGGCGTGGTCACGTGACCTATGGTCCCGGTGGTGTATTTTCCGGTAGTATGCCGGTGGGACTTCCGGTGGTCCGGTGGGATTTGCCGAAAATTTTCGGTAATAACTTCTGGTTCCGGTGGTACTTCCGGTTCTGGTTTGCTTCCGGTATTATCGGTGGTATATCTAAAAAAAAGTTAAATTCCCGAAAAAATTCAAACTCAGATTTGTAGCAAAGAATTTTTATCTTGGGAGATTATGTGTGACCAGGTAAGATGTACATGTATGTCTTGGGTTTGTTATTGTAATGTTTATAATTTCATACATTTCATATGTTTCAGGTTTGTGACCATATGCAGTTTGGAAGAAATAAAGTTTTTATATGTTTGGCCAGAAAATTAACATCGTCAGTGGTTGCTGTGGCAAATAAAGATTTTGAAAAACTTCCGACAGAATTAATTAATCCTCGTTTGGATTTACCGGAAGATGATGGCTTCTTTGATGGAATTAGATTAAAATATGAGCTTTTGTAGCATTTAGTTTAGCTACACAGCTGCACATTTAAGTGTGTCTGCATCTGGTGAACTAGAGTGCATGTTGAGTTACCAGCTAGCAGAATGGCAGGCAGGAATGTTTGGCAAGCTTGGCGCTGAAGGGATCTTCACCTGATAGGCATGAGTTCAGTACTCCTTTGAAAAGTGGACCTTTTCTGCAGGGCGAAAGAGAATAATAAAGTTAAGACTTGGTATGGGCTTGTCGTCTCCATATGCTGTGCAGACGGTTAGCAGACTCAAAAAGACAAGCTAGAATATTGCCATTGTTCCTAAGCAAAAAGGAAAAACCTTTTTCAACGGAGTACTGAGTAAATACATTTATAGGCACAGTTATCGAACACACCTACCAGTATCTTCAATTGTGCGTTTCAAATAAAATAATCTTTAACTGTCTATTTTCTAATCAACACCATTGATGTAAGTAAACTAGACTTGATACAACTAGGAACTACTCTTCAATTATGGTTAATCCACGGTCATTTACCTTAATACCGAAACAAGTGCTTCAGACAAGGAAACCATGCAGCAATGGTCTCAACAATAAATTCCAATGCACCAAGTACATCGACACTCACTCTCTTTTATCTAACATACCCGCAATGTATAACAAAAGTTGATGTCCTTGACACAGATTTGGCACTTTGGTTGAGAGAAAACTCAATTATAAATCTGTTAAAGTATTACCCAAAAGTAATTACAATAAGAGAACCACGCCATGTGCCTTGATTACATGGGACTCGCAATTCTATCAAGAACTTTGCAAGAACTCCTTGATATTAGAGCCGCTTGGTACTGTGGTTCCATCTGCAATGATGTTGTTGACCCTTTGTAAACGCCCCTGAACAATTGACAGTAATTGTAGTAATCCCAAAGCTTACAAACGTTTATCCCAATTTCCCATCACAGATTTATCAAAGACTGTATATCTGAGGAATAAACATATATACGTTTCTTTGATGGGTGTAACTACCACTCATTACAAACCATATTTTTGGAATCGACCGAGTGAATATTTCCATACATGGACTCCTGCACACATTATATTTGCCAAGCAACCATTGTTTCATCTTCTGTGACGTCATAATACGATCGTTTATTTCGTCAATGAAGCGTGCCTTCACAAGAGAAGTGGGCGGTTTGCTGAATATGTTTACACTATTTAGATAGAATAAAATACGTTAAAACGAATTTAATACACTTGAAATTGTGTCATATGACTTTTACAAAATCATGCAAATGTGTATATAACCCTCGCTCTCATTCGAGCAATACAAACGTACACACTCGTTTCGTACAGGTCACAGTTACACAATGAACTGATTTTTCTCGTTCTCGTTTTACTATTTAACTTAAGAGTTGGAATAACTATTGACTTGTCTTTTTGTTTATTCTTTCCACTTTTATCAATATTTTTTGAGTAATGTAAAGGTTTTTATATTACAATAAACGAGAATATAGTTTAATAACCAGAAAATACTAGGGGTACAACACGTTTTTGATACTTACATGTACATATATATGTATATACATTATCGGATATATCTGATATAAATATTACACATAGACAGAACCTTTACAGTCAAAGACAAAGTCCTTTGCAGTAACTTATTAAATGTAGTAAATGTAAGACGTGATTCCATTGTGTGAAAGATAGGGAGTGGTACCAATGTTCGCCACAGAACAGAGGTTATTTGGGAAGAACTTACTTGAGTTACCTCTGTTGAGAGAGAATAGAAGGATGGTTAAGCTGATCTCTCCAGCGCTGTACATGTTGATAATTGTGGTCAGATGTCAGACTTGACTTCTGCAACGGCTTGTTTGTTGGTCTCAACAACAACAATCAGCTTAATCTATTATAGAGAATGGAGAATACATGTATACCAGCCTGCATCATCTCCTTACAATCAAAATCATGTCATATTAATCCAGTTCTCATAGTACTTCACTGACTCCCTATTGAATCAAACATCAACTGTTAACAGCATAGTTCAATCTTGCCACAGCGATCTGATATTAACCAGCCATAACTTTTCGATCTCAAGATTAGCGCCTACTTATACCCACTTGTGCAGTAGACGACCGTTCTTCCATACAGCCCTAAGACTATGGAAGTCACTTCCGATCAACATGAAAGACTTTTTAGGATTTTCGGACATATTTCAAATCGAAACTTAAGACATATGTTTTTCTGCTGTATATATAAGTGACTCTCACCATCTTTCCTGCGTTAGGAGAATGCTCAAGTGTGTTGACAATAGCGCAAAACAAATGTCAAGTATATATATATATATATCCCCCTCAGCGCACACATTGATGAATGCGCAAAGAATTGCAGTCCCAAGTTTACAAACTGTCCAATTTACAAAAAGCGCATTGAGAACAAAGAGCTGAGGAAAATCAAAGTAAGATTCTTTAATGAGGATATACGCCCAAACGTAACTGTACCTAATATGATATCATGTTGACGTCATATTTACTTATATTTTTATTTTGGTATGCATATGACGTCATGAATTACATTCCTTGTCATTGTTAACGCTACTTTTTTAGCAAAACAATGTATAAGTTTCCCTGATGAACACTATGTTGTGAAACAAGTCGGAAATGAACTTATATGAAAGTTAATCTTCAGTTTATATTTTTTTAAGAATATCTAAAACATAAACTATGAAACAAGGTTAGGTTAGACTGTTATACAAATATATATTTTCCCCCTTTTTTCTGCATCCATCATGTAGAAATCCATGACCCATTTACCAATCTATAATTTAATAACGTCACTTGAAATTAGCTGGAATTACAATTGATTAATGTGATCTGAAGTGAAGAAAAATGGTCACTTCTCAGTACCCAGAACATTTTTCTTTCAGATAAGAGTGAATATTTTAAAATACATCTTAAATAATCGTTGACGTAATTACTCGAAAAGCAGTTCGAGTTCATGAGTATTTTAAATGAAATAAGGGAAACAATGTTTTTAAAGAAAGGGGCCCTTTCGTGGATTATTTTTCAGTTATTTCTTTAGTGTGTATAATATGCTGGGAGACTGTGAAATAATTCAAACCTTAAAATTTAATGTTTAGGCAATTTATAAAATGCCTGCTTCTCTCATGCTATGAGTAAAATTAATAAAAAGTTGTAATATTTTTTTAAATACTTTAAAATCTTTTAAGTTTTGAAAAACTTTCAAACTTTTATAATCACTTTTTATGGTACCACTTAAATCAGTTTGGACCAGTGATAAAACTTACAAATTGCATCTGACCCAGATTGTGTAGGGCAAGGTTGATGTAGCTTGCTAATTCAGTACTGCTTATTACCCATTAACAAATACAAGTCCAACTATCCGATGTTTTTCGATTCAATGTTGGAGACCATTATCTGAAAATATAAAAGGCAATATTTTTCAAGTATCTTAATATCATGTCCGTAAATATTTTTTTCTAAAGCTTCTATCCAGAAACTCTTCCTGTTCTTATGTATACCACTTCTAAATCCCCTTCAAAGACCTACAAAGATATTATCTTTATCCCTCTCAATAAGGACATTATGCATAATCGAACACATTTGGTTATGACACGAGGAAATATAGTTTCATGCAAAAGAAAAGTCCCCACATTTTTTAAAGAGTATAAAATGAAATTGCTGTTGGAGAAAGTAGATTTTGAATGTATTTGATAGACACATGTTTTGTAGAAAGGTACTTATAATTTCATACATCAGACTATGATACCGTTTTGTTTGGTGTATTAGTAGACATTTTATACATATTACGAGGGGCGTTCAATAAGTGTTGCAAGCGGGGCAATGGTGTTTACATAAACAGTGTCAGCTTATAGCAGGTGTTACTATAGTCAAAACATAACATTGACACATGTCAAAACAAACTCTAGACATAACAATTATTTAGATATAATAGCTGCGCTGACCTAGGGGTCTCCATAATCATGGATTCTCTCAAACATGAACAACCCGCTGTGATCAAGTTCCTTACTAAAGAGGGATGCAAAGCTACAGAAATACATAATCGTATGTGTAATGTGATGGGTAAGGATGCTCCTAACATTTCAACAGTTTGTCGCTTGTCTCTTCAGTTCAAGCGGGGCAGGGAGTCCTTAGACGATGACCCACGGTCAGGCAGGCCATCTGAAGTCACCCGACCGGAAGTTATTGCCGCTATCGAAAGACGAATTTTAGCTGACCGCCGTGTTAAAGTTTCTGAACTGTCTTTGGAATTCCAGATATCAGTTGGAAGTGTTGAAAAAATAATTCATGACCATCTTGGTATGTCCAAGGTATCTGCAAGATGGGTACCCAGAAACCTCACAGCACAAGATCGCCAGAAAAGAACCGAAAGTTGCATGGAGCTCCTGGATCGGTTTAATGCGGATGAAGCCAGGTTTTTGTCTCGTCTGGTGACAGGTGACGAAACCTGGATCCACCACTGGGACCCGGAAACTAAACTAGAATCCAAGCAATGGAAGCACCCGAGTTCACCGCCTCCCCTGAAGTTTCGCACTCAACCATCAGCTGGCAAGGTTATGGCGACAATCTTTTGGGATGCAAAAGGCATATTATTAATTGATTACTTGCCAACCAAAACTACAATGAATGGTCAATATTATGCCAACCTAATGCAAGAATTGCGAAAGACAATTCGACAGAAACGCCGTGGAATGTTGACACGTGGTGTTCTGATTTTGCATGACAACGCTCCAGTCCACAAGTCAAGAGTTGCACAGGCCGCTATACGTGATTGTGGATTCGAACAGCTTAACCACCCACCCTACAGCCCAGACCTAGCCCCCAGTGACTACTTCCTGTTCAGAAACCTGAAATCCGCCCTACGTGGAAGGCACTTCCGGGATGACGAAGACGTCAAAGCTGCCACAGAGGCGTGGTTAGGGGGGCAAACGGAAGACTTCTACAAAAGCGGCATCAAAAGTCTTAAAGAGAAATGGAATAAGTGTATTGAGGTGAAGGGTAACTATATTGAAAAATAAAAGTAAAAAATTGACTACGCGAGTTGGTTTTATATTGAAGTTGCAACACTTTGAACGCCCCTCGTAAGTTACCTTCCTGACGCATCATTGCTTTAGGACGTCACAATACAAGCCAAACATCGCTTTTTGACGCTCCTATCGGGTCCAGTTAAGCAGATTCCAAAATGACAATATCTTAAAGTGTGTGTTTCTCAGGAATAGGAAGAGATAAGCCTTTAATTCATATTTAGTATAGATGGTTTCCGAAGACATGATGTAATGCTGTTTCGCTGTATCGCCCATGGATTGAATTATTTATATTGTATTTTGTATAGGGATGTTTCATTTGTAAATGTGTTTATATGAAAGTAATGCAATGTTAAGACTCAGAGCTATTGATCCACAGCCACCACTTCCGTCTCCTTTATTGCATATTGTATTACATACAGCCGATGACATCTGATACTAATTAAATGCAAATAATACGTGTTTAAAATATGTATAAGTGAAGCAAAAACGTTGGAGTATCGATCGGCAGCTACCATTCTCAAATACGAACTCATTTAAAATCTTCTTTTTACAAACATATCTCATTCGTGCAACGCTCATCCTGTCAAACGGACCTATTTCATAATTCAAGCTGTCATTTCATCATGTGATTTTGAAAAATGACCCCAGAAAATTGTTTTACAAAGTATAAAGAAAACTTGGGCACTGACATAAAACAAGATGAGATGTGTTGATTAGCACACGAAATAACATATCCTTCGAATTCTGTCCAAAGACAATTCTCTTCATGGACAGAAAAGCAAGGGGAAATAAATCCCTTCATTTACACATGCACATAGAATATAATGGCAACGACTTTCAGCAATAAAGTACATTATGTCATGACCTGGTTTGGTCTTAAAGAATATACTAATCTGAAACTCCTTCCTATTTCTGTAAATATTACTTCAGCGAATTGTACTTGCATTTTTTGGAACTCGAGGATATACGATCATTAATGTCCATAAGAAGAACATTAGCTTAATCATCAGAAAATAAAATCATTGCTTCATCACATGATGCACAATTTACAATCCTCAATTATAAACTTTGTCTCCAGGTTTTGAGAGAGGCTCGCTTCTCAACCCTGTGTGAATATAGATAATGCCGAAATCTTGACCACTGCACGTCTACTAATATCTTATGCTTTAAACACGTCCGTGATCACAATGTTCCATGATTGTAATTATTTGGTGATATTTGATCAACACGTGCAATAATTTACAAGGAGTTTAGGAAAAGATGATCAAGAATCCCTTAAACTATTTCATTTCTAAGTTGTGAAAACAATGTGAGTAATTTTGGTTAAAATGGTCTTTATATTTATATGTCAATGTTATAGAAGATGAAACTTATAATATATACACACATGTCTCATAAAAACACCCATTGAAGTTGAGGTTGAGTTTACATGTTTTGTTGATTGTTATTTGCATTAACAAGTTATTTTACAAATGCGTTTAGAAAAGATTCAAGCGGTAAAGTAAACAAGACTGTGTGCAAATGCCATACAAAATAATTGACTTGACACCATGACAAACTTTCAGACTTTTTTCAGAAAATATTTCTTTTTGTCCCCACAAACATATATTACGAAAATGTAAAACGAGAATTGTACGTGTTTTTGACAAAATAAAGGAACAGAGCATAATAACATTATTTACTATACCATCGTTGATATTCACTATATGCCCTATTATCCTATATGGCTATCTTCGACAAATTATTACACAGTAAGGGAAGAGTTACTCACCTTCCCTGTCCCTATCTCCCGATAGGTGGCCAAGACCCGGATTTTCATTCTTCCTTATGTCGGCAAGCTATTCAGACATGTGATGATAGCTCTCCCGTCTTCGACTTGCTAATTGATATTGCTCATTAATGTTACCTTTTTTGTTTTCTCTATTGAGTGCTTTGGCAGTTCTGTGTCAGGTTATCTCTGTAGTCTATTCCTCACGGAAAAGATTAATTTGGGTAATTAACATTTCTGTTTGACTGAGCCGACAGGTAGCTGACTGTGTGTCAGTGCAGTTGTTTATTTCAGCACGGACTTTGCGTGCATTGGTTGCACGTACGTCTCCTGGGGACTTGGGTCGATTGTCAGCCGAGCGTTGGCGTTCTCTCTTGTTCGCCTATCGTACCTTGGGCCGCTAGTCTGCCTGGCGGCACGCTGTTGTTTGTTTCACCTGAAGTGATTCTTTGGATTAAGTTGCTTGTCCTTTGGTGTGTGTCGCGACACGGGAGTGGATCGGGTCGCGCCTGGCGCTTGATCCCCTGCTATACTGCTAATCTCCGCCATAACGCTGGGCGCGGACATACCGCCTGGGTTGTTACTGTTGACTTGTGTCTTGTCTCCATGCCACCGCCTGGCGGGATGGGACTGAGGTAACAAGTGGATTTCCCGCTATACCGCTTGTCGGACATACCGCCTGATTTGTCTTTGTCTCCATAACGTTGGTAACAAGTTTGGACCCCGCTATACTGCTGGGCTCGTGTAGCACTTGGATTCCTTTGTTTCCATACCGACGGGTGGTGGGAGGAGACTTAATTGTTGGATCGGGTCCTTGCTATAGCGAGTAGCGTGCCTTTTGAGTTGGGGCGGCATTGGACTGGATAACCAGTGAACATCTGGCGCTTCTTGCATGCCGCCGGGCTTGCCACTTGAGTGTAGCAGGTTTGATTGGATATCCTGTGGTCTCCCTGTCCCTCTTGCTTAGCGCTTACCGTCTCTCTTAGACGGGCTTTCGGAGGTAATTGGACTTTACTTTGTTTGGGTTAGGGGCTATCCCTACCTTTGGATACCGCTCACTGCTCCTTGGTAAGGGTGAATTGGTAGGAACATGCCTGGATAGTATGCTTCTTTCTGTGGAGGTTGCAACTCAAGGAAGTCCGGTGCCTTTGACCCCCACTCTCTTTGCCGTTTGTGCCGCAATCTCTGTCAAGGGGATGACAGATGTCAGGAGTGCGCCAGCCTGTCAGTGTCGGAACATCGGGACTACCGGAATGCGGTGAAGAAGAGCGAATCTCAGGGCAAGCTGAGAGCTTCCAGGCGCTCTTCTTTGGCTGCGGCCACCACTATGGGACCCAGGAGCTCCTCGCCTGGTTCAAATCTGATCATCACGGAGGACGCAGCAGAATTTGACATGCCGGACATGTCAGCAAGATCGGGTTGCTGGGACGCCTCTCCTGAGAGGTGGTGTGATCATTCTTCGGCAGGGTTGAGTGGCGGCGACGTTTCTCCAGGGAGAGTGTCTTCACCAGATGCCGCTTCAGGTTGGGATCGCCGCCACACGCCCAGGAAGAAGAGGAAGCAAAAGTCCAAGAAGAGGATTCATTTGATCTTAAGGCGCTGACTGAGGATATCCTCGTGTCTGTGAGGGACATGGTGGCCAACATATTGGACAAGAGGTTGCCGCCCATGGACAAAGGGGGAGAAGAGGCGACTCCTAGGCCGCCCTCCCCGTCAGCACCTTCAACCCCCAAGAGGAGGAGGGTGGTTTTGGTATCGCCAGCTGCCACTTCCTCAGATCAGGACGGGTCCTCTTCCATAGATGCAGGCCAGGGAAGCAAGGGGGCGGTGAGTGATGTAGCTACAGCAGTAGCACCTGCCGCTCCTGATACCTCCACAGACTTGAAAGAACGTTTTGCGGATTGGTGCCAGGTTACTCTGGTTGAGGTCCGAACATTGCCACGGCGGCTCCAGGTCGTCTCTTGCCTCCACTTGTAATCTCAGACAAACAGCGCAGCTCATTGCCCTCATGTGCCCCATCAAGTGTCGGACATGCATTTGTCTCCCTAGACGCGTACCTGCATATTCCCATTCACAATTGGGATCGCAAGTACCTCCGAATCGTCCTGGCGTGTCGTCACTTTCAGTGGAAGGCGCTTCTGTTCGGGATAACGTCGGCTCCTAGGCTGCGTAACCCAATCCGTAGTCCAGTACCTGCATCAGCAGGACATCCAGTTCGCGATGTATCTGGACGATGGGTTCGGTCACAACTGATCCCCATCTGTTCTGGAGGCTCAATGAGACTTTGTAATAGCGTTGTTCAGGCGGATGGGATGGCTGATCAATCTAGAAAAGTCAGACCTTCATCCAACTTCCTTCATCTGGGCGTCCGTCTGGACACCGTGCAATACAAGGCTTTCTTTACCACGGAGCGAATTGGGCGGTACAAAGACCTCCTTGGGCTAGCTCTTCAAGGACCACTGCCCCTCAGGAAGTGGCAGAAGCTGTTAGGATTCCTGACCTTGACACAACATTTCACCCCAAGGGGAAGGTTGCAGCTCAGGCCCCTTCAGATTTTTGTCAACACACACGGGAGAGAGAAGACGTGCCGCCACGTCTTCTCCATTCCCGTCAATATCAGACAGCAGACAGACAACTTAGGCCCCCAGAGTGGGACTTGTCGGTGGTTCTTACCCACCTCAAGTCAGACCACTACGAACCGTTGGCGGAGACGACTGTCCTCCGTCTCACCATGAAGACGGCTTTTCTTCAGAGCTTCATGCTCTCCGGGCGGATCTCTTACGTTTTGATGTGAGAGACGGGGGATCGGCCACTCTGGGACTAGCGCCTTGCCTTACTTTACTTGCAAGAATCAGACCGCAGACGAGATAGGTAGATCCTTCTCAATACCATCCATTTCCGGTACGATCGACCCCACAGACGAGGAGAACCGTCTCCTCTGTCCGGTGAAGGCACTGTGTATCTACATCGAGAGAACCAGGACACTACGGCAGGGGAGACGGAGGTTGTTCCTTCCTCATTTCAAGACCAGTGTCAAGGAAGTTGATAAGAGACAACTGAGCGTGTATCTACTCTCTGCAGTGTTGAACGCATACAAGGCAGCGGGGTTAAACGAGATAAGGGCCATATCAGCAACTATGGCTCTTCATAGTAACTTGGCAGTGACAGATATCATGGTTGGCTGCTTCTGTTAGTCAGGATTGGTGTTCGCCAACCACTATTTTCGTGATTTATCCACGGAGGATCTAGAGGGGATCAACCGGTTGGGTACTCAAGTCTACGTACAGCAACGGGTTCTGACAGCTCCTCAACATAGGGTTCAGCCACCCCCTCGCTAATGGGTTAATAAATCTGATCTTGTTCAATTTTAACTTCAGTCTCGTGTTGTTGTCTTTTAATTAGTGGCGACCATAGCGGGGTCAGGGTTTGTTTTCCTTGCGTCCATATGGATCATGTACTCGAGGAGACTCATGATCTCTCGGACTTCACTAGTCACCAATATCCTCTTGTGATGGGGGAGAGTATCTCACCTTCCCCAACCTCTTCGCAGCCCTCCTCCCGCTGTAGCAATCGGGCATATAGTGAATATCAACGATGGTATAGTAAATAATAGTACGTTTTTGGTTAAACGTCATTATTTTATACCTTCCGTTGATATTCACTATCGTTAGCTCCAGCCCGGCCTCCCCTCTTTGCGATTCGGTTTCTTTCCTACCGACAGAGGGAAGAATGATAATCCGGGTCTTGGCCACCTATCAGGATATAGGGACAGGGAAGGTGAGTAACTCTTCCCTTACTGTGTAATAATTTGCCGAAAGGTAGCTTTAAGGATAATAGGGCATATAATGAATATCAACGGCAGGTATAAAATAATGACGTTTAACCAAAAACGTACTATTAAACCTTACTTCTGCGTTTTACAACAAAACACACAAAAAAGTTTGACTGCAATAGTTTTTATCTAATGTCTCCAGGGACTTTATATGATGTCTCTAAAAAAATACCAAAATGCCACTGGGAGTAGCATTGGAATTTTCTTTTTTAAAGTCTCATATAGTATAAGACGTTGATCTACTTTATTTGTAAATTCCTCAAAATAAATAGTGTCCACAACCACAGAGGTTAATTTGTATGTCATCTCGATTGAATGTTTGATTGGTTGTCCATTGAGACAATGACTACCAATATATCGGATGTTTATATAATGAATTTAGAAACTCAAATTGCTTGTCCCTGTTCATTAAAGACACTGATCCATGAAAAGCATAGCGTTACTGTGTATACATGTACATGTTACATGATCCATGAAAAGCTTCACTAGTTCGCTCTCGTTTCAGTTCACTACTGCTTGTTATATATGTGTGTGTATACAATGTTTGCTAACGTTTAGCTAAGTTTGTTCATTTTGTATTTGAACTCCATTTGTAGGAGATGTGTGTCTTTTCTTGTTGAGATAAGAACATCTCTTTGTACATTCATAGTCTTATTATAAGGTATCCATATATTTTGAATAAACATAAATGATATGGTGTTCTTGTTTCTATCGAAGTTTCATTAACACCGAATTTGCATGGCCGTTTGATGATTGTTTTAAAGAAACACATGAACGTTGTTAAATGCACAAATCATATAATTTGATTTTGTACATGTATATCAAAACCAATCGGTAGTTGCAAGTTTGTGTCAATTCAAAACAGTTGATTGGAAAAACTTAATTCAAAAGATTTTATACAACTGAAAGATTTCAGTTTAATATACGTGTTTTTTCACATGGTGTTACGATTATATTAAGAAGTCCCCAGAGGAAACCAGCAAATGAACACAAACAAGAATTATGTTATTCACATTGATGGTTGAAAATATGTTTCGAATGTCAGTAGACGTCGTTAATCATACATTCCACCACTTTTTGTCCTATGCATGGTGTCAAGTCATTTATTTTATATGGCATTTGCACGGAGTCTTGTTTACTTTACCACTTGAACATTTTCTAAAACTAACTTGTTAATGCAAATACACTCATCGGCAAAAGAAACTTATCACCTCAGTTGGTTTTGATAAATGCAATATTTAAAAGAAATCAGATGCATTCGACTGTGACAATATACACTAATACTTATCTGCAGTAGTTTGGATGAATTAATTGGTGAATGTGGTTACATTTAAGTTTTTAAAATGTGTTTAATGAAGACAGGGGTAAGAAATTTTCACCAACACGATCACTACCATGTTTAAAATGTTGTAAATGTATGCAGAATTAGGCATGTCTTAAATGTCAATGGACAATTGTGTCTCATCAAAACTAATTTTTAAAGAAGTTTTAAATTGAAAATTTCATATTTTTGTTTGAGATATTTGATAAAATTGAGATATTTGCAATTGAAAATCATACATATGATAAAATCAAATGAGATGATAAGTTTCTTTTGCCGATGATTTTAATAATCAACAAAACATGTAAACTCAACCTCAACTTCAATGGGTGTTTTTATTTTATATATTATAAGTTTCATCTTATATAACATTCACATATAAATATAAAGACCGTTTTAACCAAAACTATCCACATTGATTTTACAACTTAAAAGAAATAAATTAAGGGATTCTTCAAAAAACATCTTGATCATCTTATCCTGAACTCCTTGTATTGACATTAAATGAAGATGACTTCAGAGACTGGCGGTCACCTTGATACTTTGTGAAAGGAGGCCCTGTAGTCAACAACTTGCGAAGAAACCTCGAAAAGACAACTTGTGATTACCGTGAGTAGAATCTGCTTCATACGAGAGAGTGTGTTCACTTCAGGCTGGCTTATTGCAACATCAATGGTTTATGTGACAGTGTCGATAAATTAAAAGCTTTTAAGCTGTTGGTATTTTAGACGACCTTAAGGTAATCAGCTGTGCAGTTGAACTGATTATAATATTTTCAGAAACCTTTCAAAATATTACAAACTCATCAGCTATTAAAAACATATTAGTTCATATATCATACATTGATTTTGCCGTGTGTAACTGTACAAATAACTGGTGAATGTATTTTATAAATTAACACCTTTTGCAAAATTATAACAAAAATGTTTCGCTTATAACATATATTTAATAGGTAGACTGGTAGTATGATTAATTACTAATTCATAACATTGATGTTGTTGTGTCAGTTTCGCCATACATATTTATTCAGTGTAAGGACTTATACAGCGGGCAATACAAAGTTTGTATCAATAAAACATCAAATAATATTATTGTCTAATTGTTGAATGACTATCACTGTGTTAAACATCTATAGTGAATGGGAACGCCCTCTATGTACATCTGAAAGTCATTGCTGAATCCCCAGATTATTCCTGTCAATCACTTCTAATGACAAAGAGGTTGTGTCTATTTCATAAGTTTAACAAATTGGCACCTAATAGCTTATAGAACATATACATCATTTAACCTATTGCGTTTATGTGATTCAATCACCTTTTGAAATGTTTCATACTTATCAAAGGTAATCTAAATTGATTTTCTACAAAATCATTCCTGAAAGACACACACGTAGGAGGTATTTTAGGGTATCAAACATCACGCAAAATGACCCATGTTACATCTCTTAAGTTCCTTTAGAGTAAAAATGTACAGAACTGCATTAAGAGTCACCTACATGTTTATTTCATTGTTAAAGACACTAAGGAGAAGCTTCTTTAATGAGAATAATATCCATTGTAATGCCTTTTATCCAGTGAAAGACACTGTTCATGAGCGGCATGTTACTATAGAAGAATAAACTCTTATTGTTGTTTGATTTTTAAAAAATCAACTAAGAAAAATACATAAATTATTGGAAAGTAACTCCTTAGCTAAATTCTGAAGAGCTTAATCAATTTAGTGGTATTGATTTGCCAAAATAATTTCTCTAATTAGCTTCCTACGTTATTTAAATTCCAGAAATAGAGTAAGGGAAATGTTGTGTTCTTTCTTGCATTATTCAGGAATCGAAAATCACAGCTACCATAAACTGAAGAAAATTTGTAATGGATAAAGAACGTCTTTATTTAATTATTTTGGACATTGATTCAAATGTTGCTGTCAAAATGACATTGACAATGACACCGAATGTATGTCGAAACGTCGCCATCATACAATAGAATAAAAGAATGTTTATCCATACAAATGTATATAAGTTGTATTCATTCGTCATCACCTCAACTTGTAGAATGATATTCAAGGTCACGCGTAGCTTTATACATGTATTGTTGAGTATATACATCATCATTACAATTATGAACAATATCGTTCATTCACTTTTTTATTTCGAAATTCTCGGAGACATTTATTGTGTTAACAAGTTTGTAGGTTTATCAATAAATATATATTATTTTAAACATAAATAATGTTCATTGCATGTTCTTATCGACATAGGTATACAATTCATCATCTACTGCTCCTGACCTTTCATTATAATTTTACATGATTTACATCGTGATACTACTATAATATCGTTGAATTTCAAACTGTTGTGTTATTCACAGACATTTTTTACAAGGAAGGACTTCCTTGCAATACTGATGCCTCAGATAATGGTCTAAGAATGCCACAATATAGCGAAGTTTTTAAATGAAATTATTGGTTAATTTGTTGTAATTATGTCATATATAGTAACGTATATAACTAGATTTGTACACTTGTACATCCGCCCGCTGGTGTTCATCAGTGTTTTGTAAAAACTGGAGAATCCTGAAGCCCATGATTATGTTTTGTTGTTTGTCAAAGAACGTGACGTCAGGTGCATAAGGACGTATATTCCTCGTCCATATGGAAAATAAATTGAACAATACTATATGAAACCTTATTCACCAAACTTTATGACGAACACAATGACTGTTTCAGATGCCCATTGTGCGAGGTCTTGCAGGTTTTGAGTTCTGCTCTGGAGACTTTATATATTTTAAGGTGTTCTTTCATTGAAATTGACAAAAACGTCGATACGCATTCAAACATTCAAACCATATCATGGACATTCGATGGATATATTTTGGCAGAAATACTATTGCTAAGATATATATGTATATTAATGCTAAATTAAAAATAGGTTTGAATAAAGTGGTCTTCACAATACATGATATTCGTCTTTTGTTTGTTCATGTCAAACACTGACAATGTGTAGTAACATTTCTTTTATCAATGATAAGATGTTTAAATATCAATATTCCTTTTCTTTGTGTCTCATACGCAAAACACCATATATCTACGATACAAATGACTATCAATGATAAGCTCGGATACTAGACTCTTGAATGATTCGTCAAGGATTGAGGGTTTTCACGACAATATTACTTTTATCTGTTTTCTTCTGTATTATAGAACATGATTTGATATTTCCATAACACAGCATCAGACAATTCAGTTTGTCGTCTTGTTTGCATTTCTGGTTCTTCCATTATTTAACTTCAAGTGGGTCCAGTTTCCTCAGATTGACGTAAAACATCAAGTTTCACAGTTGCATGGCAATAAACGGAATAAGATGTGTGTGTCTATTGTACATGCATGTCTCTCATCTTGCGAAGGGGTAAAGTCAATATTAGAACTTTGGGCTGCACGACTTGTATGGTTACTAGAGTTTCCTTTTTATTTATACACATATTTTCAGTTTTGTGTCCAATTTATTCATATCAGTTTTAAATATCTCAATGAAGGAGATTTCAACATTTAGTAAATACAGATAAAGTCACAGTTGTCGAAACGACAGTGGCGGCCATTTCGTTATTTCTTGTAATTTAAAGGTTCCTAAACATCTCCAGCTTGGCGTCCCATTTATTCAATACAAGTAATCTTTTAATGTCACCAAAATGTATAAATACATTTATAGGGACAACTATCAAACACATCTACCACTATCTACAATAGTGAGTTTTAATAAAGGTTTGTCAACACTCTCTGTTTCATGTAGCAATATTCTAATGTTCACACGTCAGGAACTATGATAATGATACAAGTTATTATTCGACAACGGTTGTGTTTCGTTTCATTCTAAAAAAAATTAGAATTCAAAACATGAGTACTAAAATTTTAGCAATGTTCTATAGTGGGAACTGTTCAACCATTAGAGTTCCTGACATAAAAGTATTACTGGTTTGTTTTTGAAATGTAAAACAAGCATATCCTATAATGTGCAACAGGATGTGATGTCTTTGACACTGATTTGAGATTTTGGCTTGACAGGAAACTCAAGTATAACTTCGTTAAAGGATTACCCAAAAGTAGTTACAATTAGACAATCACGCCATGTGCCTTCATAACTCGGGACAAGCAATTCCGGCATGAACTTTGTAAGAACTCCTTCATGATAGAGCCGCAGGGTAATGTATTTCCATCTGCAGTGATGTTGTCGACTCTTAACGTCTCTTAACTGTAAACGTATCTGAACAATTTACATTGATAATAGTAATCCCCATATTTACATTAAAACTCTAGGAAGATATATTGTTTTCCTAATCCCTAATCCTAACTATGGGATTATGTATTTGTTTATTCGTTCCGCTTTTATCAATATCTTTGTCTAATGTACATTTGCAAAAAACGTGCTACTACCCCTTTAAGATATGCTTGTCAAAAGTTGTCTTATTCAATCCCCTTCAGTGTGTGTCAAGCGTGCCGAGACATTTCCTGTCGCGAACAGCCTTACCAGACATGAACTAAACTGTTCTTTTATAGACAGGCCTGCCAAGTGGCAGTCACCCTAAGAATATATTCGTTATGTAGATATTATAGTTAATAACGAAACGTAGAATGCAATGAAATGAGGTCATTGATGTAGATGAAACTGAACTTATGTCTGAACATGATGAACGTAATCTAAATCGATTGAGAAGACAATGCAATCTGTTACATGCAATGTTATCGTGTGGATTGTCAAATATTATCAAAGATACATTTCTTAAACATATGTCAACGTATCCTGGGGAATGTTCAGTACTAGTGGTAGAGAGACACATCAATGTTCATGTGGTAAGAAGTATGTGAATGACATGTGTCTTAACAATAATTATCTTGATTTGAATAGTAAAATATGAAGATTCAGTAACCCCTTTTCTGTAACAAACTAGGATTGTTAAAAACTGAGTAAACTAGATTAGCGTTTGCGGGACACCGCAAAAGCAGAGCAGCTCCGAAACTTAGGGTCTCGTTCCCTGTTCCGCCTTCTCGTCAGCATCAATAAAATGGGAATTCTTTTTAACAAAAATTGTTTCATTATTCGAGTTATTACTAATCATCACTTGGGTCACTTTTCACAAGTTTGTTCTTAAAACCTATTTCTTCTCTCAAAATTTTATCCAAGGATTAACGTGGCTTTAACCAATATCTCATGACCTTGACCTTGACCATCAATGATCACTTTTCATCGCGTATAACAATCATGCAATGACTCAAAGTGTTCATAGTTAAAATATGGCATATTCACAAAAGCATGCTTAAGTTTTGACCTCACTGTGACCTTGACCTTTGGCAGATTTTAGCAAAAACGTTAACAAATCTTGGTCTTTCTCCATAGTTCATATATACCAAATAAGAGCCTAATAGCACAAAAAAGTTTGAAGTTATCATGTATACAAGGATTGTTGTAGTGATTTCAGAACTCATGACCTTGACCTTTGACCTTGAATGTGAACATGTTCAAATCATTCACCAGGTGTATAAGACAGAAATTAAGCTATCTATATGAGGTGTTAATATCTTCATGGGAAAAAGTTACTTAGTGATTTCAGAACTGGTCAGCATGACCATATCTCGTGACCTTGACCTTTAAAATTCAAGGTCACACAATCAGTGATCACTTTTCATTGTGTATCACAAGCATGTAATGATTCAAAGTGTTAATAGTTGAAATAAGACATTTTCGCAAAAGCATGCTTAAGTTGTGACCTCGCTATGACCGTGACCTTTGACGGATGTTAGTGAAAACCTTTTCAAATCTTGGCCTTTCTCCATAGTTGATATACACCAAATAACAGCCTGATAGCACAAATATTTTTCAAGTTATCGTGTTTACAAGGATTTTTTTAGCGATTTCAGAACTCGTGACCTTGACCTTTGACCTTGAATATGAACATGTCAAAATAATTCCCCAGGGGCATAAGTAAGAAGTTATGTATATGAGGTGTTGATACCTCCTTGGAAAGAAGTTATTTAGTGAATTCAGAACTGATGACCATAACCCTATCTCGTGACCTTGACCTTTAAAATTCAAGTTCACACAATCAGTGATCACTTTTCATTGTGTATCACAATCATGTAAGGATTCAAAGTGTTAATAGTTGAAATGAGACATTTTCGCTAAAGCATGCTTAAGTTGTGACCTCGCTATGACCTTGACCTTTGACGGATGTTAGTGAAAACCTTTTCAAATCTTGGCCTTTCTCCATAGTTGATATACACCAAATAACAGCCTGATAGCACAAATATTTTTCAAGTTATCGTGTTTACAAGGATTTTTTTAGCGATTTCAGAACTCGTGACCTTGACCTTTGACCTTGAATATGAACATGTCAAAATCATTCCCCAGGGACATAAGTAAGAAGTTATGTATATGAGGTGTTGATACCTCATTGGAAAGAAGTTATTTAGTGATTTCAGAACTGGTGACCATGGCCCTATGTCGTGACCTTGACCTTAAAAATTCAAGGTCACACAATCAGTGATCACTTTTCATTGTGTATCACAATCATGTAATGATTCAAAGTGTTAATAGTTGAAATAAGACATTTTCGCAAAAGCATGCTTAAGTTGTGACCTCGCTATGACCGTGACCTTTGACGGATGTTAGTGAAAACCTTTTAAAATCTTGGCCTTTCTCCATAGTTGATATACACCAAATAACAGCCTGATAGCACAAATATTTTTCAAGTTATCGTGTTTACAAGGATTTTTGTTGCGATTTCAGAACTCTTGACCTTGACCTTTGACCTTGAATGTGAACATGTCAAAAAAATTCCCCAGGGGTATAAGTAAGAAGTTATGTATATGAGTTCTCAAAACCTTATTGGAAAAAAGTTATAGCCAATACAAAACGCGCCGGCGGCGGCGGCGGCGGCGGCGGCGGCGATGGAAACTGCACAAAAACTGATAGCAGCTCCGACTCCGACGGAGCTGCTAATTAGTACCTTATTGGGACTACGACAATCACAACTGTTACTGTAATAAGCACTTGAATATAGTTCCACAGACAATAATAGAAAAACATTCCGATTTAAAGGAACTTGGTAGAGCCACAAGGGATGATTATGCAGCAATAGCGTGGCTTACAGGGTGTTCATCTTGTGTTAATTTTTAGTTCAGATGGACAAACATTGAGTATGAAACAAGGTTATGTCAGGCAATCTTACCCCTCCATATCGAAATATTGGGATTGGTAAAAAAATAATGTTCATTTATTTAACTATATGTAATAGCAAAAACCCCGATTTCTCGCCTTTCTTGTAAATCAAAGCATCCATGAGGTAGAAATCCGTGAACTGTTACCTGTCTAGTATCTAATTAAATCTTCTTAAATCTACAAGAAATAAAATTGATTAACATGTTTTATTTTTAAGGTAAATAATAACATAAATATTGACAATATTTTAAAAAAGATTAGTGTGAACATTTTAGCGGAAAAGACACTTTCAAATAATTGACAACCTGATTACCCGAAAAGCAACTCAAATTTCATCATAAGTATTTAAATGAAATGGATTTTTTTAAACAAAACGTTTCCTTTTCGTGGATAAGCTATTTCTTGTGTTTGTGTATCTCGTCAGATTGTGAAATAAGTCATTTTATAAATCACCTAAAATGTTTTGGCAAAATTACTAAAATGTTTAAAACCAACCTTCTTAAACCGAGTTCAATAAAGAATTTTAATATAATTTCAAAACTTTTATTATCACTTGTTTTTTTTTTATTGTACCGTCTTCATGAGTTCGAACCAGTGATAAACCATTGCATTTGGTAAACATTAAATGTATCTTATAACATATCAAGTTGCAGACAACAGTCGGCCACTGATGTTACCTTAGTCATTCTGTGACACGTTTTTACTTGTTAAGTGCAACCACCTACATCAGTAAAAATTC
Source organism: Gibbula magus (assembly GCA_936450465.1). NCBI lineage: Eukaryota > Metazoa > Mollusca > Gastropoda > Trochida > Trochidae > Gibbula > Gibbula magus. The sequence goes on along the minus strand of OW388290.1, from coordinate 30,653,055 downwards.
AGTATGTAACGGTGATATTACGGTGACAGAAACCACACAGGCATTAAACCTAAATAATATTTAATACTTGGAATGTGAATAAATTATTGCACGCTTTGATAATTTTTTCACAACATAAATGCAATCATGTGACAATGTGATTAGGAGGACCCGATGCTATTAAGAAGACTTGCAGTAGGAAAGATCGCGGCCTATCACTATCAATATTCACACAGGATTGTCTTTCTGAGCAGCGAGCATATCTCCAAAACTGGGGACGAGGTTCATTATCTTCTGGGACATACTGGCATTTTAAACACCATTTTTAACAAATTAAAGCTGTCAGAATCATGTAAATACACTTTATTAACAATAATAAAATAATGAAATATTTTTAAATGGTTGACAAAATTATTTTCAATTAAAAAATGAGCTTTGATAACTGAAGCCGATACTTTCCAAGGGGATTATAAATTGTGCATGTTGCGAGTCTGTGGTCGTGATAAGGACCACAGAGGTTACGATCTATACACCTGTTTCATCTGCTTCTAAAGGTCGAAAAACCCTTAAAATTTAAATCTAGTTTTTTAAATTAAAGCCTGAGCTGCAGAGGCAATGGCTTTATTTTCTTCTGGTTTTGCCAGTGTTTCTGCTTATGAATATTCATTATCAAATATACTCCAGTTCCAGATGCAAGTAAGATTCACAGAAATGTTGTTTACAGAAATAGCAATGAGCTGCAGACAAGCTTATTCTGTACATGCAAGACCAAACCATGTCATGACATAATGTATATAAATGCTAAAAGTGTCGTTGCCATTATAATACATTTGCATGTATATATGACGGATTTATTTTCCCGTGCTTCTTTGTCCAATAACGAATTGTATATTGTGGATCAACATCTTAACATTCTTAACAGTCTTAACATTGCATTACTCATATATTTCATCGTGTCATAGCGCAATGTGTTTGATTGTTAACTCCGTCCTTATTTAGAGGTACAAGATAATCTCTCTGTAATGCTGAGATTTGCATCATCTACAGTTCTACAGTTATTACATTCAGAAAACTGCTATATTTCCAACGTTTATCTGGAAAGTAATTGTGTAATTATAGAATATCTAACGAGCTTCCCCTTTCATATCAAGTTTATGTCCCGAGTGAAATAATTGTGCTTTGTCTCGAGCCTTGGCGAGAGACAAACCAAATTATTTCACGAGGGACATAAACTTGATGTGAAAGGGGAACGAGTTATGTATCCTATTCATTACCAACATATATTTCATACGATTTATTTTGTTTTAAAATGTATTTCTGTAGTCCCTATAAAGGAACGGAACAGCGGAGTAATATCAACCCTATCACAGCATCTATTTGTTCATATTACTGCGACGTTTAATATTCACGCTTTTAAAATCAAACAATTGTATAATCCGTGATGTTCGGTATGGCGAAACCAGTTGCACTATTCATGCTGAAGGAAGTGTACATAAAATAAGATCTCCCTGCTCGAGGACATGAGATGAGAGTTATCCGTCGTTTAATGACGTCATTTCATGGCGGCCGCCATTCGCATGTTTCTCGTCGTCGGAGTGTGTAAACAAGCTAAAACAACCTCATTAAATGTAAGTTTTAGATGAACATCGCCGTTGAAATGGCTTTCCTTTCGGTTATTTTTGCCTTGTGAGTATAAATTCACTGTGCACCGTTCCAAACATGTTATACTGAGATACATGAGATACTGAGCGTTTGGCGCAATGTCATTCCCAACGGTAAGATTGAGAGCAAAAACTCTTGCTGCATACACTGTATTTGTTAATTATTCATTAAAATCAATCATTGCGGTGAGTACGAGTTCATGAATTAACTGAACAATGAGATAACTATTAATTATAAGTGTTGTTGTAAAATACTTGTAATTTCATGATTGAATTCACATTCGTTTTATGAATGAATAAAGAAGTCCAGGCAGTGTCAAAGTTCATCGTTAGCCAATCAAATTACTTGAAGGTGTTATGACACATATGTATCATAACAGTTTGTTATGAAACCCCTTTACGAAGTACCACGTGGGTAATAATCTTAATTGTATAGACAATGAACATAATTTTGTTTTGATTTGCACGCTGTATGCTGGCTTGAGAACAAACGGTAATCCTTAATACTCTAACATCCAAATGGCTTAGATATCTCTTTGCTATTAAATACTGACAGTACTATTCTTATTCGCAAGTTCTCAATGACAACTTTGATTTGTCAAGGGTTGTTACTCAGAAACATTCAGATATGATGTGTATGTATAATACGAGGTGGTGTTATAGGATGTGATATAATAATATAGGATTAAAGGATAATTGGATAACATTTAGTTAATTTGAAAGTACATTCAATTATAGAATGACGTTACTCGAAACTTTCAAGTTAATGTTTATTTGCTATTTCTTTGCTTATTGTTTACATTCACTTTAAAGTTTGAGTAACGTCACTTTAATTCCCATACATGTAATCATTTGTTTGTTTAAAAATATGGATGTATTTCAGAGAATTCTTATATATAATAATAATAATTCAGTGAATGCTTTGGCAACTACTTGTTTTTCTTGCATCTGATATCGGAAATGTAAATTGATTCTTGGTAGTACAGAAAGTAGAAATGAAGAAGGTGCATTGAGTCAACAGTTAGTATTTGTTCTATGTATTTGACACTTGGATATCAGGTAATGATATATTGTCTACTTAGAATTTATACTGCCATGTTATTACCGTTTTATTGCTACTGTATGTTGAGGTCCGATTTTTCTTTTCATAAAGACATCATTCTGTAAAACGGTTGAAATATCATCTTCGTATAAATGTCATATATAATTGTCAAGGCAATAACATAGTGAAGAGTATTCGTGGTAGTGAAATAAGTTCAAAGACGAGAAAGTGGAAGTTAAGAACTACGTTTTTCTTTTAAAGAGTTATTAATGAATAATTGATTGTGAAATGGATTGAGTATATCTGCATGTCAAATGAATGTTGGGTTGTAAGGTTTTCTTTTATTAATATTACATTACTGAGTTAAGTAGGTTTTGGGTCACACAAGTTTAAATAAGAATCAATAGTATTTGCATTCTTACCTCAGTGAAAGGACTTGTACATCTAAAGGAGACAAAGAGAATTCAGACCTAGTTCTCGCTGCTAATGGCTGCGATACTGCTGAATCTGCGTGAACTCACTCACTCACTCATACCTACCCGTTGCTTGGTTCAGAGTCACAACTAACTTCAAGAAGATTGAACTCATTAGTATATTGTTCACTAACAATCTTATGGAATTTAATGGGACATTATGGAGCTTCTTTGACTTTCTAGAAATAGTATGAGTTTAAGTAGGGCTGTTCATGGAAAGGACTGGACTTTGGACATTATTTATATTGGATTCTGCCTTTGTGTCATATCAACTGTCAACAAGCTCATTGGAAATAATCTGATTAATTGTGTAATTTATTCATTGCAATTTGAATAACATAATACTGTTTTGTTTTAATTTGCTTAAGCTTGTCTCCTCTGGGGACTGCATTATCAAATTTGCTAATCATAACACGTTGTGGAGAAAAACGAATTTAAACTGAAATAATTCATTTATATAAAAAACAAACTTTTGAATTAATGTTTTCCAATCAACCTCCTTTTTTAAATGGACACAAATCTTGTGACAAACGGTTTATTTTGACGTACATATACCGAGTAACAATATGACTCATTAATATGGACATGTAATATGCATACAATGCTTTTCATGGATCCTTTGCTTTAATGAACAGATACATATAATTTGTGTTTTTAAATCCATTATTTATACATCGCTTTTTTTTGGTAGTCATTGTCTTAATGGACAACCATTTAAACATTCAATCGAGATGGCATACAATACCCTTCAGTTTTTGTGGAAAAAACTATTTTGAGAAAGAATTTTAAAAAGTTGACAAGTCTTATAATATATTACCTTTAAAAAATTCCATTTCTACTCACAGTGACATTTAGATATTTTCTGGCGAAACAATGTAAACTCCCTTAGAACACGGATAGAAACTATTGCGAATGTTTTTGTGTGTTAAGTTGTAAAAAACGGATCTAAATTTAATCTTATTGTGCTCTGTTCTTGCATTTCGTCAAATATGCGTACAATTATCGTTTTACATTACATTAGTCTAAAACATATTTATTTATATACTTTTGTTTGTAGAAATGGTGCTAAGTCAATTATGTACAGGACATTTGTTCTTACATAGTCTTGTTTACTTTGCACTCTAACATTTTCTACACACGTGCGTTAATTAACTTGTTAATGCTAATAGTAAACAACAAAAACATGGCACCTCAACAATGTTTATTGATGAGATATGTGTGTTTATATTATAAGTTTCATCTTATACAACATTCATTTTTAGACACTGTTAACCACAATTATCAAAATTGATTTTACAACTTACAAAAGAAATTGATCAAGGGATTCTTCACAAAACATCTTGAGCATCTTATCCTGAACGTCTTGTTTTGACATTACATGGAGATGACTTTAGAGACAGGTGGCCACCTTGATACTTTGTGAAATGAGACCCTGTAGTCAACAACTTGCGAAGAAAACCCGAAGAGACAACTTCTGATTACAGTGAGTAGAATCTGCTTCACACGAGAGAATGTGTTCACTCCAGACTGGCTTATAACCAATATGAATGGTTTATGTGACAGTGTCGAAAAATTAAAAGCTAGTAAGCTGTTGGCATTTTTAGACGACCTTAAGGTAGTCAGCTGTGCAGTTGAACTGATTGTAATATTTTCAGAAATTTCTCAAAATATTACAATCTCATCAGCTATGAAAGCTTATTAGTTCATATATCATATGCTTATATTGTTTTTGCCGTGTATAACTGAACAAATAACCGGTGAATGTATAAATAAACTAACATCTTTTGCAGAATTATAACATAAATAGTTCGCTTATAACACATCTTTAGTTTAGATTTTTGGGTATGTGGAAAACACCAATTAGCATTAGAACAACTGTATCCGTAATGATTGAATCTATGTTGAATCAAATCAATACGATGATTTGTCAAAGAACAATGAACGTTGAAGTAAAAATATTGAATGCTTGTAAATTGGCGTACATTTAATGGTGTCACATTTATCATATGGGGTGAACTTCTGACCTGCCTGTTTCGTTGTTTAAAAAAATATGATACTATAAAGATCTCTTAAATCCCATAAACACACGTATAACTCAGCAGGTACCCGCTATTGTATCCTAATAAGGTGACTTCTTTGTAGTGTTTTTCTGTTTAATTTCGATGTTTATCGCACATCCCAGCCTTGTGTCGTTATTTCGGCTCATGAAATTACTTTCAAGGATCGAAGTCATTTAAATGATTTAGCTTCAGATAGATTCCCAGGATGCTTATTGCCATGAGCATTGCACATGCATATTTTATAATGGGTCACATGTTTAAAAAGCAAAAGGTTGTGTTTATCTTAGTGCTTTCTCAACAACATTAAAATCATTTGCCAATCAGAAAGACAGAAATAATCCATTCATATTATAAATTATTTATTCAGTGTACGGCCTTATGCAGCGGGCAATACAATGTACACATCAATAAAATATCGAATGATATTATTGTCTCATTGAACGACTATCACTGTGCTAAACATATATAGTGAATTGGAACGTTCTCAATGTACATCTGGAATTCATTGCTGAATCCCCAGATTATGCCTCTCAATCACTTTTATAATGACAAAAAGGTAGTGTATATTTCATCGTTTTAACAAATTTCCACATGATAGCTTATAGAACATGTAAACCATTTAACATTTTGCGTGTATGTGATTCAATCATCTTTTGAAATGTTTCATACGTTTCAGAGGTATAATCTAAATTGATTTTCTACAAAATCGTTCCTGAAAGGCATACACGTAGGAGGTACTTTATGGCATTTAACATCACGCAACATGACCCATGTTACATCACTTGAGTTCCTTTAGATAAAAAACATACATAACTGCATTAAGAGTCACCTACATGTATATTACATTGTTAAAGACACTTAGGCGAAGCTTCTTTAATGGTAATAATATCCATTGTAATGCCTATTATCCAGTGAAGACACTGTTCATGAGCGGCGTGTTACTATAGAAGACGAAACTATTTTGTTTCTGTTGTTAGGAAAATTACATAATCTAATGGAAAATAAGCTCATTAGTGACCCTTAATGTGTCAGTCAGTTAATGCAAATCTATGCCAAAGACTTTTCAGCAGAAAGAAAACTAAATCAAAACCTGCACTATACCAATTTATCAGTTTTCGTATTTCAAGCAAAGTTATTATGTCTCCTTGTCACGCCAGAGCTTAATCAATAAAGTGGTATTGATTTGTAAAAATAATTTCCCTAATTAGCGTCCTACGTTACTTCATTCCAGAAATAGATTAAGGGAAATGTTGTGTTCCTTCTCGTGTAATTCAGGAATCGATAATCACACAACAGCTACAATAAAACTGAAGAAAGGTTTTGATGGATAGAGAACTTCTTGATTCAATTCTTTTGGACATTGATTCAAATGTCCCTGTCAAAATGACACTTGCTTGACAATGACACCGAATACATGTCGGAACGTCGCCTACATACAGTAGAATAACAACATTTTTTTTATCTGTACAAGTATGTAAGATGTCTTCATTCATCACCACCTCAGCTTTTAGAATGTTGTTCATTCATGTATAGTTGAATATATACATCATCATGAAAATTATAAACATTATCATTCTATTTCGTTCATTCACTTTTCTATTTCGAAATTCTCGGAGTAATTTATTGTGTTCACAATTTTATCGGCTTATCAAAAATAGATATTATTTTAAACATATATAATGTTAATTGCTTGTCCTTATCGACAGAGTTTCACAATTCATCATCTACTGCTCCTGACCTTCATTAAAGAATTGACTTCTATATTTATTAAGTTCATGGAGGTATAAACTTTAAAAACGCTGTGCAAACTGTGTACATTCGTTGGCACTTGGTGTGAAAACATATAGACCACAATGTATGGTTTTAAATTCAATAAAATGAAAAAGTAAAAATTTAATTAATAAAAAATTAAACCTTGTATTTAAATTTGTTGACGCATATTGTTACTGTAGGATTCACAAAACAAGCCAAAAATTGCTTTTTGACGATCCTATCTCGTCTAGTGAAGGAGATTCCAAAACAACGAATTATTATAAGAGAGATATGAAGAGATAATGTTTTGAAAATCTATATTCAGTATTGTTGGATTCTGCAGACCTTATCACCCGTGGTTTGAAAAACCTATATTTTGAATTGGGACGTTTCCTTTGCACGTGAGTAAATAAAACGTAAGTCAAACAGAATGCCAAGCAAGTGAATAAGAAGAAACATCAGTTTTATTACAGAATCAACAATTAATTAGTATTCACATGCTTTTTCTCCTCTAGTGGAGGATCTAATTCTCTTCCCACAGAGTCGTGTCATTGGCAATTTCTTTCCGCCTTTTTTGGCTTAAAATATAGGATCCTGGTTGTATTCAAAGTTTTCAAAGTCATTATGATATGTGCGATAATCGTTTCCTTTGAAATATTCGAAAGTATATCCCCAAAAAGTGCAAAGATTCTGGTCAGATGCATGACTATCCCACTAATAAACTTCGATCGTTATTTCATGCAGACTAAAAACTATATAAGCCACTCAACATCAAAGACTCTCTGATTCTGTTACATCTTTCACACCGTTATAACAGAAGACTTATATTTTATCTGCTCTATATAAGTGACTCGCACCTTCTTTCCTGAGCTTGGAACATGCACTAGTGTGTGGATAAAAGAGCATAAACATATATATATATATATATATATATATATATATATATATATATATATATATATATATATATATATATATCAGAAACATTGAGTTGGTCTGGTATACAGTCAAATATATTCAAAAGTTAAAAAACACACAACACCAATAGACTCCTACTAGTTTCATTGTAATCTTCAGGGAGTACAAAACAGTTGTGACGTTAGATTGTCATAATAGTGATGACGTAACACAGGTATGACGTCACAGTCATTAAGCAAGCGATAGAATCAAACACATTTATACATGAATATATAATTATGCATTCAAATTGGGTTTAAGCATTCTAATAAAGTAATCTTCTTTCAACTTTCTGGCCAGTCTGTCATTTGTTTCCATTTTGTAAAATGGAAATATTTGAAATTTTATATCTTTGCCTTTAGCACAATTGTCAATGTGCGCACTAAGGGGAATACAGGGTATTTAATCTGCTGCTTGTGTACTCGAACTCTGTCTCTGAGAAAAAACTATTAACAAGGGCTAGATTTACAGTAAATAGTGAATCCCCAGCATAATTAACGATTATACGTATGTCGACATGCACTCGTGAATCCACAGCAAAATAATGGTACTTTGCTCTAGTTACCTTCAATCTAAAATAAATATGTAGTCAAATGATTGACATAAACCAGGAACCCGCCTTAAAGTGATTTCATCAATCAAGCAAAGACCCTTAGAAGATCGTCTTTATGTATATATTTTAGTTAATTATGAAACGTAGAATGCAATGAAATGATATCATTGATGTAGATATAGCTGAAATTATGTCTGAGCATGATGATCGTAATCTGACTCCAATGCATGAGAATTTAACACACTGTATTACCCATATGGTTGGAAATAACCGAATTAATATTATTGATATGAGCACTTCTGCACATATCACGTTCGCCTAGCAACCATTATTTCACAGCTTCTTCCCGTATTTCGTCGTCTGTGACGTCATCCAACGATGGTTCGTGACGTCACTGTCGCTTGCCGTCGAATGAGAAGTGGGTCGTTTCCTGACCATTGAAAGAATGGGTAATAAAGAAAGTATTACACTCAAAAGCGTGCCATATGACTTTTACGAAACTCATGCAAATGTATATATAACACTCGCTCTCCCTCGGGCATTACACAAATTCACACTCGTTTCGTAAAAGTCATATGACACTCTTCCTCGAGTAATACTCTCTATGTAATCTGTTACATGCGGTGCTATAGTGTGGATTGTCAAATATTATCAAAGATACATTTCTTAAACATATGTCAAGGTATCCTGGGGAAGGTTCAGTACTAGTGGTAGAGAGACACATCAATGTTCATGTGGTAAAAATGATTCAGTAACAACTTTTCTGTAACAAACGAGGATTAATAAAACACTTTAAGAACTTGGTAAATAACGTAATTGGGACCATGGCAATCTCTCCTGTTTCTGTGATTAACACATGAAGGAAGCTCCATAGACTATAATGAATATAGAAAAGAAATCAGATTTAAAGAAACTTGTTAATGTTCTTTTAAATAATATAAAATTCCTGGAAATAAGCCACCAAGAGAGAATTATGCAGCAATAGCTTGGCTCACAGGGTTTCCGGAGAATATCTATTTAGATGTTTGTGTTGGTTTTTAGTTCAGATGGGCTAACAATGAGTATGTAACATATTCGGCATGCTGTCACCTGAAATGTTTTGGTAATTTGTAAATTGCCTACTTCTCTCAGGCTATTTGCAAAATTACTAAATTGTAATATTTGAAAAAAATACTTTTAAATCTTTTAAACCAGAGTTCAACTTTTATTAGCACTTTTTTTATGGGACCGTCTTATTCAGTTAGAACCAGAGATAAAACATTTCATTTGGCCCAGATTGTGTCATGTAAGTTACGAGCAAGGTTGATATTGCTGCTCATTCAGTGCTGCTTATTAAGCGAAAATTAACGAAAACAAGTCCCGCTATCCAATGTGTTTCGATTCAATGAACAAGACCATCAACTGATCAAAGAAAATGTAATTTGCATTATTTTTCAAGTATTATGGCCTTAAAATCTTTATCCAAAACAAACTGTTAATTCAAGAATGTATATGGAATCCTATCTAAATCCTTGGTGAAATCAAAAGTGTTAGTGTCTTATGTTCGAAGCAATTGACCGGAATTAACTCGCTTGTAGTATTTTGAGACACGCATTAGCATGCATTCATCAAAACACTTTATTAACATGGTGATGAAACTGTATGTGATTTATGTCGAGATAATATATTTGAAATACTGACAGTATGGAGACTAAATGTTTGGGAAGTCGATAACAAGGTGCAGAGCTTCACACCTGTTTAAAACACTTTACCCATCAATTACAAACTGGCACTTTAGATGGTCATGGACACTGAAGAAAACATAGTCATCACTGGGTGTGTTGCTGTGTATGAACGTATCCATAGAGTATTTTCTGCACTTTATAATCAGGTTAGTGTCTACTGTAACCATATTTCGTGATGTCGGCTGCCTGTTGATAAGATTTGTACTTCCCAAATCGTTTATACTTGATTAAAACAAAGTTACGTAAACATTAGGATAGTTCTGTGATCGTAATTAGGTGACATAAGTCTCCAATAGTTTACTAATTTACGGAAAGGCTCCAATACTTTAGAAACCGAGACCAAGAATTGTTCGCGTCAGATTAAATGCGCTCGAACGCAGCCGCCTGCCGCAAAAAAGTACGAATAAAGATATGACATCGTTAAAAACTGATATAATTTATTTTTTGTTTAGAAATGGTTGATACGGAATGAGCCAATGGGAGGATGCGTTACATACATTGGTCTCATTACGTCATACACTTAGCGAGAGAGAACTTGCCGAAATGATTCAGAAAATGTCATCGTATTTTTGTCAAATTTAGTAAATTTGAAAACCTCTGCAACCAAGCTAATCCTATGTGCTTGTCAACACACTATTTTGTTCTCTGCAACCAAATATTTATTTGCCAAGGTAGGAATAGTGATGAATAATTGCTGTAAATATATTTGGTTGCAGATCCCTATAGGGGACTGCAACCAAATTCACTAAATACGATGTTTCAAGTACATTTCAGTCCTGCAACCAAATTTTTCTGATGTCAGATATGATATGTCATGTTATAGAAAATCATCTCTGCTATTTTGATCACTTTATATGATCAGTTTCTGTTACTTCAGTAGCATTTAAACATCAGTATAGAGCCCCCGTCATTTGGACCCTTCAATTACCCTTAGGCCGACAATTCAAGAACCTATCCTGACAATTGAACACAGAAATCTTGAAAACTGAACTTAAAAAGTTAACCCTTTATCTTGAAAATTTAACCATTTATCTTGAAAATTGAACTTTGTATCTTGAAAATCATCTCGACATCTTGAAAACTCAAGGTATTATCTCGAATATTTACAATGTCAATGACGCAAAATTGTAATGTTAAAGTTTTAAAGTTGAATTAAAAACATTAAAAAGTATAATAACAATTTGTTATCGTTGTAAATTTATATAAGTTTCAAAGGTTTAGTTACAAGTGAAATATTAACTTTCTTGAATATTCACGATACAATCTTGAATGTTCAATATACTAAATTGACTATTCAACGGAAATAAGTTGAATATTCAAGATACTAACTTGAATATTCAAGATAATAACTTGACTATTCAAGATACTAACTTGAATATTCAACAAAATAGAGTTGGATATTCAACAAAATTAAGTTTAATTTTCAAAATAGTAACATGAATGTTTAATTTTCAAAATACAAAGTTAAATTTTAAAGATATTTATATAAATTTATACGATACTGTGGAAGATAAGTGGAATTTAAGATACTTACCTGAATTTTCAAAATATTAAGTTGAATTTTCAACTTAGTATCTTGAATGTCAAGGTAAGACCTTCAAATTTCAAAATAAAAGATTTTGAATAATAACATAGCGTAGCCCTAATAGGGTTAATAAATCTGTGTAATCTAAACTTTTGAAAATCAACATACATTCGACAAAGTGTCATAATCTTATCAATATGAAAAAAACATAGTGGTATAAGTAAACTATGAATTGCCCATTATTTTATCAATCAATTATGAATATTTTGCATGCTGGTTTTGACTTTATAATTCGGAAAAATCTTTTATAATTTTTTTGCTTTAACCTTTCAAACTATAATGTTTACAACCTTAACTTTCACTTGGAAAACGCCTGATGTTTTTACATATTATAACTTGGCAGACGAGGGAATGCAACTGACAATTCGGAGAAGATCATGAAATACATATTGAGCAAAAGTCACCATTAGTTGTGCACATGATAAGGTGTGTTGTTGCGTGCATTTCAATAGCAAGAACATGTTTACTTAAACTTTGTTTTAAGTAGTAGAATGTCCTCAAACTTGCCATTAGTTTTGCACGTGGAGCCTCAAACATGGTCCGCGTGCAAAACTAATGGCCAGTTTGAGGACATTCTCCTACACGTAATCATGATACTAGTGATAACTGATAAACAATTAGTTTTACAATATACTGATATGAACGATATACATAACAGAGAATAGTTGTAAGAACGAAATTTAATGGTTAACATTTAGTAGGAATTATAATATATCATGTTGCAGACAACAGCCGCATCGTAATGTGATCTTTGCCATTCTATGAAATTGTTTTGACTCGTTTAGTGTTACCCCCTACAGCAGTTACATTTCAGTATGTGAAGGTGATATTTACAATATAAAGTAAACAGACAAACTAAAGCTAAACAAGTTTTGATACTTCGAACGTGAAGAAATTATTGCACAGGTTGATGAAGTAACACCAAATACATGTAAATGCAATCATAGAACAATGTGATTACGGAAAGGTTTAAGAAGTACGAAAACTTGCTGTAGGCAGATCTCGCCCTGTCAGTATCCATGCATATTCACACATATTCCCTCTTTCTTTATACTATGTTTTTAGGAGCCATTTTTCAAATTCAGATCATGAAATGACAGTTTGAATAATGGTATAGGTCCATTAGTCAAATACTACCACAATTCCGTGACATTTTGACAGATTTGCAGGAATGAGATATGTTTGTAAAAAGAAGATTTAAATTAGTTCGTATTTGAGAAAGAATGTTTTAGATTCATTCTCCATAATGTTTGCTTCCCTTGTACACAATTTATACACGTATTATTTATATCTAATTAGTACCAGATGCTATCAGCTTTATGTAATGTTATATACAATAAAGGCGACGTTCGTGGTTGTAGTGGATCAAAATCCATGAGTCTAAACATTGCATTACTTTCATTTCTTTCTTCGTGTCATAACGCAATTTGTTTACTGTTAACTCGATCCTTATTGAGAGGTAAACAGATGATCTCTTTGTAATGCCGAAGTTTGCATCCTCTACAGTTCTACAGTCATTACATTCAGAAAACTGCTATGTTTGCAAACGTTTATCTTGGAAGTATTTGTGTAATCTTAATTGTATAGATGAACATCATTTTCTTTTAATTTCCCCGTTGTATGTTGACTTGAGAACAAATGGTATTTCTAAACATCTAAACATCTATTCTATTAAATACTGACAATCATATTCTTATTCACAGGTTCTCAATGAAAACGTTCATTTGTAAAGGGTTGTTACTCAGAAACATTCGGATATGATGTGTATGTATAACACGGTGTGATGTAATAGGATGTGATTTAATGATACAGGATAAAAGGGATATCAGTGGATAACATTTGTTAATTGTAAAGTCTTCGAAATGTCATACGCCCAAAGCAGTCGTTGCTACCCCTGCTTACACATTTCATGAAGTACATTCAATTATAAAATGATGTTACTCAAACTTTAAAGTTAATGTTTATTTGCTATTTCTTTGCTTTTTGTTAACATTAATTATAAAGTTTGAGTAACGTCATCTTTAATTCCTTCATAAGACCTACCAATTCAGCATAAATGTAAACATTTGTTCAGTCTAAAAATACAGATGTATCTCAGTCAATTCTTATAAACATTGCAATATTTACTTAAGCAAATAATGCAGTGAATGTTAAACATTCAGTTTCATTTGAAAATAATAATAAACTATTTGACGTTGTGAATATCAAATTGTCTTTGACATCTGTATTTGGCAATCTTTTCTTTTCCTTTTCCTTAAATTGATCCTTTGGAGAACATTATTTCTTTACAAAGAGTAGCCCTGAAGACGGCTGCATTGAGATAACAGTTAGTTTTAGAATACCTGTCATCAGGAGAAACGCATTTCACATTTAGCAAGTGAACCCATTAGTGTTCTGACATTTCTCCAACGTTACTTAAAGCTGCATCCATTGTGTTGTTGGGGTCATATATGCAAAACTAGAAAATGTCAATTAGTCAAACGTATTTTTTTAGGCTTATTTACAAAAGACAATAAGACAAATTTCGGCTGATAATGTTCAATACATAATATAACTACTATGAATATACATGGGACGTGTTGTTTCGGTTTCTGTATATATTGATTTTTATTGGAAACTATCAATAATTATAAATGGTAATTTGAGATGATCATGCAAGTTGAATTAAATTATTTGAAATGAAATCAGCACATATGGTATTTGGCATGTATCAAAGAAAAATAAAATATTATGAAAGACAATTGATGCATCTTTAATAATTGATTTAATTTATCTAATGTCACTTAGAAAGAAAATCCCATGACAGATTGATAGAAATGATTATTATGTTTTGTTACGACAACATTTGTTTCACCAGAACGGATGGCTATATGCTTTAATGATTATATAGAAAGTACTTTAAATCTTGCCAAGAAGAACGTGTTTAGAATGTTTGATGATGGCATAAGAACTTGTACCACCTTAACCTCGCTAACATCATTAATTTGATGGAATATTGGACCACCAAATGATCTGATACAAAGGAAACAGTAAACCTCCCTCATTTGATCATCTCTCTGATAATGTGAACAGGACATTTCTGTCTTATCTTCACTTAGAGAGATACTATTTACTGTCTCCATCTTTGGTCAGTTTTAACTAATGTACTCCATTCAATCCAGCAGTGATATTGCAGTAACCATTCAGTTTTGTTTTTTTTAAAAACCCAACTATTTCATACAACAAAGAGGTCTATGTAAGGTTTCTGTGAATTACTTGTAATTTTCGTTATCGTAAGTTTAGTTAATTCAACAGTGATATATCAGTATAAACATAATAACATATTTCCGTAGTTAATATAGTATATTGTTAGGCATCTTTCTTTTCTGTGTTAGCTCGGCAAATTTGTTGTCAATTTTTATATTTTAATTTCAGTAAAAATAGTTTTTATTATCTTTCGTATAGTTCAGTCTTTGTTGTTTTTGAAAAGATTATTAGAACTAAAGACAACAAGAATGAGACGCTGAAGCCCAGATTACATTTATTTTAAGACATTAATATATCGTGGGTGGTTTAAAGGTTAACATCTTAATTACATAACCCAAAGTCTACAGTTTCAACAGAATATTTCAACCTGAAAGAGACCAATCCAATCCTAATTTAACATACGTTTTTCAGTGATAGTTTTCAGAAAATCTGAAGACAATCCAAATGTGCCAATGTCCTACACATTTTTATAGTTGCATTAAAACTACCCCAGGGTCATAATAACCGGTGAGTCACCCAATAACCATGAAACACGTCAACCTTCTGTGGTAATGAAGGTTATTTGAGGTATCAGTAAGATTTAAGACAAGGTTTGAAACCATTAACAATATGTATCTTCTACAAATTATCGTCCCTACCCGGTAAAAAGGGATTGATGTTCAGATACTCTGTACAAATCCCCTCTGAGAACTATCGCCAGAAAACTCCTATTAAAACCATAAAACCAATGAAAAAGCTTGGCATGAGATAATGTGATTATTTGACCTGTGATGCATACTTCCTGAATCCTACCAGAACATAATTCAAAGGATGGGACTTTTAAATTGCAAGGATAAACTTGTCACCTGATTGACTGCAATGTGTAAGCAATAGTCCGTGTATAAGCTATGTGTAAGTGTATTCAATGCAAGCGCAACATGTGTTGCTAACAGCCAATCAATACATCAGCTTTAACATACATCAAATGTTATTTGAGTACGAGTTTCTGGATGGAAACTGCCAGGGGTGATATAGGGTAGAGTATTGTAAGATTCACCCTGAGTGACCGAGGATGAAGTTTTAAACCTTAAGTGAGTTGTAAAGTATTTTTTAAAATACGTAACTGTGTTAAAACCCACGTCAGAAATAGGAATATTTTATTGGAAACGTTTTGAGTAACAAATACGTGTCCGACAAGGCTGCATATACCATTGCTATCTCATAAATGAATTTAGCACTTAGATTGTGAATAACTGTACAAAATGATCAAAATGATATGAACATTTCTACCAAATTTGAAAGGTTTTATTTCCAAATGTCACTCACTCATTAAGTTGTTCGATTATTTATCTGATAGAGACTGTAATCATGTGTGTCACTCTATGGACAAGACATGGTATAATATTCTTAATAGCACCTCCCAGCAACAAAACATACTCGATACTGCTCAATAAAGCTTATTACAGTGTACAACTCGACGTAATGAATGTTACATTACCACCTTAGACGGACCTATTTGGAATCAAGTTTATTAAAATATGTAACTATCGACGCCAAACCGTCGCCATTTGCTGTCGTCAAATTAGAGGGAAACAATACTAAGTTGAAGGTCCACAACATCCGAAACAAAATGAGTACTACATAACTACAAGCAAGTTAGTGAAGACAGTTTGTTGACAAATATCTGTATTCAGCTCCTGTGGATCAATTTAAGTTTAGAAAATTGCAAAGTCTAAAATACATAAAAGAACCTAATTTAAAACTACTCTTTACAAGTCTTTAAAGGTCATTCAGAAGTGGTTTACATAAGAAAAGGAAGATTTTCTGGATAACAACTTTTATAATGTGAAAATACACGACGTTTCGGAGTACATACTCACTCCTTCATCAGGTGGAAAAAAACAAAATATGATAAGACTCTTTACAAGCAATGCACACACATGTACACTTCTAGTGTGGACATAACACCAAGTTTGTGAGGACTTGGAATCTAAAGAAATTGCACACCGCAAAAGTAACATGCACACATGATGATTATTGCACATGCAAAGTTTCATTAATTAATAGTCTTAACAGCCTTTCTCAAACAACAACTTTTCATTTTCTACAATGAGAATTAGCCTACCCAACCTCTTTTACAGACATTCAACTGTTAAATAAAAAAAGTACAATATCACCAGAAAACTATGGTTGAACAACTAAAATAAGTCTATATTGACTAAATTGACACATGTATGATTTTGAATATCAACAACCTCTGTTGAAAAGTTTTTGAATATATTCGTCCCTGTGTCTGGTTGGAAAATGACTTGTTTACAGTTAAAACACCCACAGAAGTAAGTTACTTTGATGAAATATAAGATAAACGACGTCAACTTAAATTCAAAAGATATTTTCAACCATCTCAGTGTAGAGAGGATGCTGTCAGGTGATACATGTATTACCATGCCGTTGAATTATGTCTAGATCAGTGGGAGCCCTAATGGGGTTGGTGGCATGTGACAGTCTTACTGTCAGCAATTCAAACTACCTCTACAAGGCATAACTCGCGCCAGTCCATATCACTGGCTAATCAAAGTCTTGCTGCAATTCGTCGCACATGGAAACAGACATGGCATGGCATTATTCTGGTGGATATTAAATCATACAAAACAAGCATTTGTCACTCAAGTGACATACTGTCAAGGATACTTTTGTAATGTGTCTGTAGTAAAACAAATAAAGTTGTATCAAGAACCAGACAATGTTTGCACTGTATACAACGACTTCCTGATATAAATCAGGCTTGATATTTGACAGATGTACACATTCGAAGCATTTTTTTTTATTGTATAGCAAATGTTACCTTTGCTCCACGTCGTGATAATTTACTTAACATTGACTACAACAAGTTGAACTTACTTTCCTGTTGGCATAATGTGACCATCATTTGAAGATACTCAAAATTGTATTCAATACAAGTCAATTCGTATGGATGTATGGCGTTTCTAAGCCAGTTCTAGACATTTCTGCAGGTGGATGAAGATACACGAAGTGATCCAGACACGTCGCCGAGAAAGAGATAATGAAGTGTTTATCTATATTTTTTTACTTCGAAAGATATCATATCAAAATATCATTAATTTTATCAAACAAGTTTACATTTCAAGCTTAACATGATTATATTGCTATTTCATTGCATTTTGATTTTAAACGTTCAATGTATTTGACACTGAGTTGAAATGTAATCATATACTCTCTATTTAGAATTTAACCTCGTCGTTTTATTGCTATATTGGCCTTAGAAATGTTTTTAACATTATGCCGAAGCGTTTCATAAATTCATCGTTTTGTAAAACGGTTTTAAAATCATCTTTGTATAATTGCTAAGTCAATAAAAGATTATTCATGGTAGTGAATTTAGTTCAAAGACGATAAAGTTGCACTTCAGAAATACGTTTTTCTTTTGAAGAGTTATTTATGAATACTTGATTATTTGTATTGTCTTATGGATTTAGTGTATCTGCATGACACATTATCCAGGTGTGACGCATGAAACAACATTAAGGGCGCTTTTGTATATTGAGTGTTATATTTTTCTTTAATTAATATTACATAACTGAGTTTAGTTTATTTTGGGTCACAAATGTATAAGTAAGAGTAACTAGTATTTGAATTCTAACATCCGTGAAAGGATTTGTAAATCTAAAGGATACACAGAGGATTCAGATGTACATCCCTATCCATTGCTAAGTGCAAAGTCGCCGCTCTCTTCCAGAATTCGAAGGTTAAATTTTTTTTTTTTATTGTTCACAGACAATTATTTATAATTATTAATAATTAATGTTATGGAACATTATGGAGCTTATTCGACTTTCTAGAAATAGTGTGAGTTAAAGTAGGGCTGTTCATGGAAAGGACTGGCATTCTAGACATTATATCTATTGGATTCTGCATTTGTGCCATATCAACTGTCAACAAGCTTGTTTGAAATATTCATCAACTTGGAACCAACGCTCCTGGTGACTATATCATTAGTGATTACCTAATTTTATACATCTGTGACCTATTATCTGTTTTGCTCATCTGATTAATTGTGTATTTTATTCATTACAATTTGAATAACGTAATAATTGTTTGATTTCGTTTGCTTGTTTCCCCTTTGGACTTCATTGTTGAATTTGCTAATCATAACACAAAATGAAGAAAAGCGAATTTAAAACCGAAATCATTCAGTTATATGAAACATATTTTGAATTAATCTTTTCCAACCAACTCTTTTAAATGAACAAAAACTCTTGTGCCAAACAATTTTTACGTAGATGTTTTAGCGAACAATATGATGCATTAATATGGACATGCAATATGCATACACCGTCACACTGCATTTCATGGATCCGTTAATGAACACATACACTCAAATTGTGTTTTTAAATCCATTATCTAAACATCATATATATTGGTAGTCATTGTATTAATGGACAAGCAATAAAAAAAACTTCAATCGAGTATGGCATACTGATAACCCTCTGTTGTTGTGGGAAACATGACTTTGAGACAGAACTGAAGTAGACCAACGTCTTATAATATATGACATTTAAAAAAAGAGAATCACTATGCTACTCACAGTGACATGGATGTATTCTCTTGCGAAACCATTTAAACTCCCTGGAGACACTAGAACACGGATAAAAACTATTGCAAACTGTTTTGTATGTTTTAGTTGTAAACCACAGAACTAAGTTTTAATCTTATTATGCTATATTTTTGCATTTCGTCAAATACGCGTACCTTTCTCGTTTAACATTACATGTGTCTGAAGAAAATGTATATTTATATAATTTTTCAGTAGAAAAAGACATTTCTGAAAAAAAACCCGAAAGTCTTGTTTATTTTCCACTCAAACATTTTCTACACACGTAGCTTGTTAATGCAAATACTAAACAACAAAAACATGAAACCTCAACCTCAGCTGCAATGTTAACCAAAATTACCAACAATTTAGAAACGAAATAGATCAAGCTAGGAATTATTCACGAAGCATCTTGAACATCTTATCCTGAACTCCTTGTATTGACAATACATGAAGATGACTTTAGAGACTGACAGTCACCTTGATGCTTTGCGAAAGGAGGCCCTGTAGTCAACTTGCGAAGAAACCCGAAGAGACAACTTGTGATTACCGTGAGTAGAATATGTGTCACACGAGAGAATGTGTTCACTCCTGGCTTGCTTATAACCAAAATCAATGGTGACAATATGTGACAGTGTCAATAGATTAAAAGCTCTTTTGCTGTTGGCATTTCTAGACGACCACAAGTAAATCAGCTGTGCAGTTGAACAGATTGTAATATTTTCAGAAACGACTTAAAATATATTACTTTTGCCGTGTATAACTGGACAAATAACTGGTGAATGTAAGTATGTAAATAAATTAACATCTTTTAACAAATTATAACGGAAATGTTTTGCTTATAAAACTTATTTAGTTTAGATTTTAGGGTTTGTAGCAAAACAAAATTTAGAATAACTACATCCGTAATAATTGAGTCAACTCAAGAAGATGATGTTTCAAAGAGCAATGGACGTTCTAGTACAAATACAGAAAGCTTGTAAATCGGTGTACACGTAATGCAGTAACACTTACCTACCTGTTTCATTTCTAAACATTAGATACCATGAAGACATCTTGAACACCATAAACACACGTATAACTCTGCAGGTTACCGCTAATGTCTCTTAATGAGGTAAGTCTTCTTTGTGGTGTTTTTCTGTTTAATTTCGATGTTTTTCGCATATTCCCAGGTTTGTAATGTTGTTGTTTCAGCCAATGGAATAACTTTCAAGGATCGAAGTCACTTGCATGATTTAGTGTCAAAACAAATCCCAGGAAGATTATTTTCTTGAACATTGTAAGCACCCATATTTTTAATGGCCATGTGTTAAAAAGGCAAAAGGTTGTGTTCATCGTAGTCCTATTCTCAACAACATTAAAATGAATAACTTCGAACCCCCTAGATCACTGATGAGCTGGACGTTCTCCAGTTAGCTATATCAGTTAGGGCTGAATTTTGCTATCAACTACTCACAGAACAGAATCTGGAAACATTAAGCCTTGTTCATCCATCGATTAATGTTCATCTACGTCACAACCTCATCATAGACACACCTTGTTTACCCAAGCCTGAATGTACGTTTACATACATTGTACCTTTACTCAACACACATTACGGGGTATCAGAACATCAAGCCTCATTTACCCTAGGCTGAATATCCCTAAACTCTACACTCATCACGGGCTACGGAATATGGATTACGGATTATAAAGTACGCAATACAGGGTAAGGAATACGGAGTATCGGCAAAATAAGACTCAGTCCTCCCAGGCTAAATATCCCTATACTCTACAAACACTATGGAGTATCGAAACAATTAGACTCGGTCATCCTATGCTGAATATCCCTATACTCAACACACATTACGGAGTATGGGAACATTAAGACTCAGTTATCCAAAGCCGAATATTATATTGGTCATCCAAGCATGAATATTCCAATGCTTTACACACATTGCGGAGTATCAATCATCCAAGACTGACTGTACCCAATATCAATCCTGCAATGATCGTGGATGATACTCTATCACTGTGGATGATGATTGTCAATACCATTGTTCTGATATTAAGCAGAAAATAACTCACAAAGACGGAAAGCATTAATCCAAAATAAGACTTTTAGGATTCCCAAAGGAAAGGTCCTGTATACTGATGGATGATTGCTTTCCATTATTGATTTAATGGGCAGAGTTTCATGGTCAACTATTTTACAGTTCAAAATGTGCATACACATCCTAAGTGTGATTGAACGGTTTTAACCACCTATGATGTAGAGTAAACATGACTTTATAATGGATCATCCATTCATTGATTGAATGTTCTTAGATAATTTGATATACTAGATATCATAACCAAAATGTTGTTAAACATTTATTTTAAAAACAGTATCGTTATATTTTGCAACATCCTCCAAGTCTCCCTTATAATCAATTCCAAATTTCAAATTTCCGGAAAGGGACTCGACCTGAAAAGTTTAAAACTATTGCAGACACATGTCGTGTGATGCCAAAACTAACAATGTTCCATTCGTTCATTATGCAAAAGCCTTATCTATTTCGAATGCACAATAGTAATCATACTTTTGATTGGTAGGGTAGCAATGAATATTTTTACATTTTGAATACACTGCAGATATGAAATATTATAAGGACAAGGCATGATACCGAGGATATGGTAAGGTTGTGGACCCTGATAGGAAGGAAAAACCCGAAGATGCGAAGCATCCGAGGGCTTTTCCTGACTATCAGGGTCTACAACCATACCATATCCGAGGTAGAATGGCTTATCTATATTATCAATCGTTTTTAAGTGTAAAACAGGCGTTTTACTTGTTATCGCGTTATATTGAGGATCCTTGGCATTATAGTGAGGATCCCTCGGTGATGTCAGCCTGTTAACAGCCGCGCTATATGAGTTTCTTTTGTACCGTGAAATCTCCCTTGGCGCAGTAGTCTAAGGCGTTGACTCAGTAACTACAGGTTTCTGAAGAACATTTGCTGTACATATTCTGTCGTAAACTTATGAAATTTTTCGAAATTATTCTAAGTTAGTTTCTTCAGATCTTTACTTTCAAGCCGTCATCTTAACAAATATATCAGGGTTTACAATCATTATAATTCCTTCTAACAGGGTTTACAACTATCTGTGTAAACCCTCCTGGAGGGAATTACAAGGTTGTAAGTCCCTCGTACCGGGTGATACGGTTTAGAAAGGTCGTTTCAAGTATCACGTTATATGGCTGGTAGGTTGATAAACATTTTACAATTATATTAACAACTTAATTTTAAAAGTTTCAATGTATGCATAATAACAAACCCTCAGACATAATTATTCAATATATGGCCTTAAAAGTTGGCAATACAAAGTTCACATCAATAAAACATCAAAGAATATGATTGTCTAATCGAATGACTATCACTGTGTTAAACATCTATAGTGAATGGGAACGTTCTCAATGTACATCTGAAATTATTTGCTGTGTCCCCAAATTATTCATCTTAAAAATCTCTTATTACAAAAGGTAGTGTCTATTTCATCATTTTAACACATTTTCACACAATAGCTTAAATAACATTGTTATGAATAATGACGACTTGGGAAGTTCTTCTAATATTTATTCTGTACCCGTTGATGCACAATGAATAACATATTCTGCAAACAAAGCAAATGCAGAAATTAATAATAATACACTTCTCTCATGTTAATGCATGAATTACACCTCTTAGAATAGTACTATGTAATATGAATTAAATCACTGAATGAATATTTTTTATTACTCTGAAATATGTATACTTTACACCACTCAATGGGAAAAATGTTACACTGAATACACTAGAATGAATAATATTATTCTTAAATGTGTATAATTTACACCCTGCAATGCAAGAAAACAGTACAGTAAATATAGTTGCACCTTCATAATGAATTCCACTCCTTTAAGATATGGACTCTCCAAAATTGGAAAAATACTCAAATACTCAAATGTTGCCTTTTCTGCCATACATTACTTTAGCAGAAATATCTCTTTGAAATTACTCTTTGGAATGATAAATTATTAACATATTATTCAATAAACTGAATAAATACACACATTACCAATTCTGTAAATAATACCCTCAACACAAAATAGACTCTTCCAAAAGTTACTCAAATATGGAAAATATATCAACAAAATACTCCTTGAGGAAATGTATGAATGAAACATAAATCAAAAGTCAATAATATCCCTAAATATGACAAAATAGTACTCAAAATGTGAAAATGGAAATATCCTACCCTTGAAAATAATAAAATGTTCCACAGCATGGATGTAAACAAACTTCAAAACAATGAATGAATTTAAAAAAATATTGCCTATTATTAATGAATGAACCTACTCAGAAAGAATATGTATTTTGCAAAGAAAGTAAAGTATTATAATTACCTGAAGAGTGATTTCTCCCAATTTAAATGTATTAAAGTTGAGAACAACATGTGCCGTTTCTCGCACACAAAACCCATGCGTTTTTAATTAATTGCGACGCAGCACAGCACCAAAAGAACCATATTCATAAAGGGAGATAATTATCAGCATAAAACCTTATATGCCTGCCGCTAAAGTAAATATGTAATGATAAAACAAATTGATTTATTTAAATACTTTCAAAACAGACATGTAAATAAATTAACTTATTGCGTTTATGTGACTCAATCACCTAATGAAATGTAATCTATATTGATTTCCTACAAATCATTCCTGAAAGTCATAGTCATAGAAGTCGTAGAAGGTACTTTATGGCATTGCACAATGTCCCAGGTAACATCACTTGAGTTACTTGAGATACAAAATCGTACCGAACTGCATTACGTGTCACCTACATGTATATTTTATTGTTAAAGACACTTAGGAAAAACTTCTTTAATGAAAAAACCCTGAATACCCTCTTGTTTTGTTATATTTAAAAACGATTCACAGGGCAAAAACAACATAAACTAATTGAAAGTAAGCTCATTAGTGACCTCTAATGTGTCTGTGATTTATTGCAAATCTATGCCGAGGACATTTCAGCAGGAAGAAAACTAAATCAAAATCTGAACTATACCAATTAACCAGGTTTCCGGATTTCAAGCAAAGTTATTACTTTTCCTTGTCACGCCATTTGTTGAAGAGCTTAATCAATGTAGTGGTATTGATTTGCAAAAATATGTTCCCTAATTAGGTTCCTATGTTATTTAAATTCCAGAAATAGATTAAAGGAAATGCTGAGTTCTCTCTCTTAGGAATCGAAAATCACTCAACAACTACGATAAAACTTAAGGCAATTTAATGGATATTTTAATGTCTTTATTCAATTAGTTTTCAACATGGATTCTAATATTGCTGTCAAAATGACAATTGCTTGACAACGACAACGAATGTATGTTGAAATGTCTTCCTCATACAATAGAATAAATAAATTGTTTATCCGTATATGAGTTGTCTTCATTTGTCATCACCTCAACTTCTATAATCTCATTCCAGTTCATGCGTAGCTACATGTATATACATTATATTTGAATATATACATCATCATGATCATTATCGATATTATCGTTGTCTTCCATTCACCTTTTGTATTTCGAACTTATCAAAAGACATTATTGTGTTAACAAGTTTGTAGGTTCATCAAATAATGTTTATTATTTAAGACATGGCAATTCGTCATCCATTGTTCCCTACCTTTCATTACAGTGTTACATGATTCACATAGTGATACTACTTTAATATCAAGGGGAAACTTTGTATGTACATGTATAAATTCAGACTTAGACATTTAAGCGATATGCTCTCTGCTGATTGGATTAAACAAAGTCATGTGACCGATATACATTCTCATAAACACAAGATTGACAGCTGAAAATGATAACCTTCATACTCTGACGTTTAAAAAAATAACCTGCAGTACTACTTTAACACTGTATCATTGCGCAATTATTACGCTGCTATCACATTCTTTTTTCTTGATTACACTTTTTAAAAACCTTACAACATGAATTCTAATTGTAGTTTGATTGAAAGTTTGATTCAAACATGTTAGAACCAAAAATTAAATACATTTATCATATTTCTTGTGGACTACGTTTTGGGCGTAGTGACACAAAAGTGACGCGTCTTATTGTGGGCGGAGATTAGCGCCTGATTTAAGACAAAACTTAACATTTGTTTTATCATGCACTGTACACCTTTTGAAGATAATTTTTATATTCAAAAGTTTTAAACTGATTTACCGTTTATAAGCCAGTGAACAAACACATTATGAAATATATTTCCTAATTGTACTATAGGCCTGTGGTCTTTTAAAGGGACAGTAGCACGTTTTTTTTCGCTCAAATAAGTCGATGAAATGTATTGTAAACACCCTTCTCTCTTCGGAAAATATAGTTTAACATGAGTGAACATGGCTCAGTAAAGCCATTGGGGATCGTTTTTGTCATTCGAAATAATAAAATGTGTTCACAATAGAATGGCCGCCATGCAATTTTTGCTATATACATAACACGGTTAATACTACTACTACTACTACTACGGATAATTGGTTTGTGTAATTGGATGTTTTACCCTCTAAAGTAAATTTAAATGGCACAAACTATCATTATTAGTAGGAAATTTGAAAATATAAATTCTGCAAAAAACGTGCTACTGCCCCTTTAAGTACAAATAAAGATTGATTGATTGAATACGTCAATGAGAAACGTCATCCTTCTTACCAATTGCAGTCTGTTTTGTTATTCACATACATTAGAACCAAGGATCGGAATGCTGTTCTTGCAATACTGTTGGCTCCAATAATGGTATGAGAATGCCACAATGTAGGCAGTGTTTAACTGAAAATATTATAAATCTGTTGTAATTACATGGTAATTACGTATATTTACTAGCTTTGTACACCTTTAGTGTTCATCAGTGTTTTATCAACCCTTAAGCCCCTAGTTGTGCTGTGTTAATCTGTCAAACAATGTGTCGTCCAGTGCTTCAGGACTTTTTTCAAAGCAACAAAATTGAAAAGACGTGGGAAAGCCGTGTGAATATGACGACAATAGTCCATTTTAGCCGTGGAGAGTAACAGTTATATAACCATAAACGGCATAAGGTGTCTTTGTCCATTGTACATGTATGTCTCTCATATTGTGAAGGGGTAAAGTCAATATCAGTACTGAACGAGTTGTGAGTTTCCTTTTTATTTTTTCCTTTTATGGTCAACAAATCTTTTCAGTTTTGTGTCCAATTTATTCATATCAGTATGAAATGTCTCATTGCAGCAGATTTCAACATTCAGTCAGTACAGATACAGTCACAGTTGTCATCCTACCACTTCATTATTTTATTTCTTTTAATTTTGAGGTTTACCTAAAAACATCTTCAGCTATTTATCCACTACCAACACTCTTTTAATGCGTCACGACTATTGAACACTCCTACCAGTAGCTTCAAGTGTGAGTTTCCAATAAAATAATGTTTAACTTCCTATTTTTCGTATTCAACATCGTTGAACTTAGTAAACTTAACTTAATGCCAAATCATACCAGTAACTACTCTTGAATTATAGTTAATCCACGGTCATATCCCTTAATACCAAAATTGAAAATTGGAGATCATGCATTTAAATCAAGGGTCCCACTAATATATTCGAATGCGCCGAGTACCTACACACTCACTCTTTTTCATGTAGCACACTAGCAATGTGACGTCCTTGACACTGATTTTTCATTTTGGTTGACAGAATACTAAATTATAACTTCGTTAAAGTATTACCGAAAAGTAGTTACAATTAGACAATCACGCCATGTGCCTTGATTACACATGACACGCAATTATGTCAAGAACTTTACAAGAACTCCTTGATATTAAACCGCAGGGTAATATGGTTCCATCTGCAGTGATGTTGTTGACCCTTTGTAAACGCCTCTGAACAATTGACAGTGATTGCAGTAGTCCCCAAGCTTACATTAAAATGCCAGGAAGATTCATTTTTTTCCTAATTTCCCACCAGAGATTTATCAAAGACTGCATAATATCTTAGGAATATACCTATACGTTTCTTTGTGGGATGTAAGTACCACTCATTACAAACCACTATTTTGGAATTAACCGAGTTAATATTTTCTATACGTCAACGTGTGCACATATTACGTTTGCTTCTTCCCCTGTGACATCAAAATCGATCGTTCGCTTTGCCAGTGTACTGTGCCTTCACAAGAGAAGTTACGCGATTTGAATGAAATTGAATAGGTTATAACGAATTTATTATACTCGAAATTGTGTCATATTACTTTTTTGAAACTCATGCAAATGTGTGTTTAACCCTTTCCCTTGCTCTGGCAATATATAAATGGACACTCGTTTTGTGCAGGTCATATCATAGTCTTTCTAAGGTAATAATCTGTTAATTTATTTGAAAATTAGTTGAATAATGATATGTTTGTTTTGTATGTTCTTGTTATACTATTTAACTTGAGGGTTGGAATAACTATGGAATTATCTATTTGTTTATCCTTCTGCTTTTATCAATATCCGGGATAACCAAGTGTATGTCCGTATCATTAATATAACATTGGAATGAACATTGTATTATGCTCGCAAAAGGCTTATTTTTATACCAACAATAGTATATTAATGATATGGAAACAAACGAGGTTAATAATCTCTTCATGATATAATATCATTATTAAGATTTTGATAAATACATGCACACATATATGCATATACTGTAAATTACCAGATATACCAGATTGACATCTTATACATAGAAACACCCTTTACAATCAATGGCAAAGACATCTACATTTGTGAAACGTGATGTCATTGGATGAAAGCTAGGGACTGGTACCAATTTTCGCAACAGAACAGAGGTGACGTGGGAAGAACTTATTTGAGTTACCTCTGTGGATCAAGGGGTTGGGATTAAACCTAATCTCTGAATCGCTTTACAAGTTGATAATTTGTATAAAATCGTCTTCT
The DNA here is from genome assembly GCA_936450465.1 of Gibbula magus. Classification (NCBI taxonomy): domain Eukaryota; kingdom Metazoa; phylum Mollusca; class Gastropoda; order Trochida; family Trochidae; genus Gibbula; species Gibbula magus. Next base: position 30,624,473 of record OW388290.1, on the reverse strand, counting down.
TTAATATGTGAAAGATTAGGAATATTCGAAAATACGTCACACAAATTAAAAGATTCAGGTCAGGTGTCAGACTTGACTACTTCAACGGAGTGTTTGTTGGTCTAGAGATCTCAGCGAGAATCAGCTTATCCGATTATAGAGAATAGAGAATAAATGTATACATCTACCTACCACAGCTACCTGCATCATCTCAATACAGTCAAAATCATGTCACAAAACCATGTTCTCACATTACTTCACCGACTCCCCATTGAATCAAATATCAACTGTAAAAAGCCAAGCCTAATCGTACCACAGTGATGTGATAGGAACTTGCCAGAAATATTCGTCCTCAGAATTAGCATCTCCTTATACAACCAACTTTCAAACTCTTTTCAATTGGTAGACAACTGTTCTTTCATGCAGCCCTAAAACTATGGAAGGCACTGCCACTGAACATCAAAGACTATAATTTTCTGAAATCTTTCAAATCGCAGCTGAAGACTTCTATTTTTTCTGCTGTATATAAGTGACTATATTGATTTTCCTGTGAAAAGAATCAACTAGCGCCTGGATAACAGCGCATAACAAACGTCTGTTCATATAAAATATCATAATTAACGACACCACTGATGTTTACATACATCCATAAATATTAATACAAATAGAGCCATGGAATCTGCAGCTCATCAGGATTTCATTGATTTATTATCTAAGGTTGAATATCGAAGTTATCTCAAGTAATACATTGTTAACAAGCAAAAAATAGGTTTTTAGATCATGGCCCATGTGACCCACATTTGGAGTCTCAGGGTCACCAATCCTACAATTAAGAATCACCTTTGACCAAAGCGTCTCTAAACAACATTTTAACTTTCTAGAGCTTTACATACTTGAGATAAAAATGAAAATAGCTTTTTGGGTCATGACCCGTGACCTAGATTGGGGTCACAGGGTCCCATTGGCCAAGGAGTCTGCACAACACTTTTCAGCTCTCTAGTCCTTATGGAACTGGAGAAGAAGATGAAAATAGCTTTTTAAGGATGTGACCCCTGTGACCCCATTTTGGGGTCATGGGGTCACACAAACTACGATATAGAATCCCCATTTGCCAAGGAGTCTGCAAACAACTTTTCAGCTCTCTAGATCTTTCGGAACTGGAGAAGAAGATGAAAATAGGTTTTTAAGGATGTGACCCATGTGACCCCATTTGGGGTCATGGGATCTCACAATCTACAATTTAGAATCCCCGTTGGCCAAGGAGTGTGCACACTACTTTTCAGCTCTCTAGACCTTTTGGAAATGGATAAGAAGATACAAATAGGTTTTTAAGCATGGGACCCCATTTGGGGCCACGGGGTCACGAAATGTACAATTTAGAATCCCCGTTGGCCAAGGAATCTGCACATAACTTTTCAGCTCTCTAAAACTTTTGGAACTGAAGAAGAAGATGCAAATAGGTTTTTAAGCACGGGACCCCTGTGACCCCATTTGGGGTCATAGGGTCATGGGGTCATGGGGTCACGAAATCTACAATTTAGAATCCCCATTCGCCAAGGAGTCTGCACACAACTTTTCAGCTCTCTAGGCCTTTTGCAAGTGGAGAAGACGAGGAAAATAGGTTTTTAAGGATTTGACCCCTGTGACCCCATTTTGGGTCATAGGGTCACACAATCTACAATTTAGAATCCCCATTGGCCAAGGAGTCTGCACATAAAATTTCAGCTCTGTGGAGTCATTGGTTCTTGAGGAGAAGTTGAAAAAGTCAGAAGTTTATGGACGGATGCCGGACGCCATGCCATGCCATAAGCCGATCGGGCCTTTCAGGCCTGATGATATAAAAATTAGATAAAATATTACTAGTTAGTTCTGGTTACAACCATTTGATAGTTATATGCAGTCAATCGATTAACATAAACAAGATGTCAATTGTCACCTTAATGTGATTTAACCATTCAAGAAGGGATCGACAATGGTCAAAAGCATGTATGTTTTGTTATGTATACTGACGTTTAAAATATAATTCCAAATCAATTGGATGACCAACGAACTGCTCTGTGCACTCATGAAACCTCACATTCCTGGAAGAATACTAATATTTAAAGATAGTCATCTATTGACCGTACCTAGTGTCAATATGACACGCTATGGTGAAAAACCGTTCTTGTATGCTGCAACACACTGAGTGGAAACAACTGCCCTTGAAACTTAAAACATGCAATGACCTGCCATATTTTAAGACTGCCCTAATGTTTCATTTTTTCGTCTTATGCGTTGAACATTCTCATGTGTGGTAAATATTCCCAATAACGCTCGCCTGATATACATGTAGCATAGTTGTGCTTTGACAAATGTTTTCAGGCTGAATCCATTTTCGATATTTGTTGCGATTCTATGCGCATATTTTTTAAAAACTCATTTTTTGAACGTCAGTATATTTAAGTTTATTACGAAACCCAGAATACAATGAAATGAAATGAGGTCATCGATGTACATTAAACTTTTATTATGTTTGACAATGATGAACGTAATCTTACGCGTATTAGACAATAAAACATTGTAATATGTTACATGAAATGCTGTCTTTTGGGTTGTAAAATACTGTTAAAACACAACATTAACATTTCGTAATAATATGTTAATGTATACGGAGGAAGGTTCCTACGGCTTCAGTGGTTAACGACAAAAAAGACAAAGACATCAATGCCCTTTTGGTAAGAAATCTATGAGTGATATGCACTAATTATTTTGATTTGAATAATACAACTTGAAGATTCAGTAACCCCTTTTCTGTAACAAACGAGGGCCAATAAAAGACTTTTACAACTTATAATGAATAAAACACCAAGTTACACGTGTTTCATAGCAGTACTTAAGTCTCCTGTTTTCACCATCACTGAATTACCCAGCGAAAAAGGTCTCGACCTCGAAGAATCACGTGTAACTTGACAACATTTGAACATGCACCGTTGAAGAAAATATTTGAATCCAGAAGGCTGTTTTCAATTGTTGTTCACATTATGATATCCCTAAAAAAATGACATTATAAACATTTCGTTAATTGCTTTCACTGAAGACAGTTAAATAACCCCTAAAAGAATTTTGTTTAAATGAATTAAACTTATGTTTGATAACGGCTTTGTATACCACCTTAACTTCCCTAACATCATATACTTTGATGGAATATTTGACCGCCACATAATCTGATAAAATGGAAAGAGTAACATTCTCTCATTTGATCACTCTGATAACGTGAATAGAATATCTTATCTTCAGACAGATCATAGTTATTGTCACCATCCTTCGTCAGTTTTAACTAATGCACTACATTCAATCCAGCAACTAGTGATATTGCAGTAACCATTTAGTTTATAAAACAAACACCATTTCACAATAAGACAAGTTTTTATCTAGAACAACAAATAGTTCAGTATAAGCTTTCTGTGAAATGCTTGTACTTTTCTTTATCATATTTTTAATTAATTCATTAGTGATATATGCAGTATAATCATCTAAATTTCAGATAATTTTTTTTAATTTCCCCAAGCCCCCAGCTCCATATTACCAACCACTATAACATTTCGCTGTAGTTAAGATAGTGTATTGTTAGGAATGTTTCCCTTCTGCGTTAGTTCGGCAATTAAGTTGTCATTTTTATATTTTAGTTTTCTGTAGAAATGGTTTTCAATAAAGTTCGTGTGGTTCCATCTTTGTGTTTGCTGATTTTGTCGTTTTTGAGAAGATTTTGAGAACTAAAAAGACAGCAAGAATGAGACCATGAAGACCAGATTACTTCATTTTAAGACACGAATAGATTGTGGCTGGTTATTAAACTTTAAAATCTCACTTAAATAAGCCTACAGTCATTTTCAGCAGTCATTTTCAGCAGAATGTGTTTTAGGTGAAATCTGCAGCAACTTGAAATATCCCAATGCCATTGCAATTTAACAAACTTTTTCAGTTATAGTTTTCAGAAAATCTGCAGATAAACCAAATGTGCAAATGTCCTACACTTAACAATAGTTGCATAAACACTAACGTATACATGTATTTTGTGTTCATGCCAGCGCCAAAATAACTGGCAAGTCACTCAATAACCATCGGGAAGATTAAATACAAGGTTAGAAACCCTGGAGAATATGTATCTTCTACAAATTATCATCCGGTAACAAAAGGATTGATGTTCATATAACCTTTCCAAATCATCCCTTAGATTTGTCGTAAAAAAAACTATTGCTGGAATCATAAAAGCAATGAAAAAACTTGGCATGAGATAATATGATTTATTGACATGTTATGCATAGTAACTGAATCCTACCAGAACATAATTCAAAGGATGGGACTTTTAAATTGCAATTGTAAACTTGCGACCTGGTTGGCTGCAATGTGTAAGCATCAGTATATGTATAAGCTATGATTATTCAATTTGTTCAATGCAAACGCAAAACGTGTTGCTAACAGACTCACAAGACCAATCAATACAGCAGTTTGGCTTACACACATCAAACGTTGGTTATTTGAGTACAAGTTTCTGAAAGGAAACTGCCAGGGGTGATATAGTGTAGAGTATTGTAAGGTTCACCCTGGTCGACAGAGGATGGAGTTTAAATCTTAAGGGAGTTGTAAAGTCATATATTAAAATACAAGTACATGTATGTGTGTTAAAAACCCTTAAAATAGGAATATTTCATTAGGAACCTTTGAGTAACAAATACGTGTCTGATAAGGCCGCATATACCGTAACTTTATCATAAATGAATTTGCCACTCAGATTGTAAAAAACTGTACACAAGTCATATAATCATTCTCGGATCTACAGTATTCCATCTCTTTCTTTTGCTCTTTGCCATATGCTTGATATGAAAACATACTGAAATTTGAACTGGACAACTTTCGTGAACAGTCAAAATTGACAATTAATTTGGATAAAATAAAGGTTGTGGTAAAACAAAAATTTGTTTATAATAATGTTTCTAAATTTGAAACTTTAAATTGAAAGGATTGTGAGAAAAGTTATAATATGCTGGAGAAACCTATTTGGGTGGTTAGATTAGAAATTTCATTAACAAGAATCAATCAAATTAAATGAAAGCGTATAAAGAAATTAAAGCATTCTTTTGAGTGACACTCTTTCATTAAATTGTTCGATTATTTATCCGATAGAAACTGCAATCGTGTGTGTCACTGTATGGACAAAACATGGTATAATATTCCTATATTACTAGCACCTCGCAGCAAAAAAAGAGATAGATAATGAAACTTAATACAGTGTACAACTCGACGTCGTCAAAGTCACATTAACAGCTAAATAAATAAAACTATCGACACCAAACCGTCGTCAGTTGCTGTCGTCAAATTAGAGGGAAACAATACTCAGGTGAAGGTCTGCAACATCAGAAACATAATGCTTGTATTGAAAATGTGTGATTGATAAAACGTCATATACATTATGAATAATAGATTTAACAATAACTACTACATAACTACAGGCAAATGTGTTGTTGTTGACAAATATCTGTATTCAGATCCTATGGATCAATTTAAGTCTTGGAAAATGGCAATGTCTAAAATACAGAGATTAACAAAATGATAACCTCTTTTACAGTCATTCAACTGTTAAATAAAAAAAAAGTACAATATCACCAGAAAACTTTGGTTGAACCACTAAAATAAGTCTATATTGACACGTATGTTTTGGAATATCAACAACCTCCGTTGAATAGTTTTTGAATATATTCGTCCCTGTGTCTGGTTGGAAAATGACTTGTTTACAGTTAAAACACCCACAGAAGTAAGTTACTTTGATGAAATATAAGATAAACGACGTCAACTGAAATTCAAAAGATATTTTCAACCATCTCAGTGTAGAGAGGATGCTGTCAGGTGATACATGTATTACCATGCCGTTGAATTATGTCTGGATCAGTGGGAGCCCTAATGGGGTTGGTGGCATGTGACAGTCTTACTGTCAGAAATTCAAACTACCTCTACAAGGCATAACTCGCGCCAGTCCATATCACTGGCTAATCAAAGCCTTGCCTCAATTCGTCGCACATGGAAACAGACATGGCATGGAATTATTCTGGTGGATATTAAATCATACAAAACAAGCATTTGTCACTCAGGTGACTGTTGTAATGTGTCTATAGTAAAACAAATAAAGTTGTATCAAGAACTAGACAATGTTTGCGCTGTATACAACGACCTCCTGATAGAAATCAGGCTTTATATTTGACAGATGTACACATTCGAAGCATTTTTGTTATTGTATAGCAAATTTTACCTTTGCTCCACGTCGTGATAATTACTTTTCATTGTAGTCAATGTTAGCTATGTGTGACGTTTCAACAAGTTGAAATTACTTTCCTGTTGACATAATGTAACCATCATTTGTATTTATTCAATACAAGTCAATTCGTGTGGATCTCAACTTCATTATTTGTTTCTTATGGCATTTCTAGGCCAGTTCTTGAGCATTCTTCAGGTGGATGAAGATACACAAAGTGATCCAGAAACTTCATGAGAAACTGATAATGAAGTATTTATCTATACGATTTGACTTGCATTACTACACCATCGTCTAAATGCCTTTGAAAAAAATAATTGAAAATCCTATTCAAATATAACAAAAACATGGGGGGAGGGGGGTCGTATTTAAATATCACAACTGTAATCAATTAAATACATTAGTTCAACAATGTTATCAAACAAGTACAAATTTCAAGATTAACATGATTGTATTGCTATTTCATTGCATTTTCATTTTAAACGATCAATGTATTTGAGACTTAGATATAATATAATCAAATAATGTCTATTTAGAATTGAATCTTGTAATTTTATTGATCTCTTTGAAATGTTTTCAACATTATGCTTATGGTATGTTGAGGTCCAAAAATATCATCTTCGGATAATTCCTAAGGTAATAACATAGTTAAGACTATTCATGCTATTGTATTTAATTCAAAGACGAGACAGTTGCACTTTAGAACTATGTTTTTCTTTCAAATAGTTATTGATGAATTATTGATTATTTGCATTGTGTAATGGATTTAGTATATCTGCACGGCAAATTATCCAGTTGTTACGAATGAAACAACATTAAGGGCGCGTTTTATGTTGATTTGTATGTTTTTCTCTAATCAATATTACATAAGTGAGTTTAGTTGGTGTTTGGTAACAAAAGTTTAAGCAAGGGTCACTAGTATTTAAATTCTGACTTCAGTGAAAGGACATGTTAATCTAAAGTATACACAGAGGATTCATACTACGTCCCGATCCGTTGCTTGCTTCAGAGTCACCACTCACTTCCAGAAGCTTCCACTTATTATTAGATTGTTCACTAACAATCTTATGGAATGTTATGGAACATTATGGAGCTTCTTTGACTTTGGACATTATTTCTATTGGATTCTGCATTTGTGCCATATCAACTGTCAACAAGCCAATTGGAAATATTCATCAATTTAAAACCAACGCTTCTCATGGTTTATTTTATGGCATTTGTTCTTACAGAGTCTTTTTTACTTTGCCACTTGAACATTTTCTAAACGCGTTTGTAAAATAACTTGTTTAAGATTACATGTCGTACCCATGGTCACTTACACGATTCGTTGGAAAGGGGGTTTCAATTTGACAACTACTCGACATTAAATTTCTAAAATCGGCCCGTAAATTATTTATATACAGTTTTTTTAAAAGTGCCTAATTAAGCCCCGGCGACTGGAATGAAAGTGGGCGGGGTTGTGGTTACTTTCTATTCAACTAGCGATTTCATATGGTTACAACGGCCGGGCCCTGCTTAATTGGAATGCATTAAAAAAATACGCTTATGTATAGTATGTTTGTAGCAATTAACAGTGGGATTGCTGCCATAACACATAGAAATAGGTCGTTTGCGAGATGACGGAAGTGTTGTTTGCACGGGTCTTCGCGTATAGGCGCCTTTCTGAAAATTGAAGGCAACTAGTGGTCTGCCTTTGTTGTGGGATGTTGTTTCAGGAGGGGATTAAAATGCTGGTTTTTGTGAAAAGCTTGTTCGTAAGGAATACCCGAACATACATGTCTTTTTAATAGATTTTAAACTAGTGACTGATCCTTTTTTTAAATACTGAAATACCAACGAATAGTTTTAACGTTAATGTTATTTCTGATTAATAACATTACTTTTTAATGAAATTATGTCTACTTTCTCAATATCATGCCTTTCGTGTGATTGATGTTTTGTTGCTTTATAACAGAATATTGATGTTATGATATATGCTTGATACAACTCACTAGGAGGTTGCACCTTCGCACAAACTCTATCCAAGCTCCCCATTCAGGGACGTTATGTAAACATTGCGAGGTATGGTTAGTTATGAACCTATAACACTTCATTTACACAAAGTATGTCTTTCAGCGATTCAGAAAATTACATATATCACTTTCCACGTAGTGCTTGTCTTCAAGCTCAGATTGCGCCATTTCAAGTGATGTGGCCCGATGTCTTGCCTTACCTGTACGAACCAAATGGCAGTTCAAGTGACATTGAAACATGGGAAGACTCTCACGGGAATCAGGGCGAAGAGAGATTAAGTAGCACCAATTGTTATGATTTTAGCGAGATATTTCATATTCTGTGCATAATCTTATTCCAATTCAATTCCAATTCAAATGTAGTTTATTGGTGTTACAAAACGAAGATTTGGCGCCGACCCAGCGATGTGGGCGTGGTTTTGACAGGAAATGTCCATGACGGGGGAACCGGTTCGTTGGAGTACATTTCAGGTTACATATTTTGTATGTAATAATAAATAAAGTAATCTGGCAGGTACTATTTCATATATACTGAATGATTGGTTGTTCTAGCGAGACAACATTGCAGATTTATAAATAACATTGTGAATTTAACATTAAAGATTACTGTTATTTGAAGTTTGTCAATTAAAATATTCTGTATTGTAATGTAATGCAAACCATTTTCACTTCACTTTCATGAATAAATACATGACCTGGATTGATCAACAAGCTCAGTGTAATTTACATGAAGATTGCTCCATTGTTCACGTACACATATACATTACGATTTACAGATTTAAAGACAATGAACATTATCGAATGAAATAATTATCTTACCAGCAGCATCTTAATGCAAATCTTGTTAATGAAAACGAAATGGATAAGCAAATAAGCTGATAGTCTTTACATGTTGCATCAACAAACCAACACACAATTCTCAGTTTAGCGCATCATATAGATGTTTCTTCCTGATCAAAGGGGAGAAGTATTGTTACAGCAAATTAGTTCATGTAATTAAGCTGAACAAAGTCAAGGAAATATGAGTAGGTGAGAAGGAAGGCGGGGTGTAATTATGTTTATACAGATAACAAGTTTACTGGACCGATTCAATTATATACAAAAATGGCATGTCCGTGTTCGGCATGTCATATATGTTTATTGTCAAAATAAGAAATACAAATTAATGCGACATTCAGTCTCGATGTTGTCAGCCAATGAAAGTAATGAACATATATACTAAACCAATGGAATTTAGGAATAGGATGTTAGCTTTGTGTATCCCAGGCTTTTCTTTTAAGGCACTCATTTGAAGAAAAACATATCGTACGATTACTGAGGATATACGACGATATACATGGGTTTTCAAGCTAATGATTTGCACATTATATGTTGCTTTTCGCATGTGTAATACTTGCACTATCATTACAATGTATAAAACTGATTATATGTATTTTTGTTATTTACAAAATTATATAGATATACGCCGCATGTATGTTTTCTTGGAGAGCGATACATAAGTCCTTGACAGGTTTGACGAGCCACTTCTGTTTTATATCATGATAACAAAACATTACCATGTAAAACAAAAAAGATAGATTTTTAGTAGTATTTAGTTCGATTAAAAGACATTCCTATTTGCTGTTACCTTCCAACCCCCTAAGCCCCGCACCATTTTTCGTTTGTTGCTGGCCGATGAATAACACACGATTTTAATGCAATGTTTAATTCGCTCTAGTTTAATATAGGAAGAACAAATAACTTTTTGGGGTCTCATTTTTCACAACATCGTCTAATGAACCAATTGCAGATAAGAATTCAATAGAAAATAATATATTTCGGCATTCCTTTAATGCAAATAATAAACAACAAAACATGTAAACTCAACTTCAACTCAACTCAATCAAGGTCCATGCTGTATAACATTCATTTATAAATATAAAGACCATGTGCAACGAATCTTGAGAATCTTTTCCTGAACTCCTTGTATTGATATTACATGAAGATGACTTTAGAGACTGTCGGTCACTTATACTTTACTTACGATACTTTATGAAAAGACGCCCTGTAGTTAACACCTTGCAAGGAAACCACCGAAGAGACAGCTGATTACCATGAGTAGAATCTGTGTCACACAAGAGAATATTTTCATTTCTGACTGGTCTATAACCAAAATCAATGGTTTATGTGACAATATCGATAGATTAAAAGCTCTTTTGCTGTTGGCATTTTAGACTACCATAAATAAATCAGCTGAGCAGTTGAACTGATTTTAATATTTTCAGAAAATTCTCAAAATACTACAAACTCATCAGCTATGAAACCATATTAGTTCATGTATCATATATTATTTTTGCCGTGTATAACTGGACAGATAACTGGTAAATGTATTCAGTATATTCACATCTTTTGCAAAATTATAACAGAAATTTTCGCTCATAAGATATATTTAGTTTTGAACATCTGTATCCTTAATGATTGCGATCTATGTCAGATCAATACAATGATGTGTCAAAAGCAATAAACGTTGTTGTACAAATATAAAAAGCTTATAATTTGGTGTACATATAATGCTGTCACATTTAGCATCTAAAGTGAACTTCTGACCTGTCTGTTTCGTTGTTTCTAAAAATGTCATCCCATAATGATCTCTTCAATTCTATAAACACACGTATAACTCTACAGGTGCCCGCTAAAGTATCCTTATGAGGTTAGACTTGTTTGCAGTGTTTTTCTATTTATCATAAATGTTTATCACACATCCATTGCCAGCCTTGTTACCATGTTGTTTCAGCCAATGAACTTATTTTCAAGGACTTTCAGGATGCTTATTGTCATGAACATTGCATGCATGCATGCATATTTTATAATTGCAATATATAAATGGCAAAAGGATTTGTTCATCGTAGTCCTATTCTGAGCAACATTAACATGAAAGTGGTCCAACTTTGAACTCTCCTAGGTCTTATTTGATTGGCATTGACATATACATTAGGACCTATGTCGAAACGTCGCCTTCAAAGAATAAAGAAGTTGTATATCCATACAATCGTCTCTATTCTACTCTCCTAGGTCACTGGACATATTACGGAGTATCGGGATATTAAGGCTTATTTATCCCAGGCTGAATAATCCAATACTCTACTAACACTATGGGGTATCAGAACATTAAGGCTTGGCCATCCAAGACTGAATATTCCTATGCTCTACACACATTACAAAGTATTAGAACATTAAGGCTCTATCACTCAAGACTGAATATTTCTATGTTCTGAACACATTATGGATTGTGGGATCATTAAGGTTCAGTCATCCAAGGCTGGCTAATCCAATACTCTACACATATTATGGAATATCCGAAATTAAGCATCCGTCATCCAAGGACGAGTATTCCAATACACTTACAATACTAACAAGCCTTCAATAGTTGTATTACGTCCATTGCTCTTTGACACATCATCTTATTTATTTGATTAACATAGATCACAATTATCATGACATGGTTATTCTAAATTAATGTTCGGAGACGCCTTGTTCATTCAAACCAGAATGGACCTACATGGTATACATTGTACGCAACACACAATACAGAGAGTCTGGTCATTAAGCCCCTGTCATCCAAGGCTGAATATTCCTATGCTCTACACACATTAAGGAGTCTTTACATTAAGCCTCGGTCATCAAAAGATGAATATTCGTATAATCTCCACATATTAAAGAGAGTCATGAAATTGGTCATCCAACACCGAGTATAGCTATTACTGAGTATCAGAATCAAGCTAGTAATGAACGTGGATGATGCTCTACTGATTGTCAATAACATTTTTCTGATATTCAACAGAAAATAACTCACGGAGATGGAAAGTGTTAAGTCAATCACGAATCCAAAATAAGACTTTTAGGATTCCCAAAGGAAAGGTCCTGTACACTGAGTGATGGTTGCTTTCTGTTATGGATTTTATGGGCAGAATCATTTCTATTAGTCATATACTTTGTGTGCGCGCCTCTCTTTTATTGGAAATATTGAACTTTAGAACATCCCAATACAGTATTAAATTAGATTAGAGTATATTATTGCCTATGTATGTGCCATATGCTTGTTTGCATCATTCGTTTGTAAATCTTCCATCCTTGGATAAACGTTACTAGATAATTAGACATACACATAACACACATTTAAAATAAATATATATAATTTTATAAATGTCATTGTTACGTTTTGCAACATTTTCTAGGTTCTTTAATTCCTAAAAATCAAAAATTCAAATTGACAGCAGCAAAGGAGAGAGAGAGTCATTGTGAAGCAATAATTAAACCAGTCGTTCATGATCCAATCTTCTACTTTGAAAACTATGGTACATCGGTGTGGGTTCGAATCCTTACTTACTCCGAAAAAGTATAAATAATCAAACTGTTGCAGATACATGTAGTTTGATGCCAAAAACAACAATGTTACATGTGTTCATTATGTAAAAGCCTTGTGTTGCAACTGCTATTGGCAAAACATTAATCATACTTTCGATTGGTTTGTAGTATTGAACATTTTTACAGTTTTAAGACATTGCAAATTGGAAATATATATTTTACACTATATTACCAATGTAAAGTTATCACGAGAATTGGCAGAGTTATTCCACAGGGCAATACAAAGTGCACATCAATAAAACATCAAAGAATATTTTTGTCTAATTGAATGAATATCAATGTGTTAAACATCTACATCGGGAACGTTCAAAGCAATATATCTATATTCATTGAAGAATCCACACATTGTTACTATAATAACAAACAGGTAGTGTCTTTTTCATCATTTCAACACATATCCACAAAATCAATTTACTTATTTTATTTATTTGACACAATTCCCATTTGAAATGTTCCATACGTTACAGAGATAATCTAAATTGATTTTTTACAAATCATTCCGGAAAGACATACACGTAGGAGGTACTTTATGACATCAAATATTACCCATGTAACATCACTTACTCTAGACCAAAAACATACAGAATTGCATTAAGAGTCACCTACATGTATTTTTTATTGTTAAAGACACTTAGGAGAAGCTTCTTTAATGAAAATGATATCCAATATAACACAAATTGTCCAGTGCAAGCCACTGCCCATGAGCGGTGTGTTACTATAACCCGTAGAAATTGTTATTTCTATGTAGCTCCTAATCGCATCGCAAGACCATATAAATCCGTACTGCTGGCAAAATGTTATTGTGGATTTATCTAAAATAATTAACAAGGCAAACAACATAAACTAATGGAAGGTAAGCTCATTTGTGATCCTTGAATTGTCAGTGATTTATCGCAAATCTACGCCAATGACTTTTCAGCAGGAAGAAAACTAAATCAAATTCTGCACAATACCAATTAACCAGGTTTCCAGATTTCAAGTGGTATTGATTTGCAAAAATATGTTTAATGTTGCGCTATATAAATGCACCTTTATTATTATTATTATTATTAAGTTTCCTAATTAGGTTCCTATGTTATTTAAATTCAAGAATAGTTTAAGAGAAATGTTGTGTTCTCTCTCGTAATTCAGGAATCGAAAATCACACAACAGCTACGAGAAAACTTGTTAAACAATTTAATTGATAAACAATATCTTTATTCAATTCGTTTCAACATGGATTCCAATATTGCTGTCAAAATGACAACTGCTTGACAACAACAACGACTGTATGTTGAAACGTCGTCCACGATGTACAATATAATAAATAATTTGTCATCACCTCAACTTCTAGAATATCATTCAAGTTCATGAGTAGCTTTATACATGTAAAATAGAATATATACATCATCATGATCATTATCAATATTATCGTTTTCTTTCATTCACCTTTTTCATTCGAACTTATGCGACATTATTGTGCTAACACATTGGTTAAATGTTTATTATTTAAGATATAAATAATGTCAAGTGTATGTCCTTACCTCATATAATTCGTCATCTACTGTTCCTTATCTTTCATAACATGTTTACATGATCTAAACCATATCATTGACAATCAATGAATGTAAGAAATACCAGCGCTATGATCTATGTATATAAATGCTAAATTAGAAATAGGTAAAAAGTATTACTCAAAAGTAGTTTCACTTAGACAAACACCCCATGTGCCTTGATAAGAGCAGCAGGGTAATGAATTTCCATCTGCAGTTATGTTGTTGACCCTTTGGAAACACCTCTGAAAAAAGTACAGTGATCGCACTAATCCCCAAGCTTACATTAAAACGCTAGGAATATTAATCATATCCTAATTCCCCACCGCAGACTTATGGAAGACTGTATAATATCTTAGGAATATACATATACGTTTCCTTGAGGCGTCAAAGTACCTCACATTACAAACCACTATTTTGTAATTAACCGAGTGAATACTTCTATACGTGGACGTGTGGACATATTACATTTGCCTAGCAAGCATTGTTTCGTCCACTGTGACGTCATAATACGATAGTCCGTTTTGTCAGTGTAGCGTGCCTTTACAAGAGAAGTTGGCAGTTTCCTGTATATTTTACGCGATTCATTTGGAATAGAATACCTTATAACGAATGTATTACACTTTTAATGGTGTCATACGACTTGTACAAAACCATGCACATTTGTGTATAACCCTCGCTCTTAGTCGGGCAATCCAAATATGCATATTTGTTTCGCACAGATCACAGTGAAATAATGATCTGAAATTGTTGTTCTCGTTATACTATTTAACTAAAGCTTTGGAATAACTATGGAATTATATATTTGTTTATTCTTTCTGCTTTTATCAATATCACTGTTTAATCTACAGTTTTATCTACTACAATAAACGAGAATGTAGTTTTTTATAAGCAGAAAACACTATGGGTACACAATAAGGTTTTGATATATACATGTGCATATACGTACAATGCATATACATTATCAGATGTTCGAGAAATATATATTAAACATAGAAATACCGTTTACAGTCAAAGGCAAAGTCCTTTGCACTAACTTATTCAATGTAAGACGTGATTTATGGTATGAAAGATAGGGAGTAGCACAAAAGTTCGCCTCAGAACAGGTTTTGGTGGAAGAACTTATTGAGAGAGAATGGAAGGATTCATGATTTAGGCTCAAATCTCATCTCTCCTTTCCTGTAGATGTTGATAATCTGTGTAAGATCTGCTAATTTTGTTAGTGAAAGATTAGGAATATTCGAAAGAATGTCACAAAAATTTGCTAAAGATTCTGGCCAGATGTCTAATTACCTCGAGACTCGACTACTGGAGTGGATTGTAGGCCACAACAAGAATCACCGTAACCGATTATAGAGAATACATGTATAGCTGCCTAATAATCTCCTTACAGTCACACTCATGTCATATTAACCTAATTGTACCACAGTAATTTGATATGAACCAGCCATAAATTAGCACCTTCTCATACAACCAACTTTCAAACTCTCTTAATGGGTAGACGACAGTTTTTCTAGAGAGAGTTATGCGCCCCTAACGAGAAGCTGCGAAAAATCTGCTGTGAAGAGAAAAAGCCTGGTAATATAACATTTTCACCACAATTCTGCAAAGAAACTACCTCAGATATTCAGTAAGGATCGTAGCATAGATTACCATTCACGATGATAGACATTTCGCTCTATCGAGCGAGGATTGGACGTTTCAAACACCCGAGGGGTACGAGACAGGTAGACCAGGTACAATACAGGTACACGCCATTCACTGACAGCTCGGACATGCCCTATCGACTCAGCATTTGTATGTTTGTGATATCCTTACATCTGATTCTATCATTCTCACTGATCAACTATGGGGAGCAGTTTAATATTTCGCCTTTGATCTCATCCATGTTGTCTTCTAATCAATGTGTACACCTGTGCGATAGTTGTGACGTCACAAGCTCAACGACATTGTTTACACTACGACCCATCATATTGTGTTCTGTATTCCTACCGTCAACTATACATCTAGCAGGCGATGTAGAATTGAATCCAGGGCCTATGAGTAGAGAGATGGAGGAAATGCAAGCTAATATTTTCAAACGCATTCAGGATTCAGAGAATAGAGTTTGTGGCGAAATTAGCTCAGTTAAAGAGGACATAAAATCTCTTAAGTCTGACATCAGCACTCTGAGGACTGACATTGACAACACAAAACAGGAACAGGATATACTTAGAATAGATGTGGATGAACTGCATGATAAGGTTTTGGATTCAGAAAACTACATATGTGAGTTAGAGACAAAGTTAGAGGACCAGGAACAGAGGAGCAGAAGAAATAATATGGTTCTGTATGGCATACCAGAGTCTGCAGGTAAAGAGACCTACACAGAAAGCAAGGCTAAGGTCCTGGAAGTACTTAACACTGCTAGAGAAATCAAGAAGTTACCACCACTTACACCAAGGGACATAGAAAGGGCTCACAGGCTATCTACTAAGAAATCAAACTCTAACAGGCCTGTTATTGTACGAATGCAGCATTGGGAGGATAAATGGCACAGTGTTAAAATGAGGGATATTTTGAAAGAGACTGGGATAGGCATTGCAAATGACCTCACGGCTGCTCAAAGACAGGAACTCTCAAGGAAACGAAGTGAACACCCAGACAGAAGGTTCTACTTTAAAGGAAGCAAGTTGATGGATGAGCCAAGAGAGACTACAGCATATAACACTACCACTGACAGATCTAGTGAGACCTCAACTGACACAGTCAGTGAATACAGCTCCTCTCAGGGTAACAACAGCCACCCAAGCTCACAACAACAACGACGACAACAACAGCCCCACCAGTACAGGTCTGCACCTCGTCGTTCTTCCAGGACACAGCGTAGATAATATGGAGGCCAGGCCGAATACATTAGTGAACACCTCACAGCACAGCAGTGCGATTATAACAGTGATACTCCTCAGGGAGACAAGAACATTCGTTATATATTTTGGAACATATCAGGTATTATACATAAACTCTCTGAAACTGACTTTATTGAATATCTATACAATTTTGATATAATAGGTTTAACTGAGACTTGGGCAGATGACTTAGACTTAACACATGTCTTTTCAGACTATTTTTCTATTTCTAAAAATGCAGAACGAATTTCAAACTGCGGTAGACTGTCTGGTGGAATATCGGTTTTGATTAAGAAAGAATTTGAGAAATATGTAATATGGTCGAAAATTACTGAAAATGCCGTATTTATTATGTTTGAAAAGAACATGTTTGGTTTAGCTCATGATTTATTATATTCATGTGTTTATGTCCATCCAGAATCATCAACCTGGTACAACAAATCATCATTATTTTGTAAAAATGGTATTAGTATTTTTCAAGAAAACCTTTTAGAAATACTTACTGATATTCAGGAAGATGTGTTTATTTTATGCGGTGGAGATTTTAATGCAAGGACAGGTACAGATGCAGATTTTGTTGAAGATGATTTACTTGAACACGTTGAAAAACAAAATTTTACACTTCTTGATGAAATATGTGATAATTTTAACCTGATGCGTTACTCTGCTGATAAGATAATTAACAACTTCGGTAGATATTTCCTTGATCTCTGTGCTGTACTTAACATTCACATAATGAACGGGCGATGTGGATCTGACGCCAAAGTTGGAGAATTTACTTTTATTGGTAATAACGGTGCAAGTGTCGTAGACTACATAATTTCTTCTGCACCTCTATTTGATTATATAACTGACTTTGCGATACCGTCTCGAACGGAGTCAGCACATCTCCCGGTCACTATGAAATTACGTGCGCTTCATATTAGAGAATCTGTTGAGCACAACAACAATTGTAAAACTAGTTTCAAATTTGTTTGGGACAACGACAAACTAGAAACATTCAGACAAAATATTTTGTCAGATTCTGTGCAAGATATTTTAGACAAATCTGTTGATAGCGCGTTTACAAGTATTGATTCTAGCATTGACCTTATTGTAGACGCCCTTTGCCTGGCAGCATCAGATATGAAAAGAAAGTGTAAAAATATTAAACATGATTTTAATGGTTGGCATGATGATGAATGTAGAAAACTGAAATCTGAGCGATGCAAATCACTGAATAAGTTTAGAAAACGTAAAGATAAATTCTCATTGGAACAATATAATTTATCAAGAAACAAATACAATGCCTATTGTAAGCAAAAACGCACCGAGTTTTACAAAGAGAAACAGACTAAAATAGAAAATAATGTTAATGACTCCAAAAGATTTTGGCATGAATTGAAAGCTTTAAATAGAAAGAAAGTTTCAAATAATACTATCCCAACACAAGAGTGGTTTAACCACTTTAGAACACTGTTTTCAAGTGATAATGTAGACTGTGAAAGAAATACTCAAACTGATGAAGATGATTCCATGTTGAATAGGAACTCAAACAATTATCTTACAAGTGAAATTCTTGATTCCCCAATATCCAGAGAAGAGATCTTAGACAGTATCAGCAACCTTAAATTCAATAAATCTCCTGGAATAGACGAAGTTATTCCAGAATTTTTCAAATATTCAGCTGATCTTTTACTACCATATTTTGAGTTAGTTTTTAATCTGATATTAGAACGAGGGACATTTCCGACCTCCTGGTCTCTAGGGATAATTGTTCCCTTACACAAACAGGGAAATCTTAATAATGTTGATAACTACAGAGGAATCACACTATTAAGTATATTTAGTAAAGTTTTCACATCAATTATCAACAAACGATTAACTTTTTGGGGAGAAACAATGAATAAGATAAATGAATCTCAGGCAGGATTTAGACAAGGTTATACAACAATTGATAACATGTTCATTTTACAAAGTGTGATACAAAGATACTTGAATAATCAAAGTGGGAAGTTATATGCATTGTTTGTGGATTTTTCAAAGGCGTTTGACTCTGTTCGAAGGCATAAGCTATGGGGATTGTGTAACACAAATGGACTTAGCCATAAAATGACAAATCTATTAAGTAACATGTATAACAATGTTAAAGCTTGTGTTAGGAATAACACCGAACTCTCTGAAAGTTTTGATGTACATATTGGAGTACGACAAGGTTGTGTACTCAGTCCTTTCTTATTTTCCTTCTTTATAAATGAACTAGCATTACAGATTGAACAAAACTGCTCACATGGTATTCAGTTACATCCCGATATGTTTAAACTTTTTCTTTTATTGTTTGCAGATGATATTGTTCTCATCTCAAGTACTATTAACGGTCTTCAGAAGCAAATAAATGAATTAGAAAATTATTGTAACAATGTCTGCTTAGCTGTAAATATGGATAAAACAAAAGTAATTGTTTTTAAAAAAGGTGGGAAATTATCAAAAAAGGAAAGATGGTATTACAAAGGCAATAGCATAGTGACTACTACTTCATATAAATACCTAGGTGTATACTTTACTAATAATCTTTCATGGTCAGTACATGCAAAATATGCAGCTGTTCAATCACGAAAGGTATTAATAAGCATAATGAGAAATATAAAGATTCTTGGGGATCTCAGTTTAACGTCTTTTTTCAGAATATTTGATGTTAAAATAAACCCTATTTTACTATATGGTGCTGAGATTTGGGGGTCAAAATACTATGATTGTATAGAAAAGGTACATTTATTTGCTTGCAAAAAATTTCTTGGGGTAAAGATGAACACATCAAATGTTATGGTGTATGGGGAATGTGGCCGATACCCTCTCATTATATCGTCACAAATCAGAATGATTAAATATTGGTTAAGGCTATTAAATATGCCATCGTTTGCCAAAAATGTGCTATAATATGATGCTACTTTATGACAAAGAAGGTAAAAGGAGTTGGGTATCAGATGTTAAACACCTACTGTCTTCAACTGGATTTAATCATATATGGGATGAACAAAAGGTGGAATTCTCGTCATGGTTTCTGAACACGTTTACTCAAAGATTAAAAGATATTTACCAACAAAACTGGTTTGAAAAAATGTCATTATCGACAAAATGTAATTATTACTCTATCATCAAAACGCATATTTATACAGAACGTTATTTATCATGTGTCAATGTTAAGAAATTTAGAGTATGTTTAGCTCGTTTCCGTTGTTCATCACATGATCTGTTAATCGAAAAAGGTAGATTTTTTAATATCAAGAGAGAAAATAGAATATGTAGAAGCTGTAACTATAATAGTATTGAAGATGAATATCATTTTCTTCTTGTATGTCCAGCTTATGATAATATACGTAAAAAATATATTAAAGAATTCTATTTTGTCCATCCATCAATTGATAAATTTTCTTCTTTATTGAATTGTTCAAATGAAAATGTAATTAAAAATGTTGCAGTTTTTCTCCACAAAGCTCTAATGTTACGCAGTGCATTAATGTGAAATCACTATAGGCCTGTGGCCTTCTAAGTACCGAAATAAAGATTGATTGACTTATTGACAGTTTTTCCATGCAGCCCTAAGACCATGGAAGTCATTTCCACTCAACATAAAAGACTCTACGATTCTTTCAAATCGCAACTGAAGACTTGTTTTCTATCTGCTGTATATAAGTGACTCTCACCATATTCCCTGCGTTTGGAGAAAGCACCAAGGTGTGGATAATAGCGAAAACAAATGTCCATTTATATATGTATATATATCATATCATATTTAACGATACCACATGTTGACATGCATTCGTGAATGAACAACAGCCAAAGTAATGCTAGTTAGCTCTGATTTACATCAATCTACACCAAATATGCAAACAAACAACTAACATACAACTGTAGGGTTAACGTGATTTCACCAATCAAGCAAGGACGCCCAAGGAGCATATACATGTATGGATTAACTGCTAATTTTTTTAAATGTCAAACACCGTTTGAATACAATACATATTTCTCAACCATATGTTAACTATATATGCCGGTTAAAATTCCTTTTCATTTCAGATAATATATGAAAAAGCTTCAATGGTAAGAATTTGGCGTGTTGTGTGTGTCTCAATAATAATCATTTTGATTGAGTAATTAAACTTGAAGATTCGAAACTTTACTCTGTCAAATGAGGATTTATGAACGACTTTAAGTACTGAGTAAAATAGCTAATTTTGACCATAGTAATCACAACCGTACGCACATGTGCTACAATGAATATAGAAACAAACATTGAGTCGTGAGCAAACATATTGTTTTGTTTCAACAATGAAAGATATTTATTTTAAATAATTCATGGCAACACGTCAACAAGAGATGATTATGCAGCAACAACGGGTTTTCCCAAGAACAGCAATTTAGATGTTTACTGTGGTTCATGGTCTGTTTAATTATAATTATGATAGACAAGCTTTGAGTCTGAAACAAGGTTAGATTACACTGACATACAAGATAGCCTCACTTCTTATCGAAATATAGGAATTAATCAAACATAATGTTCATTTATTTAAATTAGGGAAACACAACGAATCACGTTTTCATTTCTTGTTCATTTCACAGTTTCCATAACATTCATGTGCTAGCAGAAACCTCGATCTCGCGATATTTCCTCCCTTTTTTTTTACATATCATATATATATATATATATATATATATATATATATATATATATATATATATATATATATATATATATATATATATATATATAATTTCATAAAGTCACTTGAAATTAACAGGAAATATAATTGATTTAATGGGGTCTTAATTGAAGAAAAATTGTAACTTCTTAGTACTCACACAAAAAAAGTTTTCCGATTAGAGTGAAAATTTTAACGAAAACACACTTTCAAATAATCGATGATTTCCCGAAAAGCATTTTGATTTCATGAGTATTTTAAATGAAATAAGGGAAACAATTTTTTTTTTCGTGGATTATATTTCAGTTATTTCTTTAGTGTGTATAAGATCCTGTGAAATAATTGATTTTTTAAACACCTGAAATGTTTAGGCAATTTGTAAATTGCCAGCTTCTCTCAGGCTATTTGCAAAATTACCAAAAAGGTGTACTATTTTTAAAAATACTTTCAAATCTTTTAAACCGAGTTAAATAAAGAATTTTCAAATTTGTTTAATAACTTTTTTTTTATTGTACCATCTTAATCAGTTCGTCCCGGTGATAAAACTTGCAAATTGCATCTGATCCAGATTGTGTAATGCAACAGTAGGTGCTTTATAAGGTTGATACAGTAGCACGTTCTGTACTGTTTATTACCCTTAACACTATTTTAAAAAAGGCCAATGTTTGGGTTCAGGTCAAATTTTAATTATAACATTACTGTACATTTCACGGACGACTCATGTTTTACAATGTAATGTAAACATTTACAATATTTTTCTTAAAAGGTAAAATAATACACATAAAGATAATCCAGATGTTAAAAACTGGGATACTGGGTCTATGTGTCCGTGCGCTCAGCTTGCAAGTGAGGGACTGAGGCTGAGTAGAGTCCGTGTGGCGCATGCGCGTCTATCATGCTGTCCGGCTCCGAACACCACTGAAGCTTACCAATGCAAGTTAAATCCAAATAAATATATATATGTTGACCATTAACGAACCCTCTATCCGATGTGTTTCGATTAAATGAATGATACCATCAATCTGAAGTATATAAGTCTGTTTTGTTTGCAGTGACTGTTAAATTCACATTTGTCAGTGTCTTATGTTGAAGCAATCGATCAGTATGGACCCTCTTGTAGTTTTGTGAGACATATATTGGCATGCAGTGAACAGTTATTATTCAACTTATGTCCACATCATTGACATATTTATGAAATCGTAATTGTAGAACAAGGAGTACGTGGAGAAAATGGGATTGAAGTACTAACAGTAGTATTACTAACTGTATGGGAAGTCGATAGCCAGAGTTGGTAGACGCCTACTAGACCTTTTTTTTTTTTAAAACTTCACCCATCAATTACAAGCGGGCATTTTAGATAGTCATGGAAAAAAACATGCTCATCACAGGGTTTGTTGATGTGTGATAAACTATCAGGGGAGGTCAGTGCTATCGAATGTCGCAAAGCCTCTTTATATCGACTGTTGTTGACTTCACAATTAGTTTAATAATGTAGTAATCAAGATGCCGGTGCTAAACAATTTACTGATATGAACGAAATATATAAAAAGGGAATAGGTTTTAGAACGGAATTGACTGGTAAAGCGTGTGTTATTATTAATCATGTTGCAGACAACAGCCGCCTCCTGATGTGAGCTTAGTTATACTGTGACACTTTGTTTCTTGTTTTAATATAACCACCTGCAGCAGTAAAATTTCAGTATATGTACCACAGGAACTAGACAGACACAATAAAGCTAAATAATTTGTAATAAATTTGTAAATAAATGTTTGCACGTGTTGATCAAATATCACCAAATAACTGCAATCATGGAACAATGTGATTGCGGACGCGTTTAAAGCATAACTTGTTAGTAGACTTGTAGTAGGCAAGATATCCGCATTATCCATATTCACACAGGGTTGCCAGTCTGAGTAGAGAGCCCGTCTCAAACCCTGGGGACAAAGTATATAATTTTCTGTAAAAAATGGCATTTTGATATCATATTGAAGTTTTAAATCCGACATAATCATGTAAATTCACTTTATCAACAATATTACATAATGACGGTTCTGAAATGTTTGTTTATTTTAATTCAAGAATGAATTTCTGTTAATGAAGTCTATACTTTCCAAAGCCTTTTGTAAATTTAGGCATTTGGGGTTCCACACCTATCATGCCTTTATAACAATTTCCTCATTCAGAAAAGAGAATGTTTGTATAGACCATCAGGCAATTGTGGTAACGACAAATTGGATGACTTCGGATTGACCAATATATTCAATGTATACGAAAAAGGCATATATACACATGCATAGAAAATCTACACACTTCGTGTGACAAGTTCAACGGTTTTGATGTTTGTCCTTTACCTAAGGTGGAATATGGAAATGAAAACAAATATATTATCAGAAATATTGTTAGGAAATTTCAAAGCATTTATATATTCAGTTTAATATGTGCCAAAAATATTATTCAACATACATGTAATCCTTTTGGGTTTTCTTTTCAAAATAAAAATGTATTTAGGACATTTCTTATAAACAATGCAGTATGTATCTTAACAAATAATTCAGTGATTGTTCAACATTCAGGTTCATTTGAAAATAAACACTAATTGAATTGACTTTTTGAATATTTAATTTTATTGAGTATCTTTATTTGGCAATTATTAATTGTCCTTCCATTTGGTATTGGACAGATGCATTGAGATAACACTTAGTTTTAGAAAACCTGTCATCCTGAAGAGAAACGCATTTCTTGGAAGGAAGTAGCACCAGGTGAAGCCATTAGTGTTCTGACATTTCTTCATTGATACATAATAGATGCCTTGGTTTTATCTTATGCCACTTAATAAGAACATTTTCAGGACAGATTAATCGAAATGATAATCATGTCTTTGTAACGCTCTGTTGATCATTGTTACTGTATATATAATTATAAACCAAAAGTCAGACTCATTTTTTGTTATTTAAACGACGAAATAATGGCACATGAGCGTATGGCTATATGGTTAATGATTTTATTGAATGTACTTTGCATCTTGCCAGATAGAGGTTGATGTTGAACCTAGTGATATCGCTTTTTATCAATGTTTTGCTTCCTTAATATCATTCTAAGAGTATGATGGCCGAGAGGGGACATCGCTCTTTCGCCCTCTGGCACCAACGCGATAAAGCGAAAGAGCGATATTGCCACACAACAAAGCGATATGGCCACACAACAAAGCGATATAGCCATATGACAAAGCTAAATGGTCTCACGACAAAGCGATAAGGCCGTACGACAAAGCGATATAACAACGCGACAAAGCGATAATAAAACGTGATAAAGCGAAAGAGCGATAAAGCGAAAGAGCGATAAAGCGAAAGAGCGATAAAGTGATAAAGCGATAAAGTGATAAAGCGAAAGAGCGATAAAGTGAAAGAGCGATAAAGCGAAAGAGCGAAAGAGCGATAAAGCAAAAGAGCGATAAAGCGATAAAGCGATAAAGCGATAAAGTGAAAGAGCGATAAAGCGAATGAGCGATAAAGCGAAAGAGCGATAAAGCGAAAGAGCGATAAAGCGAAAGAGCGATAAAGCGAAAGAGCGATAAAGCGAAAGAGCGAAAGAGCGATAAAGCGAAAGAGCGATAAAGCGAAAGAGCGATAAAGCGAAAGAGCGATAAAGCGAAAGAGCGATAAAGCGAAAGAGCGATAAAGCGAAAGAGCGATAAAGCGAAAGAGCGATAAAGCGAAAGAGCGAAAGAGCGATTCAATTTCTTTTCATTTGACTTGGTATTTGGATTCACATAACATAAGAATGATTTTGATAAATGATTCCACTTTAAATCCCCAAAGGTCGCTATTATATAAATATAATTAATACAAGTTTATTTTTTATTAAGAATTTGAATAAACATATAATGAGATTTCTCTATAAAACAACTTAAGGTGAATAATTGAGAAATCCATGCTAATTAAAACACACATCTGCAACTCTAATAGATAAATTAAATACGCTGACAGGGTGTGTCTAAACCTGTACATAAATACTTTCTTAGACTTACTTTATGTGACTGGTTATTATAGATTTAATTGAGCAAAACAAAGTTTATATAAATTTCAATCGACGCACTCTGATTTTTCTACTTACTCTATATTTTTACATGTAAAAGCTGTCAAATATAGCTTAAAATCATTAAATATGTCTGACACTCGGCATCCCAAAAAATATTATTATATGATGTTAATAGGTATAGAAAATAATGAAGTTAATTGGGCTTCGAAGTTTCGAGATTTATTGTACAGTTTGGGCTTTGGTTTTGTTTGGAACCAACAATTTGGTTATCTGCCTACTTCGTTTTTATCAAAATTTCTGTGTCGACTAAAATGTATTCATGAACAGAATTGGTATAGTTCACTTCAAAACGGCACCAACTCTATATCTTACTCTTATTTTAAAGCTTCACTGTCTAGGAATTATATTTAAATGCGGTTGTTGTTAAAATGTTTAGAGTACCATTCGCCCAATTTACGTGTTTTTCGCATCATTTAAGAATTGAAACGGGTCGGTTTTATAATATAGATAGAAATGATTAATTATGTTTACAACGCGACGACGGCTATTGTTGAGGATGAATACCATTTCCTTCTTTCAACATCGAATTGTAAACTTCTCAATTATTTTAGCAAGCTATATTTTTCATGCCATGTACCAAAGATGTTAATTGAATGACTGTTGTTGTAATAATAATAATAATAATAGGGCACGTATATAGCGCATTTCTTTATGCGTAATGCATGCTCGAAGCGCACAGTCACAGAGAAGATAGTCACAGAGTTAGAGTTGGAAAATATAGGTCTTGAGGTGACGTCTGAATGAAGTCAAATCAGGACATCTTCTGAGTGGTTCTGGGAGGCTATTCCACGCTGATGCCGCTGCAAACTAGAAGGAGCGGTTGCCATATCGCACTGACTTGGTGTTTGGAACTCTGCAGAGCATTTTGGATTCCGAGCGTAGGGATCGAGATGGGGAGTAGATGGACAGAAGGTCCTGTAGGTAGGCAGGTGCTCATCATGCCTTGTCATATATAACATATGTAGTTACGGGCCGATGGCCTACACTTCAGAAATAGAAATTGAAATTGATAACTTCTGATATATATTCATCAACATAATGTAAGATACAAGTTTGGAAATCTATTGTAACAACACTGGTATATTATTTAGACATTCACTAACAAATCAAAGGAAAGAATAAAATAATCTATCATTATCAAAATAAAATATATACTTTTGTTTACTGGGTTACATTGTGCACATCATAACGTATAAAGACACTATAAGGCTATACCACAGTAGAATATTTGTGTGACATTGTGTATTAATAGGTGCGACAGGAATAATTCTAAAGGCACTGATTAATGAAAAAGCACGGTTTGGATAAATTTATTGAAAATGAATCATTAGTATGATGGTAATAGGTTGTACGCCTTCAGTGCATGGAGCTCAGCGACATTCGAATACGTATTTGAGGTTACAAAATTGTCTCTTCCACACTTGAATGGCTTCATTCTGCTCACATAAAGAGATAGTTTTAATCAGAAAGGAGGCCCATGGCATAGAAGTAAAATACATTTTCCTGACGGTTGAGGACATCCTAGTTGTTTACATATATTTCGCTAAAGAGTTAAACAAATGAATAGATTTTTCATATCAAGGAATTTCAATGTCATTGCTGGGTAAAGTCGTTCGTAAAACATTGAGAAATGGCTAAATAATACAAAATGGTATTCTCACTCAGTGCATGGGATAAAACAAAATTGGCAAAGTATTTCAGAGTTACTCTGAGGGTGTGGGTTCGAATCCCGCATGGGACTCGGCCCGAAAAGTACAAGAATGTGTACTATTGAAGGTAGTGTTATACCAAATGTAACCTTGTTATATTTGTTCACTAACTAAATAACATGTATTTCTAATTATATATATTCGGATGTTTACAATGGACAAGTAATGTTCATAGCCAAGAACAACTTTTGAAGTTTAGAATGTGTTGAAACAGTTTCTGACCACTTTTGAGTATCAATAGATATACACCTCTCCTTAAAGGCGGCTATAAAAGAACTAATACAGACAAAATCTTCATTTTCCCACATACACCAAAAACCATATTCATAGAGAATATTTCTGATATTTAGAGCCCAACATTGAATACCTTATTCTGCTAATCTCAATGGTAAACAATAAGCATAAGCAAAATGCTGTTATTCTGCTATAGTATAATAATCTTAACCACTATTGAATTATAAATACATATTGTTCATTTCTAAATTAACAATGTCCACGTTCAACCCTTGCTACAATATTGAGGATACTGTTACAGGGACATAAAAACTGCGAACTCTGTGCATCGTCATGACTTATTAATATGATGATAGGATGCGCGTCTTCAAAGTATGGAGCTTAGCTTACATTCGGATAATTATTGGAGGTTACAAAGTCGTCTCTTTAACACTTGAATGGTTGATTCAATCAGCTTACATATATTTATGAAACTAACTCAGTGTCTTAATAAAATAAAATGTACATTAGAAGTAGATGTAATTAGTAGATTAAATATAAATCCAAATGTGGAGGCATATCATTAACTACCACCAGCACCAAATAAGGAAATAAATAGACATGAGGTGTTTTTAAAATAAATTAATGCGTTGTTTACACAATAAATATGATTGATGTATGGGGCTATATATTGATTGATGACATTGATTGGATGTCGGTTAATATGTTATGTAATGTAAAAGGAATACGAGATTGAGACTGATTGAAAGGCAACTGAATGTTTATTTAATAAATGACCTTAGTACATAGTATAGATAAAGTACACAAGACAATTAAATATAACTATTTAATAAAATATGAAACTGATTGTACAATTACGTCAGTAAATGGTGATAAGCACTAGCTATATAGGAATGAAATATCTCATGTTTATATAGTTCCTCCAAGTGTCTAGTTTCTCCTTATTGCATAAGGCCTACTTTAATTTTTTCTAAATTAGACAATTATTTTATCAGATTGTAAGTCGTTTTTAGAACTTTTATCAAATTCATTATCAAACGAATTTTACTTGTAAAATTGAGGGTGTCAATTAATTAATCCATAAAGGTGTACTCGTTTGGTTATGTATTTGTAATGAATTTCGTATGCGGATATATACCTTGATTATTAGTAAGGCATTTAATAACTGAAATGATTTAAAGCTTATAAGGGCTTAAGATGTGTTGTGACCGTGTGAATAATGATATTAAATGAACAAATGTATATGAAAAGTGGGCATTTCGATCTACATTCTTTATAATGCGAAAATAGTTTTATTTTGCGGTACAGATGCTGTACAAATGATGTAAAATTACACAGCATAGTTAATACCAAGAATGAGTTTAAAACTATATGCAGATTGTAAATGACGAGAATAGTGCATTTTGTAAAACAGAGAATGAAAACATTTCTCTCGTTTTTTCGACAAATATGATCATATGAAATATGAAACAATTCTGCTTGACTGGAACTGTTTTTAAATACCTCTACAAATCTTGGTATTCTATTACAAAACATTGTTATTCTCTTTGGTTTTCCTGCTCGATTCAAGTTTTTAAATCAATTAAATCTTAATGAGCACATCTTTTGAAGTAGCCTTAAAGGTCAAGTATTATCATTTAGTTAGAACATTAATAATTTTAGACAAGTACATGCAATTAAAAAGTTTAACTGCAAGAACAATACATAAAATCATTTCGTTTGAAAAAATAGTCTCCACTCTCAACTTTTCCAAAAAGGTACAGTGGCGCGATAAAGCGAAAGAGCGAAAAACCGATAAAGCGATAAGGCGAAAGAGCAATAAAGTGAAAGAGCGATAAAGCGAAAGAGCGATATAACTGCGCGACAAAGCAAAATGTATTTATCGCTTTGTTGTGCGGCAATATCGCTTTGTCGTGCTGCCTTATCGCTTTGTCGTGCGGCCTTATCGCTTTGTCGTACGACCTTATCGCTTTGTCGTACGACCTTATCGCTTTGTCGTGTTGCTATATCGCTTTGTCGTACGACCTTATCGCTTTGTTGTGTTGCTATATCGCTTTGTTGCGTTGTTGCCAGAGGGCGAAAGAGCGATGTCCCCTCTCGGCCATCATATTAGAGGCCTCAACGTAACACGTTTCTTCAGCTACACTATGAATGAATGGTCGTTGACAAGCTACAAGTGTTTCACAGCAGTTCTTAGTTCTCCTGTAGGTTTACTAATACTGATTTCCCAACGAAAAGGTTGTGCAATCACAGTATATATAGAAAGCATCTAAGTATGCACTGCTGAAGAATATATCTGAAGCAGAAGACCGTTTCAATTTCTGTTCACATTATGATATCCCTTATAAATGACATTATTTTTTAAAATGCCTTTCGCCGAGGAAAGCTAAATAACCCCTTAAATAATATAAATTCGTGTGCTATAAAAAAAATCTCATATGTTTGATAAGGGCATCACGATGTATATCTTAAGGTCGCTATTGCTATGTTAACGATTTTAAATTCTTGTCTTCATCACTATGTTAATTATTCTTCGAGTGATCATATACTTTGATGGAATATTTGACCACCAAATGACTTGATTCAACAGTAAAGATCTCATTTGATAATTTCTCTGATAGCATGAATAGGATACTTCTGTGTTTTCTTCACTTAGAGAAATAATATTGTCGATAATATATGTCGATCTTTAGCAACTTTTCAGTGACTCATTGCATTGCAGTAACCGTTTACAGTTTAAACATAGGTTTATATAGGATCATTTTATTTAGAACAAATAGTTTCATGAAATGACATTATAAAAGTTTCTTCAATTGCTTTCGCTGAAGAAAGTTAAATAATCCCTAAAAATAAAGAAATGAATGAAGGATATGTTTGATAACGACATAAGAATGTGTACCACCTCAATTTCCCAACATCATATACTTTGATGGTATATTTGAGCCCAGATAATCTGATTAAACGGATAATGTCATTTCTCTGATGACGTGAATAGGATATCCTATCTTCACTTAGACAGATCATTTTTATTGTCATCAGTTTTCTCCAGTTTTAACTAATGCACTACATTCATTCCAGCAACTAGTGATATTGCACAAACCATTTAGTTTATAAAAAAAAAAGACCAGCTTTTATCTAGAACAAGAAATAGTTCAATATAAGGTTTCTGTGAAAAGCTTTTACTTTTCTTAATCAGAAATTAATTAATTCATTAGTGATATTTGCAGTATAATCATTTAATTGTCAGATATTTGTTATGATTTCCCCAACCCACAACTTCCTTTTACTAACCGTAATGACATTTCTCTGTATTTGAGATAGAGTATTGTTAGGTATATTTAGTTTAATTGTTAGCTCGGCATTGAGGTTGTCAATATTTAAACGTCAGTAAAAAGTAGTTTAATATCTTCCCTATAGTAACTCTTTGTGTTCGCTGGTTTTGTCTTTTTCGAGAAAGTTATGAGCCCTAAACAGACGGCAAGAATGAGGCCCTGGAGACCAGATTACTTTTATTTTAATACACGGTTAGATCGGGGCTGGTTATAGAAGTCCAAATTAGACACGCCTACAGTTTCGGTAGATTAATTTGTTCTCGAAACCTGCAACAACTTGAAAAAGAACTCGTGATTTGAAGTCATTTTTAAGAGCTCAATCCCATATCAATTTAACATAGACATGTACGTTTATAGTGATAGTTTTCAGAACATCTCCGGTCAATCCAAACCAAACCGTGCCAATGTACTACACTTTTGCGTGAGTGACAGAGAATGAAGTTTTAAATCTGAAGTAAGTACAATTGTAATAGGATAAAACAAATGCAAGTGTGTAAAACATATTTCCTTAGTTACATTTGAGATACGAAAGTGTCTGGCAAGGCTGTGTATACGTTCCTATTTCCTAAATGAATTTGTCACTCACATATATAATATATATATATATTTATTGTCTCCACCTTTCGTCAGTTGTCACTAATGCACTACATAAATCCAGCAACTAGATTAAGTGTTATTGCAGTAACCGTTCAGTTTATAAAACGTATGTCTAACAACAATATCTGTTGTTATTTAGAACAACAAACACATCCATGGACAGTTGTGTATTGATTTGTTAGAAATTTAATTTAGTTATTAGTGATATTTGCAGTGTTATCATCTAAATGTCAGATAGCTGTTATAATTACCCTCAGCCCTCAGCTTCCTTTTACTAAGGGTAATGACCTTTATCTGCAGTTAAGCTTTTGTTAGGTATCTTTCGTTTCCTTGCTGTCAATTTTTTTATTCTAATTTCAGTAAAACTCAGTTTTAATATCTTTCCTATAGGTCGTTCTTTGTGTTCCCTGTTTTTGCCGGGTTTTTTTAGAACTAAAAATACAACAAAATGAGGCCCTGAAGAGCAGATTACTTTAATTTTACGACATGAATAGATTGTGGCTTGTTGTAAAAGTGAAAAATCTAAATTAAATATTCCTAGAGTTTCGATGGATTACTTTTTGCAGCAATTTCAAAGAGCACTTTAAGAGCCAAATTCTTTATGAATTTAAAATACGTTTTTCAGTGATAATTGTCAGAAACTCCGTAGACAATGCCTATGTACTACACTTTCCAGTTGTTGCATATGTTTTGTTTCTTTATCAAAGACAACAAATAACCATGAAACACGAAACCTTTGTTGTGAGACATGTTATTGATATATACATTGATATTGATATTAAATTCATAATTTAATTCAATGTTTTTAAAAGTAAATCGGAAGTTGAACATAATTTTTTTTCAAGTGATAGATTATATAATAGATTTGTATTTATGAATAAATAATGTAATTTGTTATCAAACTGATTGATTAGTAATCGAGGCTTTTATCCCCAAAATGACCACAATGCAGTCTCCATATATGCATTTTACTATATGTACATATGACAAACACAATGTTTTCTACCCATATCAAGATGCCTCCAACCATGCCTTTTTAAATGCTTTGCTTGTTTGAGGTAATCTCCGTACTATCTTACACAGTAAAAGGCAACTTTTAGCCAAGGTTATACAACCATGGATAACGGTAGGGCTTCATGTTGACATATCAACTGAATTGTCGTCAGAAAACTCCTCCTAAAACATAGACCAATAGCTTGGCATGAGAAAATATAATTACTTGACATGTTACGCGTAGTTCCTAAATCCTACCAGACTTTACTTTAAAGGATTTGAATTTGAGAGTGCACGAGTAGACATGCCACATGAATGGCTGCAAAGTATAAGCATAAGTATACGCTATGAGCAAGTGTCTGCAATGCAAGCACAAAACATGTTTCTTAAAGCTTATCAAGAGACTTGGCTTACACAAATCAGAGGTTGGTATGTTGAGTACGATTTTCATGATGAAAACTGCAAGGGAAGATAAATTATAGAGTATCGCAGGTTCAGCCCTTGGTGACAGAGGATGAGGTTTAAACCTAAAATGAGTTGTTAAGACAAATGTGTGGCAATATGGAACTTGACAATTTTGAAAAGATTGATAAGAATATACAGAGAAAACCCATTTCCTTGATTAGATTAGAAATGTAAGGAAATGAAAAAAGAAAAGAAATTGAAAACAGTTTTTGTTATACCCTTCACTCATCAATTGTTCGACTATTATAATTACTCTGATAAAAATGTAGTTGAGTGAGTCACTGCATGGACAAGACATGGTCACCTTTGATCAACACACATTTGCTAACCGATAATCCCAAAATAATAATGGCATAATTTGATTTGCTTGCCATTTTCATTGGACAAGAGTGACAACGACATTTCGAGCGTTTTAAGTCATTCTATTGTGACGAATATACAACTTGAAAGTTGACAAGTGTCTGTGTGTACCGTTGCTATTTCATAAATGACATTTCAAAAATTAATTTGCCACGCAGATTGAGAACAACCGTACACCCATCATATAATTATTCTCGGATTTGATCCTTTTCTTTTGCTGTTTGCAAATGATATCGTCTTGATATTAAATACTATTGTTGGTCTGCAAAACAAACTGAAATTTGAACAGGACAAATTTTGTGAACAGTCAAAATTGACAATTAATTTAGATGAAATAAAGGTTTTGGCATTTGAGAATGTTTGGAAACTAGCAAAAAATGTTTTGGTTTCATAATGTCAGCAAATTTGAAACTTAAAAATATTAAAAAGATTGATAAGAAAGGTTATTATCTACAAAGAAATTTATTCATTTGATTGGATGAGGAATTTAATAAGGAAGTATACAGTAAACCAGACGAAATAAAAACTTGTACACAATCATTTATTAAAAGCATTAAAGTGATTTTTGTAATGTTGTTTTCTTTTTGATTGTTTGATTATTTATCTGGTAGAAACTGCAGTTGTGTGTGCAACTGTGTAGATACGACATGACATAACATCGTCACGCAGACCTTTGGTCAATTCGCATTTGCTGGTTTTCAATCCCAAAATAATAAAGGCCAAATTTGTTACCTTTCGATTTCATTGAACAAAGGTGATTAAAACAAGAAACGAGATTAGTTTTTTCTGTTCGACTTGATAGTTTAGTGACGAACTTAGATATTTGCTTTCTCGCGTGCAGATAACTGAAGAAACTAGTCATTAATTTCACAAAATCTTCAGAAGAAATAATTCAGCTGTCTGTCGGTTCACAATAACTTGACCATCATCGGTATCATACGGCAGAAAAACACTGAGTCCCTTTGCACCTGTCAGATAGTTAATAAGATACAAGATACCAATTATGTGAACCGTTATTTGACTTCCTTGAATCTAATCCCAGCTACTTTGGTGAACTTTTGAACTTACTGTTAGTCTCAAGGTACAATTTACTTAAACTCGATATGATTTCGGGCTTAGATATGTGTATAATTCGGAATACGATATTCATTCCTGATAAGTAGACACGTCTTTCACAGCAGGTGGTCAGTAAGCACTGCTTCTCGGGTGAAGGTTATCCTGCAGTAGCGTAGCGGTACCAATACACTGATGGAGCCGGATGAATGAACGGAGGAATGAACTCTTAGAATTGAGAGATGGCTTCGAAGTTCTTGCTTCACACTGTTTGTTTTATAAATGAGGTATTCCTTTGAAGCTCAAATTAAAGAAATGTGAAGCTGTTTGGTTTACATGTATCTTAGCAAAGTGAGTATACATTGGGCAGTGTTTTGTTTGCGTACACAACAAAGTGATTCGTTTCATCATGAATAAAATATGTTTAAACCAAACTATCCATGGAAACGTCATTCGAAAGCACGACGGACGGCGGAAGCCTGAATGTTGTTTCTAATTTTCAGTTCTTTGAAATTGAATGATTCCTAAGCAATTTTTATTATGTTCACACACTTGAGAAAATATCACTTAAAGCTCTACTGGGCCGACAAATGAGAAAATAAAGGTATGATGTTCTATATATTTATCAATGATATTCCCTTCAAATGAGACTTCAGGGCAAAAATAATTCAAATCATTATGAAATAATTGAGTATTCGCTTCCAGATATCCGTTTACAATACACACGGATCCATAAATAAAACCCAGCTCCGTAACATACTATAACATTACAATTGTTTAACGTAATGCATCGAGAAACATGATGCTATTGTTTTTGCAAATAAGTGACATTTCATCCGAGAGTAGTTATAAAGATTGATAATATACACCACGAATAGCGGGTTACACATCCAAGATGAAACCTATTTTGCAGTTTGAACATTGTTTCTCTGAATATACGAGATTTCATATTGTATGCATATTAACGACATGGCAGAGGAACAAGTTATCTCTTCCAATTTGCTATATATCGGTAATATTTAATTTCAAATATTGTAAATGTTTCTATGTAATTCGATACAAACCACGTTTAAAGCTTTAAGACCAAAGTAGACAAATATATGTAATGTGGAAAATTACGCATTTCTTCTTCATAGCTGCAATCCTAAACTGCATCAGAAATAGCAATTATATTTATTTAGTATCTAAATGTATAACCTATTTCGACGCTTCACTGTTTTTCCGAACACAATCTGAGATACGTCGAAGAATATCACATGACAGCAGTAATTCTGGGCAGTCCTGGGCAGCTTTGAATGACACAATGTACAACGGCGAATTCGAATTTGCTTGGAAATCATACTTTTCTTTTTGGCGAATCTTCTTTCATATCCATGCAAATTCCAACGTCAACGTCCCACGAGTTGTTTCTATGGTTACTGTATACAGTCCATAAAGTTACCTCCACTATGGTCACATTTCCTTGATCGTCCATAGCGAATATAAGTGTATTTTCCTTCGGACTTCGGGCTTTGAAACCTTGACGAAAATTTGCAATTGTTTATCTGTTGATTGCTATGAATTCAAAATTCTTTCGGTCACTTAAAGGTAAGTTATTCTAAAACATCCGGTTGCGAAAATCCAAAATGGTTACCCACGCAATAAGCTCATTTATTGTTACAAGTACATTATTCTAGATTTGAAATTACGAAATCCGAGCATGGGGACCATTGTTGGAATGAATATTGATCCCTGGCAGATACAATGTAGTTACGTTATTTATGCTATTGAGCTGTAGCAATTTCTCCGCGTAAAGCAGAACTCGGGCCAGTATCCATCATTGGCTAATTTAAACTTTATTGGATTTCATTTCACAGTGCGACCCGCTACGCAAGCACAGGAGAGTAAAGCAAATGCGGCAATGAGTTTATCAACCAGTGATAGAGACTGGTGAGAGGTATGCCTTGCAGGGGAAGATTGAACTATTGACACTTTGGCAACAAAATACACGTACATTACTATTGAAGTGTCTTCGTCAGTGTGAGTGTATCGAAAAGAACAAAGAAGTAAGAAACTGTTTGGTTAATTAGGTAATTTTGGTAATGCATTTACCTCCCAGCCATAGTGTGTGACCCATAAAAAGACCTCGTTAAGGAAACGTATAGCGTATTGTATCCTTGGAACGAAGTAACAGATAACACAGTCTGATGTTTTTCAGTTGTCAAGTCTGTTTAATTTTGTCTCTGCCGTTATACTTGTATCACATTTACATGCGATGTACATAAACACTTCGTTATAAAGGTCAGAAACCCAACCACACTTTCTCGTTAATGAATTTTGTATTATTGAAGGTAGTGCTGCCCCTATTATAACAATGTTATATTTGTTCACTATCTAAATGGCAACTATTTCTAATTGATATCAGAGTTCCGTCATCATGATGTTCGTACATATAGTTTAAGTAAATGTAATAGTTTGTACCCTACAAAATGATCACCTTTAACTTGGCCAATACAAATGTTGAGTATCTGTATACATGTATATTGCCTGTTTATTGATTGTATTAGTGTGGTGTATATTTTAAAAAATAAATAGGGGCCGCTTTCATACGAAAGTACAAAAGGAATGTATCCTACAGTTAATACTGTAAATGTAATTCATAGTATTTGAAGCGAGACGACCACAAATAAAATGGTTGTCTCTGTTTCTGTGCGTGATACACTCAAATAGGCTAAGCAGACTTTTTTCTACATATTTTACTACAAAATGTTATATGCATTGTATGACCCATTCATAAACGTATTTACCATTTACGTGAGAGCGAGATCCTCGATTCCATCAGTGAGATAAACCCTCCATCAGGCTATGGTGACCATAACCTTTTTCGTAGCTATATTTTAAAACTTTATCGCGCGTTGTTTGAAATCAATGTACATAGCATCTTGCTAAGGCCTTTTAATTTTCCTTTGCACTCCATTTCAACATAAAATTCTTATGTGTCAGCAACTGGGCCAATAAGACAAGACAAATGTAGATCAATACAGAACAAATAGGCCAACGTGAGATTAAATTGGGCCATTAAACGTCGTAGTATGCGCAGTCGCACATTTGTTAAGAAACCGGAGCTGTCGCTCCCAATATGTACTCTTTATAATTATTATTTCAATGGAAATGAAATGTTTACTATTGTGAAAATAGAATTAAAAGAGGTTAATTAATGAAATGTTTCCAAACTGTCTATGTTGTATGTTGTATGGACCTGAGGCCTTGAAAATTGAATAAAATTATGTCTCTCTGTCTGTCTAATTAATGAAACTGTGAACTGTAAAACTGTGTAAACATGTCTGTATTGACCAAGTTATAGGTCCTCGATCCTTGTATAGTGGCGTACGACAACCAACCTGCAACTGGATCAGTAATACAATCAATCACATATATAACTGATAACATTATATTGTCTAAGATGAATAGATTGCCAATCAAGTACAACTACTACATCTACTGTAAATCTATAAATGTACTTGGAATTTTTAACAAAATAGTGAAGAATACTAATTGTGTTAAAGCAAATAATTCTCTGAAAATAATTTGTATCGAGTCAATCGTAATGAATATTTTAACAAGTAAAGGTATTAAAGTATTAAAATATTAAATGCATACACAAAGATGATGATGATATCTATGTTGCAGCATCTTGTCTGGCTATTACGTGATATCATATTATGAATCATGTTTTGAAGAGTACATTATAAAACATTAAAAATAAGTAAAAAATCAAACTTACATTCCTGTTTAAGAGACTAAACAAGAACGCATTTGACTTAAGCAAAATATATCCAATTGGAATGGTAATGAACTGTTTATGTGTTGGGTTCATGACCCTTGGTACTATAGGTATATTATGTTTTACACATAAACAAATATAAAATCTACATTTTTGGAAGAATTACCAGCACGATTAAGAGTTGGACTGCGACATCGTAACAACGAAAATGGTGCCATCTTCATTTAACTGTTTTCAATCGAATAAAATGGGTTACTCTCTTCATGCTGAAGCCCACGCCATGGACTCCATGAAATGATTTACAGGCCACATTAAAATAGTATGGATTGAGGGAAAAGAAACAAATTGCAATATTGATTTCAGTTCAGTTCTAGGAATCACAGAGACAAGTATGTTAACGTTTCACTGTGCAATCTTGAAGGAACATGTATTTTACCTTAATAAAATAGATTCCATGAACACATCTTTCAAACAAACAAATACATTTTCAATACTAAACTGAACGAAACGAAACTCCTCACTCAAAATTATGATAATAAAGCATTGTCAGAATCTGACAGTGTTTTTCATTTGCAATGCCAACGAATGACTTATATGGCCAAAAATATTTAGTTAATATGTCAAATCTTATTTAAGATGCATCCATTGTGTTTAATAAAAACATATGTCGCTTTAATACGTGCCAACATACGATATGTGCTGATTTGGGTTGAAACAATTTCACTCAACTTACATATTAATCCCTATTCGTCAAATATCTCATATTGATTCCTTTCAAATTAAAATCGAACAACGTCATTATACATGTGCGGAAAAGAAACGGAAATTACACGCCTCATGTACATGTACATGTACAGAAGTTATGAGACATTTTTCAACATAATCAACCCAAATCGTTTTGTCGTTTTGTCTGTTGGAAATAATATTCGAAAATTATGTTTGACTAATTGACGCGCCCCACAAGCGGTGCATTGTCCGGTTTTCGATCCGAAATCGATACTTTTACCTTGATATCGCCGGTATACTGAGTTGACTGTTATCAAAACGGCTATTTTCGGCAAAAGTCAGTACTTCTCGATAAAATAACACAATTTATAACGTTTGGCACATGTGACCCCAAAAAACACAATTGATGTACCTTTAAACATGTTGGGACACTTGGCACATCAGGGAAGATTGTATCCAGGTATTTATATATTTCTAGTTTTTAGCAAAGTTGGTGAAAACTGTAAATACATTTTAGACTGTTGAAAGCAGTATTTAATATATATGTGAATAAGTGTAAATTGTAACTTGGCTAAATCAACCTTGAGCCAAATTGTGATACCATGGTGATGTTTTTTACGGCCTTTGAGTCGTTACTTTTTGCTTTTGCAATTATCTTTTAAAATTAATCAATTAACGGCATTAAGCAATAACTCACTCACAGAAATGTGGACATTTGACCCACACGTTATGATATTGATATCAACTTGAAGCGAATTGAATATTTATTGATAAAAATTATGAGTAAAATTGGTTTCAAAGATAAATATAATGAATTAGTGTTTATTTGTGACACACACGCCAAATTAACTATGTCGACGAGTGGGCGTTCAGTGGCAATATGATAATAATACAAGATCGTACATTGTAAACTTGACTCACTTTGAAGTACAGATTCATTCGGTCGTGTAAGCAATGGGAAAATGGTGAGTTTGTATTCATAAGCCTTGTATCTCCATTTAATTTACCATCTGCCTCGATCACTGGAACTACCACTAATTAGAAAAACAGTCACTACAACAATTATTATGCATACGTGCATCAAGAATGATAATATTTGATAGTTCTAATAAGTTATATTTGGGAATCGGATTTACAACGTCTTTTGATCCGTCAAATTGGAACGTCACATATCGCTGTTTTTTTTTATTATGCCTGAGTAGTTCGGCACAACGTTTCCGATGTTCTTGTGAGACAGGACAGAAAACAGGCTGATCTGATGGGGATAATTACAGGTTCAAAGGGATAGAATATGAGGAATAAAGGACTCGAGTCATTGCACACGCGTGTAGTCCAAGAGGAGATGAATCCTTGTCATATGAGAATTGGTAGCTGCAACGTATCCACATATAAGTACCGGTAATCACAGCTTTATCTATCTAAATAACACTTAAGTGATCCAATATCAACGTTCTCACGTTCGATACGTTAGTTGTAAATACATGTTTTCTAGAATCCACTTAAAATCAGAACGTGTTGAATAAGCACAAATCAAATGTCATATCTTGAGAAAAAATTTTCTCAGAACTCAAGATTTGGAAACTCATCTGGTTAACCGAATTTTTCACGTAAGTGGACATCAGTTGCTTTGATGAAGTAATGATCTGAATGTTAGCCTCACGGTTCTAATCAACTTGACCATACTATGTCTGCTATTCTAATTTGTTAAGTATGGACGATGATAGACAGACCCTAGGATCACAACCATGACAGATGATATGATGAACTTTTGGAAGTCTTTGGGTTTACTGTGCTCCATGTATTTCTTTTGAAAATGTTGGTAATATATTGGTGTAATAAATTTATTATTTATTATTATTTATATGTATAGAATAATCACACAATGACAATGAGAAGAGTATGAAATGCAACGTACAGTTTAATTTTCAATGAATTTTGTTTCTAATTTTGGTCTAAAAAGTGTGTTTAAGAAATCGTCCACATGATAGATAGACGTTATCCTGTGAATGTTTTGGGATGGTCAACATCCTACATCAGGCCTAGGAATACACACTGTATTTTGCTCACCATGGCGAGTACATACATAGTGCGTATTCCTAATGCAGGAGAAATATCGTCCCATATTATTCGAGCATGATACCTGCTTTATCATACCCTGTCTTCTTTATTCATTTCCGTAAAAATGGTTGACAACATTAATTACAAAGTTGAATTTGAACGGAAACAATGATTATTACGTAAATTAACAATGAGATTACTCTCGCGGTAAATTGATACAAAATGATTCCTCGTAAAAAAATTCAGTTAGCAAAATAAGTATTTCGTGATGACTTAAACCGCTTAATATTTGAAGAGGTTTCAAACTACAATGAAACATGTTTAACGTGTCGACGGCGATTTCGAACTCTCTTCCTTTCACCTAAGTGTAATCATTTGGGCGAATCTAACCCACTTAGGGACGAGAGTTGCTCCTCCTCCGCTCGAATGCAAATGACAGAACATGTAAAGCGAGTTTGTTCTTTCTCCGATCCACTTTACGCAAGTCACTTGAGTTGCGAATCAAGAACAGTTCCTGTAAACATCATAATTTATCACAACCCTCAATTATCCTAAGTGGACAGATATTTACATTCTTCACAGTTATAATAATAATAAGGGTACTTTTACCCCGCACACATCCACATGCAAGGCACATGCTCAATGCGGTTGAGTTGTATTTACATGTAGTTTACATGCAGTAAAAGTCAAAATGTATATTCATTCGTAATTGCCTTATTGTATTACTGTGTTTTTGTATTGAATTATGCTTCACCGGCTCATTAAAATCGTGTTTAGAAGTGGTACATCTATTTAAACCGAACATATTTACTTTTCAATCCTTAGATGTCACTTTTTTTGATAATTTTAAAATGTATTGTTGCGCGTGTGTTGGTAATGTATTGTATACTTTTTCCTTCATGATTGAGTCTAGTATACAAAGATTAAAGATAGAATTGTTTGTCCACACACTAATGTTGATTGCGTATTACTTTTTAATATGCGGGAAGGGCTGACCTCATTTTGGAGAGTGATCAATTTTATTTTTGATCGTTTTTACTGTAGTGCCTGTCACATGGTTATACTGCCTGTCCTTGTTCTTCAAATCGGGATGGATAGATACCATATGTTCCCTTTTTCATTCTTGTCAATCAATATCATAATTGCAGCAATTGTGCTTCGAATACGTTAAATGTTTATAATATTCGATATCAGAATATATTTAAAATTTAGGATGAGTTTTAATTATCCATCCAAAACCATACCAAATCAGTTTTCAATGAAAGAATGAATACATCTGAACACGTAATTATTACAATTAAGTTTCATTAACAGTTCAGGTCATCGCATTGTGACATCAGTATTGTTACAATGTATGTCATATGAGTGTTACGTTTTAAAACTTGTGACATCATATCATTAATCTTCTTCCTAGTGATGTCACTGCATTGTGAAGCCATTAACTGATGATACCATTTGACGTGATTTTATTGTAGCAATGTCTGGATGGTTATTGTCGTAACATTGTCATATTTAGGACACTAGTCTGAAATAGTTCAGAATTATTGTACTTTTATCGAGTCCCTTGGGGGATTCGAACCCACACAGTAAAATAATGACTTTGCATACCGTCACAGGTTAAGTCGTACTTTTTAAAAAAATCGAATTGTATAACAACCATGTGCGGATGTGCTTGTATAGCTTGAGATATATGCTTTTGGACAAAGTTGCAGGACGTAAAGACGGAGTGACGGACGGACAATATGAACTCATATACCCCTTAATTCGTAAACATATATATC
This sequence comes from Gibbula magus, assembly GCA_936450465.1. Lineage (NCBI taxonomy): Eukaryota > Metazoa > Mollusca > Gastropoda > Trochida > Trochidae > Gibbula > Gibbula magus. Next base: position 30,581,523 of record OW388290.1, on the reverse strand, counting down.
ACGGTTCTTTCTATCATGATGGTTTGGTAGAATTAAGGTTAATCAATATCATTGTAACTGATTATGATCACTGTTTATTATCATTTGGTATTTATTTATGTGGCATATTTTATTTGAAAATTATATTATGATATGGTTTGTGCGAGATCTATACGATCAATTGCAAAATCTTGGTTTTGCTCTATCGGAAACACACTTTTGAGGAGTCAAATGGAATCTAATACCAGATCCTTCATGAACCCATGACCTGACTGTTAGTCTCAAGATTCCAATACGCTTGAAGATACTCTGATTAGGGGCTTTTACTATTTGCACGGATCGAAATACAACCACTTTACACCGAAACAGTAAACACGTGTGTCTCAACAGGTGGTCTATATAACCTCCCTCTCACCCCCTCCTCTCGGACTATTGGATGAACTTTTAGCCATGTATGATTTCGTTATCCTCACAGTGTTTAATTTACAATTCAATGTTCCAACACGATTTATTTACTCAAATAAAATGCTCTCACAAAAATAAATGTTACCAATGGCTAGAAAATACACCTGAATCACAAAGAGTTCTAAAATGAATGTTATATATAAGCCATGCGAGTCAATTTCCCAACGAGCGGCCATTTCAATGGTTTCACATTAAAATAGCCGCTCGAAGTTAGTTCACGTAAGCTGGCGGATGTAGCTATGCCAAAACATTCAGAGTAGAGTTTTAAATATGGTACTATGATGGAATGGTCAAACATCTTGCTGTCTGAACATTAAAATGAAATTCTCATGAAACCTACAAATGTACCTCTCACACTGACGACTTCTACACATCTAGTTCCTGTGAATACGGCTTATCGAGTCGTGTAATGGTGTGTTTACCCACTGAGGTACCGATATATTGTATAATCCTTAATAAATGGCAAATTGGAGAAAACATTATTTGCAAAAACGTGCTACAGTGTCTTTAAAAGCTAGAAGACCTGTAAATATCGAACCAATAATTTCATTCATTTCAAATCAGTAACTGATGTATGTCAAATTAACATTACTAATACAAAATTCAAATTCAGAAAACGAAACACATGATCTAATTAAGATCTCAAACAAGTTTACTCATTATACGTACAGCCATAAAGGTACACCAAATGTGTTGTTGAGGGTAACATATTCCAAACGTTATAAATGGTGTTACTTTATCGAGAAGTACCGACTGTTACCGAAAACTATCATTGTAATGATAGCTGACTCAGTATATTGACGATATGACGGTAAAAGTAGTGATTTCTGATCAAAAACCAGACAATGCTTCGCTAGTGATGCGCGCCAATGAGTCAAACGTAATAACAGTCAAACTTAAAAATTTTAATTGATCATGTTTAATAGATCATTTAACTACTGACTTGTATATGGGATGTGAAGTTTCGGTTTCTGCACATGCATAATGATGTTACTATTTTAACTGGAAACTAGTAAATATGATATATTTGGTGATTTGGGATGACTATGCAAGCCGAATGAATTTATTTGCACTGTAAACAGCACATATTGTGATTCGAAACGTATTAAAGCCTAATAAAATGTTATGAAACACAATGGATGCACCTTACACAGAGGTTTTCGGTACGTCAGTCCTATTATCATATCATTAATGTTACTATAGCTCATCGAGTAGCTATCTCTGCCTCAGCAACGATGACATGAGAGGAATTACATTACTCTTTGAAGTCAAATGAGTAGGTGTATCCTAAGGAAACCTTAATACTTTTTATTGATTTTCTGAACGAGATAATAAAGACTTCGCTCATAAATTCAAACAACCACAAATTTGATATCTAATCAGAAAGTACGTTTAATCTTCAAAGAATCTAATTTTAAGTTACTCTGGCCCGGGGATTGTGAATGTGAATGTTAGCTCGTATTCTTAAATATAAAATCTTGAAACAGGACAATAATTATTTTTTTAAAATACATTTAGATATATAAGATGTACACATTTAGCATGATTATGGATTAGATTACCTTACCTTTAATCCCGCCGTGATCCAGCTTAGGGTCACGTTTAAAGGGACATCCAGTTTGTTGTCGGGAGTCAATATGCCAAACGTTATGAATGGTGTTTCTGGTATTAAATCGAGAAATACTGACTCCTCCCGGAAATTACCGTTTTAATGATAATCGACTCATTTAATGATGATGTGCAATTTGTCAAATTTGAAAACTGCGTTAAACCCCAAAACACCTAATTTCAGGTTAGATAATATGATATACTGGCTGGCGACCAATTATCGCCGCATACCAATTATCGCCAACACATAGCTACAGCGCTTGCGCAGACAACTTTATCCTATGGTTCCCTATTATTTCAAACATTAAGATATCTCCAAACTGATAACCAACAAAAGTTCAATTCAATTTAAATATTTAGCTTTGTAGCTATGTGTTGGCGAAAATTGGTATGCGGCGATAATTGGTCGCCAGCCAGTATAGTTTAATTGCATTTTAACACAATTGATTGCTTTACCCTTGTGAACACACTGTCATTTTTCCTTTGGGAACCATAAACGCATATCGAATTATGGCAAAAATGAGAAATCCTTAAAAAATGGCACATTGTTAATTATATCGCTACATCATCTGTCACGACTTGTCTCATAACATCCGAGGTAGTCTAAGCAGTCTAGGCTACAAATTATGTTCACATTACGGAATCAGAGGCCTCATTGTCGGGATAAAGACTTTGGATGCTCGTCATCTAAGAACTGGCCTGGAAAATAGCTTTGTCAGGACTAATATATGAGGTTGCAATGTGTTTTTAGAACTTGAGGGAGAATGGTGAGAAAGGTGATTATAATACGATGAGTGGGAGGAGGACTGGTATTGTGATGCACTGCACTGGAGAAAGATACCCTTCCCGCCTACACCTATTGTTGAAGACTGATTAATATCCCCGGAAATACCCCTAAAGGTATTGCCGAGGACTGATGAATACCCCAGGAGATATCTGTCATCAAAAGCAACTGTCGAGAACTAATGAATACCTCAAAAAACCCTCTCGAGGACTAATTAATACTCCAGGAAACCTCTCCCATCCACAGAAACTGGTGAGGAATACCCCAGGAGATCTCCCTCACACACACCTACACTCGAGGTAAAATGAATAGTCCAGGAAATCTCTCTCACTCACATCAACTGGTGACGGAGGACTGATGAATTCCCAAAGATATCTCTCTCACCCACGCCTTTTGTCGAGGACTGATGAATACCCCAAGAAACCTCCCTCGGCCACATATACTGTCGAGGACTGATGCATAATCCAGGAGATATATCTCACTCATAACTGTCAATGGCTTAAAATACTCCATGATATCTCTCCCACCTACATCTATTGTCGAGGCTTGAATAATACGCCAGGAGACAGATCTCTCTCTCCCTCACTTATTGTCGAGGACTGAAAAATACCCCCTCTCACATACCCTAAAATGACCAGTGACATGTGTTTGATCACATGTATACAGCTAATTGATAACATCATGAACAGTTTCATTTTAGTTTGATGTTTTGAATTTCATTACACTTTGAAACTCCTGATAATTCTGCTTGTTATGAATACGTAACTAAACAGGAAAACGTCCGAATAATTTGAAGGTATTGTCGCAAGGACAACTACAAATATAAGTGTGGTTGTAACACTTTTGTATTTTAATCAACATATCAATACATCAACCGAGAAAGAACAAACAACATTTGGCAAGCCTGGTCATATATAACAAAACGGAAATACGCGAATTATTTCAATGAGAAGTCGTTGGCCCATTTCAGATGCTCAGTCGTTTAACGTCTGCATTGGCAAAACATGTAAAGGCGCCAACATTACAAGCTCAGTCTATGATCTGAAATTGATGTCAATTCAGGAAAGAGACGAACATGCGAAAATTGGGACTTCACGCATCGGCAATAGTGTTAGAAATACACAGAGGTGTCATCACTGATTAGCTTCGTTTATGATGTTACAATGTCACATTAAACGACATTAATTTTCGTATGGATCACATTGTATTTTGACTTGAGACATACAACTTGATTGATTTATGAAGAGTGTAACTGATGATACTGTGTTAAACCAATGCCAATGAGATGTGGGCAAAGCACCAGATCACAGATGGTAACATCGGCCAGCTCTACATTTCTAAAGATGATACATGTGATGTCGCTCCACTGCTGAGGGTGTGGAACTACTGAATCTGTCACCTGCACAGGCCTGTGCCTGTGCTCGTTTAAAGGCCAATTTTATCTGTCCATTGGAGTAATCCACAGTCATGTGCTTCGTGCTCGAGTAGTATCTTTTCCACAAACTCCGACGTGTTTTGATAAGGGATGAACACGTCAGCATAATCCTGACTCGCGCCCGCATTCTCTTGCTGAATAAGCAATAGACCAGAGGATTCATGCAGCAGTTTGAAATTCCAAGCCATTGGGCCATGGGTATAATTAAATCTTGAATAATCATCCCATCGCTCGGTGACAAAGGCTGGTCAAAGAATAATTTCAGGTTGATCGCATACAGAGGCATCCATGAGAGAGCGAACAACAGAACAACAATCACCAACATTTTAGCCACCCTGATTTTGGCCCTATGGATGACCACATTTCTTGAAAATATGCCTCCGATATCTCTGTTCCATACCTTAAAGGCGATGAGCGAGTAACAAATCACAATGAGCAAAAGGGGGAATAAGTAGCAGAAGAGAAACACGGCACCAAGGAAGAATTCACGAGCTTGTTCCGGTCTCGGCCATTCCTGATAGCAGATATAGAGAAGCTGTAGATCTGTTCTGTACTCTGTCTGCTGATAGAACACTACCCAGGGGATCATGATGCTACCTGCCATTATCCAGATCACTGCAACCAGAACCCGGGCCGACCTCATCGTTAACTTGAACTCCAGGACGTGACATATAGCGATGTATCTGCAATAATGAATGTATTTATAATAATAATGATAACGCTTTTTTGTCCTCAATACAAAGTAAATTGGGATTTTGTTGTGTGCCCTTGGCACCCGTCAGCTAGACAGCGCCAGACAAAGCTTATAATGCTTAGCGCCAAGCAAGGCAAATTGGTATGACGAATACTTTGGAAAACCCGACCTTTCGGGTGATGAGCGTACGCTCTACCAACTGAGCTACATCCCCGGTTATAGCAATGTATTGAATGCAATTCATGTCCTGTCATCATCTTTGTTCAGTGTTGAACAACATTCTCTGGTGAAGATTAAAATTCCCTACGGAATATCAACATTAAGTGTTGAAAGGCAATTATTGAGATGGGAAAATATAAATCATATATCTGATTGCCTTACACATTGGGACAGAGCAGTTATACTTACCGGTCTATAGCAATTGATGCAAGGGTGTTGACCGAAGCACAAACAGAAACGCCCTGCAGATAGGGGACCAACTTGCATAAGAAGGCACCGAATCTCCAATCTGAAAGAAAACAAAGCAAAAGTGATGTTACTTGTTCTCTGGTAGAATTACTAATTCCGATCTTAATTTATTGTCACGAAAAGATGACCATGGCATCACGTCATGTTGCCACCATTCACACTATATTCACAGTACCATTTCATAAACAAGAAACTGAACATAGCAAAACTTTCATGTAAAGCGAAAACATTCACATTTCGTTTGAAATGCCATGAAGTACATGTAATTTGGAGGGGACTAAAATTGAATTTTTCCTCATCAATATAATACTATAATTTGTAATTGTTTTATGTTCATCAAGGCTTGGGTTGGACTAATATGATTATTGGAGATGGAGGTCAGCATCCAACAGTTAACGTGTCTACGCTGAAGACTGTGACAACACCCACGTGTTGTTGAGGGCATTGACATGATGAATGAGGGGGTCTTCTCTGTTTACATCGAATTGTAACCTGATTGCTTTGCGTTTGTCAATATTAACTATCCATGGTCGATAATTCATACTAGCATCCAAAGTCAAGAGAACAAAGTTAATACGCAAAAATGAATGGTGAAAATAAAAGTGTATTATCTCAATAATATATATATATATTTCGTGTATATTTATTTCGTGAATTTAGGCCATCCAGTCCATAATACAGATGTTTATTTGAATTATACGATTACATAAAAGAAAGGGGACCAGCGTTTTTACTGTAGTGTACAAAATAATACCCATAATCTCAGTTTAAGCATTGGAACGGTATATTAATCTATGCCGATAAGTCTCCATTGTTTTTAATTTTAAGAGATTGATATCCTAGAGATGTGTAACCTCTGTTAAATTATTATGGCACGATAAGCGTAATGGCACGATAAGCGTAATAGAACCATTCTTTTAAAGCAATATAAGGGATTATCTTTCAGCATATTTTAAGTAAATATGATGTCAAGAATATCCAAATCATTGTGATTCGGAACGCATGACCTTGAAAAGCGCATACTTAAGACATGTGTGGCTAAAAATCTTAAGATTCTAGGGGTAATACAGAGTGACCTATAATGATTACAAAATGTAGAACTAATGTGTCAAATATGGGCAAAACTGTCATGTATGAGGCAATGATTTTAGTAAGTAACACATTTATATTTCTTGTTTTCCTTCTATTCTTTCTGTTCTGAAACGTAAATATATTGTAAATAAAGGGTATCCCAAATCGGATAAATCGCTCTCAAAACGTTTCATTATCCCCCGCCGCGGGTTTAGCGCGAAGAGCGGGATATAGTGTTCGGCTGCGTCCGTCCGTACGAAATGAAATAACTCCAGTACAATTCACTGGATTCTTATCATATTTTGCACATGGGATCATCATAGAAAGAGTAATGTTCCTACATAGTTTTGTGACCTTGACTTCAAGGTCACAACGAGACTTTGTCATTTTACCCTTGTTAGCGGGACTTCTCAAGAATCGTTCACTGGATTTTCTTCATATCTTACACATAGCTTTTCCTGGGGAACACAATGGGCTGATAAAATTTTGGTAACCTTGACATTATTCTCAAGGTCACAGCGGAACTTTGAATTGTTCGACATGTCAAGCTTGTCAGGGGGATCAACATCACAAGAACTGTTCATTGGATTCTGATAATAATCTTACACCAATGGTTCCTTTAGAGAAGATTCAGGCCCAGTCGATGTTGCTGATCTTGACATTATTGTTCACTTTTGAAGTGTGAATTTGCGACAGGGGATCATGTCACCTTAGTGACAAGTGCGTGTTATCAACAGAATGTAACCTTATCACGTCAAGTTTCATTCAATGCACCTTTAATCATGAACACATCTTATAAAAAGACACTTCATACTTAGTTATGTTCATGTTCATTCAGTTAATTGGTTGCCAACAATTTTTTCAAGATAAACTATAAATAAAAGGTAGAATATTTTTCGTATGATCAAAGCTTTACGCCACTCTACCGCGGGTAACAGAATCCATCTTGCTGGCATTAGATGGAAAATTGTTTTTCTCCCATCATAGGATTAAAGAGTGGAATGCATTCACTTAGGAAAGGAATTATGTAAAACTTTTCTATAGTCTTCACCTCCAGCAATACAGCCAGCGATGGAATGCTTAGTGCTATCTCGGTACATCAAATGAGAAACTAATCCTTACTGTCGCAGCGTATGTAGATGTAGTTACAGGTTCAAAAAACAAATCACCTTCTGGCGGAAGAAGCGAAAGTTATACTTTGTGAGCATGATGCTGATTAGAGACGAAAGGTTAGCGATATGGAAACTGAAGGTCATTCTGGTAGCCATGTGATTGATTATATTGAAGGGCTGGCACATTGGGACTCCTGACCTAAGGCACAGTTTTGTCTGGGGTGACAACTATCTCACTTTCGGTATGAAATGGAATATATATGAACCAGTGACTCCACCTTTTGAACTAAACGGTAGCGTGGAAGTCTTGCCGTTATCAGTAAAGCTTTAATTTAAACTTGGATTTGGGGTTGATTGAAATCCCAAACAACTGAGACAAGTGGCAACCAGCTCTCCTAACGAAATTAAGTACGGGATAAGTGATGGATTTTGTTCATGGATGTAGAAACCTATTTGGGCATTTAATTACGATATTCAATGAAGCAGTTTGGAGGGCGTAACTTTTGAAAATAAAATAGTTAAGGAGAGCGCTATATGATGATACGAAATTTTGAAATCCTAGGAAGTATAATATTTTTCGAATTATATGTTGTACTTCCTCTCCAAAATTAAATGTTAGGATAGATAAAGAAAAATGATTAAAATGTAGCAACATATTGACAAATGTTTCACATTTGACTTAAGATTGTAAGTAAGAAACGATTTTACATAAATTCCATGTGTCATTTGTTATGGGTAATACATAGTTTTACATATCTTTATATATTATATATTTATGAGTTGTAAGTGCATTGCAATAGTACTGCACCCTCGATCAATTGAAAACGGAAGTAGAAATTTATTTTCTCTAAAGGCCTGTTACTCTTTGGTTATGCATGTATTATGGGGTACTAAACAAAGACCTATGCCTTTATCATTGTTTAATGATTACAGAATTACAGAAATAACAAAAGTCAACTTAGTCTAATAAATGTTTCCAAATGTCATCTTTTATTGTGACAAAACATGACTGTTCGAGAGTGATATTTCTTACGGATTCTTAAAAACCATAGTCTTCTCTTACTTCCTGCAAAACCAATTAAGTTGGCTCATAGGTGTTTCCTTATGTCTCCTCGAAGTTGACAGTTTCCAAAAAATCATCTGAAGAATGCTCATTTGGGAAAAAGTGTTGCAATTAAGTAAATGCTATATAAGTAAATCTCATTTAAATCAAATCGAACGTAACGCTCGTACCTCAATGCGTTTCTGATCTGAGTAATGCAACATCGAGGTAATGTCTGATGATATTTTACTCCAACAAATCATCGACTAATTAAAATATAAGATATTCTAATAGAAAAACATATGCTTGCTCATGTAAAGTCATTGCACTGTAGTACTTTGGTAATGCATTTGAAAAACAATAAAGCATATTTGTATAACATATATGGGTGAGGAATATTTTTCCTCGAGTTTTATAACCTCACTTTTTGTATCTGCTATACATAACGAAACACGTTTACTACTCTTTAGAGACTTTGTAGTCGAGATGCACATACATACGCATTGATAGACGCGTAGACGTGACTTGCCCAATTGAGACAGATTTTGCCAGTATAGACATTAGGGAATACAGCAACACCATAACTGATTAACTCGCGGAGATATTTGTTGCTTTTAGACGCTGACAGGTGAAGGTATAATGGAACTTTTGAGCTTGCAAGTCTACTGGTTAAACTGGATGGTGACATGAATCCTTTGAGTTTCCACAGCATTGAGCAGGCAGTGTCGAGTACATCCTCCATGTGCCCAGATCGCGCTCGTAATCCTTCGGTGTATGCCCCTAACACCATTTTAGAATTGAAACATTGATTATTGTTGCAATTCTTAGTGTAGTGCTCTCTCAAATTCCCCTGGTTCTGAACCGGAAGCTTAAGGTCACGAACCGGCACATTGGGCTAAATAAAATAGCTTTGAACTCACAGCTTTTAAGGTTTGTAATGGGCATCGTTGTTTACTGAGTTTGAGACAGTGGGATCTGATGCTGTGAGCTTTGCCTAGAAGAGTGTGATTATAAAAATGAGGAGCGATAATAGGCTACAACTCTGTCGAGGTGTATCCTCCACCATTTAGTGTTTCACTTTTTAACAGATATAAATTTACTGGACACAAATAGAAAGGGATTTTAGATGTAAATGAACATACTGATTAAATATCATATATATCATAATTGAAAAATCCAATATTCCTAACTTATTTTGTCCAGCTGCAAGGCAGGTAACTTGAACTGTGTAGCTATGCATACGCTGAGGAGGTTTAACGCCGTTTTCAAGATAATTACGGCTGCTGAAGGGAGAAAGCCTGCAACGCCATGGTGGTTATACATTGCGATGAAACCTGCGTGCATCGGCGGGAAGTAGTGAACCATTGGTACTGCGCTGAATTTCAGATTAGCATTGCACCGTTGCAACATTTCTACACAGCAGACAAAGTTACCAAGCCCCAGGCGGGTTTCAAACCCCGGACCTCTTGATCAGCCGAAAGCGCTGACCACTGCGCTATCACGCCCCACATACGCTGGTAAAACGTGATTGTACATCACCTAAAACTTATTGTGCATGCCATTCGGTCATTTTTGGTCATAAATAACCCTATGTCCTGCAAACCTCATTGAGGTTAACGTTCAACTTGAGGAGTACGAACTGAATATCTTTGGCTCGACAAAGATGATAAAGATGGGTCTCTCGGTAACATTCTTGTAATGCTACCATTAACACTGGGACTGGTATTTGAGATAATATTTCTATCTGATTAGACATCGAAAGCACGTCAAAATCGTTTACAAATCCAATACGTAGATATCACTTGTTGTGATGAATCAATTAGCACAGATTACGTATTGCTGTTTGTCAAAACACTGAGTTCCATTCTAACGTTAATTGAATTTAATAAATCTCTCGGTGACAAACGTGACAAATTAAGTTAAATAAATGTATTAGCCAAGCAAGTCTTTCATGTATACTTTACGAACGGCGACCGGAAGAGTGAGGATGTTATACAGATTTTCACAAGTTTACAAGATGTCCCACTTTCGCATCGCATATGACGAAATACTTTCGCTGAAACAATGGTTGCTATGCAAAACTAATATGTGCAAATAATAATTCAAGATACCCTTATGTTTGGGCATATAGGTAATAAACCATTATATTAGTTCTAGCTTGTCTTTAGAACAAAAGTTTCTCACCTGCATGTAGCGTAGTATCATTTCTATATTGGAGAATATATATTCATTTGAAAATGAATTAATTAAAAAAAAAATGTATTTATCACATGATGAAGTGATGAATTTATGACCAACTGATCAATTAAAAGTAATGGACATTGTGTAGAGTGTAGTGAAATAGCCCCGTCTGTAGAGGAATGAATATGACTAAAGACGGTGATAATCTAAAACGTATGTAAGCTGTCGATGTCTGCATCTGATTGTCGACCTCTGAGTCCGTTAACGGAAATTGAAAAGTGAAACTATGCGTTTCACGATGATAAATTACACCAAAACGCCGTTAACACGTCAACAGTATTAAAGTCTTGGCTGTCTCGTGTACATTGGTCTTATCCCTAAAACAACTTTATGTCCAGGAGATGAGTTTTGTCCAGCGCTACGTGTTATAGGACATTGCAGCCGTGGATACTGATCTTCCCTTTTGTTTCACACCCTTGTTGTGAAACTGTTCAACATATTTACATGTAACGGAAGGCATAATTTCATCATCTGACCAAGTTGTGTTTTTTTCTCGATTTTACATAATTTTCAAAGCAGAAACAAACGGTAAATTGCTCTTATTTGATGTATCGATTAAGCTTTGTATGGGAGGGATTAATGTTGGTGAATCTCAATAACTGGTGAAGCAGCCAACTAAAGTTTCTTATGTAGGCATTTTTTGTTGAATTTAATGTCAGTGCTTTCATGGGGTTCTAACTTTAGGATATACAAGGCCAACATTGGGTCTCAATGCCTTACACTAGGTTTAGGAATAAGATTGACTTTCGTGAGTTTAAAATTAGATAAAAAAAAACCAACAGATTTAATCATTCGATAGTTGAATTAACTCCAGTATTTCTTTCTGTGTGTTAAGATTTGGGTGAATAGGAAGTAGGTGGTTCTGTGATATTATCACTGAAGGAAGGATCTCATTCCCGTTGCAGAGAAATGAAGTCTCCTCATCATTAACAGGATTCACATAAATCAGGGCCATTATCAGAAAAAGCATATCCAATCGATGATCAATGGGGAAAATGCACAACATGGCATGTTTGTTAATGAGTGGGTTTCATGGTTCTACAGTCGACCAAGAAACAAAAATCTGGTTTTATCAATATTACTTGTGGCTATCATCGTCCAGAGACCTTAATTGGCTATCACATAATAGCATAAAGAGCTCATTTTGCTAAAGCATTTAACTGTCACATAAAGTGACCTAGAACGTTACGTCTCTATATGATCACATGATTCGTCAGTCTGTAAAGGAGAAATTGAAATTGATATATGTCGTTCCGTATGTCACGCCATTCACAATTATTATTTAACATAAATTTCCTCATCTTTAATGTCATATCATTAAAAAAGATTCCTTTTAAATTGAACTTATTCACAATTATAATAGGTGATGGGTTGTTATTCGGGTCCATTGTGATTAGCACTCCTAATGTTGGAGTAAAAAAGTGTAAATGTGTTTATTGACATATCGGATGAGAGCATTGCACCCAAGTTGTTACACTTCTTCGAACCTCATCAGGAACATACTTCCAACAAACGTAGCATGGTTCTTTATCAGGTGCCACATCATCACTGTCATTTGTGTCAAAACTGTCATTGCCATCGTCTTGAACATATCGAGATTTTCAGACGTGCTTGGCTTTGGTGACCTATTTGTACTATAGCATTTTCTTTTGGAGTTTTACATTTTGTTTTCTGTCATTCCTGTACAGAAATTACTACCTAATGAGAACCCATTTTATATAAAATCTTATCTTCTATGATATGTGTCTCGTCAACTACAGCGCTCCAATACTCCCTTTCTTTACCGAGACAGATTTGACAGATTGACACGCACATACGATTTTTCATTGAACATTTCAATAAAATCATTCATCTTGACAGACAGAATGCTTATTTACTGAACCGGTAGCGTTTTCCGGGAGTTTGTTATAAACCCGGGAAGCGGATCCAGGACAGAATATATTCATTGGTTGTAACACGTGGTAAGTATATGGCCAGGAGAACAAACAATATGATGTGGTGTTGTCTTGCCCAGTTGATGAGATGTATCGATGCAAGACACTTGTGACCATCATACGTGATGAGAATGTGACAGAGCAGCATACATGAGAAATGTTCCTGTAGATATATCTCGGAATTCAACCATCCTGAGTCACTCACTCACAGTACGAGATATCCAGGGAGTGGATCATTAAAGAAGTGGCCTTCGTTGTCTTGAAGTTGTGATTGAGTCCCTTTTTGTGCACATTGTAAAGCCGTTGAGGGTAGTCTCTAAAAGGGTAAAGACTCAAAATATCCAATTCATATAATAGGACATAATCTAGGATTGCTCCTGGAATTGTTGGGGTTGGTCGCTAAAGAAAACAAAAACAAATCTTGAGAGAGATTCTTCCTGTGTGCGATAATTCTCATGCGATAAAATTATGTGGAATATTAAACGGGAAATGCTATCAATGCCAGGTTATACTTAGTGGGGCAACAACATGACATCTAAACTATACAAACTTGCTGTGAAGAAGATATTCTTTGAGTGAAGATGAAATGTAAACCTTACTATTTCTATGTGTGTGAGTTATCTCAGCCCTGCTTGCTCATCTTATGTTCAAAATACAGACGAAGTCTATAATACACTCCGCAATTAACAATATTTATACAGAAACATTGGAATTGCCTGCAAGTACCTTTAATTCAAGAATAGGCACTAATTCATATTTCATTGAAGGGATTGATGTCCTTCCATCAAGAAAGATAAAGACACTACGGAAAGCTTTTATGGGAATTATCAAATGGATTTCTTAACTGGCTGTCATTTATGTATACTGAATGTTCGCACATCAGAAGACAACTACACCTACCTATAGCTACATTAACAAGTTCTTAATATATCTGTTATAGATTATGTTTCGCTAATCATAAGCAGCTCTCAAACTTAGCAGACTCTAAAATTTAACCTTTTACAGAAGCTTTATGTGACTATGAAATTGACATTCCAACATCTATGCCAGACCTTTATTTATCCAAGTGGAAGTCACGACTTACAAATAATTCCAAAAGCTCAAGCGATAATCATGTGAATTTAAACTTCCAACAGACGTTAAAACTGCAATAATTAACGCAAGGCAGCTGGATATGATGAAATCCAGCTGAGGCACATAAGAACGCCAACTGTGTTAAATACTTTAGATAGATTTTTACCTGATTCCTTGAACATGGAATAACACCTAACCACTGGAGGAAAGGCATACTCACACCAGGGAGTGCTAATCACAGAAGTCTTTAATCTTATCACTGCTCTCAGTTCCTTTAATATCTACTTTGTTATGTTAAATCAAAGACTGTCAAAGTACCTTCAACGTAATAACCTACTACGAGAAGAACAAATGGATTTAGGGGGGAAAAACACATCTGTGAAGAACACATATATTTGACACCTACATTCAGTGTAAAGAAGGGGACGAGACAAGGCAAAGAGTAACAAGATAAGAGACATTCTGTCTGTAGATAAAAGGAGATGGAGGAAACATTATGTGTGCCTATCTAGAAAACTGGATTCTAGAAAGTCGATATAACGACATTCCTGTGAATGCTTACGAAAGTCACAAGTCACTGTGTCCTCCACTGTATTTTCAGTATTCATCGATGATATGGCTGAATACATCAATGCTCTAAATTGTTTACTACTTATATATAATGTGTGTTTATCAGTTTGTTTATTTGCTGATGATAGTGCTGCTGATCGCTCAAAGTTAAGTATATCAACAACTCATGAATGTTTGATAACGGTTTAATTATGATAATCAAAATTGGTTCATTTTGTAGGAATGATAAAACACCCAAATCTACCTCCCAAGGTTAAGGCACATATACCACATATATTGTGAACAAATACAAATATATGGTTATGTGGTTCTACGAACACTTAGATATAAACTTCACTGCAAAGAAAATAGCCAAATATGCTAGTCTCATCAAATCTACAGAAAAAAAATATGTTGTTGCTGCTGGTATGACATATTTTCACTAAGCTGTATAGTAATGGTCTAGTTCATATTGAATTATGGTGCATCAATCTGGGGTTTCAAGGAATTAAATATAATGAGTTCTGTTCAAAGAGCATGCAAGTAGTACCTAGGTGTAGCAAGAACTACTTTCAACTGCACTGCGAGAGGAGAAAAGTTGTATGACTAAACAAACAAGGTGTGTTTGTTAAACACGGATGCCCCCGGATATATGCTATCAGCAATCTGAGAGCTAAGAGCTAGTATAATAAAAGTTTTCTGAAAATGTCCACTGCGGCAAGGTGAAGGTCACAAGGTCAAATATGATGACCTCATCTGAAAGGTCTCATCACAAGGTATGCGCATGCCAAGTATGAAAGCCCTAACTCTGAGCAATTCAAAGTTATGGCCAAGGTTAAAGTTTTTGTGGACAAACACACGGACAGACAGACGGACAGGTGAAAAACAATATATCCTGGAATCTCCGATTCGGCGGCATACACATTGAACTATTTCGCCTTTATTCAACATGAGTGAACATAAAGAGAGTTTTATTGGATCCATTAAACATCTGGCTCAAACGAAGAAAATCTTCCTGGTTGTCAAGGGACGTCTGCCTTAGCAGAATGTTTGACATTCACATTAATGCAGCAAAAGAAATGACAGCTACAGATTTTATTAACATGGGGAAGAAGAGGTTTTATGTGCAAGATATGGAAAAGTGGTTTTGTGCACTGGAAAGCGATTAAAAATAAACTAAGTGGAAATAAACTTAAAACCTACACAAATTACGGGACTGAGCCAGATCCTGATGATCGTTTAGTGAATATTCCAGGATATAAAGGAAGATATCTAGGTAAGCTGTGATGTTTTTATCTGGGCTTGTCTAAAGAATCTCGACACTATACAAAGCCAGTCTCAACAACAACTATCTTCAGGCCTCTTTTCAATTGAAAAGACTTGTATTGATATCAAGCATCTATTGTAATATTGTGTTTTTAACATGTTTATGAGAAGAAGCAATCTTTATGGTACATATATAGTTTATGTCATGTGTACGGTAGGGCGAGTGGGATGTGTTTTGGGTGTAGGGGTTGAATGAGGTTTAATGTTAGAACGACTGGATCAGTTGTACTGGTTTGAGGGTGTGTGTCTAGGTAAGTTTTCACAAATAAATTTAATTTTTTCTTCATATGTAAAATATCTTTCTCGTATATTTGTTTCTTTTTAACATCTTCCTTTAATTGTATATTGCAAAAGTTGTGGATTCGAACCCCGGACCTCTTGATCCAAGGCCGAACGCGCTAACCACTGCGCTATCCCGCCCCCACTATATATATGAAGTGTGATATATGCATGAAAAGGACATACTTTGCACTATTATATATACTGATGGAAGTGAATATGGAAACAATTGGTTTGATAAGGATTAACAACATTATCCTGGATGAGGTGTGAACGCCTTGTTACAGAAACCTAGAGCTGCAAATTGTCTAAAGCCAGTATGATGTTTGTCCCTCATGTCTCTTGATTACTGCAGTACACCTGTCTGGCAGACTTTGTATGAGTCTCTTGATCACAGCGCTAGGCAGAATCCCCACAGTGTTAATTCTGCGGACAATGGATTGAATCTCGAGCGGTTTGGGGCCTTGCGTTACCTGAGTTACGTCCTACAGTTGATTGTATGGTACAGTGTTGGGCAACACAAAATCACTAGTACTTAAGTCTGCTTGCAACACGTAAATGTTGAGTTCTATAGTCGTACGTTATCCTACCCCGCACAATAAACAAATCATCCATTCTAGTGTTTAACACTAAACAAAGCGGATACAACGCTCATTACGTCGCTTCCAGATGAAAACCCGTCCATTTGCGAAGTGAAGGTGAAAGCTAGCTTGATCACTAAACATCGGTTCGCGCTATTGTTGCAGCAGACGACCACGATGAGCTCTAGCCAACGCCATGTCAGACGCTGAAGTTGTGCTGTCATCTTCACACCACTAAATGGACAACGTGTTTCAGACTTGCAGCTTTCAGTCCCTTTCATACAGGTCGATTTGAAACCCTTACACCAGTAATCTGGCGGAACCGATTGTTAATTTTGGATAATGATTGGAATCTGTCTCGTAGAGTAGTCATACTAATCTGGCGATAATGTCTGTGGATGGTTTTCGGCTTATTCCCGCGACCAGGTCGCATCTTGACGTCATTAGTCTGCCAAACGATGTCCCATAGTATGGAAATCACACTCTTGGATATGTGGAAGTCCCGGGCTGTTTGGCAGATGGACTTTCCCCGACTGATGTTGCCTATCGCTTGCCAATTTTGAGCATTTATCAGGGACTGGCATATTACAGAGGTGTGACAGATGACTTGCGTTCTTTTGTCTTTTAAAGGAAAATTCCACAGTTTAAGCGTTTCTTTATTTCTTTCAATCAGTAATATGTACAGTTAATGGCGACACGAGGCAAGTCAGGACAACGTGACATGGCACACCTTGTTCTCTATTCTTGACTATCATGCCCCGTCTGTTGGGAAGGACACAATACTCCTTCCATATGTCCACCTTGTCTTAATTGTAGTGTTCACGAGGCTAAGCATCAGCGACGTCCGACTGAGCACCAGTTGTGTAACTCATTACTGGATATACAGCCAGGAGTCACAGACAACATTGGAGTCGGGTAACTTCAGATATCAATATAATCAGGACCACTGGATGTAATAGTTAGTACATGAGATTCTTACTTCCTAACCTCTTTGACATGTCTATGTGTATTTGGTATACATATGAATATGGAAAATATTTATTTAGCATTAGCGTCTAAATTACATCATGCTATTTTAAGACGGTTTTATTAATATGCGTATTTTCAACTCAAATTCTGGAGCGGTGTTTAAATAAGCCTTATGGCTTGTTCGCTAATCCAGATTTCATTTTGTGAAATACAATATGTTTAAACCAACTCAAATACTTGATAATTAGCAAGTTAATAACATTGAACGGGTTGTCTTGTTTCGTAAAAGAAATATGACGCATGCAGCCTCTAAGAGTTACTTTATATCATTTTGACTCCACGCCTCCAAATTGGAAGCTGCTGACTTTATACATGATTTGAATCTAGACTTCTATATAATTCCAATTTTCAACATTGATATATGACGCATTTCGTTGATTGCATAGTAACAATTTTGAAGTTGATTGGAACTCGGACTGGTCGGCAGTGAGTGATAGTTTTAAGATGCTTCAAGATACAGAGGGATGTTTAGATACATGATCTTTGTATCAATGAAACTAATGCCATTAGCATGCAAATGTCGCATTGTTGGTCTCAATAAACTTACAGACCTACTTTGGAACGATGTTCCAATGACGAAGATGTAAATCGATGGAAATCCTTACGACGGTGATGCATTTAGTGGCTATAATATTGGTGTGTTTAAATTGAAGGTTCATTATACTATTCCTACAGCAACACGATTGAGCACGACTGTTTTGAATATTTTCCAATTCTTGGGGTCTGTATGAATTGAAGAACATCCAATCTCATGAAACGATGTTACAAAACACCCGTACCTTACAACATGGTGCTGTAGTAGCGTCAGGCAACATATAATGTTAAAGGAGCTGTAGCACATTTTTTGCCAAATTTATTTTTTCAAATTTCCCATGTATATTGATAGCTTATGTCATTTAAATTTACTTTAGAGGGTAAACATCCTATTATACAAACCCATTATTCGTAGTGGTAAAAACGATGTTGAGTATAAAGGAAAAAATACACGGCGGCTATTTTATTGTGAACATATTTTATTATTTCGAATTACAAAAACGATTCCAATGACTTTGCCGAACCATGTACACTTATTTCTAACTTGGTTTACCGAAGAGAGAATGGTGTTTTACTATTGATGACATTATTTTTCAAATTTTCATCGACTTGTTTGAGCAAAAAAACGTGCTACTGCCCCTTTAATTAGATCTACACCAATCATGCTGTTTTGTGTAATTGCCGAAGAGTAACATTAACGTACAGGTGATACTCTCGTGCATTGCGGTTACCATGTAATTCTCTCATGCAGTGTGGATACCGTGTAAGTGATTCTCTCGTGCAGTGTGGATACCATGTAAGTGATTCTCTCGTGCAGTGTGGATACCATGTAAGTGATTCTCCCATGCAGTGTGGATATCACGTAAGTGATTCTCTCATGCAATGTGGATACCATGTAAGTGATTCTCTCATGCAGTGTGGATACCATGTAAGTGATTCTCTCATTCAATGTGGATACCATGTAAGTGATTCTCTCGTGTAGTGTGGATACTATGTAAAGTGATTCTCTCGTGCAATGTGGATACCATGTAAGTGATTCTCTCATTCAATGTGGATACCATGTAAGTGATTCTCTCATGCAGTGTGGATACCATGTAAGTGATTCTCTCATGCTGTGTAGATACCATGTAAAGCGATTCTCTCATGCAATGTGGATACCATGTAAAGCGATTCTCTCATGCAGTCTGGATACTACGTAAGTGCAGCATTTGACTTGCTTAAATACATGGACGATGATCTAAACATAGCCTGTGGCAAATAAAATTCCATTATGAATCTAATGTAGCACTAGAAGTCTCGCGAGACCATTATATCACTTGCACTCAAGTCACAAACGCTGCGTATAAAAGTTGAGCTTTAAATTATAAAAATAAGTTCCTGTATATTTCTGTTTTTAAAGAATTTTAATGTTCACACACTAAACCGTGGTTTTCTTCAAATATGCATTAACAGGTGTATTGTTTTAACAAAAGTAACTTAAAGGGGCAGTAGCACGTTTTTGGCAAAATTTATTTTTTCAAATTTCCCATTTATAATGATAGTTTATGTCATTTAAATTAACTTTAGAGGGTAAAACATCTTATTACACAAACCAATTATCTGCAGTGGTAAAAATTATGTTGCATATAAAGCAAAAATTGCATGGCGGCCATTTTATTGTGAACACCATTTATTATTTTGTATTACAAAAACGATTCCCATGGCTTTACCGAAACATGTACACTCATTTTAAACTTTATTTTCCGAAGAGGGAAGGATGTTTTACTATTGGTTAAATTA
This sequence comes from Gibbula magus, assembly GCA_936450465.1. Taxonomy (NCBI): domain Eukaryota; kingdom Metazoa; phylum Mollusca; class Gastropoda; order Trochida; family Trochidae; genus Gibbula; species Gibbula magus. The sequence goes on along the minus strand of OW388290.1, from coordinate 30,561,539 downwards.
TTTTTCAAATACTTTTCATCAACTTATTTGAGCGAAAAAACGTGCTACTGCCCCTTTAATATCTTAAATGTTAAATGGCATATCCCTCCGCTATTATATTAACTATAATTCTGCCATACTTAAAAAACACAAAGACAAGCTATGACCTATCATAGTAGTTGTTTCTGAAATAAATTGACTGATTTCTATCAATGAATCAACTGAAATTTTCGTACGAACGAGTGCGACAGGGAGGGGTGCGACTTAGCGCGAAATAAGGAATTTGAACTACAACTTGCAAAAAACTGAAAGGGGACGTGCGTATCTTTGCTTTGTATATTGATATGTGTTTACATTTTGATTTTGAAGCTTAGATTTACTTTTTCAGAATTACAAGTGGTACAACATCACAACCTTAGCTTAGTCGTTGTAAAACGTATTGTCACTCAGATAATGCGAACTCGCCCTTCCTACGACTGCAATAAAATAAAATAGATAAATAAAAATTAAATGAAACCTTGTTGTAATTTGTTAAGAGATCTGATTATAAACTGTTTGATACAAACTACATGGAAGATTTGTATATGAAATACTGAACATTGTCATTCTTGATATTAAATATATCAAAAGCGAAGTTTGGTTCAACCATATTATCAAAATAACATAAGATGGAGACCCAATGTGAAGCCAAGGACTAAGGCAAAGCGCCCCTGGACGATGTGCACTTAGCGCCTCCGTACAGATGTGCCTTACAGGTATTCATAAATGCGCATCTAATGTAACCTGACAACCTCTCAATATCACATTAGCAGCACTATGGGGATCTATTGGATTAGTAGAACTGCTCGGAAAACAGGACTGACCCAGACTCCCACTAGGGAGGTTCTTTAGATAGTTGGAGCGCCTTTCATCTGCAAAATTACTCTTATATCAGAATATGAGAAATGTAGTTCAATACTCATATATAGGTATGATTCACATTTCATATCGATATCAGCGTTATTAAGTACTCATTTTAGTATCGTGAAGAACATATATACCGGTAATCATTCATTATTCGCGTCAGTTTGTTGCAGTTGTTTGTTGTGTGTATATTGACAGAACAACATTCATGTGATAACGTTACAAGTATACATGGTACATAATGCGTTAAGCCTGTCATCAAGTTCAGATATAGCAAATTTCATCTTGATGTGGTAAATGATTACCTCGTAATCCAACGGTACCAAATGAATTTAATACCGATTTCATGCAATTGAAGAAAAAAAAACGTGCTAAAATCTAATTTCAAGCATAAAGTGACTGCTCGCCTTCGCCGCATGGAAAAAAGGAACCCTGGTAAGATTGCCATCGTAGGTAATAATTGGGTTTATTACCTGGTCTGTGAACTTTACATAAAAACAGGAGGCCTATCTAGGTAAGCCATTAACCTCTTGGTCAAGTCTGGTAATTATATTCCCAATGCTGTTCAAAACAAGTAGGTTTTGCCCAGAGACGTGCAGTTGCCTGCTCCTATTTAACTACACTAATCATGTCTTTGGTTACTGAATGAAGGATTTGCGTGGATACATAGGATTCAATGGCTCATTATAAACGTTATTATTTCAAATAATGAAACTGTATATATATGCCTCATGTGATTCAGGCGATTCTTACATTGAGTCAGTTTCAGTCACTGGAGGTATTACAACTATAACAAACGACTTTAGTAGTTGAGATATAAATATTTATATACATAAATTGACCTCCATTTGGCATATGTAAATAAGTTATTACCTTCCAAAGTGTTATTAACAATGTTCTTACATGTCGGCCTATTGATACAGAAGAACAAACTTAAATGTCAGTTATATTGTGATCATTTTGTTTCGGTTGTATAATGTAGGCATATAATATACTCAATTATATTGTGTTCTTTCCATATACATTTCTATCAACACCAAACACATCACATTTATCATGCAATCAACTTAAATGCAACCTTGAGCAACGATTCATGTTAAAATCATGACGTGGGTGATGGCTTAAATATGGCCAGTGAACTCGTAGTGTACATCCATAACATCCACAAGTCACAGCGTATCATCGAATGTAGCGAATGGCAAAATAATGATGTACGGCAACACTGATAAAGAGAAAGTTATAAAAGTGTTTCGTGTCGCCTCAATAAGCGGATGATATTAACTTACAGTCAATAGGGCTCATCCCTGGAACCTCAGATCACCGTAACAATGCTAATGACTGCACGTATTTGAGGCGATATATGCATGCAGTGTGGTGTTTTGTAACTCCGTTCATGATTTTGATGTGAATTATTTATGAATTATTTAAGAAATGTACAGAGCGTAATCACCATTATTCATACACTCATCCTACATGTCTTTATCCTGATGCCAAAAGGTTGTCATCCCATCCCATGACATGATGCTTTAACGTCAAGAATGGTTTACTAGATAAGCATCTGTAATCCATATCGTGGTTGCCATGAAGAAATCAATGTATTGGGCATTATTGATGCAAGAGAAGTAAAGAACAGATTCACAAAGATGCTTCATATATGTCAGGCAGAATAGTAGTTACTGCGTATCTACAAAGAAAGTGAACTGGTTTTTATGACAAGGTACATGTCCTCGTATACAATACATATGCAAATCTGCTGTATTTGATATTGTAATGGAAATAAGGGTTAAAGCTCAATGCACGGTTTCATTAAACATCCCCATTTGGTTGTTTTATATGCAATGTGCTGTGAATAAGTGTTGTTTTAAGACAGCTGAAATCCACGCTTAATATAAATTTGGTATTAACAAATCTGTATCATATTTATAATGATTTCATACTTGTTTTATATGGTTATTATATTTACCATTGCCTTTTTACAACATAAGGACAAACACTATCTGTAGCAAGAGCAACAGGATTCATTTTTTATCGTAGGAGGTGATGATACGTTTCATGATTGTGATAAAACATCAATTTTGTAACAGAAAATCGCTCTTAAACTAATATTAAGCCAAAAGTACGCCACTTATTATCCGGTAATGATATATGAAACACAAGTCTTTGAAATAATTACTTCATGAGTTAAATGGACGATTATGCTGCCTCGTATTTAAACATACATGTGACATGAATATGCATTTATTGGCACTGGCAGTGGCCTTTGTGGAAACCAAGTTGTTCCGAATTCCCGCATTGTCATCTTACACACACTTTATCGTCTTGTAACAAATATAAGTTGCAATTGTTCATCAACATTTTAACCCCATACAGCAGTTAAAGGTTCAATCCGTTTCTCTGGATATTTGATGATCAATAATATATGATCATAACAAAATTTAAAAGTAACACAGACATGTATATATTCGCGGACCCCCATATTCTTTGTTTAGAGGAACCGAAATATATATAGATAACAGGTATGTCCTTGAATGCAAACTCTAAATGCACCCTTCATTTATGTCTGTTTACACTATTTTGAAAGATCTTAAAAGAAGAATGCTTATGTGTACATCAGTCTCAGTACACAGATATTTCATAGACATTGATGGAGCGAGTGAATGAATCTAACATTTATTGTCTAAACAGTTGATAATGATCAATTTACGAAACTGTGTTGAATACCGCAAAAACGTGAATAGAGTGACATTAATTCATTTGGTGCGTGTAGACTTTAATTGAATAAAATCCTTCAAATGTGTCTAATAGAACTACGGTCGTTGGAGGATCAGTCAATCATCAAGCATCAAGTTTTAGGAGACACGTGGATAAAATTACAATGCTGACAATGCTATTAATTCACTAAGACATAAACTAAATGTACAGATATTGAAATATCAACTTACATTTAGCATGAAGCTTCCTTCTATTCAATATACATCATAATATTATTATTCAACCACATTTCTTATAAATAATACTTTACATTTAAAAAAAAATTACAATCAAACAACATCATACAATTGGATAACGTTCTAGTTCGTAAAAGTCTAAAACCTCTGCGATACTTTATGATGTTAATATATCTTTCAACTTTAAATTGGAAGAGTTCTATCTCCTAAAGCAGCTTATATATACACACTTCAACTAACGCAATGGAGTACACCGAAACCAGAATCACATGTACGTTAACTTAGATTGATAAAAACATTGTGCAAATGAATCAGAAAGTGTACGTCACACTTACAAGGCTCAATAGTCACCATCACAAAATGATGTAACTCAACGTCACCAAAACGTACATTTACAACTGCTTTGATTCTTTCTGTATCACGATTGGTGGCAAGACTGACAAGACTGTACTGTACACCACTGTGTCCGATTTGCCCTTGTAGGATATGTACACCAATATCAGTGGGCTATTCTTCCACATCTCTTCACATGATCTTCTAAGTTACAGGTATAATGCCTATTGCAAAATGTGAGGACTTAGATACTGCCGTCAGAATCACACAAGTATTAATGTAAAAATTCTATCAAATTTCACCTTTGGAGGTTATGGCAGCAACAAACTAGTGACATAATTAAGAAGACGTCACATCACAGTTCAAGCATCACGCTCTTTCATTCGAAATAGCATTCCTTAAATATGACTTTCTAACTTGTTTGTATGTTCTGCCTGTAATGCCGTTTTCCTTCAATTTCAGATGTTGTTATACTCCTATGTGGTCGATCGAAGAGCCACCCCTATTGATTCTAAACATTCGTTGTGACCTTTGACCTTACATTTTGCAATTTGCTCGAGGGTTGATTAAAATGTTGGTGTTGACTTAGAAAGGTCCAGATTAGTGCTGTTGGTAACGTACACGTACACTAGACACGTTGGACTTTCAGACTTTCGGATGTTCTTTTGGTATTGAGTTCGGTATTTTCATTGTGTAAACCATGTATCCGTTAAATGATACACATGGCAAATGGAAGTATGCTGATTAGTATTCTTTTTTTCTTTAAATATCTGACCACAGATCCCATCAAATTCAATTTACAACTTAATATACCTACAAAACAGCGTTTTAAATATCAATGTGTGATACTTTCTATTGGTGATTGGATAACGTACTCATAATGTACGTTCATTAAGTGTTATTAACACAGATAAACATTCCATAAACAATCAGTCAAATTCAAATTTTAGTTCACCTTTCTGTTGTTTTTTTTTGTAGAGGATATATTTAAGTAACACGTGCATATGGTGCATATACTGCAGATGGATGGTTGCAATACTAATTGTATTTGCAAAGTATGAAAGGGTGATAATGATAGTGTACAAATTATCGAATAAAAGAAATAACACTGTTTCCATGCTATTTTCAATATAAAAAAAAGTAGGATAGCTTGTTTCTGCGAATCCCGAGTTGTAATCTATAGCATGACCTTGTGGTATTTGTGTTGTGTTTATTTTATCAATTTGTTTGTTCTGAATGTTAATGTGACTAATTTTTATTTTCCTTTTGGTTTCATATCAATAATGAAATATCTTTTAATACATGCTTTGGCTGATTTATTGGTAAACAATTCATTTTAGAGATATCTTTTTATTGACACAGTGTAATGCATTCAACATCCAGTGCAATAGGGTGCAACTTGTCGAACACAATATGTGGTCTCTTTCTCTGACTTTATCAGATGCATAATTTTCTACAACTTAAATACACAATTAACAACTTATTTAAAGAAAGGTGAGGTGAGTTGGGGCTTAACGCCGCTTTCAAGAGTATTTCACTTATATCGCGGCTGCTAGTATTATGGCATATGTTATATGCTATGGCTATGTTATATGGCTATGCATTGCGGTGAAACCTGCGAGCAGCGGCTGTAACTAGCGAACCATGGGTAGTACTACGCTGAAATTGAGTGTAGCATTGCACTCAAACCTTACTGCGTGTATAATTTCTCTACTGCAGACAAAGTTGCCGTGCCCGGACCTCTTGATCCGAATCCGAACGCAATAACCACTGCGCTATCCCGCCCCCTGAAATAAAGGTACTTCGTACATCTTCATATATCCTGTCTATGTGATCATGTATTTCAATTCTTGCGTGTAGGTCGTATATAATGTAATATTTTGCTTTATTTAAAGTGACATTGTAGTAATAATAATAATAATAATAATAGACCATTTCTATGGCGCTATAATCCATGCACCATGACATGCTCTAAGTACAACTGTAAACGTCACGGTTAATTTTGCGATAATGTTAAACTGCATAATATTAAGGAATCCCGTCTCAATTATTGTTTGAGTCAAACACTATACTGTGTATTGCACGACAAGATCGGTTTATCTCAAAGCATGTGCACATGTAACTAGGTAGAAGAGTTGAGTAGCCATGCGTGTATTTGACGTTTTGCTATTTTTGCTGCAGTGAATTGCTGTACGATGGTATAATAATCTATTCCAAACGTTTATTTTCTCAACAATCAGATATACTTTCATTTAACCATAACTTTACTCTGTTCTATGTCCATCGAACTACGCAATTTCAAATAGATTTGTTTACTTGATTGAATCGTGTAAGATGCCACATCTCCTTATCAGTAGATGGACCTATCACTAAATAGTAACAAGACTGTGATTAACGAAACGTGCTTTGAAATACGGTAATTATGTCTGGTGAATCAAATTACGAAATCAATGTTAAGGAATCTACTATCCTATCGCTGTAAGTAAGGTAAAGACATCTCTTAAGATGGATCCAATTTAGTTAATGCAACTGACCAAAGTAAGTAGATTTCACTTACCGTTAAAGAGGTTTGTCATTAAGGTAATTGGTAGGCAGAAAACGGCAACCATCACATCAGCCACAGCAAGGTTTGCAAGCAAAGCATACGTTACGGTATGAAAACGTCGATCTCTGTAGATGACGGCAATGACGCTGACGTTACCCAGAACAGCTAGGATAAACACAGTTCCATAAGCCAGTGTTAAAATTGTCACCATGTAAACAGGCTGTTTAATTAACGGGTAGTAATGAGCCTCTGACAGGTATGTCATGTTGTCTTGTAACGTCATATTGGTCATTGATGGAGCTAATGTTGACACATCCATCTCGAATGCAAGCTATCCTTTCCGGGAATAAAGTAAATCACATTCACGCCATGAACACATAACTTTGTCTCTATGTACACATCTCGCAAGCGTCACTGAATTAAATGACATTAAATATTTGCCATAAAAGACATGGTAAAATCCTATGGAGGGCTCCTCCCAGTTATAGAAGTCGCAGCAATGTGCTCTTAGTGGATTAGGCCAATCCGATACAGGTTGTACTTCAAGTGACAACCTTCTGACCGCCTCTCGTAGTCTGACTTGTCTTTACTGGCGAAGACGTGAAGCACAACAGGGCAGTAAACTGCGCCTCCTCCCGATATCCTCTCTCCACACTCTGCTATCGACTAGCTTTGGTCTCCAAAGCTTGCTAAGCGACGGAATATACTTTGGTAATGTATCTTGACCAACGTTTAACTTTCTAAAGTGCTGAAGCCTTTATAAACTTCTCATTTGTCTGTGGATTCATTCTGTGTTTTAGTAGATTATTAGTTCAACATACAGAATCCAGTTTCAATACTTGTCAACGTACTCGAGTCCAGAGTTGATATGTTTGTCAAGGCTTTATCTGAAAATAATTTCAATTACTTTTACTGTCACAATAGATAGATAAGTAGATTTCAATATCTACGAGGATACAAGTTACCAAAGACAAACCTATTCCTTATTAACCAGCTTCATATCTTATAAATATACTCACTTAAACATTGCCCACGTGTATCGATCGTTAAGTTGTTAGCGACATAAACGGAAGGAGGCGTATCCTGTAGGTAGTAACGGTGGAAGCTGGTGATTTACTGGCGCCTGATAGGAAAATTGCTGACAAATCTATGTTATGGAAACGAATTTTCAAATCTGCAAGCTTGTAACATTAATAGGGTAAATATCAGATTACCATTGTAATCTTTTAAGTATAGTTTACAATATAAATGAAAAACTGAATTTTATAGATACACTTTCAATTCATCATAGTTTATAACCACACATTGTGTGCTGTCAGAATACAATATAATACCAATCAGGAAGTATAAGAACCTACATTGATCCCGAGAACGTGCACTGTGCCACGACTGAAACCGCCTGCCGATAGAGCCAGTGCGCCTGCCAACCTTTCTTCAATCTCTTCCTTCAAGTAGTCGTCGACGGACTTCTAAGCAGCGGCTTTGGGGAGCTTGCTCTTATAACTATTAGTTGGACGTCATTAATTGCTTGGCCCAGTGCAATTTGGTACCTGCGCTACAGAAGTATCATTTCCGGCAATGTTAATATCCCCATTACAGTATGACACAGTGGCTACTCCATTGACTTTAGAATTCCACTTCACGAGTACACCGTGAGCCATGATGTATTCCGTTCCTCAGTCTCTAAGCTCTCTGGCATAAAGACTTAATTTCATGCATCTTAAGTTTATAGAAATCAATGCTTAAGCCAGTGTTCCTATTCAGTTGCCGCTCAGATTAAGTTTAATTATCGATCGCAAAGTGTCTGTTTCGAAACTTTTGTAAATGTAATCTTTATTGGATTTAACGTAAATCCCCATACCTAGTTTCTGGAATCATAACAGATTTAGTTATGTTAAAATGTCGTAAATAATCCAACGCTCTAACTGCTGTTACGATGAAAGACTTGTAAAAACCTAATTCGTCATTTGCCAAATTGAGATTTCATTAAGCATGTATTGATTTGTTAGAAAAGATCCTGTTTAAATTATTTTATTTCAAATGATTGGCATAACAGGAAAAGTATAACAGAAATCTGAAAAGGTTTTGCATTCCCGACCGGTTTCGTACTACGTATAATATAATATTAGACCATGATGGCCTCATGACGTAATAATTATTTTGTCACAGAGTTAGGGGCGACTAACTCATCATCAACGCATACATTACGTAAGTGAGACTATTCAAAACATACATACATACATACATACACTAGTAATCATTCGAATCGACAGTGTTCGGTGACAAATAAGGGTACTAACTTATACAGAAAAATGCATCATACATGATGTATTAATGAGCAGCAACGCACCGTATAAGTTACCCTTATGATAACAATACAGTATATATTAAATAGAATTCGGTTCATCTTTGCATTCACATTCGCTAACTAGCGTTTTCGGCCATGTTGGCTTCTTCAGGTTAGGCACTGAATGTCAGTTGTCACGTTGATTGTGACGTAACGCTTTTTATGACGTCATATAGGTAGGTACATGTGTACATGTACGTCGTGAGCATACATTCAAGGAAAATTACATTTTAGCGTTCAGTAAGCTTCAAGTAAGTTCAATGTAAGCCTTTACTGAACGCTAAAATGTAATTAGTCATCTAGACCCCTTAATTTTAACAAGACTACACAGCACAGATTAAGGTCTGAAAATGAACACATCTCAGAGGCTCCTTTTCATAATATTGTAAAAAAAATTCAAATTTGGAAACTTTACAAAATATTCAATTCAGAGTCGAAATGTAAGACTGGGTGTCGGTATGTATTATAGTGTACAATTCTTAAGTCATTAGTCTTAGTATTTTGTTCTCATATCACTGATAAGAGGAGTTTATGGTGCCGGTATTTATAATTACAGTGTTAAAGTGAAATATCTGTATCAACTGCCTAAAGTTTGATGGATTCCTCTCTCATTGACTATACCGGACATTGATTCACGGGTCAATAACGCAGAACAATGAAGAAGCTAATGGATGATAAAGTCAATAGGGAGGTTCGATTATCTAGGGTTGTCAAGTACATCGACCATGGTATGGATTTATCAATTTAAAAGCACTATATATAGATCACCACCTCCTTCAAAAATATTTTTTTTTAAAATACCATAACTACTGTCAACTATCATAATTAACAAGTATACGTGCACGCAATGAGACCATAATCTATTAATGCTGAATTAGATCGACATTGGTTCTCCTTGTTGGCATTTCAGAAGCGAACCTATGTGGTTATATATCGTTAGAGCACAGTCAAATGCTTTCGTCCAATCATATGACTGTATTGTGGTCACGTGGAGTACATTTATATCCCGTCAGACCATAGCTGCTATTGTTTGAGCCGTGGTATAACCAACGTGAATTTCAGTTAGACCACGGCCGGAACTACTTTTTATACGATTCCGATTTTTACGTGGTTTCAAAATCTCGTCAAATGCTTGACATGTATTAAAAGAAGAACATAACTCAAATAAACATTTTATTACATCAAAAGTGTGTTTACAGTTTAAACAGCTTGGGAAGTTATAAAGTATGTACAGTGATATCAATGTTTACGTTCAGAAGTATTCAGGCGGTTCCTCTCGGGCCCTGGCGTCCTTATTAACTTCGTTCATCATAGATTTAGTTGACTAGACTAGACAATACTTCCCGAAACCTGTAAACAAAATTAAAGAAATTTGTGAAAGTTATATTGATATATTGTCTGTAGCATACAAGTCATTGTATGTTCAGTAACCTATTAATATTACACCATTTCAATCGAAGCGTTTAAAATATTTACACAGTGATGTAAAATTGCGTACTGATTGAAACACATATATTAAATACTCACTAGATAGTTAATGTTACTTTTTAACCAATGCCAATGATCAATTTACAAGTGAAGGGGGAAACTTAAATACACGTGTCTACATTCCCGCTGAACTATCTAAGCTCCGTGAGATACAATGTAGATAAAGAAAAACATATTTATTAAAAGTTTAATGAAAAGTTACTTACGTAGTAAGTGTTGTTCGTTAAAATCATAATAATTCTTACCTCAAAAACACTCAGAACAACGTTTCAACTCCTCCACATACGTTGAATTGAGCTGCAAATATCCACGTCTGAACATTTCAAATGCCTGTTTTCAAATGACTGGAACGCCACGTGCGCAGGTCAGAGGTTCACTCGCACGTGCAAATTGTGAGAATGCGATTTTCACGATCTCTGTGGTATTGTTTTGATGTCAATTACGTGTGCGGCATGGGCTTCATATGTGTGATTTGTCCAAAACAATATAGTTCGCGAGAAAAATATTAAATTAGTTGATAAGATACATCTTAACAAACGTATTATTATTTGGCAATAGTCTAAGTAAGTTAGACCATTCGGGCCTTGTTGTCTAATCGTTGAAATGGTTAGTTAGACCACTCGCGCTACGCGCTCGTGGTCTAACTAACCATTTCAACGATTAGACAACAGGCCCTCATGGTCTAACTATTACATAGATGTACGGTTGTCTGGTTGCGTTCGGGTATCATGCTCATAAAACTGGTTCACAGACTTCCATAAAAAACAACAAACACTGTCAACTGATTGTTTTATTTATGTGGATAATACACAATTAAACACTTATTACATTGACAAATGATCTGATGTGTTCCCTTTCCGAAAGGAAAAAGTCGCTTCCGTCGATGGGGGTCGCTAAGGAGCTTGATATTCCTAAAAGAAGAATAAAATCATGTAACTAAAGCAAGTAATGTGGGGTCAATTGGGAATTTTCAAGCGTATTTCATTTATACCATGAGTAAGAGAAACAACGACAAGCATCAAACCATGTTACCAACGTTTTATATATTTTCAACCACGATATTAAAAAAAATATTCAGACGTTATATAGAACGACATAAAAAATGAGAAGAAAGTGATATAAAAGTACCTTCTTGGGGTGTTAGAGGATGGAGGCTGCATCGTCGTCTCAATGAAACCCCTGTATCGTCACACAGCGTCCGAGCGATGTCCAGTACGACGTTACATTCTTTCTCATAGACAGTTTGAGTATAATTTCGTTGCTGCAGTAACCTGAAATAATTCATATGCAATAAAGACGGGATGCACAATAACATATGCAACAATAGATATTACAACTCGCATATTGATAAATACAGCTCAACGAACAAACACAAATATTTGAAATACAAAAGACCATAAGTTTTATTAAATAAACCAATTTAATGTAATTTACTTTGAATTTAAAAAAATATACACTTTAAATGTACGCCTCATGCACCTCGGACAATTTAAGAAATTCAGTGCTCACAGTGATGATGATGATGACGTCAATGTCCCTAACATTTGCATATGAAAATGAGAAATGTCAATGTTTTTCATGTTGTGTTCGAGAGAATGTTTCCCAAATTTGTTGAAAATTCATTTGAAATATATTCATTTTAAGACATTTTCTTGACGACTCAAGCATTTGACTGTGCTCTAAGATAGATAGAGAACTCGCAGCAGTACATTATCGGGATATAAATGTACGGGTTTGAGAGGGTTGACGCCTCGCCCAACCCTCTCAAACCCGTACATTTATATCCCGATAATGTACTGCTACTCGTCCTCTATCTATTACTTAGTCAGTCTCCATATGCAATGTAATATCCTTGTAGACAGGACACTCCTCACCCACCATCAAAATAGTGCGCTATATTTGTTATTTAAGGAAACAGATGTGAACATTGGATACAAGTTTCACTAATAAATTGAAATTCTCGTTATATTGTTTATGAAAACATGGAACTAAACTTGCTGATAAATACACAAAACAAAATCCTAGACAAAGATGTCGAATTTATATGAGACGTATTTAAGGTTAATATGCAAATTAGAAATACCCTCATTCAATCAGAGGCTAATTAAGGCATTTGAATTGAAACCGTTGTCATATTGATCTGAATAAGAATATTCAAAGTTATGTAGCCTACTTCTTGAAGAATCGAAATGTTATAATAGGTTGTTTTTCTTCTCAGTCGACGAGTCCCAAACTAGAAATCGCGTCTCATTGACAACCTGTGTTTTCGTCTCAGAATTGTCGTTTTACTTGTGATTATATATCGAATCGATAAGGCCAATTTTTAATCTGCTCAACGCGCAAACATTTTGTGAAATCATTATAAATGGTTCAAACACCCTGTAAAACCCAGTTGTTGATTCCAGTTCGACTTGTTTAGAGATACTGAACATGAAGTAAACATGAAATTACGGCTTTTATCTCTTGTTTCACAGTGTGACAAACTATACTTTTATCTTTAATTGCGAAATTAACAAACAAATCGTGTAGCTAATTCGATATAATAGCATGCTCAAAATTCAGCTGCTGTTTATTATTGTAGCTATTTTGGCAGTCGTAATAGCAGTGCGTGTCACACTTTTCGCAGAATGGATATACCTGACTGTTAACACTTCGTAGTTTGCCTGTATTTGTCACCTGAAAGCTGTCAGCCTCGATGTTTTAGTCATTGATTACATTAACGGATCTATAACTCTTTTCTCAAATCAACGGTAGGTGTCGTTCGGTAAGGTTTAAGCCAATTTGACAACACAGAGCGGAAGGAATAGAGATAAAGAAAACGTAGATTAACAATTTCTTCTCTTCTTGATAACTTAGGATATCACTATCAGAAGATAGCTAAGTGTACCTGGTTGAAAGTGCTTCATATCATTGGTGAAGCTGTCATTCGTTTCCTCACCTCCTGTCAAACACTTGTTTGTTTTCTGATTAAAAACATAGTTTTTAAAATAATTTGTCTGTATCGACGCAAGTAATTCTACGTTTGGTAGTTATTATAAAAAAATATTTGTTGCGATTTCCTTAATTTTTTATCAATGTGGAAATGTTATTTCGACGAAAATAGTCCTATTGAAAACAATTACTCTTAGAATTACTGCAGTTCTTGTCAAAAGGTGAAACATTACATTACCTTCACACGAGTTATTACAGAATCGTATCTGGAAATATGTCAGGAAGATTTTGATATGGCAGATTAATATGATTGTGATGTAATGTAGTCAGTTATACGACTTTTTATGTTCAGTTGCTAAAGGATGTAGAAGAGATTAGCACTGTGTATTATGAATCTAGAGTGTTAGTTTGAGGGTAACAGGTTGACTGGTACATTACTGTGAAAAAAGTCTTCTTTGGTTCTTCTAATTATTTTCCAGTCTAGATATCCTGAGTGTTGCTGGCGGGTTTTTTGGCGGTGTCCTTCTTGTGGTCGTTTTGGAAGTTATGCACCATGGTCAACATTATAACATAGACATGCTACGTTCGCTCTCAAGTACAATGCAACAGTACGAGACATGTAACAATCATTTTATTCTCTACAAAACCACGTCGGTGGTACAAAAGCGAATACAATTACTGTATATACAGAATTAAATAATCAAATGCAAAGTTTATAACTACATACTATAATACACCATGACTGTAATTATTCTAACTATAAGAGATGCTACATATACGTTAATTGCGAATTTTGATAAATCAGCAATTTCTTTAGTGTCCATGGTTGAGAATTATTTAACAAAATGTTGCAGTAACGTCACATGTCAACGAAGATTATGGTATTGCTAGAGGATCCTAACATCTGTACGTCTGCATGTATAGACCCGGTAAGCGTAGGTACAAAGAGTTTATTTATCTTTATGATATGTTTATTTCACCATGGAACCTGGCAGAGGAGTAGATGCAGCTGTTTGGTACAATACTCTTCTTTTGAGGCAGGATTTGAGTCACCAACTTCAGTACCAACTCACCTGAAAATACTGTTATCATATTCTTCTTTCGCCTACAGCTATAGCTTGTGAAATTACGTTCTTGCAATTTCATCTCTGTGTACAACTGTCACATTTTCACTTCAGTTCAGGTCACACTCATATTGGTTTGGTAATCTTTAATCAAGAGTTTGCAAACTCTAAGAAACTTACACAAACACCATGAGGACGTGACGTGCTCAGTATTGGAGCAGTGTAATGCCTTGGAGATCAATCTGAATACCACCACTAAGCAGGACATGCATATGTCAGTGTATTTGTGATCAATATGTCTATGGAAAGCAATCAAATATGGAAGTCTACTCCACAGCACCATATATATATTAACAGGAACACCTCCAAGGTAGTCATTCAAAGCGTATCGAGCGAGATAAATGCAGCCTGGTGTCCAGCATGTACAACAAATTAAGTATTTACTTCATTTGAACACGGACGGATCAGTATTACCCAGTGACATGGATTTAAGATGAAATTAAATTTCACCGTTCAATCAGTTTGTGATAACATACAAATGCCACGCTGGCTTCTTTTACGATCGTTGTTTTGATGCAAGAGAAATAAATGGCATGCTTACATGGACATCCTGTAGAGTGAGTGAGTGAGTTATTGTTTAACGCCGCTTCGGCAGTATTGCAGCCAATAGCGGCGACATTCTGTAAGACAACGCTATCATAATGATACGCAATGCTTTCAGACAAAAAAAATCTAATCTAAATATGGATAAGAAATATTATATTTGTATATTACTGACAGTGTTCATATCTAATAACGACATAAGTGCCTAACAATTAGTATCCGCCGAGCGGCAGCGGGTGTCATAAACAAAGTATTTAAACATTAATAGACAATGTGCAAGTAGGAGATCCACATAATGCGTTTGAAAATCACCGGCAGATAACTGAATTATGACAGCTCTAGATTTAATTCAAATTGGAACCCGTAGAGTGAGGCTTTAATTGGATAATTTATAATTATAATTCCGTTAGAGAATATATTTTCAAACACAGAATAGTTTATCTCTATTCTACAATAGGAGCGATTGAATATTGAACTATATTCTGACGTCTTGACTCAGTGGTGATTTGTCATTCGATGCCGTGCAGGAATCCCACGGTAGGACATTTATAAAGAAATGACGTATTTGGTTGTCTCCAATAACGTAATTTGTTTAAAAGGTCTACATAAAATACATCGACAATTTCCGAATGTATGACGGAATCTAACTCTATCCTGTAGTCGGTATTATTGCAATCGGATTCCACATTCGAAATTATTATTCCATCTCTTCAAAGTTGACGTCGGAATTTTTTGTCGATTTTGTACATATAGTTTGAGGTAAGTTTATTCTGTATTCAGATAGTTTTCGGATGATATATTGTTAGAGATAAACGTATCCCAGAAGGTTTACTAATTGCCCTGTTGTTGAGAGACAGATAGACATGTCCTGTTCCAACTGCAGTGTTAACTGTCACAGTCACGACTATGAGCTCATTAAAAACTATTCGTGCATGAAAACTGTATTCGAACATTGTAACACAGGACGTTTATTGCCATGTTAATGGCATAGCTTAGTAATATGGTAATCCATGTATTTAAAGGCGCTGTAGCACGTTTGTGCACATTATTTTTTCTTTAATATACCATTTATTGTTTAAGTTTATACAACATATTATTGTTACGGTAGAGGGTAAAACAACTAATTACTCGACCCGATAAGCCTTATCAATAGAACACGGTTATCCGTTTTCGAAGACAATTGTGCGACATATAAAGCGACAGTGGTGTGGAACTCTTCAGTGTGAGAGGTACATCTGTAGGTCTCATGAGAATTTGAGAGTTCTGACAGTAAGATCGCTGACCATTCCATAATTGTACCACACTCAAAACACTACTTTGACTGTTTAAGTATCGCTGTCAGACACCTTGAACTACCTTCGAGCGGTCATGTTAATGTGGACTCGCATGGCTTACCCGAAAAATGTCCTTTTTGGGTTCAGGAGTACTGTGTATCAATTGGTAACACTTATTTATATTTTTGAGCGAGCCCTTTATTTCAGTGAGAAAATCGTGCTACAGCGCTTTTAAAACTTAAATTTGGAAAATCATATATTTGTAAATACCAGATCCATTCTGTTATGTTTCGTGGCTTGTTTTACAGAAAAATGTATTGTTTTTGGCGTGTTTTTTAAATATTGAATGACAATCTGACGACAGCATTCAGAAACATAATTTCAAACGAACATGAGGTGTTGACCTTTACTTTTTTTTTACTGTATAAGGGACTGGGTCGTAGACTTCTAGTTGCTAGTTGTTCGACAATACAAACCCTTGTGGATTGTAGCATTCCTAACTGTGCATTCTTGCGCATGAGATAAATCTGGTTCCAACTCAAATGATTAGAGCTGGCGTCTGCAAAACACCACAGCAATTTATCTTTCTATGATATAGTATTGTTTATATGTGATGATGATGATGGTGATGATGATGATGATGACATTGTTATTCGGGAATTACTTACCAATGGAAACAAGCAATGTGTGTCATTCTACTCAGGTGATTGATATATGCATCCAGGACAAGCTTATCGAAGCCACTTTAGTGAACGAGACTTAGGGCCAAGTGATTATCAAAAATATAATATTTATTTGTCAATTGCACAGAAATCCTGGCGAATGTTGTCCATAGTCGTCTATAACTTTAGAATCAATGTTTGCTTTACATATAAACTGTCAGAACGATTCCCTAGTAAAGTTAGTATGTACGTCTAAACTCATAAAAAAACATACTAATTAACTCATCGGCAAAAGAAACTTTTCAAACAAGATTTTGCGATTTATAGAGACTGCTATAAATTTTCAAATATGCAGAAATCATTCACCCAAACGCATTCTGTGGACTGGTAACAATCATTATTCCATGATTTTCGGTCAATTTCGTGCAATCATTAAACAGCGGAAAACAGAATAATTGGAATTTCTCATTCTGCGCATGCGAAATGTTTGCATGAATAGCGACGTCTATGAGAACAATGATGCAGTTAAAAAAACACGAAAGAAATGCCGAAACTTTCAAAACGAGTCCGCGACAGAGACATTGGTATGGCAGGGAACACACAACGTCACATGGCAAGACCCGTCAACTACAGCCAAGCATCCATCAGCAACTTGTTGAATTGCATAGGGAACAATAACCATGTATGTGCCTTCTGAGGTTTTCACCTTCTTTAGAATTTATTTATTTCTCCACGTAAACAAAACATTACAAAACAAACATTTTAGACCAGAAATACAAAAACTGCAAGGTTTAGGATTGAAAGGCATTAGCTGAATAGCACTAGCCCGTCACATAAACTTAGGACTCTGTGTTGTGTAAACACAGTACAGTAGCATCACAACGATATTAACAAGGCTCTGCATGCATTCATTGCATGGTATAATAATACTGTAAACCATTCAGGTTTTTCACATTTAATCAAGGTATTATAAACTTATATAGTGGAGATGTGGATTAATTAAAGCTACATTAATTGTTCAGTAATAAAAAGCACTGCAACCTGACATAACAGAGTGAGCGAACAAATTCGCTCGACAGAATAGATGGTAGATATACCAATACAATTTAAACAGAAAGTATACCCGCATTTTTAATATAGCGAGTGAACGCGACGTCAAACAGCAAACAATTTCGAACAATTGTATATTGACATGTCAAATTGAATCAAATACGACCGCAACATGAATTCTACCATGACATTGCTGGACACTCGATTTTGATTGGTTCTCCAGAAAAATCAAACGTAGTCATTATTCTTGATTGAACTTCCTCTGATTTTAGCGCCGCTTCACCGCGTATTGTTGCACTACGCATTCGGTTTCAACCTAAATTTATTCGATATCCATCCAGCATAACACGTCTCTAAATTTCAAACACAGTAGATTTATCTCCTAAATATAACACATTCATCATATGAAATATAGAAATTTATTATGGTGTTCTCGGTAGCATGACGGATACGGCTATTTTAGACATCTGTTAGAGTAATATTTGGATACCGAATGAACATTATAGTGTCGAGTGACTATTGAACTTCAATATGACGTCTTTCGCTTAAACATTTCGAACGCCTATAAAAACGGAGAGCTTCATGAAAATATGGATATATGTTGCATTTCATAAACAAATTGGTAAATGACAAAACACAACACGTATTGTGTAGCAAACATTAGGATGGTCAAACAATGACTAGTAAACATGTATATCGCCAGTAATAATGTACCGAGCAAACATCTTGCGTACAGGTATATGTATATATGAGGCAGATTGAGTTACATGACGTTTTGTTCATTTACTTATATCCATCTTCACACTTCCATACATTTGACTTGTGAAAATTTGCAGAATTAGCAGCTTAAGAGTTAAGCTCTCCGTGTATCAAGTATAATTATATTTTTACGCGCGGCAATATGCATTCGAACTCGCATTGGCAGACAAATTCACCTTTGAAAGGGTTGTCCATTATGCGCAAAATGAATAAAGAATGACCTTGTTTGCTAAAGTAGTTATCATGCCCGTGTGTTTGGGATGTTAAATACGCTGCATTAGGAATAAACACTAATAGTATGTATTAAGCTCATCAAGGCTGGGCTACATACAATGTTTATTCCTCATGAAGGAACCATCCAAAAACCACATTCTCATGATAACCTCTATATATAAGCTTGATGTGCTACTATCTATCTTGACCTTATACCATAACGTCAATGGTTGCCTCGCGGCTCACAACAAATATTAGTTTTTCTCGTAAATGAAAGTTGATATTGTTTGTTCTGATGTATTGTTACAGACAAACCTTTTTGTAACTGACTTTAGTAAATGTCGATAGTTAAAGCAGCATGGGAATTAAAATACGCAAACTTGTGAACATGTCCATTTTTAATTCCTTATGGAGTCCGGCTACAAATAACTGTTAAGGCCTCTCTGACTCAAAGAAAAGTATGACGGTGAAAGGTTGAAATCAAAATTAATTAAAAATGGTTTCCAATATCGTATTATATAACGCCATTTATCGATAATTGTTTAAAAAAGGGCTGAATTGACATATCCCAATTTCAACTTGATCTCCATGATAGAAAATGTTATGATGTGTGAATAGAACCTGGCAAACTATTTGCTTTGTTCTTAACACCTGAAACCTTCAATTTATTGTGCACTTACAACGCTAGATTTTAGATTAATCACCGGGCCGCTTTTTTAACAACATATTAATCGCTAGACAAACCATTATTAAGTTTCATTCCGCCAATATCTCATAGAATTCTCTTATTGAAGATTTCTAAACAGGATTTTCCTCACGGTTTGTCGACATAAATGCCAACCCGGTGCAATGAATATGTAACCAAACAGAATCAAACTTTTTCATTAAATCTTTCTTTTCAGTCAGTGACAAAGTGAAAACAATACTTAAAAGATGTGATGGTATCACTGAACATCGTATTTAATTAAAAATAGCTAACAATATATAACATCTGTGAATGCCGATGTGTCAAAAATCATGGACTTATTATTTGTTAGTGACAAATAATTTGCCTTGTACCTGTAATAACCATTTTAACAAAGGGTCGATGTATGTCAACATAATTTACATAAAGGTGTATATAACTATATTTATTGGTCCAATTGTGAGATGGAAACTGCACTTAACACTAATACTTTCCCGTCAATGCAATGGTTCCAAC
Source organism: Gibbula magus (assembly GCA_936450465.1). Classification (NCBI taxonomy): domain Eukaryota; kingdom Metazoa; phylum Mollusca; class Gastropoda; order Trochida; family Trochidae; genus Gibbula; species Gibbula magus. Next base: position 30,541,239 of record OW388290.1, on the reverse strand, counting down.
TGGCGATTCTTCATTTTGCTAAGTAATTTATTTTGGGAGCAGCTTGAACATTTCGTTAGTTTTCCTTTGAAAAAGAATCTGTGGTTTAAGAAGTTAGAAAGAACCACTCAAGTTTTATTCTAAATCAAGTCCTCGGAGTCACTCTGTGACTGCTACGTCCTATATCCCCCCTTAACCCGCAGGTCCGCCAGGGGCTCGGCAACTTTTCTTCTGTTTATATTTGTCTCACATGCTGTAAGGTCCGAGTATACTGTCACAAGGAATGTCAGCGCAGTACAATGGTGGCTAGTTTCAGTGGATGCTCGCAGGTTTCACAGCAATGCATACTAGCGATACCAGTGATGTAGACTTTCTCCCTGCAGTAATACTAGCAGCCGTGAGAGGAGAGAGATACTTTTGAAAGCGGCGTTAAATCTAAAATCTCGTCTTGCCTTTTTTAACACTGACACATGACATAGCGACAGATGTATAATATGTTAAAACGCTTACCATGCAAAGCAAAATAAAATGTCGTAAAAAATATTGACAATGTACCTTTAATGCATGTTTTTGAGGAGGCAATTTAGAATTTGCATATGAAATCAGAAAAAAAACATTCCATCTAAAGGTTTCGGTGTAGACATAATGATGTAAGTGCATAGACGTATTTCTAATATTAGGATGTTCATAAGTGATGAAACTTCATTACATATTAAGCGTCTAAGAAGACAACACCGAATTAGATCCAACAGCAGAATTATGAGCTAAGATAAGCTTTATGTACGTCAGCAGTCTGGGTCAGCATGGACATTTAAACAGCTGCAGATAATTTCATTTAGTCTACAAAAAGAATATATACATATATATATACCAATGCGCAGTCGAGTAAATACACTTTAATGCTGAATCGTGGATAAACGCTTTCTAGACATTGACAATTGAAACATATTTACCTTATAACATGGTTACATCTGGGATAACATAACCTTCCATAGTACAAATTATTATACTTGTACTATTAAAGGTAGTGTTATCCTAAATGTAACCATGTTATATGTGTCCACTATCTAAATGGCATGTATTTCTAATGTTGACGTAACGACTCTTATATTTTATCATTTATTCATAATGCAAAATACTTTCGTAACAACTACTTCAGATATGTACAATGTATGAAGACGTATATAGAGAGGACTCTACATAAACATTCATTTACATTCACGAATACATAACAACCAAGGTCGTTGCTGCTGCTGTGATATACACAAACTCAATTTACTTAGATATATATTTCCTTCTCAACAGAATTTGTACAACGTAGACATTTAAGTCAAAATCATTTGCATCAACATATAAGTATGCCCATCGGTGGTGATAATGACACCAATCACTCATATCTGGGTATGAATCAACGATAGGTTGATTTGCACTTATGAGCACTGGTTAATTCGACAACCTTGGGATAAAAATGAATACTTGTTCGTTTTGATGTGGATGAGTTTACGTCTTCGCGGATGACGTTGATTCTCTAATTGGTTGATTTTCAAGAGGCCCTTTCTCTGTTGGTACTTTACTTAATGCCTGTCTGATAAGCGCTGTGGATACCTCACCACGCGTCTGTCTTCTCTGAAGGGGATATGTCCTTTCTGCACTCTAATCTCTGTATTTGGCTTGGATTCGTGGGTTAGAATTGTATAAAATTCAATTAGTGACAAGGACGACATTCTGTATAGGAAAAGTCATACATTCACATTGTGTATACACACGTATACTAATATATAATCCTTCATATCTGGGACTGGAATCCGCCATATATCTAATTACCAACTACGTTACTTCGTCTCTGGTTTGAAGTAGAATCTGTCACATTAGCTGATCTACATTTCATGGTAGCCAGAACACACGGAATTAGGAAACCTCACCCCCATACTGATGGCAGACTGATTATAGATGGTTCATTTCAGACGATTCTTCTGATATAAAGATGTGAAGATGGTCAAAAGATTTGTCTGAACGCTATATATAGAACTAGAACCTCATCAAAATGCTAAAGGGAATATCATATACATGTATCACCATAAAACATTCGATAACCTTATATGTCTCGATACATATATGTCTGTATTGACAATGTGATGCTACATGTATAATAAGAATTATTCTTGTCATGCATGAAGGAATGACGTCAATAAGTAAGTATAAGCGTGAATCAATGAACAGTCATCCAATATACTTGATAATTTTATATTTTTGAAGCATTTGCTGGCCATTGTGATACACAGACTCAATTTGTAGAAGTTAAAGGTGAATTTTTTCCTGCAAATATGTCAACTTCCTACTTATAGTATCTAATAGAAGAAACTTTAAAAGAGTAACCCTTCCTGTAACGGATAGGGGTAAAGCTATTTGTCACATTGTCTGGATATGTATCAACCTATAATTTAGTTTTGATACTGGCAAATCAAGCGATGTCTCCGTACAGCTTCGAAGTGGCAACAGAGAGTACTTTCATGGCTTTATCATCAAGGGCCTTATTAGTTGTAATTCCGGTTTGCATAATTTGGTATGTTTCAAAGTGGAAACTATTACTACTATTAATACTTTTTAGTGGAGTTTTACAAAGATGACCTTTTATCTAGCGATGTACAATTTTCAATTGTGACATTTTAACTTAAAACATATGAAGATTTATACGCGTTTACAGCGGATTCGTTTTTGCACTTGGTGATATTTGAAGAATGACAGACTGAGTGTTTTTGTAAATTGCAGTATGAGGGTTGATAAAAAGATCTAAATAAATCTATGCCTCACATAAACGAAGAACTGCTTCGCCAGATTTTATTATACCCCCGACAAACAGTATGGTCGTATATGGTACTACCGCCTTCTGTACATCCTTCTGTCATTCCGAAGACATTTTTTATCCAACCAAATTCAGAAAAAAATCAAATTATTTTAAATTTTTGGATATTTTTTTTAACGATTTTCTTATTTTTGGATATTGTCATTTTCTAAGGTTTAAATTTGTGCGACCAATTGCAGAAAATTATTGACTCGATTCTTTTCAAATTTTGCACTAATCTTCTATACTACCAGGAGAGGTGATTTTGTGGTTTCCTTATTCTTAACGAATTTCTTAGTCGTATTCTCAGATAAAATTGTCCAATAAATAGCAGACATAACTATTTATCCAATTCTTATCAAATTTGGCAAAAAGGTCTACACTACGAGAAGAGCATTCTCTTCCCAGAGAGTTTACTCCCTTCTGATTTTCTATCATGACCTCTGTTCTTCAATGGCGAATGTCTCGTTTCTATCAATATCCCCTAACCGTAAAAATGGATACTACATATATTATCCCTGCTTTTTGACCAATTAACATTTTACATCGGCTACATAGTTTACACTGACCGAATTATTTCAAAGATCTTACCCTTTGGCTGTGAAGTGTTACTAATAAGCATATGTCCTTTGAATAAGTCGGATGTAAATAACGCAATTAAACTTTCTTTACAACTGCTATGCCGATCGCACATCTAGATTCAAATTCAACCAACCTCCATTTCTAGTCTAGAAATTCCTCATAGTAGAACAGAAGTTATGTTTAAAAACATGAAGGGAGTAATATATGCGAAAAAGAATGCGAGAAGAGGTGTACTCTGATTATAGGCAATTTTTTCATATTCTCATTCTAATTTAGTGTCCGATCAATTGTCCAAAAGTTTTACACAAATCCTCTACTACATGTATACTTATAACAACATGAACTAGGAGAGATGCAGAAGTACAAGCTATTTTATTTTCATATATTTTACCTAATTTTTCTGAAATCCTCCCTTTTTTCATTATGACTAGAGAGAGAAAACTGGATTGGACTTATACATAGAAATATATTAATCTGAAGGAGCTATATAAATCGTGTAAAACTTATCTTGTTGTGACCCAACGAAGGTCGCAATGAGGAGACATGCTCACGCACAGGGGCGTGTATCGCTAAGAAACAGCGTTTGAAAGACATATACCTATATAGACCCTACCTTATTAGTATATAAAAGGAAAGGGATGTAACGACAAAACCAAACTATGCTCGTTCAAACTCGTATTTCGCATCAATTCATGACATTGACATTCAGTTGACCCGGAGTGTCCCATATCCAGGTTCCAGGGCTTTCGTTCTCGCTAATGGGCCCTTGAACCTGGATATGGGACACTCCGGGTCAACTGAATTTTTATTTTTTATGGCACAGTCGATGACTGCGATACGAAAGCTGGATGAGCTATAAATGGTCACAATCCGATCATTATTTCAAAAGCTATGCTACAAAACAGTCCGTATATGGCTACCTCCATATTTCCAAGTCAATTTCGACGCTCGGGAAAATCAGCGAAAACTCACCTTTTAAAATCGTTTATTTATTCCAACAATGTTGACAGCACTTAGGGATCGGCAGATTCGAACCGCAGAGTGAAACTACAGATTTAAACACATATTACAAGACCTACATATCATTTCTCCGACTGTACTACGGCATTTTGTCTCAAATCATCGTCATACATGTACATTAGCCACTCGGTTCGCTAGCAGCCATTCATGACCTTGACATTCAGTTGACCCGGAGTGTCCCATATCCAGGTTCAAGGGCCCATTAGCGAGAACGAAAGCCCTGGAACCTGGATATGGGACACTCCGGGTCAACTGAATGTCAAGGTCATGAATTGATGCGAAATATGAGTTTGAACGAGCATGGGGTGGTTACATCCCTTTCCTTTTATATAGTAATAGGGTAGGGTATACATACTAGGTATATGTCTTTTAAACGCGGTTTCTAAGCTCACGTTTTTGCTTGTTTTTTTTTTCGACATAATTGGTCTAAAATGCAATGCACTTCTCGTGTGGAGTTTTAAGTTGCTCAATTAAGAAAGTGAGAGGAACACATTTACTGAGGGCTATATTAGGTGAGTATAGAGGGTACGGAAGCTCCGCAGACTTATTCTAATGAACAGGAACCCATGTCAGTTTAGAGTTGTTGACCGAGACATATCGTAATTCAGAAGTCCATACCTCAGCTTAACAGTCGAATCTCTTTGACAGAAATCTTCAATATTTTGAGAAGTCAATAATAGCAAGCGCCAGTGACAGTATCCATGATGTTGACAGATATGGTACATCCAAGAACACGGTGACCTTAACTCTCCTCACTGACCTTGAGACTCGCTCTTTCTAGATAGAGAAGTTGGATGGTGCCGAAATGTCGCTCCATGGATTGACATCATGACGAATGGGTTATTATTTGTTTTACTCATGTTCGTTTTAATGCCCAAAAGTCGTAAAAACAAGACGCGACATCATCATCTCAGATGAGACTATAAAATACAAATTGTATATTCATACGCCATTCAGAAAATTTCTCACAGCTTCAAGACGTGCGCATCTAAATAGTTTGCTGCTAACGATCTTTTTTCTAGTAAGATGCTGGTGTTGTTAAACTTTATTCCTAAAAGGAATTTCGGACATAATAAACAATTTGTTTAATTGTGAAATATTTGTGCAAATGAGAAAAAAAAGGCCAATGTGAACTAGTAATCGCTCAGTTGCAATGCAAGATAGGAATGTAATTACGTCACCAAATGACGTCATGGTTAATGACGTCACAATGCCTTGACGTCACGGCAGTTCAGTCGGCGACTCTTGCAGGCTGCTTCGCTTTGCAAATTTACGACTGTAATTACGACCTTTGGAAACCTAGAATTGACTTGATACGTGATATCCTTCCGACACAGTTGGGACCATCGATCCTGGATCAATCAAGGCTTGACAGTCGTGTCCCTCGATGTGAAATTCCGCTTCATTAGCCTTGCCTACCATCCATCGATGTAAGTCAGAGGGGCTAGTAGTTCCCTCAGCCTGTGCTTGCCCTGCTGCAGTAGGCTGGATCAGTTTAAAGAACCTTATTCTTCCTTCATTGAGGATCCCCGACCTCTACCTTGATCTCGTCCTCTTCTTCCTCTACCTCGAGTCCGTTGTGGTGGAAGGGAGTACTGTTGAGAATGAGCATCAGGAGATTCCATTGCCTTGAGTCTGTCTAATATCTGTTGGAGAAGATAACTGTCTGTGGATGGTTTCTTTGATGCCACTTCTCAAGCCTCTTTGTGATGTTAGACAACTGTTGGGCAGTTCGATCGAGAGGGAGTAGATCCTTCAAGCGACTGAGGTGATCCTAGAGTCGGAGGCTGGTGTTGGCTACGAGTGGGTCTTGACTTGACAGTCTGGTTGTTGATTTCCTGCTCTATCACTAGAACGGTCTGTAACAGTGTGTTGAAATCCATCGCAGAGTAGAAGGCGTGACGTGTTGCATTCTTCAATGCCGGATTCCTCAACCATGTCCGTAGCATGGACTGACATGCTTGTGCATCCAAGTAGGATCCTCTGTCATGTACACTTTGAAGAATATCCTCTAGCCTTATTCCACATGAAGCCACTGATTCCGATTCCTTCTGTGTTTCTTGATGGAACTGTTGAAGTAGTTGCTCCGCTGTGATGATGGTTCCGTAGGGGCCTCCAGACGCTGTAGAATATCTGTGATAGTAGCATATTCTCCTAGGAAAATCAAAACACGAGAGGCACCTCACTGACTTGGATGAGTGCAGAAGATGTGATGCTGTCATCCCTCATCAAACAACGGACCTCAAACTTCCAGTTCTTGAAACTTGTCTCCCCTTGCGGACACTAGGTGTGTGTGCGTAATAGGAAGAACTAGGGGTGTGCTTTAAGTGTGGTGTAGAAGAAGTCGGTAAGGAGTGGATGCTGTATTTTCCAGTCTTCTGAAGATAGCTTAACATCCTAGCTTCATCCGCATCAGAAATAACGTCGGACTTGACTTCCAAATCTTCACCACTTTGAGCCATGTTGTCGTCGATCCGTGATTCACAAAGTGCAACAAAACACAAACAGTGCACACAAAGTGCAAGTGCTGAAACGTAATCAGTAAATCAGCAAAGAAAAATACTGTATGGTGTTTACCAGTGTGTACAATAACACGTCAGATAAGTAGGGAAGCTACGGTAGTGTTGACACACTTACGTTAGGTAAAATATCTACTGTGCACTAACAATGAACAAGGAAACACAAACATGATGTGAAACATGAATGTACCTGTGACTGGATATGCTCTGACACTGCAGCGTGTATGATAATGCATATGGTGTTTGATATATCAAGGTGTGATGCAATGGGTAAACGCAAGCGCAGCTCTAGAGCTACTAAGGTAACACACATACTAAGGGAATGCAACAAGCATAAAACTAGCACAAGTGTGCAAAAGCAAACTCAAAGAACAAACATAATATATATAATTATATACAATGTATTCGCACTTAAGTACCCAAAATCAACAAACTAACCAAAGGCAAAGAGCAAACAACACCATGATAAAGAAACAAACAAACAAACACAACACCAGCTGATATGAAACAAAGGGAGGTAATCGCCTATAGGGTAGAGCGAAGAAAGCAGTACAGAATTGGGAAAAATTAACAGGCCCTAAGTTTATTTTGATAACAATTTATTTGATTAACGAATTAACGCGGACGCGGGAATATAGAACGCGAGAATTAGTAACGCGAGTGCATGGCTATATACTTAGTATAAGTGAAAATGATCGACACGTACAAGAAAGTAAACAAACAATTATTGCAAAACACTAAATAATTAATGTAAAACTAAAGTATTCATTGTCGTGTTTACAGACAATATGAATAGCTTATTGTTTATTTATAAATGTAACTAAACTAGCCTAAACTAATCTAATTAAACTAATCTAACTAAACTGACTAGCAATTTGAATAAACATTATGTAAACATTGCAATGTTATGCATTCATTCACAAATCACTTGACGTGTAATATATACACAAATAACATGAAAAGCAATATCAATACATGTAAACAAACGTCAATTATATTATGAATATATCAAATCAATGAAAGCAAATGTCCATATCAATAGCATGCTTGTTGACGAATCTATGGATATCAATCAAAGAAATCTCACATACATGTATATATCATTGCATGAGAATGTCTCCCATTGTCTCACTGATGATCACATTTACCACATATCACGTTTATCACAGTCATGCTTATAGTGTCACATGTAAATATGAGCACAGGGGCTTGTATTGTCGAAACTAGCAATTAAAACGAATATGAAGTCGACGATCCAGCCCCATATACTATAAAAAAAGTAAAGGGATGTAACGGGGTCAACACCCCATGTCCGTTTGAAATTATATTTCAGAATGTTGTCATCATATTATCATTCAATGTTATATATCACGGCAAAGCCAATACATTTGTCTTTAAAACAAGCCATCAAACGTAAAAATCGAACGGATAATAACAAGGATATGATTTTTCAAAGCCAAACATATTAGCACATTGCTCATGTAAGCCATTTGCCTGGCCCACCAAAATAATAAAATATTCGCTTGAAAAAATTATTATAAAATACTTTATAATATCCTGTCAGCTAATAGTGACCCAGTTACAAAGCCCAGTATTTGGTTCATCAGATCGCGCAAGAATTATAACATGAGGGACATTGTATTTGACATACCAGGGATTTTACATTATATCAAGTGTGTTTCGAAACATCGTTTGTCTAGTAGTCATCCATATTGAATGACCTTGACATTGGTCTATTTTTGGAAACGAAATGATGTCATAGGGCCTCAAATAGCCCTATGACATCATTTCGTTACCAAAAATAGACCAATGCCAAGGTCATTCAATATGGACGTCTCACTATCAAACGATGTTTCGAAACACACTTGAGATCATCTAAAATCTCTGGTACGTCAATTACAGTGCACCCCGTGTTATAATTCTTGCGCGATCTGATGCACCAAATACTGGGCTTTGTAACTGGGTCACTATTAGCTGACAGGATATTATAAAGTATTTTATAATAATTTTTTCAAGCGAATATTTTATTATTTTGGTGGGCCAGGCAAATGGCTTACATGAGCAATGTGCTAATATGTTTGGCTTTGAAAAATCATATCCTTGTTATTATCCGTTCGATTTTTACGTTTGATGGCTTGTTTTAAAGACAAATGTATTGGCTTTGCCGTGATATATAACATTGAATGATAATATGATGACAACATTCTGAAATATAATTTCAAACGGACATGGGGTGTTGACCCCGTTACATCCCTTTACTTTTTTATAGTATATGGGGCTGGATCGTCGACTTCATATTCGTTTTAATTGCTAGTTTCGACAATACAAGCCCCTGTGAATATGAGTATCACAGATCAATGTATACATTAAAAGATGGAGAATGTCCTATCACAGTCAATTAGAAGTTGTTGATGTATATATATATATATATATATATATATATATATATATATATATATATATATATATACACACACGAATCACTTATCACAGTTCTCACATGTATGTCGATCCGTGAAGATGACTGCGTGATGAGTTGTAGAGATGTGATGTTGTCGTGGTGATATCGTAGGGATGGTCACGGTTCGTTGGCACTGGTTTGACGGCGATGTTGTGCTGATCCCTGTCCCTGTTCGTGCGCCAATTGTCGGGGGTTCAGGTCTTGTGCTCCCTCAGACGATTAAATGAACGTCTCCAAAAAGTCAAAACCACGTTATTGCCTGTGAAAATGTAGAAGAACAACATTAGTCAGATGTTGGATACCTTTAACACTCCTTTTCTAAAGTTATTATATTAAAGGTAATACTATATTGATATATTTTGTGTCTTTCTTTGATTATTTTCAGAAATTATAACCGTTTACATTGTACATATATTTTATGTTGAAAATATACATGTATTCAAAATACTCGAAATCATGTTTTACAGTTTTCCCATCACATCACATTTTGTCATCACATTATATGAACAATATCTATAGATAAAAGCCGTTTATCATGAAAACAGTGAGATAAATATCACGTTTTCGAAAGAAAACATGAACCCTCTTGAAAACATAAATCTTGAATATGCAACAGAAACGTGTGCATTAAGGCGTCCACAAATATATCTGCAGTTGATATTTTTTGACTAAATGCGAAATTCACTCCACAGAAAAATCAATAGAGAGAAACCAGGGCCGTTTCCTCAACCTACAGGCGACCAGATCATTTGACAATACGATATTACTGTAGAGGTTGACATGTGCAATGCATCTTATTCGAATTCCACATTCGATTCTGTCAATCCCTGTTCACTATATGCTCCATCACATCCCGCATTATTTTATTTTAAGCAATAAAAAAATAAACGAGATTGACACCTTTAAGATTAAATTATGCTGAAGACATAAAACAAATTTGTTTGAATAAATGTATTCAGGCTGCATTCCTAGAAAATTACATTCTCTGTTCTGATATGAAAAAGGGATACACTCTCAAAGCTTTTTGATACATGTTCTTGACAAAATGATCTGAAGAAAAATGATTTAACATAGTTATTGTCGTAATATGATTGGATGATTGTTTTGTGATCTCATTAACAAAATATTGATATCCGACAAACAAATACCAGACTGAAGCTGACCAGATTTAGGACATACATAAAATACGCACATGAAAAGTAGAACCATCAGTAGCTATATGTAGCTCATCAGGCTTTAAATAATAAAGTAAATAGGTACACTTTCCAGAAGTATGTATCATAGGCATAACAAATGTCAAGTACTTTCCGTAATGAAGAATATGAAAATGGTCTTTAGGTCGTGACCCCTGAGACCCCTATTTGGTCACGAAATTTACAATTTAAGTGCCTTTACACAATATTTTAGCTTTTGTAGACCTTTTGGTACTGAACATGAAGATGAAATAGTTTTTTTAGGTTGTGGGGTCACAGGGTCACGAGATCGAAATTTAGAATCCTCGTTGGCCAAAGAATATGTGCATACAATTTCAGCTCTTTAGAATCAATGATTCTAGAGAAGAAATCGAAAAAGCGAAACGTTTAATTGATGGATAGACGGAAAATTGGACAATCGGACGCCATGCAATACTATAAGCCCATCGGGCTGTTTTTTCTGTGTTCAACCTTCGTGTTTGCTCTTTGTTTTGCTGAACATCCTTTTCTTCGTGGAGTTTAACTGTTCGATGGTAAAGCAAAAACATATCTTTGATGTCCGTGTGTTCCTATGCAATAATTGATTACCGATGAAGCCGAGATTTTTCAAAACCCTTTTCATTGATACGCTCACTTTCCCAGTGGACCGCCATGTGAATGAAATTTCATCCAAAATATGAAATAATATCATCAGGTTTCACCTTTTGTTGGATCCTTTAATTTTTTATTTTAAAGTGGACATCAATGACACTAGTCTCATCCATATCCGCTGTGATCCGATTGACCTTAATGTAAGTTCAGTTTCATCATCTTCTCCTTGACACTATTAGAATACTTAATAGTTTCATCCCTTATGTGAAGCAACAGTACTTTTAAGAATCTGACTAAGAGATATTACACTTTAGAAAATATTATAGAAAATACATTGAAAATATACTTTAGCTAAGCAAATTGCAGGTCTGAGAGTTTGTAAAATATGGCAGTAGTTGTATTTTTCAGTAATCCGCAACCTCTGTATTTAATGATAGGCAATGAATGCGATGAAATATGACGGTACGATTTGTGACATTGTCTTCTTCCACCCAGAAAACCTATATTTTGTCACAAAAAAATTGACCTCTATGTCAATTAGAAGGCAAGATATAACCGTTTTCTCACGAGAAACGGCGGCCATTTTGAATTTTGCTAATAAAAATGTCACCCAAGGGTACGGTCACTGCACCCGGCTAATATACTTTAGGGAATGTCTCACCAACCATATAAAACAATAAAAAAATCTTTTATATCTCAAAACAAGGTTCTGCAAAAAATGCCATTCTGCTACTGAACGAAAATAAAATCAGTTACACAGCTCGGCAGCATGTAATTTGAAAGTTGATCAAAGAGCAATATTACTCCCCGAAATCTGACTACATATCCACACCTCTCATAGAAAGGATAAATAGCCAATTTTGCTATCTAGAAAATTCACGTTATAGCCAATTAACCGGTTTATAGTCAGGTTTTCCCCTATAATTGAAGACCCCAAGGGCATCAATCCAACACTAACTTGTGTGACTTATTAGACCATGTCTTCAATAATATTTTGTTTGATTCTCAAAGGTGTCTTATTATAAGATATTGTTAAGAATAAGAATTCCTCAGGATCCGCCAATATTTGGGAGAATCCGGAAGAATCCGGCAAATGGATTCCACCACTTTTTGTCATGTGCTAGTTAGGCACTACAAGTTACATGTATCATCAACATAACCATAACGACCTCCTCGGTTTCAAATTATGACCGAATGGACAGATGCAAGCACATTGTGATCATCGGCACTTATAAAAGTTTATGCCAAATGTTTTTTTAACACATGCCTCACTGCAAGCTTAAGGTACATGCATGTGTATTGTTTCATCAACTATTCATTTACTAAAGGAATAGCGGTTTGGTTAAGGGCACATGGGTGTGAAGGTCTAGTTGGCAATATTGGAGCGATAACATTCTTAGAACATGTATCTCAGTCCTCAATTTTGATGACGCTGGCAGGGTTCGAACCTTCGAACCTTGAGTTCTTCAATCCGACAAAAGATTGAAAGTTTCAAACCCTTAAAGGCAACGTGAATGATATCGGTAAACAACAACATAACTCATTTATTTTGGGTGATTATTTGGTGATTTGATAATACATATACATACAGATCACAGCTAAAGACTTATTGGTATATTTCACGATATCGATTTTGCGTTGAGAGATTTTGTTATAATTTGTAATATTTCCCACTTCTTTACATGTATTTCAATTAGCTAAAGATGTCGTTTTCATCATCCTTTCTACTCGAAGAATATGACCCATGGATGTCCCAAAATGCAGCTCAAACGGGTACATAGTGTTTATATTTACAAGTAATATAATATATAATGCCATACTTTCTAGATGGATATTATCATCATAGTCGACGGAATAAGTAGTGTTTGAATCGATAGAATAAGCTTCAGCACACAAGGATTTAGGACTTTTAATGGAAGGGCAAATGAGATTGTTGTTTCACGACACGAGAGGTGTACTGGAAATGTAATGCCATCCTAACAATGAGTACGTGCTGAAGATCATCGATCAGTTTCAACAGTCAACAATACATTCCCTATTATTAAAAAATGTGCAGTTGTTTCTCCCAGTGACAAGAACATTGTAGAACTGTTCAGACCGCTCCCATGATGCACAGAGTAATCACCAAGAAACATAGATATCAAAGACCTCACTTTTGACTGTCATTAACACCAGCTTTGACATTATTTGACAAGTGTTTACAGCTTAGGCTCCTTTTGAATGAATCAAATGAATGATTAGGTATGCTCAACCAAAATGTTTAGCAGTTGTGAAGTGATTGTAGTGAATTTTACATTTAGGAATGAAATGGTAGGTTCAATGTGTTACTCAATTACGTAATTTAAATATGTTTGATATCAAACACTTTTTATGTCGTAAAAAACATCATTAATGATGTTTTGTTGTTGAATTGATGCATTAAGAAATATTTTAGAGCCATCAATTGTATATTGACTAAAATACACTACTGGTATAATAGCATATTACATACATACGTCTTCATAATATTACATACCATTCTATCCATTTGTATGTTTGGTGATTGGGGTGAACACAAAGCCGTTGTCCTCTTGAAATCAACGTCAAGTAAAAGGGAATACCGAACAAAGTTATTTATTTGTTAATTATTTGGAGACAGAAACATGTCCAGATGAGCTTGTTTTTAAAAACAAATTATCTGCATTTAAACCTGCATACATTCAAGGAGAAGTAAGATATAGGTGAGCTAAACTACGATGAAAAGAAAAACCTATACGAAATTTTCTTCTAAGTCAGGGAGAAAGTACTGTATCCTTACAAAGTCAATTTTGAGTGTATTTGATATGCATGTGAAGAAGATGCAATTTCATAAATCAGATTAATATGAAAATTGCGAAAAGAAAAGTTGTCAACATAATGTTTCTTTGTGGACTGTCCGTAGTTTACGAGACCATCAACAAGCACACACTCCTTATTTCGCTCTATCTTGCCTAGTAAAGGGGATTGCGACGGGGTTTGTTTTGTTAAATACACGTTTTTAGAAACATAAAAGTTAAATTTACGATGTAGTAGAGATCTAGATTGCTTGTCGTTAAGTCATAGTTTTTTAAAAAAGAGTCTAGTCGAGACATGACATTTTGGATTTGCATTCTAGAATTTTAAGATGACGCGAAATAAAGAACTGTATTTATGGATATAAACTTTCTTAATAATGGTTGTCTAGCGAATCACACTTTCATTTCATTCTAGACAATATACACAGCAGCTCGGATGTTCACAAAGACAACGCTACTCATGTGCGACACAAACCGTTCCACTCAGTTCCTGTGTGTCACTTCTCAAGTTGTTTGATCTAACTGTTAAGAATAATGATAGACATAAATTAACAATACGTCTGTCTGAAAGTGCCCATACGTGCTTCCTGATACGAGCCTACCTACCAACTCTTTGGACGTGGGAACATATTGTGGATTAGGCTACATTAGTGGATACAGAAATACACTATATATGTCAAGATTCCCCTATAATGATAGTAATTTGTTCGCATCGCTGTTTAGGCTAACAAGCCAAGTATGATTCCAGGAGAGATACAATCAAGATCAAAGAAACAACCCCTGTGATACATAACTCAAAGAATTAGTACTGACGTAGCCATACGGTTTTGAAGTAATGTCAATGATTTATTTAGGAATCGAGGCTCGCTTCAAAAGAGTTTGAAATACGCTTTGACATCGTTCATTGTCTATTACAAACACACAAAATGACATTCAATTCTTAAAATTTCAAACTTTAATTTTTGAGTTTTTAGAAATAACTCAACTTCACAATAGTTTATATTGGTAAATCTTTTCAATAGAAGAAATAGTATGATCTCGATTTCACGGAAGCAGCATGAAAGTTAAACATGCGGATACACAGAAGCAAACTGTTTGAAAAAGTTCCATGTAGTATCAATTCTTTATTCTCCACCATGGTGGTACAAGAGTGTATTAACAAGATATGATAAAATTATAAATTGATCACAATTTCGTTAGATAATACACTTGGTGGTACAAGAGTGTATTAACAAGATATGATAAAATTATAAATTGATCACAATTTCGTTAGATAATACACTTAATCAAGATCACTTATTGACATTAGTAACAACAGAGTTAATATTATCACTTCTTCGCGTTTAAAACACTACATATCAACTTTAAATAATAATTTTGTCTTTTATTTTTTAAAATAATGTTGGGTAGCAAAATTATATTATCAGGCATTGGTAACGGCGTTTGCACATGCATGAATGTTCTGCAATACATTCCGTTCGAGTCAGCTGATATCGTGGTAACTGGAAAACGTTTGCTGTAAACAAATATAGCCAATGATGGTAGAGATCAATTGGGTACCTCGGAACTGATTGACTGTCACATATTAGAACGTGCAAGCGTTTGAACTGTTGCCCGTATTTACATCAGTGTTAAGTATCTGGAGACATTTAAAACAAAATTAACAAGTCATCAGAAGATGACATATCTACGGAACCGTAGAGGGGACATTTCTCGAGAATTATTTTTTCAATATTAAGTCGTGGCCACTAGTTAATATGTCGTGGCCACGAGATAATAAGTCGTGGCCACAAGATAATATTTCGTGGCCACGAGATAATAAGTCGTGGCCACGAGATAATATGTAGTGGCCACGAGATAATATTTCGTGGCCACGAGATAAGAAGTCGTGACATCTTATCTCGTGGCCACGACATATTATCTCGTAGCCACGACATCTTATCTCGTGGCCACGACTTATTATCTCGTGGCCACTACATATTATCTCGTGGCCACTACATATTATCTCGTGGCCACGACTTATTATCTGGTGGCCACGACTTATTATCTCGTGACCACGAAATATTATCTCGTGGCCACGACATCTTATCTCCTGGCCACGACTTATTATCTCGTGGCCACGACTTAATATTGAACAAATAATTCTCGGGAAATGTCCCCTCTACGGTTCCGTACATATCCCACCTGTCCCACATAATTTGTAAAACACATCTTTGACAAATACTTATATATCTACTACTTCAGTTAGTGGGTAATACACATGCTGAGTTTCAGATATGATGAAGGGTTTTTAGAGTTCTGCTCCAGAGGCAGACCTGTCTCTGAATAAGGTCCAATAATAAGGTTTCTGTGGAAACTGATTTTTTTCTCCAGAAATCTGAAAATATGAAAGGCACCCCTTCAGTTAGTGGGTAATACACATGCAAAGTTTCAGGAAGATATCATCGAGAGTTTTGGAGCTGTGCTCCGGAAACGAACCTGTCTCTGAACAAAGTCCAAATTCAACACGTTTCTATGGAAACGAATATAACAGAAATATAATTTTAAGAAATCTCAAAATATCAGAAGGCACCACTTCAGTAGGTTGGATGGGAAGTTTCAGAAAGATGAACGGTTTGCGAGTTCTGTTCCGGAAACGAAATGATTACGGACGGACGGACGGACGGACGGACAGAGTGACGACTATATTGCACGGTATTACATACCGGTGATATAAAAATCTTCAAAAATAATTGTTAAAAGGATTTATGATAGCGAGAAAGTAGCTGCGGCAGAACAGAGAAAGTAGTTCTGTTAACGTTCACACGTACGAATGATTTTTTTATAAACGACATATTAGATAAGTTTTTTTACCATATACATACATAAACATATTGAAATAACTTCATATGTAATCCTTAAACTGCACCGACGAGCGTACACCTATAAGCATTTATTTTTTTACTTTGCATACATAATGAATACATGACATGTATTGAACACAAACACAATATTGTAGAGAAGGAAATCCGAGATACACAGTACACAAAATGTAGTTTTCAAGAAACATATTACCATGTGATACCTTTTGGAAATTTTGGTCGAGACATTGCAGTTTTGATTGGCATATTCGAAATTGAGATGATAAAAAAAAGAACCATTTGATGGATATAAAATTCCTCACTGACACTTCATTCTTTACAATATACACACTAACCAGGAAGTTCAAAAACATAGCACTACTCGTGTGCGACACGCAACTTTCCACTCAGATCATGTCCGTCAATCTTCAAATTGTTTGGCAAGATAAGTTTCTATTAACAATACGTCTATTTCCCGTCTGTTTGAAGGTGCCCATACGTGCTTCCTGCTTGCAACCTAAATGTACCTATAGCTACAAACTCAAAATTACGGTAAAGACTTGCGAGCATCGGTTGGAACTAGCGAACCATGGGTGGTACTGCGCTGAAATTAAGTGAAGCACTGCACCCGAACATTACTGCATGTGGAACAGTTCGCTACCGCACGCACAGTTGCCGAGTCCCTGGCAGGATATGCGTTGTAAAATGGATCATCTGTAGCAAATTTTACTTGACATTAACTGAGGTCCAATGTCTTCGTGCATTAGTCAATAACATGTGTAATCCGGCGATCGAAGCGTTATCTATAAGTATACATAAGCTCATGTCGTATCAATGCTCTGATAGGGCTGCGTCGTGTACAGCCTCATTGAGACTATGTTAGAGAACAATGAGTGAGCCGTGTTGTCGTCGAAAATAAACTTACTCTTTCGTCAATAAGAATAACCACGACCTTGATGTTTTCGTCGTTACATCCCCTTCCTTTTATATAGTAATAGGGTAGGGTCTATTGAGGTATATGTCTTTAAAACGCTGGTTCTAAGCGATACACCCCACTGTGCATAGGGTCACAGCGTTCACGGTCTTAAAAAACATAATTTCATTTTCTTCGCCAGTACCAAAAGATCTAGAAAGCTGAAATGTCGTGTGAATACTCCATAGCAAATAGGGATCATTCTAATTTGTATATGAGATAAGATAAGATAATTCTTTAATGTCCTTTGGAAATTTGTTAAACACTGTTTTCAGGCAAAACAAAAAATACACATATATATACATACACATATATATCACGTAGATATACATATATAAACTAAGTTACATCACTCACAATTAGATGACTATAAGTTACATCAAGTCACAAATTCACCCACCACCCCACTACTTTTGCCTTCGTCTCAAGAAAGCTAAAATGTCGTATAGATCGAGTCTCCTTGGCCAATGGAGATTTTCAATTGGAGATTCGGTATCCCCGTGACCTCATATATAGGTCACAGTGGTCATGACCTATATAAATCTATATTTATTTTCTTCTTAGTGCAAAAAGTCCCAGAAAGCAAAATACTGTGTACTGCCTCCTTGATCAGTAGGAATTTTAAATATATATAGTAATAGGGTAGGTATATGTCTTTCAAACGCTGTTTCTAAGCAATACAGACACTATGAACAATGCAAGATAGTTTAATCCACGATTGATTGATAATTCTGAATCATAGTTACATGACGTGTACAGAAGCCACCTAAACTACATGTACATTTTCCATTATTTGTTTCTGAAAAACACGCTCTTAAACAATAATTTCAAATTACTTAAATGACGACTCCCTTGTTCCTCCCTTGTTTTGACATATATCCAGTATATGATATTTGTACTAACTAGTTTAACTAAGTAACTAAACTACTAGGCAAAAGAAAATACACACTTCTGTTGATCATTTGTATGATTTTCAATTGCACATATCACGTTTCCGATGTCATACTCTAAAGATGAATAGCGCTGGCGCTACGTCAGCAAGTCAATGAAAACTTATACATGCTATTTAATTATTTTTCTTTAAAAATGTAATTGTAAATTTAAAAATTCTTCAAGAAATATTGTGGATAAAACAACTGTTTATCGACATATAATATAAACGTGCCTGTTTCTGCAGATATTTACAACATTTTAAACATGTGCAGTAAATGGGTAATTTCATTTTATTATATACCAATGTATTTTAAAGGCGGAGTTTACACTACGAACGCAACACGTTATTTGCAACGAGTTGTCATACACTACGTCTGGGGTTTTTTCATGCGTTGCAATGCGATGCGAAAAAATATAACCTGTTCTATTTTAATCGTATTGCATTGGAATTCCCAATATGTCATAGTTTCATCATCTGAAAGGGGTATTTCCCAACAGGTGTAGGCAAAGCAGTCATAAAAACATTATGCAAACAAATATATGTACACCAATACATACAAACGTATACACACATACATGTGAACATAGATACATCTGTATTTACATACATACATTTATACATACAAAATGTACATACATCACATTCTATACATAAAACCTTTACATACATAAATGTACATGAACATACATAACATATGGAACTAAAACAATCGCACTTAAGATATTCGCATTAAAATCGCGACAATGCAATCTATTCGGACGTAGTGTAAACCCCGCCTAACATAGTAATACAGCCGTGCAATATGATTTCCGTATTTCACGATGAATTCCATATTGCACGGCCGACGGTTCTACTTTTTCTTAACTTTGACAATTCTCGGAAATATACTTATTTGTATACATATTTGTGAAGAGATTGTAACTGAGTATACAATCCAAACTCAAGTGCAAGCAGAGCAGCTCGACATGTTTGAAAACGATGTGGTGGACGAGATCCTTCACGGGGCTGTGCAGGACTCCCAAGGAGATTGTGACGACCATTTGCAGAAGGAAGGAGTGTGTACCTGAGTTTCTCCCCGTAGCTCAAACACAGGCCATTCATCAGGCTGTACAGGACTCTCAAAAAGGATATGCGACAACTATTTGAAGGACGAAGTTGAAGTTCATGAAGTCTTCCAGTTTGTTTCAGATAAGTTAGGGGATGCTGCTTCGACCTTAGAAAAGAAACTATGACCAGAGTTTAAAATCTAGGACGTTTGACATTTGGGATTTTGTTTGGGGTTGGTATCCACAGAAAGCAAACCGAAAACTAGTTTTAGGATGAGAAGGTCCATATCTAGTGGTGGGTAAAATTTCAGATCTTACCTTCAGGCTTCAGAAAAGTGATGGTGCTTCAGTCATTAGTGTACATGTGGATCACCGTATCGGTGTAGTTATGTACCACATCATTGGTTGGATAGTTCAGTAAGTGATAGTTCAGACAGGTACAATATCATGTGACAGAATCTGGGGACGATTGTTTTCCTTCTGTAAATTAAGTCTTCTGTAAGGACAATGATAAGAAGAACTGTTAAACCAAGATGTAGATATTCTCATTGAGTATACATATTTTGCTTCGAGTGACTGTAGTCTATGAATTCCAGTTTTATAGTATTGCAGTGTTGTTTTATGTGAGGGAAGGTAGTTTTATTATTGAAGTGTCCTTCAATACCAAAGGTAGCGTTGGTTTAACCTCGTAGGGAAGGCATATGTTTACTTTAATGTTTATTTTTCATCGTTAAGTTCTCTTAAGTTGCTCTCGCTCGGTTTTAGTATGTTGTGTTGCCTTGTTGTTGCTTTGAAATGTAGGAAATCGGGTACAAATTTAAGCATTATATATGGGTTGGTTGGTGGTATAAATTACTATCGTATTATTATGGGTTATTTATATTTGATTATCGGGTGTTTGGGTTGCATTTAACACACATGTTGGATTATGTAAACAAATATATCGTAATAGGGTAGATTTATTACGTAGGTCATTTATTGACGTTTTATCTTGTAGTTATTTATTCCTCTTATTACTCACTTTGGCAGTAAAATTCGTTGTGAATTTCCTTTGTTGGTCTTGTGATTGACCTGGGTATCGTGTGTATGATTCGGTGTCAGCCATGTTTGTTTTGGGCTGAGGTGAGTTGGTGTTTAACGCCGCTTTCAAGAGTATTTCACTTATATCGCGGCTGCTAGTATTATAGCAGGGAGAAAGCCCGCAATGCCATGTGGCTATGCACTGCGGTGAAACCTGCGAGCAGCGGCTGGAACTAGCGAACCATGGGTGGTACTGCACTGAAAGTCAGTGTAGCATTGCACCCAAACCTTACTGCGTGTAGAACAGTTCTCTACTGCAGACAAAGTTGCCGTGCCCCTGGCGGGATTCGAACCCCGGACCTCTTGATCCGAAGCCGAACGCGCTAACCACTGCGCTATCCCGCCACCATTTTGGGCTGAACAGAAATATACACATTACCGAAGTGGAGTTTGTTTACTGTTGCTGTCCAATGGGAACACTTGACATGATCTTTCAGACCTTAGCGCAGTGGGTATTAAGGGCCTGTTACGACCGATATCATTGTTTTGATTAGCGGTATTCCTTGAACAGTAAGTCCAAGCACTGCCGTAAGGGGGATTTCCCTCTGGTGTATTATAGTTAGGAGCATCAGAGGTTTAGATTAGGAATTATCATTTAGACGGATGGGGCCGGGAAAAGTGTGGTTAGGAAATATCTAGGGAACGTGATAGTAGAAGAAATATGGGGTATTTTCAAAGAGGTCAGCATTTAATATGAGAATTAGTGATAGGAGTGTAGGAAGGTTTCTAAAGGTGCGTTTACACTTGAACGAATTTCCATCCTCATTTCAAGACCGCAGTGGATGCCAATGTGTGAAGCATTGTTTATATTATTTCTTTACATAACAATGCACACACCTCCGTTTGCGCATTATTTGCGCACATCAAAATTGCACACAACGTGCCACGTATTGACCGATGAAGTTGCACGCACATGCACGACTAAATCACGCATGCTTGTCAAGGTGGTGACCATTTTTTTAGTCACGCTTGGTGTACGGTACTGCACGCGTTGGAGGTGTATATAAATCTTAACATCTTAAATCAGTTCATCCTCACAAAGTGAACACCATGAACAACTTGCAAGATTGAAGAGAGGAAAAGGCTCATGTATTCTTCTTTTTAGAGAAGAAGAAATAATACAGGAAGCAAGCAGACGTTGGACTCCCACCTCGTAAGTGGAAAGCTGGAATAAAGTTGGTTGGGGAATGATTGACCAGAAGACACTCTTTCGGATATTATGAACCCACAGCTACTCACTGCACCTCACCATGAGGATCGCTCAGACTACAAAATGTTTCTCCGTAGGGCCTAGAGGTATTCCAAGAAAAGGTCGATAAGTGAACACCTGGAGAAGACAAAACCTTTCGTGAGAGAAGCACGTGAGGTTGGGCTAAGACTAGCGGTTTATTCTGAAATTGTCGACAATTTAACTGGTAAGAAAACACTGCAGGCAGGCAGATGCCGACAGTCTCCACGCACTGCTGGCTGGATACAATAGGATTAAACTGTTGTTTTAGTCACTTGGGTAGCACAAAATTCGGAAGCGATAGACAAACGAAATACGTATTATGTCATTTATTTCGCATTAAATGTGAACATTTCACTGTATAATATATACAAGATATATGCACTAGAATAAATATAGCACAGAACTTGGAAGCAACAGACAAACGGAATACATATTCAGTCATTTATTTCACATTATATATAAACATTTCACTTTTATATAATACATACAAGATATATACACTAGAATAAATATAGCACTAGAATAAATATATCACAGATTTAGAGGTCAGTTTTAGATACAATACAATTTTTAATAATTCCATACGATGTACATCATCATAGATGACGTCAGCAGCACAGAGATGTTGAAGATTCTGTCTGGTCGTAAAACCTAAGATCTTGTCATCATCGCCGTCGTTGATGTAGAGGAAACGTTCCCCGGCATGCTGAAGCTGTGCGTTTGCCATGATGGAAGTGATGTTGAGATACAAATGTTATATAGTGACAATGATTGGATACACTAAGT
This sequence comes from Gibbula magus, assembly GCA_936450465.1. Taxonomy (NCBI): domain Eukaryota; kingdom Metazoa; phylum Mollusca; class Gastropoda; order Trochida; family Trochidae; genus Gibbula; species Gibbula magus. The sequence goes on along the minus strand of OW388290.1, from coordinate 30,518,349 downwards.
AAATTGAGTGAACTCATCATATGTTTGGATTAACTAGGTAAATTGGGTGTAAAGTAAGTGAACTCCACTGACTAATCGGTGAACACATCTCAATCTCAATCCTGTTTCTCACTTGAGTTCAACTTTCAGTGACACCCACACTTTAATCCGTTGAAACAACATCACAAAAACAACATCAAAGGATTTTTTGGGTCGACAATTTCAGAACACACCAGACTAGCAAACACATTCCGCTTCATTGCCACTGGTGATAGCCACATGAGTCTACAATACAGTTTCAGAAGCTTCCTACCCGATATTTGCAGTCATCATTGATGTGTTCAAGGTGGAAGTACTTATTAAGGTACCCCAGAGCCCCACGATAGTGGAAGAAAGTGGCTCATGGTTACAGTTCGAGGTGGAACTACCACAAATGCTGGGGAGCTTTGAATGGAAAAATGTCACCCAGTGCTGGGTCCTTCTACTACAAATACAAGGGATTCCACAGCATTATACTTATGTCTTTGTAGATTATGTCTACACATTCTAATATGTAGGGTGTTTGGGATGATATGGTTGTCCATTCCTGGGACACCCTATTTATAGGGGGATGCACGATGCGTGCTCATTGCTGATTTGTTCGGTCATGTGATTAAAATAGACTTTTGCAGTGCGCCAAGTGCGAGACTGAGTACTTGAACTATCATTGAGGTGAGGTGAGTTGGTGTTTAACGCCGCTTTCAAAAGTATTTCACTTATATCGCGGGTAACAATATCATTGAAGTGCTTTTACTGGTGAGATGTTATTCGTGCCATTAGCACGGAAGAATACACAAGATGAAAAAATGCACGCATAATAAAGAGAACTTGGGACTCCTTACTGAAATAAAGATTGATAAGCCAATTACGTAAATTGTTTCTCCAATAAGTGACATATACTTTCAGTGTAGTACCACCAATGGTCCGATAATTCCAGTCGATACACGCAGGTTTCACCGCAGTACATAGCAACGTGGCGTTGCGGGCTTTCTCCCTGTCATAATTCTAGCAGATGGTTATAAGTGAAATACTCTTGAAGCAGCGTTAAACCCCAACTTACCTCATCTCTATAGATTTCTTAACTTTTTACCTAGACCACCTGTCATCGTTATCGAAGAGTTTCAATAAACAAGTCAAACCTACTCATACTTAATTTAGTGATTAGTTTGGATTACATATACTTAACAATTTTGGGAAAATACAACAGCATTTCAACAACTGTGGGGTGCAGTGGTTAGCGCGTTCGGCTTCGGATCAAGAGGTCCGTGGTTCGAATCCCGCCAGGGGCACGGTAACTTTGTCTGCAGTAGAGAACTGTTCTACACGCAGTGAGGTTTGGGTGCAATGCTACACTGAATTTCAGAGTAGTACCACCCATGGTTCGCTAGTTCCAGCCATTGCTCGCAGGTTTCATCGCAAAGCAAAGCCACAAGGCGATGCGGGCTGTCTCCCTGTGATATAAGTGAAATACTCTTGAAAGCGGCGTTAAACCAAACTCACCTCACCTCACCTTCAACTGTGAAAAGCTAACCGACACTTGTGCATTCTGATTCCGAAGTCATCAAATTCACCATGGTATTTAATTTAAGGAAATAATGCATCAATTCCGTCAAAGAAAAGTAAATCGGTGGAAAAGGTCCCTTTCATCAATCGACCGGCGACAAGAACACTTGATCGTTTGATAGACCCTTAAGAAGGTAACCATTGGGATAGATCTATTGGCACGATAATCCTACACTCGGCGTCTGGCTCTCTATATAATGCTTGTTTGATCTCCGTACTGTATGTTCCATCACGCATCCTTTGTCTTCGAGATAATTCTTTTGCAACACTGAATTAACGTAACCTTGCAAAACTGAGTCCTGAGTTTAGACATGTATGCCATCTCGATCCTCCGAATTTCTTCGACGCAGAAAAACAAACTAGTGTTCAAAAGAAACGCTACCAACAAATGTTCCTAATATTTTTTAACTCAATGGCCATATTCATATGGAACAGTGTATTGCGTTTATATCATATCAAATACAATGTATTCGATTCAAACTACCGGGAACATGTCATCACATCCTTGGAAAAAGTGAACTTTGTGAAAACGACAAATCAGGGATGTCGCATGTTGTGCACGTGCATATTAACTGTGTAATACGGCTTGACATACACGTTGCTATCACAGCAGCATAAAGCAAACAAAAGAATGTCATGTTTGACAGCAATTCAGAGTGAGATAGCCGACGCCAGAAGGTTCGGTTGCACAACTGTAAGCAGATTAATGCAGTGGTTACGTCACACTGGTCCAACATCATACAGGCCAAGAAGCTTTACTCTTGCCGCTGAAGATCATTACATCCGGGAACTATATCTTCGGAACAACTCCATCACAGCGACGTTAACGGCGGATACAGCACTTGGACACAGTCAGTCGACATACCTGATACAGGGGACTGCTTAAACATGGTATTCGACTATGCCATCCCTACCGCGGACCGCTCATGACCCATCGACATCGGATCAACAGACTTCTATGGGTCTTGGGAGTTCGACGTTGCCTACGTCGAAACTGGGCATGAATATTAAGGTTGTGCAATGGCCAGCATGTTCACCGGATGTGAATATCACCATAAAAATCAGAAGTCGACCTGTGGCTCCAGCCAACCCACCCAGGAGCTGAAACAATGCCTCCTCGATAAAATCAATGGCAACGCATCACATTAAACCAAGATGTAGATATTCTCCTTGAGTATACATATTTTGCTTCGAGTGACTGTAGTCTATGAATTCCAGTTTTATAGTATTGCAGTGTTGTTTTATGTGAGGGAAGGTAGTTTTATTATTGAAGTGTCCTTCAATACCAAAGGTAGCGTTGGTTTAACCTCGTAGGGAAGGCATATGTTTACTTTAATGTTTATTTTTCATCGTTAAGTTCTCTTAAGTTGCTCTCGCTCGGTTTGAGTATGTTGTGTTGCCTTGTTGTTGCTTTGAAATATAGGAAATCGGGTACAAATTTAAGCATTATATATGGGTTGGTTGGTGGTATAAATTACTATCGTATTATTATGGGTTATTTATATTTGATTATCGGGTGTTTGGGTTGCATTTAACACACATGTTGGATTATGTAAACAAATATATCGTAATAGGGTAGATTTATTACGTTTCCACTTCTATGTAGGTCATTTATTGACGTTTTATCTTGTAGTTATTTATTCCTCTAATTACTCACTTTGGCAGTAAAATTCGTTGTGAATTTCCTTTGTTGGTCTTGTGATTGACCTGAGTATCGTGTGTATGATTCGGTGTCAGCCATGTTTGTTTTGGGCTGAGGTGAGGTGAGTTGGTGTATTTCAAGAGTATTTCACTTATATCGCGGCTGCTAGTATTATGGCAGGGAGAAAGCCCGCAATGCCATGTGGCTATGCACTGCGGTGAAACCTGCGAGCAGCGGCTGGAACTAGCGAACCATGGGTGGTACTGCACTGAAATTCAGTGTAGCATTGCACCCAAACCTTACTGCGTGTAGAACAGTTCTCTACTGCAGACAAAGTTGCCGTGCCCCTGGCGGGATTCGAACCCCGGACCTCTTGATCCGAAGCCGAACGCGCTAACCACTGCGCTATCCCGCCCCCGTTTTGGGCTGAACAGAAATATACACATTACCGAAGTGAAGTTGTTTACTGTTGCTGTCCAATGGGAACACTTGACATGATCTTTCAGACCTTAGCGCAGTGGGTATTAAGGGCCTGTTACGACCGATATCATTGTTTTGATTAGCGGTATTCCTTGAACATTAAGTCCAAGCACTGCCGTAAGGGGGATTTCCCTCTGGTGTATTATAGTTAGGAGCATCAGAGGTTTAGATTAGGAATAATCATTTAGACGGATGGGGCCGGGAAAAGTGTGGTTAGGAAATATGTAGGGAACGTGATAGTAGAAGAAATATGGGGTATTTTCAAAGAGGTCAGCATTTAATATGAGAATTAGTGATAGGAGTGTAGGAAGGTTTCTAAAGGTGCGTTTACACTTGAACGAATTTCCATCCGCATTTCAAGACCGCAGTGGATGCCAATGTGTGAAGCATTGTTTATATTATTTCTTTACATAACAATGCACACACCTCCGTTTGCGCATTATTTGCGCACATCAAAATTGCACACAAAGTGCCACGTATTGACCGATGAAGTTGCACGCACATGCACGACTAAATCACGCATGCTTGTCAAGGTGGTGACCATTTTTTTAGTCACGCTTGGTGTACGGTACTGCACGCGTTGGAGGTGTATATAAATCTTAACATCTTAAATCAGTTCATCCTCACAAAGTGAACACCATGAACAACTTGCAAGATTGAAGAGAGGAAAAGGCTCTTGTATTCTTCTTTTTAGAGAAGAAGAAATAATACAGGAAGCAAGCAGACGTTGGACTCCCACCTCGTAAGTGGAAAGCTGGAATAAAGTTGGTTGGGGAATGATTGACCAGAAGACACTCTTTCGGATATTATGAACCCACAGTTACTCACTGCACCTCACCGTGAGGATCGCTCAGACTACAAAATGTTTCTCCGTAGGGCCTAGAGGTATTCCAAGAAAAGGTCGATAAGTGAACACCTGGAGAAGACAAAACCTTTCGTGAGAGAAGCACGTGAGGTTGGGCTAAGACTAGCGGTTTATTCTGAAATTGTCGACAATTTAACTGGTAAGAAAACACTGCAGGCAGGCAGATGCCGACAGTCTCCACGCACTGCTGGCTGGATACAATAGGATTAAACTGTTGTTTTAGTCACTTGGGTAGCACAAAATTCGGAAGCGATAGACAAACGAAATACGTATTATGTCATTTATTTCGCATTAAATGTGAACATTTCACTGTATAATATATACAAGATATATGCACTAGAATAAATATAGCACAGAACTTGGAAGCAACAGACAAACGGAATACATATTCAGTCATTTATTTCACATTATATATAAACATTTCACTTTTATATAATACATACAAGATATATACACTAGAATAAATATAGCACTAGAATAAATATATCACAGATTTAGAGGTCAGTTTTAGATACAATACAATTTTTAATAATTCCATACGATGTACATCATCATAGATGACGTCAGCAGCACAGAGATGTTGAAGATTCTGTCTGGTCGTAAAACCTAAGATCTTGTCATCATCGCCGTCGTTGATGTAGAGGAAACGTTCCCCGGCATGCTGAAGCTGTGCGTTTGCCATGATGGAAGTGATGTTGAGATACAAATGTTATATAGTGACAATGATTGGATACACTAAGTAAATTGAGTGAACTCATCATATGTTTGGATTAACTAGGTAAATTGGGTGTAAAGTAAGTGAACTCCACTGACTAATCGGTGAACACATCTCAATCTCAATCCTGTTTCGCACTCGAGTTAAACTTTCAGTGACACCCACACTTTAATCCGTTGAAACAACATCACAAAAACAACATCAAAGGATTTTTTGGGTCGACAATTTCAGAACACACCAGACTAGCAAACACATTCCGCTTCATTGCCACTGGTGATAGCCACATGAGTCTACAATACAGTTTCAGAAGCTTCCTACCCGATATTTGCAGTCATCATTGATGTGTTCAAGGTGGAAGTACTTATTAAGGTACCCCAGAGCCCCACGATAGTGGAAGAAAGTGGCTCATGGTTACAGTTCGAGGTGGAACTACCACAAATGCTGGGGAGCTTTGAATGGAAAAATGTCACCCAGTGCTGGGTCCTTCTACTACAAATACAAGGGATTCCACAGCATTATACTTATGTCTTTGTAGATTATGTCTACAAATTCTAATATGTAGGGTGTTTGGGATGATATGGTTGTCCATTCCTGGGACACCCTATTTATAGGGGGATGCACGATGCGTGCTCATTGCTGATTTGTTCGGTCATGTGATTAAAATAGACTTTTGCAGTGCGCCAAGTGCGAGACTGAGTACTTGAACTATCATTGAGGTGAGGTGAGTTGGTGTTTAACGCCGCTTTCAAGAGTATTTCACTTATATCGCGGGTAACAATATCATTGAAGTGCTTATACTGGTGAGATGTTATTCGTGCCATTAGCACGAAAGAATACTCAAGATGAAAAAATGCACGCATAATAAAGAGAACTTGGGACTCCTTACTGAAATAAAGATTGATAAGCCAATTACGTAAATTGTTTCTCCAATAAGTGACATATACTTTCAGTGAAGTACCACCAATGGTCCGATAATTCCAGTCGATACACGCAGGTTTCACCGCAATACATAGCAACGTGGCGTTGCGGGCTTTCTCCCTGTCATAATTCTAGCAGATGGTTATAAGTGAAATACTCTTGAAGCAGCGTTAAACCCCAACTTACCTCATCTCTATAGATTTCTTAACTTTTTACCTAGACCACCTGTCATCGTTATCGAAGAGTTTCAATAAACAAGTCAAACCTACTCATACTTAATTTAGTGATTAGTTGGATTACATATACTTAACAATTTTGGGAAAATACCAACAGCATTTCAACAACTGTGGGGTGCAGTGGTTAGCGCGTTCGGCTTCGGATCAAGAGGTCCGTGGTTCGAATCCCGCCAGGGGCACGGTAACTTTGTCTGCAGTAGAGAACTGTTCTACACGCAGTGAGGTTTGGGTGCAATGCTACACTGAATTTCAGAGTAGTACCACCCATGGTTCGCTAGTTCCAGCCATTGCTCGCAGGTTTCATCGCAAAGCATAGCCACAAGGCGATGCGGGCTGTCTCCCTGTGATATAAGTGAAATACTCTTGAAAGCGGCGTTAAACCAAACTCACCTCACCTCACCTTCAACTGTGAAAAGCTAACCGACACTTGTGCATTCTGATTCCGAAGTCATCAAATTCACCATGGTATTTAATTTAAGGAAATAATGCATCAATTCCGTCAAAGAAAAGTAAATCGGTGGAAAAGGTCCCTTTCATCAATCGACCGGCGACAAGAACACTTGATCGTTTGATAGACCCTTAAGAAGGTAACCATTGGGATAGATCTAATGGCACGATAATCCTACACTCGGCGTCTGGCTCTCTATATAATGCTTGTTTGATCTCCGTACTGTATGTTCCATCACGCATTCTTTGTCTTCGAGATAATTCATTTGCAACACTGAATTAACGTAACCTTGCAAAACTGAGTCCTGAGTTTAGACATGTATGCCATCTCGATCCTCCGAATTTCTTCGACGCAGCAAAACAAACTAGTGTTCAAAAGAAACGCTACCAACAAATGTTCCTAATATTTTTTAACTCAATGGCCATATTCATATGGAACAGTGTATTGCGTTTATATCATATCAAATACAATGTATTCGATTCAAACTGCCGGGAACATGTCATCACATCCTTGGAAAAAGTGAACTTTGTGAAAACGACAAATCATGGATGTCGCATGTTGTGCACATGCATATTAACTGTGTAATACGGCTTGACATACACGTTGCTATCACAGCAGCATAAAGCAAACAAAAGAATGTCATGTTTGACAGCAATTCAGAGTGAGATAGCCGACGCCAGAAGGTTCGGTTGCGCGCGCACAACTGTAAGCAGATTAATGCAGTGGTTACGTCACACTGGTCCATCATCATACAGGCCAAGAAGCTTTACTCTTGCCGCTGAAGATCATTACATCCGGGAACTATATCTTCGGAACAACTCCATCACAGCGACGTTAACGGCGGATACAGCACTTGGACACAGTCAGTCGACATACCTGATACAGGGGACTGCTTAAACATGGTATTCGACTATGCCATCCCTACCGCGGACCGCTCCTGACCCATCGACATCGGATCAACAGACTTCTATGGGTCTTGGGAGTTCGACGTTGCCTACGTCGAAACTGGGCATGAATATTTAGGTTGTGCAATGGCCAGCATGTTCACCGGATGTGAATATCACCATAAAAATCAGAAGTCGACCTGTGGCTCCAGTCAACCCACCCAGGAGCTGAAACAATGCCTCCTCGATAAAATCAATGGCAACGCATCACCCCTGACGCCATAATTTGACCTTCGACATATACTTGCTTGTAGTTACTCTCGGGGTTATTATTGGAGACGTGTGCTAAGACATTTCCCCAATCGTCTTCATCCGTTTTTTAATTGAATGTTATTTTTGTTACCCCTCCCATCTTTACAGGCCTGTCCTTATGATACAATTGCATTTATTAAAATGAAATTGTGCACACATGCCGTGAAAAGGGTCTCTTAAAATAAATACACCAATTTACATGTCTATATTACTTTGTGTTTATGTTGTATCATTTCAAACACGTGGTAGCGTTTCTTTTAGACACTAGTTTATGCTGGGATCTCATGTGGAAGCAGCCTGTGCGATTGCGAAAAACCTTCTCAATTGTCGTTCGTCCTGTGTCCTTATTTCCAATGTCGCAAGTGTGTTATGAGAATACAATTTATTTAATTAATACTAAATAAGTCCGTTTAATTCATAACAGTATTAGAAAGGGTCACCTAGATTTGAACTTGTGACTGTGAAGGGACTTGAGACTTACCAGTTGCCACACGGTGATTCAGGGTAACCTCCCTTCTTGTCTCTTGGTTCAGAGTAATCACTCTTCCAGAAGGTTCAAGTTATTCGATTGTTCACTACCACTATTACTCATAATTTCCCTGAAAACTGACCTTGCCTCCTCGGGCAATTATCTTAATAATGTCCCTCTGCCCCGGGCAATTATCTAAATAAAATGTCCTTCTGGCCCGGGCAATTATCTTAAAAATGCCCTCTTCAAATATCTATATTTAAACGCTGAAATGTCAAACTTCGTATGTGTGATGTCGAACTCTTACGAGCCGTTTCTCGCAGGTTTCACCGCAATGCATAGCCACATGGCGTTGCGGGCTTTCTCCCTGCCATAATACTAGCAGCCGCGATATAAGTGAAATACTCTTGAAAGCGGCGTTAAACCCTAACTCACATCATCTCCCCTATCGTAATACTAGCAGCCGCGATATAAGTGAAATACTATTAAAAGTGGCGTTAAACCCCAAATGTTTTGCCGATAAGCTGTCTCTAACCCGAAACCTTTGTAGCACTGAACACCAAACCCAGCGCTCACATCACTGCACCAAGACGGCTGTGATGAAAGATATGAGTTCGTAAGCCCCTATTATATACCAAGGCCTTTAACCAACGGCGATATTTTACTTTATCGGGTAATCAATTAATTTGATTAATTTAAAATAACTATTCGGTTTAACTTAGCTGCACGTGCATCAAATGCCCGGCTTCGTTCGCGCGATGCGTTTCATAACCCGGAACCACATGGATGAAACACGTAGACAGAGCTAAATTTTAATGTTTTTATCCAACTTATAAACATATAATACTAGCTGCCGTGATATAAGTGAAATAATATTGAAAGCAACGTTAAACCAAAACTCTCCTCGCCTCTTTGGATACGTGTTGTCTCTTGTCTAACTGCCTTGTATAATGCTTGGTGACATGACCTGGTGTCATAATCTCTTCGACAAGAGCTATTTACCTCTGTATACATTTCATGAACCAGTGGGTGCGTTTGAGAATGAGTCCGTCTGTCTGCTTTGGTGAGTCAGTGTGTAATGTGTGTGTTCGATGTTTTCATTCCCAACAGTTTCCTTGCAAGAAACACTGCTCAACAAGAGTGTATACAACATTTCATCGACATTACTTTATCAAGTTTCAAGTTACAGCCCTTGATATTTTCTTTTTAACAAGCAAAAAAGTTAGCATGGCTAACTAATATCCCCGACTGTTAAAGTTTGACATTTTAATTTTACATATAGAGAGAGGTGTCTGCACACCTAAGGATTGAAAAGCTATGGAATGTAATTGCTAAGAATAAAGTGTTTGTGGAAAGGGTATGACAAGTCTCTTCGTGTAAAAAAGGTGTTTTTGGAGAGTAAGAATAACTTAAAAAGATAGGGATAACATAATACACTACTGCCATTTCCGCCGATTTCAACTTTTGGAAATGAATTCATCATAATGATTCATGATTCGAATGACTTGAAACAACAGGTACATGGAAGCACACCCCTGTAAGCACAGTGAGGGATATACAGCAGTTTATGGCTTAAAGGACAGAAACTAAACATAATAACATAATACACTACTGCCATTACCACCGATTTCAACTTTGTTTTGGAAATTAGTCAACAAATGACAATACAGAAGTAGCTTTTAATGAAAGTTACATGATAAATTTTAGCCCGAGTTAGATCAAAATAATAATAAAAAAATCGCCAAAAAATCATAAATTCACCAATTCGGTTTAAATTTCGCACTCCACCTCTTCCAGTGGTGAAGAAGACACATGTGCCAAAAAGGATGAGATGAATAGTTTTTTTGTAATCGATCGGACAAGAAATGTATTCGGGCGACGGACGGACGGAACCGTTGGTATTACTAGATACACCGTTGGTCGTGGTGTTATAACCAAAATATAATGACGTACTTTGACAAGAGTACTCTGAGAGCACAAGAACACCAGGGTTCCTTATACTCCAAATACGCAGTTTAGATGTAAGGGTAATTTAATGACCTATTACAAATAACTAAGCATGTCAAATATCGAAGGCCTATCACCAATCAATCAAACATTATGGCAGTGGTTAAATTTCTCACAGAATGGATCATACATCAAGGTGAGTGAGTGAGTGAGTTATTGTTTAACGCCGCTTCGACAGTATTGCAGCCATTAGCGGCGAGATATTTAATTTATTTGCCTAATTAAAAAAAAAAAATTGCAATTGAAAAACAAAAAACGGCACGAAGGCCGCAAAAACATCAGCGTATTATCACAAATTGAATAAAAGCTGATAATGAAAAGTTAAAATTTGTCAATAAGGTGTATAGCCTTTAAAAAATCTAAAACACGATGCTCACCGAAATGAGTAAAAACTTGATTGATTGTAATAGAAGGATAAAAAGTTTCCCTGATATGTGCAGTGTCCCAACACTCACATAGAATGAGTTGGATTGTGAGAGGACACTGACAGGGTATACATACCGGGGGATCTTCCCCCTTTAAAAGATATGAGTGTGTAAGATGAGAGTGTCCAATACGACATCGTCGTAGGACACAAGCTTCCTGCCGAGTAAAAGAGGATAGAGATTTGTAACCTAAATGAGGTTGAATAGTGTGAAGTTTGTTATGATGTTGTTGGTCCCATTGGGACTTCCAACGTTGTTTAATGTAAGATTTAATAGCAGGTTTAGAATCCGTATATGGAACTTTAGTAGGAGAAATATGTTTGAGGTTTAATGCGGATTTAGCAGCTGAGTCAGCTTTGTTATTATCTCTTATACCCATATGGCTAGGAAGCCAGCAGAAGACGATGTCGGTTTGGAGACAAGAATTATGAAGTAATAAAATATCCCTGATAATTGGGTGATCACTCTTACAGTTTTTAATTGCTTGTAGGCAAGAAAGTGAATCGGAAAAAATAATGTAATTATTAGGGGTTGAGTTTTTAATGTGATGGACGGCCTTAAGGATGGCCTTAGCTTCTGCAGTAAAGATGCTGCTGCCATCATGCAGCCTTGAAGCATATGTTGTTGAAGGAGTCACAGTTGCTGCTGCAACTGTGGGTCCATCCTTAGAGCCGTCAGTGTAAATTGGTTTATAATCTGCGAAAAAATCACGTTGTTAAAAAATTGCCTGTTGAAATATTAATTGGTCTGTATTTGATTTGTTTATGAGTAGATAGAGAGAGGTTTACATTGGGCCTGACCAGCTGCCATGGCGGAGCGACAAGCAGACCGTGCTCTGCTATTGTTGTTAGGTCGATATCAGAATCTTCAACATGTTGTTGAAGTCTGATACCGAGTGGTGGAATTGCTTTAGGTTTTAAGTTATACAACTGCTGGTATTCTGGATTGAATACGCAGTTGTATGCAGGATTACAAGGGTTGGCTTTAAGTTTAGTGATATATTGTAGTGCTAGCTTGATGCGCCGATCTTCAAGCGATGGCTCATCAGCTTCAACGTATAGGCTTCCAACAGGTGAAGTTCTGAAAGCCCCCAAGACAAAGCCTAAGACCCTGGTGGTGGATTGTATCTAGCATTTTGATATATGAGGGACGGGCAGATCAATATATTATGGATCCATAATCAAGTTTGGAGCGGATGAGTGATCGATAGAGATGAAGAAGAGTTTCTTCATCTCCACCCCATTTATTATTTGAAACGACCTTTAAAAGGTCTAATGCCTTTAAGCATTTAGCTTTAAGGCTTTTAATGTGTGGGATAAATGATAATTTACTATCAAATGTGAAAAAAAGAAAAAAAAGAAACTTGGCCTCAGGAACGACTTTGATTGGAGTTTTATCTAGAAATAGTTCTGGATCTTGGTGCATTTTGCGCATATTGCAAAAATGCACACAAGATGTTTTAGCTTTGGAAAATTTGAAGCCGTTTTCCAACGACCATTGATGGATTTTATTGAGGCAGAGTTGCAATTGGCGCTCGATTGATGGCATATTTTTGCCTCTGCAGAAAACTCCAAAATCGTCCACAAAAAGTGAACCATCTGTATGGTCATTTAAGACTTTAGCCAAGCTGTTGATTTTGATGCTAAATAATGTAACAGATAAAATGCTACCTTGTGGGACACCCATTTCTTGATCAAAGAAATCAGAAAGGGTGGAGCCCACGCGCACTTTAAATTGGCGATCATGTAAAAAATTGGAAATAAAATGAGGCATACGACCTCGCAAGCCAAATTCAAATAAATCTTTTAGGATGCCATGCTTCCATGTAGTCTCGTAAGCTTTTTCTAAGTCGAAAAAGATAGACACAGCATGTTGTTTGTTAATAAATGCATCACCAATAAATGATTCTAAACGAACAAGATGATCAGTGGTACAACGTTGTTTGCGTTGTTTGCGGAAACCACATTGAATATCAGTTAGTAATTTATTAGTTTCCAAGTACCAAACTAGACGATCATTGATCATCCGTTCCATAGTTTTACATACACAACTTGTTAAGGCTATAGGATAGTAGTTGGAAGGGTCTGTATGATCCTTCCCAGATTGTGGGATTGGCACAATAGTAGCATTGTGCCAACAAGATGGAAATTCACCTGTTTCCCATATATGATTAAATACCTGAAGTAGAACCTCAAGGCAAGGTTCCGGTAAATGTTTAAGAAGCTGATAATGGATTTCATCAGGGCCGGTTGCTGTATCATGAGCTTTAGAAAGTGCAGTTTTGAGCTCTGACAAGGAGAAGTGTTCATTATAATCCTCTCCATTGTCAGATTTGAAATTAATCCTGTACCTTTTGGTACTTTTGGAAAGCAGGGATATAATTTGCAGATGAAGAATTTTTAGAGATTGTTTCAGCCAACTTATTGGCAATGTCAGATTTTGAGGTGAGAAGGTCATCGTCGAGCTTAAGATGTTTTATTGTAGATTTGGAACCTTTGCCTTTAATTCTACTAATCATATTCAAGACTTTGCTGATAGGTGTTCTGGAATTGATCTTAGAGACATAACCTCTCCAAGATTCGCATTTTTGTTGGTTGACTGTGCGTCGAGCTTTAGCTCGTGCCTTGCGACAGTTATCTAAGTTAATTCTTGTAGGTCGTTTACTGAGCTTGCGTTCAGCTTTTTTACGTGCCTTAATGGCAGTATCGCAGGTTTCATTAAACCATGGCTTGTGAATGCGTGGATTTGCCGAGGTTTTAGGGATAGTTTCAGTTGCTATATCAATGAGACCTTTAGAAAAGGTCTCAACAGGATCAGTTGCATTGATTATTTTATCATATATAATATGTTCACGGCAGAGGGTAGAAAATGTACCGCAATCAGCCTTGGAAAATTTCCAACGAGGATTGTGCTCCTCGGGAATAGGTGATGAGGGTTCTAATACAATGGGGAAGTGGTCACTTCCACATGTATCCTCATGGACTGACCATGAGAAGTCATGTAAAAGGGATGCATCAGTTACTGATAAATCTATAGCTGTATAGGATCCTGTAGCAGGATGTAGATATGTGTTTGTGCCATCATTAAATAGACATAAGTCATTTTGAGTGAGGAAACTTTCGAGTATTTTACCCCTTGAATCTAGGGTATTACTACCCCAGAGGGGATTGTGACCGTTGAAGTCACCCCTGATAATAAAAAGGTTTAGGTAATTGATTAACGAGTTGATCAAGATCTTTTATAGAAAGGTCTTGAAATGGTGGAATATATAAAGAACAGAGAGTTAAAGTTTTTAATAATGATAAGCTGACGGCAACAGCTTGTAATTGTGTTTTTAATGGAATTTCTCTGTGGATAATTCCATCACGCACTAAAATTGATGCACCCCCTTTTGCCCTATCAGCAAAAGGGGAGAAAGAATTATAAAAAGTGAATGGTCTCATTGCAACTTTATCAGATTCTTTAAGATGAGTTTCTTGAAGGCAAATAGCTTGAGGATTGTAATTTTGGGCCAACAAGCTCAATTCATTAAAATTGACCTTAAAGCCTCGACAATTCCACTGGAGAATCGCCATAGATGCGAGGATAAAATAAAATATTAAAAGCCTCATGATGGATGTTTTACTGGCGAAAGGCGACGGTCCACTGACCGTGCCCTGTGCCCCTTTTTGGGCGAGTTGTTAAGAGACGCTGTGTCTGATGCGTCCATAAGGACGTCATCAGACTCAAGGTCAAGAGATCATACTTGTTGTAGACCTCTACCACATTCTTGTGGCCTTTTGGAGTGCGGTTGGAAGTGATGGTTTTGGATTTGTTTGCAGTTTTGGAATTATATTTTTGATTTGAGATTTGATTAGTTTTTTTGTAATCGATCGGACAAGAAATGTCTTCGGACGATGGACGGACGGACGTACGGAACCGTTGGTATTACTAGATACACCGTTGGTCATGGTGTTAGCTTTTAATGAAAGTTACATGATAAATTTTAGCCCGAGTTAGATCAAAATAATAATAAAAAATTCGCCAAAAAATCACAAATTCACCAATTCGGTTTAAATTTCGCACTCCACCTCTTCCAGTGGTGAAGAAGACACATGTGCCAAAAAGGATGAGATGAATAGTTTTTTTGTAATCGATCGGACAAGAAATGTATTCGGGCGACGGACGGACGGAACCGTTGGTATTACTAGATACACCGTTGGTCGTGGTGTTATAACCAAAATATAATGACGTACTTTGACAAGAGTACTCTGAGAGCTCAAGAACACCAGGGTTCCTTATACTCCAAATACGCAGTTTAAATGTAAGGGTAATTTAATGACCTATTACAAATAACTAAGCATGTCAAATATCGAAGGCCTATCACCAATCAATCAAACATTATGGCAGTGGTTAAATTTCTCACAGAATGGATCATACATCAAGGTAAAAAAATGAAAAGTTATAACCTCAGTGTTTGACATTAGATAGATAACATTTTCAAATGCTGAGGAATTAAATAGTATTGCCAGTCTGAAATCGGAAAGCCGAGCGCTCTCTAAGTCAAGGGCATTGATAATAACCCGATTTGTCCAAAAAAGCACATCGTATCACCGATGTATTTCCAAATCATGTGTAAAGTGTCAGAAACATTGGTCATTGGAGGAGTTAAGAGCGATCGATAACTCTGAAAATATTAATCCGGTCGATCCCCAAAACGCCTATGACCGATGTATATCCAAATCATGTGTAAAGTTTCAGAAAGATTGATCAAAAACTGTTCTGTTTCAGAACACATGTCAAGTACCATTTTCGGGACAGACCGTCAGTGCCATGACAATAACTCCCTTGAGTTTCACCCGGGGGTTAAAAAGTATATGTTGTCTTGTTTCAAACATATTTTATTCATAAAAAAAGGATTGGTAACAAGTTATACAACTATGAACACCCTCTCCTAAATATTTACATATATTGTCTTTCGCATTATCTCTGCATTTCGAGTTTGTCGCTACCAAAAATATGTTGCGATATTTGAAAAACAAAGTTCATTTCCTACACACCTTACACATTTCACATTATCAGGTTAAAAAGTTCACTTTACAATTTTTTTAAAAAAGTTCATGGAAAGAATCCATGGTATTTTTGGGGATTTTTTTTTCCGTGGAAAAATTCATTGGAGTTTTTTTGTCCATGGAATTTTTCCGTTGATTTTTCCAATGGAACATTTCTTCATCGTCAACTAACATCATTGTATGAAATGAGCTAGATAGCCATGGGCTGTTTTGGATGGTGGTTATTCCATACACTGTTTCAATGAGAAAATTCAACATTTTTATCATGTCAATAATAACAAATTGTATTTTTATTCCATATGAAATGTTTAATAGTAACAGTAATACAATTAATCTGACATGGCTGACACAAATGGTACAATGTTTAAGATCTAACATACTTGTGCTGATAATTTATCAGATATATACACCAAATTAGGAATCTTGTGAATAATAAGATGATAACAGGTTATTTAAAGCCCAAACTAAAAAAAAACATATTTTCATAGTTTTTATGGGGTGAAATACAAAATCTGAAGGAAACATTTCACATATGATAATCATTATAAACATTCATGTTGTACATGTTAAAGTCAATGCTTACCACAAGGCAATATTATTTTTCCACCAAATTTATTTCAGGACTCCGTCCAAAATGGTAAATCTTGACACTGAAAATCTCCATATCTAATGGAAATTGTAAATTGTGTTTCGATAGAAATAGTCCAAAATAAGTATGCAAAGAAATTGAACCTCCTAAGGCACATCTACACAATGATTTTTTTCACAAACCAAGTTTCGTTGAGCTTGGTCTCACTATTTTGGAGTTACGGTTTCAAAACAAAATTCTAAAAATGTGTTTCCATGGAAACGGTCCAAATACGTTTTCAACGCCAAAAGGCACAATGACAGTTTCATTGACCCAGGTTTTTTTGTATAAAGACGGACTCATAGATTCAGAAAAATAAAGCTATGGACAAAATTTAACTTAATTAGCTTGATGGGTGAAAAGGCTCTCACGCTGTTCACTTGCTTTTCCTCAAAAGCTTTGCATGGACCCTCTTACTTGTTTGGTCAAAACAAAATCTAAATAATGATGTAAAAAAAGGTCTTATCAATACCTAAAATGAATTTGCTAATGAAGTAACAATCTGATAATTTTAACAAAATAACAAAGAACAAACAAAGCAAAGTACTACAAGTTAAATAGATTTTGCATTGTTTTAAGAGATGCCTTCTGTAGGATTAAGCATGACATTTGAAGTGAAACTTACTTCCATCGCATTTGATGACAGTGGCATCACAGAATGTGCTTCGGCTCGGCATCCATTTTGCTGTCACCTTCTCTCCAACATGAAACTAACACTATTACATCATTAAAAAAATTGTCAATTTAACAAGGTCTCATCAATACTTAAAATGAATTTGCAGGAGAATTAGTGTGTAAGGTTCACTCATATACCCCCGCTTTCCACATTACTCAAAGGCAATTGACGGATGGAAACATATCAAAGTCACTTCTACACATTCAAATCATTTGTGTCAGAGATATGAGCGGAACAAAACATAAATACTAAAAAAGTTGGCAGTTACATTTTGATGCCACATTAACAGGAGTAAGATCTTGTAGGTACATGTACGTTGGTGTCATATTATTTTGTATTTTATAAAATAGACTGAGTTTACGCTTTCTCCTGGCTTCTGCTAAAGTTTCCCATCGTGTTTCATAATATAGATTTTCATGGTGAGCATATCTTGGCAATCCCGTTACAATTCTTGCTGCTTCTAGAGTGCATCAATGTCCCTTTGCATGGAGAAAATAATTGCTTCAGTTTTGTCAGGATTGTATGTACGTATGTAGGTATTGTACGCCAATGCTTTGCCTATGCTTGCAATCTTTATCAATTTGAATTCAATTCAGTCTCTATGAATAGATGATCATGAAAAGTGGTCTAGTATAGTATAGTATAGTATAGTATAGTATAGTATAGTATAGTATACTATAGTATACTATAGTATAATCTTTAATATTCACTTCAGAGTAGCTTCTTTGAGATGAATCATTTGCATCATAACGGCGTTAGCATCAACACCGAACCATCACATTGTTTGTAATAAGAATAGTAGCCATAAAACCTTTAGCTTAGTGAATGAGACACTTTGATAACCAGGGAAATTATTAACTCAATTTCCTCTGTTTAATACCTTTCTTACCTATCATTATATACGATATCAAACACACCTCTTATGTTTCGTTTGTTCCAGCATTCAGGAAGCTCTCTAGAAAGATGATCTTTCTTTGCTACAGAATGAGATAACATTTATATATACGAATTTCAGTGCATGGACAATAAAGTGATTATTTACAAGGAAAACTAAAGTAGATGTTTTAAGCGTTCAATATTTTGGTAATGAAACAATGTTTTTAACAACTTGAAGGATTTTCTACATTCATCACAATTTGGTATTCATGTTGGTCCATGTCATACTTTCATTTAATACACTTCAAAAGACCAGTATCGTACCGGTATTGCTCTATATTAAGTTTATGACTCATGCATATGATGTTTTTACACATAGTGCATACAAGATCTCAATTAGGAATAGCTTTCGAAAAATAAGCTCTGGTTCCAGAACATTCTTGTAGTCACAATAAGTAATACTATGAAGATATTATGATGACTTTCTTTTGCTTTCTCACACTTAATGCTGAATATATTTACATCATTATTTAACTAAATTTAAGTACAAGTATTTAAAGTAATACATTTATTAAATTGCATTTTGCAATAAGTAATATGCGTACCTAAATACAATGTTTATAATATGTAGAGTCGATGACGTGTGATTAACATGCATATACATCGAAACTTAATTATATTCCATACACACATCTGAGGTGTATGTATCCCAAAAAGGAGGAGTTATCAGAATTCGGGTATTGAATATTCATCTTTGATTGTTAATGGACGTTTCAACATAGTGTCATTAATCACTTTCAAACATAGCCAGCGTTTACATAACACAATAGGGGGCTGGATATAGGCAGTGGTTAGCGCGTTCGGCTTCGGATCAAGAGGTCCGGGGTTCGAATCCCGCAAGGGGCACGGCAACTTTGTCTGCAGTAGAGAACTGTTCTACAGGCAGTAAGGTTTGGGTGCAATGCTGCACTGAATTTCAGCGTAGTACCAGCCATGGTTCGCTAGTTCCAGCCGCTACTCGCAGGTTTCACCGCAGTGCATAGCCACATGGCGTTGCGGGCTTTCTCCCTGCCATAATACCAGCAGCCGCGATATAAGTGAAATACTCTTGAAAGCGGCGTGAAACCTCAGCTCACTCACTCACTCATAACACTATAGGATTATACCCCATTATTGTCTTATTTCTATTATGTGATCATCTCTTTATTAGGGCTGGTCGACTATGATCAAAGGAGTTTTTCCCTCATTGACGCATCGGATCGGTAATAGATTGATATTGAGAACGCCATTTAGTGTTTCAACTTAAATGGCTTTCTGATCCGTCTTTGGTTTAAAAACCGACCTGCATTACTGGAGCGGATTTGACTCTTTTACACTGATAATACTGTTAGAGAGCATAACACATACAATGTCGGTCGTACCATTGTAGGAAACTAATAAAGAGCATGTATTTGCACATATTGGATTTCTAATCAGAGGCATGCGAATCCTCGATTTACTGAAGAGGATTTGTCCTTTGTACACTTATATTACTGTATTTGACTTTGAGCTAGACCAACAACTGAGGATGTATGCAGAATGGAGAGTATCAAAGCTTTGACGACTCGGCCTCAGCAACGTGATACATATCCTTATTATGCCTTATTATGATAACACTTATTTAGAAGCCAAGTTTGTACCAGGATGTCGGAGCTTTGATTTCCAATTAATTAAACAGGGAATATAATCTATGTCTGGCTTAATCTCACTCTGGCTGTTACTGATGGCAGACAGATTAGTAGATTGTTCAGTACAGATGGGTTCATTGTGACGACAGATGTACAATGGGTACCGAAAGCGTTATTTAAATAGAAAACTAAATCAAAGATTTCATTTATTTCATGATAAAGGACTGATTTTTGCAGTCTGAACAAGGAGGCGTTTTACAAATCTAATTTGATGAAGATGCTAAATTACCACAGACAGTTTATTCAAAACTATGTGTTGTTTATAACAGTAGATACCTCGCCCGGATGGGGATTGGTAAAGTAATGAAGATAGATGTGGGTTAAATGGCCTAGAGTGTGGGGGTGCTCAAGGGCTGCTGCTGCCTAAGTGTTAAGTATAAAGAATAAATGCACCTGCAGCTACCGTATACCGCTGCTACCCTGCCATGGCGCTACCGCTGCCAGGCACCAGGCATAAATGATAATATTGAGCCAGGGCAACTTGTGTTGCCAAGCCAACTGTTTACTGTAAAGCAAACCCTAACCACCTGCCTTAAAGCAGCGTGAATATACCTTATCCCTACTGTAAAGCAGCAGATCCTAACCGTGAAATTTTAAACGTGAAGCCAAATATAAAAGCAGCCAAAGAGCACCCCGTTACCCTAGACGGTTTTATTCCAAAGGAGTGTGAATATATACAAACTTACCAAGACTGGCAGCAGTGGTATGTACAGCTGTAGGGAGAAATAAATGAATGAGAATGCTAGGAAGAGAAACGGGTGGGCGGGCGGGAGAATTGAAAATTGCTAGGAGATGAATTTATTTGATGATGGCGGCACGGCGGTTGCAATGAAAAGGTATGACGTCATAGATGACGTGGGGTATTAATGGTAGTTGCGTGCGCGGAGTGGAAAGGGAGGGGGGTGAGAAAGTAATGAGTTAAACACATAAAGCTTGGAATCCCTGTTATAAAGGCATTTAGCTTTGAGTGCTAAATGCTATTAACATACATGTAGCTATCTGTGTTCAAATGTAGTATGTAAGTGTTAAGTTACCAAAGTGCCGCCCTATTACATGTGTTTCACGTCGACATCACTCCTACCAAGCTTTTGCAATACACTCAACCGCAACATGAACGTCACCACATTTTCAACAGTATTAAAGAAACAAAATACTGCTGCAGTAGGAGGTCGATTTTTAAATGCTTTATATATGGACTGGTTTTGTAAAAAGATACCCGCAATTTCGCAAGTTTGTTGCCAGAATGTTTGGGAATTTAAATAATAAATTGTAGAAATTTTATTGATAAAAGACGTCGACAAAAACAATTTCTGATTCTTTAGATCAGGACGTCATAAAAGGTCTAAAACCCGTATATGTTTGCCAGACATATGAACAGATAATGTTTAGTTGACTCCTACAATCATGACGTATCTCTGTTTCAGTCGTGTTTATCACTCGTGGATTGAATTATTTTTAGCTTGTGCTTTGTATGTTGACGTTTATTTTGTGGTTGAGTGTACATACTAATAAACACTTTTGAATGTAGACTCACTTAATGAACTTATTTATCATTCAAGGAGGACTTACCCGTTTGGGTCATAATCACAGATGTATGAACATGACCAATGTCATAAGTTTATTTCCTTTCGTGTGCAACGGATGTACAATAGATGGCTTGACCATAACATAAAATGATACTTTGGACACACAGATTAAAGAAATGATAAAAATGAAAATACAGTTTACGTATGTCCCAATGGCATCATTACACAGCTCTTATATTGTGAGTAAAATCGACGGGTGTTTATATAGGTACTCACCTTTGTTAGGGTTATGTCGTAGGTCAATATTATGCGTACACGAATTAAGTGACACATTTACGGAGATTTCAAGCTTTAATATTGATGCTGTATGACAATTTGAGCAAAAACTACATAATGGATTTGTATAATATAAGGAACACGATTATAGCAAAATACCTCTATTTATCAGTCAAATATCATTAAGATAATCTTACCACACACATACTAAATATTTCATTTTTTAGAATCAAGTGATACAGGCAGGGTAGGGAAATGTTTTTAGAAAAAGAATTGCATTAATAAGCAACAAATAAATCCTGGTATATACATATACATTCTAAATATATGCCGTTGTGATAATTGCATAAAATTACGATAATGTATGTTTCCTGTTATATTTAGCTTATCTCATGTCATGTTATTTCGTACATATATTGAAAATATTACTTGCATAACGTGATTGAGTTGTTATTATGTAACTACTTTAACAGTATTCACTAAACTGACATTCGAACATGATACAGTTCATTGACAATGATATTAAAATTACTTGCATAAGTGAATTAAAGTGCAGCTGTTATTAGATATTGATGGTAGACACAATCCAGGGTTAAGCTAGCTCTGAAACCATGTTTTATATCTTACAATGGTCGTTACATCGGATTTAGCAAAGGATTTAGGTTGTGCTCATTTGATGTTCATGTTCTCAGCTGCTTCCACATAAAGAAATTTGAGAGTAAAGCATGAATGTACCTAGGAGATCAGTGTGAGTGCAGGAAGTGAGTGCCAGCAGTATGTAGTACTATCTTTGAATTATGTACTAATTTGCAAGTGACATTCGCGGCTTTGAAATATGATATTAGAGTTTTTTTGGCACATTGCTTTTGATATAAGTCTCACCCTTTCAAATCGACATTTCACGATCCTTTAAAGAAAAAGATAAAAGAGATTTTTTTCCCTTTTTAAATGTCACTTACTAATGAAGATCTTCAACTTAGTTGAAGAGAGAATTACATTCCAACAAGCAAGTGATGTCAAATTCTAACATGTTTGAAACATCCGGATATGATCATCAAAGAATCCCATAATTTATTTATACAATATGCAGTCTTCTAATTAATATTCAAACACTTTGACCACGTGTAAGTATCAATTCTGCACAGGAGTGTGTATTGGCAACAACAATGGACGAAACAACATGCAACGATGATCAATTCCCTAATATATAATATACATGTACACTAATAGAGCCATTGACTCCGTATATCATCAAACTTAAAATAATAAACTAAATAGGTAAATTGTCCTGACGTATTTATCATAGGCATTACAATTTTAAGTACTTTACGTAATGGAGAAGAAGATACAAATAGGTCTTTAGGTCATGACGAGGTGAGGTGAGGTGAGTTGGGGTTTAACGCCGCTTTCAAGAGTATTTCACTTATATCGCGGCTGCTAGTATTATGGTAGGGAGAAAGCTCGCAACGCCATGTGGCTATACATTGCGGTGAAACCTGCGAGCATCGGCTTGAACTAGCGAACCATTGGTGGTACTTTGCTGAAATTCAGTGTAGCATTGCACCCAAACCTTACTGCGTGTAGAACAGTTCTCTACTGCAAACAAAGTTGCCGTGCCCCTGGTGGGATTCGAATCCTGTGCACAACATCACAGCTTTCTACATCTATTGGTACTAGCGAGGAAGATCAAATAGTATTTTTAGGTAGTGACCCCTATTTTATAAGGTCCACATGGTCACCAACACTTGACAATATCCTTGTCTGCTGGAGAAGATGAAAATATGCTTTTAAGGTCCTGACCCTTGCGACCCCTATTTAGAGTCACAGGGTCACCAAATCTACAATTTCGCGTAGGAGTCTGTACACAACATTTCAGGTTTCTAGAGAGCTTTGGTACTAGAGAAGAGGATGAACTTGAACACATTTAAGTAGTTGAAAACATTTTCGTTAGTTTAAACAAGTTCATATTGAGAGTTATTTGTGACCTATACGGGTCTACATAAGTTAGAAAATGGCAGTGACACCTGTCAAATCTGAGTAAGGCACACATATTAAGAGACATAGAAACATTATATTTTCAGTCGGGCCGAATCTTGTGAACATGATGTATAAATTAGCCCTGAGTAATGTGCGGGTATTCATTGTCATTCAACGTAGGCAAATCAACCAATCAGAATCAAGGATACACCGAAATCATGCTACAAAGCCAAATGCATTTCATGACAAATAGACGACGTTCATAGTTGCGTCTCAGGTTGACGACAACACGATTTGTTATTACAACATATCAACTGCATTTGGCAAGAAATTGACCCACTTTCAATAGATCAATTGATGCATACCTGACATAGCCTTTAAAAAGTATGTATGTTGTTAAAACAGATATTAGGAGTCCTCTAGTTTTAAAAAATGTTTAGTTTTATTGTTTCATAACTAAATCCGTTCTCGTGTAGTCAATTCTTAGTTTTTATTATGTATATCTGGACTTATGTGATCCATGGTTGTACTGTACAGAAGTGAATGTGACAGTAGCCATGTCATCGCTTGTCATCTGTACTCATTAATGCTGGAATTGCTGTAATATAATCATGTAATATTGTTTAATCAAATGTAACTAAACCGTAATGAAATGGAACGTAAATAAGCTGTTGCATTTTATGTTCCTTCGAATTAAAATTTGAAACGCTAAAATACAAATTTATTTTACTGTATTATATCAGCTTGACATGTGTATGAACGTATTATCCGCCACCTGATATAGGACTCATTCACTGAAACAGGATATTTATTGATGATCAACTAACACCAACTTCTAGAATGCCTCTCATACAGTCTCATTTACTGATTACATTTACTGTTAATGATACAAATCCTCTCAGAATAATGATTCAGCAGCCTGTTTTAATTGTTCCATAAAATGCATTTCAGAGATATGAAATGGTTAAATAGCTTTTGGAAAGAGACATAACTCTTTTGACTAGTCCTATCCGAGCTGCTGAAACTTTCAGATTATGGAAACCAGTTCTTTCCCATAATGAACATTCCTTCTCTTATTCTTATCATAGTTACAAGTTTGTCATTAAGGATTCAGCCATTTGGCGTGAGATTGGCGTGTTTTATTATTATTATTTCAAAATACTCTGACCATCTTTTTAGCGCAAACAACTGAATCAAATGCCACCAAATTTTGCAGGCTAGTAGCCCTTGCCCTTGAATCGAAAATCAGTAAAGTCATTAAAGGTCCAGTTCGAATCTAAACTTCGTTTTTTAACATGGGAGAAATTTTCAAAATGCATCTAGAGACTTGCAACTTCTTTTAAAAGATGCGCATTGGCAATGTGGACAAAATAGTAAATCATGACCTGAAAGTTGAAGCTAAGATATCCGAGAGTTATCCAACAGCTTATGTCCAACTTGGACGATATATGTCATTCTCCTCTTCATTGGACATTATTTCTTCTGTCATATCAAATCATCGATTCATGTAGCATCACATAAAAAACTTGACATTTTCGTTAGACAGATACCCAGCACTTACTGGCGAAATGTCTCATCCTTGTTACATCCTTTATTTCTTCCATTGTTCTTTTCTTTCCTCCCACTGTGGACGGTTGATTCATGTGACAAATAATCAGAACTACTCTTCTTGGTAGATGAGAGACTGGTGATCAGTATCCATGCACATATAAATATTATCAAGACTTGATGATTCAAAGTTTTTACTCTTTAGAAGAATCCTCAATAACTCATTGAGAGGATTTCAATATATGCGAAATGACCTACATTTACATCAAAGGATAAGATTTCGAATAACATAGATTGCATACATGTACTTATTTTATTAGGAAACGTAATAATTCCTTGAGTGCAGATTTAATAAAGATAAATATAGTCGGGAGTGACGATAAAAGGATTCAGCGCATAAATGGTTCAATTAATTTCAATGTCATTACTTAAGGCATCCTTCCATTCTTATTCTTATCTAAAATGTTTGTCCATATGTCTCTTAAGTGAAATTCGAAAAATAACACACAGATGGACCCCTACATTATGTTTCTCGTGATTAAGATAAAACGGTTAATATTTTCATATTAAGGTGTAACATAGATACTGTTGTGCTTTAATTTCCACTTACGATGTTATCATCATTCAGATTGAATACATAAATAATGCGTAATGTTCTTTGGATTTTCAAGAAAATACTAAAAAGTGCTTATTTCGGACCCCTATTCAACGTTTGTGATGTTGGAAGCTTAACTATCATTTTTAATGACATGGTTCAACATAAAAGATAAATTATGTCAGTTGCTTATTTAATTAAACACCTGTGAAATGACGATTTAAAAAAATATCCAATGGACTGTCATATGTATATTACCATTATTGATCCATTCTTGAAACATAGTGTGCTTAATATAATATATGTTCGCTTTAAAAAGACATATCAATCATGTTTGAATTATTTACACCAACATGACCCCTACCATGTTTAAAATGTTGTAAATGTGTGCAGAATCGGGCACCTTTATTAATTTTCACATAAAATATGTCTTATATGTCGATGAACAGTTGTGTATCATCAAAACTTTTTTTCAAAATTAAAAAAAAAACATAAAGAAGTATTCTTTGACTGCGGACTAAACACTTATACTTTTCAGGTTTAGATTAAGACTTCGAAAACTGAAGATATTGGCAATTGAAAATCATACATACAATTATGATAAAATCAACTGAGGTGAGTACTTTCTGTCGCCTGGCAGTTTATAATGTAGCCCACAAACTTGCAATTGGTGTCAGATTTGGTGAGATGAATAATCATTATTTCCCTAAAATAACACAGTTTGAACATAACCCGATTGTTAATGAAGTGCCTAGTCAGTGCCATTAATCACGTGGTCAGGATGAGCGTGATTACTGGACACACTGCGAATATATAACCAATTATCGTTTTATTTCTATTATGTGATCACTCCTGTTGGTAAGTTAAGGCTGATCGACTATGATCAAAGGAGTTTTTTTCTCTCACTGACGCGGCAGATTGAATACATTATTGCACGGTTTCTACTTATCTACGTTGCTATCTGACCAGCCACTGTTAAACAACTGTGGTCGTTGCGAAGAGGATTTGTCTTTTGAACATGTACATTCCGATTACTGTATTAAACCTGTATTTGAGCTTAAATCTTATATTGATTATAGTACCAATGTAGGAAACTTATAAAGAAAATGTATTTGTACATATCTGATTTAGTTATCAAAGGCTTACGAATACTTCATTTCTGAAAAAAAATGTGTCCCTTCTTCACTCATAATACTGTATTGGACTTTGAGCTTGACCAACAGCTGAATGGAGGGTATATGACATACAATGGATTTCGTACTACGGTAGGGAACTAATAATGTTTCGAATCGTAATATAATAAAGCTATTTCAACATTAATTTGACATTCAGAAGTCATGTTTAATTTGAACAATAGTTATAATTCAATCAGTCGTTCATTTATATGAACATTTGTACAACACCGATATCCATCTCTAGAGCTCTGTTCGACTGCTCAAAGGCACTGTTTATGACCCATCATCCCTGAGGATCACACAACTCATGCAGCCATGACGCACACCAAGTTAATGTCACTTGCCAATCCTTATGAGGTACCCAATCACAGCTGAACGGAATATTCTTAAAGAATTAAAATCAGGTATCTTCAATCTGTCTCAAGATTTTAAAAGTTTGAACACCAAGCTTGACAATTTGGTGGCCGAAGTGCACGAGAAGTTCGAGGGGTTGAAAACTGAAAATCAAAGTCTCAAATCTGAACTGTCACTAATGAGAGAACGTCTAGATGATTTTGAGTGCCGAAGTAGACGGAATAATTTGATAATTCACGGGATTCCAGGTACAGTAAACGAGACTTGGGAAAGCTCCGAGCAAAAAGTGCGTGAATTTCTATCTGACACTCTCGACATTGAAAATGTGAACGACATATACATAGACAGAGCACATCGATTAAACATGAGGAAGACAAATTCGCCAATTACTACTTATGGTTACTGATGGTAGACAGATTGTTCAGTACAGATGGGTTCATTGTGACGACAGAGGTGCAAATATATGGGATGAGAAGACTTAACATGATGATTGCAGTCATAACGATGGATACTTTATGTTTACGATTTTGGATGCTAAATTAACACAGACACTTTATGTAAGTGTTAAGTACCTGTAGTGTTGCCTAGTTAATCACTCGTACAAAGTGCATACTTGATACAAACTGAACTTATTCAGCATGCAATGGATATTCAACTCGATAGGACCTAGCCAGGGGTCATTAGCAAAGCTGGATGTACATGAGCTTCACTTACTTTCGAAAACTTCGATGACTGCACATGTTATGTAGAACGGCTTATAATGGGCAGCGTGTTAAGTATATTACCACGATAGTAATTAAAGAAATGACAAACATCAAAATAGAGTTTATGTCCAAATTTCATCATCAAACAGCTATTGAAGTGTGAGTAATATGGGTGGGCGTTTATTTAGATACTGAGTACTCATCATTGTGAGTGTTGTCTTGTAAGTCAATACTATCCCACATTAATTAAGAGACACAATTACGGAAATTACAACATGTTAATATTGATGCTGTATGGCAGTTTGGGCCATAGAATACATAAGTGATTTGTATGGTTAATATGGGACAATATCTTTAAGATAATTTTACAAATACTAAATATTGCAGTTTTAGAATCAAGTTTTACAAGCAGTTTATGGAATATGTTGTTTTCGTTTTTTAGCAATTCTTATTTTAAGCACCCTTTTAAACCATGGCAAACAGCTAAATAATTTATATTTATGAAATATACATTATAATTTTATCATATCATGAATTCGTCATTTGTAATTGTTTAAACATTATCTATTGAAGGCAACAAAACATGTTGGAGATACCTATATTTTCTCAAACTCACCTTCATTAAAAAATTGACATTTCAGAAAAAAGTGAAGGGATCATACTCTTCTATCAAACTGAGAAAAGACTTGTCCTGTTGTGTAACACAATTTCAACATGGCAGTTCTAACCGATGTCACAATATAAATGACACCTAACTGACATTCAAACATATCAGAAAACGAAAATAAAATACCTTGCATGGATGAATAAAACTGCAACTATCAAAATTGATAATAGACAAAATTCCTCTTAAACAATGTTTTACTCTAAAGACTTGATAAAAATCGTAAAAAAGAATTAATCATAGGATTTAGGTTGTGCTCAAGTTCTCAGCTGGTTCAAATTTTAGGAATGATCGGAGTTTGAGAGTACTGTGAGTACTTGAATTGTATAGAAGCTAACTGTAGCAATATCTTTGAATTATATACCAATTTCCAATTGACATTCCCAGCTTTAATACCTGATATGAGAGCGATATGTGCATGTTATTGATATAAAACTGACGTCTGCAAATCGATATTTTATGATATTTGGAAGTAAAGGATAAAAGAGGCTTGTTTTCCTTTTTAAAAGAACACTTAATTATCATTCAAGATCCTCAATTTAGTTGAAGACGGAATTACATGACACCATGCGAGTGATGTCAAAGCCAAACATGTTTGAAATATCCGGAAACAACCAAAACATCACATACAATTCAACATGCAGTCTTCAAAGTGATAGTCAAACACTTTGACAACCTACAATTTTCAATTTCCTTTAGAAAATTTTCACAGTTTATTTATTTGTTGAATATGTAAAATTACACTATACCCCCATGATTATATCAATGTTACACACAAACAATGTAATAATAAAAAACACACATTCATGATCATCCAGGGTTGTTTGGATACCCATATACACATATCACCAGTGTGTTCTTCATCATGAACCTCCTTATTGATCGCTAAGAATGTGAGTCTTGTTAAGAATCAAATTTGACCAATGAAAACAATTGATATGACGTGATATGATGAAAACATGTCAATGGGCAAGAGATCATATGATTGGCTGAAACTGTGAAACCATGGAAAAGTGGTGAACCTTCAATGGCAAATAGGATTGTTTGACGATTAACCAGAGGTGATTGCATAGATTCATATGGTCAATCAAGTAAGCTGTTTCATTGGCTAATATCAATTCCAAGTAGGATATCTGTTAACACCTTCTTCTGATGGAAACTTCTAGGGGTATTATTGGGGCCTATCAGAACATTAAGGACTACATGTAGCTGACCAAATATTTAAAAGACGACATGAGTGAAAAGGAAGAGTAATACAGAAATAACACTAATTTGAAATTTCTAATTCAGTCATTGAAATCTATAACATACCTAGATAACCTTCATATTTGTCATAAATTCAATATAACTATCATATAATTTGAATAAACATATAGTTTCAGCTTTTCAACATTTAAAGTCCACTAAGTGTGGGTGTGCCTTAATGTGATATGGTATGAATCCCTTATCTACAATAATTGCAATATCGTGCGATCATCTAGGGGATTATGTAGTCATAAATGTTGAGTATCCTCAAATAGATGGATATTCAAGAAGTAGTTTCACCGTTACAATATACTGAAGTGAGTGTCTGATACTATGAATAAGCAGACTGATTTTGTTTTTATGCTTGATATACAAGTAGCAACATATTGGTATTTATGTCAAATAAAGCACAACCCGTTATCTGTTAGTTAATCTAACAAAGCCTACAATAGCAACTATTCCAAATTCAAAGTCAACCAAGCTGATCTTATTAAACTTAGAGCACAGTCAAATGCTTTCGTCCAATCAAATGAGTGTATTGTGGTCACGTGGAGTACATTTATATCCCGATAGATGTACGGTTGTCTGGTTGCGTTCGGGTATCATGCTCATAAACTGGTTCACAGACTTTCATAAAAACAACAAACACTGTCAACTGATTGTTTTATTTATGGAGATAACACACAGTTAAACACGTATTACATTGACAAATGACCTGCTGTGTTCCCTTTCCGAAAGGACATAGTCGCTTCTGTTGATGGGGGTCTTCTATATTAAGGAGCTTGATATTCCTAAAAGAAGAATAAAAGCATGTAAATAAAGAAAGTAATGTGAGTTCAATTGGGATTGTTCAAGTGTATTTCATTTATATCATGAGTAAGTGAAACAATGACAAGCATCAAACCATGTTACCAATGTTTTATATATTTTCAACCACGATATAAAAAATAATATCAAAAGTTATATAGAACGACATAAAAATGAGAAATAAGAAAGTGATATAAAATTACCTTCTTGGAGTGTTAGAGGAAGGAGACTGCATTGTCGTCTCACTGAAACTCCTGTATCGTCACACAGCGTCCGAGCGATGTCCAGTACGACGTTACATTCTTTCCTACAGACAGTTCCTTTGCTACAGTAACCTGAAATAATTTATATGCAATAAAGACGGGATGCACACTAGCATATGCAACAATAGATATAACAACTCACATATTGATAAATACAGCTCCACAACCAACTTAACGTGTTGGTAAAAAATTTGAAATACAAAAAAACAATAACTGTTATTAAATAAACCAATTTAATGAAAATTAGTTTGAATTTTTAAATTACAGAGTTTGAAAAGTAAGGAGTAAAAAAGTAAAGTTACCTTTCCTGAATGAATAGTGTACTTGTCCTTGGACTGTCCATGATGAAGCCATTGTGTGAACTGATTCATTCCACAAACCACTCAGTCTTTATAGGCAATGAAATGTATTACTGCTCAATGTTGCTGAATAAAAACGTGCTTAAATCATGCATGTGCGTGATTCAAGCACGACGCTTATGCTGTAGCACGACTCGTACGCTTTATATAAAATGTACGCATCATGTACCTCGGACAATTTAAGAAATTCAGTGCTCACAGTGCCGAAGATGACGTCAATGTCCCTAACATTTGCATATGAAAATGAGAGATGTCAATGTTTTGCATGTTGCGTTCGAGAGAATGTTTCCCAAATTTGTTGACAAAATATTTGAAATAAATTCATTTTAAGACATTTTCTTGACGACTCAAGCATTTGACTGTGCTCTAAGATAGATAGAGAACTCGCAGCAGTACATTATCGGGATATAAATGTACGGGTTTGAGAGGGTTAGGCTCGGCTGACGCCTCGCCCAACCCTCTCAAACCCGTACATTTATATCCCGATAATGTACTGCTACTCGTCCTCTATCTATTACATGTTGCTGTTTGAGACGCATGGGAAAACTGAGAAAACACCGCACCGTTTTAGCAACATGTCATATTTTTGTGTCAGTTTAGACTTATATATGATGTCAGTTGGTTGCCTTTCTCTCATCTTTGTGTTGACTTTGAAAATGAAAAAACTCTCTATATTTCTACACAACAATTCATGGAATCTTTAAAAAGTATATACTGCCAGAAACTCTCGTCTAAACAAAAGACGGAAACTATGTCTGTTTGGACAAATTAAAGACTAGTAAAGACTAAACAATTTGCTTAAAATGGATTATTTTCCGAGGAAAACAAGTTGCAAAATCGTGCATCTACCGGGAAACGAACTCATATTGTTCGGAGCTTTCTTTCTGACAACAGACCGCAGGCTAGAATGATCTGATGATATTCAGGTAGCTAATCACAGAACGTCTAACAAAAGCTTTCTTTGTGACTTTGTTTTGTCTGCACTAAACTGAGGCAGAACACGCGCCTATACGGGGCATTCTCAGACCTTCTAGAGAGCACTCTGCAGAACCTGTTAGTTGAATTAGATACATTATTTTGCAATTGTTATTCCTCGGTACTAGGTCGATTTCTAATCAGACTGAAAGACTACTTATCAATAATTAAGAAGAATTAACATTTAAAACTATTAACTGAGCTAACACTTAGTCCTCATCAGCTTGAGATTGAGAGGAGGAGATATAGCCACACCCCAGTGGAAGTGTTTGTAACCAATGCAGTTTAAATGTGAAGATGAGCACTTTATCCTGACATGCCCAAAGTACCAGCAGCAGAGGTCTGAACTCATCATGGCAACAGATGGTCTAAAAGACGTTGGGGTGTCAATGAAAGTTCCCGCAGCTATGGTTAACCCCATGAGTCACCATACTAGAACCTTTAAATTCTTATATGATAAAATTTTGTATTAAATTAATTTGACCTCCATGGTAAGCTCTGTTTTCAATATGTGTTAATGCTTTTCACATGAAATATATTTCCACATAAATTAACTTCTTAGGTCAATCTGACTTTGAGTTATAGTTGACTTTAATCGTTGAAACATATATATGTGTCTACATTTAATAGCCATAGTCTCTCATTACTCCAAGCAAGAGCGACTGCTGTGACCATTAAACTAAGCGTAAATAATTGTATTTATTGCTGTAATAATTATTGTCTGGTGATTGTTCTGGAGATATAATATGGAGGTATAATGTTGATCATTTATTACACTACTCAATTTCACTTTCTTGTCGTTTTATCTAAACTGTTGCTTGATAAAAAGTATTATATGTGTTTAAGTTGCTGTTTTGAAAGATCTCTCTTTCTGACCATTTAGATAAATTTTATATTTATGTTTAAATCGGAGCATTAAGCTAAGGTTCTGCACAATCCTAGCTGCAATTCATTTCTAATTGGTGACGTCCTTAGGTTGTGTCTCAGTTTGACAACAACACGATTTGTGATTCTCTCAAATCAAATTTGGAAGAATATCAATAGATCAATTGATGCATGACTGACATAACATTAAACCATTACCAAAACAAACCAAAAACAATTATGAGTAGCACCCTCGTTGAAACAAACTGTTAAGTTTCATTGTTAGGACATTATAACGTAAAAATCCGTAGTGATATTAGAACTTTTGTTTTGTTTTATTTGTTCCATGAAATTAGTTTCAAAGATATGGAAAGGGACATACTTTGTTTGACTAGTCCTATCTAAGCTATCCGTATAAGATAAAGATAAACTGACTGATTTTGATATGGACCATTCCTTATGTTCTTATCATCATTACATCTTTGTTGGTTTCATTACTTTCATGATGTGTTTGCCAATGTATTAAATGTAGTATTCACGGTAGAAATATTTATTTACTTGGGACTAGCGTATACCTACATTGCTATGTCATGTGTCATGTGTCATGTGTCATGTGTCACGATTTGGATAGGATAGATATTGCCTCTAACACAATGTATCCTTTTGATATAGCATTTATATTTACAGAAGACTTTAGTACCCCATAAGTTTATTTTAAGTTTGTTCAAATGTACATGAAACAACTGTTGATGAAAATAACTGCAGACACTCAAATTTGTAATGATTCGTTAGACAGATAACCAGCACTTTTTGACCACATGTCTCATCCGTAATACATCCTTTATACTTTACATTGTTCTGTACTTTCCTCCCACTGTGGACGGTTGATTCATGTGACAAATAATCAGAACTACTCTTCTTGGTAGATGAGAGACTGGTGATCAGTATCCATGCACATATAAATATTCTCACGTCTTGATGATTCAAGGCTTTTGCTTTTCAGAGGAATCTTTAATTACTCATTGAGAGGATGTCAATATACACGGAAATACCTACATTAACATCGAAGGGTAAGATTTGGATTAAAATATATTGTCTACATTTAATTTATATATTAGGAAAAGAAATCATTCCATGGGTGAGGATTGTCACTATACAATCATGATTAGTTGTCACGTAAATGGTATTATATGTAATATTTATTCCACTTTATATGTTATTGTAAGTAGTTTGACAGTGTTCATATGCATGCTAATATCAATTCTGGTCAATTTATAGCTGAATATGAACTTCAATTCCTTTCTGAAAACTAACAGTGACAACAAACGTTGATTTATTTTGTCAAAGTTATTTCAGTATAACTGACAGATACATTCCTACAAACTGTAACCACATTGAGACAACAATATTGTATTGACAACATAAGTTCTGAATACTGTCTGTACTATTGTCTGTATATTCTCCCCTTGCCCTGACAACAACTCTTGTTGCTCTGGAAAGTTATTTAAGAGACAGTGGCTTATGCCACAAAATGAGACATACGCTTTGATATCGTGACTGACTGAAGTTAAACTTCAGCGCATGTTGAAGAGCATATATATGATCAGTAGGTGGATAGGAACATTAAATCCTGATAAGGCAGATTCCCGAGACAGAATATTACCGAATATATCATCTCTGAAATTTTAATGTTTTAAAACGTGCTTCACTCTTGGCAATGCAGATGAATTAACAGAACATATAAGGGCTTCACTGTTTAATAAATGTATTTCAATTGAAACAGTGTGATACTGTAATGATAATAGTGTAGCTGTGAAGAATAGCACCTGTGACCTTTGAGTTCATGCTGCACAGTACATTGAACTTTACAAGAACTCGGGGACAGAAAGTAACCGTCCGAGTATAGAGTTGCTTATGGTCGTTCCTGCTCAATGTCATGTTAAGTGTGAAAACCTACGTGCAAAGTTAAACTTTCGGCACACATATTGAACTACAAATTGCAAAATGTATTATAGTGAAATTATCATGTTATTCAATTTAATGACATCTTTCTTAACACTTAGCCACAGAAAAACACTAATACGGTTTCGCTCACGGACAAGACAGACGTGGACATCATATACCTAATTTAAACGTCTGCAGACTCAACAATACGTTATCGACTTATACTTCATCTGTCAAACTTCTTGCCTTTAGAGCCGATTCATTTTGGCCAGACCCAACATATTCTGTATGTTAGACATCGTAAATGAATATAAACGAGTGAATTAGTGCAGGCAAGATCGATCTTTGTGTTGTGATCAACAAATAGCTACAGTCAAAACATCTGTATCGATAAAAGGTTGTTTATTGGTACGGGCACTTCCCATTACTTTGTCTTGATCTATGAACATTTACTAACAGATTCATCGATATAGATTATTCTACTGTGACTATGACTATGGACTATGCGTTGTCGATATGTATTGATTGATTCAGTAAATGTAGTAAAGATATATTCATTGTTGAACTCTGAATAGTAGAAACCATTTTACCATGCATGAATGCATTGACCGCTAAACTATCCGACTGACAATATACAATCAACAATAACAATGACCTAATGAATGTGTCATTATTATTTTGATAGCATCACACATTTGTTTTCTGTTGGAACATATTTAGCAGCCCCAACTAAGTCGGGCCTGCTATCAGTTTGTGTACAGTTTCCAACGCTGCCGCCGCGTTTTGTATTGGCTGCAACATTTTTCCAAGAAGGTTCTAAGATCTCATATACATAACTTCTTTCTTATACCCCTTGGGAATTGTTATGACATGTTCACATTCAAGGCCAAGGGTCAATGCCATGAGTTCTGAAATCACAGGGAGGTCACGATTTAAGCATGCTTTTGCGAATATGCCTTATTTTAACACTTTGAACCCTTTGAATCATTACATGATTGTTATACATACACAATGAAAAGTAATAATATATTGTGCGACCTTGAAGGTCAACGGTCAAGGACACGAGATATGAGTTAAGGCCATGTTAACCCCTTGATCCAATTTTGAAATTAGAGATAGGTTATAAGAACAAACTTGTGTAAAGTGACCCCAGTGATGATACAACCTGATAGTAACAACTTCGGTGATGACAAAATTGTTTTGCTGTGGAGAAGACGGAACAGGGAAAGGCGAGACCCTCAGTTTCCGGGCTGCTCCGGTTTTGCCGCTGCAAACGCTAATGTTAGTGTGTTTTGTTGTTTGTCTTAATTTTTTCGTTTTGTTTTGTTATAACGAATTACTTTCTTAGTAGGGAAGCCACATCTGTGTCTTGTATCTGGCAACTGGGTGAAACGAGTTTTACTAAGAAATACGATCACCATTTGTCATGAATAATGTTGTTAAAGTTTCTAATGGCCTATAAACGAGAAGCAGCAGTGAACTTAGTCATCTCTCTTGTTATGTCGAAGATTAATTACTGCAACTCTTTGCTAACAGGTACATCCAAACAGACCATAGACAAATTACAACGCCTGCAAAATACAGCTTCACGTATCGTAACTCTCTCGCCAAGAAGATGTCACATTACGCCCATTCTCGCTTCACTCCACTGGCTCCCTATTCAACAAAGAATATAATACAAAGTTCTTTGTCCGACATATCAATGTG
This sequence comes from Gibbula magus, assembly GCA_936450465.1. Lineage (NCBI taxonomy): Eukaryota > Metazoa > Mollusca > Gastropoda > Trochida > Trochidae > Gibbula > Gibbula magus. Next base: position 30,481,426 of record OW388290.1, on the reverse strand, counting down.
TCAATTGTGCTGCACCTTGTTATCTACAAGAACTTCTAAAGGCTCACAATCCAGTCAGATCACTCAGATCGTCATCCCAACACCTGCTCCAAGTGCCAAGTACAAAACTGAAAACTTATTGAGAACGATCTTTCTCTTCCTCTGCAGTCAAACTATGGAATCCTCTTCCAACTGAGATAAAGACAGCCACATCACTGATTGTTTTTAAAAAACTGTTAAAAACGCATCTGTTCAACCAGGCTTTCTCTTCCTACGCTGCGAGCATGTTTTAGCATGGATGCATTGCGCATTACAAATGGACTATTTATTTATTTATTTTATAAATATGACTGCCAGTTTTTTTAATATGATGATCCATAATCCCAAACAGAATTGAGTTCATATATTTGTTTTGGGAAGTCGGATAGTTTGCAAAGTGTATTGCCATTGTACGTAGAACTAAGATGAACCTTTTAATATGTAAAAAAAATGTTATATGAATGTTATACTGTTTGATTGCTAGTTCGGTATCAATTTAAAATTCAATTGTTGTACATTCAGTATACCATGACTATGTCATACATGTATTACTCAGTGTGTATATATTCCTCCTGTAACAATCGTTAATACAGTTTTAGAGCTCAGAGTGTACAGATTACAGGTGACACACATATCAGGAATTCGCCATCTCAATAAGACAATATTAGGCAGTGCTTACAGAGTCTGACATTTGATTCAACAGTTTAAGTGACTAAACGCCTTTTCAACTACCACTTTAATCTCAATCACAAATTTTGAAAATTCACTCTGAATGTTTTTGCTCAGTTAAGTATGAATGCTTAAAATCACATGTCAGGGTTATAGCCAGTTATCTTACATTTACTGTTATGTTGTCAATCTTGATCAGTGGTAATTTCATCACATTTCTATGCAATACAGCATTGGGTCGTGATTTCTGGATAATGTTACAAACGATGATGCAAACAATTGCCAAATTTCACTCTGCATAATGTTTCGTTCATTCTACGTCATGCAACAAATACAACTGCTCTGTGGTCGCACTAGTTCAAGTTTAAGTTTTTTCTTAATCAGCTGAATTTCTCAACGCAATTTCTCGGGCATACTTCAGGAATATCTAGTATTTCGTATATTACACTCGTGACGTGATCCTAGTGCTCTTTCACTCAATTATTTTTCAGAAATGGACAGTTGCACATCAGATACCACAATTTAAGTTAATTTTTAATTTCTTTAAATAATTTTGAGGCAAAAATTTGAGTGTAATTTAAGTAGGTCAATGACCTCGTAACTCTCCATTCCTTAAAATAATGGGCCTCGGCCCTTCGGGCCTTGGCTCCATTAATTTTAAGGAATGGAGAGTTACTCGGACATAAACATTTACAGAAATGCTCTCTATATATGTTCAAATTGGTTTGCAATCCAGTATTAAAACACATATTTCATAAAAACTACTGTTCTATGTAATATTATGTTGCGTACCATTTAACAGTGAACATTACATTAAATAGTAGTTTATAGTGCACAATGTGTTTGTTAGCTTGATAACTGAATACCTGTTAGCTATACCACATTGTACACACAAGCTGATAACACGTTTGACGCCATTGACGTAAAAAAGGAAAATCAAACCCTAACATAAATAACTTACTTACAACCTGTAATGCACACATAAACGGGGGAAACGAATCAGTCAACAAAAGCCGTATTTAACTAGATGAGCGCTCGCGGGACACTGCAAGAGCAGAGCAGCCCTGAAACTTTGGGTCTCGCCTTTCCCTGTTCCGACTTCCAGCATAAACAAAATGGGATTTTTTTTGACAAAATTGTTTTCATTATTAAAGTTATTCTAACAAGTTGAATCATCACTGGTGCATTGTTCATAAGTTTGTTCTTAAAACCCATTTCTGATTTCAAAATTGGATCACAGAATTAACATGAACCTAAACCAATATCTCATGACCTTGACCCTTGACCTTCAAGGTCACACCATCAATGATTACTTTTAATTGTGTATAATAATTATGCAATGACTCAAAGTGTTCATAGTTAACATTAGGCATATTCATAATAGCATGCTTAAGTTGTGATCTCGCTGTGAACTTGACCTTTGACAGGTTTTAGCGAAAACGTTTTCAAATATTGGTCTTTCTCCATAGTTGATATATACCAATTAAGAGCCTGACAGCACACAACATGTTTGAAGTTATCGTGTTTACAAGGATTGTTGTAGTGATTTCAGAACTCATGACCTTGATCTTCGACCGACATGTCAAAATCATTCACCAGCTGGTTTATGATTTCCGATCTGGTCACCGTGACCATATCTCGTGACATTGACCTATAAAATTCAAGGTCACACAATCAGTGATCACTTTTCATTGTGTATCACAATCATGTAATGATTCAAAGTGTTAATAGTTGAAATAAGACATTTTCGCAAAAGCATGCTTAAGATGTGACATCGCTTTGACCTTAACCTTTGATGGATGTTAGCGAAAACCTTTAAAATTCTTGGCCTTTCTCCTTTACAAGGATTTTTTTTAGCGATTTCAGAACTCATGACCTTGACCTTGAATGTGTCAAAAAAAATCCTCAGGGGTATAAGTAAGAAGTTATATATATGAGTTCTCAAAACCTTCTAGGTAAAAAAATATAGCCAATACAAAACGCGCCGGCGCCGGCGGCGATGGAGACTGCGCAAAAACTGATAGCAGCTAATAATACCAGAATATCACTTACCAAAAAATGCTGTAATACGTTTAGTTACTATAAAAATTCTTTCAAACACATATGGTTTCACTCTATTAATTCATGTCTGGAAATAATACAAGTTTGAATATACGTCTTCTTTGTAAGTATATATTAAGCTATGTTCAATCAACAACAACAATTTGGCTGGAAAAGAATTGATTACAGTTACCTACGTAAATCATTCTTGGGAGAAGATCAATAGCACAAAGACAGCTTTGTAAAGGTATTAGGGACACTGGACTGGCGACAAGCATTGCGTTTGATCATTGATAATTTGATAGACTCCTTAAGAATGTAACAATTTGGATATAACTAACAGCACGATAATCCGACATTCGTCGTCTAGCTCTCAATATAGTGTTTGATTGATCTCCGTAGTGTACGCTCCGTCACACTCCCTTTGTCTCGAAGACAATTCATTTGCAACATTGAATAAACCATTCTCTTCCCGCAGAGTTTATTCCTTTCAGATTTTCGCCTCTAACCTCTGTTCCGCTGTGAGGAAGTTCTCATTTCTTATAAAATCCGCAATCGGCAAAAAGGATACCACACATAACATCCCTGCTTTTTGTCCAATGAAATCTCATTTTACAACGTCTAGATCGTGTTAATCGACTGAGTTATTTCAAAGAAAAGGCATGACATTAGATAATAGAAATAATAAATGCGATCAGGTAATCTAGTCATATAATTGGTTAAAAATTAAATCTTTTAACTACAACTTCAATGATGTTTGACCAAAAATGGTTGAAAGTAGCATTTTCATTGGTTAACAAGTCCAGTTGATGGTGCGGTCTTATTGGCCAATATAAATGACAGGTGGCTATCTTTGAACATACTTTCCTGATGTCAAGTCCCAGGTATGTATGGAGAGTATTGGAACAATAAATTCTGCGTGACTGAGGATGATAGGTTAAACAATCAATATAAACTGTTTGTCCTTCAAAGACTACCTAGCCGGGGAAAACGGATACAACTATCATACAATCTTTAAAATTGTACACATACGTGTAGTTTCATCATATCCATATGTAATTATGTGTTTTTCTGTATTCTGTAAATGACATGTTATTTGAGGCTGAAGTCTTTAAAATTCATGAAGAATACATTTCATTTCATGTCCACAGTTATAGTTATATTAATATGCATGCGTTGTGCTGTCATCTGCTCTGTATGTCGTACCCACGGTGATAATGATAATAATAATATGCCTGTGTACCTGTGTGGAGTATCCTCTGATGGATATTTAAGAAGTAGTTTCAGTATTGCAACATTACGTTAGTGCTTCTCTTAGCACTTAAGTGGATACCTTTATCCTCACACTACTTTTCACGTTTGCTTTGAACTTTTTTCAGACGATTTTATTTGACATAAAACGAACTGTACCTTTAGTATTTATGTTAAATAGGTAGGATACAAATCCTTAATTTCAAGAAATTGCTAATTTTGTTTGCAGGATACATGTACATGAAAATTGTCACAAAACTACATGGCCTCCTAAAGCTACAAATAGCAGTTAAACTCATTGAAAACTTTCCTCTATGATCGTTCTTTTGGTGAAACACATTCTTAAATAGCATCTTACAGTTGTTCAAAATTGAACTTAAACCTCAGCTGGGTTCACATTTTTGTAAAATATGTTATGATGCTGAAATAGACATTCCACTAGGCAACAATAAAACACAACGTTTATCAACAGATTAGATTGTTTGAAAGTATTTGTTGTTAGTAGGGTAATAATGGCTCGACTTACTTGCTAGTAAAAACAATAACTTTTCCTTACTAACAAACATCATGGGAGTACCCACACCATACATATAATACCCGAGATTATTACCCAAAGTAAGAGTGTCATATGACTTACAAAACGAGTGTGAATTACTGTATTGCCCGAGCGAGAGAGAGGATTATACATACATATGCACGAGTTTCGTAAAAGTCATAGGACAACGTTTCGGGTGCAATAATTTCTTTATTACCCATTCTATTCCATGTGATTCGCGTAAAAATGGGCAGGAAATGGGTCACCTCTCTCGAGACCGCAAGCTACAATGACGTCACGAACAATCATTTTATGACGTCACAGACGATGAAATACGGGAAGTCGCGGTGAAACAATGGTTGCTAGGCAAACGTGATATGTGCACATGTGCTAATATCAATAATATTTCTCGGTGAGGTTTATAAAATCAGTTAAGAAATTTTCATAGGGGCATGTATTATTGAAGGCGAAGGTTGGTTAATTTACACCTTGTTAGTTGGTGCAAATCTCAGATAACTATTAGGTCGACGCACAAATAACTAGGAAAAGAGCTTTATATTATTAGGTAATAGCAACTTTATGTTTAACAAAAATAAACGAAACTCCATAGTACAAACTCTTCCGTCCATTATTCAAAACGCGCGAAACGACACCACTTCATTTCCCATTTCACACAAGTTTAAGCAACATGTCAAATTGATGTGGCATTTCAGAATGATCTTCTGTCTCTTTGTCGCTGTGGTCTATTTGAAAATCAAAAGTTCATATAACTATATTTCAATGTCAGAATGACCTAAGAATTGATGTATATTTGTAAATATATGGATCACAACTTTAATCGTTGAAAGATGTATCTATGTCTACATTTAATAGGCATAGTCTCTCAATATTTCAAAGAAGAGCTACTGTTGATATGACTAATAAACTAAACATAAACAATTGATTGTTGGATATATCATCTTTGTTTTATGTTTGACAATCAAAAGTGTATATAGTTCTTAGGTCATGTCCACTTTGAGATATAATTTACAGGGTAACGATCACGATCACTATCTGTAAATTATACGGATTTATCAATATTGTTATTTGATTTCAAAGGATTTTTTCCTAACTGAAACACATTCAATCAATCCCGTTGGATGATAAATTCTCTGTAGACATTATCCCATTTTCAAGTTATTATATATATGAATAGATGAAAAAGTTAATAGGTTATGGTTTGTGTGAAATATTCTTTCCAAACGAGAGAATTAGACAAATTATTAAAAACCTGAGGTTACCCATTCTCTCTTTCTGCCCCCGATTTTAAGCGAAAAATAACAAAGGTTAGGATCGGAAATCTGGAGGGAAAAACCTCTGTGGGAATAGAATGGAGGTTGCCCTGACAATATCATTTTGGATAAAGTATAAAAAAACCCCGTTCTTTTAACAGGGAATAAACACTTATATTAGTATTACATTTAACCCCTGTAATCCAAATATCTATCAGAAAGTAAGGAACTATGTACAGGCGTCAGACGCATGTCCAAAATTAAATCATACTCTGGAAGGTACTAACATGATGAACATCAAACGGCAGAGTTTAAATCTGAAACAACCCTTACATGTATCAAAAGCGTCCTTTATTGACTAAAATCCTGTGTTATAGGTGGAAGTATCACCAAATGTTAAAGGACGAGGTAAATTCATTCACCTTTAGAAATAATTCAAAATTCAAATTAATGGAAATATGTTTTGCGCCTCTGGAAAACTAATATACATGTATGTAACAAAATATGCTAGTTGTGGTGAGGAGCATACTGGGCAAACGGGGGATATACTTGGAGCATAAGTGGGAGTGCACACAGATTAAAACCCAAAATTATAGATGTATCTTCCTCAGCGCACACATAGATGAATGCGCAAATAATTGTAATAGCTAGTTGATATTCTGCGTGCCTGTACTCCCTTGATTGATAGAAGTATGAGTTTTATTGTATGCATAATGTATCAGTTGTTATGTCAATCGAATCCGTCGTGCCCCATGAATTAATGTTGGAGTAGTATTAATTCATACATGTACAAATATTTAATCGAGTGTAAGTAACAATGTTATCACATGGAATGTACTCTGTTGCATTTATTTTTCTAAGGGAAATGAAACTTGTCTTCGTCGATTTAAAAATGAGACGCCAATATGTAATCAGCAAGGCAAGTTAATGTATTTCCATTAGCACATTTGTATGTGGGCCCTGAAACTTAAAAACAATAAAATCATTGACTCATCTCCTGTCCTCAAGTAGAACTGTGTTATTTTGCGTATGATTTATTCAGCATGGCTCCTTGTGGCATCCTAATAATATAATAATAATAATAATAATATGTCATCTTGTATAGCGCACTCCTACAGCTTATATTAAAAAAAGGTCTGATGATGTAGTTAAAAGAATACAGGAACATTAGATAGAAGGTAGTTCTGAATAGAAAACATCAGTTGCTCTCCTTCCATACACTGTTTAAGTCCCTTATTTAAAAATCGTGTTTCACTCGTAAACCCTCGGGGAAACCTTGTTTAACTTGGAAAGTAACAATCATATAAAAGAGAAAGTTAATATCCTACATTTATCCAACAGTATATTTTATATATTGAAACTGTATCATTTCACAGTGTTTCTTTTGTCAAATGAAGTCGTCTATTAACGTAGTATCAAATCCGAAAACTATCACTATTTTACCATGTGCCACGTCCATGTCATCGTGGTTTGTGATCAGGAATCCTTTGCACTATCAAATGACAGGCTTATGGCCATAACCGGTGTATATATCAATGTTCTCATGACTTGATACAAGATTTCTGTTTAATAATGTGTCAAGTTGCTCCGTATACAGGTATCACATATTATAAAATGTCAATCTCATTAATTAATGAAAAAACTATATCTCTATTTCCAACGATATCTGATTTCGTTTGTAAAACTGTATTAAATAAAACTTTCTATTTGATTCATACAAACGGTACGGCAAGTGTTTGAGCCAAATATGATTTATTAAGAACATCAGTTCGGAATATAAGTTTAATCAAGAACTTTAATTTGATATAGATCAAGTCACAATATGCTCTATAGTAAAAGTCTGTATTGTGTTAAATTTTCTCAGATAACGCTAACCATTTATCTGAAAAGTAATTTAGGATACTACGTTACACGTCAACAATTCCATTAATATAAGATATACGTTTCTCTAGCGTGTTAAGAACCTGAATTTAAGCTACAGATAAGTATACACAGAGACAGGTAGTGGAAATAGAAACAGTGATTTCTGATTAGATATAGTTATGAGACAGACTCTGTTTAGATACAATTCATTGAATGAGTAGAGAGCTCACAGGTTCATATAAGCCATGGGTTGTACTTATCAAACCCAAGGGCCTTAATGGAATGTATACATTATTCCCTGCTGTTTTATCGTTTGCATAGTTTCGAAATATCAACATACAGACGGTTGCAGATATCTTTACCGGTATCTACCGCGATCAGACTGCAATCTGAATGCAGTTGACCGCGATCAGAATGCAGTCAGATTGCAGTTGACCGCGATCAGACTGCAGTCAGAATGCGGGTGACCGCGATCAGACTGCAGTCTGAATGCAGTTGACCGCGATCAGAATGCAGTCAGACCGTGTTTGACCGTGGTCAATTCCTTATTGTATAAAGTATAAAGAGTCCTTGAAAGAAGGGGAATTTGTTCTAAAAAGCGCATCAATTGATCTAAAGAGGACATGTACAGATATCTTTTTTCACCCACTATAATTTGAAAATACATAAACACTATTATGGATAATTGACATCTGTATGGAAAAGTGTTTGGCATATGAATGCTAATTGTAGAACCTACATATAGTTACTGTATGTGCAAAATCGGTACCACTTGTTACGGCCAATAGTAATTATCAGTAATCACTACAAATAACTTTCTTTGATTTAAATCGAATTAAATAAGACTATGTTATGTGTTGTGAGGCGTGGCTTTAATAAACATTATAGTATTTATAAAAAATGCATAAGGTTTGACAAATTGTATTCTGGAATTAACATATGATGGATATTCTAATATAAAGATCAATTCGTCTACAATAGCATCTGTACACAGTTATTTGAGATTAGCAATATTTATTTCATTATATTTTCAGTTTCTACCGATAATACAAGTACTGCTAAGTAGACATAGTGGAGGATTTTCTATACATATTTCATGTAATGATATGTAATAGATTTGCGTGAATAATATTACAGTGAACATTACTCAATAATTTTATTATAGATAATACATTTAGATGAGCAATATATTTCACTGGATGATATGGTAATAATTCTCTGGTTTATCAGAGACCCCCTAATTGACTGTTAATAAGAAGGTCTTAAGAGAGAGTTTTAAAACTGATGAATACTCTTTTGACAATTCCTGCTTTAACCATATTTAAATGAGACCACTATTTTTTTTATTGATACAGAAGTATTATTTAGCCACTGTAAACACGTATTTACCTTACTTTATTCTTTAACTGGCCATATGAGCATATTAGTCAAATGAAATTGCCATGTCAATCGTTGAGTTCAAAAGAGTGTCCTTTCATTTTCGAAAAGAAGACTTAGTGTTTCCGGGAGAGTGGGATGTTGGCACAACGATATAACAATCTAACGACTGCAGGTCGTGTCGCGTAATTGGTGCGGTCATAAAACCGTAGCGGTTCCAGTGTTGGGATAGGTGTATATCCCGACCAGATCACAGACGCCGTGCACATACAACAGGTGTACATGTGTACGTCTCAGTAAATAGCTAGCTCCCTCCGTGAATCAGGGTTATATTGGAAGAGGCAGACCGACGAGTTTATTCATGTATCACTCGTCTTCTAGTTACGTAACATCATGATTGGTTTGAATTTTTGTGAAAATTTCAGAGAACACTTTGGAATTGATTGAATGAAGCTGTGATGATTAACATTTGGTTGTATTAATGTTTAATGCTGCTATTGAACAATTGACATTGTTTCAATAAATGAATTTTAGAATGTCACTGTTGGTGTCGCTATGCTACATAACGGGTACATCTTATTCAGAAACATCATACTTATCAAATTTAGGAGCTATATGATATCAGAGTCTTGCTTTTTGGTATTTAAAATCACCAATACTTTACTTATTCTCATGTTCAGTGAACAGTTTGTAATTTAATGCAAAAAATATATAGAAATAGATAAGTCGTTAATGTCATATTCTTACTATTATATATGTCAAACGTATTATGATAAACATCATAGATGACATTCTTGATTTAGGTATTATCAAATATCAACAGTGTTATGAAGACCATTATAGTGTATTTACCATGTTCTACCTGCGACAGTATACGTTAATTCCTGTAAACATTTGCTCATTGGCAATACTGGTGTACCAGTTGCCTCATTATCAATGTTAGTATCAAGAGTATTTTGAAACTATATTAAGTAAAACCTTTTTGCTAAGTACCAGAAACTATCGTCGTTTAGTGTCTTCACAATTAATCCTGACAGTAATTCATCCTTTTAAAACGTATATCAATTCTCAATGAATGATTAGTCGACTCAGGTCAAAAGACATTATTGTTTATTGACGCAGTCTCAATATATGACACAACATACAAGACGCACTGACGCTGACGCCATTGTTGCGTAACACAATCACTCAATACATACCGACAAACTGGTCACCGGCGTTAACATAAAATGATCATGTGATACACCACTTGCATCAGTGATTAGGAATGTGTATTCCTCATCAGTTCTTATTGTTAACAATATCAGACAATAAATACCAACAATCCGGTCACCGGCGTTGATATAAAATACTTATGTGATATAAATTTTTGATCACTGAATAGGAATGTGTATTCTTCATCGGTTCGTATTGTTTCATGTGCCGAATTATGTAATTTCTCAGAGTCATATATAAGGGTAAACTGTTAAGTTCAGTCATTATGATCACAAAGCGTTATGGAAAGTCAAAGAAGAAGAATACCTCTACATCTCCACTCGAAGATAGTAAGACTTCGCGAGACTGGATTAACCTTCCCAAAGATCCGATTGCGATTACAGACAGAAGATGAAAGAATAGTCTCCATCAAGTCTATGAGTCTAATTTGTAAAAATGTTTTCTCAAACTGGCAGTGTAGATGACTTGAAACGAAGCGGGAGCAAGCGAATCCTTAACGATGAAGACCGTCAACTCATAGATCAGAAGTTGAACCAAGATGACGAAATGACTTCAACCCGAACTACAGCCCCTCATGTCAACTCGGGCTTCTAAAGATACGATATGCAGAGAGAGAAGGCGACTAGGATGGCAACAGTCTCGTGCGCGGTTTTGTCAAGTTGTCAGACACATACACAAGGTGTGCGGAATGACTTTTGCGTTCGTGTTATCGCCAGTGATGACCCTTTGGATGACGTCATTTTCACCGATGAGTGCTCTGTGCAACTAGAGGCTAATGCTTCTTTGTGTTTCAAAAAGCGTGGTGCTCAACCAAAGCTAAAACCAAAACCTAAACACCCGTATAAGGTCCATGTTTGGGCAGGTGTGTCGAAAAGGGGTGTTACGGACTTGTGTATTTTCACTGGGAAATTAGAAAGTATTGGCTACCAGTCAATTCTAGAACACTACCATCTACCCTTCATAGCAGATAAATTCCCAGACGGCCATCGTCTAATGCAAGACAACGACCCAAAACATACTAGCAGATCTACCCGGTGTTGGTTACAGGAAAACAACGTCATTCATTGGCCTACTCCCCCTGAGTCCCCAGACCTCAACCCCATAGAGAAGGTATGGGCACAGATGAAGTACTATCTTCGCAGAACAGTGAAACCCAAAAACAAAGAGGAACTTATTAATGGCTTACTAGCGTTTTGGGGAACACTTAACAGCACTGGAATTTGTAGATTGGTAGTTGGACTTGGGTAGGTTATGAAAATAGTTATCGAACGAGATGGTGCTGCGTCTGGACATAAAATCAGAAATAAAGATGGAAATAAATGATATTTGTATAAATGATATTTTGTTTGGCTTTATTACTCATTACACATGTCGTCATGAAACTGCAAGTATATGAATATTGATTGCAATTTGTCAAACACCAGAGATAGAACCATGGATTTAAGATGATAACTCTTTGATTGAACGTACGTAACGTAGCATTTACATACAGATACGATACAGAAGTACATCAACAATTCCGAATGCGTTAATATTGGTAATTTATACCGCATGGATAATAGTTATTTAACAGACCTAAAACATGAAATTGGAACTTGAAGCAAAAGAAGAATCGCATGCACATTTATCAAAACAATGAATATACTTTTTAAAAACGCGTTAATGGGTATGCCAAGTATATTAAGCGGGTCGCAGCTGCCTTCCAAATAATGTGAAATACAATTTGATGAAGAAAGAGCATTGTTATTATTCACTGTTTAACAACAATTATAGGAAACGATTACTTTTAGCAATGAAAAGATGTAATAATCTGAGGATGTTTTTATTTGTTGGGTTATCCAATGCGCCATTACCGTAAAGAACATCAACGGGTGTAACATCATAACCACGAGTATAAAAATACATGGAAGTCCTTATGTTTTTAATAAATCCGACATGTCAAAGGATATGTTGATATCAGACTGAAACACCTCACTATTTTTCACATGCAGTAATTATATATATGATCACCTAAGGACAATTATGTACTCTTATATCACAGTTTTTAGCCCGGAGACCATTTTGTACGGAAACAAACAACTTTCTAATTATCAAAATCAGCAAATAGTTGATCAAGTTCACAATTTCATTACCAAAACACAACGATTTAAATTTTGACATTCACATGATTGATTGATTTATATTTCTACATATTGGTCGTAAGTCTACTAGAACAAATTCAACCTTTGTATTTCTTCAGATGGGTTGATATTCACAACAATTCCAAAAGCAGTTTTCTATTATTACTAGATGGTATTACTGTTAATCTATTTGATGAATGTGTACATTGTCATTTATAATAGTCTTAATTATTGACGTCAATTTGTATTTCATCTTGAATCATATGTTGTATGGGAGCGGTGTTAATATAAGCTACACAGCTTGTTCACAATCCAAATTCATTACAGTGAATAAAATATGTTTAAACTCATGTGGAAAGGTAGTAAATAACATCTTCGGTAGAATGACCACATGCGCACTTTGATGTTTCCGACTTTGTATATATGTGCGTTTAGATTGTACAGTCGAGCTTTAGGCGGCAATGAATAATGGATGTTTTACTGTATGTGCTCTCCTCTCCCCCAATTCAATCAGTGCAGCAAATTGTGACACATCACACGTTGATACACATTATACTTGGATTCCGTTTTAATATATGTGAAACAATCGGGACTTTATGGCCATTTACATGGAAGTCCTCTTTTGTGGTAATTTGTCTCCTAGAGCGAGACGGTAGGACAGCGAGATGTTGACTAGTGAAGCGGATCAAGGGTTAATTAACGAGTTAATGGCTGCGGTCTTTGTATGAGGTATGTCGGCAAAGATAATAGGGGCAATCTCCCAACCCTACAGTGAACGAGATGAAGCTGCTGAAATCTACAAATCAAGTTAAAATGTCCTTGAATAAAATGAACAGGACCGATTAACTGAGATAAAGTTATTTTTATGTGTCACCTCCTGGGTAACATAGTACATTTACAAGTCTGTAGATAACACCAAATTAAAACAGCATCAGCTTCTTTAGCATAAATAGAGAGAGAGAGAGAGAGAGAGAGAGAGAGAGAGAGAGAGAGAGAGAGAGAGAGAGACAGAGACAGAGAGAGACAGAGAGAGAGAGACAGAGACAGAGAGAGAGACACAGAGAGAGACACAGAGAGAGAGACAGAGAGAGAGACAGAGAGAGAGACAGACAAAGAGAGACAGACAGACAGAGAGAGACAGATAGAGAGAGACAGACAGAGAGAGACAGACAGAGAGAGACAGACAGAGAGAGACAGAGAGAGGGACAGAGAGAGACAGACAGACAGACAGAGAGAGAGAGACAGACAGAGAGAGACAGACAGAGAGAGAACAACAATTGAGGTTGACGATTTCGTTTGACACTGAATATTTTGCATGAGATAGCTATATTTGCTGATTGAGGTTTTGGAATTAAAAGCTTGATCAATAATTGAGGCTTGATTCAAATAACTGTAGCGTAGATCTATGTAGAGTGGACAGTCAATAACAACATTTTCATAACTTCGTCTTCTATCTGTGACGGACAGAGAGAGCACTTCCGGTCGCAAGTGGGATAGGCGGCTTAGCATGTCTTCCGGTTTCTATTCCTAAAGGTAGACTACCTGAGCGTAATTTGGCTACGGATTTGCGGTGGTGTCTTATGTCTAAACCCGAGTTTCTGTCGACAAGTGTTTTCATAAGGGTCGGGATTATCCATGCGTTAATCCTCCTAAGCCAATCGACTATTCTCGAATAGTGGAGGGGACAAGAATTTGCCCAATTTTTAAATCCGCAAACTTAAATTGTCGATTCTCGCATATATGAACCTGAACCATTTTAAAGTACAAATGGAGAAATAGCAAATGCTCACTATTCACAAAAATACATCCAGTAGTAACATGTTTTATAAAGAAAAATAATCGAAACTGACTCGTTACATTGCATATATAAAATGTCAACCATTATTACCATGATAGTTTACAAACATGCATACAGGTAAACGGATATATAAAACAATAATTTAACTATACAAAAGCTCTTTCTGGCTAAAATAGAATGACAGGTGTTGCCAGTATAAGATTCCAATTCTGATGTGCTTTTAAATTACTTTATTTGAACTGTGATTACGCAATCTCTTTTCAATGATAAGATATATTTTCATCACATGAAGGTTTGCTTGGTCAAATTTAAAAAAATCAAGTTTATGTAAAACAATTATTCGTATAACACTGAAAGTTTAAAACACAATAGTTATAACCACGTGCATGTACAATCACAGAACATGACGCAATTTATATGTATTAACACCTGGTTCCTTCCCAATGTCTTCATGACATAATTCAATAGTCAGTAAGGGAAACGCTTAACAATATATACACAGGTCTAGACGACAATTCAATTGCTAAATGAGGGGTAATTAGTTATTGTCGCTACAGCGCAGTGGTCACTCAGCTTTGAAATCAAGTATTGAGCCAAGGAGAGGCCCAATCCTTATGAATGAAATATAGAATACTTATCGAATGGTTACGTGATAATATTTTTATGCAACGAGTGAATAGAATTCGGTAACAGACTTACGAAAGTGAGTAAAAAAGTAGTCAACATAAGAACCAGCTGATCGGAAAAAACGCGTATGAATAACAATCAGTAAAAACAAAATAGATCGCCAATTGGTGGGTGTCTACACACACATGGTATACGCCGATACACATATAAAAAATCATTTTGTTTAAATAGTATTTCATTTAAAAAACTTAACACTAACAAGCAACGAAAGCGTCACCGGAATGTTTGAACGATATGTTATGTCACATATGTGTAACCAACTCGATCATTGTTATTTTGACTTTTGCCATACTGATATCTGGTATTTTGAAAGCAATACTGAATGACTCGACCAATAAACTTCTTGTCAAACTTTGTAAATGATGGAAGCTTTCGAAAAATCAATGAGGTATATGACATCATCGGTCAGAAGTCACTGTTGTACATACAAATGTATTCATAAACTGTTCCATGACTGTTTCTTTCAGGTGTTTTATAATTGCACATTTACCCGTGAACAATAAACACTGTACAATTGACATACATGATCAAATTACAAAATCTACATAGATGTTGTCTCTTCTTATTAAAGGTATGCCCGACAGGTGATTACATACTCAAATCGCATATAAATTAATGCAACTATATCGGCAAAACTGATCACAGATAATCAAAACTGCAACTCGAATGTCTTCTTGTTCTATTTCAGTTATACCTTGAAAATAAGCATTTAGTTGTACCGTTTCAGTTGTTATGTCTTACAAAACTGGCTCGTGAGATTTTCACTAGAATTGATAAGTCATCTTTATTTCTTCCATAAGTATAAAAAAAAGGTTGTGCACACAAATAATTAATGTACAGTTTTGTAAACAATATTTGAAAATGAAAAAGAGTCATATACCAATAACATCACTTTCTCCCATTGTATCCTGTCTAAATTACCCAGTGTTGTCAAAGAACCGAGAAAATCATGGTCAGCAATTATTCCTTCTTCGTAATGTGTTCCTAAATTCTACAAAATCAAATCATCTGTCTTAAAAAAATGTGTATGACATTATGACATGTATTGGCATGGGGATTTTCACGATTTGATTCGGCCGTCTTAAAATTTAAACACCCACCAACTACAGAGAAGTTTTAACGAGTAATAAGGCTTTCACCATAAAGTGGATTATCTCTCCTGTATAAACAAGGAATACAAGTAATGATGAATAACGATGTTCATAACTTCACACAAACGCTACAAAGTCGTAGAAATGTACATTCAAATTACACTTTATCTAAGAGGATATTATTTATTTTTTTACCAGTGCAAACTGGCATGTAAATACTGTTTAAGATGATACTAATGTTATGCCACGTTCCGTTCTGACTCTTGACTTTGTTGACGACAGTGCTGTAGAAGGTATACATGAAGTATCTGACCATAGGGATACATTGAAATAGTATGCATTGTTAAAGTTTGAAAAACAAATAACCAATCAGGTAGTAAAAAACATTTGGACCTAATACGGCAGATTTCAGTTTCACACTCTATTATGATTAAACTTCTGCTGTACTGCCGACATGCAGACACATCCCTGATCGCGGTTTGACTGCAATCTGAATGCAGTTGACCGCGGTCTGACTGCAATCTGAATGCAGTTGACCGCGATCAGAATGCAGTCAGAATGCAGGTGACCGCGATCAGACTGCAATCTGAATGCAGTTGACCGCGATCAGAATGCAGTCAGACCGCGGTTTTCAGGTAACTAATTCTGCAAGGGTCTGTATCATTAAACGCATGTAGAATTGTAATGTCTTTAAATGTGGACCAATCTACAAAAGAGAGAGGGAAAGTTAAAAAGAACACAGAGGGCCTCAATGTTTACTGGCTATATATATATATGTATATGTATATGTACATGTATATATATATATATATATATATATATATATATATATATATATATATATATATCCAGTATATATTGAGGCCCTCTGTGTTCTTTTTAGCTTTCTCTCTCTCTTTTGTAGATTGGTATATATATGTGTGTGTGTGTGTGTACTTATGTAGCTGTTGGGAAAGAGGCTTGATATGTAAAAACTGACAATAATGTATTGTGTATAAGGGAAATCGAGTAACATTTGAATATAGTGTTACTTATTGTCTTCACTTTTTCAGTAGCATGGCTTTATGTCAACAAAAGGTTTATTTAGAACATAGAGGAGACAGATTACACACTCATAAACATTTCCCTCAGGAAAAACTCACCTTAATAAGATCATTTAAAATAACCTTTTCTCAAGGGCATATTCCGTTGTTATACATTTATCTTAAAGCTGTCCATTTTCGTCAATGCTATGGTGTCACTGGCATCTACATGTAATTTCTATAGAATATTTAAAAATTACATCGGTATGTCTTTCCATTTATCATTAAGATCCAGCACGCTGTAGGCAGGAATCCCTGACATTTACTGCACCCCCCTGTCGTCTAAAGGCAGCGTATGCTGACAAGTCACGTGCAGAAAGCCGTGACCCCTGACCTCTTATAAAACAAGACAATTACAGATGTCCAACGAGTGATCTGTCGATGTAAAATGCAACAGAAGGATTCTACACTAATCATCCACTCCACTGATATGTCATACTTGTAATAAAGTTCGTTAGTCCTCTTACACGAGTCCAAGAAAAAATTCAGTCTATGGGAGAGAAAACTTCCGGTGAAAATTGTCACATGTGAAGAAGTTTGAGAGACAACGGTTTCCAAACAATGATAAATAAAGTAAATCTGATGCAGTGACACTTCATAATTGTGTTTATTCACTGTACACAATAACCAACGTTAGTCAGTCTGATTCATAATAATATCGTTGTAATGTTTTATCAAGGCAAAATGGAGCTGTCAAATCGTGAGCTTCTTTCATCTTGCTGCAGTTAGAAACCGTTAGGCCTAGACTGAACAAACAATGTGTTCACAACAACATCATCTAAAAACAATTTGATCATGATCACGGATTTCAAAGTTAAAAAAAACCAACTGACATTTATATATCTTGTTATGGCTAAAACTTGCATTACAATTAGGCCTACAGATCATCTTGAAAAATCTACTTACAAATTGCCGATAAACAGCATGATGCCATTACGTACTTTCATGCACTGATGGCGGATTTCGAACACAGTTTCGATGTTCAAGTTCAGTATCCGATTTATGGCACTTGATCGGAATATCCTAATACACACATGCTGCATTAACATTTTCGTAGTGGTGAAACAACAATTGGCTTATTTAAAAAGATGTTAGTTCTTGAGTAATGACACTTGGACCCAAAGACAACCGTTAGTAGGTCCCGCGCGATTGTAAACAAGTTACTGTCAATGCTATTCCGGGAAAAGTAATGTTTATGATAGCAACACTCTGTCGGTCATGCTTGGTCTACTGTTTTATATAAACATATTTATTTTCTATTTTAAAAACTATCATTCAGGACAAATGTTTGTACTGTTTGATTTCAAATGAAATTTTGGAATATACGGGCGTAACGTGTTTGATGAAAATTCATGAAATATAATTTATTTGGATCGAGTTTGTTTTTGTGAAAGGCAAAACAGTTATGACATGAAAAGGAAGTTTCGTCTGTTAATAAAAACAATCAACTAGCTAAGTTACTTACGACAGACAAGTGTCACTATCCAATATCTCCAAGTGAACTCTCGCGAAACGTCACTCTGACATGTGAACATTAACAGTAAGAAAGAATGCGTTGGCACATCATGAATTCATGCCAAATAATTCATTCGTTTTGAAAATAAAATACCTTGAACTCAACTCGTAACTGTTTTGTTATTGTTTTCTGTGGACCATGTTGTACTTAGGGCCGATGGCCCACACCTGTACTGAATAAAGAATATATATAAGAAAATAAATAAATTTGAAATGACATTCCATTGACCTTGCCAGGACACACGTGGTTTTGATTGACATAGTGGGCGTGGACAATTGAGTGACAAGATGGGCGTGGTTATCGTAGCTTTGCGCAGCTTGAGATATCGATGTCGTCATTGATCGATTTACCAAAAAATTTCCTCACAGTTAATTGAAATTTAAAACTTTGACAAATATTATATACGTTTTTAAACCTTACTTGACAAGCAGTAGTGTTTGATGTGTCGATAGCGTGTAGACATACAATCGTAAAGTACAGTGTCGTGCCGGTGACGTTATTTTCATAGACGTGCACGTTAATTTAATCTGGGATAAATAGTTTTCATAGATACGATTTGCGTCCGATTCTATTCACATTTATCAGGTTTTTGGGGAATGGACTTGGCTTCAACCTCATAATTTAATTTTCCGTTTACTATTATGGGAATGGCAGAACTTTGATCAACATGTATACGTAGTTGTGAAAACATTTAACATGACGGTCTATGGGAAACGTTTTTATCTAACGTACACATGTAGGGAAATTGGATGACATTAGTTAATTAACGTCCGAAAATTTAATTTAAATTATTTTCTTCCAGGTGAGATGATTTCACATCAAGTTGAAAAGTTTAACATTGATTTAAACTGAACTTATTTCATGAAAATCATTTATCCCAGCGTAAATTAGCATGCAAGTCTATTGAAATACGACACCGTACGAATATAACTGCCACGTAGGCCTACTGTAGTCCGACACGAGTAAATTCAAGAGATTAACAGATGAACGATAACACAAGTAGACCTAATTACATGAGAAATGTGAATTTGTATTTATAAATGTTGGGAGGCAAATTACTTGAAAAATAGTAAACATCAGTTTAGTTCACTCTTGCACTTGTCTGTTGCAGGTACCGTTATCAACCGCCTCTTGTATGTGAGAGTTTTTGTGAATGATTTGTGACATACCAACTTCAATCCATCAACATTCTCATACTTAATTTCGACTGGCATTTTGATTTGCTCCACATTGAAATAAAGGATGAACTGTTACCAAATCTTGAGTTTTTGTCCAAAATATAACTAATCTGCGGTTGTCCAGTCCAGTCCGGCGGCCTTCGATAGATTCCGTACTCCAGTGAACGAGATGAAATGACACCCGACCTACAAGAGTTCTACTTTGTGTGCAGGTACTCACTTGACAGTGTAGAATCAAGGAAATTGATGGGATATCTTTCTTCAACAACCCCCCATTAGGTATTGTCTTTTTTGCCTCAACACTTTGATAGAATTGCTAAAATATTCGTTAGACTTACTATTTGCGTCATATAAATAATATATTATATTATGATATAGATTTGCTTTTGACATTTGTTTAAATATTAACACGTGTTCATATCTAAATTGACAAGTGTTCATTGTCATATTAATTGACAGTGCTTGTAGTAAATTTAGTATTGTTTATGTTTTAAACTATAATTTAGTTGTGCTCCTGATATCCAAACCCGCATGACCCATTACATGTGTGACAAACGGTACACGACATTCATTTTTAAAACTTTTTTCAAAGCGATCGCTTACACTCGTAAACAAACATATATACACTACCGGGCAGAAGAAACGCCTACCAGATATTTTGTAAGATTCCGTAAATACTTTAAGCAACATGATAACCCTATTATAGCATAATGAAGTTACATCATTTATCTGCAATATTCCTGACTTCCAAGAGTTGAAATGTCGTTTCAGCGAAATGGTGAGATGGGCAGTTTGGATCGGTGCATTGTCCTGTTGCAACAGCGTCCTGGGATTCTGTTGGAAGAATGGAATGACAATGGGCTGTAAAATTTGTTGAATGTATCCCTGGGCATTCAAGTTACCATTTACAATAACTAGATCTGTCTTCCTGCCTCCGCAGATACCTCCCCAAACCATCACTCCACCACCTCCAAATGCTCTCACCTCTTGGACAGTTTCGGGCATCACACGTTCCCCTAAACGACGCACAACACGTATCCTCCTGTCAGATTTGAATAATGTGAACTTGCTTTCGTCTGTGAACAACACACGAGCCCAGTTCCTTTTCTGCCATCTCATCACAGTGCGTGACCACGCCAGTCGGTGGCGCGGGGTCAAGGTTACGCCGCGGAATGGTCTGTACGTCCGAAGACCATATCGTTTGACGCGTCGTGATAATGTGCGTCTGCTGACAGCGTGATGGAGTGATGTCGCTGCAGATTCAGTCACTGTGAGAAACCGATTTCGAAGATGGATCAACCGGACGTAGCGGTCTTCGTTGGCCGTAGTAACGGGTGGACGTCCACTTCTTGGCCTGTCTGCTGTCCCCCCTGTGTCACGAAGTCGTCTCACTAGTCTCGTTATCGTAGATTTGTGACAACGGAAGGCTCTCGCAACTTCATCTTGAGTCGCACCTTGCTGTATCATCCCAATAGCTCTTTCTCTCTCTACCTCCGTTAATCTTGGCATTATTCTTGTTAGATTTGCAATCAGAATGACCGAATATGAAAGCACACTGTCTTCTTAAACCAAAATACTGCACGTGCAAAGTGCTTTTCATGTTCAGCACGTTCTTTTCCTTAAAATCAATTTTCTTGAAAATCACTGACCCGAATCACGATTTCTGTGCAATTTAAATTAAAAAGAACATTCATAAATGTTACAGTAAAGCGAAAATTCCATCATAAATTATTTCTTATAAAAAATTCAATTTTTTTTATCTTAAGACAACTCGTAGGCGTTTCTTCTGCCCGGTAGTGTAGCTTAACAAACTTATGTCTGATTGTGATTATGTTCCGTTAGTACACATATATGTCTATATTAAATGTATAGATTACCAACCAATACCTTATGGGGACACTCTGATCAGGAGAAACCTTCTATTTTCTGATTAGCTGAGAATGGAATTCCCCAATGTGGTTTCCACTTGGTTATCGTTTGTCGACAATTATATACTCCATTTGGAAATTAATATAATTAGATGCTTTTGATTTATAGTTCTTCTTTTATTCTTTATTTATTAATTATATATAGTAACATGCATTACGTTTATAAGTATGTCAGATAAATATAACTATGCGCACAATGTACAATGTAGCCTTAGTATTGTTTCTTTTATGATATCTGAATTTAAAATCTTAAAATTATAAATATCCTTTAGTATCAATTTTAATAATCCAAATCAAAAATGAAAACAATGTTTTCGAATTTATATACTTCTTGAAATCGTGTTATCCCACATTCTCTCTTGTCAATCGCTCATACTGCCATGACGTTTTCGAGCACCTGCTTACATGTAGATCTGCACATCTGCCCATCTGCCCACTTCTGTCGTCTGCCGCTTGTGTTTTGAATTTTGAATTGAGGTATTCGTCCCGTAATTACATGTGAATCAATAGCGAATACAATTTAATAATTGGAGGTAGGAAATAATGTATTCAGCTTCTGTCACTTCTGGACTTGTCTGGTGATTTTATTTTTCTTGAAGCTTCTAAAGGGAAGTAATAATAAACTGACGTCCGTTGCCACGTCATTTCCGGAATGAAAGTTTTTCGTCTGCAATACATTTTGATTTCATTTTTACAGTAAAAGTCACATATTATTGCCAAAAGACCTTACAAATGTGTTACATATAATTTATTTATTAATACACAATACGTTTCTGAGCTTGTGTTACAGTGTAGAAAATGTAATTGGGTCATCGTTTTCTCTGTTGACCGGCCTCAGGTTATTGTTTGCATCGAATTTGTATCCGTTGTTTGCACAGTGCTGTTAGTGAAATGCTTACGTTTATCACATTAAAAATCACATGGTATAAATATGAATCTCTTTGTATCCACGTGATAATTTTGGTAGCTATTGAAACAATAATTCTTAAGATATTGCTTGTATTCGTTCTAATTACCGAAGTCCGCCATATTGATTTGAAACAGACGATTTCCGAGACATCAGCATGGGCAATAGCTTGCTATTCGAAAAGTGTAATTTCTACATTGCTGAAACTTTATTGATACCACTTTTAGTTATTGTTGATATTTATTCTTAAGTATTGATTCTGTGTGTTCTGTAGTGAGTGAGAAAATCGCAGTCAAAGCGATGCGGGCAAAGTTGATGAATTTATCAAACAATAATAACGTCTTCGTTTTATGTTGACTTCTAACGATGTTAGATAATTTATCGCCGTGGTAACTCGATAATCGGATAACAGTAAACATCCTTGTGAATATTCAGTTACAACCCTGAATTCGTAAAATGTGAATTTATCTGGAATATTTTAGTTTTATATTTCAAATGATCGATCCTGGATAAATCGTCCAGATTACAAAAAAAATAGATTTCATGAAAATAGTACTACTCTGCTCTTTTAAGGATTATTTCTTCTTTATTGTATGTGGTATGACAATATAAAATATATGATCACATAGCCTAGTGATTTCCCCATCAGTGTGTGAAAATTTGCTTAGAATAATTGTTTACTTTTTGATAAATTTCAATTTTCGTAACGGTGTTGATTTTACGGCGCTTCAGCTGAAATTAATCCAGATGACAGTGGGTGTTTGCCTAAAACAAACCAGCAGGCTAAAGATTAAGCTGTCAGTACTAAATTATCAGGGCAACTGCAAAGCAGTTATTGGTTTTTAGTACTATACACTAAACTCTTAAGGTTAACACGTATAACCGTGAATAACCATACGATAATATGCAAATTTGTTTTTATATCATACCATGAAGTTATCGGGGGTAAGAGAATAAATATTGTCGGTCAGTTTATCGGATCTTTTGTTGATCAATCAATTTGAACTGATGGCAGATTTCGTAATCAAATAAGGCATCATAATCAAATAATAAAATAATGAAATGGTGCCTGTTGACATAAAGCGTGTTTTAATTTTTATTTTTATTTTCCTGTAATTGATGATATATGTTGAGGCGCAAATCGTTGCTATATTACTTGACACGACTTACTAGATGCAATCCTAGCTACCTGCTAATACTGCTTTTACCTTTCGTGATGATTTCGGACTGAAAGTTGTAAAGGGGTGTTTCAAAGCTTGAAATACGAGGACGCTCAAAAAATGAAACTCAATAGTACAAGCTCTTCATGTTTGTCCATTATTTCAGACCCGTCAGACGACATCACTTCAATTCGCATTTCACACATGGTTTAGGTAGCAACATGGCATATTATAATGGCAGTAAAGAACGATATTCTGTTAGTTTGCCACACTTCCCAACCTTGTATTCGTGTTGTATTTTATTTCAAAAGATAATTTTCTTACCGAAACAAATTTATGTTATAAATCCTATATGGGTAAATGGTTCTATCAAATGACTGTAATCTGTTGCATGTTATGTTTCTAAGGGAAGTGAAAGTATTCTTTTGTCGATTTAGAAATGAGATGCCAATTTGTCATCAGCAAGGGAAGTTTATTTATTTCCATCAGCTGAGCAACTTGTCTTAATGTATTTCAATAAGTTAGGATATTTTATAGCCAGATGCAATTAAAATGAATTCTCCAAATATATATAATGAAAAATAAGAGTTACGTTGAAATGGCAAAACCACTGATGATAGACTCAGATTAATCGTATTATCACCTGTCAGATATAAAACCACTGAAGTCTCATTTACTGATTAAATAGTGATGTAGATGGCTATAAATCAGATTCTGAATTAAGCCCTCTTGCCATCAGAGACATTACTTCTGTATAATTCCCTAAGTCTTGTTCTGCAATAGCTTATCTTATATGTTCCATGAAATGATTTTAAAGGTATGCCAAAAGACATAACTATTTCAACAAGTCTTCTTATGCTAGCTGTTGGTGTTTTCAGATACGAAAATAAAAGAAAGATTTCGATATAAACCATTCTCCTTTTCCTCTATCAATGCTATGAACGAATTGTTACATTATTTAATTACATTAGGTATTTGTCTTATTTGGGAAAGGGGTGTGTCATGACTGTGGAGGAGTCCATCTCACGAAGGGGCGAGAGTTCCTTCCCTTCCGACCGGTTGCAAATGGTGACCCACATATCACACGGAGGGCTAAACTGAATGTTAAACAGCTTTTTTCTAAAATCCCCTTTACACAAGTCAAATTGTGGAACAGTGAAGATTGACGTTCGGTAAATGAATATGTAATAGTATTTATGTGTTTGCCCGGTCGATTTCAACTCCCGGTGAACATGTTTGGCGCTGCTTGATCATAATAAATGTGGCCGACTATGCATTGCGCAATGTTTGTTTGACATTTCTCAAATTAATGTAGATCTAATTGAAATGAAGCATATTTACATGAAGCTGTTACGCTTTTACAACTGTTAAAGCAACTTTCGAAATGTGACGTCATTTTCAAAAGAAGTTCCGTCACCTCTGTAGTTATAATTTGCATCTTTATCCGTGTATATGACTCCGAGAACATTATCCATTGTGTGATAAATCTCTACTTCAGGTGTATGTACCGCTCGTGGATTGAAATATTTTGTATTTTGTATGGTTTCATTCTTTTACCCCGTTGTGTATGAAAATCTAAAATGCTAAAAGCTAAAACGTAATTTTACGATAGCCGTTCATGTTGTTTATATCGACGGGAGTATTGTTATTAATGCCAATAACTCTTTAAATCGTTCGGTGACCCCGTAATTTTCTTACATTTTTGTATAAAATGCATTATAAACTTGCTATTTTGAAAAAAATAAACGAATTCTAAAATATTTTATTTCATCGTCCCATATCTCCTTAAACAATCTTCAGATTGTTCGACCCTAACAATCTGAGAATGCTCATAATCTAGGATTATGGGTATGAGGGTATGAGGTCGATACCCAATGAATTTATGATGTTTAATCTACCAACTACAGGGGTCGATTGTTAGATTGTAAAGGGTTATGATGTTTCATCTATCGCCTGTAGGAGTCGATTCCTAGATTGTGAAGGGTCGTGATATTTTATCTACAGACTGTAGAGTCGATTCCTAGATTGTGAAGGGTTCTCAAATAGTTTTTTCTATCCAATCTACATATTAAATGAGTCAATTCCTAGATTGTGAGGAGCTTTCAACTCGTTCTCCATATTGTCTACCGACTACAGGGGTCGATTTCTAGATTGTGAAGGGTTGTGATATTTCATATACAGACTGTAGGGGTCGATTCATAGATTGTGAAGAGTTATGGTTTTCATGTAAAGCCTGTAGAAAGCCTTCTCAAATAGTGTTTCTATTCATATCTACAGACTATAGGGGCCGATTCCTAGATTGTAAGATGCTTTCAACTGGTTTCTATATCTATATCTACAGACTGTAGGGGTCGATTCCTAGATTGTGAAGGGTTATGATTTTCATCTACAGCCTGTAGAAAGCCTTCTCAAATAGGTTTTCTATTCTTAGCTATCGACTACAGGGGTCGAATCCTAGATTGTGAAGGGTTATGATATTCCATCTACATATTGTAGGGATCGATTTCAACATTGTGAAGGCTTCCCAAATACTGTTTCTTTTTATCTACAGATAAAATGGGTCGATTTCCAGATTGAGAGGGGCTTTCAACTCGTTTCTCTATCTTATCTTACAAGGGGTTGATTCCCAGATTGTGAAGGGTATATCACCTACGGACAGTAGGAGTCGATTCATAGATTGTGAAGTGTTATGATATACCGACTGCAAGGCTCGACTCTCAAGTTATGAATTTTTTTTATATTTAATCTATCAACTTGAGCGGCTGAGTCCTAGACTGTGACGGGTTTTAATTTGTCATCAAGCGACTACAATATACCCTGCTTATAATGCCACCCCGGAATATAATGCCATGTTTTTGCGAGAACGGATGTCCTGCCCTTATCATTCACTAGTTACAATGCCAAACTGGTTATGTCATTTGCCAATGCATACTCTTTGATAACAAAAATACATTTTCCCTGGTTATAATGCCAATCGTCAGTTGATCGTCCGTTGCAATTGGTATGAAGTCATGCTATTTAGCGTCTTGTTTTAACTAATTATACTGGGATTATCCAGTCACTCAGGGCTAATGACAGGCGACAACACACTGTTGATAGTATGGACAATGAAATCCCACCAAATATCCTGTTTTTTAATAAATTAGTTAATATATGACCACGTATTATGTTCGTAGAGTGACTATGGCATATGGTACTCTACAGAATGTCCGTGAGTTCTCACAATTGTAGGAAAACAAGTAACAAGGGAAAAAGTAACAGGAAAATAACAATTTGTTAATTACTAACTGCTGGACTTTTGATATTGTTTGTTCAAAACCCTACAAGGCAGTTCTCTCTGTAAATTAAAAACATCGAGTCATCAGTTACAAATTGAAATAGATATTCGAATACACCAAGGTGCGAACGATTCTGTGATTATTGTCTAAATGCCCTTAAAGTGTATGAAATAGGAAGATGAGTACCACTTTTTGTTGCAGTGTCCCTTGTACCATAGTGAACGTATTACTTTAATCAAACCTTACTACTGGAGGCGACCAAGTGTATACAAGGTTATTGAACTACTAACAAATCATAAACAAATTTCATGTTATTAATATTAGCAATATATCAACTCCTGTAATGAAAAATTGGAAAACATTTATATAAGTCTGTTCTTCCTGGATCTCCATTAAACGGAATTTGTAATTTGTGATGAGGGGTCTTCAAGGCCCAAGGCGCTAATAAAACTCTTCTGTCTATCTGTCTATCTGTCTGTCTGTATGTTGTAGAATTCAATCATGGACAAGGAACAACGACTCAAGTTTCACACATTCCTTGAAGCCAAAAATCCTGACACTAAAGCGGAGTGGGGTTTTATAGGAAGAGAACAACAAACTTATAACAGGCTTTCAAGCAATTCCACAAGGGAACACGTTGATTCGAAATTTAAACACACAAATAGAAGATAGGCACGTAAATGTATATGTATAGGTGCTCGGAAAAAAGTAACAGTGATCAGTGATTATGATTTTATTTACTTGTTAAGACATGTTGGTAGTCTTTGCAACAGTACAGTTACAGTTTAAATGTTTTTGTCTTTGAAGATAGTCTTGCAGTTGAAACGATGACAAAAGTTGTTATAGTTAATTAGTTTATTCAATTAAGCTAAAATTGATGTTATCTGATCAGCTGAGGAGGAAGAAGATAATCATGTTTTAATCATGTTATTACGGATAACAATTATACGGTTTTAGACCCTGATAATAAGGAAACACTTCCTATCAAGGACCATAACCTTATGATAACCTCGGTATGAAGGTTTCTCCTTATATTAAGCTCGTTGCTAATTTGTACAGGCCTCATCTACACTTTGGATTGACACTCGAAGAACTGCAAAAAACAGCTCATTATTATTGTATAAACTCAACTCTATGCAAACCTTTTTATCAAACTGATAACATATATCACAATAAAGGTTGTTAACGTGAGACAACAGTGCTTCATTTCGCAATTAATACAAGTTTTCGCACCATGTCATTTGATCTTATTTTTTCTTAGGTCACCCTGACTTTGCGATATGAGTTAATATATGTCTCAAAACTTTAATGATTGAAACATATATCTGTGTCTATGGCATAGTCTCTCATTGCCCCTAGCAAGTCAAAGCAACTTTTGCTGTGACCACTAAACATAAACAATTTATTGTTGCTTTTCTCATTTATATTATTTCGTAGGTCATGTTGACTTTCCGATATAATTTACAAGGTAATACATAACACTCTTTTATAAATTGTTCTTTTGTTTCAAAGGATCATTTTCCAGTCGAAACAAATTCTTTTGATGTTATGGATGTTATAATTCTCTTAGGACATCATATAAAAGTACATAAAAGTATATCAGTACTTGTTATCGTTGAAACATGTCTCTAGCTCCAATCTCCTTTTCCCATTATCACTATCAATAACTAATTTCCTTTATTACTTCCATAATGTATTTGCAGCTGTGAAATATATAGTGAACACTATATTTCTTTTAATTTTTCAATAATAATTTTATTTCTAAAATATAGTGTTCCCAGTGAGGGAAATTGTGTTATTTGTGAAAATTACAATTACTGTGTCTGTTCATTATGTCATGTGCAGATGCAATGTAGTAAGTTAAATATAGACTCTAACAACGTTTATCCTGCTGCTTTAGCAATTAGAATAGCTTTTAAAGACGGTTTGAACGGTTTATGTATATTTTCTGCAATGTTCGTCAAATACGAGTGACAAAAAATCAAAATGTCTGTAACAGAAAATAACTGCTGATAGTAATAGCCTTTGACATGACCTGCAAGTGACCCTTTAATTAGGGGGTTCAGGTGACCTTTAGTTCACCTTTGAAGAAAATGCGGTCATGTTATCAATCATAAAATGACCTATCTTCGTAAGTCATTCAACAGTTGTCAACAAACACTGCACGGATGAAAACTTCAGACATGAATTCCCCTGATGAAACTTTGACTACCCTTCAAGACCACCATTGTCATCTTGATCTTTGTGACAATGTCTTTGCGTTAGCAAAGAAATGGAACGATGTTGTATACATTGACATCAGACAGTATACTGTGTATGTTAGTGGTACAGGTCTTACCCTACTAAACGTGGTATTATGCTAACTCTAAAACACTGGCTTGAGTTTCCTGGAGGTTCCTATTACTTGGAGGAGTTCAGTAAGACAGGTGATTATACACATGTTGAGGCAATTATATATGCCACCGTGGAAGACCATGGTGTGGATCTTAGACACTGGGAGTATAATGGTGATAAACTAGTACCTTCCTCAAAAGGTATTCTTCTCTCTCAAGATCAGTGGAAGAAACTGAGAGACTGTTGTAATGTGATGCCAGACTTTGTGCCGGAACTTAAATACATGAAATCAAATAAGTCAGACTCATTAAAGAGAAAGTTATTGGACAATGAGTCAGCATCCTTTCAACCAGTCAGGAAGAAGCAGGAGACCAAGTCTAACAAAAACAATGATGGTGAAAATGAAAAGCAGCAGGTGTTATCTGCAGTAGCCGCACCAATGGAAGAAAAAGAAGAAGAGGCTGAGTGGGAAAAAACTTACAATTGGACATGGAGCGTGACTACAAGAAGTTTGACCAACAGATGGAATGTCTGATTCCAGGATATGGTAGCTTGGTCCAGGGGAAGAAGCCTGATCATCATCCACTAGGATTTGTTGAAATGATCGCAGATAGCGGAACAGTGCAATGGGAGGCTGCTACTGAGTTTAATACAATAATTGAGTCACCACCAATGTACCTCAATTTAAGGTCACCTCCATTTGATAATGATGACAATGGTAATGCTAATTGATGATGTTGATGATTATGATGAAGCTGATGATTATGATGGTGACCTTGATTTAGACGAACATTTTCACCAGTGTTCGAAATATAATCCTAGTGACTACATGAACTGGTGAAGTTCAGTATAGTTCTAAACCATGAACTGTACAGACGTGTTTTTCATTGTTTCTCTCTAATATTAAGATGGATGTATGTGGTTATCTTGACAACACTGTTGTTGCTGATTGCACTGGATGTTCAGTAAATTCTGATTGGACTTCGTTTGGGAAGAGACTTGAATCGTTCAAGGACTGGCCAATTCAAATAAAGCAAAATCCTAGAGATTTGTCTCATGCAGTCCTTGTTTATCAGCACCGAGGAGACTCGTGTATTTGTTTCAAATGTGGTATTCGTCTCAGAATGGATGTCTTCTGATGACCCCTGGGTGGAACATGACAAGTGGTCACCAGACTGTGACTATTTACGTATGGCAGGGGTAGAAAGGAGATGTATCAACTCCAATTGGGTATAAACTTTTCACCACTAGGCATTACTAAGAAGAGGAAGCCAAAGAAGACTTACAAATGGATATCATTGTAAACTAATCTAATTGTAAATTAGACTAGAGGGTTGGTTCTAACCTGTAGTTCTACTTAAATGAAATGGAGTCAATAAAATGAATGAAGAGTATATTGTTTTTGTTGTTTTCTTGTTGTTTCTTTCTACCTTAAATTAGTCATTCTCCAATAGAGGACTTGCTATCTAATATAACGTTGTATTTGGTGTAAATCATATGTTAAGGGTAAACCTGGACCTGTCTTCTACTTGATTCAATAGTCCTTGTGTCTTGGGTCTCCATTGCAAATGGTGCAGATACATACTAAATTGTACATACATTTCTTTAAAAGCTCTCCATGTTAACTTCTTCAGTTTATCATCTATCATTTTTTCAGTGAGACCTATTTTCAAATAAAGTTTTCTTTTCTCTTCCAAAAAGTCTTTATTCACCTCACATACACTTTGATACATTTGTCTTATTCCTTGCTCCTCAAGATCATGTGCTTTCTGTGGTTTATCAGCATGGTTTGTAACACTATCATCATCGTCGTTATCATCAGTAGCATTTTCCACTTCAGGAAATTGTTTATCATGGAGATGTCTCTGCAAGTTATGACTATTACTGAAAATTTGCCCACAATAATCACAATCCTCCATTTGACGTGGCTTTTTCACAGTAATGAAATCCTCTTTCAATTTTATTTTCATTCTCCCATCAGGTAATCCAGGTGGACTCTCTGGACAGCAAGTTTTCTGTGTTTTTGCAGATCAGAATGGTCCTGAAATACTATTCCACAATCGCAGGAAGGCATGTTTGAGAGGTTGTCTTTACACGTCAGCTCTCAATGGATACTTTGCTCCAAAGGAATCTTCTGTGGTGTGTGAAAACATTAGCTCAGAGCCGATCAGAGTTGGGAGTAAATGGTTTAAGGTCGACAACCAAATACCTAAAGGTTTTTGAGTAGCCAACTGAAATTGATCCATAAAATATTTGTAATTCAGGGATACATTTGTCTTACTTAAAGTCTTGAAGTCATGATGGGTTGCTGATCCAGTGGATTGTTAAAAAGGATCAAATAAAGGCAATTTCGTCGTTGCGTAGGATCCTAATTATGGTATAAATTTTGACAGTGTCATTGATTGCTAACGCTGCAGTAATTGTGGCGGCGGCAGCAACCTGGGAGATTGCTGTCTATAGATGTCTGTGGCTGCGTGTGTATTTTTCAGTGGCTGTCTCTGTAGCACATGTTGCATGATTGCATCCTTTCTCGAAAACTGTCTCTGACACTCAAGGCATGTTGTATCCATGGTGGCCGTGTTTCAAATGAGAAATACTTTATGAATATATTTCTGTATATATACTATGCTGATGCTCCTATGAGGTATATGTGTATTGGTGTTTGCATGGTGGCCGTAGTGGTGGTGATGGTTGTGATGGTGATGGTGGTGGCTGTGATGGTGATTGTGATTACTGTCTGTAGATATATGTGGCAGCTGCATGTGTGTATGTGTCTCAACATATTGTCAGTTCTGGAAAAAAAACTCCCCACACTCATGTTGACAGTTCAATGGTTTATTTCAAACTAACTTTATTATTTGGTGTTGCACTTAATAAATAGTAGTTAAAAGATTTTCATTCGTTTTCTTTTACCTCCTCTCACTTTGATTTCCTTTGACCGTTTTAAAATGGCCTGTACTCTTTGTTCCCGAGCTTGGGCTCACTCCACGACTTGATGTATAGGGGAGACCAAGTCGATTTTGGTTTGTTCAGAATAAGGCATGGTCAGTGCCTGTTCTTTTCGAATCCTTTCTTCCAAAATGTTAGGCCATTCTGGATCGTAGAGCTCAAATGTTCTGTCCACAGAGATTGTACCCTGCTGTTCCTCACCTCTCATGACAAAATTATATGGTTTCAGTTTACCCTGGACTTGCAACATATAATAGCTAGTCCATTACTCAGTATCCAGTGCAAATAGTTTATATTGACTCATCGTGATGCGTTCTGTTTGAATGTTCTTAAGCAAATGAGCTAAGCATTATGTACATCTTATATATATATATTTTTTAACCTGTAGCTTCAAACCTTCATATCTAACTTCAGGCAGATATTTTAGAATGAATGTTATCAGAAGTGTATTTTGAATTAAAAGCCATTTCTGTACATCCTATATTGTGATCGGGTCAGGCAAACGTGTCAGTACTAATAAATAGTTATTATTTGAAGTGTGTTGAAGATATTGTCCTCTTTCGTTTTGTGTTACAATAATGCGGCCAAATAATCGCCGAATGATTGAAATCAAGCCTAAAATTTGCTCACGATTCATATCCAAATCTTCTTGTATTGTGTAATCATAGTCATGGAATAAAACAAGACTGTGTAGAAAATCATAATGTCTCAATACATACCGAGCCATTCTTAAAACCATAAGGGGAGGGGTTTCAAGTGCAGGGTTACTGTGACTAAATGTAGCAGGTTGCCCTCCTTTATCTGTGATAGTAATATCCATTATCATGAGATCTCGTACCTTCATAGGGACATATTAGTACCTATTGAAAACAAATGATGTTTCATTGTTGAAAGAAAAAAGTCTTAGTTAGGGTTCTTGATTTTCTCCCAGATACGTTGAATCACAGATGGAAGAGCATACATAAATCTCTTTGGATGTTTTGTTTCCAGTCAAACTGCCAAAACTAATTTCAGTGAGTGCTATCATCAATGGAGGATCAAATTGTAGCGGTTCATTCAAGTGAACTCTAAAGCAATAAGGTTTGTTGTCAGGATATATGTCTTTGCTGTCAGTGCTACGCAAAATCATTTATCCATTGTCACTTTTGAGATCTTAATTTGGATTCGGCAAAAGATAGCCAGGACTACTACTCAACAATGCTGTCCATAAATTTGAGTTTCCCTTTTCTAAGGACAAATTTAAAATAGAAGTAATAACCACCATATAAATAATGATGATTTGAGAGAAAAACACTGTTTCGTTTTTTACCACTGTTTTCCCAAGTAAACTTCACCTGATCTACTGCGTGAAAGAGGTTGTGACTCAATGACACCTTCCATCCTTATGACTGTGAGTTAACTTTATTTTCTTCTTTTATAAGGTTTGATACTGCTTCATATCTTTCTCTAGTATCCATGAGTTGTATTTCTTAACACTTCACTAACACTTCTTGTAACGAACGAACAAACTTCTGGTTGAAGAGCGACGTCATATCTTTATTTCTCAACTTGTAGAGACGATTGATTGACTGCAAACAATAAACAAACTTATATAGTATACTGTAACAGTCATACAAACGATTTACATTCATACATTCGTTCTCAGTCGAATAAACTTGTAAACTTATATAAAACTTATGCTTTTGACTGGGAGTAGTAATAAATAACAATTACTGCAACATATGAAAGATATGCTTATGAATATTAAAGCTTACCGTTTTATATGCGCTCTTACACTTGACTTGAAGACCATGTCCTACGACATGCACGACAAAACCTTTCATGACCGTGTGACAATCACCCAGAGTTAACTGCCCTTGACTTGGTTCACGTGCGCTACGCGCAAACATAACGAATATGACATTATGAAACAAACCAAATCCTTACATTCCGACCCCTTAATTGTGGAATTAAACGAAACAATTACCAAACTTCAACAAGCAAACAAACTAAACTGAACTGCACTTCATTAGAAAATATGAAAACTTCCTGAAAAACTTGCCAGCACCATAAAACTTATGATTAGACGAGATATACCAACTCAATGTTCAATTCAATCACTCATCCTTGACCTCGAGGATGACACCCAACTTGTCAATAGGTCTTGTCAAAGTGGAAGTTGCCGTTTTAAGTTCTACTGTACGCACAAATCCTTTCTTGTCTGTAAGTACTTTGGTAACCCTTCCGAGACTCCATGAACTTCTTGGTAGGTTGTCTTCGATTAAAACGACATCATCTACATCCACATTGCGACGAGGACTTGTCCATTTTTGACGTTCTTGTAAGGATGTCAAATATTCTTGTGACCATCTTTTCCAGAAAATATTCGCAAGATATTGTATCTGTCTCCATCGTCGACGAGTGTAACAGTCACTTTCTGTGTACAGTTCAGGAGGCAGTCTTTCTCCACTTCTTAGCAGGAGGATGTGGTTGGGCGTCAGAGGAGATAGGTCGTTGATGTCACTTGAAACTGTTGTGATAGGTCTGTTGTTCACGATTGATTCAATCTCACAGAAGAGTGTATGAATTCCTTCATCATCCATCTTGATAACTTGTGAACGCAACAGAGAGTACATGATTTTCCTGATAGTTCTTATCATCCTTTCCCAAGCTCCTCCAAAGTGGGAACCCATAGGAGGGTTAAACTCCCAAGCTATTCCCTTCTGTAACATCTCGTGATGTATCTGATGAAGATTCCAAGACTCAATAGCTTCTTGAAGTTCTCGCTTGCTTCCAATAAAGTTGGTACCGTTGTCAGACCAGATCTTTTTTGGACATCCACGTCTTGCAATAAAACGACGAATTGCATTGATGCATGATGATGTGTCTAATTGAGATGCAACTTCAAGGTGAATGGCCCTTGATGCCAAACAGGTAAAAACTACTCCGTAACGTTTGACATTGCTTCGTCCTCTTTTAACTGCAAATGGGCCGAAGTAATCCACACCGACTCTTGTAAATGGTGCTTCATCACATGACACTCTATCCAACGGTAGGTCTGCCATTTTCTGATTGTTCTGCTTTGTCACGTACGATCTGCAAATAACACACTTTGGCGTAATGTTCTTGATAAGGTAACCTAGTCCTATGATCCAGTATTTCTGCCGTAGGTGAGTTGTCATGGCAGCCTTTCCTAAATGACCAACAACTTCATGGGCATCCTGCACGATGAGGTCAGTAACACGAGACTCTTTAGGCAGGAGGACAGGGTACTTAGTTTCAAAATCAAGACATGAACGACTTAGTCTCCCACCAACGCGGATCAAACCACCTTCAACAAATGGATCCAGTTTCCTAATGGATTTGTTGACAGTTGACACACGCTTGTTCTCTAGGGCATCAAACACTTCTTGAGTGTGAGAATTTTGAACTTGGATAAGTATGACTTTTTCAACTTTCTGTAAAGTCTCTACATCCAGCTTTGCCTTGAACGGTTTCCTTTCACTTGATTTCCATTTCAGATAACTGAAGAAGAGAAGAAAGTATCCAACGAACTTTTTCAACTTCATCCAAGAAGAGCAGTAATCAACCAGCTTGTCGAGTGGACTCTTGGAAGATACTTGCAAATGTGTTGTATTCACAGTTTTTATTTCAGGTTCATTTTCTGGTAGTTCTCCAACTTCTACGTTTGGCCATTCTGTTTCAGGTTTTGACAAGAAAGAAGGCCCTTGAAACCAGGTAGGTGAATAATCCGTGAACTCTTTCATATTCAATCCCCTAGAAGCTGGATCTGCAGGATTCTCTTTGGTAGATACATAGTTCCAATTGTCAATGTCTGAGCCGTCACGGATTACAGCAATCCTATTTGCCACAAATGTCTTGAAGCGTGTCTTCTCATTTGCAAGGTATCGCAGAACGGTCATACTGTCTGTCCAATAGAACACTTCATCTATCTTGTACTTGACCTGTTTCTGCACCAGGAGAGAGAGGCGAACAGCAACACATGCTGCAGTTAGTTCCAATCTTTGGATGGAGATCTTCTTTAGCGGTGTAACTCTTGCTTTTGACAAAACGAAAGTACAGTGGATGTCTCTATATCCATTCACGAACCTAAAGTATGCGACAACACCGTATCCCAGCTCGCTTGCATCTGCAAACAGATGAAGTTGACAATCCACTACTGTTCCAAAGTTAGTTGGCTTGTAACATCTTGGAACACACAGATTCTCTAATCTTGGAAGGTCTGTTCACCACTGATGCCATGACTTGAGTTGAGTGCCTGCAATCTCCTCATCCCATCCAATACCAGAACGGCATATTTCCCGAAGCAGAATCTCCGCTTTAAGGACAAATGGAGATCCAAGTCCCAACGGATCGTATACGGAGCTTACTACTGACAAAACCATTCTTCTTGTAACTCCCTTGGTCTTGGTTTTCACTTGAAATCCTAGCAAATCTTTCTGAACTTTCCAGTTGACACCTAAGGCTCTCTCAATGACACCTTCTCCATTTATCTCTTCTAAGTTAAAGTCTCTAGCCGATTCACCTCTATCTTGTAGGGGCACGTCATCCAAGATTTCACTGCAGTTAGAAATCCACTTTCGTAACTTGAAACCTCCTTTGCTACACATTTCAGTCACTTCATGCACTTGCTTTGCTGCTTCTGCAACAGTGGGTTCAGAAGAGAGGCAGTCATCGACGTAGAAACTGTTTCTAATAGTATCAGAGACAGTTTGACTAAAGTCTCCTTCGTTGTCCTTTGCTGTCTGAAGAAGAGCAGCGTTAGCACAGCTTGGCGAGGATGTGGCTCCAAACATATGGACCTTCATACGACACTTGACAGGCTCTTGAGTACAGTCTCCCTGTGGCCACCACAAAAATCGTTGGTAATTCCAGTGTTCCTTCACTACTCGAACTTGATAAAACATGCTTTCTATGTCCCCCATAGCTGCATACGGTTCTTGCCTAAACTTCATCAGCACTCAAAGTAAGCTACTTGTCAAATCAGGTCCAGACAGCAACTGCTGGTTCAAACTGACGCCATCGCAGACAAATGCACAATTGAAGACAACTCTTATTTTCTTCTTTTGTGGATGGAAAACTCCATGATGGGGTATATACCATACAGATCCATCAACTGGTTCTTCCTCTTCACTTGATATGATTTCTGCATAACCTTTCTTGAATAGATTCTCCATGAAGTCAGAATACTCTTCTTTGAACATGTCATCAGTTTCCAGGCGGTGAGCTGAGCCATAGTTGTTTGGGAAAACAACTTCCGTGTTCCTGAATGGCAAGGCGATACTGTAATGTCCATTCTGAAGTGTTATGGAGTCATCAACTTTCTTCATGAACAGTTTGTCTTCTTGAGAGTACTGTCTTTCATCATCAATAAGTCTTTCAGGGAAGTCGGAGTTAAATGAATGTCTCACCATTCTATCGAGTTTATCCAGGCTTTCAAACTCTTGTATGGCAGTAACTTCTGTTCGGTTCACCACGCACTGTTCAACTTCATGACTTGAAGTATCACTTGGACGAGAAAGGTTCCAAACAGCCCATCCAAGCCTGGTCTTCGTAGCGTGTGGCGTATGCTCTGGACCAACAATCACTTCCAACGGTGTGTATGCATCCGCAATGTTGTTACCGATGAGAAGTCCAATGTCTGCATTTATTTCAGGAATATGTAGATCCTTGAGGTGAGGCTGTTCTATACAATCTTGGAAGAAAAAATATCTTAAGATTTGGCCTATACCATCTTGGAATATTTTTATATTCCAAGATGGTATCACAAATCTTAAGATATGTACGGAAATCTTAAGATATGATCTAAACCTGAAACCTCCTGTTCAATCTTGGAATATTTAAATATCTTAAGATTATTTTGTTCAATCTTGAGATATTGTAATAAAATGACTTTGAAAATTGTTTACATAAATTTATTTTAATTAAAAAAATTACTTTGATGGGAAAAATGTCTTTGATAAGAAAAAAGTGACTTTGGTGGAAAAATGACTTTGATGAAAAAAATGTATTTGATGAAAAAATTACTTTGATGGAAATATTGACTTTGATTTTTAAAAATTTACTTTGGTGGAAAAATGACTTTGACGAAAATGTTGCCTTTGATGAAAAGAAATGAAAAAGTTACGTTGAAGAAAACAAATAAATTTGATGAATAATATTTTTTTGATAATGATATTGACTTTGATTAAAAAAGTGTCTTTGCTGAAAAAAGGATTTGGTAACAAAATAACTTTGATGAAAGAAAATAACTTTGAAAAAAGTGATTTGGTGAAAAAAGGATTTGATGAAAATATAACTCTGATGAAAAAAAATGACTTTTATGAAAATATTTCTCTGATGACAAAATAACTTTGAAAATATCGACTTTGATGAAAAAAAGTGATTTTGTGAAAAAAATGATTTAATGAAAGTTTTGACTTCGATTAAAAAAATATTGACTTTGGTGAAAAATGAAAATATCGACTTTGATGAAAAAAGTGATTTTGGTGAAAAAAATGATTTAATGAAAGTTTTGACTTTGATTAAAAAAATATTGACTTTGGTGAAAAATGACTTTGATGAAAATATTGACTTTAATTAAAATATTGACTTTAATTGAAATATTGACTTTCCTGAAAAAAAGTGCCTTTGATGGGAAAAAAAAGACTTTGGTGAATTTAATTTTTAAAAAGTGATTTTGGTGAATAAATTATTTGATGAAAATATTGAATTTGATGAAAAAAGTGATTTGGTGAAAAGAAATGACTTTGATGGAAAAAGTTACTTTGAAGAAAACAAATAAATTTGATGAATAATATTTCTTTAATAAAGATATTGACTTTGATTAAAAAAGTGTCTTTGCTGAAAATTGATTTGGTGAAAACAATAACTTTGATGAAAATCTTGACTTTGATAAAAAAAAATCTTGACTTTGATGAAAAAATGATTTAATGAAATATTGACTTTGATTAAAATAATGACTTGCTGAAAAAAGTGACTTTTATGAAAATAATTACTTTGAAAAAAAAATGACTAATGAAAAAAAAATGCCTTTAATGAAAATATCGACTTTGGTGAAAATAATGATTTTGGTGAAAAAATTATTTGATGAAAATAATGACTTTGATGAGAAAGTGACTTTAATCGAAAAACAATATTTTGATAAAAAAAAAATTACTTTGGTGAAAAAATGCTTTGATGAAAATAATGACTTTGCTGAAAAAAGTGATTTTGTTGAAATAAAATGACTTTGGAGAAAAAATGACTTTGATGAAAATGTTATTTGTATGAAGAAAATTACCTTCAATACAAACTGTGACCTTAGTTTAAATATATTACCTTCATGAACTGTAAATTTGAATTTAACAGACATAAAGATGAAGATATTGCTATAGATACATAAGTACTTGTTTATGGACGAGTTTGTCATTTGATGAAGAAATTATTGCCATAACGGCAGAGTTACATTGGAAACACAAGTTTGTATGGACAATTTTGGGAATGACAGGTTATTAAACATATACATGTACATAAACAATACATACAAATACGTGAACATAAACACTTGATACATAGAGATTATTAACTAAGTGTGTTTCCGTATCATTAATATCATATATTTGGAATAAAAATTGTATTATGCGAGCCTCTGGCGAGCATAATACATTATTTTTTATTCCAAATATATTATATTAACTAGAATAGCGTTTGCGGGACACCGCAAAAGCAGAGCAGCTCCGAAACTTTGGGTCTCGCCTTTCCCTGTTCCGCCTTCTCCTCAACATAAATAAAAAGGGAATTTCTTTTGACAATTTTTTTTTCATTATTCAAGTTATTCTAACAAGTTGAATCATCACTGGGGTCACTTTTTACAACTTTGTTCTTAAAACCTATTTCTGATTTCAAAATTGGATCAACAGATTAACACGGCCTTAACCAATATCTCATGACCTTGAACTTTGACCTTCAAGGTCACACCATCAATGAATTCTTTTCATTGTGTATAACAATCAGGCAATGACTCAAAGTGTTCATTGTTAGCATAAGGCATATTCACAATAGCACGCTTAATTTGTGAACTTGCTGTGACCTTGACCTTTGAAAGATTTTAGCAAAAACGTTTTCAAATCTTGGTCTTTCTCCAAAGTTGATATATACCAAGTAAGGGTCTGATAGCACAGAAGTTGTTGAAGTTATCGTGTTTACAAGGATTTTTGTAGTGATTTCAGAACTCATGACCTTGACCTTTGACCTTGAATGTGAACATGTCAAAATCATTCCTGAGATTTACAAGAAAGAAGCTACATATATGAGATGTTGATACCTTCATGGAAAAAAGTTATTTAGTGATTTCAGAACTGGTGACCTTGACCCTATCTCGTGACCTTGACCTTTAAAATTCAAGGTCACACAATCAGTGATCACTTTTCATTGTGTATAACAATCATGTAATGATTCAAAGTGATAATAGTTGAAATAAGACATTTCGCAAAAGCATGTTTAAGTCTTGCCCTCGCTGTGACCTTGACCTTTGACGGATGTTAACGAAAACCTTATCAAATCTTGGCCTTTATCCATAGTTGATATACACAAAATAAGAGCCTGTTAGTACAAATATTTTTCAAGTTATCATGTTTACAAGGATTTCTTTAGCGATTTCAGAACTTGTGACCTTGACCTTTGACCTTGAATGTGAAGATGTCAAAATCATCCACCAGGTTTACAAGAAAGAAGCTATGTATATGAGGTGTTAATACCTTCTTGGGAAAAGGTTATTTAGTAATTTCAGAACTGGTGACCTTGACCATATTTCGTGACCTTGACCTTTTAAATTCAAGGTCACACAATCAGTGATCACTTCTCATTGTGTATAACAATCATGTAATGATTAAAAGTGTTAATAGTTGAAATAAGACATTTTCCCAAAAGCATGCTTAAGTTGTGCCCTCGCTGTGACCTTTGATGGATGTTAGCGAAAACCTTTTCAAATCTTGGCCTTTCTCCATAGTTGATGTACACCAAATAAGAGCCTGATAGTACAAATATTTTTCAAGTTATCGTGTTTACAAGGATTTTTTTAGCGATTTCAGAACTCGTGACTTTGACCTTTGACCTTAAAAATAAACATGTCAAAAAAATTACCCAGGGGCATAAGTAAGAAGTTATGTGTATGAGTTCTCAAAACCTTTTAGGAAAAAAGTTATAGCGAATACAAAACGCGCGTGCGGCGGCGGCGATGGAAACTGCACAAAAACTGATAGCATCTCCGACTAAGTCGGAGCTGCTAATAATACAGAAACACACGAGGTTAATAATCACTTTATCATATATGTCATTATTAAAATAACCGTGTTTTTGTCGTAAAGGTGGACAGAGAATTGACCTAGTTTTAGCGGAGTAATATCACAGACGGTACATCAAAGTGAAGTTACGACATCGGCTGTGAAGTGCCTAAAAATAGTTCTTAATTAAAACAATTTAAAGCAATTCTTTCAAAAATCAACAATTGGTCCCTGGTTTCTTATTCATGGAGATATTTTCAAGCAGTTCATAAGCATCTATCTAAAGCACTCGCGTTGCTAGAACAAGGGTTGATTCGGATTGCTGCATAACAACAGTATCTTTCGCACTTTAACGGTAATTATTTGTGAGGTGGGGTTGATTCCTTTGTTTATGACAATAAATACCTATTAATGTACCTATAACACTGTGTACTCAGCCCTCAAGAACTACCAAAATGCTAATGCGATTGACTAGGCGCGTCGGTAGGCCACACTGACACATCGAGATTCATTTTGTACACAGGACACTGCAGCTACTAGCTGATGCTCTTGGTCAATAGCGCACTGAATTTTTGAATGATTTTTAAAACAAATCTACAATTATCTTGACTTTGTTAACACTATAAATGCACATAGTGTACCATATCAGATGATTTCGTGTTTTCGAATATCAATTCTTTCAAGCGGAAATACTCGGGTAAACTCCCGGTTACGCTTTTCAATGATTCGTAAACAGTTTTAGGATTAGCATGAAAAGAGTGGAATTCTGCAAAAGTAGTTCGTGTATTGACCTTTGACCTGTTTTGCATATTTATCAGATTTGGATACCAAGTTTATCAGATTGCTTTATTGCATCGATAACACCCTCCATTATATGATAAATATTGATACACATTGCTAAACAGATATATAAATACATATTAAGTTTTAAAAAGTTAGATTATCAAGTTCCTTTGTTAGGGGATTAATTAACAATTAACGAGACAACAAGAGGAATTAATTAGGATTAATTAAGGGACTGCCAGGGGATTAAAATAGTTTAAGACAGTTCACTGAAAGAGAGTTCGATTCAATATTTTATTCTGTTTCACATCGACACATACCATAACACAACAATACATTTCTTCATAATATACGACCAGAATCAGTAATTATTGAAAGCGCTACTAAACATTTTCCTATAAAATATACAACATTTTCAGTCATTTTATCATAGAATGTACAAGTCATCATCAAAATATTGGTCTATGGTCAGTCTTCACAAGATCCTTCAAATTCGCTAGGGACTTGTCTCTCCTTTCCTGGACCTGATTCTAAAAGTTATGTCATCTACACACTAAATTCTTACATTTTGTATCATGTTGAGGCGATACTTGAATAAAAAATGTTTCTATCTTTCTGTCTGTCAACTAAGCCATGAAACTGGCCCACTCGATCAAGCCAATTAGGGTCGTTAATTATAATCCGATATTCGTTAACTGTCCAGGGATTAGAAACTGGCATATCGGGGCGACTCCCTGCAGCACAGACAGACAGACAGACAGATAGTTTATTTAAGTCTCACCTCATTACATTAAAAGATAAAATTACAGACAGTGTATACACACACATAAAATATGTTTTAAAAATGCAATGAGCCACTCTATATAAAGAGTTATGAGAGACTATTATGACAACAATACAGAATTCATAAAATACATAATTTAAAAGTAATATATACACATATACAGATATAATCAAGTTGTAAACGGTTAGATAGATACATGTATGAACAAAATACAAAAAGGTATCACAAAAATGTAAGATATATATAAATACTTCTATGTATAAAAAGCTAAACGCTGTAAAGGAAACATTTTCTGCGTTTTAAAATAGAAGTGCAGGTTTTGGCAGCTAAATGACATATCACAGGGTTTGATAGAAAAAAACTAACACGCTCTACATCCTGGCATCCAGAGAAGTCTTCTCTCATAGTTTCACAGCGTCTCATTAAATCATAGCGGAT
This sequence comes from Gibbula magus, assembly GCA_936450465.1. NCBI lineage: Eukaryota > Metazoa > Mollusca > Gastropoda > Trochida > Trochidae > Gibbula > Gibbula magus. Next base: position 30,437,891 of record OW388290.1, on the reverse strand, counting down.
ATCATCGTAAAGCGGACATCTTAGCAGAACATGGCATTCATCTTCAACCGATCCTGTACAAACAAAACATGTTCTTTCATCAAGTGGCGTGTTACTATACCGGCCGGTCTCTATCTTAAGTGGTGCGACTCCGCTTCTAAATTTGGCAAGCGAGCTTCTGTGTGATCTTGTTATCGGAGCTGTGACATATGGTTCTGTCGTGTAGGAGTCCTTGAAGCGGGCGTATAATCTTAGCTTGTTTCCTCCTCGACCTGACGAACTCTGTGGCTGAGATACTGTCTTCTTCCACTGATTAATATATTCCTGCTGTACAGTACTCTTCACTGTTCTAGCTACATGTCGAGGGCAGTATACGTGTTGCAGATCGAGATGGTGACTTAGCCCGAGATCTGTGTACTTCTGTCTAACACGATACATCCAATTCCGTTTTCTCCTCACAACCCACTGTTCAGACCATCGCCAAATCCGATAATTTGCACGTCGATTATCCATATTTCTGAGTCGCATGTACAGCCTACTCACAGCACACCACTGTCGGGCGATAGGTGGAGTCCAGCCCATGTCTCCTCCCACTGAACCATTTGGAGCAAATCTTCTTAGTCCAAGAAAGAAGCGCTTCGCTCTGTTTTCCACAGCGTCTATACATGAATATCGGCGTGTTCCCCAAATGCTAGCTCCATAGTCGAGAACTGACCAGACCATGGTGTCAAATAGCGTTGTGTAAGTGCTGTACTGCATGTCTCCCAGGAACTTGTACTTGGAGATGAGTAGGCCAAGTGCTCGACTAGCTGAACTTGCTGCAGACTTTGCCATCCTATTGTAGTCTAGGAATTCCGATAAAAGCAATCCCAAGTAGCTGTAACATTCCACTAGCTCTAGCGAATCCGTGCCACATTTAAATGCCTGGTTAGTTCTTGGGACAGATGGGTTTCTAAAATGCATGATCTTAGACTTCTCGCTGTTTATGTTCATCTTGTTATTCTGGCACCAAGCGTTAAGACAGTCCAACATTCGGTTAAGATCAATTTCAGACTCAGCTAAAAGAATGATGTCATCTGCATATGCCATAATTCCAACTTTAGAATCGTTGATAGTTATTCCTAGGTCCAGGGCCACAATAGAGGTTAAAAGGTCATTGATGAAAAAGTTGAACATCAATGGAGAGAGCAAACATCCTTGTTTCAAGCCACTTTTGACATCAAACCATGGTGTAAAAGACCCATTTAAACGTACTGAACACTGAACATTTCTGTATAATGAGCGGATTGCGTCAAACATTTTCCCCTTTATATCAGCATCCAGAAGTTTTCTCCACAAAATAGTCCTGTCAATACAATCATAGGCCTTACGAAAGTCAATGAATGCCACATATGTCGACTTCTTCATGCTTTTCCGCGTTTCAATAATTGATGTTAAGCTTGAGATGTGTTCTGTTGTAGATCTGCCCTGTCGGAAACCATTTTGGTAATCGCTAATCAGTTCATGGTCCTCACTAAACATTGTAAGCCTGGAGTTCAAAATCCCACAATACAGTTTGTATGAAGCACATGCTAATGTAATACCTCTGTATGACAATGGATCTTTCGGGTCACTTGTAGACGACTTCGTTATTGGATTGATAATGCCCTTGCACCATACATCAGGAACTATACCGGTTTTAAAACATAGGTTAAAAAGTCTGTGCAAAAACAACAGTGCGTTTTTGTTTTTAAGAACTTCCACAGGTATATTGTCTATCCCAGAGGCTTTTCCGTTCTTTGCTTGTCTTGTGGCTGCTCTAACCTCCTCGATGCTAATGACACTATTTAACATCTCATCACCCAAGCCTCTATTCTCTAGTTGACCTCTGTCCCAATCGTCCGAGTTAGTGTTTAAAAGATTACAATATGCGTTCTTCCACGATTCTAGAACGACGCTGCGATCAGAACTTAAGCTTCCATCCTCTAACCTCACTTCCATGGGTAAACACTTTTTTCGCTCCCATCCTACTCCCACTTTCCCTATTTCTTTCCAAAAATTGTGCTTGTCATGTTTGCATAAATTGTCTAGATCTTCAATCATCTTCTGATTGTGTAAACGTTTCGCCTTCTGTACTTGTCTGTCGAATGTCTTCCTTTTCTGAACATATACACTTTTAAAAACATGTTTATTTGCTCCACGACTCTTAGTCCAAGTCCGCTCTGCTCGACATAAGTCCTTCCAGAGTTGGTCAAGATGTGAATTCCACCACTGCTTACGGCGACGTCTTCGCTTGTTATTAGAAGCACTGTACTCAACATGTTTAGCTGGGAGTTCTGAGTGCATAGCATCTAAAACACATCGTGTGAAACTTTCATATGTACAGTTAATAGCACTATGCTGTTCCTCTGAATCGTCAAGTTCACTAATCAAATTTAATATTACTTTCCTATTCTCCTCCGAACATAAGAAATCTGACGTAATACTAGACGTATCATATTTTGTGAACGTCACCTGCTCCTGAACACTCTGTGGGATCGGGTCTTGTCTCACACACTCGCTGTGAACCTTGACATCCCAAGCAAGGAAAGAATGATCAAGTTTCAAAATAGCAGCTGGGTCTATCACACCGACACAGCTGGACCTGTTTGCAAAGACACTAGGGGTTAAAACTTCAAAATTAGTAAAAGAATTTAAACTTTCATAGGGACATATACAGTAGTCCACTACAGACATACCTCTAGCTGCTAAAAAAGTATAATCATGTTTAACATTATCCCTCCCATTTATCATACAGAAGTTTGCATTAATCAAAAAGTCAGCAAACAACCGTCCATGGGAGTTTATAGACGAATCAATAATGTCTCTCTTGGGTAACACATCAACACCTTCAATAAAATCAAAAAGTCCACCACATCTGCTATTAAAATCTCCACAGATGAACGTCATGTCTGCACAATAATAGCTATGTATGTGGTGCAGAAGATTATCAAAGAAGTCTGAAGCATCTACATGCCTCGTTGAGTGTTCTGGTGGCAAATAACACACACATGCCACTAATACAACGTCATTGCTGTGTTTGTTGGTTAACCTAATCCACAATATACCTTCGTAAGTGTCATCTAAAATACACACATTAAACATTTCAGTCAGTTCATTTCTCACGAGAAAACCAACACCACCTGATCCATGCTTGGCATTAGTATGCACCAAAGTTCTATTTTGCCCAAACCATGAATAACCAGATACATTTATTTCTTTATTACCGATAAGATGTGTTTCCGCTAGACCGATGATATCTCGTTGTGACGCCAGGATGCATGTCTCACGAAGTTGAGCGTTCTCTGACAGTTGATCCTGAGACCACCCCCCGACATTCCAAAACCCACATGACACCTATTGGGTACTTTCATTGGGTCGTCTGCTCTCATTAGTATTCATGGGCCACTGGTCGTGACCCCTAGATGCTCGCTGGTTGGTTGCTGCGTCACGTGACCCATGTTGATCAACACGACCACGTGTGTTTCGTTGCTGTCTCCACGTGTTGTCCCGACCTGTCCTGTCATCTCTATCGTTGCTGCTGTCGCGCCTCCTGTGTCTGTTATCGACGTCGTCCTGTTGATAGTGTCGTTGCTGTACCATCTGAAGCCTGCTCCCGTTCACCCGGAGCTGTCCACGCCCCACAGTGTTCACCAGTAGCTTCATGTTGGCCTCCTGTATGCGTTGCTGTACCGGCTTATCGCTCTCAATGTACACATCGCGGAAATTTCTGCTCTCTCGCAATTTCATTTTCGCCGATAGAATTGCCTTTTTACTGTCAATAGATGCACACTTCGCGACAATCACTCCCGGATATCTTCTGTTGTGAGACTGTTTCCTCTCGGCATTCTCCACGGTTATATCACGAAGTTTGAGACCGTCCTTTAAAAGCCCATTAACTTTAACACGTACATTCTCCGACTCGGACTCAGGTAGATTCTTGATAACGATATTCAGGGGAAAGTCGTCTGTTCTACGCTTCTTAATCAGAGCCACGTCTCGCTTCAGTTGTGACACATCGTCCTTCACCTTCACCTGATTAGTGACAACACTTTCCACCTCCTGATTTACAGTGTCTATTTTATCATGCATTTCTTGTCGAATTCCTCTCAATTCATTATCAATCGTACTCTTCATTTTAGTGAATAGTCTTTCCTCCATTGTATCAAACTTTTTATCAAAGTACACTGTTAGATCTTTGATCGCTTTCATCACCTCACTCATATTCTGAGCACATACCGGGGAACATTCCTTAGACATATTCAGTGATCCGGGATGCAAGTTCGATGCAGATTTATCAGATGTAACATCAAGCGGCACAGTATTTACAGTGTCAACAACGCGAGGTGTAGACTCACCACTCACATGCGCGATGTAGTTTTCACGTGCATCTTCTGTCAATATACATGTATTGTCAATTGCACTCTCACCTCTTGATTTCTTGTTGCTAAAATCTTGTGCTGCATTATCTTCTTGTGTTAGATGACGTTTTCTGAAGTCCGCTGATCTGTCATTTCTTGTCAACAATGGCGACGCCATTACCTGTGATACGTATTCTTGTGAGTCGGTCACTTCCATGCTTGTCTCACAGTATTTCCAACAATCTGTCATCTGACTGCGCATGACAAGATGGTGAGAGGACGTGTTTCATCTCGGCTCCGCTAAATTCCCAATTCCGACTAAATATGAATATGAACTGTGTTTTTTATCCACTTTCTTTACAATACAAAGTATGTCGACTAATGTAACGCCAGAACTTACGAAAAAAGCACGTAAAAGAAAAAAGAAACTTTCATCCACGGACTCAACACCCGGCGACACGAAAGGTGACACGTCGACACTCATGGCGACTCATGGACATACCACCCCGTCTGCAGTGAACAACCCGAGCACCGGACAAGTACTGCGTGAGTCTATGGACACTCTCTATTCACCAAACATGATACAACCGGCATTCAATGCCCCCCAGGGCCATTACTTCACTCCGTCCCAGGTACAGTACACTCTACCCTCACCCCATCCACCTGATAAGCTGAGCGCCATATTGATCAAACTTGAACACATGGACAATAAACTCTCAAAACTAGATGCCATTGAAAAAGACGTCTACGATATAAAAGTCAATGTGGCAAATCTTGAACTGAAAGTGCATGCGTTTGAAGATGTTAAAGACAGAGTGTCTGTGTTAGAAGAGTCTACCCGCTTCATAAGTGACAGTTTTGACAAGTTTGTTCGGGATAAGGAGACAATGACGAAAGACATTAAATCCCTATCTGATAAAGTTTCTTCTCTAGTGTGTAACCCCCATGAAAACGCTAGACTCAACGAGGCGCTTATAGATCAACGGTGCAGATCAATGAGGGACAATTTGATCTTTACCAACATACCCGAGACCACCAACACTGACTCCCTTGAAGAATGTGAAACTGTACTTAAGAATTTCATTTTACATGAACTTAAATTTGACAGTGCTGACCTACACTTTAAGAGGGTACACAGGATAGGACCAAAGAGACAGAGCACAGGAGGAGGCACCGTGAACAGACCAAGGTCCATGATAGCGAAGTTCCTCTACACTAAGGAGCGAGACGCAGTCAAGAGGTGTGGTCGAGAGCTGAAGGGTAAGCCATATCATATTGTGGAGCAGTTCCCAGAGGAAATCAACGCGTACAGGAAGGATGTGCTCCTACCTCGACTCAGGGAAGCTAAAGCCCAGGGTAAGAAGGCTGTGATTGTTATTGACAAACTATATGTAGATAACGCCCTACAAGCTGTGCCTCCACCCCCGTACAGAGTACCCCAGGAACAGACCAGTGCGCGACCCCGAGGGTACAGACGGTAGGGGTGCGCCGGTGGGCGAGAGACTGTAGTGGAATCTACACCTTGGGAACCCAAATGCTCTGGTGAGAGTAAGTGTCCCGCTAGCTGCGGGTCTGTTGACTGTGACAATCAAGAAAGTGAAAGTGAACTCTTAACTAGCTCTGAACTATTTGAACAAACCTTTTATGCTACGAACAGTTCAATGATTATTAACAATGTACTTTCACCTGTTACTGCACATTGTGATATATTGGAATCAGATATAATCAACAGTGGACATGATAATACCATACCCTTATATGATGTTAACATAATGTTCTCCTGCAAACGTTTACTTGATGCTATGCATATTGTGTGTACTGACAGTAATGTCACGCATGTTCCACCTCCTCCCACTTATAGCAGTACCAGAAATGTGATACACTATAATAATTTGTTACATTTATTAAGTCTAAATGTATGTGGACTACGAAACCGCTTAGACTGTCCGGAATTTCTTGATATGCTGCAGAAACATGACATAATAGGTCTACAAGAAACCAAAACAAGCGATCTGGATGAGTTTGAAATAAGAAACTATACACTTTATCTACAGCATAGATCAGGTTGTGCAAGCAGATCAGGCGGTTTAGGTTTAGCAGTTAGAAACAAATATAAGAATTTCATTACTGTCATAGATGACAAAGACACATATTCTATGTGGTTCCAAATCTCCAAAGATCTACTTAACACTAACAATGATCTAGTTTTTGGAGTGATATATATACCCCCCGAAGGATCAAAATATTCTACTGAAAACTTTTTTACAGAACTTGAGCAAACTGTGTATAATCATGCCACCGAAACTGAGTACTTATTACTAATGGGTGATTTTAACGCACGAACAAGTAATTTGAAAGATTATTGTATATTTGATAAACATATCGCTGATGAATTGGACCTTGACATTGACGAACTGAGAAATGAACTTGACCCCGAGCATGTACTTTCTAGTGTAGGTCTGCCATTCATAAGACAAACAGAAGATAGGGGAAGGGTAAATAATTTTGGTAACAGGCTTCTTAGCATATGTAAAGACTTGAATATGTTTATATGTAATGGCCGTGTCGGAGACGACGGACTTACAGGGAAGACGACATGTAGAGACAAAAGCGTTGTAGATTACGTTATAGCCTCCCCGTCTTGTTTAAAACTTTTCGATAACTTTAGCATTCAAGACTTTAACCCTCTTTTTTCTGACGTACATTGTCCTCTTAATTTTACGCTGAAAATCTGAAACAATAGAAATGACCTTATAAATGACATTACCTCTGACACACTAAATCCGCACGAATCCACCGGTAAATCCTCTTCAACACAAAGTCCACGAAAATTCACACAAGATAAAGGTGAGCTATTTCGCTCAAATATAGACACAAAACATATCGATGATATTCTTCTACAAATAGCATCCGCACGCGAACACAGTATCACTCCTGAGTTCATAAACACGCTCACAAACAGCATCGCGCACACTCTCACGGACTCTGCATGCACTACGTTCGGAGTAAGATCAACTCACACCAACACTCGCGTTAGCTCAGAGTCAGATAAGCCGTGGTTCGACTCCGAATGCAAAAGACAGAGAAGAGAATACAAGAAAGCCAAATGTCGCTATAAGAGATTCAATAATGAAAACAACAAACTAAATTTTCATACGAAAGCCAAAAATTACAAACGTTGTATAAAACAAAATGCACGGAAATACAGAAACGCGGCGGGGAAAAAATTACGGCAATTGAGTTCAAAATCACCTAAAGAGTTCTGGAAGATTCTAAATCCCAAATCGGCAAATGATGTTAATGTTGACCTAAACATCTTTTATAATTATTTTAAAGATATGAACAATAAAATTCATACGGACACGGAACTACCAGAGAACCCCGACGAGCAAGATTTTGACGATACATTGTTAAATCAGGAAATTACTTTAAGTGAGGTAGAAAGTGCTATAAAGCGCTTAAAAAGAAATAAGACGGCGGGTACAGATCAAATCATCAACGAATATCTCATTGAGTCATTTGTTAAGCTTGGACATGCATATGTGACGCTCTTTAACTTAGTTTTAGACACAGGTTATGTCCCTGACTCATGGGTATGTGGCGTCATTAAGCCTATTTACAAGAAAAAGGGTGACCAAAAAGATCCAAATAACTACCGACCGATAACATTACTGAGTTGTTTTGGTAAACTGTTTACAAGTATTTTGAACGACCGGTTGACGAAGTTTACAGAAATTAATAACATAATATCACCATCTCAGTCAGGATTTAGAAAGGGATTTTCGACAATAGACAATTTATTTACAATGAATATGCTTATTCAATTCTTTAAATCTGTAAAGAAAAAATTGTATTGCACTTTCATAGATTTCTCTAAAGCCTTTGATAACGTTTGGCGAGTTGGAATGTGGCATAAATTACGGAGGTATGGTATTACAGGTAAATTTCTTTATGTTGTTGAAAACATCTATAAAAACATTAAATCGTGTATCACTGTTAACTATGAAAAGTCAGAATATTTCCCATGTTACTCTGGAGTACGACAAGGTGAAAACTTATCACCTCTCTTATTCTCATTATTTATAAATGACCTAGAGACACAACTGCTCAAAGCAGATTCCAAAGGTGTTCAAATTGAGTGTGTTTATGATGAAATGTGTTTATTGTTACAAGTCCTAGTTCTGCTCTATGCAGATGACACTGTTTTATTTGGGGACACCCCTGTTGCTATGCAACGCTCTCTGGATGCATTTAACGAATACTGTAGGCATTGGAAGTTGGAAGTTAATATTTCTAAAACCAATGTAGTAGTGTTTGGAGCTGGTCATATCAATAAGTATAGAACAAAGTTTTGGCTAGGTGATCAAGAAATCCAATTTCAAGGATCCTATACTTACCTCGGCATATCCTTACACCGAAATAGAAAATTCAGTTTCGCCATTAAACAGTTGACGCATAATGCATCCAAAGCCATGTTTTGTCTACTACGTAGAGCAAAGAATAATCATTTACCCCTGGATACTCTCTTCAAAGCATTTGATGTCATGATAGCTCCGATTTTATTGTATGGGTGTGAAATATGGGGGCATGAAAATATTGAATTAATCGAAAGATTGCATCTTAAATTTCTAAAGTTATCATCTGGTTTAAGAAACTCAACAGCAAATTTCTTTGTTTATGGTGAGCTTGGGAGAGAACCAATGAGTATACAAATAGCTAAGAGAGTTGTTAATTTCTGGCATAATACTCTTATCACTAACAAAACTAAGATATCTAAAACAGTCATAGAATACCTAATGTGTGATAAATTGAACAACGATAAAGAAAACGTTTGGCTTAATAATGTGGAGCATATTCTTAATAGATGCGGAATGAGCTATGTGTTTAGTAATCCATACAACTACTCCCCCAAATGGGTCTCATCGCAAGTAGAAATTACATTAAGAGATCATTTTTATCAATCCTGGCGAAGTTCTGTTTCTAATAGCTCTAAAGGGATTAATTATATTTTGGTAAAAGAGGTACCTTCCTTCGAACATTACCTTCTTCTCCAAAAAACCACGTATCTCCCAATTCTGAAACTAAGAACAAGCAACCATAATTTTCCGGTTGAAACCGGTAGATGGCGTGGCCTACCCCGCGTGGATAGAACATGCCCTCTGTGCGACTCCCCGGCTATTGCAGATGAGATTCACTATCTATTTAAATGTAAAGCATTTGAAACAGAACGTCGCATTTATATTAAAGAATCCTATTTCAAGTGGCCAAATCCTTACAAATATAAAAGATTGATAAGTTCAACAAAAATATCAGAATTGAAGGCATTGTCAAAGTATCTTCGTATTGTTTCTGAAAAGTTAAAATGAACTATGTTAACACCATTCTTGTCTGTTTATGTAATATATATGTATGTTTATATTCTCTTGTACCACCGTGGGTGGTTTTTGAGGAATAAAGATTGATTGATTGATTGATTGATTGATTGATTGAACAATCGGAGTCCTCAAAACGTACGATGTTTTTTCAATAGACAATACTGACTTATTTCACTTTAAAAAACCTTCAGTCTCAGCTTCTATCTTCATAAAAATTCACATTCAAACGGGAGCACAATTCAAACACGTCCTGCTTGCTCCACGGTCATGCGCATGTCAGCACATGTTGCAATTTTATTTTAACTGCAAGAAGTATGTGTTTTAGTCGATAGTCCCTTACCTAGTTTCTTCTGCTTCTTTTCCCATTAAATTTTTATGTTGTTTATATGTCGATATCTCTTAACAGTGTTTCATTGGACAAACAGGTTGTTAGCATATTTAAATTATTCTGTCATATTTACATTAATTTCAATCATAATTTGTGACACATTTGACAGTCCTGTCTCTTAATCGTAAATACTTCAGGATTCCGTTATTTCATTCATGTGGCAGATAGAATAAGAGCAGGAAACGAATTTATTTAAAGTTGCTATGAGAAAATTAGACCACTGACGACAGATATATACTTCATATGTCAAGATTTGCCAATCAGTGAAAGGCGACAACTATGTAATGTCACCCTGTCTAACAGGATGCAACTGTGATTACAACAATTAGCGTGGTGACAGGACAATACTGTCCCAACGTAATTACTTCATGATTCATTATGGTAATTCACAAAGCTGTTATTTCAGCATATACATATAAATTAATGAGGCATAGCGTTATAATGTGGGAAGAGTTGATTCAAATGTGGCATTTGATGATTAAACCTTTCACAAACTAGATGCACTTGATATGCCAAGATTGAATGGCCTTTTCAGAGAAAAGCGACAATTATGAAACTGCCATTCTGTCTGACAAGAGGCAACTGTGATAACAATGGGATGTACAACAATATGCATTGGGACGGGATTCTATTTTTCTGGCGTAATCACTTAGTGATTCGTTATGGTATTTTACAAACAAAGCTGTGATTTTAACATTTATTTCCAAATTATTCCTATTTGATTATTACATCATTTGCGACAGATATTCACTGCATATTCCAAAACTGTATGGCCATTTCTTGGAGGGAGGTTTGTCCACATAACAAACAGGTCATATACTCGGTTGTGATCTTAAGATACATATTCAAAATATGTAACATGTAGTGTAAAAATATCTGCAGACTTTATATGAGTTTCGTATTTGACTGTAACACCATATGCGACAGATATTCCAAGATTTGTATAGGTCATTTCTTGGAGGGAAGTTTATTCATGTATCATAGCATAGAGTTCATATGCGACAGGTATTAAATTGATATTCCAAGATTGTATAGATCTTTTCTTGGAGGGAAGTTTATTCATATATCTTAGCATAGAGTTCACAACAACAGGTATTCCCTAGATATTCCAAGATTGTATAGGTCATTTCTTGGAGGGAATTGGAGGGAAGTTGATTCACACATAGTAAAGTTCATACGCGACAGGTATTCACTAGATATTCCAAGATTGTATAGGTCATTTCTTGGAGGGAAGTTTATTCATGTATCATAGCATAGAGTTCATATGCGACAGGTATTAAATTGATATTCCAAGATTGTATAGGTCTTTTCTTGGAGGGAAGTTTATTTCATATATCTTAGCATAGAGTTCACAGCAACAGGTATTCACTAGATATTCCAAGATTGTATAGGTCATTTCTTGGAGGGAAGTTTATTCACATAAAGTAAAGTTCATATGCGACAGGTATTCACTAGATATTCCAAGATTGTATAGGTCATTTCTTGGAGGGAGGTTTATTCATATATCATAGCATATAGTTCATATACTACAGGTATTCACTAGATATTCCAAGATTGTATGGCCATTTCTTGGAGGGAAGTTGATTTACATATAGTAAAGTTCATACGCGAGTGGTATTCATTAAATTTGGAGGAAGGTTTGTTCACATACTAGGTTGTCATCTTAACATACATATTCAAAATATGTTAAATACAGTGTAAGAATATATTAAGAGTTAATATAAGTATCCTATTTGAGTATTACACCATTTGCGACAGATATTCACTGGATATTCCAAGATTGTATTTTTGGTAATATCCATCTGAACACAATTTTATTAAACTGTTGCATCCTACTGACAATTATACCGTTCTGTATTTTGCCTAATTTAACAAACATTGTATGCATAGGAAATAATCCATGTCCTGCCTCATTCACTCATGTACACGTTAATTATCTATTAATGTAATGTAGATGAGGGGTTCAAATCTGAAAAAATTCTGATCTGTTCTAATAATTTACTGGTGTTCATTTTTCGCAGGTCAGTTCCACTATAACTACAACCCACAGTTAATCCATAAAGACAACACATTATAACAACAAACTAAATCAAAAGTATTTTACCGATTCTAATTCCAGAAAGACACCACCTCCATTGTGCTATGTGTTTTAAGGCATTAATCTCAAATACAAATAAAATGTATAGAACAGACATGTAAACATCATGAACATATCATAGGCAACCATAAAGGAGGGGCAACTATTATCAATTTTGTACAAATTCTATATATGTATTCATTCTATGTACATATGGTGAGACGCTACTAAACAATCAGTCTGGCTGTCTGTCTGTCTGCGATTAGCTGTTCAATTAGCTTGTAATAAAATTATGGTAAGTAGTAAGTATTTCTGTCTGAATGATGTCTTCACTTGATACCAAGCTTGGTTATTCCGTGTGATAAACTGATAAATTCGAAATGTCATTGTGTGTTATAATAACGGTAATATGGCATTAACGAAATATAGTATGCAGTCTCAATGAAATTGAAATTGAAATCAGCAGTATCAGAGGTTGAGAGATTCAATTATTAAATGGTGCCGTAATGTTTTGTTTTTTTTTCTCTTCTAACGCTTAAGGAACCTTTAAAGCACGGTGGCTGGCGTCTAACTTTACTTCATTTTAGATAAATTGCGACTTATCTTAACTCTCCCGTACGTTGTGTAATGTGACAAAAAGCTGCGTAAAAGATAAGTATCACACTGTACATGCTAAACATGAACAACGAAAGCTTCATAACCGAAATATCATTTACCGTTGACACAGCGCAGCACACAGAGCGCGCCGAGAAATAGTCCAAGGCTGAGACAAGCGTACCAAGATAATGGCGAGACGCATGACAATTGATTAATTATCCCACTTGATTGAAATTCTAAAACGCTATACACGACAGTCTCTACACACAGATAGTTAATTAAGAGCGCTCCAGCAAAATTCATATTTGCCATCACGGTAATTATCAATAGTAATGCTATGCCTACACAGTGCAGTGTGAACGCCAACCATGAGGCTAATTAGACACCTTAGAGCCGTACATATCTTAAGATTTGTTATACCATCTTGGAATATAAAAATATTCCAAGATGGTATAGGCCAAATCTTAAGATATTTTTTCTTCCAAGATTGTATAGAACAAGGCCACTTTGCAACATCAGCAGCAGTTGGTATGTGTACCCTGCTAACCGGCAGCTTATCCACTGTGAACACACGGGGTAAGTCAACATTATTGTCCATGTCAAGATCAAACATCTGTAACCCAGTTAATGACCAAGTCTTGATAGTACGAGGTTCTCCCATACTTGTTATGTTCACTTTCATTTGCTTGCCATGGACTCCAAACTTTCTCATTAAGGATTCAGTGCAAAATGTAGAACTACTTCCGGGATCCAGAAACGCATACGTCTCTACACAATGTGAACAGTTTCTCATCTTTACCTTTACAGGAATTATCACCATCGTACACATTTCCTTTTCTTGACCCACCCCTGTATCCGACGAAAGGCAGGAATTCGATGCACTGGTAACGCTTGGGACGAATTGTTGACTTTGGGACAGCGGATGGTCCATGTGGAAGTACGTGTTGTGACGACCTTGACAGACCGAACAAACGATGTCAGCAGGACACTCCTTTCTCCTGTGACCGGACACTAGACACCTGAAACACAACCGTTTATCCATAACGAATGTCCACTTCCTGGAATAAGACAATGCATCAAATTTGTCACACTTTCCAACACGATGACCTTTACCTGCACAATAAAGACACTTGTCTACAGGTTGCACCACAGTGATACACTTCGCTGATGACTGAACATCTGTAGCAAGACTTAACTTTGACAAAGTACCTTTACCCTTTACTTGCTTGGATGGTAACCTTGGCTGCAAGCTGTTCAGGGCATCCTTCCCAAACACCGGGTCATTGGCCTTCTTAGCTTCCCTTCTCATGAAGTAAACCACATCCTGAAAACCTAGAGACTTACCAGAATCATTCAAAAACTGAGCATGAGACCTGAACCTTTCCTGGTATGTGTAAGGCACCTTAGCAATAATCCTTCTAATGTTATCAATGTTGTTCAAAACACCAGAAGAACCTACAGCATTGTTGCACTCATTCAGAAACACAGCATAATCCTCTAAACCCTTTGGAGAATCAGCTCTAATGACAGGCCAATTAAGGGCTTTGCTAATGAAAGAGTTAACTACAACATTCTCATCGCCATACTTTTCTTCAAGGTCGTGCATTGCAGCTGGAAACCCCTTACGAGCATCTAAACACACATAACTACTGACAATTTTCTTTGCTTCACCCGATGTAAATTGTTCTAGGTAAGTCATACGCTCATCAGCATCACATGTATTGTTCAAAACCTTGGTCTTAAATTGTCTAACAAAATTATGATAGTCCATGGGGTTGCCACTAAAGACACTAATTTCTGGCACAGGTTTACTTAGGTGATGAACAACAGAAGTAAGAATGTCAGATACATTATCATTCTTTCCATGTTCAGGATAATGCAAGTGTCTGTCTGCTCCAGGGAAACGAGAGTCAGCTGAGGTAAGTATGTCATCACTTGTATCTATCTTCCTATCTTGTAGAACCATTCTTCCTATCTTCACCTTGCACATCAGTGGTGTTGTCAACTCCCTGAGCATCATTAAAGAAGTCAACAACGACCTTCTTCACATCTTGTGTCTGGATTTCAAATCCCTGAGAATCGTTCAGAAAATCCTCAAGTATTTTCTTCTTGGTATCACGTGACATAAAGGGATTATCTTCAGCAACTTCATCACCAGTATCCCCCTTAAGATCAGCAACATTTGAAGCACGAGATGATTCACAAACTTCCTTTTCGAAATCTTCTAGTGCGTTACTTCTTGCATCAGAAATAGCCATTTCTGTATGCAATGTTAACTTTTCTTCTTTCAACTTCAACTTCACCTTTTCAATTTCCAACGATTCCTTCTGTTTCAGTGCTGCAGACTTGGCAAGTAACTCAGCCCTTAACTGTTGCTCCTTAAGTCTAGCAGCTGACACCGATGATTTAATTGAGGAATGACGAGAACTTTTATTTGACTTACTCATACATTTGTCACTTTCTTTAGCATTCTGCTGACGCTGTTCTTCACGTCCCTGAATCCAATCATCAACTGTATCTTTAAATTGGTGGAATGCCTTAACATTGTCACTGAAGTTTGTAGGTAAGTCTAAGTACAGTGAGGGAACATCCTCAGTTGAATCCACAAAACTACTAAACTCATCAGATTGTTTCATAAAAATCTTCAAACATAATCATCCACTGCGTGTACTGCGTTCTCACCAAATCATAGTTATTAATGTCTGATATTGATGAAACAATTTTACCTTGTGTCTTCAACAAAGCTGATTTCAAACATTTTAAGTTTTTAATCTTGGTATCCAAAGTGTACATAAGTCCTTTACTAGTCATTGTCATAACTCTCGAATCAACAGTATGTGCACTCCAATGTGATTCAGTGTCCTTTTCAGCCATACTTGTAATGTCAAAGTTTCAAAAATATTTTTCAAAGTCACTGTTTTCAATCAAAACAACTTCAAAATAAACTGTCCATACGAACGCGGTTGTACTGTAGTTGAATGTCACAGCGACAGCCGAGTCCCGGAGCGAACGTCTCACAGCTTGTCACACACAGGCGGTCGAACTGTAGCACGTGCAGTACGGGCGAGGCAGCGATGCAGAAAAACGTCAATGTTGTAACGAACGAACAAACTTCTGGTTGAAGAGCGACGTCATATCTTTATTTCTCAACTTGTAGAGACGATTTAGACGAATAGATTGACTGCAAACAATAAACAAACTTATATAGTATACTGTAACAGTCATACAAACGATTTACATTCATACATTCGTTCTCAGTCGAAAAAACTTGTAAACTTATATAAAACTTATGCTTTTGACTGGGAGTAGTAATAAATAACAATTACTGCAACATATGAAAGATATGCTTATGAATATTAAAGCTTACCGTCTTATATGCGCTCTTACACTTGACTTGAAGACCATGTCCTACGACATGCACGACGAAACCTTTCATGACCGTGTGACAATCACCCAGAGTTAACTGCCCTTGACTGGGTTCACGTGCGCTACGCGCAAACATAACGAATATGACATTATGAAACAAACCAAATCCTTACACTTCTTTTCGTTTGTTTCGTGTTCACTTTTTAACTTTTTAGGGTCTAAAGGTCAACTGACTAATTTTTATCCTGATACAGGATGTGCCCCCTTTTAGGTTATCTGTTGGTGACAGGGGAAAAGGTTACCAGGCTGTCAAACAGGATGTGCCCACTTTTAGGTTATCTAGTTATGTCCTTTTTTCGTGACAGGTCAAAAGTCAAGCTGCCTGCCTGTAATATTCTTACAAAAAACGGGATGTTCCTACTTAAGGATATTGGTTGTTAATGTTTGTGGCAGGGCAAAGGGTCACCTGTCTAAACATTTTCCCAGATACAGGATGTGCCTACTTTAGGTTTATCTGTTGATTAAATTTTGTCTCTCATCTTAATGAAACATGATAGATGCCTAATGAAAATTGATATCATGATATCATACCTTTTCCCAATAACAATGCATAACAATATCACATTCATTGTATCAGTATCATTTTTATCTCTTATCAGTTGCGTACCCCATACATACAGTGACATTGTTCTAGTAATTTTAGAGCAATTGTGTTAATTGAATGTTTAGAATAACGTAGTATCTATTATAACAGACTAAATGTATGTAAAAACGATATCACTAATCACTTGTAAATCACTTTTCAGAAAATGGTATTCAGACTTTTGGTGAACTTGTGTGAAGTCTATGGTTTTATAAGGATTCTCATTTATATGAATCTTGTGCCACATTCTTATCTGGGCGCATAAGAACGCATTATGTAATTACGAAAATGGTCTTGTAAGCAGCTAAATTCATTCAGTTTGGCAAATGATATACTTAAATATTGTCCTTTCTTGTCATATCAAGCGTTGTCTCTTTTTCCCCCAAACTCCCTTTGGATGATTATTAATAGAGCTACAAATGGCACATGGATTTGACATATGGTATATTTTTTCCTTCATTCATGTCACTTACATATGAGTAAAAATTACATTATTCCCCATTTTAAAACATTTTCTAAGTTACTCTCAGTTCTTAAGACAATGTTGATTTAATTTATTATTATCATATTGAGGTCAGTATGTATTCCCAATATGAAGCCAGTCTAATAACTCTTTTCTAGAATAGCACAGACTGAGTTTAAGTCTTTTATTTCAGATGGAATATTGAATAAATGAAGGAACTCTCTCTCCCGTGTGGATGTGTATGCATGAAAAGAATGCTCATGATAAGTTGGCTTTCTCAATAAGAATAAGACAACCGACAGATTAACAGAATATAAACAAGTTTGATAGTTACTCCACTAAAAGGTCCAGTTGAGAACTTCCTGCTTATTATACTGACCACACTGAAGGAGTACTTGAGATGTTATATCCTGTTCACATCCGTCGGTATTTCTACAGTTACTGACCACTGGTCAATGAAATCTCAGTTTGTTTTATCTTTAGGCAAGTTTGTACAATTCTGTAGAAAACTGGAGTATGGATATGAATTCAAAGCCTTAATCAAACTCATTTTATTTTTCAAACAGTAAGTAAGCACTTAATACAAAGTGGTCTGTGAAAAACTTATTAGACATTTTTATTCAAGTTATTGATGATGCTTGTCAAATCAAAAGTTACCTTTGGGTCACATGAGAGGGTACAGGTGACCTAAAGGTCACTTGAATCCCCCCTAATCAAAGGTCACCTACATGTCATGTCTTGATGCGCACGAACATATAATTCCAAAGCAACTTTATAACACGATTTTACATTTAGACAATATTGGTAAAATCACATGGGCTTCTCATGTAAGAAGCATTTGCCTCCCACGGTTTAGGTTTTGTTTGGATGAACAAAACAATTGGAAACATAAATCTCTTTTTAAGCAAGTTAATAATATACAATTATAGACTTCAGTTGAGGTGAATCAAATGGTTTATCGACCTCGGAACAGTTATGTTCACCGAGTCGATAGCCGACCTCGGAACAGTTATGTTCTCCGAGGCGACAGCCGAGGTGAACATAACTTTCCGAGGTCGATAAACCATTTGATTCACCGATAACTGAAGTCAATAACTGTTTTATTATATGATCCATGAAAGTCTAATTTTTTTACGAAAATTTATTATTGTTACAGGACACATAAAAGCATACTTCAGTCTAGTAAACTATTTAATATTCTAAATATCACTGTCACATTTATGCTTGGTTTGTAAGACTTAATGGTAAATATTGGGAGGCAGAAGCCATTTTTAAATCATGTCTGTTTGTCCATTTTAGTCCGTTTATACTGTAGGAAGAAATGCATGAATTATTATTCTCTCAAGACCATCTGCTCTTGTATTTATATTGTTAATGTCTTCTCAAAATAAAAATATTATTCTTAATTTGTCATTGTTTATCTATGATAGAATGAGACTAAGAACTGTACTATTAAAAGAATAAATTCTTTAGAAAAGCTTAAATCTAATTCGCCCGTCATGTTGTTTATGTTTACCATGTGTTTGTATATCTTTTAACATTTGTATGATGGCTGCAGGCCTTATATACTGTACATTAACTCTCTATTTTGACTTTGACTCATCTCCTGTTCTCTTGTAGAGATATGCTATTTTGCGTAGGCTTCAACCAGCATGACTTGATCTTGTGTGATCCTACACAATGGATTTGACATATGGTATATTTTATCCTTCATTCATGTCACTTACATATGAGTAAAAATTACATTATTCCCCATTTTAAAACATTTTCTAAGTTACGCTCAGTTCTTAAGACAATGTTGATTTAATTTATTATTATCATATTGTGGTCAGTATGTATTCCCAATATGAAGCCAGTCTAATAACTCTTTTCTAGAATAGCACAGACTGAGTTTAAGTCTTTTATTTCAGATGGAATATTGAATAAATGAAGGAACTCTCTCTCCCGAAAGGATGTGTATGCATGAAAAGAATGCTCATGATAATTTGGCTTTCTCAATAAGAATAAGACAACCGACAGATTAACAGAATATTAACAAGTTTGATAATTACTCCACTAAAAGGTCCAGTTGAGAACTTCCTGCTTATTATACTGACCACAATGAAGGAGTACTTGAGATGTTATATCCTGTTCACATCCGTCGGTATTTCTACAGTTACTGACCACTGGTCAATGAAATCTCAGTTTGTTTTATCTTTATTTATCTTGTGTGATCCTACACAATAAAAAATAAATCAAGTTAGGTGTAAATAGTATACATAGGTTGTTCCTCTTTGATATACAGATTTTGTCCCTTCTTAAAAAAACGTTATCCCTCGTCATGGCTTCCTACAAACCAAAAACCTGGGACATAACAAAAGTCGTTGGATATCCTGAAACTATTTAACAGTGTAAACAATTTAAACTGTTTACCCGTAACACCATCTGCATGTCTCAGAGAAAGAGAGAGAGAGAGAGTTTTCAAACATTGTTATACATCTTTTCATTATAGTAAGCTAAATGCAAACACTAAAATTGTTTTTGTTCATGGAATACATTTCCCTCACTTAAAACGTTCTCTTAACTTTCCGACTGATATATATGAACATAGGTTATATGTTAGATGAATTTGGTTTCCGTAGTCATCGTCCAAAATGTGTGGGTGAAAGGTTCAAGTGTGCCATCACGAACAATAGAGCATTCGTCTTTTGAAGGGGTAATGCTTTTAATAATATGCCATTTGTTTTACTTTAGAACATACTATTTCTTAACAGGGATGTCACACTTTTGCTTTGTATCGAGAACCGGAAGAAGTTTTGGTAAGAAATGCGATCAATATACTCTTTCAATTATGTTAGGTCAACTTCTTTTGTCTCGATAAGTTGAAACCTTTAAAAATACATGTCACAAAGGCAAGTGGAATTGGCCATAATGGGCATAATGCAGATACACTTTTTGTGTTTGAAAATCAGTTTAATGTACAACTGACGTGGTAACTACCTGTGAACTGGTTTATAACTTAATGAAGTATCTTCAAACAGTCTAACTCAGAGTTTACCTGCAAAGTCAATGTCTGTAGTTATAGAAGGTTGAAAAGAGATCATCAGATTTAACGTGCATCTTTGTTCTTTGTTCAAGATGAAGGTTTGACTTTATTTGCTGGATTTAGTCTTTCTTCTAATTAATCATTGTGCTCACGAAGTATATAGTAAGGAAGCGTATTAGTGTCAAGGTGAAAAAAAAATATGTCAAACTATCTCCTACGTAGGAGATATTAAGTCCTACGTAGGACATAGTATCTCCTACGTAGGACTTAGTATCTCCTACGTAGGACTTAGTATCTCCTACGTAGGTCATAGTATCTCCTACGTAGGACTTAGTATCTCCACCGTAGGACATAGTAAGCCTATCTCCTACGTAGGAGATAAAGCACTGATCACTTTGTTTCATACTTGTCCACGAGTTGTGGAGACACCTAAGCATCTTGCGTTTGTCTTTTTCATAATAAACATAATTGTGTTAGTCTGATTAAATCATGTTATTTCGAAGTTCCGTCTTGATTTTCAAAATAAAGTATTGTTCACTTGAAATGTTATGGAGGGAATATTGTCTTCCCGTTACTGCTCACTTAGTGTCCATTTCGTTAGTGATAGTTTGCGAATATACTGTTACGGTTAGTTTCAAATAATTATAATTATTTGCACATTATTTTTCTCAGATTTGCCATTTATTATGACAGATTTTACAATATTGTGTTACGCTAGAGGGTAAAACATCCTATTATACGATCCGACAGGCCGCATGTATAGAAAACGGTTATCTATATTGGTAGAAAATGGGGCGACGTATAAAGGGAGCATTTTATGGAACTCTTTATATAGAACACTTTAAAATGGTCGCTCGAAGGGAAATGGACTCGAATGGCTTAACCAAACCATTACATTCGTTTTAGAACTCTTTTTATTGACCCAGGAGTGTTGTTTAGCCATTAGTAACACTTATTAACCTTTTTGTGAGAACACTTTATTTCCATTCATTAGGAATAGCGTGCTCCAACGCCTTTAACGGGTTAGGGTTTGGAGACAACTGACAACATTGTTAGGCATTGAAAGGGGTCCTGGCATAGGATTGAATATATGACAAAAGTTATATTTTTTGCTTAAATGAGGCACATTCTTATCTATTTGATATGCTTATTTTTCTTGTGTACTTGGTCTCAGATTGTTTTACATAAAGTTGAAATCGAATAAGCATTTATTTCAGACCTGAAAAAGGAGTAAGCACATACTACGAGTAGAGTCGCCATTCCTGTTTACATTTACGAAGTTCTTATTTAGAAATCTTACTTCATTTCACTTAATTATAAATTTGATTGGAATTATATATAATTAAATGAAAGTCAAATAAGAACACTCATTTATGGATAAACAACCTCATTTATTCAAAATTAATTGTTCTTATTTCACTTCAAACCTACAAAATACCACTCAAATAAGTTATATGTAATTAGATGTATACACCTCATATCAGCAGTAGTTCTACTTTCGTTCTAATGACGACATGCTATAAATGACAATAAGAGCACTTAACAACTGAGGTATATATTAAAATTCGTCACTTCAGATGGTTTATTTACCCATATGGTAAATATACTTGTCAAAATAGGTTAGGTATATTGGAAGTTTATTATTGATATTTAATCAGTGTGTAAATGTGCAAATAAATCAATATAAAAAATTCTAAATTTACATTTATCGCTAACTATTCTTCTCCAGTACATTCATAACATCAAGAGTACAGACATTCATTGACGGTAATTAATTATGGAAGCTGAGATCCTTTATGGTTGAGTAATGTTTTGAGAGACGTGGTGTAACAAATGTCCAACACCACGTTCAAGTGTAATTAGTATGGACCGTGGATTTTCATTTCACGGAAATATTGACTGTACTTGAATTATTGAAGGAGTTTAAAACTAATATTCCAAAACATAGATAAGGAAACCGCAATCATATTGTGTTGTGCAACAATGAAGAGATCTACCTTGAACTATTGAATTAATATCAGTTTATTTACTATAATCGTTCAGTGCAAAACTATACTGGATTGAATAACACATGATGGCTCAATCAACTCTACTTCTATAGATACCAATATATAAATTACTTAAAGGCGCTCTAGCACGTTTTTCTTAATGAAAATATTGATCTTACGAAAAGGTAAATAAGTCTTACCAATGGCTATATACTACTCCCGAATCAATAAAAAGAGTTATCCAACGAATGTACATTTTTCGGTGAAGTCATGCGGGTCCATTTCCCTTCGAGTGGCCAGCGGCTGTAGCGATACCTAAACACTTAAAGTAGAATTTTGAATATGGAACCATGATAGAATGGTCAATTATCTTGTTATCTGAACTCTCAAATGACCTACATATCTACCTCTCACAATGAAAAGTTCCACACCACTGTCGCTTTATACGTCGCACCATTTTATTTCAATAGGGATAGACTTTTTCTATGGATGCAGGCTTATCGGATCGTGTAACGCGATGTCCTGCCCTCTAACATAACAAAATATTGTTTAAACTGTAAAGTATATGGCGAATTTGAGAAAACAAAATACAGCTACAGCGTCTTTAAAGTTTTTTAACGGTCATATATACTACCATATACTTATACATCATATCATATACACAATACTTTTGATGGGCATTCTAGAAAGTGGGGTGATGAAGAATGAAGAACAATTTGATGGATACACAACATCTTTATTCTATGTCGAAACGTCACCTACAAAGAATAAATAAGTTGGGTATCCATCAACTTGTTCTTCATTCTTCATATACACGAGAGTTTACATACACTATACCATATACATGTGTTTAATACAATTGTGAAAAACACCAGATGTGCATGTGATAAAGTAGTCCAGGCTTTATAGAAGTTATCTCCTACGTAGGAAAAAGTATCACAATTTTGTTTCATACTAATACGCTTCCGTAATATAGCAATTGTTTTGTCAAGTAAATTTAAGGAAAAAATGAACAATTGACTACCTTAGTATCCTATGGTAAGTGATAATACTTCAGTCCATGCATTAGTCTGCAGTGGCGCTTCTTATCGTTGTATCTAAGCATGAATTCAAGAAGTAAACGATCTTCGTATACGATATACACATATATTTGAGCATACCAAGTTCCTCTTCTTATTCAAGCATTCACAAACATCAATTAATTAATATTAATCAATTGATGTATATTAACAAACATGCTTTGTCTTGTCTGTATTTCTGTAATAATGTTTACAACATATTTTATCTTATAGTGAAAAGCTTGATTCTGATTGGATTGAACCTTCTAATCTCTTGTACCGCGCTCAAGTGGGATACAAATCTTCGGTCTATTTGTAACAATAGATTCTACCCACGGTTACAAACATGGTCGGTCAGATAAATTCTTTGTCACACCGCCCATCAGGGTAGATGAATGTTGTAACCCATGTGCTCTAGAGCGAGCCGCAGGTGAGGTTTACATGGACAATTACGGGTTACAACAGTTCATCTACCCTGAGGTGCGGTCTGACAACTTATAGGAGATTTGTCAATTGTAGTCACATCAGTGGATTATTTCGATGACTAATTGTAGCAATGGCAATACTTTGTTTGTGATCTTTAAATGATATATTGTTGTCTTTTCATCAATTTACTGCAGAACTCATATAAAACTTTGACATGAACACCAGTGGCAAATGCTAGGAGCCGTATAATTAGAACGCAGACAAGTAAGATAACACACACATTGACATTAGCCTGAGGAAGAAGTTTACCTTAATAAGATCATATGAAATAGTGTCCTTGACATTTGAGTGATCTGTTAACGATCAACACATCGATCTATTCAAATATAACTTAAAGGATGGCCGAATTATATATTTTTAATATTGAATTCTTAATTGTAATTGGTTCATTAGACTATTTTGTGAAAATTGAGACCCCCAAAAAATCAATATGTTGTTCCTTTATTAAACTAGAGCGACTTAAACTTTCCATAAAACTCGTCTGCTTTTCACCCGCGAGCAACAAACGAAAAATGGGGCGGGGCTTAGAGGGTTGGAAGGTAATCGAAAGTGGCGTACGTGAAGGGACTGGGTGTAAACATTCGCTTAGTTTTTAAAATGGCAAACACTGGGGAATCGGTCAGTCCATCTGTTATAGCTACGCTTTGCAACAATGTCACATCACTGTTCTGCTATAATTGTTCGAATAATGTTGGTTATCAAGTTTCACTTTACAAATGTCCCAAAATATTATTATCTATATAAAATATGATTGATATGAATATTGAAAGACGGTGGATTCATAGACTTTCGTAGACATAGGATAAAATCAATGCTAATGAGATATAAGATGACAAAATGAAACCAAGATATGATAATATGAACGAAGTATAGTTGAAAAAACGAAATCAGATATTCGGTGTTGTTGTTATTTTTTCTTGGAGAAAGTTTGTGTTATAAAACAACAAACGTGAGATAAGCAGATGCCGGCGAAGTAGGCCCTACTGTAAGCCATCAACAATCAAAGCACATCACAACATCCTGTTTATTTAACGTCGTTCAACTAACGACAACCTAATTTACTAAAAGTATATTACAACAATCAAAGCAACTCACCACATATTTTAAAACATCAAAAGTACTTGGTTATCAACGATAATAATTCGTCTACGAATTCACCTTTTACGAATCAACCTACGAAAACACCAAATCCCAATGTTACATTTTACGATTTAGTTATCACTTATTAACAATAACATTAAATCACTGTTATTTCATTAGATGGAAGCATATCTGAGATCACGATAAATCAGCAGCATGTCACAAATTTACATTGTCAGTAAAATAAATTGAGGAAACAAAAGCGATGGCCAAATAAGTTTATAGTTAATGTTAGTGACGCCCAAATCGTCAATTGCTTCGATTTCAATATGGTTCGTTGTTTTCAATCACATGTGTGATTAATCAAATCAAGTAAACATCGTATTAAAACAGAACTTATTGCCATTGTATACTCTCGCCACTTTGACATTTCAGCAAGAGTGTCAATTAATGTAAGAAACTTACCTTATAAACGTATCCAAACGGACAATATGAATATCCAAATGCACATTAGACACAAATTGTAAACCTATAAATCCATCAATGACAGTACCCGGAAACAGAAGATGGTCAAATACTTAATAGTTAAGATGATTTTACACTGAAATTAATTAGTGGTACATTATTTAATCCACAGTTTTATTGGATAACTTGATAGAGACAAAAAGCGTTCATGTTGTTACAAGACAGGAACTGGAGTGGTTCCAATCTACAGCTAGACAGACAAATTATGTAGGATTCACAGTATCACCTGCTTGTGTTTACAGGTGTTTTGACACTGACCTATCTGGCCACGGTCCGACAGTGGCTTAATTGCGTTGTCTTCAGGATCAAAGCTAAAGCACAGACAAGTAAAAACATGTCATAGAGTGGTAATATATTTTGATCTAATTGACGTCCCATGAATGGTGATTTTTCGAAAGAGTAGTGTATATGCGAGCAAAACTTCCGTCTTGGCCATATGTTATGACAGAGGTTCCGCGGTTATTTGTAACAAACATATTGTAAATTAGCACAAAATACCCTCAAATTAAGCATGGCCCGGTCAGTGTAACCATATGAAATCGCTAGTTGAATAGTTAGGTTATCAGTTTAGCGAAAATTTGGGTTGTTTTGATGAAGATTTCTGTCTTATATGAGCAGTTAAAAAGTTGTGAAAACGCGTTAAATTATGATTAGCGGCCATAATGAGATTCCTCAACGTACGTCACAGCAGTATACGCTCCAGGGACCAAAGCGCCGCCCACTTTCATTCTAGTTGTCGGGGCTTAATTAGGCACCTTTAAAAAAAAACGTATATAAATAACTAACGGGCCGATTTTAAAAATTTAAAGTCAAGTAGTTGTCAAATTGAAACCCCTTTTCAACGAATCCCGAAAGTGACCGTGGTTACGACATGTAACCTTTAATCTGAAATACAACTTTTGGAAAGTACTTCTGAAAGTTTTCCTCAGATATGTATGGATATTTATAAATAAACTCAGGGATATTCAGTTGTATAACATTTATTGTGAAGTTATCCATTTTTCTCAATGCTAATGGATATAATCATAGTAGCTGTCTCAATTCTATTTAATATTTACAAATTAAATGTAAGAGGTGTGTCTCTCCATTTATCATTTCACTTTATCTACTCAATTATTAGAAGTTCTGCAATTGTTTAATCTATTTTCCTGTAATTTGTTGATATATGCTAAGATTTGTCACAAATCACTGTACTATATAAGTTGACAAGTTACTAGACGCTACTGTTCCTGAATTTACCTTTGGATTGAAAAGTGTTGATTACTGCTTTATACATACTGTTTGGAGAGAAGACCAACATCATCTTCACAACACTGAAAGTATATGAAGTAAAAACATGCAACATCCCTGTCAGCAAAAATCAATTGAACAAGAGTAGCTTTCATCAATACTGACAGACGACAAGAGCAATTGATCAATGATCATTCGGTAGACATCTTAAGACGGTAACACTGGAAATACTTCTAATAGATATTCCTACATTCGCCGTCTGGCATTAAGTACAATACTCCTTTGATCTCAACGTTGCCTGCCTTCTCACAATGCCTTAGTCTTCGAGACATTTGCAACATTGAATAAACATCAGAACTGAAAAGGGTATTAAGATAATTTAGCTCGAGAGGCTCGTCAAAATATGTCAACGGGTAATGTATCAGGTACATGTACAGGTACTTCGGTCAGTCAATAAACAAAACTGTGATATTCAAGAAATAAAACTGATATTGGTTTATTGTGTATCTAACTGACGGATATAGACCTTGTTGGGGAGTATATACACCATATATAATGCCAGGACACTCAGATCTACCTTCAACTGTCAGCTCGTCCTTCTCAAAGCTCGCCTGAAAACTTACGGACATCGTTCCTTCTCTTTCAGTTCTGCATAACTGTGGAACTTTCTGCCTCTAACGCAGAAGAATGCATCATCGCTAGACACATTTCAGTCAAGAGCTTCAGACTCAACTGTTTCACAAATTCCACCATGTGTGAAGCAACCACTTTAGCGTGTTTGGAGTATTTCTGCACAATACAAGACTACTTATTAGGTCTTCAAGACGAAAGTCTGAAGACCTATTGTTTTTATCCAGATTATTATTAGGTCTTCAGACGAAAGTCTGGAAGACCTACTGTTATTATCCTGATTATTATTATTTCCGAGATTTTTGTGACAGCTGTACTGAAAAACGGGCGACCCGATTTTCATGAAATTAACAGGGATGTTAGCCTCTGGGCTGAAATTGATACAGATGAAAAAAAATCCCGACTTCCGGTTCCGGTTTCTGAGTTACGGCCCTTCGAAAATTCGAATTTTAACATTGGAAATTTTTTTAAAATGCATCTAGAGACTTGAAACTTTTTCTAAAAGATGCGCAATAAGATTGTGAACAAAAAAGTAAATCATGACGAAGTCGTGGGTCAAATGACTTAGACGTCATTTCGTTTTTAGTGAATTTTAAGCGTTTTTGACCCCACCCATCTTCAAAAATCTTCTCCTCTGAACATTCTGGCACTACAGATCTGAAACTTTCACACAAAGTAGCTGATGCATTGTACTCAAAACGATACGAATCAGAATTTGCGAAATCTTTATACTTTTTCCACAGTGAGCTTTCAAATTTGTCTGAAATCGGAAAAAAGTGAAAAATGGCCAACTTCAAGGGCATATAACTAAAAGACCTAGGACGGGAACGTTATGATTTTTTCAGGGAAGTAAGATACATATGTCGTGTACAAGAATCAATAATAAAATGGCGTGCGAACAGTCATTTCCGGTCTGTAGGAATTTTGAAAAAAATGACATTTTTCAAAATTTAAATTTTAACATGGGCAAAAATTTCAAAATAGACCTAGAGACTTGCAACTCCATTTAAACGATAGGTTATATCGTTGTGACCAAAATTGTAAATCATGACGACTTCGTAGCTCACATGGTTTAGCCGCCATTTACATTTTCTGTATTATAATGTTTTTTCATCGGTTAACTTGGAAGCCCTGCCTTTGGATGCTCCTTGGCAAGAGGTTGCGGGAAACTGGCATCTCATCTCATGAGTGTTATTGTCATTATATTATTTCTAAATATCTACTTTCAGACTTGCAACTTGTTTTAAAGGAATCAAAATGAAGTTCATTGCAAATAAATAAAGCTGATATGTTCGTTGTAGTTCACAAATAATTAAAATTCAATATTTCCTTCATTTTTACGCCTGGTTTGCTTATGGCAGCATGCACCTTGGCAGGAGCTTGTGGAAGAGTCTTCTCTTCAACCGAATTTCAATTTTCAAAAAAGAACAAGAGACTTGTAATTTAATTTAAAGATAGCTAATATCGCTGTGATCAAAATTGTAAATCAGAGCGAATTCGTTGCTCATATGGTTCTCCCACTATTTATAATTTCTTTATTTTAATGTATTATCATCATTTCACTTCGAGGCCATGCCTTTGGCAGCATGCTCATTGGCAAGAGGTTGCGGGAACCTGGCATCTTATCTATTTAGTGTAATTGTCATCGTATTGTTTCTAAATATCTACTTAAAGACATGCAACTTGTTTTAAAAGAATCACAATAGTATTTCATGCAAATAAATAATGCTGATGTATTCGTAGTAGTTTACAAATATTTAAAATTCAACATTTCCTTCCTTTTGACGCTTGGTCTGCTTATGGCTGCATGCACCTTGGCAGGAGCTTGCGGAAATTGTAATTTCTTCTTAGGACACTGCAGGCATCGGTGAAAGATTTTAAAACAAATTTTTTATTTTAAACAAGGGTAAAATTTCCAAATGGAATTAGAGACTGTCTTATTGTATAGTATTATTTTTTTAAATCCACTTACAGATTACCAACTTGTTGTAAAAGATTGACAGTAAACCGGTTCTATAAAAACATAAAGCTGATAAATTCGTTGGAAAGGGCAAATTTTAAATATCAACCTAGAGACTTAATTTTTTTTAAGATGCACAGTACAAATAAAAACAAAAAGTAAATCATGGCAAATATGAAGGTCACGTGGTTTTCTTGATATTTTGATTAATATATAAGTTGGGAATTTTCAAAGTTTTGCTGGTATGAGGGGGGATACATGTAACATTAGTAGTTTTGACAGAATAGTATAAGTGACATTCTTCGATCAAACATGGAGGTGAAGGTCAAGCAGAAGTCTGAAGACCTAAGTACTGCCGCGGCAGTCCTAGTTATTATTATTATTATTTGTACCGATTTTGTCCCACGGGTTCTGAACTATTGGCTGAAGCGATTTTTCTGAAAATTTAAGGGATGCTAGAGCGTATCAAGATCTCGCTCTGTACGGAGCCCGAATTTTAAATTTTGACCTGGTTCCGGAGTTACCCTTCTTTGAAGGAAAAACTTCAAACCCCAATAGCTCGAAAACTTATCAAGATATTTTCATAAAACTTTCACCAAAATGTGGGCAACAACATTCCCCATCGATTAGGCATATAGCGGTTTTCGGCCGTAACAATAGAATTTTTGCTATTTCGCAAAAACTGATTTTTGTGTGCACTTTCGCGGTTTTGAGGGTACGCGTCTTTGGAAATCTTCTCCTAAATAATGGCAATACATACAGCTATGTGTTATAGCTCATTTGAAAGCTTGATAAACGTGTAAACAAGTTATCGAGACAGAATTTCGAATTTTGTCTTAGAATTTGAGTAATGTGAACTTGTATTTGGACCTTTTTAAAAAGTGCGTTTTTTGGCTGCATGTTCAAAGTGGCATAACTCTGTAACAAATTAATCTATGTCAAAATTACTTATATCAATCTCTTTATAATGACTTGTATAACAATTCCATAACATATCATTATCATGTAAAAATTTACCGTTAAAGCAAAATGTCGACATGAAAACATTTGACGATTTTCAGGGGATTTTCTTTGGAGATTTTTTGTTCGAAAACTACTGAAGATAGAATCACGTTTGATAGCTCGTATAAAAGCTGACCAACTGATTCAATCGATAGACACAAGGAAACAACCAAGTAAAGCCTGCCTGTCTGCATCAATGCCATACATATATGGAGGTCTTTTTACTTTTTTTTTTTTTTTTTTTTTTTAAGAGTCCAGAGCGCAACCTGGATTTCTCAACTTTCTAATCCCGCCAGCATCAGAAAAATCAAGGTTTGACTCGAATCGGAGCAAAACGCGTTTTTTTTTTCCTGGTGTTAAAAAAAAATTCAAATCGGTGTCCTTAGTTCTTATTGAGAGGTACAAACTCCCAAAGTGTGTTTTCCTGTCTTGCCATGTTTCTGCCACCACGTAAGAGCGAAAAATCATGCTTTGAGGCCAAAAAAATTTTGAGCCCCAAAAAAAATATTTTTTTTACTGCTTTTACAAATTGCTTCGAAACCGTTCCTGTACTTATTATTGAGAAGTGCAAAGCCCAAAAACGTTGTTGACAAAGGTTCCATGCCCAAAGATCAAAGCGGGAATCTTGAAGACCTGCAGTATTGACGCGTCAATCCTAGTTAATATTATTATTATTATTATTATTATTATTATTACAAAAACCGTTTATTGTATTGTTAAATGGCAATCAATTTCGAATTTTCATATGTGTTTCACAAGTTTACATATGTGAGCGTGACAATCCAGTCTCATTCTCAAAGATTCATTTTACCATTCATTGTGCTATATCATGCATATTTCCTTCGACTTCAGGCATTCTACAAGCATTCTGGATAAAGTTAACATCTAAACATTTAAACAAATGCATTTTACAAAAGAGTCAATAATATAATTAGTCATGGCACATATATTAAAATTATTATTTTCCATAACTACATGTGAAGGTATGTGTGTGTGTGTCTCAACTGTTCATGTAGATGGTGATTAATATTCATCACTTCTGTGAATGGTTCAGTAAAAACCGACC
Source organism: Gibbula magus (assembly GCA_936450465.1). NCBI lineage: Eukaryota > Metazoa > Mollusca > Gastropoda > Trochida > Trochidae > Gibbula > Gibbula magus. Next base: position 30,406,574 of record OW388290.1, on the reverse strand, counting down.
CTAAGTGTTACTGAGAGTGGTTTTTATCATTATCAGATATGGCCAGCATGGGTGTCTATACTTGTCACAAAAAGGTTGTGTAACTCACGACTGTCTTAAGTTTTAGCAAGTGTCAGCTGGATTTGACCTCCCAGTCACTTCAATGAGGCACTTGAAACTAGCTACTACACTGAGGGGACGAGTTATATCCTTTTCTTCCGGAAGCTACCAGTCTGACCTAGACTGTTTATAAACAATGTTTTGGATCCATAAAATACGTAACTAACTTTTAAGAGTCAGTTTGTGTTATAGATAGGACACAGTGGAAAGGACATGTATGTTTTCTGTTCAATTCTACTTGTTCTGCTATATCATAGTCTCCTCATTCTATGGTGATTCTCGTATGAGTATTAATAATAACATTTCAGGTCCTTGGCGATGGAACATTTGTAGCTAATAGCATAATTGGGACCATATTGTATCTCATAAAAATTTACATTGCTAACCTGTTTAATTGTGTGTTTTATTCAATGTATAATTGAATCATATAAACATATTTGTTTGTTTTTATTTGCTTGAATGCAATCTTGTCAAATATATGCGGGGAACAATGATCATTGCATGAATTTATGACAGATTAACTTGTTTGATGTTCCTGTTCCAAATTACGATAAGGCTATTGATAGAGGTGTTATCAATATAGACCCACATTAATGTAACGAAATGGATGAAATTGCTGATAGAAAGCAATCAATGTTGTTGTTTTTTTATGAGACTAGACTTTGACAGTTGATAATTCAAAATAAACAACCCTTTTCGGCTCATATACCTTTGATAAACGATAGGTTATTATAGCTTCCGATACGAGAACAAACAAAACATTGGAAATTTGAGTTACGATTTACATTATGTCCAAAATAATATCTCCATCTTTAACATCAATGCAATGTTATAACTTGTGTCAGCATGTTGTTTATCTTACTCAACAGAACCATCAGTTTATTAACCTCTGTGCAACATGTATGAGTTATCTTGCTCAAGAACAAATTACCTTCTCTGAAAATCACAATATGCTAATTAATTTATTTGAATTGTTTTGATAATGATCCTCACCTCCAATTAACATTCCTATGAATTATCCTTTAACCATGTGTTAAGAGATACAAATGTTATCATTTATTAAAGGACGTAAAATGTACTACTTTCAGTACTCGTTTATCATATTTAGATAAACATTTTCTTCCATGAAGAACATCCATCTCAATATGTTTTGTCTGGAGCTTAATAGTTGATGGACGTCTCCGCTCATTACGCTATATCAGTAGAAGAATTAGCAAGTATAAGTGGGTGTCTGTGATATCTACGCATACTATGGATACAGTTATTATTATTGTAGCAACATCTGGATGTCTTCCCCTTCCCAGCTTACCACATGGTGACATCTCATCAATAGTCATGTTTATCCTTCATCGGTACATTCATATATCATTATCATATAAAGTTGTTTTTGCTATAAGTCAATACAATGTATCTTATTAAGACTGTTTAAACTGTGAAGAGTAGATGCATGACTGTACTTGGTAGCATAATGTTCCTGAAAGGTCATCACATTGTTTAAGGGTGAATATGAATATGGTGAGTACTTAGAGAGTTATTTATTACTGGGCATCAGTGAAGTCATCCTAACACATGTAATATATGATGTAAGCTAACAGGCAGATGAATCGCACATCACTAACAATATTAATCCAACCATTACATACAGAAATTATGTAAGACCTTATAGGACGCAGTCTTCTGAAAATAAATAGTGTTTAGTAGACATATTCAAGAAAACCAAAGATCACATATTTTGTAACATACGCACGTAATAAGACAGCATAATCAATTGAAAAGTATAAACATGAATTAAAGCAACATTGAATTAAGGCATGGGGCAAGAGAAACCTATGCAGTTATCTCTCGTGAAACACAATCCTATGCAACAATGAACTATTACTGAAGACAGGACTCGGTCCAACAACCAATTTGGATACGGGTACAATGGATAAACATTTCCTCTTTCATTGTGCAATGCTCTTCTTACACTCTTTAAATTTATGATAAATAGGGAATACCAAATCCAAGACAGATATACAGGTATTTGAAGCAAATATGCAAATTGGAAAGAATCGGCACGTCTATAGCCATGTGATATGACCCAGTCGTTACGTTGAGATTTAATAGAAATATTCACATTGCTGTAACTTTATCATTTAAACATTGAAGGTCCATCAGAGTTGGGTCTCAATCTGAGCCTACTTAACCTGGAACTTATGCCACAACGACAACATAGTGTTATGTTTGAGGAACAGGTTGTAAGAGATTTGTAAAGAAACTACGTAAAATAAACTACATGTATAGGCATAACCACGCAAGATCATTTAATTCACGACCATATAGTATATTTACACACTGTTTTCAGAAGTCAACTAAACTACTTGTTCAAAACTTGGAAATATTATCTATTATTTGTATAACATTTCTTATTAATTTAATTACGAATTTTCGTAAAGTTTTAACTTACATGTATATGTCAAATAAGCTCCGACATTTATACCAGTTTAACCTATAAAATATATGCATATTAATTGAAAATCGACTTAACCCTGCAGTAATTTGTGTTTGACTGTAGATGTAAAGGAAAATAAGCCTGAGTTTCATTTACTACGTAGTATAGAATTGAGACGATCAATATTAAAATAAGATTTTTTAATATTCCTTTCACAATGACAAATGCGTTGTTTTTATGAATATAAAAATAAAGTTTGTGAAATGGTTATTTTGAAAGCCTAGTCAAACAGAACTGTTGATCAAAGTTCGAATTCACTGACTTTAACAAAAAATAAAAGTGCGAGGGTTGGAAAATAAAGAAGGAGTTAGTTTGTATATGATTTTACAACTATGACTGACTAAATCGTTTAAGAAATGGTAGGTCTACCGTATACAGGTAATAACAAACACAATACCACATGCTCAGCTTATATTTGTATTCATGATCAGTTTGGCAATTATCATGATAGTGCGTGCAATAGTTTTAGCTGTATTGGTATACGTGTTTACACTCAAGACGTTACTTTTGATGCTGTCTGCTTCGACGTTTTAAGGTTTTAAAGACAATTACATGTTGATAATAACGATTTATTACTATTCTATTACATCAATAGGCAGCTTAAAGGGACATACATGGGCTAATAAATAATGTCCACACATTATTATAAAGTGTCAGTATTGCCTATAAGTTGATCAGGTACTATATTACTGACAATCACTTGCAGTTGGCCAACGTTTTCATACGATAAGATCGTATCACCGATCCAAAGCATGGATATATTTACCATAACCATTACTGTTGATAACATTATTGACGTTCAGCCGAAAATTTTGCCAAAAGAGAAAAGACAAGGTTTGAGAAATCTTCCCATTTCGCTGGGTAAATACCCTGCAATGAATTGTGGTAGGGGTTTTTCTAAATAATCTTTGAAGCTTGATATTAAATTAGCAACAACCGCTTTTTCTTAAATTATAGAACAAGTAACATGTACATAACTAGAACAGTGTCTTGTAAGCTTCTGAAGTTGTGATAGCTAAGACACATGTAGATTAACGACAAAACTGCCACCTAAATATCTGATAAACACGCGAAAAACAATTCAGTATAAGTCAAACTTAAAACAGACATTGCAATACAATATGTACATAATACATTATATTGAGCGTTCCGACTTAAAAAACAATTCATTTAGCATTACAAGTTTTACCTTATGATGTTCAATCAACATGTCACACTATGTACATTGTATCACGGTGTCCTGTCAGTTTTTCCTTTTTTAATTGAATTGATATTTGAGATGTACTTTACAAAGTAATCGATCAAACGTTTATTTCAATCGATGTGTCGTTTGCCAAATAAATTGTAATCGATGTTCTACATACATTCACTGAAAATGCTGTTCATGTTTCTGTAAATGTAAGCATCGTACTTAGTAGGTCTTCAAGATAAAGTCTGGAAGACCTGTTCTTATCTGGATTCTTGTTCTTCTTGAGTTACGTTCCCCAGAAGAAAAACCTAAAATCTGAATATCTCGAAAAAAAGATAATCAAGATAATTTCAAAAAGAACTTCACCTACATGTGGGCAAAGACATTCCCCAACGATTAGGATCATAGCGATTTTCGGCTATAATAAAATATGTTTTGCTGCATGTATTTGGAAAAAAAACTTACAATCTTGTGAAATGAAAATGGGTTGAAACTATTATCGTCACGAACTGCAATACATACATCAAAGTGCAATAACTCATTTTAAAATGCATTTACTTCTAAATACACGTTCGAGCCAAAGTAACATGTCTTAGAAAATATTTTTTTAAAAAGGGACATACATGTATTTCTTAATGTGTGTCAATCTTATCCAAATAAGAACCTTATAGAGCCATCACGGATGTTAGTGTTTCAAATACAAAATATTTGTGGAAAATATACTTATAATGTCAATCGCTAGAGAAACCATTTATCTACAACATGAAATGTGATAAATAGTTTTCATATTACCACAATGTAATGAAATTTGGTTTCAAAGAGAAGTACCCCTTCGAATAACGCGTGTCAAGGGTATCTGACGTCATGTAAACTGAATTCCCTTTATTGCTTAAAACGTACTACACAGCAGCAAGCGTTTCCGAACCGTGATTGTTCGTCTTAGCAACCCATGTGGTGCACATGCTTTTCTTGCAAGTTAGGCTACCCTTGTCATATATTACTGAATGTGACGAATACTTTATAAACAATGTTTCTAAATGTCCTGAGAATATACAAATTATTGCCTGTTTAAAGTACTTGTTATTGACCACCAAATGATGACAAATATATTCTCATTGATTAGAAACTGCAAGCAAAATACCTAGTTGGATAAAACATTTACCCAATATCTGTAGAAAATACACAATTAAATAATATGGTAAATAAATAACCATAGCCAATAATTATACATTTCGATTTCTTTCATTGCTCATCAATTTTGGTTTATTTTGTGTTATTGTATACAGTGTGTGAGCTAGACCACAATGCTTTGAGCTTGAAAATAATAGGTTTGATCTTTATTTAGACTGGAAAACACCTTTACTAATTAGTGCAGTTTCTTGGTTTATTTTGGGTCGAAGAATTCTGTGAAAAATTAAGTATATATATTTCACGGAGATAGATTTTTGGCAATTTTCCGATATGTTCATCAACATCCTTGATTGCTCTTTAACATTTCATTTTAAGATCTATATCATAAACAAATTGACAGTGAGGCCATAATTGGAAGATTTGCCAAAAACAAATGCAAGTTTATGATTTTGAAACTTCTCGAGGGGTATTGTCTTTGGAGAAATGTTGCTGGTTAAACATTAAGGATGATCATGATTGATATCTCATTTCAAAGCTAACATACTATCCTAATAGACATTTCCATCTGTTATGGCCTTTGGACAGCTCATTGAGTATTACCTTTTTTTTAAAAATTATTTTATCAAAGTTCTAAAAACTGTCACACGTTTAACAAATACACAATCATGATATGGAGTACATGTTCGTATGGGTAATTTCAAAGGTTGTTAGTTCAAAAGTTACACCATCGTCTAGAGGTCCAACATATGCAGTATTTGTTATTAAAATCGAAGTAACGTTATTCCTTCATTATCTTTTTAATCTAATTATTGGTTACATCTAATTATGTGACAATTAAAACACAACATATTTTAATATTAACCGTTTTGCCCTTATAATGATAGAGGTCCCAACATAGATGTCTTTTTGCCATTGCTCGAGGGGTGTTTTCTTTGAAAATTTAAGGAACAACTACTGAAGACAAAGACATGTGTGACAGATCATTATCCTGCAATTATCCAACAGCGGATTCATGTAGTATCTAATCAACACTCCGTTCTTGATATTTACGTTGAATAGATAACCAGACTTTTTGGCCTTGCGTCTTATCCATATCCCCTTTATGCCGACCATTCTTCTGTACCACCTCCCACTGTGGGCGGTTGATTCATATGACAAATAATGAGAACTACTCTGCTTCGTACAGATGAAAGACTGATGATCAGTATCCATGCACTGATCAATGTTCTCAAGACATGATTGATCAAGATTACTGCTTTTAAGAAGGATATTCAATGGTTCATTGACACGATGCCATATATACTAAAATAGATACATCAAAGGATGCGATTTGAAATTAAATTGAGTACCTATTATATAAATAATATAGAGTGATCATTCCAAAGATGCGGGTTGTAAATACCAATTTGTTCTTGATTACCTTATTATTCTATCAGTGTGATATGCTCTTGACAGTAGACTAAGTTTTTTAAATTGTGTCAGCAAGATATGGAATTTATTCTTGAAGTCAAGTAAAATAAATAATAAAAACTATTTGAAATGAAATATTATATATTTCATTTTCTGTACACGCACATACATATATATATCTATGAACTATCATGTGTCTGTCTTTAACTTTATAAACTGCCTGGAATATCAAATGGATTTGAAATGGATTAACTACGAACTACGAAGTTTAACGGATGCATTTCATATGAAAGTTGATAACAAACACGCAGCTGCTGCGAGGAATAACTGTCACAAAGAACACTCATGTTACATAATACATTACACTTATCTGTCTAGGGGACAGCCAGTAAGTATCCGACAATAGAGTTGTGTATTGTCTTTCATGACTAAAGAATTGAAATTTGAAAACTTGTAAGAGAAACACGAAGTCACACAATACAGACTATCAAATCAGACAACATTTCATTTCCTTAAAACATTGATGAGTCTACCACGCCGACACGACAGGTGAAGGAAGGCGTCAGTTATGTATCACAAAATAATTAAGGTTTGACGTGAGTCGTAATGAGGCACATTGCGGGTAGTGGTTTCCTATTAGAACCAAATATTTCTTAATACATACATTGTATGTCACATTTTTGCTTTGAATTAGAGCGGGCTTCCTTTTTTCCGAAACACAATAAATATGCCATTGACCCGTGCGATTTTGAAATCATATATATCAAATGGTTTGTAAACAGTTTTTCCCCTTAATAAGGATGTCACATCTGTTCTTTGTATCAAGAAATGGAAGAAAGACTTTTGTAAGAAATATATTCAATTTTGGTTTTGAAAAATTTCGTGTACACCATAAGAAAACAGAGTGAATTTTAGATCTAAGTATGCTGACAGCTGTATTTGTTTTCAATACCAGGATGTTAAATCTCAAACACAGTCGTGTTCAATTTTATTTTGGATAATTCTAATAATGCAAGTTACATCGACAAAGAGTACATAGATACAATCGTCATGGTATGATTGAAATAGACCTGTAGTACTAGTGTTACAAAAACAAAGACACGTTATGCTCGCATGACTTAAATTTGTTAATCAGTGTTAGGTGCAGTGTATTTAGAACGCCGGACACATCACTCTCACATTGACACCCACTTTCTGGATTAATATGTCGCAGTGTGAAGGGTCGAAGACATTCGACTGAACAGTTACAGGAACCAAACACGTATGTAAGTATCACCAAATCCTTTCAAAAGGTAATCTTGAATGCTTCTGTCAGTAATGTACATACATTATATATATATATATATATCTCACGTGAAGTAAGGTTATATATAGAAAAGAGTAAACATCAGATGGGTTTGACTGGATCAATCTTCTTTAATACGATGAGCTCATTTCGACCAGTATATCGGTCTTTTCAAGTATGTTTAGACAAGTGGAAGATCGCATATATATATATACATGAACAAGAACAATAAATGATTACAACATCAATATCCTTACATGGCAGTAAGACCAGGTCATTGTTCGATAATCACGCACCCAATAGGTGTGCTCGAGGCAATTATGACGTGCGTGATTATCGAACAATGACCATGTCTTACTGCCATATATATATATATGAATGTTTAAACTTCCTGAGTCTGAGTTGTGTCGTTCCATAATCTTCACGCTGCCATTATTCAAGTATTAAAATTAAAATTAATAATTCGTTCTTTTTAACAGATAATGTTTGCCAGTACTACAGCCGTCTATATGAAAACAAAAGTTTCACGTTTAAATCAAATGGTGAAAAAATTTACTAGTATCTGCAAACTTGTTACAAATTCTACCCCACATTGAAGATTGGTAATGTGTAGTCAATACGGCTGTTGATAATTTTACAGCTGTAAGTCCCATTTTATTATATTTATAGGTGATTAATTTTAGTAATACAAACAATATTTTCATTTTCTTTGATAAATCAATAATGTTTTTCTTTTTCTTTTTAGATGGTAAAGTAATGTTCACAGGCTCATTTATGAAAGAAATCATATCATATCTATCTAGCCAGCCCTAGCTGCAGTGTATATAGAACACAGGAGACACACGTTACGCACACATTAACGGCCACTCTCAGGAATAGGATTACCTGTCAAGTTGATGCGTCACAGTGTCAGGGTCTAAGCCATTCGACTGCACATTTACAGGAAGCAAACATCTACTAAAATATCATGCAGTTTGAAAAAATACTTTTAACAGTGGCAAAGGGATATGGGAATTGATAATGTCCGTCTGCTGTTGAATCCGTTTCTTTACTTGTCCGTCTAAAATTTCTTCTGAACAATGAATTGATGAAAAATATCACAATAGAAGGAAAATATCACAAACGAATAGTGAACATGTGTCTATATTGATTGTCTGTTATTGTGCCGTATTTTGATAATATAAGTTGAACTGAATATCAAAGCCAGAGTTTGTTTAACACCAAACTTGACATTTGTTGAATAGTTCACACTTTTTCTAGTGGTTTACTTATATAACAAGTGGCAATCTAATGTCGTTTGATATTGTGCATTTCCAGATGTGTTTCTTTTTTTTTATTTTCGTGATTAGTTTAATTTTGAAGGTAATTTTTTAAATTGAAACTACATATAATTGAGTTCACCTCAATGGACGTTCACGTCTTTGAAGATTAATACCTTTTGGTAGTGAGATGAAGTTTTGATGATTCAATTTGACTTTATCTGTTAACGTTTGTTAACACTTCTCAATTGCCACAGACCGCTTGATGTCAGTAATTTATGCTCGTTAATACGTGTTACTGATAAATGTACAAGTAGCATACGTGTAAGTTAACGATGCAACAATATCAGAAATTTTAATCAATATCAGAAACTAGAAAAGAGTGTTCCCTAATCATCCTTAAGTTAGCTTATCTGTTTATAGGGTAATATATCCTTTTCGATAAACATCATAAAACACTTGCTATGGAGAAGTGTTAAAGAATATGTTGTGGTATTGATTTAATGTATTTGAATTCCAATATTATATAATTACAAAATGAGTTTGTTACACTAATTTCCGCGTTTCTGATTGGACGAGAGCTCTCAAAAACCTGCTGCCATTTCTCGATGAATGCAGATAAAATGTGCTACCATACCTCGTGCATTCGTACCTTGTGACGTCACAATCCATCAGAACAAACGGTCGTGTCAGTCGGTTCTTACAACTGAGCGTAACGTTTTGATGCAAAATAAGATATACACATTTCATTTCGTGTTCAAACCTACGCCGATAACTGGAATATACATTCCTTTTCCGAATGAGACAATTAAGTTCACCGGGAACACTTCATGTTAATAGATACAAGTCCTCAAGCTTGTTCATTCACTCGCGCTTCGCAAACGGTAGCCATGTTTGAACGTCGCGTGATATGCTAATGAGGGTTAATCACAAATTGCGTAAACCAGATAAAACTAACCCTGATTGTATGCATGTGAATGCTGGGGAAACGAAATTGAATCCTCGGCCGTTTTAGAATAAGGATTCTTCAATTTTGATTCAGCCATTTATTGTTGCGTGTAACAAGCTGCTGGCTCCCGTGATAAATGACAAATATATTAGATTTCTGTAAATATTTAAAGGAAAACTTGTTGATTTTGTAATTATAAGGATTGTTTTACATGTTTTGTGCTTCTATCGAAGTATAACAGCAACAAATTTCGTATAACATCGCTCCGCTACGCTACGCGATGTTATACAATTTGTTGCTGTTATACTTCGATAGAGGCACAAAACATGTAAAACAATCCTTAAATAACATGTTTAGTAAAGCTGAGGTTCATGACAATCTTTGCCTGTAAATGTATTGTTTATTGTAAAATATTTAGGTTATATCATTTCTTACCAAGAACATTCATCAGCATAAACAGGAAATTTGAAGTAGTTCAAACACACGACGGATGTTCAAACACAGACGGATGTTAGAACTCTTTAACAAGCTACTTCAGTGTCCACTTATTAGATATAAGGTTTCCCCGACTAAATTGTTATATTTGTGACTAACCGACAAACTTAATTCTTTGCTTTGATTTTGTCTCATTGTGACATTGTTGACAACGCTATTATATCTACCTATATCATAACACATATCGAAATGTTTTAATCCTGTTTTTTCGAACCTTCTGATATAATTATGTTATTGGTTTCATATGCGGTTGTTTGTTTCATATGGATTGGCAATAAGGCAACATGTCTAACAAGAAATGTTATTATCATTGATGACCTTGTACAGTTTGTGTAATGCTATTTCCTCCTTATTGAAGTAGACGTACGTAAGAACTTCCTTCTAGTTATGCTATTCTTTGTGACGAGGCAAAATCCCTAATGTTCATTATGTTAAGAGTACATTTTCATTATAAGCGTCAGTATCTATGATGTATTATGGTAAACACAATTGCGGGAGTAAAATGGCATTGGCATTGGCATTGGCCAGTAATTGATATCAACAGTAAAAACAGTATATCGTTTTAAAAATCAAATCTATATGTTAAAAGGCAAGTATCGTACAAATACAATCAGCTACATATATAACCAAATGCAGGTGAACGTTAATGCTTGTAATCGTTTCGTAATCAGCATGAACGTTTTGTCTAAAGTGCAGTTTGTTTTTTAGTTATTAGTCATCGATTCAATGCTTTTTCATTCACTGACGTTACGCGAACTGTTGCTAAACATCTGCATTGCCATATTAGCACAACAACCGCAGAAATAATAGGCTTTCATTATCGTGGTATTTGACAGATGAGTGTAGCTGAAATTAAAAGCGTTCCACGGGTGTTTTCTATACTCTTTCAAAAATATCAGAATGAATACAGTGTTCTTGCAAAAGCAAATGCATGATGAAAGAGATACATGTATGTTATCATACATATGTTTATAGTATTTTCAGAAATCGTTAACATAGAAGATGTTTCATGTACTGTTTTGGACAAAATAGAATAAGACAGTGGCAAAATCGAAGATTTACAGTTACATTACTGTTTATACTATATACAAAGAAACAGCTGTCTTGAGATTTATTTACAGCTCCACATGGCAAAACATGAATCATTGAGAGAGTTAAGGTCTATCAGGGACCAAGCAGACATGACCATTATGTACATTCTAAGAGCACATTACAGAAACTTAGATGGTACTAGAGTGTATTCTCTTTCCACAGAGGCTACGTCCTGCGGTGGAGAAATGATGTTTGTGGTGAGCTAGTTGCTATTGAAATTTAAAAGTTATTATTTCGATCTTCTTGTTTTATAGTCATATGACATATTTTTTCGCGGGTAACAAGAACTGGTTGATATGAATTAAGACACACAGGAATCAAAAGATCAGATGGCGCAATATGAAGTCTGTCGGATGCAGTTTTCATTTTTTAGATGAAATTGGTTTCAAGCATGTCTGAAACGTGTGCTTTTATTATTGACTAAAGCCAGACATATTTTATGCGACCCGAAGACAATGTAATACTTATAATCTAAACAGTAACAACGCTGCCATTCATACAACATTAATACCATATATACTCAATAATATATATATACTATGAAACCGCTCCCTGTGTTGAACGATTGTCGGCAGAAGGTGAGGCTGTAAAACGTCATTGATGTATCGTTGGGCCGTCAAATTGCCGGGAATGATGACCAGGTGTGACTCTTGGTTGTAAGACATGGCTCCCCATACTATGATGCTTCCTCCTCCAAATCTGTCGACCTGTCGAAAGCATTTCGGAGCAAAACGTTCATTTCTCGTCTATAGACACGTTGCCTTCCGTCACGACGGCAAAATTGGAAACCGGACTCGTTGCTGAACCAGACTCCGTTCCAGTTTCTTAGGTTCCATATCCTCACATTAGTGCACCTTCTGAGATGGATCTAAGGACGGGTCCGACAAATGGTATTCGTGCACGTAAATTGGCCTCACGTAAACGGTTCCTGATGGTTTGGGCTGACACTCTTTTAAACCAGGCACCTGTGACCTGCCGATTGCGTAGGTGGGTGACCCGGATATAGCGATCCTGAGCCGGTGTGGCGATCTTTTGTCTACCAGTTGTATGGAACTGTGTATATCGATTCCAAAGTCGGGAAATTGTTGTTTTATGGACATTAAATGACTGGCAACTGTTACCAAGCCTCAATGGGATCAATGGCAATATTTCGATCTGCTGTACTCAAGCGGGGTATTTTCGACCTTGATTTTCGAAGTAAATGAAATGACTGAATTGCAAAACTATGCGTCCTTTTATAGAACACTACATCAACTGTGTTTTCCTTGATTTGCACGTGCAACCGACTTTAGTCATTATGCACATGACTTTTTCGGATAATCGGATAAAATGTCAGTGTGCGTGACAAAGACTGCGTTTGGGAGATAGTACTAATTTTAAGAGAACATATTAAGAGTACATGACAAAACATTCTAATTCACGCACACTATTTTTGTTCAGGGGATGTTGTCAGATATTGAGATAGGGGCTGCGTTTCTTTTTTGACAGAGTGTACATACTTGTCTATTTGATGTTTACGATTACTTTAGCATTAAATCCCGACATCACCCATGAACAGCAACAGTGATAAAATAAATAATCTTTCGTTAATAACTATTCCTCTTGAATCATTAGCTTCCGTTTCCATAACTGGAGAATCCATTGTTCAGCTATCTAGATATGACAAACCACAGTGTACTGTACAATGTATCACACATCACAAATATTTTGTCGGGCTCCCAAGTGTAGCTGAGTGTGCCTGGGCGATGATTTAATTGATCCCTTATGTACAATGTAACTGTACACGAATCGAGATTCAAATGTCACTGTGACATATCAACTTGACAGATAACGTGATCACTTAAGAGCTGGTGTCACCATGTAGTCCGCCTACTTAGGTTGATCTTTAAATATCCTGTAGTTAGAATCGATGTTTAGGTTAACAATTGTTTGATAGCGCATCATAAAGTATGAAATGGGAAACTGAAGAAAATGTATTTGTACATTAACAATATCATTGTCTGTGGTATTAGGGCTAAATATATACTACTCTGTAAATGATATTATTGCATAATCAATTAATAATTAAATTAGAAGTTTTATTGTTGCTTCATCGATTACAAGTGAACTAAATGCAAGTGTACCTAATTTTATAAATACAATCTGATTTAACCTTGGATTTCGTAATGTGTTGGTGATTTATTATTGTTAGGTACGTAATTTAACACACTACTGATTCTTCGGGAAAATATTAACATTCTCATGATCATAGTCATACGTAATATGTCTGGCCAATATAATGGATCCATGTTGAACGTAAGGTACGTTGACGTCTTGGTTTGGAGTTATAATTATTCACAGATTATGGTTGCTAAATCATTTCTAAGATTATCACAGTTCGTTATTTGCACATGAACAGAACATAATTATCTACTTAAATTCCAGAAACATATATTTCACATCTAGAAATTTTCCACTTAACATCTTCAAACTTCCACATCACACCTACTGATGTCAAGTGGAAATTTCTTTCCACAAAGTGAAAATTTTCCGAATACCATGAAGAAATAGCCTGCTACTAAGTAGAAATTGCCGGATAATAAATTGAGTTATTATATATAATAAAGAATACTTTTCCGTCATCCTCGATAATCCAGCGCTATTGTTCCGATAAATCTACAATAGCGCTGGATTATCGAGGATGACTTTTCCGTATACTAAATGGTAATTTTCAGATGCGAAGTAGTTATTTGTAGATGTGAAGAGGAGATTTCAAGTTGCTTAGTAGATTTTTCCAGAAACAGAACATTTTGATTCTAAACAAAAAATGTCCGGATGGCTGGGTAATATTTATATACGATGTGGACATTTCTGGATACTAAAAGGTAATTTCCAGTATTTTCGATGAATGTATCTTATTTAAATTTGCCTTTGGTTCGTTATTTGCTGCAATTAAAAAAGGGGGGAAATATAAAAAAAACACGAATTATGACCCATCATGTAAATACATATCTGTTAAAAGAAGGATGTGTGCGCGAGATAAGGTTACCATTATCCTGTCGTGATTTTTAAAAAAAACGATAGAATGAAACAGAAACCGCCGTTAGTATACGTCACTCAAATGCCTTCAAATCGTCAGTCTGTTGAAGGGCACTAACTGGCAAGCTGTTTATTCCAAGTAAACAATTCTGATCGTTCTGTTTTCGAGAAGCCCAATCTAGGGCTTAGTGCTGAACTCAACAAATACATGTAGATTCATACAGAAAACTGCACGCCACTATCCAAATTATAAGTGTCGTATTGATGCTACCTCTCGATCCTCTAAAACAAAATAAGTGTTTATAGTGGGGGGTATATTGGTCGGCAGCGTGCATATTTCCGTCCGTATTTTCTGTCCGTACGAAATGGAATAACTCCAGTACTATTCCTTAAATTCTTTACATAGTTTACATATTAAAGGTTCACCAGAATGAGAGTAATGTTCCAACTGAGTTTTATAACATTGTCCTCTTTTTCAATAGCACAACGAGACTGTTACTTTACCCTGTCAGCCGGATATCTCCAGTGTCTTTGACTGGTTTCTCTGTATTGCTTACACATTGCTAGCGCTTCCGCTAGGAAAAGGGCTAATTTCCTTGATTTTCGTGGCCTTGACGTTATCGCTGTGAACATTCATATTCGGTCATTATTAATATTAACATATTGTAAATTTTCAGATTTAAGTGTGTTTTTGTTATTTCGTAACTCAATAACCACAAACTATAGAACGTTTTTTAATACCTCATCAAACAGACACAAATACCCTAAGTCCGAAAATCATAATTAGTACAATAGTGTTCATAACCAATGAGTTACTGGTCTTTTAAGTTGGTCTAATTCTACCTTCGTTTTCAATTGACAACAATCGAGTTTGTATTTGCATTGTAAGGTCATAACTCAACAATGGGAAATCAAAGCATGTTCCTTAATACCTCCATGTACATGTAGTGAAAGAGTGGAAGTATCACTGTAAATGGGAAAAGCATAATTATTTAGATAATATACATCATCAATCAGTTACAGGCATTTTATGTTGATACATTTCCCTTTTTATTTTGGACTGATAAAGAGATAATCCTTCTTTTGGTTTTGACACAAATGGGAGTAACCTCCCTTAGACCACACACAATATGTTTTGAAATTGAATACATTGACCTTGACACAGGAACCATTTCCGAAAACTTTAATCTTGGCCAAAACGTTTTATTGCCTTTGATACTTGACATGTGCATCTTTTGTCATTGAACCTTTCCAAATCAGGTAATACTTGACCATATCTTTCTCATGAGGTATAAGTACTTATCTGTGACATTCTAATTTCCAAACTATGCTTATATCCGGGCGTAATCAGTGTTGAAAAAATACATATTGTTTCGTTCTAAGACCACTTTATTCTGAATTTGCAAGTAATGTTCATCGAATGTTTCAGATGATGTATCATCGCTTCGATAAAGTTTTTAATTTCCTTGTCAAGAATATGTAGCTTATTAAATATGTGTTCCTATTCTAAACAGTCATTTTTCTCACCCCTACACTCCATCTCATCAGAAACATTTAACATTTTTTGTCCAATGTTTTCTGAGGTTAAAAAATTAAAGTTATCGGCCCTTTACTTTTGTAAAACCTAAAACAAAAAGACCTGAGGCGTGGGTTTGAAACTGACGCTTTAACAAAAACATGTATATTCAGACTTTTGAGAAACAGTTGATGGTATTTCAGTGATGTCACTTACATGAAAACGTCCAGTGTTACAACCTGCATAATTCATTATTGAGAACGGATTGAAAGGAAACAAAAGTGCCCGGTTGATAAGTTATGGTATAGCATGTGTCAGTTTTGTTAGGTAGCATATTACAGCCAAAGCCTACTATATAACGGCACTGTGTTAATCTACACTGTCCTGTAAGGACATTTGGAAATTATTACGTATTTGAACGGAATCATGGTTGTTATAACTCAGTTTGAGACAAATCACATCCCAAATATTACTGAGCTCAGCTTTTCAAGTTTCAAGCTTTATTCTGTAAACACAATATTGTTTATAATAATTTGCGTTTCCACAGGAACGGCTAAAAATAATTTCCCCAAAAGGTTGAATACCCCCAAAGCATTTCGTATATGATAAAGTTAATAAAATATACTGAACAATTTTCTAGGTATCGTCAAGCAATAAAAACATGAGCTTATTTCTGTACCCCGCTACTCGTGTTATGGCGATAGAACTACATGTACAAAAAAAACAATGTGACAATGTCATTAGAAAGGTAATACATGAAGGTTTCTGTCTGCATCATTACAGCTATATATACACCATTAATGCATCGCTTAGGGCAATTGTGTTTCAGTCCATGTCACGTTTTTGGTATTCTAATGACAGAAACCGTGTTAGATGCTAATAATGTTTCCATATATAGGCTATAATTGCGTGGTGCGATCATGAAGTAACACAGAACCCTGCTGAAGCAATTTGATATAATTGTATTTGAATCCGCAGCAGCAGCCGTTCATTGAATACTTTGTTCCAAAGTTGAACTACTTTTACTACATATTTAATGCCCATCGAAATTATACAATCAAGCGTTACTTTTTATTCCAGTTATTGTCGACGGACAGTCGGTATTTTCTCTCTTTTCTGTATTCGTGTCACGGTTTAAGTAAGAATTCGAAATAAAAAATATGTATATTTAAACAGTTTATACACTGCACCATGTACTTTCAATGCATTTGGCTGTTGTAGCAACATATACAAGTAGCTATTGGAAATATACCAGTTAATGTTAGGTAAACATATTTGTTCTTTATTATCTATAACGGTTTCGTTAACTTTCAAGATTGTAATAAGTTGTATGATACAATTGCTGTAAATGTTAACGAATCCAACGGGAATGACACTCGCAATTTCCATAGCTATTAATTATTGAAATTGTATGGAAATAAATCAGAGGGCTCAAGTTAATCCCATTACATAATAGTAATAAATCGTCCCCAAATAAACAAAGTAAACAATTCAATGTACGTCGTTTCTTAACGCCCTGGCTATACATACCGCTCTTAAATCGTTAAAAAAGGAACACAAATCCAGTCCTCGGTCACCCCGGAACATCATGTACTGTTGCCGCGTGCTACAGAGAAAATCAGTTCGACTTAAGTGAAGTCATGTTTCCAAGGTAACAAATGATTAAAGTTAAAATGAAGTTTATGAAGTTTGGTAACCTAGTATGTATAATGTAGGGCTATGTAAAGTTCGTTTGACAGACATATGTACGAAATGACTGTATAAACGCTACAAGACGAGACAAAATAAATTATCAATGTTATGAATGTTGTCTTTAAACAGAATAGAATGACAGCAACTATTCTTTCACAAAAGTGTTCTCCTCTTTAATGTCAAGTCTAAAATTCAAGTATTGCGTATATTGACGAATTATGACTCATTATAAGGTTGCTCTAAGCAATTAATCATGAGACAACATATATCAAATATATGTTGAGGTTGGTACTGCTTTATAACATATTCGTGAGGTTTGGTGTCTGACGAAGTACCATATTTCCACTTTAAAGCTTAAAAGGAGAGTTCTTTCGGGGTATTTTTTTGTGGAAACGAAATTCGGGAGATTTTCCTGTTTACACATATCTGTTATTAATACATTATTAAAACACAATGAAATTAAAAGATACCAATGAGGTCAACATTTTTATGACATATTTCACAACATGATAAACACAAGCGCCCATTTGTTGAAAATATAAACAATGAGAACTGAAGCCATTCATCGGCGCTACGAGTGGGGAAAACATACAAAGCATTTATTAGTTTTATGATATGCTATGTTATGTCAATACCAGTGTATGTCTTTAGTTATTAAAAAGTTGTAAAATTAAGTACAATATAGCGTGTTTTCATTTCACGTAATGCAAATTATCAAAGATGGCGACAGAACCATCCCATTAAATGTATTATTGAAGAATGAATCTTGGCCAAGTATCAGAAAATAGTAAAATCAACACATTTACCAAACACAAAACATCGGAATATATTCGACACAAATATTATCAATGTAACAGTATTATCATGCGAGCTTTGATACTTGAATTGATAAACACTCTCATGGTCTATCAAGTCTAAAATGTGATAAAAGGAATTATATGTATTCATTATATAGAATCGAAATCTCCATAGAATGCAAGTACCAAGATAACTGTATTCATAGTATTATTATATTGGACCGAGGACTACTTTCACGATGACCGTTCAAGTGTATATTTATCAAAATGATAGAAATTATTCAAATTCCCTACTTATCAGTATATTGTAAACAAGCCCTACCTAATGACCAATTGCGGGTCCTGTCACAAAATAGAACCATTGTCATTCTGAACTTGGTCATCATTTGATTTTGGTCCTTTCTTCAGATCAAGTTACCACGACTAACGTACGTACGGAAGACCTTTCAAGTCAGACCAATCATGTTTTCTACAAATAGTGTTCTCTAATTCATTTTAGTGAGTGCCACAAACCTGAAACAATTTGCTTCGGTCTCACTTTCAAATCAGGTCATTAAGACAGCCTTCGCACTTTCCAATGCCACACATAATGACTTACTGTATATATAACAGAACATAAGCTAAGTTGAACTATGTGAAACACTATCCGTTCGCGTATTTCAAGTCAATTAAAACAAGAGAAGTTTGCTTTCAGCGTGCACTTTTTCAGAATTAAATATCAACTTCTAATTTATAAAACGACACAAAAAATCCTTTAAAACTCCGATTCATGTTTTAGACTATGGTTTGAAATAAAGGAAAATATCCATTACTGGCTGCATAAGTATATCTATTACATTTTATTTACCTGTTATCGGGCGTTTTCTGATACCTTAAGTTTTTATAATTGTTTTAATTCAATAATTGGACATCAAGATTGTGGTTTAGATATGTGCTTATCGTGATGTCCTTTTGTAAAACTTGTAGAATTGAGATTGAATTAATGCGATATTCTCTCGGTTTTGTTCGTTATTCAATTATCATAAATGGTTTACTTCAATCTTGTCAATAATTACTTATTCTCATGTTCTGTCCATTTTCTTTAGGTACCGATTTATGAGCTAAACCGTTTGTTAAACAGATGACAAACCCATACATAGAAAAGATCAAGTAACCTATGTGTCATATTCTTGATAGGTATATTCGTTCAATTAACACTGATGACGTTTGTGTATTTGATTGATATGTATTAAAGAGAAAAAAGCTTACGAAATTACGGTTGCAAAAGTATTCATGTCTTATGTATCACTTGCTTTATAACGGTGCTAAACTCACGTGCAAAAGAAACGTCCCCACATTTTGAAAACAGTATAAAATGAAATATAAATGTCGGCGAAAGTAGATTTTAGAATGTATTTGGTAGCCACATGTTTTGTATAGAAGTATTCACAATTTCATACATCAGAGTATGCTTCTTTTATTTTTACAACTGTTCAAATACATATGGGGTGCTCAAATCGCTTTTTAAAGATGTTTTTGGCCCACAATATTTGGTATTTAAGTTTAAAACATTGAAAAAGTAGAAATTTATTTAATCAAAGATATCCTCGACATAAATAACCTTCTTTGATTTAAATTTGTTGACGCGTCATTACTGTAGGACGTCACAAAACAAGCCAAAACTGGCTTTTTGAGGCTTCTATCTCGTCTAGTTAAGGAGATTCCAAAACGACCATTTCTTAAAACTTGTGTTTCTCAGAGTTATGAATAGATAATGTTTTGAAAATTCGTATTTAGTATTGTTGGGTTCTGAAGACATGATGTAACGCTGTTTCAGTCGCATTTATCGTCCGTCGATTGAAATATCTTGTATTTTGTATGGGGAATTTTCTTTTGCACGTGAGTTTAGTATCTGCACCGAAACGTCGCATCTGTGCAATAACGAAGTTGACTATTCATAGAACGTCGAATCGAATCAGCTTCTAGTGAGTGGGTGAGTTATTGTTTAACGCCGCTTCGGCAGTATTGCAGCCATTAGCGGCGATATCAGCTTCTAGAATGCCTATCAAAGAAATCATATTTGTAAGACAGTTAATACGCAATCTTGGCGAACTAACAAAGCGCTTCCGAGAGCAGTTTCATTGGCTGTACAAGTTTTTGTATGTATGTACTATGTATGCGTGCATGCGTGCGTTTGTATGTCATGAGTATTTCTCATGGAATTTTGTACAGACCTAATGGTCATGATTCTCGTTCATTAATGATCTAATTGCTCCTCGATCAAAGGACAACCTTGCATATTTGAGCTACTTCCTTTACTGGCTTAGTTTGGCTGTGTATAGGCACCTAATGGCTGGTTAACTTCAGCAAGGAACCATGGAAACCCAGTCTTAGGATTTAGGAATAATTCGAGTCATGATCTTCGATATCCAAATTTTGCTCTCAACTTTCACCTCTTTTTCACCCCATTAGGCGTGCAATATAGAAGCCGAGGCTCATTCACTTAACATAATGTTATTATAAATTTGGGCTACTCTTTCATATCTAAGTATTGTCTTTTGGGGGAACTTTAAAGTTCAAGACCTTCTGCTTGGCGACTATGTGTAGAAGGTATTCCTGATATTTTCTCAGATCCGTACCGTGGGCTGAAAAGATGGTTCGAACACATTTTGAAATTGTTGACGTAAGATTGAAGCTTCTATACAAAGAGTTCATAATGATGTTACAGATAATCCATCCTTTTCTAAATGTATCAGTGCTAAATATAAACACTTGAGACGAACGGTCTGCATAAATCCAGGAAGGTAATTACTAGCCTGTCTACAGCAAATCCGTTACTTGAATCCCAAGCCATTTGGGGTCTCTGATTAGTTATTGGCTTCATACAGCGATGTATCAAATTATCCTCCAGGAAACCATGACAGATACGCTAGTGTAACAACGAAATTGGAAACATGACGGTTCGTCATTATGAAACAAGTCACACGGATGCATGTGACACAAAGATAAAAACGTTAGAATGTATGCCTTTTATGTAATATCATAATTAATTAATAAAACTCCCGATTTTAATGGATTTTAGAGGTTATTCCGTCCGTCCGTCCGGTAAATTTACAAAGGTACATCAACTAAACTTTGTACAGTTGTTAACCATGTTCTTTCCATCGCGCACAGACAAGTTTTTTTGGGGTTGTTTTTTTTGGTCGTTTCCATTGAAATGTCACTTTTTTAGACTTAGTTTTATTGTGTTCAGTCCGGAGAGGTTTTCTCGGAAACTGTTAAACCTATGTGAGTGAAAGTTTGGCTGTGAGTACTCATACCCATACTCTTTATCGAGTTCGAAAACCGGTTCTGAAATATTATTGTTTACAGATTTATGGCCCTTGAATGCGAAATTGAACTTAGTACCAAAATCGCTTTGTCCCAATTTGGACAAGTTTTATCGGCAACTATTACCTCTAGGTGAATTAGATTTAACATCTTCATCGAGTTCAAAGTCCAGTTCCGAAATATTATTTTTGAATGAGTTATTGCCCTTGAATCTGTAACTGAACTTGATAGAAATTACTGCTGTGATGCTCTAATTGGAACAATTAAGTCTGGGTGAATGAAATTGTGTAATAACAAAGCCAGTTCTCAAAAATATGTTTGACAATAGTATGATGCTTTAATCTGTTTTTTTTTAAAAACATATGTACATTATAGTACCCCTGACATCAATAATGCTCAATAGACGGATAGCGAATGGCAGGGGTGTCAGAGCCATGCTCACTTTTTTCTTGTTACGAGACGTAAACAATACATGTCGTGCTCTGAAAAAGTAAACGTCTACACATATACTCGTTTCATGGTGTTTTCATGTCATACAGGTGCTATTTGTTGGTTTAACGCCTTTTTTCAAGTATTCCACTTATATCACGACAGCTAGTAGTATTGTAGGGAGCCAACCCGCAACAACAGTGTGACTTTGCATACGGTGAAATCTGTGAGTATCAACTGGGACTAGCGAATCATGGGTGGTACGTATACTGCTCAGAATTCATTGTAACATTGCAGCCAAACCTTACGAATAATTCTCTACACCAAACAAACTTGCAGAGCCCCTTGCGGGATTCGAACCCCTCACCTCTTGAACCGAAGCCGAACGCGCTAACGATTGCGCTATCTCGCTACCTCCATGTCTTCAAGGCAAAATGATGGCGTGCTAGCACGTTATGCTGTCAACATTTTGATATTTTTGACACATGAACCTAATTATATTATACGCGGTCATTGTTTTTTTCGTAAAAACTAATCCTTCAAATTAGTGTTTATGATTACATTAACCTTATATGTCAATTTTAGAGACACTTCTAAATGAAAATATTGACTTATGATTGAAGAATCTGGCTTTGGACGTGTGCACATATCATGCAAGTAAAGGATCAACAATCGAATGCTTATTACAACTTGATAAATACAGAGAAGTGGAGAAGTTATATTGCGCTGTCATTTCTTGCCACGCATATGTTCGTGTAGATAAATTTAGCATAAGTGGTGATGGTCTATACAATCTTGGAAGAAAATATCTTAAGATTTTGCCTATACCATTTTGGAATATTTGTATATTCCAAGTTCGTTTAGCAAATCCCTAAGATGTGTACGGAAATCGTAAGACATAACATGGCTCCTTGTTCATATATGACATCATACTATGTCAGGAGTGTGCATCAGAGACAGACAAATTGTACGATGATCAGCTATCAATTAAAGGAATCAGGGACCGATGACCGATACTTAAATATAATCAATTAAACAGATCTATTTGATGCTTTGTATTTACTTATTTTACAATTATAGTAAGAATTACTAGATTCTTTCACATATAACACAGTCCAAGGGAGCAATACGGTCAACTAGTCTAATTATGTCATATTTATGTTTTCATGTTTTCTTTACAGTCCCGTTCCTTACAACGAAATATAATAGATATAGTGACAGTTACGAAGCATGACCATTGGTCATCTAATTTTGCTTCCTGCTTGTTTCGGTATTTCAGTGTACACTGTGATTGTATGATGCTTAACAAATTGCAACCATATTTATTTTAATCAACCTAAACCAAACGTCTGACTCATTCTCACATCCATCGCAATTTAACACTGGCCAATTATATCTATGTTAAAAGCCGAGTTTACATGCAACCGTTTGACCCCGGGTTAAATTTGCCCATGAATGTTAAAAGCCGAGTTTACATGCAACCGTTTGACCCCGGGTTAAATTTGCCCATGGGGTTAAATTTACCTCCCGAAGACAAATTTTGTCATGTAAACAATAATTTGCCCCATGGTCAAGTTTGATCCATCTCGAGAGGTGGGTCAAATTCATTTTACTCCAGGGTCAAATCTAACCCCATGGGCAAATGCTGCATCTAAACACTTTAAAGGAATTATACCCCCTGCTGAAATACTTACCTGAATACCCTTTCCAATAATTGGCACCCCCCATCTATAAATGGATCATTTGAAATAGTTTCCCCGCCGTTTCCCCCTTCCTTGTCTAAAGTAACCATGTAAAATGACGCTAAAAAGCGATCGAGGGGCAAATCGTCGTTTGATGAGGAGACTGAATATCTCGAAAGAACTACACATATCCTCAAATGATGTTGGCATATAAACGATCTGTACTACTTAATATTTGACCAAAGCCCCGTTCATGCGCAAACAATTTGCATTGTATGCAAAATTACACACTATGTAAATATACTCAGGTGTGTAAATGCAAAATTTGCTTTGCGTTCATGCGCCATCTTATGGTGTGTATTTTGATGGAGTAAATTTTCAGGTTCCTTCATTTGAGCGTAAGTCTTGGTCATGGAGACACTGGTGTACCTGTGTCGGAGACAAAGGAGATGTTTTCCCTTTATGATGATGACATAGATGGTCATCAGTAATAGCAGGAGTAGGGATATTTCCAGAAACAAAAGGAAGATGTTCAAAATTTCACAAATGAACAATGGATAGAAAACTTTAGAAAGTCACAAGAATCATTTGACTATATTTGTATATAAGCACAATTGTTTGGATCACTGGAAAGGCAGACCAATACCAATGAAACATTGTCTGTTAGAATTCAGTTACCAATAACAATCAATTGACTTGCAACAACAACTAAATATAGAACGGTTGCTCAGCTCTTTGGTATATGCCAAATCTACGGCTGCGACATGTGTTTAGGAGTCTGCAATGCTTTGATGGAGAAGATGGCGCCGGAAGTCATCAATTTTCCAGAAGGGGAAGGACTGTTGGAGGTTCTGAAGGGTTACGAGCAGATTGTTTTTTTTCACATTTTCACATTGTGCAGGGTCCATAGATAGGTCACACATCCTTATTATTGCACCTTCACAGAATCATACTGAGACTATCTTAATCGAAAGGGGTTTTATTCGATTGGATTGCAAGCTGAGATTTTCAATACGTATTCACAGACACAATGGTGGGCTAGCTGAGAAGAATATGTAATGGTCGTATCGCTGAAAACTCTGAGATCTTGGAATGTTAAATGGACGGAATAAAAACAAAATATATGATGTCCTGATCCTTGTCATGAAAACATAAAAAAGACATTAAAATGTCTCCCAGTCACTTATTCGTAATACAAATGGTTTGATACTGAATGAAACTTGTGTACAAGTCTATTGTAGGTTTTGGTAGCAATTCCTATTGTCATCAAAGATATGTTGAGGTTAGCTCCCACTCCCTGCTTCCATTAATATGCTCTTGTCGTGCTTGCTAGGGGATATGATGGCTGTGCCAGACAAGTCATTTCTCCCTCCCGCCAAGTTGCCTATGTGTGTAATCAGTATTTGCGTTCATGTGCCATATTTGGATACTGCGCAAAATTGCACATGTGTAAAAATACATTTGCACTACCTCTTGACTCAGTGCAAATTTGCAAACCATGCAAATATTCACATGTATGCAATTGCGTTCATGCGCCACATTTACATACCTATGTAAATATACATATGTGTGTATTTTTGCACATGTATGCAAACAGTGGCGCATGAACGGGGTTCAAGGGTGGCAAAATTGACTCATGGGGTATTTTGCCCCATGGTAAAAAGAGTGCATATACATATGGCTTATGTTACAAAGCCAGATTCGTCTGTAAATGACAGACATGGGTCAGACATGTTACAATGTCAAACTATTCATCACAGTTAGTGAAAACTACCGAATAATAATAGCATACCATTGCTGCAGGGAAATATACCAATATCAAATGGCGTGTTATTACAGGTCCTCTGAAAATGAGAGCACAACTTTCAAGATACATGTACTAAATTATAGATGACTAGTGCCAGTCGTAGATGACGCACTAATGAAACTTACTTTCATATTACTCACAAGAGATCTACTGCTGTATTCAAGCCTGTAACACCTTAATCCAACAGGAAGAACTGGGCGTGCGAAATGCAATACAGTATGACGATATAATCACCTTCACTGCAAAAATGACTGAGTAACCTGAATTCGGAAAACCAACTGTAAACTAGGTAATAGGTGTATCCATGGTGTATCAATCTAATTAAACTTGACAACCTGGTATGGAAACCAACATGAAACTATAATGTGAAGTTTCATGTTGGTTTTCAGTCCTGGAAATTACATTCATTGTTTCCTGAAAATGGAAACCAACATGAAACTATTTAGTGCAGTTTCATGTTTGTTTCCTTTCCTGAAATTTACAATTACTGATTCCATTATATAGAAACCAACATGAAACTATCAAGTGTAGTTTCATGTCGGGTGTCCATTCCTGAAATTTGAATTAAAGATTCCATTTAATGGAAACCAACATGAACTATAAAGTGAACTAAATTATTACGCTGTTTTCAAGCTTATTTTTTTTAACTAACAACTGTTATTTCGTGCCAATACGATCATATATGTAAGTAACTGTTATCAAATTGGTATCAGTTCACTGAAACTAGGTAACCTGGTTTCAAACTTGAATTAATTCTGAATTCTGAGATTTTTAGTATATCCGTAAAAGGAAACAAATGATAAAATAAGAACAATGACGTGTATCCATTTGTGTTTTCCATTTGTTCAAATCAAAAGACACATAGAAACCAAATGAGTTATCCATTACTTCAAAGTGTATTCAAAGCAAAGTTATTCATTATTAGTTATTATGAAAACATGATATGTTGACATCAGTTTTTCAGTTGAAGTTATAAACAAAAAATGGTTAATTATACTTTTTAGAAACAGTAAATCTTTCAAATGTCACATTCATAAAAACAAGTAAATAACTGAAACCTTTGATTGATATACATGTATGTACGGTGTTCCTTTTTATTTCGACAATGTTATAACTTGTATCCACCTTGATATGTTTTTATTATAATATTTTTTGTATTGCGTGTTTCATGTTCGACTTACTATTTAACAAATAAACAATAATATCGATTACAAACCCTAAGATTCAGTGCGCCTAATTTTCTTGAATAGGTGTACATGTAGGTCAAATTCATGCATGCTCAGCCTGACGCACTCTGACCGCGCTATGGGGTTATATAATTGCCAAACCACGTGGTCTAGTTCCCGGACAAAGACATTTGTTCTCCATCCAATTTTTAGCGGGATTATAATTAGTTGCCAGTATAACATGTGACTCATTGAAGAAAATGGCAAAAATCGTGTCTGCCGGGTGTAAATGAACTTTACTGACAACAACTGTTGTCATTCACAGAGGGCGAAACAACATGAAGGTACAGTGCACATTTAATGTAATACTTACAGTTAATGTTTTTCTTATTGTTTTTCCAATATGCTAACGATTGGATTAACTAATTAAATAAAGTTGATTATAAAGTTGAAATACTTTCGAAATATTGTAACATGGAAAATAAAGCAATTAATTGTGTTTATGAACGCAATGATGCAGGGCACACCCTGTATGAAACGTTTTCATCCATACATAATAAAATACATAAACACAAGCAAAATAAAACATGTGTGACCAAAGTTTTTTTAATCGTTAACCATGCGAATTTCTTATACATATACTCATGGTAAAAATGGTTGACATCCCCTGATAGTTATAGCAATGAAAAGTTATATAAACAACGTAACGTGTCAGTTTCGATTATCTTTTTGGTAAAACATGTAACTACATGATGTATTTGTGTGAATAGTGTCCTTGAGCATTTGCTAATTCTCCATGTGTACTTTAAAATACCAAAGAAAGGGAAACATCAGAAAAATGAAATATAGTCAAAAGAGTTTATTCCTTGTGTCTTGAGATATTGGCATCGATACTTTGTTACAGTGTTTGAGTGTTCTCATTTCAGTTATAATAAATAAGCGAAAGTTGCATTTGATAAAAATAAATTTCTATGAATTCAAAAGTGTTTCTTACTAACACTCCACATAAGTCAACTGAGGTTGCATTAATTTTGATTTATGTTGGTCATTAACATCATTTTATGTTCGTTTTACTTTCACAGCAAAGAAGATCTCAAAGGAAGCATAGTGTGGACGGTCAAAGACTTCTACGCTTGAAGACGAGCATACCATGTGGTCGAAAGATCATTCCAATTGAGGACACAGAAAGTACTTATCTGAAGCTGAAGAGTTTGAAATCACCCCGTTGGACTAGTGACGTAATTAACCTGGGCCGTTTATCCGAGGAAAATATAACCACCTATTCCTAACATACATTGAATAGTGATTGCCCGGCTAAATATAGCCACATATCACTTGCTATATTAGTGATCGTATTTCTTAATCAGCAGCAATGCCAAGTTAGTTTACATCGTCATCAATTGATTGCATTTTGCTGGATGATTTATGAAGTTATCTTTATAAATAATGCAATTTGTAAATTATGTACCTATGATCTTCATAAATAAGATCACTTTATGGTATTGTCTGCTTGACGACATTTGAATACATTTTCAGATTTGATTGTCAGATGTCATCTCCTTTTTGCAGCATTAATTATTAAGCAGTAAATTATTTGCCCTGCAATTGGCACTTTATGTAATAGTCTTCATGGCACAACAAAATTGTTTTTGTCATTACTATAATTATTATCTCCGTGGCATTGCTATTTTTAAACTGACGAAGAAGACAAGGTATTTATGGATGATCAACTTTTCAATTAAACAATGGCGACGTGTTTGATAACGGTATAAGGTTGAAATAATGACCGCAGACCGAGTGAATATCTGTGATAACCATCGAGCGGTACGCGAGATGGTTATCACAGATATTCACGAGGTCGAGGTCATTATTTCACATACACCACATGGTTATGATTGACAAAGTGACAAGTCGTTTTTATTTTCATTAATTTAAATACGAAATAGTTACTTTAATTGAACGTTTTGAAATAGTTGTAATGTTGTAATGCTTGAGTGAATT
Organism: Gibbula magus; assembly: GCA_936450465.1. Classification (NCBI taxonomy): domain Eukaryota; kingdom Metazoa; phylum Mollusca; class Gastropoda; order Trochida; family Trochidae; genus Gibbula; species Gibbula magus. The sequence continues at coordinate 30,377,757 of OW388290.1, read as the reverse complement.
CTACTCTAAACATTGCTTCAACATCACGTGTACACTTCGCGAAATTCACGTGCAAATCGAGTCGTGTACATTCATTGTTGTCAAACAGAAATTCCTAGCAAGTAACCAACTGTTTATTTTCGTTTTTACTACAGAAACTACATCACCTTTTCTTTGAATATATACAAACAAACATTTATAAGATTGTTTTTGACAACATATTATTCTGTTTTAACAAGCCATTCAGTCCATGACCAACACTCTACTGGCGTTAAGCGAACACCGTGGCTGCACGGACATTGTTCATTGCATCTTGTGATGCACGGACATCATGAATGTCATGTTGCCAAGCTACGTTTCTAACTTCACGTGCAGCACACAATCAAAAGCGCGTGGTTGCGAAGAAGTGGCCAAAATGGAGTGGTCTGATGTTTCAAACAATAGTACACATAATAAGAGTTTCAAGGTCTTTTCGGAGCGAAATGAAGGTGAGTTACATTGTATTTGACACTTATTCATTTGCTGTTTAACCGTATTTGACATTTTAGCTCATGTAATAGGGCGTTTTCGAGTGACCAAACGAAATATAAACATGTTCACGATAATGTTTCATTCACAATATCATACAGCTTTGCTTGACAAATCGTAATAATGATTTTCACCAGGGCGTGGGATGATTGTCTTTACCATTTTGACATTACCGTCTCGTATACTTTTGCATGTCATTTTCATTGAATTAAAAAATGAATAGCTCTTTATCGATAATCAATATCGAGTGTTAAATTGATGTCGTTGATTTTCTTGCTATCAAAATGTGTAATTTTATCATTTAGATATTTCGTAAATATTCTGCTGTTAAAGATGCATCTAGTATTGTTTCATAATATTTTATTTGACTTTAATACGTGCAACCATTCCATAAGGGCGGATTTAAGTTTAAATAGTTTCACTCAACTTGCATACCCATCCCCAATCGTAAAATATATCATAACTCATAGTTTCCAATTTAAATCAGCAACGTCATTATGCATGTGTAGAAACCGAAACTACACGTCCCCTTTTCATGTACAGTAGCCATGACCTATATTCAACATTATCAACCATAATTTTTGCTGATGTTTTGAGTCGATTATCACCAACATGGCAATTTTCGGCAACAGCCAGAACTTCCAGATAAAATAACACCATTTATAACATTTGGCATATGTGACCCCAAACGGCGCAATGGATGCACCTTTAGTAAAGTAAAAGGAAGTAGCCTATGTCAAACATACACAAGTCAACAAAACTAATACAAAATGATACATCAGAAATCCCACCCCCTCAACAATTCATTCATCATGATTCTGTTACATTTGTGTCACTTTTGCTTTTTTCAGGGATAACCAAACGAATTTAGCTGGAGTCGTCATTACGAAAAGACAGCATCAAGGACCACCATCAATAGTGTGTGCTGAATTACGGGATATTAACAAACTAAGTGACTCATTTCATCGTACCTATAAAACGGATAACAAGAATATGTGTGTGAACATTAAACAAATTAAAATGATGGTTAATAAATTATGTGGATTCTGTCTCATGTTTTCTTTCATATACACGTATTTGCGATCTTTGATATTCTTTAAATCAGCTTATTTGTCGTTTTTTGTGTAAACTAAATGAAAATATTGGCATGACAAAACTGACAGAAAAAATAATGTAAAGAATGTCGAAAGTCACAAATCGAGGCAAAGGGTCATTTAGACCCACAAGCCGAGGGTAAAGTTTTTTTCGAGGTGCGATATGGTGAATATGGCGAGGCGAAGCCGAGACATGTTTACCATATCGAACCGAGAGGTCGGTTATCACGAGGTTGGTTATCTGATAACCAACCTCTTGATAACCGACCTCTCGGGTGCTTGGAGGTCGGTTATCTAAAAATAACTACCTCTGATATTGACCTGATAACCACACCACGTGGTGTATGAATCTATAGTGACATGCAACCAGTCGAAAATAAAGAAGTTGATCATTACACTGAAACCAGGTTGAAACCTACAGTGAACCAAAACATGGAAACAAAACTGAAACCTACAGTAAACCAACACATGGAAACAAAACTGAAACCTACAGTAACCCTCAACATTGAAACCAAACTGAAACCTACAGTAAACCTTAACATAGAAACCAGACTGAAACCTACATTAAACCTTAACATGGAAACCATGTTGAAACTTACATTGAAACCAAAACATGGACACCAGGTTGAAACCAACAGTAAACCTTAACATGTAAACCACATGGAAACCAGACTGAAACCTACAATAAACCTCAGCGTGGATACCAGGTTGAAACCTACAGTAAACCAAAACAGGGAAACAAATCTGAAACCTTCAGTAAACCAACACATGGAACCAAAACTGAAACCTACAATAAACCTCAACATGGAAACCAGGTTGAAACCTTCAGTAGACCAAAACATGGAAACCAGGTTGTAATATAACCTACAATAAACCAAAACATGGAAACAAAACTGAAACTTACAGTAAACCATCACACGGAAACAAAACTGAAACCTACAGTAAACCAACACATGGAAACAAAACTGAAACCTACAGTAAACCTCAACATGGGAACCAGGTTGAAACTAATAGTAAACCTGAACATGGAAACAGAGTTGAAACAAAGTGTAAACTAATAAATATGGATACCAAGTTCAAACCAAGTGTAAACTAAGAAATATGAATACCAAGTTGAAACCAAGTGTAAACTATAACATGGAAACTGAGTTTAAACCTACAATAAACTTATTCATGGAAACCAGATGGATACCACTTGGAGGTGTGGGTAATTATTCGTACTGGAAACCATCCGGATACTGGTGCAAAATTCAGTTTCAGTGTTCTGGAAACCAGCTCTTTTGCTGTGCTTGGTGTTTGTTCATGTAGTGCAACAGGAATACAGGTTCCAATTGTAATGTTGAATGTACCAATAAGGTCCGTACTCGTGTTTGCCTTTTGATATATGACTTATTTAAACGGAAGGTCGCGTTCAAATATTAGGCTTTATGCCATCTTTAAACTCCAAATCAATGTTCTTTAGGAAACAGTTTCAGTCCACCAGGCTCAAGTCTATTACATAAAGCATGTGTGAATTTGAGTGTGAATAAAACATCGTGATTTCTTTAAAAAAATTCCTTTTCCTTTATGAGACCTGATAGTTGGAAGATGTTTTAAACTGTTATTATAATGCTATTAATTAAGTATTTCCGTATTGGCCAAATTACAGGTCCGAGGAAGTCGAGGGCCAATACAACGGACCGAGGACCTGTAACTGGGCCAATACGAAAATACTTAATTAATGACAATTTTATTAATTAACTTCTGTTCATTCTATTTGCACAACACTGGACATCTCATTTATATTGAAATAATAATTATAAACAAGATTGGTGAACAAATAGCACGGGTCAAAGTTGTGAAGCGACAGCTTCGGGCTTTCACCAAATGTGCAACTGCGCATGCTCAGACTCATATTGGCCCGGTTTGTCTCGTATTGGCCCAGTTTTTCCCGTCTTCAAATGTGCACCCGTTTCAACACCCGAAACAGCGTTGATGATAGGCCAAGGTCGGGGAGACCAAGGGTGACTACTCGGGCCCAAGATCGGTACATCCGACTTCTTCACCTTCGGGAACGCACCAGGACAGCAACGTCAACAACAACGCAGATACCAGGCCTACGTCGAATTTCCGACCAAACGATACGCAACAGGTTCGACGTCCCGTTTTAACGCAACACCATCTAGCGAAACATCTCCAATGGTGTCAACAGAGGATGAGGTGGGCACGTGCAAGGTGGAGAACCGTTCTCTTCACTGATGAGTCCCGTTTTCTGCTTCGACGTAGTGATGGACGAGCACGTGTATACCGACGTCGTGAAGAACGTTACGCTGCCAACTGTGTTCAGGAGGTTGTCCCATTTGGAAGTGGGAGTATCATGGTGTGGGCCGGGATTTAGCACGGTGTTAAGACACCCCTTGTGCTTATTGTTGGTACCCTCACGGGAGAACGGTATAGAGACTTGATCCTACAGCCGTACGTTGTTCCTCACGTCAACGTCCATGGTGGTCTCTTTCAGCAGGACAATGCTCGACCACATGCTGCACGTGTTTGTCAGGACTTTCTACAGCGTAACAAATGTCCAGATATTGCCATGGCCAGCCAGGTCACCAGATTGGTCACCAATTGAACAGCTCGTGTGCGCAGAAGGAATCTACCAAACACTTCCGGGACTTCTCGCAGCACTTCAGCACGAATGGCAGAACATTCCACAGGCTGTGATTGACAACTTGATTGCATCCATGGGTCGTCGGTGCCAAGCAATAATCAATGCAAATGGTGGCCATACCCGATACTGACATGTGTACACCCCTGCAATGTTGAAACACTTGTGCACCTGTGCATTTCATGAACATGTTTATTGTGAATAAAATTTACTGAAAAGAGATCTTCAAACAGCGTTTTAGTTTGGATTTCAATGTTTAACTTGCATCTGTGGTCTTTATATTGAACTTTGGAAGTCAGTGTCAAGTTTCTTTTTTTGAAGAGTTTTATATATTTTTGTCATCATATTTCAATTTACAATAATATTAAATTGTCCTATATTTGCAATACTATATGCTGCTCACATAGAAGTTCATCTCTTATGATATTATGTTCATACGTTGTTAACATTTAGCCTTTCCGTAGATAGTTGTCTGGTATCATATCACTTAAGATCGTCCACGTGTTGGAAATGTCATATAGCAGAAGCTATCATACGATTGTGGTTTGGTATCCTGTTTTAGAATATAAGATATTAGCCATGATTAAAAAACGCATGAGCATGGTCACGTATTTATCAGTCATTGCCATTCTGAAGTCTTATTATCAAAATATGCCTTCGTATACTTTTCGTAAATTGCGCCTGTTAATAAATGCACGTGATTACCACGTTGAACCGAGACATATTAAATATTAGTTAAATTTGCTTTCAGTTAATATGCAACTAATTATATATTAGTTAGTTATTCGTTTTTACTAATCACCCGTGTCACATCGTAACGTTCAAAAATGGTTGTACACTCGACTAATGTAATTTTTATCAATGCATACGGCTCCATCTGATACTGGCACTGTCAGCCGGCTTAACATCCAGCTTTATGCGATTGTAACACATGATTACGGATATTTGACTATTTCTGACGAAATACCTTTTTGGTGTAATGTTATGTAACTCTGGTACTGAAAGTGTACCGAGGGTGAAAATCAAATTTGAATGACAAAATGATTATAGTTTCTTCAACAAATCTATCGTTTTTTAAACTTTACATACCGACATGTCAAACAAGGATATTTATCTCAGTGAAATTCACGTCTTGTTTATTACGGATAATTAACATGCCATATGTACATGAAACAAGTATTTCGTGTCGCCACAACGACACATTTTATCAACAGGATTTTTTGTAGCTTTTCAACCATTGTTTTACGCTACTTAAACCCAGCTGGTGACTTTGTAGCCTGTCTAAAAGTAAAAGCAATTTTGTAAATTGAAAACATTATAACCATCTCTCTCTTGTATTATTGTATTAAAACTATTTGATTTATGTTTTACTTTAATGATGTTTACTATTGGGAACATGTTTCCCCTAATTTCCTTATAGTCGAAGGTATAACGGGGTGTTTAACAAATTTATGGAACCAGTTCGTAAGCATTCCTATTCTCTATCGACAGAGACTGATTTAAATCAATACAGACAGAACATTCTTCAGGTATGTGCACATATCGCCTGTACCATGGAATGATGATCCTTGATTATGTGAAGTACATATTTCTCTCCAAATCGCTGACATAGCCTTTGGGTTTTCCGTAAACGTCGTCTACTGATCTTTGTAAAGTCTGCTATAGCTTGTTGGTTAAACAACACTTTACACCGAACTACGATGATACTCTTTACATGCGTAGTGCTATCAATAACAAGTTATATATTGCAAGTTACAATTGCAAGTTTACTGAATTACGAAGCATAGGAACTATGCACATCAATCATTCTATGAATTGCTCTTGATGAACAATGTGTAATCTTATTATTCGCATTGATAAAATGTTTTCAAACATGTGATGTCACATTTGCAAAGAGTGACTCCAAGTAAAGTGGCAATTAATTCGCTCATGTCTTATTTCGTTGACGTTTATTCTTCCATTATTCAATTTAGGAAAAGTTTAGACTCTTGTTATTCGATTTCGAATTAAATAAATTGTTTCTCGAAACTACACCAATCAGTTCTGTTGGAACATATTTCCCTAATATATATATATATATATATATATGTGTGTGTGTGTGTGTGTGTGTGTGTGTGTGTGTGGTTTTTTTTGTTTGTTTGTCGGCAATCGATTCATCCTTGGTTCTGCACATCCGCTATATGTTTTGCGATCGAGTCAAGTCGAATGTTGGCAATGTTCTCTATCATAATACAAAGGTGTTGTCTAGCAGGTAGGACAAGTAAAATGTCCTCCACAGTCAGAGTTGATATTGTAAAATATCAATTCTCATGGACTTCTAACCTTGCTAGGCTTCGCTCAGAGCAAGCTTTCATGATACGATATTCATGATACGTTTGTAGTATTCATAGTTTATATGACTCACTTGTATCAGCGAGCAAGCTGATTTGTTCTCGACGCACTGCAGTTGTGATTTGAGTCAGACCTGGAGAGTAGAGAGCTACAGTAATCGTCTAGATGTGACATAGGAGTGATAGCCTAGACCCAAATCTGAAAAAGGGCTCACATAAAAGAGCAAGAGACATTTTTTAGAAGGATTTGGTATCCAGTCTCTCTTACCTATTTAAAGGGTGCTGATTACGAAAAATTAGGATACCAAGCTGAAAAAAGTGTTTTTGATCTTAAAAATCGAAAAACAAAATGGCCGCCAAAATTTCAGAAAAAATGGCAAGTGATCACATTGTTTTTGTTTATTACTGAATCTCTATATGTTAAACAATTGTAAAAGTGTTTTATAGGGTATTCAAAGGGTACTGATCACATTTAGGTTGGAAACCAAGTCAGAAAATATATATATAACCCTCAAATTTTAAAAAACAAAATGGCTGCCATAGTCGCCTCATATACTGTTAGATGTGAATGGTACACACATAAATTAGATATAAGCTGAATAAAATTGTTTTCATCTTCAGAACTGAAAAACAAAATCGCCGCCATTGTCGCCTCAGATGGTATTAGGTGTGAATGTTATATCATAAAACGTCTCTGTACATTCATTAAGGCTGAGCAATATTACCGCAATACCAATATATTGCAATACAGATTGTACAATACAATTATTGCAATAAGATTTTTTCATATCGCAATGTTGTAGTGAAATTTATTAATATATCTTTGTTTTTAGGCATAGTTACTAGCTTAACTTGTTAACCCCCCGGGGGATTTATGTGGTGGTTATGTTTGTGTCCGTCCCGAAAAGGGTACTTGTGTTCTGACCTCAACTCCTGCCACAGTTGCTGATCAATCTTTTTGAAACTTTACACATGCTTTGGATATACATTGGTGATATGAATGTGCTTTTGGGACTGATGAGATTAATATTTTCATAGTTATGGCCCTTGACTTAGAGCGCCTGGCTTTCCAAATTCAGACTGGCAGTAACATTTAATTTGTCAGCATTTGAACATGTTATGTTTCCAATGTCACACACTGAAGTTATAATGATCTTGAACTTGATTAAGGATCCATTTTGTGAGAAACTTAACCATGGCCAAAAAATTTCATTGAATGGTGATAGGTCTTCGATAATTGACATGCTGATTTATTTTTAATAGGTCATGAAATCACCCTTACAATTAAACTGTTGATTTCGAGGATAAGCAACCCGGGGGTTCTTGTGCTATCAGGGCACTCTTGTAACCAAATTATTTTGGGGTGCAGGAATATGTTTTGAACTGTATTCAAATGAAATTATCATTTTGACTAATGGTCTATTTTCCGAAAGATTTGAAAGGCCTTTTACTAAATGTGTAATGTTTAGACTTCAAACAGAGTTCACTCAATATATTGCAATACGGTTTGCAATACAGGTTGTATGTATTGCAATATATCGCAATACGAAAGATGGTGCAATACTCAGCCCAAATATTTAGTATGACTGCAATATTATTGCAATACCAATATATTGCAATACAGAGTTGTGCAATACACGTATTGCAATACGATTTTCATGTCGCAATATATTGCACCAACAAATATTGAGTCAAATTTGTTTATTTATCTTATAAAAGGCACATTTGCTGGCTTAACTTGTATAAAGAAAATTATTTTGAAGTGCTTAAATGTGTTTTGGACTGTATTACAAATGATGACATGGTTGTATAGGGCATCACTTGAGGGTGGCATCAGCTGAGGTTTGAATGATTTTTTAAATAAAATCCTTCACACTATCTATAAGACTATCACATTATCAACACCATAAACCTTACACACAAATTCTTCAGCAGATGGGCTACTCAAATTCACGCGAGCACAACGAGATGGAATATGGGATCTGCGCCTTCAGTCTTTCACATGTCGTATGCTGTGATTCTACTTCCTACTTCTGTGGCCATACCAAGAGGTCAGCATGGAAAGTCTTCCTCTGCCATCATCATCTCCTTCGGGATTTGGGCTCTGGCGACCTAAAGCCCTATTTATACTTTGCACATATGCAATATTGCTTATGGTAGTAATATACACACGTGAGTAAAGGTAAATTTACTTTGCGTTCATATGCATTTAATTTCTGCCTAAGCAAATGGGCTTCCAACTCTTTTAATATATGAATAGAGAATTCCTAAAACATGCCAATTAATATTTATTAGATGTAAACTAAATAAATGACATTACTTTATTGTTTTGACTATATCGCCCTAATTATATAATGAAAATCGGATAGTCAGATAGATTTTGAAGGTCATCGCGTTCAAGAAGGAGATTATCCAATATAGAGAATTTGAAAAACAGTATTAAGAGTTTCTATAGTTATCTAAAATATTTTCTCACTTGTGTGAAGTCACTATGTCTGTATACGACGAACTTTTACTAGAAAAGTGAAAAATGCCATATTTACTCACGGTAGTAAACATTTGCACCTGCCCTTGACTAGGTGCAAATTTGCTTACGGTAGTGAACGATTTGCTTACGGTAGTAAAATAATACATATGTGCAAATGCGTCCATACGGCGAAATTTGCTCATATGTGCAAATTTGCATATGTGTAATGCTTTACTCATATGCAAACGCTCGCCGTATAAACATGGCTTAAGTCAAGACAAGCCAAAATCTGCGGAAGAATTTGTGTGTTAGATTTATGGTGTGGATAATGTTCAAACTTTGAGCAAAGCGCGAAGGCTTTTTAGTTCAGATTTTATTCAAACCTCAGTGATGCCCTATAGAACCACATCAAGCTACTCAATTACCAAACAATGATCTGGAATAAAGCCTGTTAAGACATTCTCCAACTGAAAGTGGTCACAGATGTGGGTTGGACAAGAACAAGCAAAGCTCTACAACCTTTACTGATGTCTTAAGACCCCATTCCTGAAGCCTATCGTGCACTCTTCACATGTACATGTCGCATAAAATGTCAGACATTGTACCATGATTCTGAGGCGACTATGGCGGTCGTTTTGTTTTTTCAAATCGGAAGATGAAAACAATTTTATTCAGCTTATATCTAATTCATTTGAGACCATAATTTTAAAGATGTCTGAGAAAGTCAAATTTAAAAACCACGAAATTGTTCTTACATTCCATGATTTGAGGTTCCGGGAGTAACAGGGATCAACAGATCTTCACTAATGTAGTGACCAGCTTCGTAGAAACATTGCGGTAAGACCCCGGATTCCAAGGACAAGTTAATGACAAGACAGACAGAAGAAACATTGAAGGGTAGACAACACGTAAGCAACATAGTGAGGATATGATCCTGTAAAAAGACGTATTGGTGCTGTCTGCAGCATTTAGCATGTAGCTGCCTATGTGACACGATCTAAGTTTGACAAAGAATTAAATTGAATCTATCGTACAATAAAAACTAGCAACATCATACACAAGCTTTTCAGATTTGGTCGCTGATCGAGCTGTTGGTTGCTATACCACTCTTGGACTCAGCCAGCGACTTAATAGCGAAGAGTCGTTTAACATATGTCTTGCTATCAGAAATTTGTTGCATTATATGAGTCATTTTCAAGTTTTTGACAAGGAAGTTGCCTTTCTACAGACAACACGCCTGGAGGAGCGTCCTACTTTGCCAGCACGCGGGCGTTCATGTTTGGCTTTGATTATCTCTCCTGTCAGACAAGGAATTGTTAGGTTTGATAGCTATGTTCCGAGCATAGGAATAGAGAGATGGTCCTCAGTGGAGGACATAACCCTCTAATTTGGGGCCGGTCTCAAGGATGACACAGTGACGTAGTGATGCTAGTACACTCATGCTGAATGTAATAATTTCAACATGACTTGTCTTTCTTTATTTCACATTTGTTCAGTGAGTGATTTGTGGGAATGTATCTTGAATTTATATTGAAGTCACCCGATGTGATAAAATGGTTAATGGTACCGGTTGCTAAATAAGTTCAATACGAACTAACAATTGGCTGAAGTTATTTTCCGTGGATGTCGGCGGCCTGCAGATGGAAGCCTGGTAGAGAGAACTTTACTTCAAGGTATTCAAGGCTTGAGAATGTCGCTAAAAAAAACTCGCTCACTGGAGCTAAATCAAAGGCAGATTTGTTGATCACTATAGTACCACCACTTTGTCAACATCTACCACAAATTTCCTTTAGTGCGACACTAATCTTTAACATCCTCCGACCGGCAGACAAAACTATAAGAGCAAACTAACTGTTGGAACCCTTTTTCAGTTGTTCTCAGTTTAATACATCAACATTCATGAGATACATGTACAACCCGTTGGATAGTGTCACAAAGAGTTGTAGATAAACATCATTCTCTCTTATCTAATCATCTCTTATCAATGATTCTTACAGGAGATTTAAAAATTGCCAAATGTAAACGGTGATTGTTGACTGGAAACTAAATCACTGTGGAGCACAGTGGTGTAGTGGTTAGCATGCTTGCCTCTCACGCCAACGGCCCGGGTTCGAATCCCGGTGGAGACACCAAACATTTGTGACCTGGGTCTTATACTGTGTTGTGCCCCTGGGCAAGGCACTTCATCCACATTGCACTCAGTCCACCCAGCTGTTTAAATGGGTACCTGAACACGGGAGGTACGGACCTATATGGTCGCGCGGAGCGCTAAGTAGCTGCACCGAAAGTACAATTCCTTCAGGGTAATAATTGTACCGCCATTGAGCAGTGCTTGCACTGGATAATAGGCGTTAAAATGTACATTATTATTATTATTATTAAATCAAAACTCCTTTGCAGAGGTAAATGTTACCGATATGATTGGTTTTCATGTTTTCCATGGATAACTACAGTTTTCTGGATACAATACAATGACTTCAGTTTATCTGCAGTGAACAAGGAATGATCACGGGGGTTCGCATGAATAATTTATGTTGTTTGGCATTATACTTGCAGCAAACACTACTCCCCTGCGACCTCAAACGATGTGAAATAGACTTTCTCTTATCGATCTATGTGGTTATTAGTCTGATTGACTAGTTAGGAGAGATGATACTTACACAGGGGAAAATAGTTATGTGCAGTGTTTCCTATTGTGAAAGGTTAATGACATGCAGTATTGATATTTAAAATTAATTACATTCCTGACTTAAAGATCTGCCTTTGACTCATAAAATAGATACAATATCTCTTCTGTTCACTTTTCTTATCCTTCATATTTCCAGAACTTCACTCCGGCTATATGTACTTGGGCTAAATGATTCGAAAGCGACAGCATATTCAAATAATTATAATAATATAATTGAATGTATTGCTAGTTTTTACTATGTTTTGTTCATAAATAGCTGCCTGACGTTTTTCGAACACTTTCTTATGATTCATTTAATGTCTGCGTTAACCAAGCTAATGTCTCATGAATATGCAAGTCAAGTCAAAAGTGTTTATTGTATTTAAGGCCTCCGGCCCACATACACAATCTACATATACAAATGATAGATACAATACAGATGTTATAGAAATACAAACAATAGAGAACACCACTTGAACAACATGACAAGCAATTCTAAAATAGTTATTTTTGCTTCAGGACGAGTTTCCATCATTTAATAGTTCAGTTCTTAGTTTCATACTATGTTTAATAAACAGTGACAAGTTAAGACTTATATTTTCATTTTGAGAAGACATTAATGATATAAAAGCGAGAGCAGGTGGTTTTGACAAATAAAAATCAGGAATGTATTTTCTTCTATAAACGGAGTAAAATGGACAAACAAGCATGAAATGAGTTTCGTGTTCAACTACTGATTTACATAATGGACACATTCTTCTACTCCTTTCAATGTACATTTTTCTTCCTTTATGTATCATTAAATCTAATAAACCAAGTCTAAATTTGATGAAACTGTTTCTTAAATCATTAGAATATAAAATAGATAAATATTTTTCTGGTTGAAGTAAACTTTTAAATGTCCTGTAACTATCATACCTTGAGCTATCATAGAGGATGGGATGCCAGTCTTGATAAAACATGTTAATAGCTTGGTTTTTAAAGTTATATAAAAATAGATTAATATTTCCAATTGTTTGGTTCATCCAAACAAAGCCATAACCATGAGAGAACAAAAGGTTTCTTACATGGAATGCCCAAGTGGTTTTACCAATATTATCTAAATGCAAAATCATGTTATAAGCTAGCTTTGGAATTCTATGTTCATGCATACCAATAATTTTTATCCAATATTTTAGGCATTTTACCTGAGAATTTATATATAACGGGTGTCTTCCACATTCGCCGTAAACCATGCAGTTTGGTGTTGATAATCCAACGGATAAATATCTTTTACATGCCAATAGGTGAAGTTTTTCTAGGCAATCACATTTTTGGAATCCCCAAATATCAGATCCATATAACATTATCGGTTGTATTTGGGAGTAGAATAGTTTAAAAAATACGTTAGGGGAAGACATTCCGATTTTAAATGAAACAGACATGACGTTGAATAAAGCTTTCTTCGCTCTTGATACTAATCTTCACCGCTTTTTGAAACGTTCATAGTGTGGGTAAACAAAATACCAAAATATTTATATTGACTATTAATCTTAAGTTGTAAACCATTATGTACCCATTTTTCATTTGAAGCTAACGGCCCACCCCTTCTGAAAATTACAATGTTTGTTTTGTCATAGTTAACCGATAACTTCCATTCTTTTTTGTAACGTTCCAATATATTAAGTTGATTTTGTAATCCTACAACAGTGTCTGACACTTAAATCACATCATCAGCAAAAAGTAGCATTAATATTTCAAATATATCTGGGAACATTTGAATACCATGCTTTCCATTATTAACGATCTAATAATACAATTCATTGATGAAAAATGAAAACAACACTGGGCTTAAAATACACCCCTGTCTTAATCCAACCGGGCAATCAAAATAGTCCGTACAATCACCACCAGAACGCACACAAGATTTTATGTTAGCATACATGGACCTTAAAATAGAAAACATTTTCCCTCGAAATCCGGCCCTTAATAAACAATACCATAGTTTAGAACGATCTACAGAATCGAATGCTTTTTTTTTAAATCGACAAATGCAACGTACAATTTGTGTTTTCGACGTGAAAGACATTTCTGGATAATTGCATGTAATGAAAAGATATAGTCTGAAGTCGAATATGTTTCTCGAAAACTGGCCTGAGCTTCTGGTATTAAATCCCGCATATTTGCCCATTTTGTTATTCTATTATATAATATGGTTGTAAATATTTTACCAAAGATACTCATTAAGGAAATGCCTCTATAGTTGTCGGGATCATCGAGCTTTCCTTTCTTGTGTAGAGGAACAATTATTGACGAAGACCAACTTTCTGGAAACATGCCATTATCAAATAATATGTTGAAGCATTTTATCATGAAAGGCATGATCACGAATTCAGAACATTTAATCATTTCTATGATTATATGATCAGGACCAGCGGATTTCCCATTTTTTAAATGTGATATAGCATTTGATATCTCATTTTCTGATATTGGTGTTTCTAAAATCATGTTATCTACGTCTGTGTAAACTTCTGATGATGAACTACGCAAATCGTTTAACACCTCGTCATCTTGACTTGTGTCAAATACAGATTCGTTCGAAAAGACCTTTTTAAAATGCACTAACCATTCAGTTTTGTGAATAGAGTTTTGACGATGAGGTCGGTTTTGTAAATAACGTATCTCTTTCCAGAATTTAGAGGGACATTTGATCGAATTGTTGAGTCGAATTTGCTTTTGTTTACGAAGATTAGTTTTAAAGTTTCGGCGACAGTATGCATAGGGCATGACAAACCGAGGTTGCGATATCACTTACTTCCACTCCCGGAAGTAACATTCATACACAAACTGTATAACATTGGAAAGTCCGGCTTTCCCAAACTTAACAATATTAACATTAAATTGCTTGGCAGAGATTTGGAAACGATGCAGCTGTCGAGTATCACAGCACAGCAGCTAAAGATACTGATTTACATGGAAGCCGAGGTTTTTTCGAACTATTATTGTCAATGGTACATGTACTTCCTCAGAGTGCTTCGCGTCATTTCGCTCTGTCGTTATGACAAAATCATATAGTGTTCTAATATTAATGTCGGATGAAAATGTACATTTCCTAATTAAGCCATTTTATATACTGGATGAGAAGAAATTATTTACTAACTTATCCATTTCTCGGTAATTTGACGTGTTATAAGAAAATGATTCATATCATGGAACGCGTGTTTTGTTTATTTTAGAGGCTGAGAACGGTACAAAAAAATAGAGGAAACAATAACTGAAAAACAAATTCTAAACTTAAATTAGACTAACACGTGACTAAGCAAATTGTTTGGAATTATATATAATAAATTATTGTACATGTACCTCAAAAGCTGAATGTTAACATATAATAAATTCTTGTACATGTACCTCAAAAGCTGAATGTTAACTTATATGTTCATGTCAATTAATTTCAGAGGACACGACCCTGTCTTCCAGTACTAATGTGACACTACTCATTGTCTACTTGAATTACTAGAATACACATTCCGAAATCTCTTTACTCACCTGTTGCATCAGTGCCCATAGTTTGTTTTTAGGAATTATTCCAGACTGTCACATTGATAAGGATATAAGTCACAGGATGAGGTTTTGCATCTAAAGAGAATATACTTAAAATTTATTCTAATTCATATACTTTATATCATAATGAAAATGTGCATATTTTGATATGTGTATGTTAAGTTTTACTACCAAGGCCTCAATCTCAAACAAGGATGTAAAATTAATTCTGATTATTGTTTAGACATCAATGAATAGTTATCATTATCTTTCACTGTCACTAATAGCTATCAAGTATGGTGTATCGATATCTTTCAGTCAAACCCAATAAATTCTATTTTCATTTCTTCCTGTCAATGGTTGTCTCATATTAATGTGTGGATGATGAATATGTCTAGGTAAGTGGTTTTGCATTATGGTAATAGGAAATAATTATTTTCCTCATCTAAATTTGGCCTGCTTTAACATTTGTTCCCATCGTCCAGAATAATCAGACACAATCTGTCACAGTTAATATACGAGGCAGTTATTATAGTTATTAATTAATTTGTGTGCACTCATTTCTGGTTGTAAAATCCGATACTGCTTAAATACTGCAAAATGAATAATAATAATAATAAAAACTTATGTAGTCCTTAGTTACAGTTCTGAACATAAATTGAATCCCTCCTAAATTGATTAGACACTCTCAATCATTTTAGGAGGGATTCAATTTGTGTTCAGAACTGTAACTAAGGACTACATAAGTTTGTTATTATTATCATTATTATTCATTTTGCAGTATTTAAGCAGTATCGTATCGTAATCAAAATAATGCTTATGCTTGTGTCAAGCTTGATAATAGTTTGTCAGATAAGGTTAGGTGCGGTCATTGATATTGTATTTAGCTTAAATAGCTGTTGAGCCAGAAATGACAGTTCCACCCTGGGTAAATCCAAGTGTTTTACTCTTATTTGCTGCTGATGTTGTCCTTATTGCAGACACTATATTCGGATAACAAAAGTAACAGGGTCCAATCCCAAGTCGGATTTGGTAACTTTGACACCATTTTTGAAGTGATGATTTACAGCGGGGGATCTTGTCACTTAAGCGACAATTGTTTGTGTTATGTGAGAGGGTCATGGGTCTTATAACCTGCTATCGAATCCAACTGTCAATATATGTATCCTTTCAATTCTTCTGATTGTCATCCTCGTACATGTACAGAATATTTTGTTTTGTTGACATATCCATTTACATACATTTAAACTGTTCATGAAGAGGATGTTCAGTAAATGTATTTTTGTAAATAAATCAAAATACCTCTCTCAAAACAACATCAATTATCAGATAAATAGTTACTTTCGTAAAAGTTACAGTATTCATTGTTAAGAGTGCTGGCCATTTACTAAGAATTACAATGTACCAATGACATACATACATCTGTAAAGCAAGTAATTCAACATCATTGGTGTAGGTGTGGAGATGAAAGAGGTGGCATTAAAGATGAGACAGAAATGCGAGTGAGATTCATCAGATTCATGTCTATGGTAATTAAATATCTGTCATCTAGCAATTACAATCCACTAACAGCTGGTTCCGGCTTGCTGACACTCCCAGTAGAATAGTCTTAGAATATATAAATTTCAACACACGTAGCTATGTATAGCAGAAGTAAAGAGCCTAATTTAAGCTATACTCTCTTGTCGTCACCTAAATTCTTGTTAAGGGTAGCTATTTTAACATGACCCATAAGTGAAAATGAGACTTGAGGTTATTCTCACTGCGCCCAGATCTAAATTTGCCCACAATATTATACAAGAAGATATTCACGAATATAACGGTAGCCGTATATTATGGGTCCTTGTCGAAGAATTGGGGAAAATACAATAAGACAGAAATTAGTTCAATATTCATCTGTTTATGAGAGGAAATGCATCACTGACTGACAATCTTATACCATAATGTTGTGGAACATCATAAGATGTATATGCGTCACTTATTGATAATATTATTATTATATTTGCATATATGTGAATATGTCATACGTTCGTATTATTTATTCATTCACATACCATAATCATACAGCCATTTGAAATTTACAAGGTGACCAACAAATGTAATGTTTTGGAATAGGGTGGTTGTGCATGGACAAATGATATTTCGGTCTCTTAAGAGCCTATCATTCTTTACACATGGGACTTCAACATATGGACCATCAAGTCTTTGGGTGCCTTAACACAATCTTCAGTTTGTTCACAAGTTGATGTGTTCTTTCTCGTGTTTCTTCAGGTCGTGGTGTACTTTTACCAAATGATTTTGATTCTAGGTTGGTATGATCGCAGGGGCTTGTATTGTCGAAAAACTAGCGACTGGAAAGCATTTGAAGTCGACGATCCAGCCCCTTATACAATAAAAAAAAGAAAAGGGATGAAACGGACACGGGATGTTGACCTCGTTACATGCGAGTTTTTTTATGTCGAGCTTTGAACATCATCATCTCTCCATGTAATTAGACTAGTTCATATTGTTAAATTTCGTTATTATTTTTTAATACATGTTGATAATCTTCCTTATTTTATCATGTTCTGGTGAACCTCACATGTATCGATGTATTTACATTTTAGAATTTCTAAGAAGATTCATGCAGGAGTCAAAGTGAACACATGCCTCAACTCAATACCAAAATTTAACACATCACAATGTTTATTATAAAGGGAAGGTAGAGTGCTTCCTTTAGCATTTACAAACAGCGTTTCACTTTCGATAGTGCCGAAGCGGCGTTAAACAATAACTCACTCACTCATTTTTAAAAATTTCTTATCAACACAGTCTACTCATTATTTCGGCTAAATCAACTGTTACAATTATTTAAAGGGATTGTTCTGTCGCCATATTGGATTTGTTTGCATTGCGTGCATGAATGAAAACACGCTTTATTGTGCCTAATTTTACAACGTTATAATCACTAAATACATACACTGATAGAGTATTCATACAGTAACACATAACGTGTCAATAAACATTTTGCTGCTATGCTGTAGCGAAGTTTTCCCCTCTCGCAGCGCCGATGAATGGCTTCAGTTCTCATTGTTTTATTTTTCAACAAATGTGCACTTGTGTTTATCAAGTTGTGAAACATAAAGTCATCAAAACATTACAATAATTACTATGTTTTAATCATGTATTAATAACATATATGTGCAAACAGGAATATCCTCTCGAATTTCCGCAAGAAATACCCCGATAGAAACCAGCAAATGAAAAGACAAACCAGTCAGGTTATTATTAAAATTGTATTGACCTAATTAAACAATTACTCGGTTTAACAATTCAGAGTTTCAAATGAAATACAATAGAGATATAATTGGATACTGATAGGGTCACAGATATAAAAAAAAAAGAACTATCAATGTCAATCAATAGTCACCACACAGCATATAAGTTTTGTATCTTGAATATAGAATTATCGTGATGAGGCTGGTGAGAGTGACGGCAGTTGTTGAATCGGTGCCCTGTAGTCTTGCATTTTATAATCTAAGTGTAGAAAGTGTCAGTCCTTCCCTCAAATAGGCATATATAGTCATTACTGCCTCTAGCATGTCTCCTCTGGACTCCTACATATCCCTGCAAAATTGTTTAAACCGCATATTCGACAAGTTCTAGAAACCTCTTTAATCTTCTGGATCTTCACCGGAAGTGACGAGAAGGCAAGCAACTATATTTGAACTGACTATTTTTAGACCCTTTCAACTATACTCCACAGAATTTAAACTAAACTACATTCTCATAACACAACGAATACGGTTTTGGGTTTATCGAACTCCGTTGACGTGTGTTTTTCACTGGGCAGAAATATACCTTCTTCAATTTGGAACATTTTTATTTCTTGTGTATTATGCGCACATATACGCAAGTTGAAATAATATTCATTACCAAAGTTCTATCGCTATCCACTGACAAATAATTTTCCCCAGGTCTCAATAGTTTCAACATGAACATAATTAGTGTAAGTATCAATAACAGGAAAGGCATAAGGCTCACTCAGAATTCGTTTCATAAATGTTAATTTTAAATGTCATTACAATTGAAGCAAATCATCCGAATAGTTGTGTTTATATTCATATATTATCATTCAATTTATATCAGACCCATATCCTTGCCCCGATTATAAAACGTGATGTTATTTTAGGTCTAACCTCGTATTGAAACCAGGTCTACATTGAATCCAACGACAAGCTTCGTGAATATATCGATCGAGAAAAGGCAGAATCAGGTTCATTAGTGTGTGTTGTCTTGGGTTAGGCCCAATAAAAAATAATTTGTTTCTGGTTTCTGCCCTCATCAGTTTCAAACCAACGCCTCAGGTCTTTTTTTCTAGGTTTTCAAAAGTAAGGGGCAGATAACTGTAATTTTTAGGCCTCAGAAAACATTGGACATAGAAAATGTCACTCGTTTCTGTTGAGTTGGAGTGTAGGGGTGAGATTATAGACTATTTGGAATAGTAACACATATTTAAGCGAGTTTCTGCTTTATTTATATAAATACTTGTATAAATTTTGTTTGTTTAACTCTTCATTCAAAAAAAAAAATGTCGTTAATTTTTGTTTTTTAAATCGCGTCATCGCATCATTTTCGTCAGCCTGTAAAGACTAGAAACATTTTTACAGCTTTACACAGCAGTCAGTTTGATCAGCTACATGTATAGATGTACATTCAATGTTGCATTATTTATTTTTTCCATTCCTTTTCACGGATTATTAATATTCATTATTCAACCCTTCATGTAATAAAACGGAGTAGAAACAAGGTATACAACGTAAAGAGGCCCTTTCCAAAAAATCAATATCGCTGACCCTTTTCTATGAATTTCTCGAACATGGTGAATCAATTTTGTTGTATGGAAAGGGCCTCTTTAACATTTTAAAGCATTTTGTTACAATGTCAAAACAATTATACCATAATATTGATCTGTTTTATTTTTGAGTATATGAAATGCAGTCGCCTTATCTCTTAATCTGGTTATAACCGTTAAGTGATTAAGGCATGTTTTTTATAGGCACTCTAGAAGTGGAGGTGATTAAGAATGATAATTAAAGGCAATATTTATGGATATAAAAATTATTTATTCCAGGAATGCGACTGTTCGACCTGTATTCTAATGTTGGTATCAATAAGAAGACCTTGGGGAGAGAATACACACGCAATTTGGTTACAGAAGCTTGGACGTGGATAGCTTAAAAGCGGCAGTGACACATTTTTTTTCGCTCAAATAAGTTGATCAAATGTATTTGAAAAATAATGTCACTAATAGTAAAACATCCTTCTCTCTTCGGAAAATCAAGTTTAAAAAGTCAGTGTACATGGTCACAAAATGCCATGGGAATCGTTTTTGTCATTCGAAATAATAAAATGTGTTCACAATAAAATGTCCGCCATGCAATGTTGCTTTATAGGCAACACCGTTATTAACACTACGGATAATTGGTTTGTGTAATAAGATGTTTTATCCTCTAAAGTAAATATTGACATAAGCTATCATTATAAATGGGAAATATGACAAAAATATAATTTGCAAAAAACGTGCTCCAGCGCCTTCAAGTATCTGTAACTTTTTCCCTATCGATACTAGCTAACTATTTCGCTACTAGCTGGGAGCGGTTATCCTCTTGGTAAAAACTGGTTAGGTCATATCTCTCGTAGTCAGTTAAGACCATGCTACTGTTAACATATGTACAGGTAACACTTGATATCGGAATGAAACAATGAAGTTCAATTAAGGAATGTTATATTGATGTTAAAGGTAGTCTGTAAGACTCAAAACGGACAACTTAATTCCACTGACTTGCCTATAATTACTCTAACATTACACGTCGTATGTGCAATTAAAAATCTAACAGTAATCCTATGTTTCCTTCATATCTATAAAGCTAAGGTAGACATATATTGTAACAACACTGTTTTACTGTTTCCATGTTCCTTCCAACTATCAACAGGGAGGACATGGCATTGTAAATCAGTCACTACTTTTTATTATTCAGACATAAAACGCAATTGTGGTTTACAATGTGCCTTTAAATCAAATAAGTGAATCACAATCCACAAAAAAACTCCAAACTGAATTGGATACAGGGCATCATTAAAAGATAATTGAATTTAGAAGCTATCTGGGACTTTTTGCGTAGCCGGGAGAAACAGATCGTGTTTTTGATAGGTTTCGTGATTATAACGGGCATCACATTTTGTTAGCGAGTTGTAGCAGTTGTTCATTAAATTAAAACTATCGTTACGGGCGCTATTAAAATGTGTTTTAGATGTTAACTCAATACCTCTCTAAATATCATCATTTACAGAACATGGAGCACGTCGTGGCCGACATTTAGGCCAAGTAACTTTACCCTGACTACATGAAGTCTTCTAAAATAAATGGGTCAGGTATAGTGTCACGAGTGTTGGCGACAGCCCATTCTCCCGCCTCTCATCATTTTACTGTTATATTACCAATAAATATTTAGTGGTTATAAACTGTCAGGTTCCATACCATACCCTATATCAACCCGAAACCCCCATATCAGCCCGAGGGCCGCAGGGACGAGAGCTGATATGGGACATGGTATGAACAAATTACATGTTGTATCCTTTTTATCATATATCATACTCTTTTCTAAAGCAAAACAGAAAGTTTAAAGAAATATTATGAATATGATCTTTTCATGTGAAAAAATACTATTGGGGTCCGCAAGACGAATACACCCTTGATCCATTATATAACGTTGTTAAAAAAAAGGCGTGTAGTGCCTCTTATTCAATTTTCAAATTAATATTCTATTTTATTAAGTTGATTAAAAAATAAAACCACTGGCTCTGTAGCTCATCAGGCTTTATATACATTAACTAATTCAAATGTCAACTTCTAGGTGAGAGGTACAACAAATAGGAAGCACTTTAAATGGAGAAGATGAACTAGGTCTTAAGGTCCTTACCCCTCTGACCTATCTTTGAGGCCAGAGATAAAATCCCCTACAAATAAAGACACACTTGAAGATTTAATTCATCACTGTTATTCCCTTTAAATTACCTCCCTTTGAAGAACACATAAAGTCTCAAGACGAAAATTACTTTTCAGGTCATGACCTCCGTGACCTATATTTGGGGTCACAGGGTCACCAATTTTGCAATTTTGAATCCGCATTGGCCAAAGAGTATGCACACAACTTTTCAGCTCTGTAGACCTTATGGAACTGGAGAAGAAGATGAAAATAGGTTTTTAAAGTCGTGACCCTTATGACCCTGTTTGGGGTCACAGGGTCACCAAAATACGTATAACTGTCTCTAACATCCGTGTTTGGAAACTACTCTGAAACGAACTTCTCTGACACTGCTTATTTTGTACTGCCATGCTCCACGCAGGGGGTCTGCGCATCTCGGACTTCCTCCTTCGTAGTGCTTACAGACCCCTGCCACTAGCCGTTCCGCCCGCCTGCTAAAATTTAGCAGAAACTTTAGGAGATACCAGAAAGATCGATTGCAGTGCTGTTATTTTAATAGTTTGTTTATAAATAAATATTTTTTTCAAAATATATCAACTTCAGTAAATATGAGGCGAACAAATCTTACGATTATAGTTGGTATTATTTTGTACAGCGTTTGTCGTCCGTTGCCAAGTGGTTCATCGGTTTTGTTTGTCAACGCCGTACGTCGGTTTGAAACAAAGTTTGCGTGAGTTGAACAACGAGTAATCGCATAAATTTACAAACGCAATTATTTCTCTTATAAATAGGTAATAGTTTAGTTTTGTTGCATTTAAACAACAACAACAACAACTGATCTCATGAAAAACCCTCTGCGTTAATTCAGGCATGTCGGAGTCGCCATATTGTTTACATCCTCGGTGAAGGACATCGAACGCTGTACGGTCAAAAGGACAAAGGTCATATGCAACTAACTTAACGGCAGGGGTGTGTAAGCTTGACTTGACATGCGCACGCCGCTGCTTGGAGGATGTTCTACTGCCTGTAAGCAAAGGGAGATCACTCTAACTTAACGTCACCTGGACAGGTATGGTATGGATTTTCGGACCAGGATGAACTGGCTGATATGGATTTTCGGACCGACGAGCAATATGGTTGCGGATTCCTAACTGCTGTCACATATGCAAAACATTCCTTACCATTGATAGATAAACAGTTTTATAAAGCAAATTCTGTTTTTTCATTACATATTTGACATGCCTTTGTATTTACAATGTTTTCAAATTATACGATTGTCCATGTGTGAAAACAGTGAAAACCTCTTTTATTTCATCCTATCATGTCATGATATTTTACATATATATTATTATTTATTTATTATTATTAAACATATATGTAATTGTATATTGCGATATATCCATTAATACATCATTCTATGTATACCCTTATATGTTAATGAGATATTTATAACTTTGCATAAAAGCACAACGCTCTTTGTTTCTCACCTGTTCGCTACAATCAATCAATCAATTAATTGTTTATTTATGTATCACTACATACAGGTACATTCATACACTAAAGGTACTGTGTCGTTTCATAACCGTATTGTGGACATTCTGAGTCGTGTAAAAACAAAAAAAGCAAGCGTGGTCGACTTTGACTTCGTAATGGGATTGTTGTTACAGTGACTGAGTTGTACTGAAATCAGAAATGACGAAAAAACGAAATCACCATTCAATAATTTATTCAGGTTGATGCATAGACCATGACTTGGATGGTAACAGCGACCAGGGGGTGATTCAGAGTGTCCAAACGTACTGGCAGTTTCTGGTAAATTTGTCGTAGAGACTGTTGAACTGCAATCAGCACTTTGGCATTGCAACAACATTTTTATAAAGTGTACATATTCTGTTTCTCGTGTAATGAATGTTTCCGTCTCAATGGGTAATCTATGATTACATTTATTCTTAAATTGTTAATCAATTTTTTGGGAGATCTAAAAGATAGGGTTCTCAAGTGAATGAGCATGTGAGCATGTACACTGTATGCATGCGGTCAGTGTGTGATGGTCCCAATGGGACCAACAACAACACAACAAACTTCATAATTTACAACCTCAATTAGGCTTTAAATCTCTTTCTTCTTTTACCCGACAGGAAGCCTGTGTCCTACGACGATGTCGTATTGGACACAGTCATCTTACACATTCATACCTTTTAAAGGGGGAAGACCCCCCAGTATGTATTCCCTGCCAGTGCTCCCTCACAATAAGTCACATCTTGTGTGAGTGTTGGGACACTGCGCACATAAGGGAAAC
This sequence comes from Gibbula magus, assembly GCA_936450465.1. Classification (NCBI taxonomy): domain Eukaryota; kingdom Metazoa; phylum Mollusca; class Gastropoda; order Trochida; family Trochidae; genus Gibbula; species Gibbula magus. The sequence continues at coordinate 30,353,261 of OW388290.1, read as the reverse complement.
GTTTTATCCAGATATTGCTATATCTCAAGTTTATAGCCAATTTGGCGAACATCGTGTTTTAGACTTTTTAAAAGCTGTACATCTTTTCGACAAATTGTACCTTTTAACTATTCTAAATCATTTTTTTAACCAAATTGTGATAATTTGCTGGTGTTTTTTAGGGCCTTTGTGTCGTTATTTTTTGCTTTTGCAATTATTTTAAAATCAATTAACTTAAATTTCTCGCCGCTAATGGCTGCGATATTGCCGAAGCGGCGTTAAGCAATAACTCACTCACTCACAGTGTATGTGCTTCATGTACTGTTAGAGGTCATTAAAGGGGGTCAAGGGGTCACTCAATCTAGCATTTATAATCGCCATTGGCCATGTTACATGTATACAATATTTCAGATTTTATGGGCAAGTGTTTCTTGACAAGAAGTATAATATTCAAGAAGTATACGGATGGATGGATGAACGGACCATTTGCCATAAATATATATCACTCAACTAGTGAAGGAGACATTTCATATGGATATATATCGTTATAGCAACCGATGCGATATTTCTTATTAGTTTCTATAAACGTATAACATGCTGGATGACGGTAAAGCTTCATTATTGAACTGGCACCTTCAGTTCATAAGTAGAATACACATTTTAGTAAAAACGTTTCTCGGTCGTAACATACTACGAAATTAATCTAATGTAAAAAAAGACACCCCTACACATGTTTAGTAGCCGATGATGCAGTGATTCCAAGGCCATGTGTTTACTGTTATTGTTTTGTTTTTTTCTTGCCGGCATTTTTCGTGTGATGACTTTAACTTTTGTCTTGCGAAACTCCGAACGTATATACAACTTCTGATATCAGTTATGCATCTATATATAACTTAAATTTTATGTTCTTATAATTGTATGTTCTTAAACCAACTCTCATAATCGCATGGTCATATACAGACATATTGAAGTTTACGTTTATATGTTTTGGTGCATGTGTTATGTACGATCTCTACTGTTTTAATACGAGTGAAATGGGAATTCATATGTCTGTCATCTATCGGTGCTAACGTAGGTTAACTGACAGGGATTCCAAGGTCATTTGTTATAACGACATCCAAACACAGGGTGAGTAACAGAGAATCTGTGGTCAGTAACGAAACCGATACCCATAAACAGATTGAGCGACATCCATTAACAGATTGAGCGGCAATGATTCAAAGGAAGCTTCTGATTTATTCAGGTTGTTCACCTTTAGCAATATGACTCAGTTTAACGTTCCCAGCTGTTTGTGACGTCATTTGAAACTCATGGGCAAAAGAAAGTATATGTCTAGCAGAAATGATATATTCATTGACAAAAAGTGTATGAGAAACAAACGTTTCAGACAGACAGATCCACCACACGACATGTCGTGGAGTTACAAACACACGTGAAGATTAGCACATGCGCTTCATACACCACTGAAACCATTTCGTCAATGGGCGCAACAGCGTTGGCTGTTGTATCAGGCGACGGACTGTGCTCAAACAGTAGAGAGCAGGCGGAATACAATGCTAGTGTCCCTTCAGCGGGATGAGCCTGACTCGACACTATCGACCTAAGAAACACTTTATTTTGTATTATCATTTATTTATTATTGTTCTAACCTTTGCTACCCTTCTTCTCGATCACCAGTTATACATCCGATCAAACATTTGCTGGAGCATGTTGGAAGAGAAACCCGTCGTCACCATTAATCTCCGTAGGCAAAACGTAAGTCAGCGACTGCTTAAATCTACGCTATTTTGAGGACATATACGATATTGACATTGTCGTCTTTCCTGAATAAAGACGCGTCCGGTGCCTTGTGTGTGCAAAGTTCGTCAAATGATTATATTTGTGACGTCAACATTTACCCAATGAATGACTGAAGTCGATATCACATGTAAGTTGTTGCAGTTATGGCATGATATGAACACACATTGAAGCGCAAATTAATTTGTTACTTATAATAATTATTACATCCATAAAATCGTTTGTTGTGTCTATTTTATTGATATTCAAATTGCTCACATTTTCATTTGCCCATGAGTTAACTTTATATGATAGAATTTTGAACACCTTGAGGAGAGATGGAATGCGAAAATCATTTATTTTCGAATTTACGAGGACGTTTTCAAAATAGTAATTTGGTCATATCTATATATTATATTTGTATGTAAGTAAACTTTAGGTCGACCATTGATTTAAGAACATCTGTTTTCAAATTGCATATATTATCAAACAGTGAATTCTAAAGTTAACCGAATTCAAGGGGTGCATTCAAGAAGGGAATATGTTCTATGTAATATACAATATATATATATATTTTTTTATTGTTTATGTTTTTATTTCCCATCAGATGTTTACATGTACATAAGAAAGAGTGGTCCTTTATATGGATACATCAAATATGTGACATATAATGTGATATATAATATGGCTATGTTCAAGTACATGTATTGCCGGTTTTCTGCATCTGGTACAAATAATTCAAGTTCCATCATCGAGTTACATTGTAAGTATCTCAGATTTTATACAATTCTAAACAGTGTGTGGAAAGAAGACCAAAATGAAAAGAATTTCGGCTGACTATTATTTGCAAAATAAATATATTTACATGCTTGGTCATATTTTAATAATACTTTTTGTATATGTCCAAAATTTGGCTATATCCCTTTTCTACCCGCAGTGTAAATTTTCTATTTTACCAATAAACAAATAGCATTTAACGGGTTGTTGTTTCTTCCCTTAAAACCAAAAAGATGTTTTCAGGTGTCAAATCAACATATCCTTCAGCTAATATTTCCAGCCATTCTGCAAAAACTTTCCACACTTTGTCAGAAAAGGTACAATTACATAATAAATGCATCACACTCTCGGGTATCTGTTTACAAAAAGAACACATAGATGAAACATAGGTATATAAAATATTAATGTACCCTTCTTTAATGCACGCATTCAATTGTAAACAGCGTGTAGGGGTCCAAATATATTAACTTGTTTTAGTTTAATAACACTCCATAGGAACATAACACCCTAACCGTGTAGACAATCTAAATAGTGTTTACATCTTCGTATATATGTGTTAGTTTAAGCACTACATCTTTAGAATACACCTGACAAATAACACTAGCACAGGACAAAAAATGGTGGAATCTGATTGTCGGATTCTTCCAGATTCTTCCAAAATTTGGCGGATTCCACCACTTTTTGTCCTGTGAAGATTTTTTTTCATCGTCAGAGGATTGAGTTCATATCGATCAGGTGTTAACTAATGAAGGAAACATAAGATAGAAGGTCAATGAGGAAGTTTTGAAGACAACTAAGTGTTGACAAGTCAATCCTAGTTCACAGTTTCGACGGACACGGCCATGTCTATTTAAATCCCCAAAAAGTTAAAAACACCATATACACATCTTCAATGTATGATAATGTATAAAGTATAACGTTTTGGTTATGTTCCGAGAATGAAAAGCCCGGACAGATGGAAGAAACGGAAAGTAACAGCTCATCCAAAAAACACAACTCAAAATTAGATGTAGTACAGAAATGAGTCGGACTCCTTTTTAGCGAAACTCTTTACTTTTTTGGAATATAAGGTCAATAATGTTTACAGTAATTACGATCCTCCCAGCGCTAAGTGACTTTCGAATTATTAACCATCTAGTTATGTATGAAAACATCGATCATGTCCAAAGCCGAGCATCCTCGATAATCCAGCGCTATTGTTCCGATAAATCTATAATGTAGATTTATCGGAACAATAGCGCTGGATTATCGAGGATGAAAGCCGAGTTGATGGGACACAAATTTATGCAAATAAATCACTCATACATTTCGTGGACATATATACAGGTATGGACATGTGTCACCTTGGTATGTCTCAAGTGTGAAAGAATGCAATAATACATTCCACAAGTGTCAGGAAATGGATTGTATCGTACGCAAAAACAAATCAGACTGCATATATCGCAATAATGTCATGATAAGCCACACTATAATATCAATAACATGTGATAGCAATAATGAAAACACTGTTTAAGTACCTTGTTCAAAATGATTACAAAGCAATAGGACTTCATAGTAAACATGACAAAATAGACAAATCAAAGACAAGGTACAGGTTTGTAAAAGTATGTGCCATGTAACAACAAGTTAAAAGTAACAACATGAATATGAATATAACAATATATATCTGTCTTATTGTGAAATCAAATCTGACAGGACGAAACACTGTTCAATACAACAAAAGATCACGAAGGGAATTCAACATGTTGTCATTTCACAAGCGTCACCATCATTCCCGCAGTTTAACTTTCAACTTTATCGGAGTTTTCGGCGAAAATACTCCAGTAATCTTGAAGTCTTTGTTCTTGAATTCAGTCTGTAAGATAAAAGCGGTATGTTTTTCTTTGATAGGATGAACATAGATGACATAGCAGATGTAGCTTAGACAAAACTGGATCTGATAGCAGCATGTTACCAGCTCCGTATAGACAAGTCTAAACACTCCTACATGACGATCATTATGTCTATCGAAAATAACACTGAAGTTCAAGGCGACAATGGAATGACTCCCATCAATAAAGTTCCTGCATCTGATAAAAGTTAAGATAACATTGATATTAAAATGGTAATGATGCAATCAGGAGGAAGAGCAGAAGAAGTGTGAGAAGGTGGGAGACGGATGAGTGGGGGAAAAGGTTACGGAGACGACGACGATTTTGATAACGATGTGGAGATTAAGAAGAACGAGAATTATATTAACACGATGATGAGAACGATGAAGGATGAATTGGAGGAACAGAAACAGATGAGTGAGTGTTTAACGCCGCTTCTGTAGTATCGCAAAAATTAGAACGTATCTGAGTTAGTCCTTAAATATAAGGTGAAAGTGTAAAGTTTTGGTGCCAAATAAAGAAGGCTGTAATGACTATTGCTTACAGGTGTGTCAGGTGCGGGATGGAACGTGACCTTCCTGAGCACCTGGACCAATGCGATCTTCATCTCCACCTGGGCGAGTCGCATCCCGATACAGTGACGTGGTCCCTCGCCGAACGGCATGTAGAACATATTCGCTTGCTCAGAGGGGGTCTCCCACCTGTAATCAATTGCAGACGATGGTGGTTATGTCTGGTTCATGTGTAACTTATACAAGATTGCAGTCTTTTGCTGGCACCTATGTGACAGTATGATTGATATGAATGATTTAGATTACAACCGTCAGTAACCATAAATTGCATTTGCAGTCAATTGCGAAGTATGATGCATTCTAAAGAGTTACTTTTTGAGTTTTATTCTTGAGATTTGAGCCTTTGAAAAATGTTCGGTACATGTAAGTGCTAGTCAGGAAACTTTTAAAATACATTCTCCAAGAGATCAAAATTCATCGGAAAGTGTTCAGATATAACGCGATAAAATGTGCATGTTATTAATTTTGTAACATGAATATTGTCGAACCTCTCTGGTTTAAACTTGCTAGGTTCAGGGAAGATGTTTGGATCCCGATGTAGAACAGGAATGGGTACGTTGATGTACGAGTCCTTCGGGAATGTCCATCCCTTGATGGTTGTTGTTTTAGACACGTGACGATTCAATCTGATTCAATATTAACATAATTATTAAATATATGCGATATATTACTTTGGGATCGTGGACTGATTCCTTCCCCATATAATGCAAAAAGAACAAATAAAATCACTGTATCGAGTATCATCTAAACTGACGGGCAAAAGAAAGTATAACACTCACTTGTTTTCGATTAATTCAATATTTCAAATAAATGAGATGCATTTGATTATGGTACGATACAATAACACCTTTGGGCATTAGTTTGAATGACTTAATTGTTGACTGTTTTAGTTTTAATCTAAAATATCATTATTTAAAGTAGACAGGGGAAAGAAATGAAATTCACACCAACACGGCCCCTACCATGTTCAAAATGTTGTATATGTGTGCAGGACGAGGCAGATTTATTGATTTTCACACAGAGCATGTGTAATATGTTGTGTTTTATCAAAATTAATTTGGGGGAGTTTCAAAATTAAAATTTTGAATTTTAATATAAAAAATATATTTAAAAAACTGTGTAGAGGTATTCTTTGACTGATTTAATGTTTTGGACTAATTTCCCAAACTAGTCCGTTTTTGAATACGACGTCGAAAACGCGAGATATTTGACTTTGAAATTATACATATGATAAATACAACTGAGCGATATACTTTCTTTTGCCCGTCAGTGTACTTCAAAGAAGGGGTATCTAATAACAAAAGGAATTACTGCTTTATTGGCATGTAGTTTTGGTCCTTATACAACACAAACAAATGGCCAGAATTTATCATTATCATTATGACATGAACGTATATATGTTATGATTGTGTCACCTACCCTGGTACAATGGGGTAGAGTCTCAGAGTCTCTGTGATGACACGGTCCATGTATGGGAGTTTGTGTATGTTGTCATAATCGGGATCATTCTGGCAAAAGTAAACAATAAAGTCATCCTATACACGATATATACATTTTATCAAAATGGTAACACAAACATGGTCAAAGCAACACTTAAAGGTGCATCCATTGTGTTTCATAAACTTTTATTTGGCTTGAATACGTTCCAACACACCATATGTGCTGTTTACAATAAACAAAATTTCACTCAGCTTGCATATTCATCCCCAATCGCCAGATAGCCTATATCATAATTAGGCCTACTAGTTTCCAATTAAAATTGAGTAACGGCATTATGCATGTGCAGAAACCGAAAGTGCACGTCCTATTTATATGCACAGTAGTTATATGACCTATTGAACGTTATCAACCCTAATTTGTTTTCTTGTCTGGTTTAAATAAGATTCCAAAATTATGTTTGACTCATTGGCGCGCGCCATACGCGGTGCATTGTCCGGTTTTCGATCAGAAATCGACACTTTTACCTTCATATCGTCAATATACTAAGTCGAGTATCATCAAAATGGTAGTTTTCGGTAACAGTTGGTACTTCTCGATAAAATAAGACCATTTATAACGTTTGGCATATTTGACCCCCAACAACACAATGGATTTACCTTTAAAACTATATCAATTACTTGATAACACGAAAAACGGATATGTTAAAATCTAAATATTAATGACATTGGTAACGTTCAGTTATGCCTTATGCGTCATCGTTTTGGAAGGAAGTGCATGTACTCACATCTCCGATAACGTCAGTGATTTCATCTACGATCTTCTTCTGAACCTCTGGCTGTGTAGCAAGGACATAAGCAATGTAATGCAGTGATGTAGCCGTTGTTTCGTATCCAGCAAGGAAGAACAAGAATGCTTGGCCCATTATTTCATCCGTTGTCATAGCTACAAATACGAATAGTTAATCAGAGATAGTCAATAGTAGCGTGTTGGGTTTCTTAAGAATGCATGGATGCTGGTAACTGAAAGACTTTAAAGTAACTTACTCTTTTTGCCAGTATTATCGCCATTTGGACCAGCAGTTTGACTTTCGTCGTCCAAAGCCGCAAGCATCAGTTCCAGAAAATCCACTCTTTTCTTAAAGGAAAGTATACTAGGTCCAAATTTCTCCGATATCTCTCTGATAAGCAGTTCCATTGGTTCAATTAATGTAGACAACTCACTTTATGATTATGCAAATGATACAAATCGAATACTTTTAGTCATTATAAGATTAAACATTGTTAAATAAATTGTTTGCAATATTTTGCGTAATAAGTGACCACAGTTAGGTCCTTTACTAAAGATATTGCAGCGACTAATTAATGCTAATAGCTAAATACTTTTCGTTCCTCCATGGGTTCACTTTTCCTGGCATCAATTATCTCTTTCAAAGACTTTCTGAAGAATCTGGCCGTCGATTTCGGGAAGGATCCAACTCCGAGCATTTTCAGCAGAGGAGTAATTCCGGGGAACAAGACTGAGGACAGAAACATGTTGAAATTACACAATTATACATGTCAATCTCTCAGACTTGATGCTTGTCACAGGGGCTTGTGTAGCTTACAACCAGTGTTAGAAAGACATTATAGCATAATCTTATGTATCTTTAAAACCGAACAGACGCTAAAGATGTTGTTATATTCATTATCGGCCGCAGATACAGAACAAAATCAACGAATATGGCCCACCACATTTCATACTGACGATGTCAATAATATCACTTGGTTCGAAACCAAAAATCAAGAATTTGGAGAAAATCGGTTACGAGTGTGGGTCACTCACATATGTTCAACGATACCGTATCAGGACGATATTCTTGCTTTTTCAAAAGAGCATTGTTTTGTCCAAGAAGGCTGAGCCTTAACATGTCATTTGTGAATGACCACGTTAGCCTGTTTAACGCATTCAAGGACATTGAAGGATGAATTATTGATATCAGAGCCTTATCAGTAAGTGAATGCAGATTTCGACAGGTTTAGATTACATGAGCAGGCGACCGACCCCTGACTCTTCAATTCTGAACACGAACAAGTTTAATACTTACTCATAAGAAAAATAATTGGGTTTTCCAAGAAGTTGTTGTCGAAAACCTTTCGGGTTTCCGTTACAAATGCGTTGTCAAAGTCGCTCTGTGAACCGCAATCAATCCCAAAAGCTGAGCTCGCAATAGCATCCATCGTAAACGCACCGAAATATCTGTATTAATAAATATATTCAGAGTATAAAACGTTGATGTCAAGTACTTCGGGCGTTTAAAATACTGGAATAAGCACAGATTTCTTACATCCATAGAGAAATTATATATATAATATATCGTTATAGAAAAGAACATTTTATGACTGTACTACTCATACATGTATGTACTGCAATTAAGATTGATTGATTGACCTTTTGATATCAACGATCTCTTCTCTCCGAGCAACGTCTTGTAGGTTAGTGGTCAGGTGGTCAGCACACTTGGTCAGTCCGGGACACATCTGAATTTAGGAAGAAAACGTAATCAAACCTAAGTCGTAGATTTACCAAGACGTAGATCTCAACGACAGATACTGTCTTTGTAATAGATTAATTGTCATTGAGCTGATTACCTGGTGAAAATGAACCATCGGCTCAACAACACCTTATGTCGTTGGATGTACAAGCGAACATTTGTGTACATGTAAAAACTGTAAAACATGTAAAAACTGCAGTGTTATTATCTCGTCTCTGTTCACAGAGGGGAAACCAATTTGTTGGTAAAGTGTCATCAAACATTACCAAATGGACAAATTTCCACCACCGGGCCATATAATCGACAGAACAGAAGTTTATTGTGTATTGTATATTCTGTGTATATGTATTGTCACTAACGAAATGAAACGGTAGTGTATGGGACTTACACATTTCTGTAGCTTTCGTGATAATCGTGTTTACAGATACAAATTGTTACATGTGTCATAGCTTGTAAATATCTGATTTTATCATTTATTATATATCAATATGCACTAGTTCATTTAACCATATCAGGACCTTCCAAACTTAATAAGGATTAGCTCCGGCCGGTTTAACGTTGCTAACGGGTCACTTATGTTTTATGTTAAGGATTACCAATAGTACATAGCAGTTAATCTGTTTTAGCTACCAATAGGGTCTGGGTACAAATAGAGGTGTAGAGTCGCAGTTATAACCATATCATGTTAACTGCGCATCTGTATATTAAAGAAGCCTGAACCCAGATCCTCTCTGTTTTTAAGGTGCATGCCACATTGAGTTGCTCTACCAGAGTAATTCCCCATACTTAAAGGGACCTCACATTATTGTCCTATCCGAGTGGTTTATCTTGGAACGTACTACAACAAGCGAAAAACCACTCGACGACAGCTGGTGAGACAATCCCATCCCGGACAACTCAATGCCTGGCCGAACACCGGAGAATTACAAAGATAAGCTGAGGAGTGCACAAGGTGAGTCACCTGACCAACTTCAACCATCTGACAGCACATCCACCTCATCAAATGAGTCTGACTCACCTTTGCACGTGCAACCACTCTACACTGTGACGTCATCCACATCTTCATCACAACCACCTACAGCTATATCAACGCCGACGACCACAACGTTGCCGACTTCATCAACGTCACTGACTTCATCAACACTGTCAAGTTCCTCCACGCCATCAACGTCATCCACACCGAGTGCTCCACCCAGTGCTGAACACCTGAACGAACAACCAGAGATGTCTCATGTTCAGCTGCCAAAATTCAGTGGGTCAGAAGATGCTCAGGTTTGGTGGAAGGACTTTGAGGCGTGGACTGAGCTCAACAAGTACGACGAGGAACGTGCCTGTTTAGTACTGCCATTTTTACTGACAGGCACAGCCAAAAGTTGGCATTTAACCCTTTCTAATACAAATAGAAAGAATTTTAACTTTGTGAAATCCGCCTTCTTGACATACTTTCAGGCAGATAAAAGATTTAGTTTGTCAGTTCTGTCGATCTATCAGCAGCAGAACGAATCTGTTGCTGATTATTTCAGTAGACTGCAACAGTCCACATTTGACAGGGGTATACCCGATCATTTGGCAGTGGCTATTGCAGTCAATGGTCTTGTACCTGCTCTAAAGCAGCAGGTAATACTAAAAGAACCTGCTACGCTAGATCAGGTACGGACATGTGCAAAATTAGCTGAGCACTCTGTTCAGGCAGTCTCAGATCAAGCCAATACCTCTGACCCTGTAGCAAAATTATGTGCTAGCATAGATGCTCTTATAGCCACACAAGCAACTGTAGCTGCAGCTTCTCTAAACTCTAAACCAGCACCTACCGACAGGCAACATAGGCATCCCAAACATAAGAACTTTCACCATAAGAGTAATCATTTTCACTCTCATCCCAAACATTTCAACAGCCAACCTCAACAGAATAATTTTCCCTATTACCAAACAACCCCATCCCACCCGGTACATCATTTCAATACCCATGCCCAACCATTCATGCCCAACCAGAACACTGCACCCTTCCATCTTAATTCGTCTGCTTCCCAAGACCATCCTTCTCAATCTTCTTCAGCTCAACTACCTTCTCATTCCCAAATGTTTCCAGCTCAAACAGCTAGGCGCAGATGTACAGGCTGTGGAGGACAGTGCACCGATCATCGAAACTGTCCCCACAGACATACAGTCTGCACATTCTGTGGTTATACAGGCCATCACAGATCCATCTGTGTTAGAGCATTTTTGAGCCATGACAATTCACAATAGGGAATCGAGCCTGATTTTCAGGAACGACCTGAAGTCAGGCAGCCACAGAAGATTGATCCTCCTCCTTCATGTGCTACAGAAAAACCTTCAGTAAGTGCCATCTCTAAGCAACTTACTTCCGGTTCTGCTGAACCAGTTTATATTGCTTCAACATCCACTCCTTTGATTAAGAACACTATACAAATTCGCTTGAAACATTGTAAGACAACAGCTTTGCTCGATACTGGAGCTTCAATATCATGTGTGCACACTAAATTTCTGAATAAAATTGGTATCAAAGAATCGTCTTTTCAGAAATCACACTTGCAGGAAGTCATAGGTGTCGGAGGTGAGCGACACAAAGTCATTGGGTTTGTCAATCTTACAGTCAAAATAAATAATCTTTGTTATTCTCAGAAGTTTCACATCTTTTCTTCTCTGCATCATACCATCATTCTAGGCATGGACTTTCTTGAAGCAAATCAGGTCAACATTGATATCCCATCTCGCACTGTAACCCTCAACAATGGATTGCATTGTGTCTCCTTAGTAGAGGCAAGTGTTGGATTAGCGAGACCTTCGAAGTCAGTTGAAATACCGGCTCTCTCTCAGGCGGACATTCCAGTCACTCTCTCACGTTGTCCTCCAGACGAGCTCATCCTTCTGGAGCCATTTCCAGGATTGAACCATCTGAACCTTCAAGGAGCCAAGTGCCTCATACAGAACTCTAAAGGTAAAACCTGTATGCGATTTCTCAATCCAACTCTTCATCCTGTGACATTAAGCCGTCGTTGGATAGTAGCCTCTGCATCAGTTGTTGATCCTTCCTTTCTGTCTCTTCTCACTTCAAACAACTATGATGCTCCTCATATCAATTCTGTCAGCCCTACCATTCCAGATGTTTCTCCTTTACATTTTGACCTTAGTGATTCTGATCTCACTGATACTCAAAAACATCAATTACAGTGCTTTCTTCAGTCTCAGAAATCAGTTTTTGCACATGATTGGTCTGAATTAGGAAAAACTCATTTTCATGAACATCGTATAGAAACTGAGGATGTTTCTCCTATCAGGCGAACCTTCTATCGTCAATCTCCAGAGATTAAGCAAGAATGTGCTAAACAAATTCAGAAAATGTTAGAGGCAGGTATCATTGAAACTAGTTCGTCAGAATGGCAATCGCCAGTTGTAATGGTAAGGAAATCTGATGGTAGTTATCGTTTTGCCGTAGATTACAGAAGGCTCAATGCTGTAACGAAACCAGTATTTTTTCCTCTTCCGCGTTTTGATGACGTCATCGATGCAATTGGTGAAAAACATAGTAAAATATTTTCAGTGCTAGATTGTGCTAGTGGATTTTGGCAAATACCACTACACCCTGAAACTAAACACAAATCTGCGTTTATCACACAACATGGCATCTTTGAATTTAATCGTCTTCCATTTGGCCTTAAAAATGCTCCAGCAGCCTTTCAACAAACAATATCCAGGGCATTACAAGAAATGAATTGGAAATTTGTGCTAGTGTATGTCGATGACATAATTGTTTATTCCAAAAATTTTCAAGAACATCTCAGTCATCTGAAATGTGTCTTTGCTAAACTTAAAGAAGCAGGTCTTACTCTCAAACCTAGTAAGTGCAGATTTGCAGCCAAAAAAGTAACTTACTTAGGGCATATTTTCAGCAAGGATGGCATTGAAGTTGACCAATCAAAAATTGAGGTAGTAAACAAAATTACACAACCTAAAAAGGTACATGATGTTAGACATTTTTTAGGTCTTGCCTGCTATTATAGGAAGTTTGTATCAAATTTCTCAAAAATTGCAGCACCTCTCTACAATCTCCTCAAAAAGGACACACCCTTTTCATGGTCTCCATCTTGTCAGTCAGCTTTCATTAAGCTTAAAGAAGCATTGACTTCAGCTCCAATTCTTGCCTATCCTGATCCAGAAAAATCGTACATTCTGACTACTGATGCTTCCACATCAGCTATCGGATACATTCTTGGTCAAAAGGATTCTGCAGGCAAGGAACATGTCATATGCTACGGAGGACGTGCTCTCCACGCTTCAGAAATGAAATGGGGAATCACTCAGCTTGAATGCTTAGCAGTTCTTGAAGGAATCCGCACCTTCCGTGTTTATCTTGCTACCAGGAAATTCAAAGTCTACACTGATCACAGTGCACTCAAATGGCTTAAGAACATCAAAGCTGAGACTGGTCGTCTTGCTAGATGGTCCTTAATGCTTCAGGAGTATGACTATGACATTGAACATCGACCAGGCAAGTCAAACACGAATGCTGATGCACTATCAAGACTGACGTACCCATCCCCAACATCTGTTCCTGAAACTGATAACTTTCCTTCACCACCAGTCGCTTCACTCGCTCAGTCAAAGCCTTCCACACCCGCAGAGTCAGATACATCGGCTGAGCTTGTCGCTTCTGTAACCCAGGATGAGTCTTTGCTATTCCCATCATCTATCTATCTGGACACACCTGAATTCACAGCAGAGACTCCATCTTCATCTCAACCACTTCAAGTTGACTTTGTCTATTCTATTGAGGAAAACTCCTCTGGTCAATTCGCCCAAACTGCTGAGGCAGCATTCGACGACAAAGACCTAGCTGAAAGACAAAGCAATTCACCCGACTTGAAGCCCATAATCAATTTCATTGCAAAAGATGAGATTCCACAACATTACACTCCAGCACAGGTCAAAGGTCTCCAAGGGCGTTCCCAGGAATATGACCTGCGAGATGGCATTCTCTATCATTTCTTTCAACCAAAACACAGGGGTACCAAAGCAAACCGCGCTCCTATGGTAACGCAGTTAGCAGTTCCTACTGCAGACAGGAAGCACTTGCTGCATGCTTATCATGATGCTAAAGCAGGCGGATGTCATTTTGGTCGAGACTCCACTCGGCAATCCATCATGGCAAAGTACTACTGGCCAGGACTGTACCAGGACATTGAAGACTATGTCAAGTCATGTAATGTTTGTCAGCGTTCCAAGAGATTCACTCATGCCAAGCCAGCACCATTGGTTCCATTACCTATTGAAGATACATTCTCTAGACTTCATGTTGACATACTTGGTCCACTTCCCAAAACCAACGAGGGCTACAAATATATCCTTGTAGCAGTAGATTCATTCTCTCGCTGGATCGAAGCCTTCCCTATGAAGACCCAAGAAGCAACTGAAGTAGCGAAGGTACTCTTCAATGAGATCTTTTCTAGGTATGGTGCCCCAAGATCGCTTCTGACTGACAGAGGTCGTCAATTTACCTCTAAATTGGTCAATGCTATTTGTGAAATCTTGGAAGTCAAACATCTTCATACTAGTTCATATCATGCTCAATGCAATGGAATGGTTGAAAGGCGAAATGCAACAATTGCACAGGCTCTAAAGTCCTATTGTCAACCAGACCAGAAAAACTGGGCTGATATTTTACCCTTTGTTCTAATGGCCATGAGAACCTCGCCGTGCAAATCAACTGGTTTCACACCCCACTACCTTCTGTTTGGTAAAGAGATGCATCTTCCATTTGATACAACATTATTACCTAAGCCATCTTTAGGTAAAGATGCTGAATCACACCTCAGGGATCTCATTGACAACCTGAAAGTTGCTAAAGCCATTGCTAGAGAAAACATGGCAGCAAGTCAAGAAATTGACAAGGAACAGCAACATGTTAAAGCTAAAGAACCATCTTTCACCGTTGGCCAGCAGGTTTATCTGCACAACACGGCAATAGACAAAGGTCTATCACCTAAACTGGCACAACCTTGGAAAGGTCCTTATTACATAACTTCCATAGGACCAAACTATACCTACAAACTACGACTATGCTCAGACGACACAGAGCATAAATCACTTGTCAATGCTAATCGTCTGAAGCCAGTGGTCCACCGAGTTGACAAACAACAACCAGAGCCACGTCAAGACAATACTGGTGAGGCAAACACACGCACAGTCCCGCCAATTTCAGGTCAAGAACCTGACGAGATTCCTGTACCTTCTGACAGCGCTACAGATGGTGACAGAGACACAAATCTACAGGGAGAACGCCGACAATTCACGAGCAGCCCTCCTTGTTCAAAAAGCTCACACAATGCTCACGACTCACACCAACCACTACCTGCACAGTCTGCACCAAGCACTGCACCAAGGACTGCACCAAGCACCACACCTTCAAGCACACAAACGTTACCAAGTGCACCAAAACCACAATCAAGCACTTCAACACCTCTAGTGAAAACTGGTAACTTCTTTCCAGTAGAAAGAGTGATGAGATCAAAACTTTCTAAAAAGCAACGGTTTTACCTCATCAAGTGGAAAAATCATTCCAAACCATCATGGGAACCTTCATGTAATCTTGGTCCTGGTTTAATCACAGACTTTCACATTCGGAAAACCCAAGATGGCCATAAAAGAAAACGAATAACTGCCTCCAAATTCTTTCTTTGATTGTCAATTGTAGTTCTAAGCATTATTTCGATCATGAGTCACGAGTCAAACGTAAGGACAACATAACAGTGCTGTTGATTTGATGCTGATCACATCTCATTAAAACTTTCGGTTCCTTCTTATTATGACTTATTATCTCTTTTTCTTTTTTTTGCTTAGGAACAATGGCATTATTCTGGCTTGTCTTTTGGATTCTGCTAACCGTCTGCACAGCAAATGGACACGACAAGCCCATTCCAAGGCTTAACTATGGCATTTTATTTCGACCTGCAGAAAAGGTGCACTTCTCAACGGAGTACTGGACTCATACCTACCAGGTGAAGATCCCTTCAGCGCCAAGCTTGCCAAACATTCATGGCTGCCACTCTGGTAATACCACATGTACTCTTGTTCACCAGATGCAGACACACTTAAATGTCATAAAATCCAGTTGTGTAGCTAAACTTACTGCTACAAAAACTCATATTTTTAATCTTATTCCATCAAAGAAGCCAGCGTCTTCCGGTAGAACCAAACGAGGGTTACTGAATTTTGTTGGAAGTTTTTCAAAATCTTTATTTGGCACAGCAACCACTGACGATGTCAATTTGCTTGCCAAACATATCAATGCTATCATCAAACAGAACTCACTTCTGTCAAACACCTTTAGCAAGCATTCGAAGCATTTGTCCTCATTTATGTCCCTTACTGATTCTCGCTTCAATAATGCTTTAGCAGCCATAAAGAATAACCACAACGCCATTCAATTTGCCACCATTACCCTTGAAAAGGATGTTAACTCCTTCAAGTCTGCTTCCCTCGCCCTACTAGGTTTAATCACGAAACAGATTGAACAGGCAAACTTGGTAGTGAACCAATTTGAAGAACTCAAACTAGGTGTTATGTCTTTGACTAATGGGAAATTATCTCCACTTCTTATTTCTCCTGAAGTCTTAACTCAGACAATTCATCATCTATCAGCAACTCTCAGAGAGCATCACCGCAGTTTTCAACTTCTGCAAACGGATCCCACCTTTTATTACTCCCATGCCCAATTCATTTTCACACGACATCATAATCAATTGTATATATCCTTGAAATTTCCCCTTTCCTCTTTTCAAGGTCCCCTCCATCTGTATAAGGTACTTTCGTTTCCAGTCCCCATAAAAAGTACATCCCATCATTCTACTCAACTTATAGACACACCAGATTATTTTGCAGTATCAAAGGACAACCAATACTATGCCTTAGTATCCGATACTCACCTTTCTTTATGCAACGGAGACAACATGTTACACTGTCCCCATCGTATCACTATGTCACCAGTCACCATACCTTCCTGCTTGTTGGCACTCTTTCAGAATAACCGTCATCAGGTAAAGGGTCTATGTAACTTCCGTTACATTCAAAAACCACAACCATCGGCACTTATTGACATAGATCATTCTTCAACACTTGTGTACCACCTTCCTACTCTATCCCTCACATGTCCAGGTTCACAACGCATGATTACTGGATGTACCTTCTGTCTTATAAAAACACCTTGTTCCTGTTCTATTTCCACAGAAAACCTTTACATGCAAGCCTCATTTGCAAAATGCCATAACGATAGCAATCACATTACTCGCCTTCATCCAGTGAACCTAGCTTTACTGCAACATTTCTTTAATGAACAATCATTGGCCACAATAGCTGGTGATACTAATTTCAAAAAAGCTGTTTCCATTTCAAATATTCCCGACTTTCATCTTTACAACCACCAATTTAGTTCTCTTCTTGCTCAGGATAACCAACAACATCTCAACTTGAAACGCATGGTCAACACTGCAAAGAAACAGGACACCGCATTTACAAATCTTGTGGAACCACTTTTACAGGGACAGCTTTCTATCCCTACCAGTTGGACTGATACCACATCTATCATTGCCATTTGTGCTTCCGCCCTCGCTGGCTGTTCCATTCTTCTTATTATACTTATGTTCTTTAAAATGCGAACACTAGCCACACAGGTCGCCCTCTTATCATTAGCTGGCAAAGCAAAGTCTGTACAACCCTCCTTCGATTATAATCAAGAACATCCAACAACTACACCTTCTTCTCTTTCCATCTCTGATCTAACAGACCATCATATGGCTATTCTTTTAGGGATTATAGTATTCCTTCTAACTGTCATTGTGTGTATTCTTCTTTTTAAGAAACGGTCATCCAATGCTAATTGTCTTGCAGTGGAAATCACCACTGGACATGACTGTGTTATGATCCCTATCATCTCTCTGTCTCTATGTCCCAGTTACTGGACCATCTCTGCACCACACACTATTAATCACATCGCTATAGATGGATGGTTCTTTCCTAAGGTAACCATGGAGTGGTCCAATTTCCTTGTCAAAAATAAAGTAACTGAGACTCCCCTCCACGTCCCCAACCAGATCTCAGTCTCTCTCCTTGATGCATATAAATTACGCAAAATGATTAAAATGCCAATATCAACCTATATTTTATTGATTCATAGAGGATTTTTCCAACTCTTAAACCCAGACAAGGGTACCTGCACATCGCCTCAAACATTGTATCCTAAACTTGAGAGCCTGCTATAATATATTATGCCTTTGTGTGAGTGTGTAATTTGTTAAATTATTTGACCTTTGTTTATTTCAAAATATTTTTGTGTACTTTCAGTTTCATTATGTAACTTTTGCGGACAAAAGCTTCCCAAGCGGGGAGGTATTGTCATAGCTTGTAAATATCTGATTTTATCATTTATTATATATCAATATGCACTAGTTCATTTAACCATATCAGGACCTTCCAAACTTAATAAGGATTAGCTCCGGCCGGTTTAACGTTGCTAACGGGTCACTTATGTTTTATGTTAAGGATTACCAATAGTACATAGCAGTTAATCTGTTTTAGCTACCAATAGGGTCTGGGTACAAATAGAGGTGTAGAGTCGCAGTTATAACCATATCATGTTAACTGCGACGTCTGTATATTAAAGAAGCCTGAACCCAGATCCTCTCTGTTTTTAAGGTGCATGCCACATTGAGTTGCTCTACCAGAGTAATTCCCCATACTTAAAGGGACCTCACATTATTGTCCTATCCGAGTGGTTTATCTTGGAACGTACTACAACAAGCGAAAAACCACTCGACGACACATGTATGTACTGTAATTTTTATCATCCAAAGTTGTAAGAATTTGTAGTTTGACTGGAGGCCCGTTATTGAGTAAATATCTGTCAGTTATTTTACAGTGAGTAAGCTCATACATGCACCTCATATTTTTTTTGTAAAGGGGTCGTCCGTGAAACTGAATAAATGGCATTGGTATAACCCTCGGATGTTAAATAATGTGATTACAGCGATTACATCACTGGGTGATGTGGAAAACTAGAATTTGATATGAATTCAGATTTGACTTGATTAAAATTGAAATTTGAAGTAACCTGTGTTCTGTTTTATTCACTCAGTCTATTATTTAAGACTTGAGACTGAGAAACAATTAACTGAGTCATGTTCCTCTTATTTTGGTTGATTAATTCACATGATTGATTGTGTTACTTAGCCATTATACTTTGCCATTAGATGACATTACATACCTGACATTACATCAGACTGAGTTTTATGTCCTGTGATGATATATATACAAACTGTAAGTAAACGAAGACTTAAAAAAACGGCTCCCGTACAGACTTCTGTAACCTATATGCACATGACTTCAGATAATCTTAGAAGAAATACATGGCAATGTAAATTATAAATCTATGGAGCAGCTAGTGACATTTTAATTCGCATCATGTATGCGGATGTCGGAAGCACATACACAGTTTTATGAGGGTCACTTAAATGCAATTCCCAATTCCACACTGATAGATCTAGGTGATAGTGACATTTGGGCTGATTTCCATTGTCACGATTGTGTGTCTGTTTGAACAATATACAAACCAAGACAGTAACAGGTTGGCTGCGAGAGACAAACATCTAGAATAAGAGGACAAGGGATAAAGAGAATCGTTTATGGGAAATGTTTAAGGAGACTTTAACGTTGAATGATATACAAGGGAGAGAGTCGCGAGACAATCACACTAACCCGTCTGAGTTTGCTTCCACTGAAAGTAGGACTGATGATGTTCCTTAATCTTCTCCAGGTAGCACCCCTCTGGTTGAAGATACCCAGATTTAGAGGGTAGTTGTCCAAGTCGAAATCCTGACAAGATGGAAAATGGGTGATTACTCTGAACACCATGCCCTTTGAGGATGGATTTACATTGTTATAACATCCTTACTCTTAAGAGATTACCGAGTAATTTCATCCACTGCTTTGCCTGCAGTCGACAAGCGTTTTAAAGCTACAGATTCGATTACTTTTTAACGGAATTCGGTTTCAACAATCATAAAACACCAAGAGTGATCGGAGTCAGTGAGACCAAGAACGGTACTCGAACAAAACAGATCATACGTAAAGAATCTGTCGTTTTTAGAGAATTGTGAAACAGTTACCAGTCTGTCTGTAAAGGTGTCGAAGTCCTTCACCAAGACCTCGCGCAGTATTTCTGGATCCAGAACGTTTACCACTGGTACACCTCCCAGCCACACCCTGTAATGATTAAACGACCCCCACTATTTGAAACTCAATTCATTGCTTGATGGAAGTGCCGTATTAAGATTTAATATAAATGAAGTCAGTTTTGATGGCATGTCAGTTGCGATGTGGGGATATTAAAACTCAATGCATATACAGAATACTAACACGCCCTTCAATTGAAATACCTTTTTATTAAACGAGTGTATGATTTGGTATAGAACGAACGACTTATATACCAAATCATTCACGAGTTTGATAAAATGGTATTAGATGGAAGGAAGTATTCTGTATATTATTTGCTCAAATTTGAAGAAGGTCAAGACGTATGTTTTAGGGATATTGCCTGTCAGGTTCATATTTGAGGATGTGGATAGGACCAAATGTACATTTACATGGATCCCATAGGTGAAATATACATCCCATCAACAACAAAATCAGCTTTGGCGCAGCGGAATTCTTTAGTTGAAGTTGATAGTGTGAATCCTAAGTCAGCTTTTTAATTGATATTTTGAGTGTTAAAAGCAAACGTTTTGATAGGAATGCAGTCACTGAACATT
Source organism: Gibbula magus (assembly GCA_936450465.1). NCBI lineage: Eukaryota > Metazoa > Mollusca > Gastropoda > Trochida > Trochidae > Gibbula > Gibbula magus. The sequence continues at coordinate 30,332,497 of OW388290.1, read as the reverse complement.
TAGCAATTCTACTATTAATGTAAAGTTTCAAAATAAATAACTACATTTAAACGTCTAAAATAATAATAATAAAAATAATAATAATACCTTATTTCCCCGAAATGAATTCGTTTTGTATTATTACAGAGCTCGTGTACATTATAGACAAACAGTACAAGTTATACACATATATTGTATGTACATGGAACAATCAAACTGGAATAAATTAAATATAATTCAAAAGATGAATATTGAAAGGAATAAATGTATTTTGCACTCTTTTGGTTTTAAAACGGGGTAGTAAATATCTCCTTCCAGAAGCTTGACAGTTTACCATGTAAAACATGATCTTGATCATGTAAAATCTTCAGGGATAATTTCAACACTCTTTTTCCAAATAGATATGGTAGATTTGCAAATTTGCTATTTTACCAGCGATTAGAACAATTTTTTTCTAAACGAGATTTGTTTACTAGAGACAAGGAACCATACCAACATTGGAAAGAGAAAGTTAAAATGCTTTCAACGAAACAATGATACAATAGTGATAATACATGCTCATTTACATTAAAAGATCGCAACTTGCGCAAGAAGTGTAATCTTTGTTGACATTTTTTGAAAACAGCATCAGTATTAACCTTCTAATTCAATTTATGATCTGTTATCAACCTACCAGTCATATAACGTGATACTTCAAACAACCTTTCTAAACCGTATCACCCGGTACGGGGGACTTACCTTCGCATCCTCGGGTTTTTCCTTCCTATCAGGGTCCACAACCTTACCATATCCTCGGTATCATGACTTATCCTTATATTATCAACCTACCAGCCATATAACGTGATACTTGAAACGACCTTTCTAAACCATATCACCCGGTACGAGGGACTTACAACATTGTAATTCCCTCCAGGAGGGTTTACACAGACAGTATCATGGCTTACCCTTATATTAGTGTGCCAAGGTACTTATATTCATTAACAATCTCCACATTGTCACCATTGATACATGGCGAGTTAGGAACGCTTTTGCTGTTCCTGAAGTTGATAATAAGTTCTTTTGGGGTTTTTTAACATTTAACATTAGAAAATTTGCCTCACACTAGGTCACAACGTGTTTGATATTATCTCTGTAAGAAAGTTCATTATCTTGATTGAGTATTACCAAGGCAGCGTCATCAGCAAACTTCACAGTTAGATTACTGGGGATATATGTATACGCACCCATACACAGGTCCATACTTTTTACCGCGCGTGTTGTCAAAGTCGATGCCCTGGAATGAAGTGGTATTGAACGTCAGTATGCGGACTTGACGGGCACATCTGTACCCCCTTTCATTATGTAGACAAACAGCCAGTCTATTTAATTAATTATGTAGTGAATTCGTTTTAAATCAGTTCTGAAAAACACATTAATTTACATTTCATGTACAAGGCCACTGAAACAAGGAACGAGTTTTACGGATTGATTGAAGAGGTTAAAATACAATGCAATGTTAATCACTATATTATTTTCGACACATTACGTATATAGTCATGCGGGCTCCTAAACGCCCCTGAATAAACATTAGTCCAATTGAAACGTATTTAAAACCAATCCGAATCAAATTATATCATCATGTATTTTAACATCTTCCTTAAAGTTGCAGTAGTACTTTTTTTTCTGAAATACGTCGATGAAATGCATTTGAAAATTAATATCACCAATACAATATAGTAGAACACCCTTCTCTCTTTGGAAAATCAAGTTAAATATGAGTGCACGTGGTTCGGTATAGCCATGGTAATCGTTTTTTTTGTAATTCGAAAATTCGAAATAATAAAAGGTGTTCACATTAAAATGGTCGTCATGTAATGTTTGCTTTATAGGCAACACCGTTATTGCCACTACGGATACTTGGATTGTGTAAACAGATGTTTAATCCTCTGAAGTGAATGTAAATGATATAATCTACCATTATAAGTGGGAAATTTTAAAAATTCAAATTTGCAAAAAAAATGTGCTACAGCCTATTTAAGAGCCATATTAAACATTGTGAAGATGAAAGGATGAAGGAAAATCAAGGGATATATCTGATAAGCAATAAATGTCGGTGTCTATCCCGAAACGTCGTTCATTGCAATAAGCAAGTTTACTTTCGACAGTACTATGTATGTTTTCTTCATTGTAAAACTCACTGTTCATTGTTTACGATATATACGGTCGGCCAAAGTGTCATAACATGTTATCTCTGATGGGATTGTAAAGTGAGAAGTTCTCACAAACCTCTGTCATAAACTGGCGAAGTGTTCCGAGGTATATATCGGGCTCCGGTCCCGGGAAGCCTGCATCTCTCAACAGCCGGTTCCGTCTCTTCCCGTAACTGTTGGAAGAAACTAACACTTATTAAACAAGTGTACATGTAGATCAACTGTAATCAATCAATGTAAAAATAAATGTAATAAGTGTAATCAAATAGTGATTCTCACAAAGGTGGCCCATGGTTACACAATAATATACACAAAGAAAAAAGTTAAGCACCCCCTGATATTTGTGATGATATCTTTTCGAGAATATTTAAAATAGTTAAACAAGTTCATTTATGAGAAGAGTAGTATTTGTGCGATACGTTCCAACCAGTGATGCGTGACAGTCGCGCCTACACGTTCGGGGCATGCACGTGCAACATGCTACGCTCGAGGATCACAAAAAGCAGTATGGCCCAACTGCATTTGGTGGTATGTAACGTTGCTTTCTATAGCCATTCAAGCATATGTATTGAACATGGCACAAAGACGACTGTCAATGGATCTCAGAAATCAAATTATTGGTATGCATTGGAATGCCCTATAAGGCGATAGGACGAAACTTGGCTACCATTACACTGTTGTTAGTAAAAAATGAGACAATCACTGTAAGACATCATGAATAATGTTACTGAATGTTACTGTAACCAGTATATAATAAATATACGTTATATCGAATCATTGCAGTAGGCCTATATGGTAGGTTTCAAACACTCGAGGTGACAACCACAGGTCGCACTTGATATACACGTATATTTACTCAACCAATAAATACCTCACTACATACCTGGAACTCAGTCATCTATAGAGGGTGCATGCATGTTTACCGTGTACTGTGCTCTGTCATTATACATATAAAACAGAAGCTGGCTTTTCTGGTGAAATAATCCAATCTTGGTTTAAAAGAAAAAAAACATAAAAAGGCGGATCTGAGTTGTTGACAGCACTCGGAAGTCGGAATGTATCGAAATTAAATGTCAATACGCAGACCAAGCCGCCCTGCGCCGAGTAAAGATATGACCTACTTACACATAAACAAGGCCGACACAGCCGATGAGCAGAGTCCACATCATGGGAATGTTGACGCCTAAAACCTCCATGTTCTCTAGCTGTCAGTGTCACACTGTACTGAGAAGACTAGAACTCGTCGCTGTTGATATTGCTAAAACTTGTAATATTCAAGAGCGCGTGATGTTGCGGAGCTCCCACGTGAGTCTGACCGACGTCTGAACTCGGTGTCTATGTATAGCAACTGACTCGTTGGGTAGATGGTGACAGCGGAAGTCTCACCCTGTCGTCAGTTCTTCCACTGACCGTGGTCCACTCACGCGAAGATGACCCCGGGGTCATACACAGAGACAAATTTGTAGATATGTTGTTTTATATACATGTAGTAATGTATCCATAAATCGATAATATACAATCAAGATGAAATGAAAATTTTGAAAGTTTCGTGCAAAAGAAACGTCCCATACAAAATAAAAGATATTTCAACCCATGAGCTATACATACGACTGAAACAGAGTTCCGTAATGTCTTCAGAAGCCGACAAAAGTAAGTTTGAAATTTCAAAACATTATAGATTTTGTTCATATTTCTGAGAAATACACGTTTTAAGAAATCATCGTTTTCGAATCTCCTCAACTAGACGAGATAGGAGAGTCAGAACGGGCTTTTCGGCTTGTTTTGTGACGTCCCGCATTAAAGATGTGGCGACAAATGTAAGTCCAAGCACGTTATGTATGTCGACAACATCATATTGTAACATAATTTCCATATTTCTTAAGATTGTATCTTAAATACCAAACATTATGTCCAGAAAACCCCTTTGAAAAAGCGATTTCAGCACCCAGATGTATGAAATGGTGTGTACGTCTTAACGAAACATTTGTCTATCAACTGAAATCAAAATCTACTTTCTCCGACAGCAGTATTTTGTTTTATACTCTTTTAATGTGGGGACGTTTCTTTTTCACGTGAGTATATATAACCAGACGTTGCAGGAGAATAACTATACAACACATCGCTTACTATAGAGACAACAAAACAAGATAAAACTGATACCGTACAAAATCCATTAATATTGCCTTTTAAACGTAATTTTTGAATTTTCTTTTATTATATGATTATATTATTATTATCGGCAGCAATATAACGCGCATTTGGGCTTAATAAAATATAGAATAACGTACGACTAATACTAAAACTAATAAAACTTGAAGAGTTATAATCACGTTTGCTAAATATACATGATATCAACAAATGATGGACACTTGAAATACACAAAACACTCGTTTTCCTATATAATCTGTAAATAATTTACATGTACATGTATTTACACACATTATCTACTTAAACTACCTGATTTTTTAAAAAATCAAATGAGTATTTCAATGATGTTCTTGTTTCTATTGTGATTCTTGTTTAACAGGTCATAACATAACAGTTAATTTTTTTAAAACTGGTATAGTAACTGGTGAAAATTGAGGCTGGTGCTAAAATAATGGACGGGTTTAAATCACAATAAAATTTCTTAATATTTTCGATATCCTGATTTTCTGTGGGTTATACCTTGAGCAATGAATCTGAATTCCCTAAGGTAGGTTTATATACTTTATTTATGTAAAGTTACCTAGGGAAAACTTACTCATAAGTAAGAGCATTGTCATGTCCCCTAATTAAATGGGTAACGAAAGAAGTGACTAAAACGCGGTCCTAAGAATGAGACATAATAAACCGAAGGAGATGCTCATAATTTAATATGAATGACTTCATCTAGAAATGGAATTAAGTTCCCCGCAAGCCGTTATGAAATGTTACTCTTACTTCACTTTCAATTTCCTGTTTGTAATGAAGCGTGTGTCGATAATGTGATCTAGCTCTTCTTTTTTAATGTCTGCGTAAAACGAATTAGATAGCATGTCCACGTTGATTATTATTAGCAAGCTAAACTTCGACTTCGTACATGTGTTGTTAAGATAGGTACCATCAAAAATAACTAAATTAAACCTTAACGATGATTCAAAATGACTTTCATATATTGATTGTTAAATCGTATTGAGTGAAGCGTCATAAAATCTCCTTTCTCTGCAAATATGACGCTATCCACTGTTTCCCATCCTCGGTTACCCATGGTTTTTATATATGCTCCGTTCCTCTCCACTTTATCACCCAGGAGAAATCTTATCAGGGGAATCTGTTCTCAAATTACCCGCCCTTGGCCAGCGTGACGAAGTCAGTAACCAAAGAAAATGTTCAATAGGATAAGACGGAAAAGGTCAAGGGAGATAACCGGTGACGGATGGTTAACACAATGACCTCGCTTGCTTTGAAACGGAGTGATATGAATTGTCATTTGCTCGCAGGTCCAAGCTGCGTAGCAGTTTGGTTGGCTCATGCCGGCCAAGGGTGAGTAATTTGAGTACAGATTCTCCTGATAAGGTTTCCCATGGGTGATATAGTGGAGAGTAACGGAGCATCTATAAAACCATGGGTAACCGAGGATGACTGTTTCCATGAGTTATCTCTCAGTAACTGGTCGTTGTTTGGACACAATACTACTGTAAGTAACACACACCCGTGTGCCGTTGCATGTGTCCTTCACATGTGTGTTAAATCAAATTATTACCGTATACAAAGGGAAATCCAGTGTGTTAACTGTCGGGAGTCACATATAGGAATTGTGTTATTTCATGGATATGACTCGTGCTGCAAATTACCGTTTTAATGCTAATCGACTCCGTAAAGTGTTGATATAAAGGTGAAAGAAGTGATTTCCGATCGAAAACTGAACAATACACAGCGGCCAGCGCGTCAATTAGTCAAACTATTGTGGAAATCTATCGATACTAGACAAAAGAAACATTTTTGGTTGGTAATGTTTGATGGGTCATATAACTACTGTGCATGTAAATGAGCCGTGTAGTTTCGGTTTTCGCACATGTAGAGACTATTGTTTATTTGAAACAAGTACTTATATATTTGTCGATTGAGGATGAATATTTGAGTGAGGTGATGTTACGTACCGACCCATGTACAACATTGAAAATGCATTATATTTGTTAATTAAAGTAACCCAAATTAGTAAATGAGTAAATTACACAATGTTGTGAGGAGCATTATTTAACATATTTTGGTACATTTATAAGTCATGATATGTACTGCCTAAAATAATTTCTAAAACATAAAAGTAGGGTTATCAGAACATCAACATGTTATACAATATTATGTATATGCCCACTTCTTGGGAGGCAAGTTAGTGTTCCGATTCAAATTACATTATCATTTATTTACTATCATTACATGTAGTACAGATACAAACACATTTAAACGTTATAACGTTGTATCGTGATTTCGAGCTTATCCGCTTTAAATATATGCGCTAAAGAATAGGCTTTAGCAATATGTGGTCAATATACCGAATATAAGTATACAATGTACATAGGTATATATACACGTAGGTACATAGCAATGACAAGTGAAGCGTTGACATCGCTGTGATTTATACTTATTTGATGTTGCATTCATTTATAATGCCTCAAATGAATTTTGTTCCAAAACTACTTCAGGTATATAAAATATGCTCGACTGCTTCTCGTTGTTTCGCCACTACGAAACAAAAAGTTATTTTTATTTATCAATTAAGCTGTAGTAATTTCAGAAATAATATATCACTCTTAAATAGAACATCAACTATCTAACGAGAGTAAATCGTGCTAACGGAAAACAGGTGTGTATGTCTAATATGTTGTTATCTGCTTCTAATGCCAGATAAGCATGTTTCAGGTAATCAAATTGCAACCAATCTACTCTGTCTGCCATGCAAGTGAACAGCAGTGCAGTCGACATCTAAGGCATATTACATTTAGTTTGAATATACTAGGCAAGGCTTTTAGCTTATCTCGGATGTTGATAAAGGGAATATTTGGATAATTGTGAAACGGAAGGTAACAGAACTAGGGGAACAAGTTGTATTTTATTTGTTTTTCTATAAATAAACGCACAATCACAGCATGTTGTATGCTGTTGAAGGGCGACCTTGTCTGTGTCTACCAGAAGACTCCATCTAAAAAAGAATTCAAAATGTCCCACACCTTGTCTGTCCATTCACTCATAAAATACAGTAGCACTTTTACAGCAGGAATACATGTGAATGGTCAAACTTTGGAAACCTGTCGCTTTCGAGAACAATAATATATACATATATATATATATATATATATATATATATATATATATATATATATATATATATGTTGTAACTTAAGAGGTTGTAGCACAAGTTAAAGGAAATAATTGAGATATACGATGTACAGCTAGAAGTTATACAGTACTGTATGTTTATGCACTCTACGAGCGCGAACATGTGTTTGCATGTAGCAATTATGGTACTAGATACAGCAATCATGTAACGTTTCTGCAATGCTTTCAGTGTCAATAGCATACCTGGACATTTTCAGTATGAGCATACATCCCTGTATTGTAAGGTAATTAGAACATTGTTTTGAGATAACCACAGACTTACCCAGTGTAAGTCTACCATACAGTTTTAAACTTCAATCATGAATTTACTTATATTACAATGAGATAATCTGATCTCATGTTTTATTTCTCGCGATTGTCTGTTAGCACCAGGGCCCTATGTTGATCCATATTCAGTGTATTTAAAGGAACACGTATAGTTATGTCAAAGTTACGTAATATCATACAGAAATGACGTTATTCCTCTTGTTTCAATCTTTGCTGGCCTGACCCTAGGCTTCAGTCGCAAAAGATGAAACCATTTCATCTCAAGAGTTTCATCTGTATATTATTTGAAAGAGGAATCACTTGAATCAGGAATCAGTGTTGCCAGCTCCTTTTATCACCTGCATGTTTACTTTTCATAAAATTCTTAAATGAAAACGTGATGAAGCCATCGTTTTGGACCAACCTTTCCTATCTATAATGAAATTCTGAAGAGGAACAGACATATTGCTGGATTAATCTTAGATGTCATTTTAACTTACAGAATCTAAGTTAATTTATGTATTGTAAAGTTATCTCAATATGCTTAAAGTTGTATGCACATTAATTTTCAGTTTTGATATAATTTCCACTGTCGTTTTTAGAGGAATGTTTTTAAAGTTGTATGTTAATAAATCATTAATGTTGAAATGATTGTGTTAATGTCACAGCAAAGTCACACTTATTTAAACAATCGTGTGATTTTAATTCTGATACAAACTTGTCATCAGTTTACTGGCGTCGGTTTTACTGGATTATGTAAAATAACAGTTTATTTTTATTTAAAGCTTTAAAAATCATGTTAAGAATATGAATAATTTAGTTTTGTACACAATGCAACTGGTCATGTCATCCTGCGTCTCCGGGTTGAGATGAAACGCCATCGATCTTGTGAAGTATTTTAGTACGACGCAGTTTTTAGTTTACTCATATTGTTTTGGGTTTTAAATGCAGCAACATGTCCAGTCATTTGTAATATCAGAATGATCGACGGCGGACCAATCATATCCTATCTGGACCAGTACTGGGTCAGATTTGGCTGATACAGGCATCCATTACTGGCTCAAATCAGGCATCCGGTTCTGACACACTGGCGTGGTACTGGCGGAATACTAACAAAAGGCACAGGGCCATATTGGCCATTACTGGAACGGTATTATTCCCTATACTGGTCCAATTCAGCTTGGCCTTTAATGTCCTGGTACCTTTCATACATCACACTGTAAATTTCAAAATTCAAATAATTAATAAATCAAGGTGGATTTAGTAATTTTCATTATCCCTTCCATTCTTTAAATTGTTAACTGGCATACAGTAAACCTATTATTATATATTAGTCAGTATGGAGTCTTGTATTTTTGCATTGAACAGGATTGGTATTTTCTAATATATTTTAATGTTATCATGATGTCAATCACAATCAAATATGTATTAAAATTTGTTAACGACAAATGAAACAAGTAGGCCTACAAAGAAATGGAACTTGTGATTGTTTTGCCTACTTATATATCTTATGATATCATAACATATGGAAATATTTGTTAATGCAAGCCAAACTTGAGGATAGGATAGTTATTTTAGAATTATCAGAGTTTTAAACAAAGATTCATGTGGATGTCTTAAATAGAACTCTCATTTAAAGGATATTAGATTTTTACCATACCAAAACCATGCCATACTACCCATAAAGAAGGCGTGCCATGCCTGAACCAGTATTGGGCCAATATTAAAAGCAAAAGAGAATCTGTACTGGCCCTATTCTGACCAAGTACTGGCCCTTAAAAACACCCCATAATGCATTTAGACAGTCATATGCCTTAACTGGGCCATAACAATATATTTCAGTACTGGATTGTCAGTTTTAGGATTGTTTATAGAATAACACCTCTCTTATATTGTAAATACTATCGCAGAATAATTTTTGTTAAAACATAAATTAGCAATCGTTCAATGATATGGCAATGCAAGATAGGATCGTCACTGAATGACGTCATGGAAAATCACGTCACAAAGCCATGACGACACGGCAGTTCAGGCGACTCTAATATGCTGCTTTGCTCGGAAATACGGATTCGGCAACATAGATTGAGAATGTTTTACTGACGTGACTTGAAGTACGTATGCTCTAAATTGCTCATTGATAAATTGACAGCTAAGCAATTCGCGAATGGCATTAAAGTGAGTGAGTGAGTTGAGGTTTAACGCCGCTTTCAAGAGTATTTCACTTATATCGCGGCTGCTAGTTTTATGGCAGGGAGAAAGCCCGCAACGCTATGGACTGCGGTGAAACCTGCGAGCAGCGGCTGGAACTAGCGAACCATGGGTGGTACTACGCTGAAATTCAGTGTAGCATTGCACCTAAACCGTACTACGTGTAGAACAGTTCTCTACTGCAGACAAAGTTGCCGTGCCCCTGGCGGGATTCGAACCCCGGACCTCTTGATCCGAAGCCGAACGCGCTAACCACTGCACTATCCCGCCCCCGGCATTAAAGTAGCCACGTCCTAGAATACGGATGCAATTCATGTTTACCCGCTTGGATAAGACTGATTATTAATGAAGGCATGTTGGCAGGTATTACGTATTGCTCACATGAAGTACATCTGTGATTGAACTGGTCCTCTATAATTGCAAATAAGCTCACATGCATAGAAAAACCTTCGTTTGGAAACAAGATTGCAATGTCTCATTGTTACGAAATACAAAACCATACAAGCGTTGAGGTTGAATGTTCAATTATGCAATAAAAATTATTGTATTTCAATGCTTCCCTAGAAAATCTCATGCTTTAGATGCAGATTACATTTGAGTGAACAAGTTTCATTAAAAAAAAACATAACTGTTGAGGCATTGTGTAAAGTTGAAACGAAGACTGCACGAGATCCCTGTAGGATCATAAAGTGTGTTATTGAATATCCTCGACAGTCCAATCGCATATTTGTTGCAACTGTCAACAGTTTTCCGATTAAATGCTATACGCGTTTTTATGTTGTTTTATGTTCGACTTATATCAAATTACTGATTGTGTCTTGAAGTGACCACATACTTTCACCACCTTCTCAACAGGGTGATGCTGCTCAGTTGAAAGCATCACTCATGTCATCACCTGCATTCAGAGACAACAATCTTCTTTTTGAATATAATAAGCCGTTGGTAGACAGGACACCTGAAGGTTCACAAAGGCTAAAGTCAATTATAAAAGTGTATAGCGCTAGTAAACTATCTGTATCAAGTTTAAATGTCATTGATCTGTGTCTAATCGACGTTTTTGTCCCGCAATAAAGCAAACGTCATTCATCAAAGTGTATAGAGTAACAGAATGTATTATATGTCATGTACAAGAAAACTATGTCAGAAAGAAAACTAACCCAGAATGTATCCATATGTCATGTATCAGACAACAAAGCCAGATATTTCTTTCGACATACCGAAAGTGTTAAAACAAAGTTACGTAAACATTAGGAAAGTTTTATGATCGTAGTTTGAAACCGAAAACAAGAATTGTTGACGTCAGATTGAATGCGCTTGAACGCAGCCGCCTGAATCCCGAGAAAAATGGTATAATACAAAAGCCCTTGCTAACCTATTGGCGACTACACGTAACATGTTGAGGTCAATGACAGTCGCAACAGTTAAGTGGATAAATTACAAGTACCAGAAGACAGAAATAGCTATATTATAAAATCTCCCCGAAACGATAATAACTACCGGCAAACATATGTTAGAAATCAAAGCAAAACTTAGTAAATTATCTTATTAAACCCAAACTGGTAACACATACACTGAGAACAAAATGATTCAGAAACATTTGTTTTACATTCTTGACTGATTGATTCATCCGGCCTCATGTACAAAATTATAATACTTTATTAATCAAATTTAAACGTAAATATAGAGACCTCGTGACTTAGATGAAAGAAAAAGTAGTTTTTCCCAATTGTAATTTCACATACTTTTATACTTATTATGACAAAAGTATCTCCTAATTTGGAGCAAAATGTACGGATTAAGATATGACATCGTTAAAAACTGATAATGATGTCTTTGTGAGGGGATAAACATTATAAAGATAAAGAGATATGTTAGGAGATATCAGTCCTGAAAACGACAAACAGATCTGTCCGTCTGTCGGGAAAACCTTAAGAGCATTAAGCATCGTTTTATCTTGAAAATTCAACTGAAACTAAGTATTTTGAAAATTCAACTTAAAGGGGCAGTAGCACGTTTTTTGCAAATTTTATTTTTGCAAATTTTCCATTTATAATGATAGTTTATGTAATTTATATTTACTTTAGTGGGTAAAACATCTTATTACACAAACCAATTATCCGTAGTGATAATACCGATGTTGCATATAAAACAAAAATTGCATGGCGGCCATTTTATTGTGAACACATTATATTATTTCGAAGTACGAAAAACCATTCCCACGGCTTTACCGAACAATGTAAACTCCTTTTTATCTTGATTTTCCGAAAAGAGAAGGGTGTTTTACTATTGATGACATTATTTTTCAAATACATTTCATCGACTTATTTGAGCGAAAAACGTGCTACTGCCCCTTTAATGTCATACAAGTTCATGTTACTATTCTGAAAATTCAACTAAAAAATTGAAGATCCTATCTTGACAGTTGAACATAGAATCTTGAAATTGAACTCGAAAATTGAACTTTGTATCTTGAAAATTCAACATACATGTATGTTTTTTTAAAATTCAACTTGGTATCTTAAAAATTCAACTTGGTATCTTGAAAATTCAACTTGGTATCTTGAAAATTTAAGTTAAAAATGTTTTCAAATCATCACAATATCTTGAAAAGTCAATTTATTATCTCGAATGTGTACAATGCAATGCCAATGATCAAAACTTGTAATTACAAGATTTAAATATTGTAAATATTCTTGTTTTAAAGTTGAATTAAAGATATTAACAAGTATAATTGCAACGTGTTATTTAAGTTTTGAGGTTGTATAGTTACAAGTGAAATATTTACTTGAATTGAATTTTCACGATACCAATTAACTTGATACTAAATTGAATATTCAACAAAATTAAGTTAAATTTTCAAAATAGTAACATGAATTATTTTCAAGATAGTAAATTAAATTTTCAAGATACTAAGTTAAATTTAAAAGATATTTATATGAAGTTAAAATATACTTAGTGGAATTATCAAGATACTTACTTGAATGTTGAATTTTCAGCTTAGTATCTTGAATTTCAAGTTAGACCTTAACATTTCAAGATAAAAGATTCTGAATAATAGGATGTCGTAGCTCAATTAGAGTTGATGAATCTGTGTAATCTAAACTTTTGAAAATCAACTTACATTTGACGAAGTGCCATAATCTTATAAAAACATGGTCGTATAAGTAAATAAGTAAAATATAAATTACCAATTAATTTTTAATTTTAAAAAATCAATTATGAATTCAATGCATGGCGGTTTTGAATTTCTTATTCGAAGATTTTCTGTAAAATGTTTCATCAGAGTAAGATATTTTACTACCAGAAATTTGAGTAAATTAGTTTTATTGCTGAACATTATCCATTAATATTTTCAGTTACAAATCACGATAAGAACATCAAATTTAATGTTTATATTTATGTACAGAGTCATTGATTTTTGTATATGCTAAATTTGGCATATACATTATTCTTAAATGTTTCAAACATCGGTATCACTACGGCAAAAGATGAATGGAAAATCATATATGGAACTGGTTCCCTGTCAACTGCTGACATGTGGTGCAAGCTAAAATATCCAAATGGTTTCTATTATGGTGATACACTCTTAAGAGATAACATCTCTCATGCATGAGAATAGAACGATCTCTCGAGAATAGAGTTTGGCACATTTCCCGACTGTAAGATTTAGTAGATATAGTTTTTGTCTGCGTTGGAAACATATTGCATTCATTCACATGAAATGGTTATAATAACCAAACTAATACTTTACTAACAAAGACTGGTTAATACTTTAATAAGATTTCCATGTATAGTTTTGAAAGTAAATCAAAGTTACTCGAATCTTGGTTAGCGTTTAAGAACTGCACTTGTGTAGTTAGGCAAGACAGCAACGCCTAGTCATTTATCATGACATTAATTTGGAACACGCGTTTTTAATTTCCCAATATGTGTAGCTGCACGTTATTACTCGACATTGCAATTGTTGTAGTTTATGTACTACAAGCTATTGAGTGTACATAATGATTTATTCCGATTCACCAGAGAATACCGCTAATACAATTGTTCACATCACAACATGCATAATGTTTTCAAGAAATGGTTATTATTGAGTATAGCGTTTAAACTGGTCTTGTTTGTTAGTGTCTTTATGAAGATTGCTTTCAAGAACAGAATAATACATTGAACTATGTCTTGCGATACAATGTCCATACAGATGGAATCGGTAAGCCATCAGAACATTCCTAAGGGCATCTTGAAGCATCGCTTTGCCGCCAGTAGAGCTTTTATAGCTCCGGCAGTAAGAAAGAGGATATGGGACATATCATGCATATCTCATCATTAAAAGTAGAATGCTATTGTCCACAAGTAGCGTAAACGAGTGTAAAATGTCTAATTTCGATTTCCTGAAATGACATAGATATGGTATCATGTTCCATATATTCTATTCCTAAAATTGGACATCACGTCCAGACGAGTAACCAGATAGGCGCTTGATCACTTTCATCTTTCGGGGGCATGACGCCATATGATTGTCATTTTTCGTCGAGTAACATGTTCCTTCGGTTATTGAAAATCTGGATTGGTTTTCACTTGACAAAATAACTAATGTCTTATTTTATTCTTGATAATATCATATGATCCGACCACTCAGACTACCTTTATGTAACTGTCAAGAGTCACCGCAGGGGACGTGTAGGGTAGAATTTGCGCAATGTACTCAAGCAGTTTTATATCACTCTTTAGTCTAGATATAGGCGTCAGATATAGATGGACTGTTGTTGGCATTTACGAATATGTTCCCTTGGGCTTAATTTCCTTTCTGCGCCATATTTTAACGTTTTCAATTTGTGACCAAATGTTATTAATTTTCTATATCGGATACCGTCTAAGGTAATTTTGAGAAATGTGCACAACAGATATTCATGTTCTGCATGGTAATGAAGTAAAACATGACACATTTATATTATATATTTACTTCTTTAAGATGCTTTTAGAAGTTGGTATGGTGTAGGAGAAACAAGTTCTATGGATTACAACTTCTTTATTGCAGGTGTGCGACGTTTCATTGAAGATGCTAACGCCGTTGTTATATGTGTATTACTGGACACGATTTACAAGATGAGTATATATCCACATAAGTCGTTTCCATAGGTCCATCGTAATCCATAAAACTCGTTTGACTTCATGTTTGTGAGTCTCGCCTTTAAACTGACTGACGTATTATGCAATAACGACAGATAAACGGTGAAAGTAAATGTGTTGTGTTATTGACTGTAGCTCTTCTGTAATTCAAATACTAGAAATGTCCATTGGTAATGCTACTCGGTGTGGTAAGATTTATTTCCGTACTTTATTTCTGATTAAATATCGAATTTAGTACAAAATTCAAAGAATTGTGCAGATAGCCGATTGAAAATGAAAATGACACTGTGGATAAGTATAATGTCAAAGGCAACAATATTCTAGCTGTACGCTGTGGAAGATATATAATCATCTTGAATGACACTGTATATATCTCATCATACCCTTAGAATTCATCGATTCCTCTCTTATTTAGAGAATTTCAATTATCTGTTTTGTGCAAAGTGATTCGTACGAGAAACGTCTAGCGTGCTGATTAGACGTGATGTTAACGAAATTGAACGTTGTTGGCATATCGCCAATTAAAGATCACTGCTTATACAAATTCACGTGATTTGGGTGCTTGCAGTGTACTTAGGTATAGTTAATGATTGGATAATTCACATAGGGACATGTGTATTGCGGCACGTTGGTATTAAAATGATTCAGCAAAGCAAAGGAGAAACTCACAGTTGTGTTCAACAGGAAAACCATTTGGTGGCTTTTGGTGAACACGGACATGCACGCAATTCAGAACAAGCAATTGAACAACCTTCCATTTGATTTGAACTAGTCTTTCGATTTCTTCGTTTCTATGATCTTCAGTAACATGTTCCAATAACATTACTTGCCCTCCAAACTTGTCGAGTTCTAATGTCAATTATAAAACAGAGTATGTTTAATCCGTCTACTACGTGCAAGATGAAAACTCAACTGAGTGAACGCGTCTCATCAAATAGCCCTTTAATATGTTGATATACATAATAATTATCAAAGAACTGCCAAAACATCTATTTAATTGAAATAGTATACATTAATTTTCCCAGATTTGTTCGACGTAAAATAAGCGGAGAAATCGAACTAATTAGTAAAAGTGTTTTCCAATCTAAATAGGCCAAGTCTGTTATTTTCAAGCGCACAGTAGTGTGGTCTGCTGACACACTGTAAACAACAAAAAAAGAAGGAGAACCTGTTTCAATTCGCACAGAAACATGTAGGATATAGAGAAATCTGAGATAAAAAGGGAAAACCGTTTATTTGTATAATATATATCAGATATATTCGAAGTACATTTGAAACCCCTTTTTCGATGTAAGTGTATGTAATAATTGATGTCATTGGGTAGTAGTAGAGGAAGAGAATTGATGAAACGAACTTTGGGGGAACTTGGGAAAAAATGACTTGAGTAACCTCTGTCGGCGCTACCTTCGTAGCCATTTCTACCCCTTTGTGATATGAGTAAAATCGTCCATCAAAATAAAATGCCTTGTTTTAAATAACAAGTACATGTAGTAAAGCTTCAGTTATAAAAGCATTTGAAAATGTATCTGGTATTTCATTACGGATTCACCCAGAAAATATTTCAATGCTTTTAGTCCGAGCTCCGTATATATATTACTTTAGAGATTAACCATTTCAAAACTAATCAAATTGGAACCCTGTGGCACTGTCTGCGGATGCTTACATAAACAGTCAATGTGTTTTAAACACATTTCAATGAAAATGAAATCGGGACAAGCAAACACTGCTTATGTGAATGTCGCTCCCGAAAATGTCTAATGTAAAAATAACCGTTGAATTTTATTAGATATCTTGAATTAGTTTACTCTTGTCTATTTTAGGAAGGCCATAAAATATGTTGTATTTTCCTCAAAATTGGTAAAGTTGTCTAGGATTCTGAAATGTCGCTTCCATTTCTGTATAACAATTTAAAATGTTTTCTTCTTTTGCCATAAGGGTGGGGTAGCGCAGTGGTTAGCGCGTTCGGCTTCGGATTAAGGTCCGGGGTTCGAATTCCGCCAGGGGCACGGCAACTTTGTCTGCAGTAGAGAACTGTTCTACACGCAGTAAGGTTTGGGTGCAAAGCTACACCGAATTTCAGCGTAGTACCACCCATGGTTCGCTAGTTCCAACCGATGCTCGCAGGTTTCACCGTAATGCATAGCCACATGGCGTTGTGGGCTTTCTCCCTGCCATAATACCAGCAGCCGCGATATAAGTGAAATACTCTTGAAAGCGACGTTAAACATCAACTCACTCACCTCACCTCTTTTGCATTAGCTTTGTTAAAGGACCAGAGTGACATAATTGCAGT
The DNA here is from genome assembly GCA_936450465.1 of Gibbula magus. NCBI lineage: Eukaryota > Metazoa > Mollusca > Gastropoda > Trochida > Trochidae > Gibbula > Gibbula magus. The sequence continues at coordinate 30,315,100 of OW388290.1, read as the reverse complement.
CGGTCACGGTCATTGTCATGCAAAAGGTCGTGATGAGGATATACATGTCTCAATGCGATCGAGTGAAAAGTCGACATGGTGGTACTGGAGTTGTACAAGACTTGCAACTGTCGTAACATGGTTACATGTTTGCAGGAGCAGTCACACTGGTCGCAAATCGGTTGCAAATCGATCGAATGTCGATGCAGAAATTGTTGCAGTGGTGCATGGTCCTAGCCTACATGGAAAATCGCCAATTCGGTTGTACCAAAGTACGACTGTGTGGAAACCGACTTGCGATCAACGTGACCGATCATAGAAGAAGAAGAAAACTAGTTTATTAAGGCTAGACTACCTGTTTGGGAAGAGGCTTTGGGATAAATGAATGATGGAGAATTCGAAACCTGCAACTAACAATATTCTATATTCCTTATATGAGTCTTTCTGCGTATATCCCTGTGCGTTGATGTCGGCTCTATTCTCCCTCTTAAGAAATTCATAAAATGAACAATTCCTATTTTCACAATAGAGGTGTACAATTTGCAACCTCGGTGTACAATCATATTTTAGGACAGTCATGTGTACACAACACTCCAAAGCGGAAGCGATTACTGTTGTGTCACAAGTGTACCACGACTATAAGTTCATGAACCTATTGAACCAGCTGACCCTAATTCAGATGATGAACCATGTATATTGTAATTAAATTAAATTATAAAATAAAAGTAACCAAAATAAGTAAAAGGTTAAAATAGGTATGTTATTAAACTAAATCAAATTCAAGTTTAAATAAATTCAAATTATAGTTTAAATAAATAAGTAAATAAATAGATAATATGAAATTAAAATGTAAGAGAGGGGGAAATAAATTAATAGATCAATAAATAAATACTAATAAAATCAAACTAAACACACACACTTCATTCATTCATACCTGGGAAAGTCGGCGCTCATACATTGATGTAATTGCTTAGGCTAGCGGTGAAACAAATTGTTGAAAAGTCATCAAAATAACATATTTTGAATCTAAATTTGTGAACACAGGTAGGTAATTAGCAACTTCAACTTATATCTCATGTCGGAATACAAATTACAGTCAATCATAAAATGAATTTCGTCTTCGATTGCATTAAAGTTACAAAAATACACAATCTATCACTGAGAGGTGTAACAGGCCATGAAAATCTTCCCAATTCTATAGCTATTGGTAAACTTCCACATCTTAACTTACTCATAATACTACGCTGATATTAAGCAACACTAACTACATAAGGTTCAACCTGTAAATGATCTTTAACAAGTCTGTAAGTTCCTAATTTATTTCCATTTAATAATCCTCTATCATTCCACATTTTACTAAACCACTCATCAGAGTCAACATCTAGCAAATAGTCCTTAATAACAGGGAATTCATAATGTGTAATGTTAGACACGTGTATAGGAAGTTGCATATTGTTCAACATTTTCAAAACATTATTATTCCATGACTTTCTAAAACTTGACGACCGTTAATAAATTACATATGGAATTCTAAATTCTTCTAAGGATAACAACTTAATCCAAAACCTTACAATTTCAATGTTCTGTTTGGTAAAAGATGATAACCAACCAATTTTCCCTTACCTCTAC